>JASUAD010000021.1:33543696-36019946 GCA_037013555.1 Sextonia rubra | reverse complement strand
TAAACCCTAAACCCTAAACCCTAAACCCTAAACCCTAAACCCTAAACCCTAAACCCTAAACCCTAAACCCTAAACCCTAAACCCTAAACCCTAAACCCTAAACCCTAAACCCTAAACCCTAAACCCTAAACCCTAAACCCTAAACCCTAAACCCTAAACCCTAAACCCTAAACCCTAAACCCTAAACCCTAAACCCTAAACCCTAAACCCTAAACCCTAAACCCTAAACCCTAAACCCTAAACCCTAAACCCTAAACCCTAAACCCTAAACCCTAAACCCTAAACCCTAAACCCTAAACCCTAAACCCTAAACCCTAAACCCTAAACCCTAAACCCTAAACCCTAAACCCTAAACCCTAAACCCTAAACCCTAAACCCTAAACCCTAAACCCTAAACCCTAAACCCTAAACCCTAAACCCTAAACCCTAAACCCTAAACCCTAAACCCTAAACCCTAAACCCTAAACCCTAAACCCTAAACCCTAAACCCTAAACCCTAAACCCTAAACCCTAAACCCTAAACCCTAAACCCTAAACCCTAAACCCTAAACCCTAAACCCTAAACCCTAAACCCTAAACCCTAAACCCTAAACCCTAAACCCTAAACCCTAAACCCTAAACCCTAAACCCTAAACCCTAAACCCTAAACCCTAAACCCTAAACCCTAAACCCTAAACCCTAAACCCTAAACCCTAAACCCTAAACCCTAAACCCTAAACCCTAAACCCTAAACCCTAAACCCTAAACCCTAAACCCTAAACCCTAAACCCTAAACCCTAAACCCTAAACCCTAAACCCTAAACCCTAAACCCTAAACCCTAAACCCTAAACCCTAAACCCTAAACCCTAAACCCTAAACCCTAAACCCTAAACCCTAAACCCTAAACCCTAAACCCTAAACCCTAAACCCTAAACCCTAAACCCTAAACCCTAAACCCTAAACCCTAAACCCTAAACCCTGAACCCTGAACCCTGAACCCTGAACCCTAAACCCTAAACCCTAAACCCTAAACCCTAAACCCTAAACCCTAAACCCTAAACCCTAAACCCTAAACCCTAAACCCTAAACCCTAAACCCTAAACCCTAAACCCTAAACCCTAAACCCTAAACCCTAAACCCTAAACCCTAAACCCTAAACCCTAAACCCTAAACCCTAAACCCTAAACCCTAAACCCTAAACCCTAAACCCTAAACCCTAAACCCTAAACCCTAAACCCTAAACCCTAAACCCTAAACCCTAAACCCTAAACCCTAAACCCTAAACCCTAAACCCTAAACCCTAAACCCTAAACCCTAAACCCTAAACCCTAAACCCTAAACCCTAAACCCTAAACCCTAAACCCTAAACCCTAAACCCTAAACCCTAAACCCTAAACCCTAAACCCTAAACCCTAAACCCTAAACCCTAAACCCTAAACCCTAAACCCTAAACCCTAAACCCTAAACCCTAAACCCTAAACCCTAAACCCTAAACCCTAAACCCTAAACCCTAAACCCTAAACCCTAAACCCTAAACCCTAAACCCTAAACCCTAAACCCTAAACCCTAAACCCTAAACCCTAAACCCTAAACCCTAAACCCTAAACCCTAAACCCTAAACCCTAAACCCTAAACCCTAAACCCTAAACCCTAAACCCTAAACCCTAAACCCTAAACCCTAAACCCTAAACCCTAAACCCTAAACCCTAAACCCTAAACCCTAAACCCTAAACCCTAAACCCTAAACCCTAAACCCTAAACCCTAAACCCTAAACCCTAAACCCTAAACCCTAAACCCTAAACCCTAAACCCTAAACCCTAAACCCTAAACCCTAAACCCTAAACCCTAAACCCTAAACCCTAAACCCTAAACCCTAAACCCTAAACCCTAAACCCTAAACCCTAAACCCTAAACCCTAAACCCTAAACCCTAAACCCTAAACCCTAAACCCTAAACCCTAAACCCTAAACCCTAAACCCTAAACCCTAAACCCTAAACCCTAAACCCTAAACCCTAAACCCTAAACCCTAAACCCTAAACCCTAAACCCTAAACCCTAAACCCTAAACCCTAAACCCTAAACCCTAAACCCTAAACCCTAAACCCTAAACCCTAAACCCTAAACCCTAAACCCTAAACCCTAAACCCTAAACCCTAAACCCTAAACCCTAAACCCTAAACCCTAAACCCTAAACCCTAAACCCTAAACCCTAAACCCTAAACCCTAAACCCTAAACCCTAAACCCTAAACCCTAAACCCTAAACCCTAAACCCTAAACCCTAAACCCTAAACCCTAAACCCTAAACCCTAAACCCTAAACCCTAAACCCTAAACCCTAAACCCTAAACCCTAAACCCTAAACCCTAAACCCTAAACCCTAAACCCTAAACCCTAAACCCTAAACCCTAAACCCTAAACCCTAAACCCTAAACCCTAAACCCTAAACCCTAAACCCTAAACCCTAAACCCTAAACCCTAAACCCTAAACCCTAAACCCTAAACCCTAAACCCTAAACCCTAAACCCTAAACCCTAAACCCTAAACCCTAAACCCTAAACCCTAAACCCTAAACCCTAAACCCTAAACCCTAAACCCTAAACCCTAAACCCTAAACCCTAAACCCTAAACCCTAAACCCTAAACCCTAAACCCTAAACCCTAAACCCTAAACCCTAAACCCTAAACCCTAAACCCTAAACCCTAAACCCTAAACCCTAAACCCTAAACCCTAAACCCTAAACCCTAAACCCTAAACCCTAAACCCTAAACCCTAAACCCTAAACCCTAAACCCTAAACCCTAAACCCTAAACCCTAAACCCTAAACCCTAAACCCTAAACCCTAAACCCTAAACCCTAAACCCTAAACCCTAAACCCTAAACCCTAAACCCTAAACCCTAAACCCTAAACCCTAAACCCTAAACCCTAAACCCTAAACCCTAAACCCTAAACCCTAAACCCTAAACCCTAAACCCTAAACCCTAAACCCTAAACCCTAAACCCTAAACCCTAAACCCTAAACCCTAAACCCTAAACCCTAAACCCTAAACCCTAAACCCTAAACCCTAAACCCTAAACCCTAAACCCTAAACCCTAAACCCTAAACCCTAAACCCTAAACCCTAAACCCTAAACCCTAAACCCTAAACCCTAAACCCTAAACCCTAAACCCTAAACCCTAAACCCTAAACCCTAAACCCTAAACCCTAAACCCTAAACCCTAAACCCTAAACCCTAAACCCTAAACCCTAAACCCTAAACCCTAAACCCTAAACCCTAAACCCTAAACCCTAAACCCTAAACCCTAAACCCTAAACCCTAAACCCTAAACCCTAAACCCTAAACCCTAAACCCTAAACCCTAAACCCTAAACCCTAAACCCTAAACCCTAAACCCTAAACCCTAAACCCTAAACCCTCAACCCTAAACCCTAAACCCTCAACCCTAAACCCTAAACCCTCAACCCTAAACCCTAAACCCTAAACCCTAAACCCTAAACCCTAAACCCTAAACCCTAAACCCTACACCCTAAACCCTAAACCCTAAACCCTAGACCCTAAACCCTAGACCCTAGACCCTAGACCCCAGACCCCAGACCCTAGACCCTAAACCCTAGACCCTAGACCCTAAACCCTAGACCCTAGACCCTAGACCCTAGACCCTAGACCCTAGACCCTAGACCCTAGACCCTAGACCCTAGACCCTAGACCCTAGACCCTAGACCCTAGACCCTAGACCCTAGACCCTAGACCCTAGACCCTAGACCCTAGACCCTAGACCCTAGACCCTAGACCCTAGACCCTAGACCCTAGACCCTAGACCCTAGACCCTAGACCCTAGACCCTAGACCCTAGACCCTAGACCCTAGACCCTAGACCCTAGACCCTAGGCCCTAAACCCTAAACCCTAAACCCTAAACCCTAAACCCTAAAAACCCTAAACCCTAAACCCTAAAAACCCTAAACCCTAAACCCTAAACCCTAAACCCTAAACCCTAAACCCTAAACCCTAAACCCTAAACCCTAAACCCTAAACCCTAAACCCTAAACCCTAAACCCTAAACCCTAAACCCTAAACCCCTAAACCCTAAACCCTAAACCCTAAACCCTAAACCCTAAACCCTAAACCCTAAACCCTAAACCCTAAACCCTAAACCCTAAACCCTAAACCCTAAGCCCTAAGCCCTAAACTCCTCGCCTCCTTCTCCTACCCTAAACCCTAAACCAAAAAATTCCTGCACCATGTGCAACTCTAATCCTAACTCAGAATGCGACTGCCATAACATTGAATGTTATCTCGCAGAAATATATCAACACTCAGTTGAAAAATCCAAGCAAAAGAAAGAGTCAAAAACTCAAGCTAAGCTTAGGAAACTCACAGAACCAGTTTTAGGAACAAATCCTACAGCCCAGTGGCAAAAAGACAAATACGAATGTGAGCTCCGACTCATTGACCCAGAGCGAAAGATAAATGGAAAAGCTTACCCAGCCAATCCTAATGAAACAAAGGAGCTTAATATTCAGATTAAGGAACTCCTCGAGCAAAGGTTAATCAGGCCTTCACAGAGCCCTCATAATAGCCCAGCATTCTTAGTCAATAATCATGCTGAACAACTCAGAGGAAAGGCCAGGATGGTCATAGACTATCGAGCCTTAAACAACAATCTTGTTCAAGACACTTACAAGATCCCAGATAAAAACAATCTTATTCAACTCATTGAAAAAAGAACTTGGTTTAGCAAATTTGATTGCAAATCAGGGTTTTGGCAGATAAGAATGCACAAAGATTCTATCCCCTGGACAGCATTCAGCGTCCCTCAAGGAAAATACGAATGGTTAGTCATGCCTTTCGGTCTCAGTATTGCTCCCCAAGTCTTTCAAAGACGAATGGATGACATTTTTAGAGAACACAGAGACTATTGTCTAGTCTATATCGACGACATTCTTGTCGCCTCACACACAGAAGAAGAACATTTTCAACATGTTCGAGCCATCCTTTATGAATTTGAGAAACACGGTATAGTGATCTCTCCAAAGAAGTATGAACTCTGCCAAAGAGAAATAAAATTCTTAGGAGTTCAGATTAAGCAAGGAGAAATATCTCTACAAGATCATATTGTCAAGAAAATCCTTGACTTCCCAGAAATCATAACCAGCAGAAAACAATTGCAGAGTTATTTAGGAATCCTTAACTGCGCTAGCGATTTTATTAAAAACCTAGCAAAATATCGAAGCAGTCTCTCAGCAAAATTAACAAAAACCGAACAAACAAATCCATTTAAATGGACAGAAAGAGATATCGCTATAGTTCGGGAATTACGAGAAATAGTAAAAACTATTCCTCCTCTCAGTTTACCTAATACTGAAGATACTTTCATCCTTAGAAGTGATGCCTCAGATAAACAATGGGGAGTTGTCTATATGACCATAGACCCCAAGGATTTAGAAAAAAGAAGAAAAATTTGTTGTTATAAATCAGGAACTTTTAATCCTGCTCAGTGCAATTATCATGCTCATGAAAAGGAATTACTAGCTGTTATTTTTGGCATTGATAAATATGCTCTTTTTCTCAGACCAAAAAGATTTATTGTCGAAACAGACTCTAAGTTTGTACAGCATTTTAGAAATGCACCACTTCGAAAATTAACTCAGAAAAGGCTGATTAATTGGCATCAGTTTTTAAATGAATTTGATTTTGATATCATTCATATCTCAGGACAAAAAAATGAATTAGCAGATATCTTATCTCGAGAACAAATATTTGCTAACTCTTCTAACTCTTCTACTGACTCAGAGTTATGTTTTTCTTTTAAGCTAAGATGATGTTACGAGGAAAAGGAACAAGGGTCCCCTCCCGTGGACGAGGATACACAGAGACTCCACTAGGAAGACAGAGCTTCCAAGCACACAGTATGGTCCCCAAAAGACTTCTCTCAGAACAAGAAACGGACAACCAGGTTCTGTTTCAGCAATTCCAGGAATACCTGGCTCTCAGAACTTTGTCTCTTGAAGACAGTAGTAGTGAAGCCTCTAGTCTAAATGACTATGCTCCCTCTCAGAAAATCCTCAAAAGAGAGGACTCCACAGAAATTGACACAACCACAGAACCTTGGATGACAGTATCCGCTAAGAAGCCTTCAGCTTCCTCTCAGTTAAAAGAATATAGGCATATCATCACAGATATAGACCAAGTTCTATATCCTCCCAGCATCTCTAAAGAAGGATTGTCTCAGAAAAATCTGGTAGGAAATGTCTACCTAAAAAATATTCTGCACAGAGAACAGTTCCAAATGGGACAATTAAGAAAAGAGTTTACGCGAGAAGAACTCTTAATTGCAGATAATATCTGGCATGCCTTTGAAAGGCAATACAAAATTGAAGGAAAACAGGCTATTATCGCCTCTCTCAGACATATGAGGACTCAAAGGAACCTCATCTCACAGGCTCAGCAAGAAACTAGAAATCTTGCAAAAAATATGACCGAATCAACTGGGATAATTTCCTACGCAGAAGTCACAGGCTCCTTTAAAACGCCTATTTACCGAAGACTCAATTTCAGGGTTTTCCTCTCAATTGAATCCTTCTATGGTACTAGCGACATCACCATTGTCTCCTCAGAAACAACGAGGCTTGAAGCATTCCTCACTCAGCTGCTAGACGACTCCTACAGCAAGGAAGATATTACTCTTCTCCGAGGAGGGAGCAATCAGACTCCTATCTTCATATTAGAAAAACCTTCAAATATCTTCAACCTCTCAGAGTTTTCACTCCTGTACAAATATGGATTTATTGCCTTCCTCAAAGTCCATAGAGAAGAAGACTTACTCCTCCTCCCAGAGACAGAAGCATGGGTAATTAAAAACCTGATGCATGAATACCCATATGTCCTGCATACAATGATTCTATCCCCTTACGGATCCCCTGCTAAATCCTTCTCTTTAATAAGGATTTTAGAAGAAATACCCTCTTGGGTCTCAGATGTTCCTGCCTTTGCCCCAGAAGGACAAGTTCCTATCACCAGGTATCAGCAAGAACAACAGCGAACTGAGCTTGTCAGAATGATCAGCGGAAATCTCCAAAATCCGCAGTCAAAATATTACACCATCTATCTCTCAGAGACTCTAATTATTCAAACACCGGAGGTATATGGAAATGGCACAGTTGAGCGGATGAAGCCGCACCAAGCCCCTATCAGAATAGAAATCCTCTGTAGCATGGAAACATTTGTCACTCTAGGGATACGTGACCTCTCAGTAAGACAAAATGTCTTCAAAATGAACCCAGATCTTACGGAAGAATTGTTACTTGGGCTTGCTGATGATTATGCACCCAACTCAGAAGAGAACCCGGATCCAGAAAGCACAGTAGATGGCTCGCAGCTCGGCCCGACCGACGATTTTCAGCCCGAAGAATCTTTTATGATGGCATAAGCATAGTCAAAAGAAAAAGGAGCGTCTCATTGGGAAACAGAAGAGACGTCTGCACAGTAAAGATTCTCTTCAGATAAGAGATGGTCTCTAAACCCGTGCATACACAGTGCACCTCTCAGTCCATAATGGCTACAGTAGCTACAGTAGCCACAATTATATGTACAGTGTCACTCACATGTAAACAGTTTTTCTTTTGTCTCTTCATGTGTAAATCTCTCTATAAATACCCTTCCTCATTCATTTGTAAGTAAGACTAACTTCTCGGAGAAGCCAATCTCTTAGGAAGATAGCAACCAGCCCGCAGGTATGGCAGGCTAATCTCCCTCTGGAATAGCCAGAAGGGCTCAGCCTTGTTGTAATATGTTTATTTTGTTAATAATATGAGTTATTCTCCTGTCTATCTTTCGGAAGGATGCTTGGTTTCTCAGTTACAGTTATTTGTGTTTAAGCATGCATGGCTCTCGTTGAAAGTTATGATGGCCATAGTGATGACCTTAAGCCTGGTATGGACCCTTGAGGACTGTTGCCGTTAGCCAAGGAAGGCGTTTAGGCGCTCTGTCCGTTGTCCATATACCATTAAGGTGACCTACACTAGGTCGGTCTGAAGATGAGTCCATGATAGATCTTTCTCATGAGCACAACTTACCTTTCAGTTTTGCTTAGCACCTTGAGACCATTAATCAACTCTCTAATCCGGAAGCATAGGTGGACCTTAACCCACATTATTAATCTTTATAAATATTGTTGCACCTGGCTGCCCGACTGGTTATTCTAGATCATCTCTACTCCAGCTGTTCGTGTTCTACTGCTTTCACTGCTCATACTGCTCCTGCTTAGTGCTTTTTGTTGTTTCAGTTTTTTTTACAAAAAAAAAAAAAAAAAAACCACCCAGCCCAGTTTGGTATCAGAGCCACACACCTTCTTGGCTCCCTAGCAGTCACCATGCAGTGGAGTGCATGGAAGAGTGACACAACACTCTCAGAGACCTTTCCAGGTTCTGATGAATCTGGTGACCCAGACAACCCTCGGTACGGCTTTAACCGAGATCCAGCCGAGGCAGACGCCGAACACAGAATTTTTTTAGCTGAACTAGCTCGAGAAAGAGCTCAAGCAGAAGCTTCAGCACAACCAGATACCTCAGACTTAGAACTCAGCATGACTGGGTTAACCCTGGAACCCGATACCGGTTCACCTTCAGGGTCCGAACCAACTCCTTTTGGTAGTCCTACCTACCATCGGCCCAGTATAGACGTCCCTCCTACAGGAACGCTAACCCCTCCGTCTTTCGACGATTTTACATGGGAAAATCTTGCTCTCTTTGAGCGATTTTTAGTTGTTAGCATTGCAGCCCTTGAACGGGCTCTAGCTCTACCCAGAACAACCCTTTGGCGAGATAATGTCGCCGTTTTGCTTACCTTAGCCAAACGCTACAGACATCGCATGCTTTTAGAAAACATGCTCTTTGAGAAAAAAGAAAGGTTTGACATTTTTCAAATCATCCTCAGAAATAGACGCTTGCTAACAGATGCTTTGTTAGCCGCCCTTAGAACAAGACATTTGTTCATCATCCAGCCAGATGGAACAATCATCTACTCAGTAGATTCGTATGTACTCGAAACAGTACAAATGACTACTCTCACAGCTTTATACAATTTTGAAGATAGGTATAATGATGCCTTTTCCAGCCTAGTTACACATGCCACCGAAAATAACTATGGCCGCTCAGTAATTAATTATGTTATTCATGGATAAAACACCTAAAGGCATAATCAGCCGTATATACTCTTGGATATACGGAAACAAAGACTATGTTCTTCTTTCTGAAGAACTTCGTCCCACTTCAGATTGTTGGGAACCGCACAGTAAGTTTGCACATGCTAGACACATCTCTAGCCTCAACCCCAGCCTTAGTGAATTTGTCGCACTAGGTAACCACACAAATGATCTACTTTTGTGGACACTTGAAGGCTTAGGCAAACTAAGCAATTCCCAGACAGAAAGAGCAAATGAGCTCAAGTTACAGTTAGATCTTTTAGACAAGATCCTCAGTGAACTCAATACACAGCTACCTTCCAATTTGGTAGAAGTACTCACAGCCTTACTTGAATCTAGTCAAGACATAAAAAAATGTCAAACACAGATTTTTGAAGATACTCAAGAAATTTTAAATTATCTTGAAAATGCTAAACTTCAAGAAGAAGTCTCTGAAAAAATCTTTACAGATATTCAAGAAATCCTTAGGTTAATAAAACCTATGTCAGAAAAAATTGTAGCCATTGGAAAAGCTACAGGCTCAGATTTTAATTAATTTTCATATGTCGATTATGCAAATCATCCCCTATGAAACCTCAGTGCCAGCAAAAGGAGTAAAAACTCCTTCACTTCCTGAATTCCTTCAGAAAATAGAAAGTTTTATTAAAAGTGGAAAAAACTTTTTTATTGAAAAACATGAGTTAGAACAAGCAAACGCTTTAAAACTCACTCAGTTAATTGGCAAAAGCCAAAACTTTCTCTCCTCAGGAATCCTTCAATTAAGAGAAGAATTAATTGAATCAGAAAAAATTAAAGGACAAAATCATGAAAATCTTAGAAAAGGACTTGAAAGATTTTTTCAAGTTTTTACAGAATATCAACAGAGTTTAAGCAAAGGATTAAATTCCTTAGCCTCACAGTTACATAGTAACACTCATAGACAAGAAGTCTTAACACAGACTTTAGCCGAAACCAGAGTTCAAATTTCAGAACAAGAAGCTGTTCTTAATCAGCTGTCAATCCAACTCTCAGATCTAAGATTGTTCGTTGAAAACGATCAAAACCTACATTCAATTGCAGATGCAGTTAAAACTAACCTTGATTACTTTGAAAAGAACTGCAGATTAATTGAAGACGCTTGCGCCTCTTTAGGAACAAGCATTCACAGTATAAAATCTTTTGTAGAACAAAACAAAAGAGAAACTCAGAATAATTTAAATAGTCAAATGACTATACTTAAAGAAATATATGAAAAAATTTCTATGCTTGAACAAAAGCATGAATTAAACGCAAAAATTCGAGAAAAGCAAATAAGTTCTCTAAAAATTCAGATACAAAATCTTTCTGACAAAGTTCAGAGCTCAGCTAAAACGACTGAGGCTTCCCCTCAGTTACAACCTCCTAATCCTCCATTAGGAAGAGCACAGATAAACATGTTTCAATTAAAGAAATTTGGTGAAAATGTTAAAGCCAAATATTTTGAAAATAAACCACAAATGGATTGGTCAAAATTTGGAGATTCAGAATGGAAAGTTATAGAAAATGCTATAACAAAGCAAACTCTGCCCCCAGTTAGATACAAAGATTTGTATACTAATGGAGAAACTCCTAAAGGAAAAGATTACGAACTTGCAAAGTGGAGTAATCTTGTTACTGTTACTCAAACTATGCAAAAGTTTGATGTCTTCCATCCAACATGGATAGATCTCAGAAGAAAACAGGGATTTCAGTATTTATCCCATGGCCTTTTTCAGTGTAGAATTCAAGGTCTACACCTCCCAGATCCTAATATACGAATCTGCCTCGTTCTTGTAGACGAACGAAACTCAGTATTCAGAGACAGTATCATAGGCATTGGTCAATTAGACTTAAGAAGTAATGTTGCCTATTTCAATGTCATTCCAGGCTATGTTATGCCTATTACCTCAGCCAGATATATCAAACTCCTCGTTAACACACAGGGATATGAAAACTATATAGTTAACGAAGGAATTCTTTCAGTAGAATTTCAAAGTTATTGCATGTTCTGTATGAACTCTCAGGATGGACTTCTCCCTCACATCCCTAAAGGACGAATTAATGAAGAAATTCTTATTCGTACCACTAGAGACATGGAAGATTACACATTTCGAAGAATACCTACAGCAGATATGTTATCCGATGATAACTTCAGAATATGGAATTTTCCAGAAACCGTTCCTTTTAAGAAAAAGTACAACACTTTAGATTTTGTACAACAAGAAGGAAACTCAGTATCTTTAAAATTTGGAAAACCAACCTCAGTAATTTCTAATACCCCTTCAGAAGAAGCGGTAATCCAATCAGGCATAAATTTTGCCTCTCCCAGTTTCTCTAGGCAAAGCTTTTCGGAAGCTAGCACCTCCTCTAAAAGAAAACCCTTTATCCAATTACCCAGATCACAATCTTTTTCTCAAATTGAAACACCAGCTAGGACAAGACCTTCTCCTAGAACTCAGATTAATATGTTTTATTTTAATAAAGCAAAAAACTTTCAAGAATTAGATTTGCTTTTGCAAGGCAAAAAGCTTCCAGATGAAGAACCCAACCTTCCACCCACAGTTCAGGTCTATACAGCTCGAGTTTATGATGAAGAACCCGAAGCTAGAACTCAGAAAGAAAATATCGAGTTTAAAACTCCAGTCTTTTCTTCTACCAAAAAGAAGAATTCTCAGAAACCTATAGCCTCCAAATTCTTTGAAGGAAAAACATTTATGGCCGAACAAGCCATTAACCCTATAGGAATAAAACTTAATTTAGATGGAATCAGAGACGTTAAAAGCGCTCTTAAAAAGTGGAAAGAACAAATGGAAATTTGTTTCAGCCTCCAGCCTACTTGGAATACAGAAAGCTGTCATAGCTACGCAGAACTTTCCTTAGAAGGAAACGTTAAGAGTTATATTAAATTCCTTAAGAAAGGAACCACAGAAGAGCATCGAAATCTCTTAATAGAGTTTCAAACAGTTTATCAGACTAGACGCAATGTCGATGGATATGTGTTCTTAATCTCAAAAGAGTTTATAGGACAATCTCAGATTACTCATCTTAATGAGGAACAAGAACAAGCTAAATACAAGCTCGCTCAGTTACAAATTTGTAATCTAAAGTTTTTAGAGGAATACACTAATAACTTTAGAGCTATCTTTTATAAATGTGAAAATGATAGTCTTAAAGACGAATACTTTCGCAAAATCCCAGTAATCGGTGACTCCCTCTTTCAATCATATCAAACATGGAAAGGAAAATTTAATGGAGTTAACCATATTAAAGATAATTCTTTAGGTGAAAGAATTAACTATACTCAGGATTATATTGCTCAAAGAAAGAAAATGAGAAAAGAGCAAAAGCTGATTGAATCAGCCTTCTCAGAAGTATCATTTAAAGATGAAAGAGATACTAACCCCTCTATTCAATGGGGATGCTCAGAAAACAAGTATAAATCTTTTCTTAACAAAAGAAAAAACTTTTCTTTTCCCAGAAAAAAGAAACATAAGTTTCGAAAATCACTTTCTTTCAAAAACCCAGAAAAAAGATTTAAAAAATTTAAGAAAAGAAAGTATTGGATAAAAAATACTTCCTCTCAGAAGAAGGTTTCTAATTATAGAAAACCCTCACAAAAATTCACAGGTAAAACAACAAAAGAATGTTGGACTTGCGGAAAACCTGGACACTTTGCTCCAGATTGCCCAGACAAAGATAAGAAGCAAGCAAGAGTTAATCTTGTTGAAATTATGCTTCCCTCAGCCGATGAGAATGACTTCGACATTCTCTATCCTTCTGAATTTTATACAGTCGATTCAGATTCCGTCTATTCCATAACCTCAGACGACTCTGAAGAACAAGCCGAAGACTTTCACAGTTCAGATAGCGACACAATTGATAAGTGTCAGCCCGATGTCTACTGTAATGCTTTTACTGCAGACTTTGAAAGAGGAGAATCTTCCTCCTCAGCTCAGAATCTATATAGAAAATTTGAAGACCAAGATGCCATCTGGTCTTGCAGCAAATGGAATTGTAAACAGTGGCTCTTTCGAGATCCACTACCTTCCAACATTCCAATAACATTTGAAACAGCCGTTTCCTCAGAAATATTCTTATGTGAAGCTTGTGGATATACCACAACCCCAGGAGATACCGAAGAATGTATTTTCTTTGTTAGCAAAGATCACAAATTACATTATCATAAAACTTGTTTTGTAGTGGTCATCTTTGACAATCGCGGACTTCATGCGAAGAATGTCGCATTAAATATGCTCAGTGACTTTTGGCGCGAAGTTGAGGACAATCGCTTCTCTATTGCCTTTACCCAGCAAATTGTTAAACTACAAGCAAGTCAACCTCCTATTAAAATAGAAGAAATTGTTGACTCTCAGCATACTTCCATAAATGCATTTTATATGCAACAACCAACAGCTCGCTGTAATACAGTTGACAGTGGCATGCTTCTTTATGTCCGCCTTCCTATTGCTAACCTTGGTGGCCGCATCATTGAAGCTCTTATTGACACAGGCAGTACCACATCCCTTATTGGACCAGAAGTTCTCCCAGCTTCTCATCTCATCCTTGCTGAACAACCCCTCCGTGGTGTTGGCGCTGGTGGTGGCGAGTTTGAGTTAACTCATAAATCTCGCTCTCTCCTTATTCAGGACTCTCAGACCTTTTATAAAGTTCAATTTTGGGTCATTCCAGCCCTTCACTCAGAGGCCATTCTTGGCATTAGCTTCTTTGAAGCCTTTGACTCCTGCCAACTTTCGTTTGGCCCTCCTCCTCAGCTCATTCTTTCCCTTTCTCAGGCTCCTCCTCTTATTCTTCCCTTATACACGGCCGCTCAACTCAGAGCTTTGCCAGCCCAGCGTGGTGGACCTGGCGACTCCTCGCCTCCTTCTCCTACCCTAAACCCTAAACCCTAAACCCTAAACCCTAAACCCTAAACCCTAAACCCTAAACCCTAAACCCTAAACCCTAAACCCTAAACCCTAAACCCTAAACCCTAAACCCTAAACCCTAAACCCTAAACCCTAAACCCTAAACCCTAAACCCTAAACCCTAAACCCTAAACCCTAAACCCTGCCAACTCTCGTTTGGCCCACCTCCTCAGCTTATTCTTTCTCTCCTTCAGGTGCCTCCTTTAATCCTTCCCTTATACACCGCTCCTCAACTCAGAGCTTTGCCAGCCCAGCGTGGTGGTAATGGGGCGGCTGCGGCTCCTCCTCCTCCTACCCTAAACCCTAAACCACAAAATTCTTGCACAGACTGCAAAGCTAATCCTCAATCAGGATGCTCTTGTAATAACATTGAATGTTATCTTGCAGAAATATATCAACATTCAATTGATATCGCTAAGCAAAAGAAAGAGACAAAAACTCAAGCGAAGCTTAGAAAACTCACAGAACCTATCCTAGGCACTAATCCTACAGCCCATTGGGAAAAGGATAAATATGAATGTGAGCTCCGACTCATAGACCCAGAACGAAAGATAAATGGAAAGGCTTATCCAACCAATCCTAATGAAACAACGGAACTTAATATTCAAATTAAGGAACTCCTTGAACAAAGGTTAATTCGACCCTCTCAGAGTCCCCATAACAGCCCAGCATTTTTAGTCAACAATCATGCTGAACAACTCAGAGGAAAAGATAGGATGGTCATCGACTATCGAGCTTTAAATAACAATCTTGTGCGAGATACCTACAAGATCCCAGATAAAAATAATTTAATTCAACTTATTGAAAAAAGAACTTGGTTCAGTAAGTTTGATTGCAAATCTGGCTTTTGGCAGATAAGAATGCATAAAGACTCCATACCCTGGACTACATTTAGCGTCCCTCAAGGCAAATACGAATGGTTAGTCATGCCTTTTGGCCTTAGTATTGCTCCTCAAGTCTTTCAAAGACGAATGGACGACATCTTTAGAGAACACAGAGACTATTGCCTAGTCTACACTGACGACATCCTTGTCGCCTCTCACACAGAAGAAGAACATTTTCAACATGTTCAATCTATCTTAAAAGAATTTGAGAAACACGGCATTGTAATCTCACCCAAAAAGAACGAGCTCTGCCAAAGAGAGATAAAGTACTTAGGAGTTCATATCAAGCAAGGAGAAATCAGCTTGCAAGAACACATAGTCAAGAAGATTCTTGACTTTCCAAAAATTATAACTAGCAGAAAACAATTGCAAAGTTATCTAGGAATACTCAACTGCGCTAGTGATTTTATCAAAAATCTAGCAAAATATCACAGCAGTCTCTCAGCCAAATTAACTAAGACCGAACAAACTAATCCTTTCAAATGGACAGAAAGAGATATAGAAATTGTTCATCAATTACCAGAAATAGTAAAAACTATTCCTCCTCTCAATTTGCCCAATACTGAAGACACTTTCATCCTTAGAAGTGATGCCTCAGATAAACAATGGGGAGTTGTCTATATGACAATAGATCCTAAAGATTTAGAAAAGAAAAGAAAATTTTGTTGTTATAAATCAGGAACATTTAATCCTACTCAGTGTAATTATTATGCCCACGAAAAAGAATTATTGCTGTAATTATTGGAATTGATAAATATGCCCTTTTTCTCAGACCAAAAAAGTTTCTTGTTGAAACTGACTCCAAATTTATACAGCACTTTAGAAATGCACCCCTAAGAAAATTAACCCAGAAAAGGGTAATTAATTGGCATCAGTTTTTAAATGCATTTGACTTTGACATCATTCATATCTCAGGACAAAAAAATGAATTAGCAGATATTTTATCTCGAGAACATATATTTGCTAACTCTTCCACTGACTCAGAGGTATGTTTTTCTTTCAAGATAAGATGATGATGCTTCGTGGAGGAATAAAAGTCTCCTCTCGTGGAAGAGGACGTATAGAGACTCCAGTGGGAAGACAGAACTTTCCAGTGCATAGCATGGCTAAAAGGCCTCTCTCAGAGCAAAAAGTTGACAATCAACTTTTATTTCAACAATTCTTGGAATTCCAAGCTCTCAGAAATTTGTCCCTTGAAGAAAGTAGTGAAACATCCAGTCTTAATGACTATGCACCCTCTCAAAAAATCCTCAAATCTGAGGACCCTACTACTGTAGCCTCAGAAGAATGGACTCCCGTATCTAGTAAAAAGCCTTTGGCTTCCTCTCAGCAAAAAGAATACAGACATATTATTACAGATATAGAGCAAATTCTATATCCTCCCAGTATTCCAAAAGAAGGATTATCTCAGAAAAATCTGGTAGGCAGTGTCTACCTTAAAAATATTTTACACAAAGAACAGTTCCAAATGGGACAATTAAGAAAAGAGTTCACTAGAGAAGAACTCTTAATTGCTGATAATATCTGGCATGCCTTTGAAAGGCAGTATAAGATTAAAGGCAAACAAGCTATTATTGCCGCTCTCAGACATATGAGGCTTCAAAGAAACCTCATCTCTCAGGCTCAACAAGAGACTCGCAGTATTGCCAAAAATATGGCTGAATCCACAGGCATAATTTCCTATGTAGAAGTCACAGGCGCTTTCAAAACGCCTATCTACAGAAGACTTAATCTTAAGGTGTTTCTCTCTATAGAAACATTTTATAACACAAGCGAATTGCCTATAGCCTCCTTAGAAACAGTCAAACTTGATGCTCTCCTCACCCAGCTCGTCGAAGAAGACCGTGATAGAAACGGACTAGTTCTCCTAAATGGCGGCTGCAGTCACATACCCGTCTTGTTTTTGGACAACATTGCAGAAGATGGAGCCCTCATCGAAGAAAAGAAGCTCCTATACAAATACGGATTTGTAGCATTCCTTAAAATCCGTAAAGAAGAAGATTTACTAATCCTTCAAGAGACTGAAAATGGGTAATAAAAAATGTTATTAAAGAATACCCATATGTCCTTCATACACAGATTTTAGCCCTCTATGGCACTCCAGCAAAATCCTTCTTGTTGATAAGGATTTTAGAAGAAATACCTTCTTGGGTCTCAGCATTTGTTACAGATAAACGCGTAACTTTTACTGTTTATGAACGAGAAAGACAAAGAACAGAGCTCATCAGAATGATGAGTGGAAACCTTTGTAGTCCACTACCAAGATACTATACAGTATATCTCACAAAAACATTAATCATTCAGACGCCAAAAGTCTATGGCAATGGCACAGTAGAACGCATGAAGCCTCAACAAGCTCCAATTCGTGTTGAGCTATTATGCAGCATGGAAACCTTCGTCACACTCGGCTTACGTGACCTCACAGTCAAACAGAATGTCTTCAAGATGGTGCCAGAACTTGCAGACGATTTGTTAATCGGGCTTACTGATGACTTTGAGCCCAACTCAGAAGAAAATTTTATTCCAGATCCAGAAAGCACAGTCAGCGGATCCGATCCAGGCCCTGCCGACACTCTTCAGTTTACAGCGCCTTTCATGATGATCCAGTCCCAGCAAAAAGAGAAAGAGAGCCCTCTGTAGCATCACGAGGTGTCCTTTACACAGTAAAGATTCCCTCGCGATAGAAATCACCTTAGAACCCGTGCGTCCACAGTAACGCCTCTCAGATTCCATTATGGCTACAATAGCTACAGTAGCTGCACTAAGTGTACAGTAACAAATCACATGTCAACAGTTTTTTATTTTTTTCTTTTGGGGATAAGGCTTGCATGCCTCTATATATATCCCTTTCTATTCTTTTGTAAGTAAGACTAACTTCCCGGAGAAGCCACCTCTTAAGGAAGCTAGCAAATAGCCCATAGGTATGGCAGGCTAAACTCTCTCTGGAAGAGCCAGAAGGGGAAAGCCATATGTTGTAATATGTTTATCTTGTTTAATAATATGAGTTAGTCTCCTATCTATCTTTCGGAATGATGTTTGGTTATTTACTTACCTCAGAAAGATCCTAGTATCTATGGTGTTAAGCTTACATGGCTCTTGAAGAGAGTATTATGGCCATAGTGAAAGACCTTAAGCCTGGTATGGACCTTTGAGGACTGTTGCCGTTAGCCAGGTGGGCGTTTAGGCGTGTTGTCCGTTGTCCAAAATACCATTCAATGGTGACTTGAGTGCAAGTCGGTCTGAAGATGAGTCCATGATTACTCTTTCTTCTAAGCATGTATTACCTCTCAGTCTTCGCTTAATACTTTGTGAACTTTAATCAACCCTCAAACCGGAAGCATAGGTGGACCTTAACCCACATTATTAACATTTATAAGCATAATTGCATCTGGCTAACCCGACTGGTTATTCTAGTTTCTCTCTGTCACTGCACTCTTTCTATCCGTTGCACATTGCTCTCTTGTATTGCTTCTGCTGCTGCTTTCCTTTTTGTTTTTGAGTTTTTTTTACCAAAAAAAAAATGTCCTCCTCCCTCAGTTTGGTATCAGAGCCTTGGCCCTTCCTCGGCCTTAACACAGTAGTCGCCATGAGCGACGATGAATGGACTCAGCGTCTAGCTCGCCTCGCGCAGCATGATGGGTCTTTCTCAAATTACGACCCTTATAGAGACAAAACCCTTATGGTCTTTCTGGTTCAGATGTGTCTGGAGACCCAGAAAACCCTAGATACAGGTTAAATATAGACCCAGCCTTGGCCGATGCCTATTATCAGAATTATATCTCTACTAGAGACCAACCAGCTACCTCAGATTTAGAACTCAGAATGACTGAGTTAACTCTCGAAACCACTAATACTGGTTCACCGTCAGATTCAGATCCAAATCCTTTTGGAAGTCCTACCTCTCGAGACCCAGTATAGAAGCTCCTTCAACTGGACCTTTAACCCCTCCATCTTTCGACGACTTTACCTGGGAAATCCTTGCTCTTTATGAGCGATTTTTAGTTGTAAGTATTTCAGCCCTTGAACGGTCTTTAATACTACCCAGAGCTACTCTTTGGCATGATAACGTAACTCTATTGTTACAAGCAGCCAAACGTAACAGACATCGTATGCTTTTAGAAAACATGCTCTTTGAGAAAAAAGAACGGTTTGATCTTTTTCAGATCATTCTCAGAAATAGACGCCTGCTAACTGATGCTTTGTTAGCCGCTCTTAGAACAAGACATTTGTTCATTCTCCAGATAGATGGAACTGTCCATCGCTCAGTAGAATCCTATGTGCTAGAAACAGCACAAATTTCTACCCTCACATACTTACATAGTTTTGAAGACAGGTATAATACTGCCTTCTCCAGGTTAGTAACACATGCCACAGAAAATAACTATGGCCGCAATTATTAATTATGTTGTTCATGGATAAAACACCAAAAAGCATAATTAGCCGTATATATTCTTGGATATACGGTAACAAAGAATATGTTCTTCTCTCTGAAGTACTTCGTCCTCACTCAGATTGTTGGGAACCACACAGCAAGTATGCACATGCTAGACATATTTCTAGCCTTAATCCCAGCCTTAGCGAATTTGTCACTTTAGGAAATCACACAAATGATATGCTTATGTGGACACTCGAAAGCTTAGGAAAACTAAGCAATTCTCAGACAGAAAGAGCTAATGAGCTCAAATTACAACTAGATCTTCTAGATAAGATCCTCAGTGAAGTTAATAATCAACTCCCTTCTAACTTTGTAGAAGTTCTCACAGCACTCCTTGAAACCAGTCAAGACATAAAAAAATGTCAAACACAGATATTTGAAGATACTCAAGAAATTCTTAATTATCTTGAAAACTATAGAATACAAGAAGAAAAAGAATTTCAAGAAAAAATCTTTACAGACGTTCAGGAGATTCTTAGGTTAATAAAACCTATGACAGAAAAAATTGTAGCCATTGGAAAAGCTACAGGCTCAGACTTCAATTAGTCATAATGTCAATTATGCAAATTATTCCTTACGAAACCTCAGTATCATCGAAGGAAGTGAAAACCCCTTCACTTTTTGAATTTTTACAGAGAATAGAAAGTTTTATAAAAAGTGGAAAAAACTTTTTAATTGAAAAACATGAGTTAGAACAAGCAAATGCTCTCAAACTCACTCAGTTAATTGGCAAAAGCCAAAATTTTCTATCCTCAGGAATACTTCAATTAAGAGAAGAATTAATTGAATCAGAAAAAATTAAAGGGCAAAACCATGAAAGCCTTAGAAAAGGACTTGAAAGATTTTTTCAGGTTTTTACAGAATATCAACAAAGTCTAAGCAAAGGATTAAATTCCTTAGCCTCACAGTTACATAACTCTTTTCATAAACAAGAAGTCTTAACCCAGACCCTAGCAGACACTAAGGTACAAATGTCTGAACAAGAAGCTGTTCTTAGTCAGCTATCAATTCAACTCTCAGATTTAAGACTATTCATAGAAAATGATCAAAACCTCAGTTCGATCACGGAAGCGGTCAAAACTAATCTAGATTATTCGAAAGAAATTGTAGATTAATTGAAGACGCTTGTACTTCTTTAGAAACAAGCATTCACAGTATAAAATCTTTTGTAGAGCAAAACAAAAGAGAAACTCAGAATAATCTAAATAGTCAAATGACTATACTCAAAGAAATATATGAGAAAATATCCATGCTTGAACAAAAGCAGGAGCTAAACTCAAAAGTGAGAGAAAAACAATTAAGTTCTCTCAAAACTCAGATACAAAATTTGACAGACAAATTTCAAACCTCAGCAAAAATTCCTAAAGCTTCTTCTCAGCTTCAACCTCTTAATCCTCCATTAGGAATAGCACAGATAAACATGATTCAATTAAAAAAATTTGGAGAAAATGTGAAAGCCAAATATTTTGAAAACAAACCACAAATGGATTGGTCAAAATTTGGAGACTCAGAATGAAAAGTAATAGAAAATGCTATTGTAAAGCAAACTTTACCCCCAGTTAGATACAAAGATTTGTATACAAATGGAGAAACTCCAAATGGAAAAGATTACGAACTTGAAAAATGGAGTAATCTTGTTACAGTTAATCAAACGATGCAAAAGTTTGATGTTTTCCATCCAACATGGACAGAACTCAGACGAAAACAGGGATTTAAATATTTATCTCATGGCCTTTTTCAGTGTAGAATTCAAGGTCTACACCTCCCAGATCCTAATATACGAGTTTGTCTCGTTCTTGTAAACGAACGAAACTCAGTGTTTAAAGACAGCATAATAGGAATAGGGCAATTAGACTTACGAAGTAATGTTGCCTATTTCAATGTCATTCCCGGCTATGTAATGCCCATTGACTCAGCCAGACATATTAAACTTATTATGAATACTCAGGGATATGAAAATTACATAGTTAACGAAGGAATTCTTTCAGTAGAATTTCAGAGTTACTGCATGTTCTGCCTAAACTCACAGGATGGCCTTCTTCCTCACATTCCGAAAGGACGAATTAATGAAGAAATTCTTATTCGTACCACAAGAGATATGGAAGATTACACCTTTCGCGGAATACCTACAGCAGATATGTTATCTGATGACAAGTTTAGAATATGAAATTTTCCAGAAACTGTTCCTTTTAAGAAAAAGTACAATACTTTAGATTTTGTACATCAAGAAGGAAACTCAGTATCGTTAAATTTTGGGAAACCAACCTCAGTAATTTCAAATACTTCGTCAGAAGAAGCATCTAGACAGATACAATCAGGCATAAACTTTGCCTCTCCCAGCTTCTCTTCTTCTTCTAGGCAAAGCTTTTCAAAAGCTAGAAGAAAACCTTATATCCAACTTCCCAGATCACAATCTTTCTCTCAGATTGAAACTCCAACTAGGACAAGTTCTTCTCCTAGAGCCCAGATTAATATGTTTTATTTCAATAAAGCAAAAAATTTTTCGGAATTAGATTTGCTCTTACAAGGCAAAGAACTCTCAGATGAAGAAACGAATCCCCAACCTATAGCTCAGATAAATACCGCTCGAGTTTATGATGAAGAACCTGAAGTTAGAACTCAAAGAGAAAACATAGAGTTCAAAACACCAGTCTTTTCTTCTTCCAAGAAAAAGAAAAAAAAGTCTCAGAAACCTATAGCCTCAAAATTCTTTGAAGGAAAAACTTTTATGGCCGAACAAGCCATTAATCCTATAGGTATAAAACTAAATCTAGATGGAATTAGAGATGTCAAAAGCGCTCTAAAGAAATGGAAAAAACAAATGGAAATTTGTTTTAGCTTAAATTCCACATGGAACACAGAAAGCTGTCATAGCTATGCAGAACTTTCCTTTGAAGGAAATGTTAAAAACTGTATCAAATTCCTAAAAAAAGGAACCACAGAAGAACATCGAAATCTCTTAACAGAGTTTCAAACTCTCTATCAGACTAGACGTAATGTCGACGGATATGTGTTCTTAATTTCAAAAGAGTTTTTAGGACAATCTCAGATTACTCATCTTAACGACGAAGAAGAACAAGCAAAATATAAGCTTGCCCAGTTACAAATCTGCAATCTAAAGTTTTTAGAAGAATACACTAATAACTTTAGAGCTATCTTTTATAAATGTGAAGATGATAGCCTCAAAGATGAATACTTTCGCAAAATCCCAATGATTGGTGATTCCCTCTTTCAATCCTATCAAACTTGGAAAGGAAGATATAACGGAATTAATTATATCAAAGATAATTCTTTAGGTGAAAGAATTAACTATACTCAGGATTATATTGCTCAAAGAAAGAAAATGAGAAATGAGCAAAAGCTGCTGGAATCAGCCTTCTCAGAAGTATCTTTTAAAGATGAAAGAGATACTACTCCCTCTATACAATGGGGATGCTCAGAAAACAAGTATAAATCCTTTTCAAAGAAAAAGAAAAAATTTTCTTTTCCTAGAAAAACGAAACACAAATTTAGAAAATCAACTACATTCAAAAACCCAGACAAAAGATTTGAAAATTTTAAGAAAAGAAAGTATTGGATAAAAAATACTTCTTCTCAGAAAAAAGTTTCTAACTATCGAAAACCCTCAGCTACACCAACAGATAAAACAAAGAAAGAATGTTGGACTTGCGGTAAGCCTGGACATTTTGCTCCAGACTATCCAGATAAAGAAAAGAAACAAGCTAGAGTTAATCTCGTAGAAACAATGTTTCTCTCAGCAGATGATCATGGATTTGATATTCTTTACCCCTCAGAGTTATATACAATAGAAACAGATTTTGTTTATTCTATTACATCAGAAAGTTCTGATGACTTAAGTGAGTCAACCAATAATTCAGATATTGACAATTTTGAAGATTGTTACCCAGATGTTTATTGTAATACCTTTACAGCAGAAAAAGGAGAATCCACCTCTTCAGCTCAGACTCTCTATAGAAAATTTAAAGATCAAGACGCAATATGGTCTTGCAGCAAATGGAATTGTAAACAGTGGCTTTATCGTGACCTACTCCTAGCCAATATTCCAATGACCTTTGAAACAGCAGTTTCCTCAGAGATATTTTTATGCGAAGCTTGTGGTTATACCACAACTCCAGGAGATTCCGAAGAATGCATTTTCTTTGTTGGCAAAGATCACAGTTTACATTATCATAAAACATGTTTTGTACTTGTCATTTTCGACAACCGCGGACTTCATGCGAAAAACATCGCATTAAATATGCTCAGTGACTTTTGGCGAGAAGTTGAAGACAATCGCTTTCAAATTGCCTTCACCCAGCAACTCCTTCTTTCAAAATCTCAGTCTCAACCTTCTATTAAAATAGAAGAGCTCGAAGACTCTCCGCACGCCTCTCTAAATGCATTTTATATGCATCAGCCGAAATATCATTGCAACACTGTTGACAGTGGTATGCTTCTTTACGTTCGCCTTCCTATTGCTAATCTTGGAGGTCGCTTAATAGAAGCACTTATCGACATAGGAAGCACAACATCACTTATTGGTATTGATGTTCTCCCAGCCTCTCATCTGATCTTAGCAGATCAACCTCTTTGCGGCGTTGGCACTGGTGGTAGTGAGTTTGTTTTAACTCATAAAACCCGCTTTCTCCTTATCAATGCCTCTTAGACCTTTTACAAGGTTCAATTTTGGGTCATTAATGCCCTTGGCTCCGAAGCCCTTCTCGGCATTAGCTTCTTCGAAGCTTTTGATTCCTGCCAACTCTCGTTTGGCCCACCTCCTCAGCTTATTCTTTCTCTCCCTCAGGTGCCTCTTTTAATCCTTCCCTTATACACCGCTCCTCAACTCAGAGCTTTGCAAGCCCAGCGTGGTGGTAATGGGGCGGCTGCGGCTCCTCCTCCTCCTACCCTAAACCCTAAACCCTAAACCCTAAACTCCAAAATAAGAGAAAAACAAGTCGCTTCTCTTAAAACACAGATACAGAATTTGACAACAAAAATTCAAATCCCAGTGCAGAAACCAGAAGCTACTTCTCAGCTTCAACCTCCTAATCCTCCATTAGGAAGAGCATAGATAAATATGATACAGCTCAAAATATTTCGTGAAAATGTTAAAGCCAAATACTTTGAAAATAAGCCTCAGATGGATTGGTCCAATTTTGGAAACAAAGAATGGGAAATAATAGAATCCTCTATTAAAAGCCAGAGGTTACCCCCAGTGAGATACAAAGACCTTTACAAAAATGGAGAAACTCCTAAAGGTAAAGATTATGAACTTGCCAAATGGAGTAATCTTGTCACAGTTAACAAAACTTTACAAAAGTTTGATGTGTTTCACCCAACATGGGTAGAAATAAGAATTAAGCAGGGATTTCAATATTTATCCCATGGGCTTTTCCAGTGTAGAATTCAAGGTCTACACCTCCCAAATCCTAATGTACGAGTATGTTTGATTCTCGTCAATGAAAGAAACTCAGTTTTTAAAGACAGTATCATTGGAATAGGACAACTAGACTTGAGAAATAATGTTGCCTATTTTAATGTCATTCCAGGCTATGTTATGCCTATGGACTCAGCAAAATACATTAAGCTCATTGTCAACACTCAGGGATATGAAAATTATATAGTTAAAGAAGGAATTCTCTCAGTAGAATTTCAAAGTTATTGCATGTTCTGTATGAACTCTCAGGATGGTCTCCTTCCTCACATTCCTAAAGGACGAATAAATGAAGAGATTCTTATTCGTACTACGAGAGATATGGAAGACTATACATTCCGCAGAATCCCTACCAAAGACATGTTATCTAATGGTAACTTCAGAATATGGAATTTTCCAGAAACTATCCCCTTCAAGAAAAAGTACAACACTCTTGACTTTGTACACCAAGAAGGAAACTCAGTGTCTTTAAAATTTGGAAAACCAACCTCAGTTATTGCCAACACTTCTTCTACAGAAGAAAGTTTTAGACACCCTTTCATAATCCAATCAGGCATCAACTTTGCCTCTCCCAGCTTTTCTACCTCTAGACAAAGCTTCTCAGCCTCCAAAGAAGCTAGCACCTCTGCTAGAAGAAAGCCTTATATTCAATTACCCAGATCACAGTCTTCATCTAGGATTGAAATTCCTAGACTCTAATTCTAGGACAAAACCTTTCCCTAGAGCTCAGTGTAATATGTTTTATTTTAATAAAGCAAAAAACTTTCAGAAACTAGACCTGCTCTTACAGGGAAAAAAGCTTCCAGAAGAATCCCTCAGTGATGAAGATAGCCTTCAGCCCATAGCACAGATTAATACAGCTCGAGTTTTTGAAGAAGAATTCGAAGCCAGAACTCAAAAGGAAAATGTTGAGTTCAAACTCCCAGTCTTTTCTTCAAAAAAGAATAAAAACACTCAAAAACCTATAGCTTCAAAATTTTTTGAAGGCAAAACATTCATGGCGGAAAAAGCTATAAATCCTATAGGAATAAAGTTAAATCTAGATGGAATTAGAGATGTTAAAATCGCTCTAAAGAAATGGAAAGAACAAATGGAAATTTGTTTTAGCCTAAATTCCACCTGGAACACAGAAAGTTGTCACAGTTATGCAGAACTTTCCCTTGAAGGAAATGTTAAAAGCTATATTAAATTCCTTAAGAAAGGAACCACAAATGAACATCGTAGTCTCCTGGCAGAATTTCAAAATACCTACCAAGAAAGATGAAATGTTGATGGCTATGTGTTCTTAATCTCTAAAGAGTTTATAGGACAATCTCAGATTGAACACCTTAATGAAGAACAAGAACAAGCAAAATATAAGCTTGCCCAGTTACAACTTTGTAATCTAAAGTTCTTAGAAGAATACACTAATAACTTTAGAGCTATCTTCTATAAGTGTGAAGATGATAGCCTCAAAGATGAATATTTTAGAAAAATGCCAGTTATTGGAGATTCCATTTTTTCAAGCCTACCAAAATTGGAAAGGAAGGTTCAATGGAATTAATTATATAAAAGATAATTCTTTAGGAGAAAGAATTAACTACACTCAGGACTACATTGCTCAAAGAAAGAAAATTAGAAAAGAGCAAAAGCTGATTGAATCAGCCTTCTCAGAAGTTTCTTTTAAGGATGAAAGAGATACGAATCCTTCTATACAATGGGGATGCTTAGAAAATAAACTATATAAAAAATTTTCTAAGAAAAAGAAATTTTCTTCTTTTCCCAGGAAAATGAAGTTTAAGTTTTGAAAGTCGACCACCTTCAAAAACCCAGAAAAAAGATTCAAAAAATTAAAAAGAAGAAACTATTGGCTAAAAAATACTTCCTCTCAGAAAAGGGTTCCTGATTACCAAAAACGTTCAAAGAAAATTACTGACAAGTCAAAAAAGGAATGTTGGACTTATGGTAAACCTGGACATTTTGCTCCAGATTGCCCAGATAAAGATAAAAAACAAGCACGAGTTAATCTCGTTGAAGCTATGTTTCTCTCAGCGGATGATATCGGACTAGATATCCTATATCCCTCAGAACTTTATATAATTGATACTGATTCTGTTTATTCAGTCACCTCAGATAGCTCTGTTGAATCACACAAGGAAGAATTATCTGAAAACTCAAACTCAGACGATTTTGAAGATTGTAACGCAGAAGTCTTCTGCAATACAGTAATAATTTTTCAACAAGGAGAATCTTCCTCTTCTTCTCAGCCTCTTTATCAAAAATTTGAAGGACAAGACGCTATATGGTTTTGTAGCCAATGGAATTGCAAACAATGGCTCTATCGTAATCCACTCCCAGCTAATGTACCTATGACATTTGAAACAGATGTTTCCTCAGATATATTTTTATGTGAAGCTTGTGGATATACCACAACTCCTGGAGAAATCGAAGAATGTATTTTTTTTGTAAGCAAAGAATACAGTCTTCATTACCATAAAACATGTTTCCTCCTTGTCATTTTTGACAATCGCGGAAGTCGAGCGAAAAATATCGCCCTCCAAATGCTCAGTGATTTTTGGAAAGAAATCGAAGAAAATCATTTTCATATTGCTCACAAACAGCAACTTCTTCTTTCACAACCTCAGAATCTTCCTTCTATCAAAATAAAAGAACTTGAGGAAAATACTCAGCCGACTCGAACCAATGCATTTTAAATGCATCAGCCTAAATACCACTGTAATGCCGTTGACAGTGGTTTGTTTCTTTATGTTCGCCTCCCAATCGCCAATCTTGGTGGTCAGATTATTGAGGCTCTAGTCGATACAAGAAGCACTACTTCTCTTATTAATAGAGATATTCTCCTAGAGTCTCATTTGATCCTTGCTGATCATCCTCTCCGTGGTATTGGTGCTAATGGCGGAGAGTTTTTTTTAACTCATAAATCCCGCTTTTTGCTTATCCACGCCTCTCAGACTTTTTATAAGGTTCAATTTTGGGTCAGTGATTCCCTTGGCTCAGGTGAAGCTATTCTTGGCATTAGCTTCTTTGAAGCTTTTGATTCTTGCCAAATCTCCTTCGGTCCTCCGCCACAGCTTATTCTCTCTTTGTCTCAAGCTCCTCCTCTGGTCCTTCCCCTGTTTTCCTCTTCCCAACTCCGAGCTTTGCGCCCACAGCGTGGTGATGCTGGTAGTACACCCACTACCATAAACCCTAAAACATAAAATCCTTGCATAGAATGCAGCAAAAAGGATCCTCAACAGGAATGTTGCTGTGAAAACATAGAATGTTATCTCACAGAAATATATCAACACTCAGTTAATATCTCTAAGCAGACAAAAGAAACTAAAGTTCAAGCTAAGCTTAGAAAACTCACAGAACCAATTTTAGGAACAAATCCTACAGCCCATTGGGAAAAGGATAAGTATGAATGTAAGCTTAGACTCATAGACCCAGAAAGAAAAATAAATGGAAAGGCCTACCCAGCCAATCCAAATGAAATAAAGGAGCTTAATATTCAAATTAAAGAACTCCTTGAACAAAGGTTAATTCGACCTTCTCAGAGTCCCCATAACAGCCCAGCATTTTTAGTCAATAATCATGCTGAACAACTCAGAGGTAAAGCTAGAATGGTCATAGACTATAGAGCTTTAAATAATAATTTGGTACAAGATACCTATAAAATCCCAGACAAAAATAATCTAATCCAACTTATTGAAAAAAAGAACTTGGTTCAGTAAGTTTGATTGCAAATCTGGCTTTTGGCAAATAAGAATGCACAGAGATTCTATACCCTGGACTGCCTTCAGTATTCCAAAAAGTAAATATGAATAGCTAGTCATGCCTTTCGGCCTCAACATTGCTCCATAAGTCTTTCAAAGACGAATGGACGACATTTTTAGAAAACATTTAGACTATTGTTTAGTCTACATTGACGACATCCTCGTCGCCTCTCACACAGAGCAAGAACATTTTCAACATGTTTTAGCTATTATAAAAGAATTTTAGATACACGGAATTGTGATCTCCCCAAAGAAATATGAACTTTGTCAAAGGGAAATAAAATTCCTAGGAGTACATATAAAGGAAGGACAAATAACCTTGCAAGACCATATAGTCAAGAAAATTCTTGACTTCCCAGAGATCATAACCAGCAGAAAACAACTACAGAGTTATTTAGGAATACTCAACTGCGCTAGCGATTTTATAAAAGATTTGGCAAAATATCACAGTAGTCTCTCAACAAAACTAACAAAAACCGAGCAAACTAATCCTTTCAAATGGACTGAAAGAGACATAGAGATTGTTTGAAAATCAAGAGAAATAGTAAAAACTATTCCTCCGCTTAGCCTACCCAATACTGAGGGCACCTTTATACTCAGAAGTGATGCTTCAAATAAGCAATAGGGAGTTGTCTATATGACAATAAATCCTAAAGACTTAGATAAGAAGCGAAAAATTTGTTGTTATAAATCAGGAACTTTCAATCCTGCTCAGTGTAACTATCATGCCCATGAAAAGGAATTATTAGCCGTAATTCTAGGCATCGATAAATATGCCCTTTTCCTCAGACCAAAGAAATTTATTGCCGAAATAGACTCTAAGTTTGTGCAGCATTTTCGCAATGCTCCATTAAAGAAATTAACTCAGAAAAGACTAATCAATTGGCATCATTTTCTGAATGAATTTGATTTTGATATAGTTCATATCTCAGGACAAAAAAATGAGCTAGCAGATATTTTATCTCGAGAACAACTGTTTGCTAACCCCAGCTCTCACTCAGAATTATGCTTTTCTTTTAGACACAGATGAATCATGGAAAAGGAAGAGTCCCCTCTAGAGGAAGGGGTCGAATAAACTCAGAATCGGCTGACAAGCAGCCTCTCTCAGAACAAATGGCTGAAAATCAGCTTCTGTTTCAGCAGTTCCTGGAATTCCAGGCTCTCAGGCAACTAACAATTGGTGAAGGAAGTGAATCTTCAAGTCTCAGTGACTATTCACCCTCTCAGAAAATCCTCAAGATCGGGGAAACCACAGAAGTGGTCTCAGAAAGATGGACATAAGTGTCTAAGAAGGTTGCGCCTTCTCCTCAGATAAAAGAATATAGACATATTATTACTGAATAGACCAGATTCTATATCCTCCCAGCTTCCGAAAGGAAGAAACTTCTCAGAAAAATTTGGTAGGAAATGTCTACCTCAAAAATGTTATGCATAAGGAACAATTCCAAATTGGAAATCTCAGAAAGGAGTTTAGTAGTGAAGAACTCCTAATCGCAGATAATATATGGTATGCCTTCGAAACACAATATAAAATTGAAGGTAAACAGGCCATCATTGCTGCTCTCAGATATATGAAATCCCAAAGGGGACTCATCTCTCAGGCTCAGCAAGAGACTGCAGCATTGCCAAAAATTTGGCTGATTCCACAGGGATAATCTCTTATGCAGAGGTTACAGGTGCTTTCAAAACTCCCATTTACCGCAGACTAAATCTCAGAGTCTTTCTCTCCATTAAGACGTTCAATAAAACCATGATAGAAGCATCATCCAACTCTACGGAAACAGTCCGTGTTTATGCTCTCATGACTCAGCTAGCATTTGATGACCACAACAGAGATGGCATATACCTCCTCAATGGCTCCTGCGTCTATATCCCAGCATTATTACTCGATGATCTCTCAGAAGAAGAAGCCTCTTTGGAAGACAAAAGGCTTTTATACAAATACGGATTTGTCTCCTTTATAAAAATCCGTAAAGAAGAAGACTTAGCAATGCTCCCAGAAACAGAAAAATGGGTAATAAAAACTATTATAAAGGAATACCCACATATTCTTCAGACTCAGATTTTAGCTCCTTATGGAGTCCCAGCAAAATCCTTTTCTTTAATAAGGATTCTTGAAGAAGTACCCCCATGGGTCTCAGTAGCTGTTCTAGATAAACAGGTACAATTCTCTGTTTATGAAAGAGAATGAAGGAGAACAGAGCTTGTTGAAGCCATTAGTGGAATACTTTGTGATCCTTCACAGAAATATTACACCGTTTATCTTTTAGAGACTATCATCATCCAAACCATAGAGGTTTTTGGAAACCGCACAGTGGAACGAATGAAGCCAAACCAGGCCCCTATTCGAATCGAGCTCCTATGCAGCCTTAAGACATTCACGAGTCTCGGCCTACGGAACATCTCAGTCAAACAAAATGTTTTCAAAAGAATCCCAGAATTTGAAGAAGACCTTCTCATCGAGCTTACTGAAGATTTTGAGCCTGACCCAGAAGAATCTGCGGATCTAGACACTACAGTTTTCGGATCCATATCCAGCCCTGCCGACACTTGCCTCCCAGAGAATCCACTACCTCGAACAACTCTCGCCATGCTATCACAGCTGTCCCAGCAAAAAAAAAAAAGAAAAAGCATCCTCCTGTAGCAACACAGGACCATCAGCACAGTAGGATTCGCTCTCAAAAGAATTCACGCCTCAAAAGGGGCTCTCAGCGTCCTTAATGCCCTCACAAGAGTCACAGTAACCTCAATAATGCCTTCACGAGGCCACAGTAGCTACAGTAACTCCATTATCACTTCACAAGGGAATGGTTTTTTTTTTTTGTCTTTTTCTTTTGGCTAAGGCCTGCGTGCCTTCTATAAATACCATCTCTATTCCTCTGTAAGGGGCATCGGAGAAGTGAGTAAGTAGAAAAGAATAGAAGAAAAGAAGCTCTGCCAGGTATGTCTGGCTAATCTCCCTCCGGAATAGCTGGAAGGGAAAGCCAATGTATATGTAATCTTATGTTGTTTTCATTGATGTAAGTTATTCTTCACCAATCTGTCAGCACTATGTTTGTTATATCTCTGTCTTAAAGGCCCCTTCAGACAGTATGGCCATAGTGATAGCCTGATACAGGTATGGACCATTGAGGATAATTGTCGTCTAGCCAGGAAGGCATTGAGGCATACAAGTCCGTTTGTCCGAGTACCTTGGTGGATTGAAGATGAGTCCATCACTGTAGTTAAGCAGAAAACTCTGCTCACTCAGACCTGCTTTAAACAAAGATTAATATAATAACCATAGAACTGGAAGCATAGGTGGACCATAACCCACATTAATAAGCCTCATAAGTTTCTTATATATTGGTTAACCCTAAAGCTATTTGGGTTCTTTTAATTATATTCTCAATTTATCTTCCACTGCTCTGCTCTTCCACTAATCTGCCATTATTCCGCTGCTTCTTTGATCTTCTGTTCAATTAAAAAAAAAAAAGGAAAAGAAAAAGAACCCCAAAAGACCCAGTTTGGTATCAGAGCCCAAAACATCCTTGGCTCCCAGTTCGATCGCTATGAGCGATTACTCAAATTATGAGCCGTATGAGTACGACTCAGACACCTCTGGAGCCTCAACCATGTCTGGTCTACCAGACAACCCCAAATACAAGTTAAATAGACATGTCAACCCAGCTACTTCTAGTTCTGCCATTACAAATCTCACAGATCTAGAAACTAGAATGAATGAACTAAATATAGAAACCAATAGACATGGTCCTCCCTCAGACTTGAACTTAGATCCCTTTGGAAGTCCTCCACAGAGTCCTCCCCGGCCTGTTGCTCCTCCAGCAATAACCTTGACACCACCGTCTTTTGACGACTTTACATGGGAAACTATCGCCCTATATGAGCGATTTTTAGTTGTGAGTATTTCAGCCTTTGAAAGATCCCTCATACCTCTCAGAATAAATCGTTGGCGACTAAAAATAACTTTATTGTTACAGCTTGCCAAAGTGAACAAACAATGCATGATTTTAGAAAATATGCTGTTTGAGAAAACAGAAAGATTTTACCTATTTCAGGTTATTCTCAGAAATAGACGTCTTCTGACTGATGCTTTACTAGCAGCTCTCAGAACAAGACATTTTTTTATATATCAGCGAGATGGGTCTATCCATCACTCAGCACAAACACAAGCCTTAGAAACTGCACAAATTGTAGCCCTCAGCAAATTACAATTATTTGAAGATACATATAATGCTGCCTTCGCTCTACTTGTTAATCATGCCACAGACAATAACTATGGGCGCTCAGTTAGTAACTATGCTATTTATGGATAGACAACCAAAAAGCATAATCAGCCGTATATACACTTGGATATATGGAACCAAAGAGTATGTTCTTCTCTCTGAGGAACATAGACCCCAATCAGAATGTTGCGAACCACACAGTACTTATGCACATGCTAGACATGTTTCTAGCATTAACCCCAGTCTTAATGACTTTGTTGCATTAGGAAATCATACTAATGACATGCTTATGTGGTTATTAGAAAGCTTAGGAAAACTAAGCAATTCTCAAACAGAAAGAGAAATGAAATCAAGTTGCATATAGACCTTGTAGATAAGGTCCTTGGTGCGATAGATGATCAAATACCCTCAAACTTTGCTGAAGTTTGCACAGCTTTACTTGATAATTGTCAAGATATAAAAAAAATGTCAAGCACAGATATTTGAAGATACTCAAGAAATTCTTAATTATCTTGGAAACTTTAAAATACAACAAGAAAAAGAATTTCAAGAAAAAATCTTTGAAGACATTCAGGAGATTCTTAGGCTTTTGAAACCTATGACAGACAAAATTGTAGCTATTGGGAAAGCTCAGAATATAATCAGTCATAATTATGTCAATTATGCAAATAATTCCATATGAAGCCTCAGTCTCTTCGAAGGAAGTAGGAACTCCTTCCCTTGTAGAATTTTTACAAAAAATAGAAGGTATTATCCTCAAAGGTGGAAGAAACTTTCTAATTGAAAAACATGAGTTAGAAAGAGCTACTGCTTTCCAACTCACTCAGTTAATTGGTAATAGCCAAGACTTTTTATCCTCAGGATTAATTCAATTAAGAGAAGAATTAATTGAATTTGAAAAAATTAAAGGACAAAATCAGGAAAACCTCAGGAAAGGACTTGAGAGATTTTTTCAAGTTTTTACAGAATATCAGCATAATTTAAGCAAAGGATTAAACTCCTTAGCTTCCTAGTTACAAAGAAATTCTCATCTTCAAAAAGCATTGACTCATACTCTAGCTGACATTTATGTCAGAGTTGCTGAACAAGACACTACTCTTCAGCACCAATCTACTCAGCTTTCAGAGTTAAAATCATTTGTAGAAAATGATCAAAACCTCAGTTCTATTGCAGAAGCAGTCAAAACTAATCTTGACTATTTCGAAAGAAATTGCAGATTAATTGAAGACGCTTGCACCTCTTTAGAAGCAAGCATACACAGTATAAAAACTTTTGTTGAACAAAACAAAAAGGAAACCCAGAATAATTTAAACATCCAAAATACTATGCTCAAAGAAATTTATGAAAAAGTTTCTTCGTTGGAACAGAAAGAAGAGTTAAACTCTAAAATAAGAGAAAAGCAAGTCGCTTCTCTTAAAACACAGATACAGAATTTGACAACAAAATTCAAATCCCAATGCAGAAACCAGAAGCTACTTCTCAGCTTCAACCTCCTAATCCTCCATTAGGAAGAGAACAAATAAATATGATACAGCTCAAAAAAATTGGTGAAAATGTTAAAGCCAAATACTTTGAAAATAAGCCTCAGATGGATTGGTCCAATTTTGGAAACAAAGAATGGGAAATAATAGAATCCTCTATTAAAAGCCAGAGGTTACCCCCAGTGAGATACAAAGATCTTTACAAAAATGGAGAAACTCCTAAAGGTAAAGATTATGAACTTGCCAAATGGAGTAATCTTGTCACAGTTAACAAAACTTTACAAAAGTTTGATGTGTTTCACCCAACATGGGTAGAAATAAGAATTAAGCAGGGATTTCAATATTTATCCCACGGGCTTTCCAATGTAGAATTCAAGGTCTACACCTCCCAAATCCTAATGTACGAGTATGTTTGATTCTCGTCGATGAAAGAAACTCAGTTTTTAAAGATAGTATCATTGGAATAGGACAACTAGACTTGAGAAATAATGTTGCCTATTTTAATGTCATTCCAGGCTATGTTATGCCTATTGACTCAACAAAATACATTAAGCTCATTGTCAACACTCAGGGATATGAAAATTATATAGTTAAAGAAGGAATTCTCTGAATAGAATTTCAAAGTTATTGCATGTTCTATATGAACTCTCAGGATGGTCTCCTTCCTCACATTCCTAAAGGACGAATAAATGAAGAGATTCTTATTCGTACTATGAGAGATATGGAAGACTATACATTCCGCAGAATCCCTACCAAAGACATGTTATCTGATGATAACTTCAGAATATGGAATTTTCCAGAAACTATCCCCTTCAAGAAAAAGTACAACACTCTTGACTTTGTACACCAAGAAGGAAACTCAGTGTCTTTAAAATTTGGAAAACCAACCTCAGTTATTGCCAACACTTCTTCTGAAGAAAAAAGTTTTAGACACCCTTTCATAATCCAATCAGGCATCAACTTTGCCTCTCCCAGCTTTTCTACCTCTAGACAAAGCTTCTCAGCCTCCGAAGAAGTTAGCACCTCTGCTAGAAGAAAGCCTTATATTCAATTACCCAGATCACAGTCTTCATCTAGGATTGATATTCCTAGACTCTAATTCTAGGACAAAACCTTTCCCTAGAGCTCAGTGTAATATGTTTTATTTTAATAAAGCAAAAAACTTTCAGGAACTAGACCTGCTCTTACAGGGAAAAAAGCTTCCAGAAGAATCCCTCAGTGATGAAGATAGCCTTCAGCCCATGGCACAGATTAATACAGCTCGAGTTTTTGAAGAAGAATTCGAAGCCAGAACTCAAAAGGAAAATGTTGAGTTCAAACTCCCAGTCTTTTCTTCAAAAAAGAATAAAAACACTCAGAAACCTATAGCTTCAAAATTTTTTGAAGGCAAAACATTCATGGCGGAAAAAGCTATAAATCCTATAGGAATAAAGTTAAATCTAGATGGAATTAGAGATGTTAAAATCGCTCTAAAGAAATGGAAAGAACAAATGGAAATTTGTTTTAGCCTAAATTCCACCTGGAACACAGAAAGTTGTCACAGTTATGCAGAACTTTCCCTTGAAGGAAATGTTAAAAGCTATATTAAATTCCTTAAGAAAGGAACCACAGATGAACATCGTAGTCCCTTGGCAGAATTTCAAAATACCTACCAAGAAAGACGAAATGTTGATGGCTATGTGTTCTTAATCTCTAAAGAGTTTATAGGACAATCTCAGATTGAACACCTTAATGAAGAACAAGAACAAGAAAAATATAAGCTTACACAGTTACAACTTTGTAATCTAAAGTTCTTAGAAGAATACACTAATAACTTTAGAGCTATCTTCTATAAGTGTGAAGATGATAGCCTCAAAGATGAATATTTTAGAAAAATCACAGTTATTGGAGATTCCATTTTTTAAGCCTACCAAAATTGGAGAGGAAGGTTCAATGGAATTAATTATATAAAAGATAATTCTTTAGGAGAAAGAATTAACTACACTCAGGATTACATTGCTCAAAGAAAGAAAATTAGAAAAGAGCAAAAGCTGATTGAATCAGCCTTCTCAGAAGTTTCTTTTAAGGATGAAAGAGATACGAATCCTTCTATACAATGGGGATGCTCAGAAAATAAACTATATAAAAAATTTTCTAAGAAAAAGAAATTTTCTTCTTTTCCCAGGAAAAAAAAATTTAAGTTTCGAAAGTCGACCACTTTCAAAAGACCCAGTTTGGTACTTCTCAGCCTCTTTATCAAAAATTTGAAGGACAAGATGCTATATGGTCTTGTAGCCAGTGGAATTGCAAACAATGGCTCTATCGTAATCCACTCCTAGCTAATGTACCTATGACATTTGAAACAGCTATTTCCTCAGATATATTTTTATGTGAAGCTTGTGGATATACCACAACTCCTGGAGAAACCGAAGAATGTATTTTTTTTTTGTAAGCAAAGAATACAGTCTTCATTACCATAGAACATGTTTCCTCCTTGTCATTTTTGACAATAGCGGAAGTCGAGCGAAAAATATCGCCCTCCAAATGCTCAGTGATTTTTGGAAAGAAATCGAAGAAAATCATTTTCATATTGCTCACAAACAGCAACTTCTTCTTTCACAACCTCAGACTCTTCCTTCTATCAAAATAGAAGAACTTGAGGAAAATACTCAGCTGACTCGAACCAATGCATTTTATACGCATCAGCCTAAATACCACTGTAATGCCGTTGACAGTGGTTTGTTTCTTTATGTTCGCCTCCCAATCGCCAATCTTGGTGGTCAGATTATTGAGGCTCTAGTCTATACAGGAAGCACTACTTCTCTTATTAATAGAGATATTCTCCCAGAGTCTCATTTGATCCATGCTGATCATCCTCTCCGTGGTATTGTTGCTAATGGCGGAGAGTTTCTTTTAACTCATAAATCCCGCTCTTTGCTTATCCACGCCTCTCAGACTTTTTGTAAGGTTTAATTTTGGGTCATTGATTCCCTTGGCTCAGGTGAAGCTATTCTTGGCATTAGCTTCTTTGAAGCTTTTGATTCTTGCCAAATCTCCTTCGGTCCTCCGCCACGGCTTATTCTCTCTTTGTCTCAAGCTCCTCCTCTGGCCCTTCCCCTGTTTTCCTCTTCCCAACTCCGAGCTTTGCACCCACAGCGTGGTGATGCTGTGTAAGGTCCCGAATCCCACTAATCTTGATTTACGTTAATTAAGCTCATTCTATATTAATCGAACTCGATTAAGGCTAATTTAATCCAATAATTATCGGGTTTGGGCCTCGGATAGGGAGTTGGGCAGAGTTCGGCCCCACTTTAGTAGTTAAGGGCCTTTGCGTAATTTGTCCTTGCACCTTTCGAACATCTCATCCATTTCCTTTCGTGTAACTTTTCGCGTGGATCATCTTTCGTGTTAGGTCCGACTTGATCCGGACTTATCTTGGTCCAATTGAGGTGCATTTGAACTAAACTGAATTTCGTAGAAAAAGGGAGGACTTACCTGTAATTTCAGGAAAGTTATGTTTAAAAAACAAAAGAAGCTTCACGTAACTCCTCCTTCTTCTCTTGTTCAACTGATTGGAGCTCTCCTTTCTTCTGGGTGTCTTTCTTCTTCTTCTTGTAATCGAAGTGCTCGGGAATTTTGGGAGTGTGCATGCATACAGAGTGGTCTCCTACCACCTTCTTCTTTCTTGATCTCCCTTTCCTTTACACTTTCTGTATAGAGTGCTGTATAGAGTGCTCTTCCCTCCAAGTTATAGCAATATAAGGTGAAGAATGAGTTCCTGTTTCATTCTTTTAGGTTTATTAGGGTCATAAAGACTCTATTACTAGACATGCATATGAATCTAAACCCCATTTTTTATCATTGCATGTCCTATTGTAGAGAACCCATTTCAATTTGGAGTTTTCCCTCCACCCACACGACAAGGAGAACTAGGGAGGGCTAGCACTGGTGAAAAGGCAAGTACTAGAGTCATGTGTGCTGTATATGTTATTAAGTCTTGAATTATTGAGTTAGTTTCTTACCCACTTCCATTTCAGTCACTGTTTCTTGTTTTAACTGAGCATAAATGAGGTTGGGCTGAATTAGGATGATCGAAATGGAATAGGAGGGTGTGTGAGTGTTGAACAACCTTAGGGACAATTCAACTAAGTCAGGAACACCTTCCCTAAGTTAAGTTCTGAATGACTCCCAAACTGGACTGAGCTACAGAATCAAATTCACGTTTCTGAAGCTTACGGTGAAGCTACGACTAAGCCGTGAGTACTTATGGCTCAAAGTCCAGAGAGCAGCAAAACCTGATTTTGAACTACGGCTCATCCACGGCTGCACCGTGAAATGTAATACGCCTACGCCGTGACCAGCCCGTACCCAAGCCGTAGGTCTTCCTACGGCGAGCTTTCCAGAGAGCTCAGGGAACCCAGTTTCTTCTACGGCTTGTACATGGCTGCACCGTGGAATACACTACGGCTAAACCATAACCTCCCCGTAACCTAGCTGTAGGCTTAGCACAGCTAAGCCATAGGCCAACATACGGTTGGGCCGTAATTGCTCATGAAAAATCCGGAAGGAATTTGACCACTCGGCTAAGCCGTAGCCTTGTACACGGCTAAGCCGTAAGAACCCAGTGAAACAGGATGTTAGGGACTCTCAATGGTTTTGTAGGACCTTAGCATTGGCACCTTTTATACCACTATACAGGCCCAATGGTAAGTACATGTTGGGGAGAATAATGATTCCCGGAGGGTCTCCCAATGGCAAGTCATGAATGTTGGCATAAGAAGGGTGTCCCGTGCACATAATGCAATACCAAGACACGGTAACACCACGACACCGAACGTCTTATGTGTACATCGTGTTGAATGTCCTTGGGGACTATAGGTTACTTATTATAAGGGGTGAAGGTAGTAAATCCTTGGGTACTCACTTAAGCTGAATGCATCCATATTGCTATGATATACCACCTTCAACATGAATTACTTCCTTTAACAAAACCCTAAGGCAATTCAGACCTGAGCTTCTAATGAGCACGTGTCTAACAAGCCAGAGCTTCTAATGAGTGTGAGCTTGCTAACCAAGGGTATGATAAGACTGATACGATTGAATCTGAGTCGGCACCACTCAGCTTACGCCCTTTTGGGTATGTGTTATGTATGTCACCACTGCAATAGGTTTACGAAGGAGTAGTTGGCGCTCCTCGGGAAGCTAGCTTGATCCCCTAGCGACCCATATGCTATATATGCTCCCTTAGGGAGAATAGAGCGTCATGGTTGCCAATCAGTATGTCATATGTAACTTCTCAGTCATGAATCATGTTCAGTGATTATTCTTGCATATATATTATGTTATATTAATTTCATGTGCCTTAGTACTTGCTTAACCGTCGTGTTAACAGTGTTACCCTTAGTATTGCGGGTCCAGCACTCGGTCCCAACACGGACACTGACGCGCCCCCGGAGGGTACCCCAATAGTACCTCGGGGTGTAGACGAGTTGAAAGATGGCGACGTCTTTTACTAGCCATCCCACGGAGCGCGTTTATTCTTGGGAGATATCATTATTATGCTTGGGACCTTTTGTATCACACGCCTAACTAGTATTTTGGAATGTAATTAAAGACTTCAACACTATCATATGTATATATATGTTTATTTTTGAAAGTTAACAGACTACGAACTTCATGTGCTCTTGATAATTACTGAGTATTTCGCTGGATTTCGTTTAAGATACGTTATGTTTGTACGTGTGTCAACTTACCTCACACGTTCCTATGGATCTCCCTTGTAGGAATTCGGGCATAATTCTTCAGGGCACGGATTTCTACGGGATTATGTATCCATGCCCTGGGACCCCACTCAAATCCCCAATTTCCCGGGATCAGGGAGTGACATGCTGGTAGTACACCCACTACCCTAAGCCCTAAACCCTATACCCTAAACCCTTAAAACCCTAAACCCTAAACCCTTAAAACCCTAAACCCTAAAGCCTAAACCCTAAACCCTAAACCCTAAACCCCTAAACCCCTAAACCCTAAACCCTAAACCTTAAAACCCTAAAACCCTAAAACTCTAAACCCTAAACCCTAAACCCTAAACCCTAAACCAAATCTTCTTGCTCATTCCACTTTCCCTGCATTCAAACACCAAAGGACGCCATCCATACTACATTTTGGGACTCCCTATCATCCATTTTCATCTTTCATTCACAACTCCAACATTAAAACTTAATCCAATATGACACAATCTTATTTGAAGGTTAAAAGAGCTGTAAATGGGTACATGTAAGGAAATCATCAATAATCAATAAATCAACCATACATGTAGAGAATATGCACCCTTATACTTGCTTTAAGTACAGTGCTTCACCCAAATCAATTTGCCCTTTGGTTAGATGGTGGTGAAGGCTTCAATAGAGATGGATCTAAAACATGCATTGAGAAAATAAGAATGTGATCCATGCATGCTCAAAACTTGAGTCTTTTAGACCCTATTGAACCCAAGAACTGTAATGATGATGGAGTTTTCTTACCTCAAGTCTTCTACAAGCAAGAAGAATGAGATGATGCCTTAGATTCCAAAGAGGAGAATAAGAAGAGTGAAGAGGAAGAAGAAGAAGCTCAAATCCATTGTATGCAAAGCTTCAACTACCTAATCTAGAGAGAGAAGGTGAGGGGGAGAGCATGGGAGGAAAAAAGGAGGGACCGTTTGCTATAACAGAATGAGGGAAGGGAAGAAACGACGGTGGGTTTTGGGTTTTTAAATGGATGGGTTTTTGGAAATTACAAACAGGCCCTCTAGTTTTATATATTTCCAATTTGAGTCAGTTGGACTTAAACTGGGCCAAGATAGATCCGGATTTAGCTGGGCCAAACATGAAAGATGACCCACAAGATTAGACACACTTAATGCAATTATTATGATGTCAATTTGATGCAAAACTATGAAATTCTAAAACAAGAAAAGGCCCTTGACTACCTAGGTTTGGTCAATTTTAACCCAACTACCTATCAATGACCCAATAAAATTTAAAAAAAGATAAATTAAGATTAAAATACATTAATTAATAGAAAATCAAATTTAATTAATATAAATTACAATTAAGTTGAGCCAGTACCTTACGGTAGCAGATCTGACGAAATAAAAAAAATGAAAAAACACCAGCACCAGCATATCTGAAGGAGAAGAAGAAAGACAGAGAAAAGACGGTAGGACTCAAGAGGGAAAAAACTTGAAAGTCGAGTCCTTAGGAGAGAGAGAGAGATAAAAAAAAAACTCAAACAATCCAAATCCTAACATCTTTCTTAAAAATTAGAGCTTCCTCAAAAGGAACATCCCATATACACCAAAAAGAACCCCTAAACTTTAATACCCATGAACATGTAATAAATATCAATGCAAAAAATGAGAAAATGCATTTGGGTCCATGAAAAGCAAGGAGCATAGAAAGAGATGATGCACCAAGAATTCATCTGGGTCTTTCAAACACTAGAAGCATGAGAAGAGACAATGCTTTGCATTTGGGACCTTCAAATATTAGCAATATGTGAAATGTAATGCCTTAAAGAATGCACAGTTGTTCTTGAATGGAAGTGGGTCCTCCAAATATTACAAGCATATAACTTATTATCTCGACACAAGGACATGTGACAGATCAGATAGTTAGAATCTGCCAAAGGCAAACTAAAAATCATCCAAGACAGACATGAAAACGCATTATCATAGATAACTTTAATGAGATGTGAAGTTGTTACCTTCATTTAGAACCTACCCTTCGACACTAAAGAAAGCACACAAAATGGAGCAGAAAAAAAGGGATTGAAATTACCAAATTTCATGCCATCCAAATCTGATTGACGAGTGTCGTAATCAAAATTTTCAAAGAAAACCGGCTTCATCGTGGCAATTCTCTCAATAAAAACACCCAACACCTTGAAAGATCTAAGCAGAACAAATAAGAATAAGAAACCCTAAGTCTAATCCAAAGCCAAACCCTAACCCCAACAACAATGTATCCCTAGAAGAAACAGAGGGCCAAAGACAAATAGATGGACAGATGAAGTCGGCTTATCCCTAGGGTTTGATTGTCGCCATGCCTCAGGAACTGTACAGTACTTCGCCAGCGTACAAGAAGGACCAATATTAAAGGTGTCCAAGTTGGGCGGGCCAGACCCTGCACCCCTATATGCTCAGTGATATGGCAATTGAACATCCTGTCTCGCCAAAGATGCTAAAATTTGAAAGATTTGAATTTAAGAAAATCTTCTGATGCATCTTACCAGTTGTTGGAGCTCACCTGCACACAGTAGCTCAACAGATAATTAATAAAATAAGGAGAGCTCAAATGATCTAAGTGGGATCAACTCCATATATAAAGTTAAAGTCAACTAAATGCCCTAAGGCCTTCATCTATGCCTATACTGCTAACGACTCTATATTAAAAAAACTTAAAAAAAACTCTCCATCCAAAAGTCTGGTCCCCTATTTGGATCCGTGCAAACCCATTGGTTCAATGCCCATCAGAGGATACAATGCATTCAAATGAATCATAAGGTGGGCTCCATTTGAGGATTTGCCTTAACCGCGAATTAAGGGAATTTATTTATCAAATAATTATAAAGTTATAGATCTTTATGCACATCTTACGAAATACTCATAGCCATTGAGCTGTCAGTACACTAGCTAAGGCTAATACATTTTAAGGACTTAGGTTTAGATCATGAAAATTTATTGCACAATCAGTGTCGTTTGAAGAAAGGCCGTTATCAAGGAAGCGGATTGATTCGAGGTGAGTCCCTTGGGTTGATGAAAGGTGGACCCAAATAGGGGGTACCTGGGAGGGTTTCTCTTCCTATTATCATTCATCAAACACATACATTTGCTTGCTGCCTACATGGCCCAACCAAACTATGGATGAAAGTTGGGTTGGACTTGTTTTAGCTTAAGGACTTAAGGTCGATCTCACAAGAAGGATTTTAAATATAAAATGAAACTTGGGTTGGGTTTAGTGTGGTCCTTGCTATGGTGCAGGACATCCATTGAGGCCCACTTGGGGCCTATACAATCATTATGAGAAAATGATCTTACCCTACACCCCTATGTGTCATGGATCCCATGGGCTTTTCAACAATTCAAACGGACTTGATATTTGAATCCAAATAAAATAAAATTGTGTATTTTGATAATATTATCAAATTCATGGGCCATAGATTAAGGGGTAAAATGATTTGATTGAGTTAAAAGCTTTATATAAAGGTGTGGTTTCATCTCGATCTTTGGGTCCCTCATCTCAGCCATAATTAGTGGGCCCCGTGTGAGGTGAGACTTTTTCCTCTCATAGAAACCATAGAGAGCCTATTGCAAGACCCATCTACAATCAATTGAACTCCCTCAAACTTAAAAATCTCTCATGATTTACTACCCAAATGATCCTAACAGGCTGCCCAATCTCTAGTTGAGCTCTCAGTCAACTGCAACAAGAGCGTCACCATTGACTGGGAGGGAGAGGGAGGGAGAGGGGTAGTCCCCTTCTATCAAAGCCACTGATTGTCATCGGGTGGGAGAGGTGGGGAAGGTGGGGGGGAGGGGAGGTGGGGAAGGTGGGTGGGTAGGGAGAGATGAGGTAGGGACATTTGGATAAATTTACAGTTTTTTTTTTAATGAGTGAGTGGGAAGAGTCCCTTTTTTCGGGCCATTAGCAATTCCTATAGTCGAAAAGAGAACTTATTTGGAAATCTCAAAAAGTAAAAAAGATTTAAAGGTAGTATTGAGGTGTTCCCTTGCGAAGACTCATATGGCCTTTTGGGGCCCACCTAAACCACGATGATCTTAAGGTGAAGTGCCACTCATTCAATTAGACCATTATTATTGTATACGAAAAAGGCTGATATGAAAGAGATAATCAGCCTCAATTAATTTTGACCATGGTAATTTACTTTGATTCTCTTCTTTTTAAAGCATTTCTATATTGTAACAGTTCTCCACCGTATCTCATCATCGTTGCCTGCGATCCAAACTCATTGTTTAATACCATTTATATAATACTTTACAAGAGAAGCCGTTATTTCCATTTCAAGCATTTATAGTTCATCTATCAGTTTATGAAACACTGGAAACGAATGGTAAATCATATGAATTTCTATCTAGTTTCTATCTCTAACCTCATTTCCAAGCATTTCAGCTAATCTTATTTGCATCTCCCAATAATAAATAAATAAATAATCTAATCTCAACCATGTATTTGCTTTTTCAAGATCATCTTGATGGGCGAATTCAAGATCTACAAGTGTATCAAGGTAAGAATAACAACATCTTGTTTCATAAAATTGTCATTTCTCTAATCTTCCTCTCCTCTCTTGCATTTACATTCAAAACTTCTTCATCGTAAACAAGAAAGATTTTAATTTGATGCCTTAAACTCAAGATCAAGCCTCTGTTGTTGATGCTGATCATGCTCGATTTTCCGTGTCATAGCAATTGTTTGGACTCTATTAATACCTCTAAAAATGGTATTTATGAAGAGTAAAGATCATGGATTACCATTTATATTTTGCATTCTATTCTGTACCTGAGTCAGTAGGTTGTTTTTCATTTCCTCCATTCATATGGTTCTCTTTGTTTAGCTACTTCTTTAGTATTATGATCGGTCTTTGGGAGAGGAAAGGACAGAGTGAAGTTTTCACTGTGGAATTTTTTTCTCTTCATATCTCTAAAATCCCTTCAAATTTCAACACGTGGTACCGGACATTGTTAGAATTAGGCCCCTCTGTCTTTGTACGTCTCTTTCCTTGATTGAAATTATTGTATAGACTCGAGATTTTCGATTTTATTCATATGCAGGATATATTTGATATCATAATGTGAAAATATCTATTTGTTGCTATATCAAGAGAGTCAAAGGAGCTAAGCTACATTTTAGTTTTTCCTATCATAGAAAGAGTACTGGAGTGAGGATTAAAAGGAAGTTGTGGAAGAGGAACATTATTCCTTTTAGAAGGGCGTTTCTTTTAAGAGGGAGAAGAAGATGAAAGTGCCATATTAGAAAGATATATGCTTGGTCAGGTGACAAACATCGATGCCTTGCTAACGTGGTTAGAGGTGGATCCATATATAAAACTTTTTTTTCCCAACCACTATCCATGTTTAAAGGAGAAAGAGTGTATAAATATATATATATATAGGTGCTAACGATAAGATGAGCACCATTTTCCAAAACACATAGTTGGGCCTAACTTATGATCCATCAAAGTAGACCATAGAACTACTATCCCCTGTGATAGTCACCGACCCTAAGTTTAGCACCCATCCAATTTGATTGAACCGTTGGATCGGCATGCATTCATTTTGGACGGTGAAAAATTATAGGCCATTGATCAATTGATTAGGATGATGATTTCAGCCTCCTTCAACATGTATGTGTAGGTGGAAGAGAGATCTTTAGAGCCCCCCGTTCCCATCCCCAAGTGGCCCCTCACCTCACTTGCGCACAACCGTATGTTACTGTACGCGCGTCACGTGCAGGAACTAATTCAAGTGAGAACTAATTCCCACTGTGCTTATGTGATAATTATTGGTGGGACCCACATAGCAACCCATCCAATCTAGGCCAACTCAGGCTAGAAGTGGCTGGCTGGAACTCGACCCGTCTTAAAGTTTATATATTTCATGAGCTGCAATTGATAGTATGAAAAAAGGTATATTGACTCTGCGCAGTTGAGCATGTTAGAACTCGTTAGGCTTGGACATGTTCTTATGCCTAAGAGTGCATATGCTCGAGCTCCATAGCTTTCGATGCTTTTCTATTTTCCCATTCATGTCAAGCCAAGATTCAAGCTCTGTACCAGTGAATCTAAAAATGGGCTGTAATTATTCCAAGCCCAGCCCAAAGTAAGCTAGTTAGAGTTGGGGCTGGCCGAGCCGGTGGCTAATCCATTGGTACCCTTAGGAGTTAGGATTTAGGAACACCTTTCACAAGCAATGCATTTTCTTTTGGTATTTCCTTGAATGTGCACGAGTTAGGGTTATATCCCTGAAATCTAGTTTGGCATCAAATTAACTATTGTGTATGCATAGGAATTACTACCATTAGTAACTAAAAATAAGGACCAAGGTGAAAACGCAAAATTGACCATCAAATATAACCTCCCCATTAGTGGAAAGTGAACAAGGTACATGAAAATGAATGCCCATATATCACCCTAATAACTTAAGTCCTTACAAACTCAAGATTCCATCTACATTACTACCTTGTAATAATTGTTCAGTAGAGCCAATTTGACCATGAATTCCACTGTATTTATTCTAACTCAAATAAAAAGGCTCTTGCAGAATACCACATGTTTCTCTTCCAATTGTTCCTATTTTCACTATGTATCTCTCCCAGTAAAATCATTGGTATTCAACTTACCAATTGTTTCATGGAGGATGTTGCCGGGTTCAAGATGTATCTCTCCCAATAAAATCATTGGTATTCAACTTATCAATTGTTTGATGGAGGATGTTTCCAATCATTGGTATTCAACTTATCAATTGTTCTCATGGAGGATGTCGCCAGGTTCAAGATTCAGAACTCCACTTGTTTCCACCACTTGTTCTGGCACCAAACAAGTAATGAGATTAGTTCATGGATTCCTCATACAATTACAATAACACACAGCATGGATTCCTTTTTTTTTCTTTTAGGACCGCAGGGCAATTGCAGAATATTCACCATTGTTTCTTCAATTTAACAATTTTTTTAGAGCCGAGGTGATGCTCCATGTCTTAATATTGAATTCAAAAAACATTTAGATGGTTAAGTCTCAGGGATCAAATTCTCTCTAAATGGATTTGCTCTGGTATATTAAGATCCAGTTGATGGCAATCTTGTGGCCTGGCCCTCGTGCAGGCCATTGTTATGAGGTCCAAGATATAGAACATGGCCCTGACAATGCATGATCAAGGAATGCTGATGTGTTCGTGGATCCCCTAACCTATCCATACTTGTTGCTAAAGAAATCCAAGCAAATCAATGCCTACTGTCCTCAGATTCTATTCAATCTATGTAAGCTCTGATTTGCTGTAAAAACATCGTCTCGAGTCGATTGAAATTCTCTTTCTTGATAATCTCTAACAAACGCATTCTCAACGGCCACCCCAAACACTAGCAGAGGTATCTAGAACTACTATGCCAATTATCAAGTTCAGATAATGTTCTTGATATTCAAGATCTCCATTCATTATTATCTGAGTTTGGAACAGCTTTTGCTCCATCAGCAGCAGTGCTTTCTGGATTCAACACACAGGGTTCTAGCATTGGGGTTTCTCCACTTAAAAAATTCTGGCAGATTTTAGCTCTCAGCCAGTACTGTTATTTGCATTCTCCACGGCAAATAGTTGGTTCTCCCCGGCCCAGTTTGAGGGTGACTGATAAAGAAGATGACCTAGACAATGCATGATCAGGGAATGCTGATGTGTTCTTAGATCCTCTGCCCAATCCATGCTATCAAATCAATCCAAGCAAATCAATGCCTACTGTCCTTGGAGTCTATCCAATCTATCCTAGCTGTCCTTTGTCTTTTACGGTTACTGTCAACTTATAAAATAAGCATGCAACCCAATATTTCCCCAATCCGATAACCCAAGTGATGGGATTTTCCTACTCCACACATGTTTCACAAGAATAGCCTCTAACCCTAGAATCAAGGGGATTAGCAAGGTGTTGTCACCATCATGAATGGGTTGGCTTTTCATTGTACATGTTATAAATACACAGTAAAAACATCTCTCCGCTGACATTAAGAAAGAGAATTTTCTCAGATTCTATTTGAGTCCAAAGATCAAAAAGAAAGCGAAAAAGTTTAACAATTGCATTTACTTTTCCTTTTTTTTCTTATTTTGTTTTGCTCCTATGAGAAGGTCTTCAAGACATTTTCCGGTGATGGACATTGATTGGGTATCGCTTGAGCGTTCTGGTCGTTGGGAAGAAAGCAAGCTTGTCCTCTTCAGCAGTTTCCCAGCTACACAAGTGAAAACCAGAAAGCCGTTAATTGGATGCCAAGTGAAGGTCTCAGCAAATTTAATTTGCTCATTTATGAGCCATTTTCTTTTCTTTTCTTTTCTAATTTTTAGTTTTACCTGAAACCAGTAACCAGATAGTGAAGGAAGACAGAGATTTCTACTCTTGCAAGCTCATAACCTGGACATAGACGTGGGCCCCCTCCAAATGGTGTGAAGATATTCGTGGGGCTCACCGCTGGTGGATTGCTCTGAAAGAAAATTTCCCACAAAGATTTGGTTAAATTATTTGAAAATGAGCAGTTGAAGTATCCATGTGTATGTTATTTTCAGAACAATAACAATAATAAACAAATAAAATAGTGAAGGGGCTCTGGATGGAAGATGACTATCTGAGGTTAAGATGCACAAAAGATAACAAACATCCTATGCGATGTAGCTAGACAATGGTAAAGGGCAAATGACCTGCCATCTCCATGGATTGAAGGTCCGGGCATTTTTGTAGAGATCTTGATCGAGATGAACAGCTCGGAAGGAAGCAAACACCTTCCAACCCTTGGGAATGGTATAACCTGCAAGGTAAAAGAATAGATTTGTGAAATATGTAGGGAGATAAAGTGGGTCAAATGGATCAGAAGAGGGAGTGCTGTTGCTTGCAATTTTGTGCTTGTTCACCTTTTATATTAACATCGCTCATGACTCGCCTAAAAACGCCACTTATGATGTTTGCAACTCGCAGGGTCTCATTAATTACCTAAATTGAAATGATTCGATTTAGATCAGGATAAAATGTAGTTATGGTTACATGGTGAATCTCTTTTTCTTGCATCTAATTACAAAAATAAAATAAAAAATAAAATCAATCAACAATTCTTACTACCCGTGTAATGCAAAAAATAAATTGTCATCAAACAAAAAGCATCTGTAGCAGTCTACGAAGCCATGATTAAAGACAAAACGTACGCATTGTGTAAAAGGCATGGACTTGTAGTCACTCCAGTTCAAGGCCTCAGACTCTTGTTTCTTCCCCTGGATGCTGTCATGCTCTTCCTGTAAGGGACAACAAAAAAAAAGAGGCACCAAAACTCACATGGAGTGAGAGATTACTCGGATTAGAACATTATTCTATAATCCAAATCTCAATAAAGAGAACCATTTTAGAAGTAAAAACTATGGTGCCAAGCCATATCTATGTAGTAGTGACTGGTTGTAACACATCAGTTGTCGAGAGAGGACTAAATCATTTCTCAAAGCCCAGAGCCATTAACTTAAAATAAAATGAGAAATGGCACAAGAAGCAAGAGAAAAATCATGAATTGAATTAAATTGTTGGTTTTGGTCTGCTTTGTCCATTCGTTCAACCACCCAAATCATCTTCCAGGTTTCATCGTCCAGACCACCAAGATGTTAAGCTTCTTTTAATTAAGGGGTATTTCAGTCCTTTATTTTTCGAGCACTTCCAAATTTTTGTTCCTATATTTTTGTTAAGCTTAACAAACAACAAGACTCGAATAAATTTTTAGTTTATAAAATGCGCTGGTCTGAGAGATCAGCAATGGTAGTTTGTAAGAGAAGATGAGAAGAAATTATTAGTTATAGACGACAAGCAAGATGCGAAGATGGCAATGGCATTGCCGTCACTTACCCTAAGGGCTGCGAGGGCCGCAGGTGTCTCAGTGAGGAATTTGACAGCCAGGGTCATGATGGTGGAGGTGGTCTCATACCCAGCAACCAGCAGGGCTAGCATGAAATCCACCGCCTCCTCCTCAGTGAACCCTCCATCCCCATCCTCCAGCAATGCTCCCAGCATGTCCTTTTGCTTCTCTCCTCCTTCCCTATCTCTCCTCTCCTTTCTCTCCCTCACCATCAGCCTCAGCACCTCTGCAACCTTTTTCCGAGCCTGCTGAGCATATACGTTCATCAATTAATGAAAGCATTGTTACTCATCAGAGAATGCATCTACATACTCCACAAGTGCATGCATTCCTTTTTTTTTTTTTTTTTGAATGGTAAGTGAATATATTTCGCCATCATGCATGTTGTCTCAGATTTTCTTTGCGGATGGCGGATGTAAATTTTCTCTAAATTTACCTTTAGAGCTCTGCCGTAGGTGGTAAAAAAGAAAGGTAAGGGGACAGAGAAAAACCCCTCAATCAAGAGCAGGTACTCTTTCCTCAGACTCTCTGTCCATTCCCCAGGATCAAAGCTCATCAGCTGCTTCACCGTCAACTCAAATGTGATCTGCAATAATCCATGCAACTTGAGACAAGTGAAATAAAAAATTAAAAATTAAAAATCTGAAAAGTGGCATTGGCTAAGGACAAGTTTGTGCGACATTAAAATTCCAGGCACCACAGATTCCCAGATTCCTTTCTTGCAATGCCCACGAAATGGAATTCCACCTTTCCATGAAATCGTTTTCCAAAGAGCTGAGAAAAAACAATTATTTATCTCTTTCTGCGAAAAAATTTTGTGCAGCAAACAGTGGATAAATGGGAAGCGAGGAAAATTGGAGTCTTTTCCTTGCTATCAAGGAGTCCTTGGTGTTGCACAAATGTGTTGCTATCAAGGAGTCATTGGCTAAGGACACGTTTGTGCGACATTAAAATTCCAGGCACCACAGATTCCCAGATTCCTTTCTTGCAATGCCCACGAAATGGGATTCCACCTTTCCATGAAATTGTTTTCCAAAGAGCTGAGAAAAAACAATTATTTATCTCTTTCTGCGAAAAAATGTTGCGCAGCAAACAGTGGATAAATGGGAAGCGAGGAGAATTGGAGTCTTTTCCTTGCAATCAAAGAGTCCTTGGTGTTGCACAAATGTGTCCTAAAGGGCAATCTAGAACAGGCCAGAATAGATCAAACTCAATTTTCCATGTTAGAAAAGAAAAGCGAAAAGAATAAAATAAAAAATGGAGAGTAACATGGAGAATTGTCAGAAACAAAACGCTTAAATATTGGTAGAAGTGGATGCCATGTGCAGCAAATCCAATCAGTTCCTGATAGCACACATACACATTCAGAAATACAGGTTAGCATATTTGTGTCAGGCAAACTCTAACTGATCAAGAGCGAGTGAGCAAGCAGGCCAAAAAAAAAAACCTTCATTATTATAAAAAAAAAAAGGAAGGCAAAGAAACGTGGGCTGGGAATTGGGCCATCTAGTTACTGCTTTCAGAAGTTGGAAGACAAAAGGTGAGTAGAAGCATAATCATCATACGGGGAAGACAAGGGGGAAAAAAAATTCATTGGATTGGGAGTTGTGACCTTCTTGGTTTGGTCCTGAAGACGAACCATTCCATCCCAGGTGTGAAGATTGAAGCGGATGAGATGATCAATGCCGACAAGGAGGTGTTCTCTTATGATGGAGGAGTTTGCAAAGCTCATAATGAGGGAATGCATGCGCTTGTGGAAAGAGCCCTTCATAAGCAGCAAGGACTTGCGGCCCAGGAGATTGGAGATGGAGCTGGGGTAACTGCTTTCAAACAGCTTTCCCTCATTCTGCAGAACAAAGCGGTTTGTCTCCGGATCCGTCGAGAATACTGTTGGCTCACCAAACACATGGGTCGTGAACAGGCTCCCGTATTTACTCACCCTCATGTCAATGAATGGCTCTGGGTTCTCTGTTTTGTATGCTGCTATCAACTGCAGAGTCTCCCCTACTAAAGGAAGCCCAAAGCTCCCCGGAGGAAGCCCCAACCTTCTCCCCCTCCTCCTCCTCTCCACCAAGATGACGACATTGATGGAAATCAAGAGGACAACAAGTGCAAGGACAAACGAGGCCATGCTAAAATGGATATGCTTTCTCCTCTCTCTTCTTCTTCCTTCTTTTTTCTCCTGTTTTTTTCTAACAAAGAGAGCTACATAAATGAACAAGGAATTTAATCTGAATTTTACTGACAGCTTAAATAACAAGGAAGAGAAAAGAAGCAACATTTGGAACCAAAATATAAATAAGTAACAAACCAAAAGAAAAGAAAATTAATTACCTGAATGGAATGAATACCCAAACAAAATTAACAACGATGACCAGACAAAAACTTGACAATGCGCCCAAATTATATCAGTACAGATGATTTCAACTTTGCAGAAATAGACACATTCTTTTTTCAAGAAGAGACATATTAATAAAAGAAACATGGTGGTGGTGTATGGAGGTTCAGGAAGTTATTCGACAAAAAAAACATTGCTACAAAGTTTGGCAGGGAACTAAGAGTATAGAAAATTTTGAGTTGTATAAGAAGGCAAAGAAAGAAGCTAAGAAAGTAGTAAGTAGTGCAAAGTTCAAAGCATACGATGACCTCTATAATAGGTTGGGAACAAGAGAAGGAGAAAAGGATATTTTTAAGCTTACAAAAATAAGAGAAAAGAAAAGTAGGGACTTAGATCATGTCAAATGTATCAAGGACAATGAGGAAAATATTTTGGTGAAGAACAATGATATTATAGAAAGGTGGAAAGAATATTTTAGTAAACTTTTAAATGAAGAATATTTGGGCGATACAAGAGTGGAGGAGGATACTTCATTACAAGAGTATACTTTTCTCCGTAGAATTAGAGGGGTAGAAGTAAAGGAAGCATTGAAGCGAATGAAGACAGGAAAGGCAACAGGCCCAGATGGTATTCCGATAGAGGTATGGAAATACTTAGGAGAGGTTGGAGTAAGTTGGTTATGTAGACTATTCAATAAGATACTTGTGACAAAGAAAATGCCGGAAGAATAGAGAAGAAGCATTGTAGTACCTATATACAAAATTGTACCAACTATCAAGGGATTAAACTTATGAGTCACACTATGAAGTTATGGGAGAGAATAATAGAGCAAAGACTGAGAAAAAAGACTAAGATTTCGGAAAATCAATTTGGTTTTATGCCAGGGAGATCAACTATGGAAGCTATCTTTTCACTTAGGCAATTAATGAAAAAATACCGAGCAAAGAGGAAAAATCTACATATTGTCTTTATCGATTTGGAAAATCCTATGATAGGGTACCGAGGAATTTAATTTAGTGGGTCTTAAAGAAAAGGAATGTCTCAAGAGGTTACATTGAAATTTTAAAGGATATGTACGAAGGTGCAATAACAAATGTGAAAACCATATGTGAAGAAACGGGCGGATTTCCCGTAACTATAGGCTTACATCAGGGATCATCCTTAAGCCCTTATCTCTTTGCATTAATTATGGATGAGTTAACTATGCATATTCAAGAAGAAGTACCATGGTATATGTTGTTCGCAGATGATATAGTATTTGTGGATGAATCAAGAGAGGGTGTAAATGCAAAGCTTGACAGATGGCGGAGGGCATTAGAATCTAGAGGCTTTAAAATAAGTCGTACAAAGACAGAATATATGGATTGCAATTTCAGTGGACATGTACAAAATGTTGAAACCACTGTCAAAATTGAAACCCATGAGATACCACGTAAAGATTCCTTTCGGTACCTAGGCTCGATGATTAGTAAGGATGGGGAGATTGACGAAGATGTGGAGCATAGGATAAGAGCTGGATGGCTGAAGTGGAGACTAGCTTGGGGAGTACTTTGTGATAGACAAATGCCAACAAAATTGAAGGAAAAATTTTACAGGACAGTGGTTAGACCAGCTATGACATATGGAGCAGAATGTTGGCCAATTAAGAAGACACATATTCATAATATAGATGTAGTGGAAATGAGAATGCTTAGGCGGATGTGTGGTAAAACTAGGAAAGATAAAATTAGAAATGAGCGCTTTCGAGAACATTTAGGGGTAGCACCAATAGGAGATAAGATTAGAGAAACTCGTTTAAGATAGTTTGGGCATATTGAACGTAGGCCAGTAATGGCACCGGTGAGAAAAAGTTTGGATATACAGGTGGAGGGTCCATCAAGAGGTAAGGGTAGGCCGAAGAAAACATGGATAGAAGTCATTAATTCATATTTGAAGAAGTTGCACTTATCGAAAGATTTAGCTCAAAATAGAACGGAATGGAGAAATAGAATTCATGTAGCCGACCCCAACATGGTTGGGATAAGGCTTTGATGATGATGATGATGATGATGATGATCTATATATTAGGAGCGCTAGAAAACTTCCAAGGAATTTTTTTTTTTTTTTTTTTTTTTGTGAAAAAAGAACCTCCTAATGGCTACCTTTGATGAGCCATGTTTTGATAAAGATGCAATCATGATTGGAGGCCTTAGTTCTAATTGTCTACGATGCCCAGATACGGCATTCGGTGGGTATATGCCATTACGCCATGAGCACGACAAGGACACGGATTTTACACAAAAAGTTTAAGTATTAAATGCAATACGACACGATATGTTGCCTATTTTGCAGTATCTGTGCATCATAGGTAATTTTGTGTTCGATTTGGACCCATTATCTGCTCTATTTTTTTTCAAAGGCTCAGAACTAGTCTGTAATTTTTTTTTAAGTCTCCAATCTAGTTGGCAGTTTGTTTTGGGAGGTTTGAGGTGAATGGGGTATACATTGACAAGGACCAAACCATTTAACAAAAAACTAAAGCAGGCCAGACCCGTGACCCATGGGTCAACCAGCCCACTAGGCCAAGCCTATATGCCCAACGTGACTAGCTAATTTATTGTGAGAGTTTTAATTAATTAGGAGCACTATTTGAAGTATAGTTTGAATGGGAACATCCCATCAATTGTGTGTTTTTTGGGGTTTTATCCTTGCCAAATAAAGACTACTAAGACCAGGCCAATAATAAAGATAATAATTTGGGTTCTTAGTATAATTTGAGGTTTTCTTTAAGGTATCACAGAAAGAAAAGAAGTAAATACAAATAAATCATTCATCATTCTTAAACTTCTATACATTATAAGGAAAAAAATTTGCTCCATGAAGTAAGATCAAATTTAATTTTATAAATGATTACAGAAACTGCAAATGGCTTGGTAGAAGAGAAAAAAAGGAAATGTGTTAAAGTTAAATTAGTTGCAATCTTACCTTTTTGTGTGTGTATCCTTATACTCTTAAAAGAAATTATAAATGTTTAGATGCATTATTATTAGTGAAATATCTTCCATATCAACTCAAGTTCAAATAGAGGAAATTGAAAAAAACATAAGTATAAATTCTTGGATGCATTATTATTATTTAGAAAAGCAAAAATATTTAGATCTAAAAATCTGAAATTACTTCAAATTAAACAAAGATGAAATATCTTTTATATTAATGTAAGTTCAAATAGGGTTGTCCAGAATCCAGATACCAACGCCTCATTTTTTTGTGGAAAGGCATTCTCTCTATGAAAAAGAGTTTTATTAGAAACATCAAATTGTAAGTTGGAAATGGAGGCAAAATTATTTTCTGGCTTGATTGGTGGGTGGAGAAGTCATCCTTGGCTTCTTTATTTCCTGGTCTCTGTAGGTGTGCCCAAGATAACAGACCCTGGAAAGAGACTACTTGGAGAGATTGGGTAACGAGATTGTTTGTGGTTCCATTTATATATATATGAAAGGATTTGATTTTGAAATTCTCTAACTGATTAAAGAAATTGGGCCAAATTATCTAATCGATTTGAGAAATTGAGCCTTTGATTTTAAATTTTAAAGAGTCCAGTTTGATAGGTCTTTTATTAAATATCAGCGATTCTTATTATTTTAAATAGTCCAATTTAATAGGACTCCTATTATTATTAAAGAGTCCAATTTCTCATTTCAATCTCTTAAAATCTGAACTTTCCTTAATCTTCTCCAATGGATTCTTTCTATCCTAAATGGGTCTCAAGAAATTGTGTCCACAGCGTCAGACTGAACAATTTGACCCACATCAAAATAACTTGGGGTAAAGTCATATAGAGGTATCTAGAGGACTTGGTTTCTATGAAATTTATTAGGATTTGAATATATATAGAAGAATTGTTCCCCATTGTGATGAATGGAAACTGTAATATCACTGAAGGATATTGCTGTAAGTGGGCCCTTTTGCATTTGAAAAGAAGATCACATTTGAAAAGAAAATCAACGCCATGGATAGGTTTGATTCTATTTTTAATGCTAACAGGTTTTTGTAGATTTTCCTCTCTTCGGTTTTTTATAATATTTGTTCTGTTTTTGTATGTTTTTTCGTTTTTCATAGAGTGGTTTTGGTGATAATAATAATGACAATCCATCATAATATCATATGTTATATTATTTCTTTTTCATTTTAATTTTAATTTTTTTATAGTATGAATTATAGATGTCCTATCAAGGCTATCAAGTGGCATTATTGGACGTCAATATGAGCAGGAAAATATTGTTGACATAGATTGGACAGGTAAGTAATAGTTTATTTAACCCAGAATCTCTAGGCAACTCACTGCTGTTGATATGAGCGGGGTCCATGGATTAGCACCTAAGAAATTTGGAAAACCACCCAACTAATCTTTAAGATTTATTATCGCTTTACACATGACCATTCAAGAATTAGGGATTTTACTTTTTGTGTTGACATGTAGTTCATTTTACGTTTTTTTTAATCTTCCCTTAGAGAAAAAGTTTGACTTATGAAGAAAATTTCATTTTTCTATTTTTTATTTATTTTTGAAATCTAATTTATGGAGAAAGTTGCAGTATAAAATCTTGATATGGTTGATAAAAATCCATTACATTTATTTAGAAATAAGTATTTAATACAATCAATTATGTTGTTCGTGCTAAGCGCGGGCACGATTTTCTCAATTGATTAGAAAATTAGCTTCAATTGAGCAATTGATTTTACAGAGTCCAATTTAGCTCACATTGAGCAATTAATTTGACTTAAGGGAGAAATTTTAGGGATTTAGGAGAAATTTTAGATTTAAGCCACCTAATTAAAGAGAAAAATCTAAAAGGTATTTCCTTGTAAAGAGTTCCAATCTTCCACCATCTCTAATTAATTCATCCATATTTAGATTTTCTAATCTAAGTGTGATCATGAAAGTAGGCCAACCCAAGCCTGTATCTAGCACAACTCACTTTAGCCTAGGCTTGGACCCTAGGGGTCGTTTGTTTCCACCCCATTTACGTATGTAAATATCCCACATGTGAAATGATTTCACACATTTATGATTGTTTGCAAAATTTATACATGTGGTGTGTAAATTACCTGTGCTTTTGATATGTACATGAATCATGATAAGCAAAATGTGCCTCACATTTTCACCAAGCATCAAAAAGGCGGTGTTGCAATACCTAGAAAATCTAATGCAGAACAGACCCGTAGTCCCCCATTGGTCGACCCACCTTTGGGCCCTGCCCACCTACCATACTTTATTTAGGATTTTTTTTTTTCAGTTATTATACTTAGTTGTTTTAAACCTGGCCATCCGTGTGTTTCCATAGTCCAGATTAGTGTTAGGTTTTTATTTTCCTATATAAAGATGTAAAGCCTCTTGGCTATGTAGTTATTAATGAATGAAAGTTTTTCTTAAGTGATTTTGGGTTTCCCAGAGGCTTCTTCCTTGCACACGATGGAGAGTTTGGCGTGAGGCTAATATCTTCAGGATTTTCTTAACCTATCCCTCCACCTTCCATCTCCCGTCTCTCCATCCCCGCCTGTCCCGCATTTGGTACCCCACTTCGTATCAATTGGCATCAGAGCCAGGTTGAGTTGAAGCAGGACAAACCCATGGTCCCAGATAGGTTGACCCGCCTTTGGGCCCGACCCACCTACCTTATTTTATTTAGGATTATGATTATGTTTTTCAATTATTTTAAGTGGTTGTTTTAATCATGACCATTCGTACGTTTCAATGGTCCAGATTAGCGTTAGGTTTTTATTTTCCTTTATAAAGATGTAAAGCCTCCTAGCTATGCATTGATTAATAAATGAAAATTTTTCTCAAGTGATTTTGGGTTTCCCAGAGTCTTCTTCTTCCTCGACCACGATGGGGAGTTTGGCGTGAGGCCAATATCTTCAGGATTTTCCTAACCTATTGACACAGCCATGAATCCATGATTAATAACATAGATCAATCTCGTGAAGGATTGATCAAATCCAAGATGGATTCAACCCCTACGATATCCTCACAAGAGGAGCAAACACCATAAGAGATAGCATTTCAAATCTCAAAAGAAAACTTTATTAATTGAAAACTAAGCATGCATAGCAATGAAGCCTAACATCCTTATACAAAGTAGTTGACTTGAAACCTAAGAACCAAAACTTACTAAAATTAGAATAAGCCTAAATAAAATAAGAAATGCACTAATTAATCAAACTAATAATATCCCTAAATAACTACATGTCCAATTGGGCTTATGAACTAGGCCAACCGGGTTGGACGACCTATGGTTTGGCCTGCATCAACTCTCCCCGACTTGAAAAAACTAGACTCCGACGAGTTTACCAGTTTAAGAAATGCCGGGTGAAGTTCGACCGTAAGTTTGGGTAAATGTCCTCCTAGGACAAAAAACAATCACAAAAACTTTTGTCTTTTCTTTAGATCCGCATTTGTATGATATGGCATGAAAGCTTGACGCTGTCTTTTATCCATGGAAAAAGGCATTGGACGTGTCGCTTCCTCTGATGAACAACTTTAGCCCGGATGTATGATCTAACTTATAGATGTTGCAATTGTTGACTGTCTATTATCCATGTCTGATTCCCAGAGATGAAGTTAATGTGGGGGACTTCAACAACATGATCTTCTTGGAAAACCACCAGAGCAATTGATTTGATTTTCAGTGACCCAATGTGAGTTTTTGGCAGTGGTGTTACAATCAAATCTCCTGGAGGTTCAATGTCATTACCAACCCGAGCAAAGCCTTCAATGGGTGCTTGTCCTTGTCCGTTCTCAATGCTTTGAGGTTCATGGTTGACATTGCCTTGATCAATAGTGTTTGTACCCACGAAAACAATGTTGACATTAATTTGCTCTTTGATGTCATCCTTGATATCTTCTGTCTGCACTTTTAGTGCAATCATTTCTTTCGTTACTTTTGTTTGCACTTGCTATGGTTCTTCAACTGGAGAAGGTGACATAGATGAAGACATAGCTGTTGATGGCAATGGAACAAGCATAATCCGTTTTCCTTCCCACACAATTGTATAGGTGTTCATCTCTTTATCATTGTGCACTTTCTAATCAAAAAGCCATGGTTTTCCAAAAACGATATGACCAATATTCATACAGATCACATCACACCAAATTTTGTCTTCAAAATTGCCAATCTTGAATGATACAAAGCATCTATGAGTGACTGGAATAACATAACCATTTGATCATATGATTTGGTGGGGCATACGAAAGGGCTCAATAGGCAGTTGAAGCTTATCAATAACCTCTTACGCAACAAAATTCATTGCACTGCCATTGTCAACAATCAAATTAGCAACTCTTTCTTTGACTCGTACCATGTATGAAACTTTTTGGAATGTTTCCATTTTTCTTCTTCCTTCTCATTAGAAGCCTACAAATGACAATCATGGGATTATCTTCTTCAGCAAAAAATCTTTTCATAACATGAGCCCATTGTCTTTGTTGCATGCGAGACAGTCTACGCATACGGTCAACACGAAAGGCTTCTAAGTAAGCTTCGTAACTATTTTTTGCAATAATTTATATGCTCCCATATGTCCAATTGTAATCCTTTGATATAACGAGCCAAATCATGCATATTATTCTCCTGTAATGCACAAGTATCGTGCAACTCCTAAAATTGGGCAGTATATTCATCAATTGTCAAGTGTTCTTGCTTTAAATTAAGAAACTGCTCAAAATCTATGATACCCGGATACTCCAAATGCCCTGTGTTATCGGTACCGATACGATACAATACGATACGGGTACGGGATACGGCAAGATACTGCTTGGATATGGCCCCCAATTTTAGGATACAGCTATGCAATATTTTTTATCCAAAATTATGATAGATTTTGTCCATTTTGACCAATTTACTCCTAAATGAACCCTCTCTCAGTTTGATCAAAAGGAAAGCAAAAAAGAAGGAGAAGAGGAGCAGAAGGTGGCAGCGAGGATGAAGATAACTAAACTAACAGGGGCTACTGCTTTCATTTTGACGGGTTGCTTCTTCAATTAGGTGGTAGACCACTATGTTGCTTTCTGTCACTGTTCCTGCTTCGAGCTTCTAGCTTCAGGTGCTATGTACGCCTCCTCTTCTTCTTATTCATTCTTCTTCTTCTTTTTCGTTCGATGATGCCCCGGAGATGCAAAAGGGTTAAAAGAACCCATCACATTTTATTAATGAACGGGCCCGTTGGGCTTTTTTTTTCCTTTCTATTTTAATATTGATCTACTGGGCCAACCAAGACACTTAGCCCACTTTTTTTTTCTTTTCTTTTATTTTCTTCTATGTTAAGATACTGTCAGGCCCACCTCATTGAAAATTTGATCCATACAGTAGGCCTCATAATATTTTGAGCACTACGATAAGTATTTATATGTATATATTTTTTGAAATGCCGTACCCGTATCCGTATCCTAAAATTTTCAAGTCGGCGTGTCGAACCCTCGTTTCCCGTGTCCGTATCCGTATCCGTACCCGTGTCCGTATCTGAGCATCATAGCTCAAAATAGAACTTATTTAGAAAATACCAATCGCCATATGTAAATTTATGCCAAATTGCTTGAATTTCATTAGAGTTTCCAAAAATCTTTATAATGTTGTAGGATGCAAGGGCAATAATTTGTAGCTGCTCTCGAAAAATGGGCTGACCTGCTTGGCTGGATCTTTTTATGTATTTTTTTATTTTCTCTCCTATCGGTGGTCTGGACTTGGGTCAAATATAATGTTCGTGCCCAACAAGTGCTGGTGTAAGAGAATCTAGGTCGGACCTGACTTTAGATTCCACAATTGGGCTTAGATCAAGCCGGGTCCAATTGACAGGCTCAAATAAGAAGGCTGAACTCACCTTGTTAAGTAATGAGAAAAGGTTTGGGTTGGATGTATGTGCAGGTCCAGATAACAGAAAAAATAAGCTCAAGTAATGAGCTTGCACATGTGATGCTGGGGCTGTTTTGTTTCTTTGACTAAAAAAAAAAAGAAAACAGAGATGAACGGGAGGGCTTATCTGGCTACTATGACTAGAGAGGAAGATGAGGAGTGTCACTATGGGAGGGAGAATTGCCTTGTTGCTGCCGTGCGATCACGACGGAGGTAAGGGACATTGCGCTGGCGGATGATGTGACGATCACAGGGCCACAACGTTTTAGGTACGGCCCTAGTGTTCTCTCTCTCTCTCTCTCTCTCTCTCTCTCTCTCTCTCTCTGCTTCTTCTGCCTTTTTTTTTTCTTCTTCCAATGGTCGGGACTGACAAGAGAAAGGGTTGGTGTGGAAGAGGTCTAGGATAGCTGTTAGTGGTGTCAGTGAAAAGGATGGAGAGCCTGGGTTGACAATTGGGATTGAAATGGTGGGTTTAGGGCTACTTGGAGTTGGTTTTTTTTTGGGGTTCGATGAAGGGGTCCTGTGATGGATGGGGGTTGTGGAAGTGGTTCGTGGGTTTGGCGAGATGGTTGGGAAAGATAGTGGTGGGTTTTGGCAGTGAAGGGGTCTTGGGGTGATTGCGCGTTTTCAAAAGAGCGGAATTTGAGTTTTTCGACAGAGGGGCCTGGCGCCTGGGGCTTAGGGTTAGGTTGATCAGGGTGGAAGTAAGGTTCGGTGGTGGTTGACGAGAAGGTGAGATGGGATGGGGGGGGGGGGGGGGGGGGGGGGGGGGGGGGTGGAGATAGGTGACGATAAAAATCCAAGAAGTACAGAAATAATCCAAATAAATACAAAAAGTAACTAATAAACAAAAACTTAAGAATTTCCGATGCAGGCAAGATCCATGATGGATGGGGGTTGCTCAATGAAGAGTTCTTAGTTTCCTATTATTAGTTGCTTTCTTAAGTTTCCTATTATTAGTTGCTTTATTAAGTTTCTAGGATTCTTTTATTTTTAGAAGTTGATTTTATATTTGAGTTAGGACTCTTTATTTGGATTGCTTCCTTATTTAGAGAATAACTTAGTTATAAATACAAATGTAATCCCTTCTCGTGGGACAAACTACAATATTGAATAAGATTATAGTTTTCTTCTCCAGAGTGAGTTGATTTTGTCTTTGGTGTGAGACTTAAATAGTTTATCCCTAAGCCTTTTGGCTTGGAGAATAGCCTATTAGTTATTCTTCTTCCCCTTGCTGCGTCAATTGGTATCAGAGAGAACAGAAGATCCATTCTCAAATCGCCAATTCGAGGAATACCGGGTATCCCATCTCCTTATTTTAGTTTCTACCATCCATCCATTGTCTTCACCATCCCAACGTCATCCACTCATCATCATATCATCCTCATCACCCTACCATTGCATGACCAACAAACATCAATCCCTCACCACAAGCATCTTCCCCATCACCTTCATTCATTCCCAAACTCTCAGCCACCCCTTCAGCAACTCCAAATCCCATCCCAGAACCCTCACCCCATTACTATCAACCCCCTTGCAGCACGCCACCACCACTGACACCCTTCTAAAACCCCTTTAGAGCACCCGCAAACCACTATCCACCATCCCTGCCAAACCCTCAAGATTCAACCCCCAACACAAACTCCATCCCAAAAACCCCAATCCAACCCCATCCTCTATCAGCCATCCCTACGATCTACCCATCCCTTTCATCAAAACCCACCCAAACCCAAAACCGTCAAATCCAAACCCCTGCTCCACCTAAACCCTCCAACAGACCCATGCTCGTCATCTCTACAATCGCAAACCATTCCCACAAAAACCCCATTCCCAAAATAGAAAAAAAGAGAGAACAAAAGGAAGACAACATACCGGATTCCCATTCGTCACTCTCAGCCTCTGTCGTCCATCGCACATCACCATCACCATCTTCCTTCTCTATCTACAAAAGCAGCCCCACATACCTATTTCTCAGCCACCACACGCAGCCCTTCTTCTCTATTCCCTAACATCTACGTTGGTGTCATCATCCAAACTACAGCGCCCTCTCCCTCTTCTTTCGTTCGACGCCAACAACAATTGACAAAAACGAAAGGTTTTTCGAAACCCTTTTTCTTCCTTCCCGTTGTATCAACTACGAGGGGGCTTGCACGAGCCAACTTCACAGTCTAGCCCACCTTCTAGCCTCAGTTTGGGTCAGGTCCAACCCAATTCTCTGAAGAAAAAAAAAATCCAAGTGGGCCCAGCCATCAGTCAAGAATCGCCTAACAAGAGCACCATCCAATATTTTATTAGGACAATTGATCTCATCCGATGATTCTCCCAAGGTGATATCTTGGCTATCTAACATCTAGTCAACAATCCATCTTCACGTGCATATTTCTATCAATCTGATCAAGCCACTAGGTCAGTCAATTTTGAGAATTTTGCATTCTTACATCAAAGTCAATATGCACATTTTTGAATCCTCCAATAAAGTTCAAAGAATACGGAATGCGCATATGTATCGTAATCGGTATTTTGAGAATCAACTCTTATTCGAACAATTCTCAATTTGAAGCAAAATGAGTTGTCAATTGATGAATATTTCGATCAATTTTCAAAACTGCATCAATATGTGAATTGGAACAAAATGAGTTGCAAGATTTGATTCGCTTTATTAGAGGATTAAGACTAAGCATTTTAGAGAAGATGAATCACTGCAACACCATTTACGAAGCACATGACGAAGCTATTCGTGTTGAGCAAATGCTTCAACAGTCCTGCATGCGACAAGTGAAGTCTCAGAAAGAAAATTCAATTTTGCCGAAGAAGATAATCCCACAATCGTCTTTCGCAAACTCTTCACCACAAATGAGAAGGAAGCATAAGAGTAGAAGCAGACTATAATATTCTAGACATGACCAACGTGTAAAGATAGGTTAGCCAATCTAGTTATTGGTTGTGATAATACTATCAATTTTGTGGCACAAGAGGTTATTGACAAACTCAATTGGCCCACAGAGACTCTCTCAAAGTCTTACAAAGTCACATGGTCCAGTGGTTCTGTTATTCCCGTGACTCACAAATGTTTGGTATCTTTCGAGATTGGTGAATATAAAGATAAAATTTGGTATGATGTCATTCATGTGAATATAACTCATTCTTTTGGGAAAACCATGGATTTTTTATCAAAATGTGCATAATGACAATGAGAAGAACATATATACCTTCACATGGCAAGGACGATGGGTTACACTGCTTCCATCTTTGTCTACATCATCCTCTTCAGTTGAAGAGCAAAAAGAAGAATAAATGTCAAGGCTAACATTGCAAAGCATGATCAAAGGATGAAGGACATCATGACAAAGTCAGATGAGATATCATCTAGCAATCCAAGAATGGATGATACTTCAGAAGAATTAGAAGGAGCCCAAAATTTTTTATATGGATAGTGTTGATCAAAAGACGCAAGCACCAAAAGAAGTTGAAACAAACATTGAAGACGTGGATATGGTTAGTAAGGAAAATGATTGTCCACCATCAGCAAAGCCGATTGCATCATCGAAAGACAAATCACTTGTTTCACTAGTTTCAGAAGAAAATTTATCTATTGAAGTTCCCTACATCGATTTCATTTTCGGAGATTAACTATTGCTAATAAAAACAGTTTGATCTATTGGTAAAGCATCTACAATTGAAGCATCTAATAGTTAGTTAGATCATACATCTGAGCAAAGTACAATCATCCGAAGAAGCCACACTTGTCATCTACTTCTAAGTAGAAGAAAAGATCAAATCAAGGTTTTAACACATGTACTGAATATGAAGTTCAACAACTAATTCGGAAGTTTGTTCAAATGATTTTCGACCCAAGCGGATATTTACCGAAGTCGAGGACACGTTCTTCCCCAAGAGAGGGGGAACTGATGCAAGCCAAGATCCATGATTGGCCAGCCCATTGGACCCAGGCCCAGTGAAGAGTTCTTAGTTTCCTATTATTACTTGCGTTATTAAGTTTCTAGGATTCTTTTATCTTTAAAAGTTGATTTTATTTATGAGTTAGGACTCTTTATTTGGATTGTTATGACTCTTTATTTGGATTGCTTCCTTATTTAGAGAGTAACTTAGTTATAAATACAAATGTAATCCTTTCTCATGGGATAGACTACAATATTGAATAAGATTTCAGTTTTCTTCTCTAAAGTGAGTTGATTTTGTCTTTGGTGTAAGACAGAAACAGTTTATCCCTAAACCTTTTGGCTTTGAAAATAGCTCGTTAGCTATTCTTCTTCCCCGCATTGCATTACTTCCTTTCAAATTAGACATGGATGGGCTATAACCTAAAGACCACATACATGTAAATCTTTTGATCATTATTCTTTTGTTTAACATAAGATAGTTAGTAGGTCCCTATTGTCATGGGCATACACTGTGTGGTGTAGACATCTTGTCCTTATCATGGGCAGTGAAATGAGGGCCATGTATATGAATCTTTTCACCTTGGATTAGGTATGCAAACCCATGTTCCTCAATTAAAACAATTATCACAATTGAGTTGCTGCAACCATGGATTTTGGTGATTCATCCTTCACAATAGAAGCTTTTCAGCATTCATTCAAGAGTTGCGCAAACGCTGCAAGATTCGGTTGATGCCATATTTGCTATTGGTGCCATGGAAAATAGATGGGCTTTGGAATCCCAGTTTTCATATGTTCAGGAGAAAGAATTATACTATAATAGATATGAAAATAAGAAATTAATAAGAAACCTACAAGAAGTAAAGAAATAATGGAAGCAATCAAATTCTAAGGGATTGAAAAATTATAATAAAACATGCAAATTTGATAATAAATTAAAATTTATACCCACACAGAAAAACTTAATTAAAATTAATACTCGAGCCCAAATATAGCCAAGCATGAGATGAATGAAATCAAGGACACCGGGCATGACACATTTTCATTATTAAATTTAAAACAAATAAAATTGAAATGAATTTAATCCAATTGGAAAGAATATTTCTTAAATATGAATTTATTCCATATTGGAAATAAGTTTTCTTAATTAAAATTAATACTTGAGCCCAAGAAAAAAGCCAAACATAAGATGAATAAAATGAAATCAAATTCTAAGGATTGAAAAATTTTAAAATATGGAAACTAGATAATAAATTAAAATTTATACCCAAACACTAAAAAATTTAGTTAAAATTAGTACCCAAGCCACAAAAAGAAGTATACGATGAATGAAATCCAGAATGCCGAGCATAAGACATATTATTTATATGATTTATATAAAAAATATAATATGAATTTATTTCATATTGAAAAGAAGTTGCTTAACTAAAATTAATATTCGAACAAAAAAAAGCCACGCATAAGCTGAATGAAATCTAAGACACCGATTGTAGTACATTTTGTTTATAAAATTTATAATAACATAAATTAATATGAATTTATTCCATATTGGAAATAACTTTGATGTGAGATCTTTTTAACATGAGTATAAATTAGATTAATCTGTGATTTGAAGAAAGTGACATGTCATATTAGATCAATGGAATAAGTAAATATAAATCTTCTTCACTTGTTCTATGTGATAAACACTTTACTATTTTTTTAAATCCCTTTACATGTTATAGCATACCACTAATGAGTGATCATTGTTGTTCTTTTTGTTGAAATTTACTAATTTATGATTATGCTATGCAGGAAACTATCAAAACCGGATATGCATCCATGGGAACAGTGGCGGACCCAGGTGTCCACAAGTGGGTGCAACTGCACCCACAAGATTCAAGAAACTCTTTAGTTAATACCTTAAAAGTTTTTATATTGTTGTTTAACCTTTTCACTTGACCATTGTACGCACCACCCAAATGAAAATTCTGGGACCACCATTTCATGGGAAGATGATACATCAAAGAAGGCTAAAAGAATTGACAAAACCATCATTGACAACTATTCTCAATCTTTTTTAAATTTTTTTTAAACATAACTACCAACATAGACTTGATTTCAGTATTAATGACTTCATTGTGCTAAATATGCTAGAAGAAGTTGTCTATTCTTTTCCCAATTTCTCAAAAGCGAGGCTGTTTCAATTAAGCCTATGGATTCCATTGGCATCATAGAGCTTCTCTTCCATGGAGGAAAACATAATTGCAATTTAAGTGTACATTACAGAATTATTAAACCCGTGCATCACTGCTAGTACATAACCAACATCCTAATCTCACCTTCTCACACATTGCTGACACCTTAATCCCATTTCCCAAAGACCAGCAGCCCTACCCATCGTCCCTAACCTAACCCCACTTTGGGGACGGTAAATCAAAATCCATATCAATTCACAGCCTGTTCGCAACTCAAACCCCTCACCAAACCCAAACGACCAAAACCCGCAGAGCACCATCCGACCCAAATATCCCTTTATCGAAGAGGACATCGCCTCTATCCCTCACATTCTGTTCGTCGGTTCCCCAAACACAGCAGAAAAAGTAAAAGACCGAGGAGAGGAGGGTTACAGAAAACTTACCCGGCACCAAAGTCATTCATTCGCCTCCTCAGCCTTCACTTCACTTTAATCGTCGCCACCATCCACGACGCACGGCATCTTCAAGGCCACCATCGTCGCCGTCACGTTCGACATCGTCTTCTTCAGCGATCCACCTCCACTGCTTCGTTAAAGATCATCATCGTTGCCAAGCGCCTTCATCGGACCAGACCCTTCTCTACTTTGTCGTAGGGTTAAAACAGCAGCAGCAGCAGGTGATAAGAAGGTGACGAAGACCGCCCCCCTTTCTCTTTGTACAAAGCCCTACCAAGTACAAAGAGAGAGACTTTCTGATCAAGTCACACGTGAGCTGCGAGCCGCGGCCACCACATGGGCCTGTGTACTGATTGAGACTCTGATCTGGTCCAACCTGAACCGTGGTGGTCGTTTGGGATTTTTTTTTTTTTTTAAGTAGTAGTAGTAGTAGTAGTTAATTTCAGCCAGTTCCATTGCTTGATTGTATATTGAAAAAATGATTTACACAGCAATCGACACATTTTACCTGATGGGCTAGCAGTTGAAGGACTCACCTTCTAAGGGCTGCTTGTTAATTTAATTGGGTGAGTGAAGTAAGGTGAATGGTCATTTTAAAAAATAAAAAAATGAAAGGGGTTAAATCAATCCCATGATGAGATTGCCTTTTAGTAAAAAGAAAATATAGCTTTTGAGTTTTTGTGTTAAAAGTAGATATTTTTTGCCAGTTTATGATATGAAAAAGTAGTTTTTTTTACTTTTTTTATAAAAAAGTAAAAGAATTTTTTTTCAAATATAGTATTTTGATTTAACTCTTTCAGTTTATTATGTCTTGAAATGAAAAATGACTATATTTTACTTTGAGGTAAAATTAACAAACACACCCCTAGGAAAGATGGCATACACTACAACAATATGCAGTTTTGGTGACGTTCATTACCGACGTTTTCAAAATTTCGTCGCTAACAGTTATTTTTTACCGACGAAAAATTATTTCCGTAGGTAAAAATAAATTTTACCGACGTTTTATAGAAAACGTCGGTAAAACAGTAAATTTTACCGATGAAACTTTATTTTCGTCGGTAAATAACGAATTTTTAGCGACGACATTTAGAAAAACGTCGCTAAATTTAAATTTTGCAGACGTTTACATTAAACGTCAGAAAATATGGGGAATTTTTCCGACATTTAATAAAAACGTCGTTAAAAGTTATTTTCAGCCGACGAAATTTTGTTTTTTCGACGAAAATTAATCGTCGGTAAAAATCCAAAAATTTTGCCCTTGTTCACGCCCCTCTCTTTCCCCTTTTCCTTCGCCCGCCCCATCTTCTTTCCCCTTTTCCTTTGCCTGATCGCTCGCTTGTCTCTCTGTGTCCCAATCTAGTCGTTGGATTCTCCGCTAGCTCGCTCGCTCTTTCCGGCTCGCTGGGTTCTCTCTCTCTCTCCCGATCTACTCTGGTGCTGGGTTCTCAAGCTCGCTCACTCGCTCTCTCCGACCTGCTCTGATCTCTGATCTCTCGGTCGATCTCACCCTCTCTCAGTCTCTCTTGCTCGCTCTCTCCGATTGATCTCACCCCCTCAATCTCTTTCTCAGTCACTCTCTGTTACCCTTTCTCGGTCTCTTTCTGTCACTCTCTCTCTCTCAGTCGATCTCACCCTCTCGGTCTCTCTCTCAGTCACTGTTTCTCTCTGCTCTCTGCTTTCTGATCTGTCTCTCGGTCTCTCTATGATCTCTCCCTCTCTCGGTCTCTCTCTGCTCTCTCTCTCTTTTTCAGTCTGTTCTCTCTCTGCTCTCTGCTCTCTCTCTCTCAGGCGATCTCACCCTCTCTTGGTCTCTCTCTCAGTCACTTTTCTCTCTGCTCTCTGATCTGCCCCTCGGTCTCTCTGATCTCTCCCTCTCTCGGTCTTTCTCTAATCTCTCCCTCTTTCAATCTGCTCTCTCTTTCTCAGGTGATCTCACCCTCTCTTGGTCTCTCTCTCAGTCACTTTTCTCTCTGCTCTTTGCTCTCTGATCTGCCCCTCGGTCGCTCTGATCTCTCCCTCTCTCAGTCTCTCTCTGATCTCTCCCTCTCTCAGTCTGCTCTCTCTCTCAGGCGATCTCACCCTCTCTTGGTCTCTTTCTCAGTCACTATTCATCTCTGCTCTCTGATCTGCCTCTTGGTCTTTCTAATCTCTCCCTCTCTCGGTCTCTCTCTGCTCTATCTCTCTGTCGCTCTATGCTCTGTCTCCCTCAATCGATCTCACTGATCTGCTTTCTATCTCTCTCTATCGCTCTCTGCTCTCTCTCTCTTTGTCGCTCTCTGCTTTCTCTCTGCTCTCTGATCGTGCTTAAAAAGTAGGCGTGGAAAATGAATTACGGAATCAAGGTCCGACATTCACACACTTCAAGCGTTAAGAAGAATGGGAAATAATTACAGTTCATCATTAATTTCCCTTTGTTTACATGGGTTCAAGTACCCTGACCGCGGGGATGTAGGTTGTTTACAAAATTTACAACTCCTCCCTCAAGTTTTAGATGTGATCTTAATTTGGAAATTACAAGAAGATGTACACAGAGTAGGAAAAAATGCAAAAAAAAAGATGGAAAAATGAGGTGACCGTGACCCGTGGTCACTGCCCCATTCCAGTGACCGTGACTCACCCACGGTCACTGGGGCCTTCCAGTGACCGTGGGTCACGGTCACTGGTAGACGGTGACTGTAAAGCCACTGTTTGCCTCCGTTTTTTGTGCTGTTTGCACTGGTTCTTTCTTGGAACTTCTTTCAAGTGTTGGAACTCCATTTTCATGACTTTGGAGTGGTGGACAACCATCAAGAAGATCACATTTAACCATGGAATCAATCGAAACCTCTGTAACTCATCATTCGTGCTTACGGACTGCGTTTTTGTTTCAAGTCCGAAATGGGCAAATATGAAGCGAGAGTTGTGTCATCTTGAACCTATCATTTTCAAGGAACAAAATGAGGCCTAGAGAGACTTCTTTCACAACTCTTGCGATGGCTAAAAGGCCCTACGAATAAGAGAAACAAAGGTGACAATGTCATCCACTCAGAAATTGCCGACGTATGAACATAGCATGAACTTTGGCCATTCCACTTCCTTCTTTTCTTCTAAATTTTCATCCTCACCTTCAAAATTGAGAAAAGAAGGTGGGAATGGTCGTGGAAGTGCTGCTGGAGTTTGCTTCTTTGTTGCTTTAAGTGCTTCTTTTTTTGATTTCTTCTCTTTTCTTCTTTGTGTATGCGTTCCTCTTCTTTTTCTTCAAAATTTGAAGCTTTTATAGACTCCCAATCAGTTTTGTGCAGTTTTGGAGAGTTAATAGCAGTTGTGGGGAGTTGGATTTCGAAGAGGAGTGGAGGGAAACTGCCCAAAATCGTGGGAAACATCTTTTGACAGTCCGTGACCGCAGGCTGGGTCACGGACGAGGCCCAATTTCGGGTTATCACGTATGTGGCCCATTTTCATCTGTTTGAACTCAAACGAAGTCCGATTGACACGAAACTTGGAGGGATGCTTGTTGACACTATTTTCTGAATGTCATAAAAATTTCAGCTCGTTTTGACTTCAGGAAGTTGGTCAACTTTTTCATTAATTGGGCCCTGGTCACGGACAAGGCCCACTTTTGGAACATTGCATATGCGGTCTATTTTCCATTGTTTGAGGCCCGAATGATGTCCAATCATCACGAAACTTAGAGAGATGTTGCTTGACACCATTTTAAGTGTTTCATAGAAGTTTCAGCTCTGTTTGACCACCTGAACATGGTCAACTCCTTTTGTTTGTGGGCTCCAGTCACTCCCAAGGCCCATTCTTGAACTTTTGCATATGTGGCTTGTTTCCGTCTGTTTGGGTTCCAAACGGTGTCCAATCACGACAAAACTTGGAGGAATACTTTTTGACACTATTTTGAGTGTGTCACAGAAGTTTCAGCTCTGTTTGACCACTTGAACTTTGTCAACTACTTTTGTTTGTGGGCCCCAGTCACTCCCAAGGCCCATCCTTGAACTTTTGCATATGTGGCTTGTTTCTGCCTGGTCGGGGTCCAAACGACGTCCAATCACCACGAAACTTGGAGGAACACTTCTTGACACTATTTTGAGTGTGTCACAGAAGTTTCAGCTCTGTTTGACTACCTGAACTTTGTCAACTCATTTTGTTTGTGGGCCCCGGTCACTCCCAAGGCCCATTCTTGAACTTTTGCATATGTGGCTTATTTCCACCTGTTCGGGGTCCAAACGACGCCCAATCACCACGGGACTTGGAGGAACACTTCTTGGAACTATTTTGAGTGTGTCACAGAAGTTTTAGCTCTGTTTGACCACCTAAACTTTGTCAACTCTTTTTGTTTGTGGGCCCCGGTCACTCCCAAGGCCCATTCTTGAACTTTTGCATATGTGGCTTATTTCCGCCTTTTCGGGGTCCAAACGACGTCCAATCACCACGAAACTTGCAGGAACACTTCTTAGCACTATTTTGAGTGTGTCACAGAAGTTTCAGTTTTGTTTGACTACCTGAACTTTGTCAACTCGTTTTGTTTGTGGGCCCCGGTCTCTCTCAAGGCCCATTCTTGAACTTTTGCATATGTGGCTTGTTTCCGCTTGTTCGGGGTCCAAACGATGTCCAATCGCCACAAAACTAGGAGGAACATTCTTGACACTATTTTGAGTGTGTCACAGAAATTTCAACTTTGTTTGACCATCTGAACTTGGTCAACTCTCCAGTTGACTTTTTTATGACAGTGGGCCCTTGTTTCAGCTGTTTGAAGCCCAAATGACCTCGGTTTGATTTGAAACTTGGAGGGACTGACGTCAAGAACATCTTGGAGTATTCATCCAAATTTCATACAGTTTGGATTTGAGGAAGTAGGATTTCGAACAGTGGCCTATTCATTGCATGCGTTAGGTCACTATTCACTCCGCATTGAGATAGTTAGCCTGTTTTCTATCTGAACAGCCTCCACTTGACTCAAAACTTTGGGAGAATAACTTGGGGCATTCTTTGAGCATTCGCTCCAAATTTTATCTGCTTTGGCTTTTTGGAAATAAGATCTTAGCTGGTGACCCCCAAATTCGGGATTACTGTCCTCTACGCTGACATGTAATGAAATTTAGACCAAACGGAGTCTTTTCGACTTGAAAATTTGCAAAGTATCTTCTGAGCATGACTGAAGCTTCGTACCCAAATTTCATCAATTTTGGACATCAGGAAGCAGGACTTTGGTCAGTGACCCCCTGGCTTGGGGGGGACTAACCTCAGGCTGACATGCTTGTGGCTTTTGAATTCGATGATGTATGTTCAACCCAAAATTTGAACTTCCTCTGAGAGTTCTAGCTACTTTGATCTTTATGGGATAATCACTCTACACAGGGATCCACAGAGCATAACATATCATCACTTCGACATGTAGGAATGTTGGTTCTCACAGTGATTCCCCAGGATCTGCAAATAACCTCTCTAGCCTAAATTAAGCTGAGATGAGGTGTCTTCGCTGTAGTATTTGTAATTTTTATAGGTCAACACTCTCTGCTCTCTCTCTCTCTCGCTCTCTACTTTGTCTCCCTCAGTCGATCTCACTGATCTGCTCTCTATCTCTCTCTGTCGCTCTCTGCTCTCTCTCTGCTCTTTGCTCTCTCTTTACTCTCTCTCTCTGTGCTCTCTGCTCTCTGCTCTCTCGGTCTCTCTCTACTGTTGCTGCCAACCAAGGTAAGGCTTTTCTGGTTAATTTTTTTTCTTAAAACCTTACAATGATTGGAGTCAACATAGAAGTAATGGGACTATGAATATGAGAATTTGTAGGAATTTCTAAGTAAGACTAAAATTTTTAGAAAAATATGAATTTTAATTTCAGTTTAGTGCTTTAATTTATTTCAGTGCTTTAGATCTCAAAGACTGTAACCAATTTGCAGAGTTTTGTCTCTTAAAAGTCAATATTCCTGGGCTTCTATGGGATTTGCTGATTTATGTCATTTTTTATTTTGTCCTTTTTTTATTGATTTAGTTGCCTATCATTTTGAGCTCTATTCTGTCCAATATATCCATATTTTAGTCCCTAGGTTCTTGGTTGGACGACTCATTATTTAAGATGTTTGACAACTTGCATACCCTACCATCACGAGCATGTATCATAGGATGGCTTTACCCCACTCCTTTTTGCACCAGATCTTTGATTTCCTATCTTATCTCACACAGATTTAGTTGTATTAATTAAGCTACAATTTCAAAATTATTGGTAATTTCTCTCACTATGACTGCGTGAAGTTTCTGTTTTGCTGCTAGGTTGAGCACACCTGACTAACAAAAACAAAACCAATTTTAGAAGTGAGAGATGATCCTATCCTCTTTCCAGATATCTAACGACCCTGTGTAGGGCTCATCATCTCTAGATCAACCCACTCATTTCATTCCATCTTGAGTCATAGATAACAGTGGATTTTGGATTAATCATGTGAAAATGTAACTATTTTGTGACATGTGAATCTAATGATATATCTTACTCTCAATAGGATGAAAATTGGGCCAGTGTCTATACATTGTCATTTGAAATTGAGTGGGTTGGATGTAACAAAGGTAAGTCCCAGAAGCTCAGCATGGTGGTGATCATTTCTCTTTAGAATTTTGTTTTTCATTAGGTTGCTTGTGATGCATATATTTGATGAAGACAAAATTTCACTGGCTAAAAAATCATGAGAGCATTTGACCGAGCCCATGGGATCCTAACCCATGTGTGAATGTCTAACCTAATTGGATCCAGAGTAGCCTAAAATAAGCCTTAGATTAAGGCAGTGAGTGATTGGCGGTGATGATGTTTGAGTTTACTGATATAATTAAGGAGTTTGAGCCCTAAATGCTATGTTTAATTGACAGTCAACAGCCAACAATGAGATTGATTGTTCCCTTTCCAATTTGATATCTAATTAGAGTCTATTAGCATCTTATTAGTAGAAAGTAACTGTTGGACTGAGTAATTGAGGGGATTGATTGCTTAATGTAAGGCCTATGAAAATCGATCGAACCAGTAGTCACTGGAATTTATTACTACATTAGAGGTGCTACACTTGGAGTTTTGCAAACAAATTTGTGGTGCCTTTTCCAAGGAGTGCTTAGTAAGGTCATTTTCTAACTTTCTTGGAATATATTAGTTTGCATTTTTAGAAATAGTAGGCATATGCATAAATGGATTACCAACCAAATTGGAATTAGGATTTTGCATGGAATGCTAGAAGCTCACATGTTTTTAATTAACTCCGAAAGGGTATTAGTTTTCCAAAATTTTCTTTTCCTTTTTCTTGGAAAATTAGTTTAGGTAAACTCTTTAAGAAAACAATACAACTGAGGCAAGAAACTAGGTTCTTTGGTTGAGCTCAATGTCCGAAGAAAAGCCTTTGTCAATGATGCTAAACATTATCACACCATGGTTAATAGTACCTATTGATAGTTTTGTTCTAAATATTTCTAATTGCTTGTGATTAGGTCAACTATGGACAGGAGTTGGATATTACACTATCAAAACCGATTTAGTACGGAGTACATTGCCGGGGTGAACTCATTTATTGATTTTGCAAAGGCGAATTCGAATGGGGCAGCGGTCATTAGGTGCCCATGCAATGATTGTTGTAACCATCGGAGGCATGACTATGGAATCGTGAGAAGTCATTTGCTCATTTATGGAATGATGGTCTCATACCAACGGTGGATAGATCACGGGGAACCTATAGTTCAACCCAATGATGCGGATGAGAGCGGGGATGTATCGGAAGAGAATCAGGATGAATACGATCAGTTGATAGAAGACCATCGTAGGAGAACTTACTTACAGGAAGATACTCAAGAGGGGGATGATATGCAAGATTTTGAAAGATTGTTGCAAGCTTCCCAGCGTGGCTTGTACCCAGGATGCAAGAGCTCAGATACTCTGTTAGCGTTTGTTATCAGTATATTGCATGTGAAGGTCGAAAGTGGGTGTAGCAATAAGTCGTTCAACAAGGTTCTGCAGATTTTTAAGGACTTCTTACCCGAAGGTCATGTGGTGCCAGCTTCAATTTACGAGGCGAAGAAATTATTACGTGACTTGGGCATGGGGTACAAGAACATAGATGCCTGCAAACATGATTGTGCGTTGTATTGGAATGAAAATGCTCAATTGGATAAATGTCCAGAATGTCAAGAGCCTAGGTACAAGGTCAATGATGGCAAGCGACATAAGATCCCTCATAAGGTGCTCCGTTACTTCCCATTGACACCGAGGTTGCGCAGATTATATATGTCAAGGAAGACAGCCACAGATATGAGTGGCACAATGAGAAGTGTGTTGATGATGGGATAGCGAGGCATCTGGCTGACTCCGTGGAATGAAAAGAATTTGATAAGAAATATCCAGAGTTTGCTAGAGAGACACATAATGTGAGGCTGGGGTTAGCTACTTATGGATTCAACCCTTTTGGTAACTTGAGCACCTTTTATAGCATATGGCCTATCATACTTATACCTTATAATTTGCCACCATAGATGTGCATGAAAGAGCCATTTTTTATGATGTCATTACTTATTCCCGGACCAAGCTCACCGGGAAATGAGATCGATGTATATCTGAGGCCCATGGTTGATGAGTTGAAGGACTTGTGGGATAATGGTGTATCCACTTTTGATGCCTCCACTAAACAGATGTTTCAGATGCATGCGGCTGTGATGTGGACTATAAATGACTTTCCTGCGTTTGACAACCTGTCTGGGTGGAGCACAAAAGGATATAACGCTTGCCCCTCATATAACGACAGCTCGTTGGGGGTGAAGTTGAAAGATAAGATTGGGTATATTGGCCATCGAAAATACTTGGAACTGAACCACCAATGGTGTAGAAGCAAGGCCTTCAACGGTCAGTCTGAGTATGAAAAAAGTTATTTGGATTTACCGGTGCAAAAGGTATTAGACCAGCTAGAAGAACTAGCGCCGGTCCAGTTTGGCAAGAATAAGAAAAGACCGCGTGACTCTGAAAAACTGAATTGGAGAAAGAAAAGCATCTTATATGAATGGCCTTACTAGAAGTGCAAAAAACTTCGGCACAACCTTGATCCTATGCTCATTGAGAAGAATATTTGTGTAGCTTTGGTTGGAACAATTTTGGGCATAAAGGGCAAAACCAAGGATAGGGAGAAAGTGCATAAGGATTTGAAAAATATGGGCATCAGGCCAGAGTTGTATCTAGTGGAGAGGGGCGATGGATCTAGCTTGAAGCCGCATGCCTCTTACACTTTGGAATCAAAACAGAGAGATGCCTTTTATGAATTCTTGAAGTCGATAAAATATCCAGACGGCTATGCGGCGAACCTCTCAAGGTGTGTAACATCGAAAAATGATAATTTATCTGGTTTAAAGAGCCATGATTGCCATATCCTTATCCAACGCATCCTTCCTATTGGTATGCGTGGCTTTCTGAATATGGATATTTGTATAACATTGTTTGAGTTAGGCTCTTTTTTCCAAGACCTCTGCTCGAAAACACAGAGATACGATGATTTGAAAAAATTAGAGGAGTATATAGTTTTAATATTGTGCAAGTTGGAGAGGATTTTTCCTCCTGCTTTCTTTGATGTAATGGTTCATCTATCGGTTCACTTACCGTGCGAGGCCATGCTTGGTGGACCGGTGCAATATCGGTGGATGTACCCGATAGAAAGGTAATAGTTAATGACCATTGATTAATTGTTCATTTATTATTACAATTGCCTTGCATTGAAAATCGTAAATGATATCATTGGTTGTTTAAAGGTTTCTGAAGCCCTAAAAGGGTATGTTCGCAACCGAGCTCAGCTAGAAGGTTCGATCGCCGAGGCTTACATTGTCAAAGAGTGTCTTCCATTTTGTTCAATGTATTTAAGGCAAACTGATCGAGTTGAACGCTATGATGATGGTGGCGAACGTGGCTCGGGGATGTCAGTATTTAGACAAACTGTCCGTCCAATCGGACTGATGGCAAGGGCACATGATCCTTTGCAGGAAGAGCATGACATGACTCATTGGTTTGTGCTGAATAATACCCCTGAGGTGGACCCAAATCTACAGTACGTGCTTCAATCTAACTATATTTATGCATTGCTTGTTAACTGTTTGATTTATTCTCTACTTTTAATTACTCACTAAAAGCTGCCGTGAGTAAGGGCCACAAGAATTTAGTACAAAATCAGCACAGTGGAGAAATCGGGTGTGTACAGTGAAAAGAATTTTCCAAATGATTCAAACAACATGTAAGACATATAAAATTTTATCATTTTAATTGCTATATATTATTGGATTACACTTCAAATGACATAAGCGTAATATATTTGTCTTAATGTGCTTATGTAGATGAACCAATTACGAACTAGTGGGTCACCTGAAGCTACTGAGGAGATTTGGTCATTAGCAAATGGGCCCAGTTCACTAGTGAATCTATATCAAGGGTGTGATAGCAATGGTGTCCGATATCACACTAAAGACTGTGAGAATTGTCGTAGAAGTCAGAGTAGTGGCTTGGTTGTGAATGGAGAATACGAAGGAGAGAAACATGACTATTATGGATACATCCACAAAATCTGCGAGTTGTCCTATTTGCATGGGGGTAAAGTGGTTTTATTTGAATGTGAATGGTATAACACTAACACCAAGCACAAGATAAATATTGAAGAACATTTTACAAGCATTGATGTAACGGGTCGCTAGTGTAAGGATGATCCATTTGCACTACCAAGCCAGGTGACACAAGTCTTCTATGTCAATGACACCATTAGAGGAAAAAATTGGAGAGTTGTAGAACGGGTCAAGCCTCGGGGAGTATGGGATGTACCTGCTAAGCGGGATGATGATGACGATGATGATGCGTGTAATGATGCATTTCAGCAGGGAGAAACGACATATGTTGTCCCAATTCTCGTTGATGATACTAATGTCTAATACTCTAGGGATGATATAGATCCTGAGATTGTTCTCAGTGATGAGTCAGAAGACGAGGATGGCCAAGACAAGGATGAAACATTGATGGAGTATAAAGATGAAGAAGACAATGATGTACTTAGTCAGTCTGACTCTAACATGGAATATGACATGTAGTGAGTGATTCAAGTTTTGCACATGTATTGATTAAGTAAATTAATAAAGATCTTACCTTACAGAATGACATCGTCTGAAAATTCATTTTCTCTTGTGATTTGTTCATATATGGATAAAACAATTCTATATTTTATGTTTTATGCTTATTTATATATATTATAGTTGCAAACGATGGCAAACAGAGGGAAAAAATGGGTCAAACCAAGAGAGCTGTCCCGTCACGTACAAGCATTCAATTATTTATTAAAGAGAAAAAGGACAATTAAGCAGAATGCAGATAAACTTGTTTCTTTAGGGCTCCCGTCGACTGCACGTGCTATATTTGGTTCAGCTAAAGGGACAAACGGGAACAAAAAGAAAATGGTTAGTGGGAATAATAACGACGAGAACTACAGTCCCCCACAAGATGATGACGTAGATGACGATACATTTTCATCAAAATCGGATGAGGTAATCTTTATGTGAATGTCTATGACATGCGCTTTAAAATATTAGTTTTTGATAGTGACACCCATGCTAAAATAATATTATTGATTTTGGGCTAATAAATATTTATTTTCCTTGTTACTTAGCTCTAAGTTAGGTTGCAGATATGCCTCGGCAAAAGAGGGCTAGGCGTGCTCGGAGTATCACAGCTGCACTTGGGTTAGCTCGTGCAGAGAGCACACCCGAGGCTGCGACACAGCCTCAGTTGCCGATACAGCCACTGACTACACAGGATGTACCGTTGCAGCCGTCTACCACACAGCCCTCATTGACCCAGCCTCCTACCACACAGCCATTGTCGAGGGTATCTCCACCGTCCCTAACTCCGCCTAGTCCTCATACACTTGCTAGCAGTGTTGGTGAGAAAATTATGACCTCTTAAAATCATGGATTCACTTCAATTTAATGTTTTCTATTTACTAACTCATTTAGCACTGTCATCTTAACAGCATCAGCCCCAGTCTCGGACGTTCGGAGTCATGTAAGGGGAGCTACGCGAGGGAAGAATGCGGCAAAACTGAGAAAAGAGTTGGGTCATAACATCCCAGTTCCGATCCCCAGCTCGAGTCATAGGCCAGAGGGGGAACATGCACCATCATTGGTTAACCATCTTGGGTTAGACATTAGAGAGATGGCCCCAATCCGACCTCATGGCTGGAAGAAGCTTGTTAGTGGGATCAAGCTTATGGTCATTGGATTAGTTCAGGTAAACTATAACGAGAATTATCAACCAAATTGATCATAGTTGTACTCGTCATTAGAAGGCATGGATTATATTTTATTATTACTAATCGTTATATGGCTCTCTCTTAATTGTAGCAAGTATTTGTTATTGGGGACTATGAGGGTGATATGCAGCTTAGGGCGGACATTGACCGCTAGTGCAAGATTTTGTACAAGAGTTGGAAATATGAGCTGCATAGCCATTATCTCGAGCTATTGGAGCAAGGAGTTCCCCGACCCCAGGATCACCCGACGAATGGCTGTGATATAGCCGACTGGCAGTTGATGATCTTGCAATGTTGGGAATCACCACGGTGGAGGGTAACATTTGGATGTTGTCTATAATAGTTAATTATATTTCAACGTAATTTTATTAGGTATGATTCAATGAAAAAGAGCTATTGTATTATTACTCTTCTATGTAGGCGAAGTCGAAGAAGGCTCAAGAAAGTCGAGCCAAACTGCCACATAATCATACTAGTGGCTCCAGGTTATTTGCATCGAAGATGTCTCTGATGATACTAATTATATTCATATGAGCAAACTTGATTAAGTTTATTAATTTATCAATATGTAGGTTCATTTCTAATACAAGTTAATTTCAAATGATAGATGGCACAGAATGCCGGTCAGGCGCCTCATATAAATCAGTTTTTCCATGACACCCATTATAGGCAAAAGAGTAATTCGTGGGTAAATGACGTGGCTCAATAGAGATATGTATGTTTGCTATTCGATTCAACTTTGATTAATAATTATGTTAGAAGCATTATAAATCCCTTATTGATTACCATGGCAGGAGGCCTTGGTGCAGCGGACCGAGGAGCAGTCGCAGCCCTCTATCATAGCTCCGATGACTGAGGAAAAAATTGCTGTTGATGTGCTTGGGAAGAGGTCGGGTTATTTGAATGGGTATGGTATATACACGAGGACCTCTTCATCGTCAACACAGTCTCGAGCGCAGCAACTTGAGGTGATCGCCCTGCTCGAGTAGCTAACTGAGCAGGCTAGGATGCAGGCTGAGCAGGACAGGTGGCAGGCTGAGTAGGACAGGAGGACAGCTGCACTCGAGGCCCTCGTTCAACAACTGGCAGCTGCGGCAGGGATAGATCCAACAATCTGCCTCAACGTCTCTAGAGGGTCCAGTTCTGCTGGTGATGGCACAGCTACTGCAGGGCGTGATGCGACCCCTTGGTTAGTATAATATTCTCTTGAAATATTAAAATGGCTATAATGGTATTATTTTTTTGTTTTCTCTATTTCACACCTTCTGAATCCTGCATTCTCACTCCTTTGGTAGGAAATTAAAAGTCTCTCTAAGATGAAGATTAGTTCACCTTTTTCTTTCTTTTTTTTAAACAAAAAATGTGTCAAAACAAATAACGAAACAGTGGGATGCATGGAAAATCATAACAAGCTTTCTCTCTATTAAGGTATCTTAGGGATAGCCCCGGAAAATTGATTGTAATAAAGAAACATAATCTGCAGGTTCCTGAGCATCCCAAGCTCTTTAGGAATCTCTCCCCCTAACTGGTTTTGTGCGAGACCCAGTACTTGCAAGCTCTCACACCTACTTATCTCAGCAGATAAACTTCCTGTAATCATATTCTGCCCGGCTCGAAAAATATTCAGATTCTTGAGTTTCCCAAATGAACGGGGCAACGAACCAGTGAGATTGTTAGTGAATGCCACAAACTCCTCAAGGGATGACAGGCTGCCAATCTCCTTTGGAATCAGCCCAGCAATTTTATTGTTGCACAGATTCAAACTCTGCTGGCGCTAGGGATTACCGAGTTGGGCTGGAATTTCACCTTCCAAATTGTTGTCGTGGAGATGGAGAACCTCCAAGCTAGAACAATTCCCTATCTCCTTAGGTATTGTCCCCACCAGTGCATTGTAAAAAAGGTTCAGATAGGTCAAGTGGACCAATCCACCAATGCTCGGCAGTATGCTCCCAGACAGATTCATGGAGACAGATTTATGTATGTCACATTTTTTAAAATCTCTTATATTGGTTGCTACTGTTTATTGTTATGTGGCTTGATGAATCGGTTCTTGGTATGTTAGTGAAATATTGATGTTGATATAGGGCCTGAATGATATGTTTAGCATAGGACTGGTTCTATATCTTGTTTAGGTTGACCAAAATTGGTAACATCAGCTTGGACCAGCCCTGTTACGTGTATGCATGTGATGCTATTTTTGGTAATTGGATATTTCTTTATGTTTTGGTTGTTTTGATGAAGTTTCTGGTTCGTTTATGTTCATTTCTATTTTGCAACTGGTTGCTACTGTTTTTTTTTCCTTTGTTATTTTTTTTTTCAGCGTTGATTATGTCCAAGGAATTAACCTGTTATTAGTTACTAAAGCGTGCTTGAAGAAAGGCTACAAAGCCTACACTGGTGCTGTTCTAGAATCCTCTTCTCTATTAGTGTGCCATGGTATGCAGATGTGGGTTGTGTAATTTAGCATCTTGGGCATTGTGTTGGTATCTGGACCATGTGACCCACCATTGCCTTTACTGGGTTCTGAGATTTGTGAGCAAGTACGGTAGTTTTGTAGTTGTGGTATCTGAACAAAATGAAGTCTACTTAGGTCAACCTCCAAGTAGTAATCCCCCCATCCCCCATCCCCCCCCCCCCCCCCCCCCCCCCCCCTCCCTTTGAAAACCAGAAATCCAACATAAAGAAAACCTAAACCCAATGTCACAAACATGACATTTCATCATCTCAAATAACAATTCCAACCTTATATATATAAAAACATTCACATCAATTAATCAATCTCAAAAGCTTCTTAATTCTTATACAGAATTGATACCTTTGAATATATATATATATATATCATGATATTTCAACAAGTAGAAGGGGCCCCCAAAATTAAATTCTTTTAGCATATCATGTAACCTATTAACAAAGATATTTCAGAAGGGATGAGTGGCGCTAGAGTAACCTAAAGTGAGAACAATCTATGCCTTTATCTAATATCATTTATCTCTCATTTTATTATATTCAATGATGCTACATTTGTAATTTTTTAATTCATTGAAAAGGTTCTAATGTTATTTTTGTCATTACAGATTGATGGACGAGTTCGGTTCAGTTCGGTTGCAAACATGGAGGACTTTTTTTTTTTTCAATTTAGTCTATTTGTGTTTGTATATTGGATATTTATATGGGACTGTATTATTGTAATATTTGCTAAATGAGATGAATGATTTCATGAGAAATGGTAATGTTTGTTTGTTTATTCGGTAATTCTTGTATGGATGGATTTCTTTTTGTTAAATAAAGGTGCATGAATAGCAGGTATAAACAGGTTTATTGGAAGATTATAATGAAAAAACAGTAAATACATTTTTAAAAAAATCAAATTATTGCCGACGAAAATTGACTTTTGCCGACGTTTTAAAACGTCGTCAAAAGTCAATTTTAATCTCCATTATTTAAAATAATATTTAATTACTAACGTTTACCATCATCGGCAAAAATAAAATAAGTTGAATTTGCCGACGTTTTGTGTGTCGTCGATAAAAACATAGAAACGATAAACTGAATTTACCGACATTATAAAACATCGGTAAAACACTTTTGCCGACGTTTTAAAACGTCGGCAAAAGTCAATTTTAATCTACATTATTTTAAATAATATTTAATTACCGATGTTTACCATCATCGGCAAAAATAAAATAAGTTGAATTTGCCGACGTTATAAAACATCGGTAAAAGAAAAACAAAAAAGAAAAAATTTCGGATTAATTTACCGACGATCGATTAACATTGGTAACTCTCAATTTTAAAATTTTGATTTTTTCTCCAACGTCCCTTGAACGTCGGTAAATGTAAATTAAATTTGAAAATAATTAAAATTCCTTACTGGCGTTAAATTATCGTCGGGCAATCTAAATTTTATATTATAATGATATTCAAATGTCCAAAATAAAAGTTAATTAAAATCGTTATTACTTAGCGATGTTATAAAACGTCGGTAATTTCGGTTTTAAATTTTCTCCGACGTTAAGGAAACGTCAGCAATATTTTTACTTAAAATTACAATTACATTAAATAATTTTTACCGACGTTAGACATCGTCGGTAAATGTAACCTTGGGAAGCCTTAGTTTCGATGACGAAAAATTTTCGTGGATAATAATATTTTCCGACGTTAATTACGTCGGTAAAGGTTGCTAATAACGTCGGAGATAGTAGTTGACGACGAAATTATTTCATCGGAAATATTGTGTACCGACATTATTATACGTCGGTAAAGGTTGAATTGTAACGTCGGTGAAAATTATTTTCCACGACGGAATTTTTTTTCGTCGTTGATGATTTTTGTTGACGTTTTTTTCCTGACGTTTTCTTGTTCGTCGGGGAAATTGTTTACCGACGTTTTGATAATTTTTGGCGACGAAATTATTCATAGCTAAAACTGTTAATTGTTGTAGTGATAGATGAATCAATGGAAACAACACTTCGCATTTATGGATGTGAACTCATCCAAGAAAATGGAACTTTACTCAGATTGTATCCTTTGTTACTTATTAACTCTCTCATCTTTATCTTTTCAATTTTTATTTATGTATTTTGCGAATGGTATCATTTTACCTTTTTTTTTTTTAAGGAAACAAGTCATTTTGTTGTGACTATAAACAAACCTCAAGCAGTAATGGCTACTGGATAGGTTCTATTCCACCGATTCTCCTGCAAGAAATCATTTGCCCGCTCAATATCAAGGTTTGATTCAATCTTCTTATTGTTCATCTTATTTTGTATTTGCTAGGGATATTCACTTGTTTTATTGCAATTGTCTTGTGAGTTTAACATTTTCATCTATCCCTCTACCCTTGCCTATATTTATGTCTTATTTAGTATCTCTACTCTTATTCTAATAGAGGCATACAAAAATAAAGCCATAAAAAAAGAGCTATAAAAGGAGGCTAAAATAAAAAAAAATGTGTTTGGCATTGTAATGTCTATTTTAAATAGATTGTTTGATATACCCTCTACTACCTCTTATTTAAAGGGATATATCTCTTATTAGGGGGGTAGTTTATGTCATTATGTAAAAAAAAAGTACGCATATTTGAGTATAGAGGATTGCTATTGGAACACAATTTTTATCTATCATCACACATAAAAATTCGTTTTCTTAAATTCCCAAAATACCCTTCTCTCCCTGCACACATCTCACTTCCTCCATCCTCTCTCCTCCCCTTTCCCTTCGGTCGACGATGAGCTCTGGCTGGCTGGAGGGGGGCTCTCCCTCCCTCTCTCTCTCTCTACTTCTACCTCTTCCACTTCCCCTCATTGTCCCTCTTCCTCCTCCTCTCCCTCTTCCTCTTCCCCTCCATCGCCTTTTTCCTATTCCTCTTCCTTTCCTCTCTCTCCTTCCTTCATCTCTATCTTCTTTTCCCTCTCCTCCTCTCCCTCCTTCTTCTTCCCTCTTCCTCTCCCCTTTCCTCTCCTCCCTCCTCGCCTCTCAACCCCGTTTGGCCCTAGGGGGCCGAACAACACTCTGAGAGGCCGAACATCATTGTGATGTTCAGCTTTGTAGGGCCGAATGGGGTGGAGAGGGAGGAGATGAGGAGAGGAAAAGGGAGAGGAAGATGGAATAGAGTGGAGGAGAGGAGAGGAGAGGAAGAATGAGAAGGAGATGAGGAGAGGAAAAGAGAGAGGAGAGGAAAAGGAGGAGGGAGAGGAGAGAAAGAGGAAGAGGAAGAGGAAGTGGGAGAGAGGGAGGGAGAGCCCCGTTCCTGCCGGCCAGAGGGAAAGGGTAGGAAAGATGAGGGAGGGAGGGAGGGAGGGAGGGAGAGATGGGGGTATTTTTGGATTTTTTTTTCTCTTATGTGTAAAGAGATGGAATTGCTGTTCATCGAGTAATTCCCTTTGAGTATATTCATGAGCTTTAAGCAACCCAGACACTAGAATTGAGAACTACGACTCAGCATTAAGATCCAAATCCACTATGTACCAAACGATCTTCAGTACATGCATGAAGACTCATATCCAGTCAATACAGCTCATGCTACAACTTCATAGTCGAGCAATGCCGTCACTAAAATCAATTAGCAAATCATCCAACCCAGTTACATTGGATTTTGACAAAGGCGACGATGAATCCAAGAAGATGAGAATAGATGCTCCCAAGATTTGTGGCCAATGATATCCACAACTTAGCTGAATTGGATTTTGTATAAAATTAGAAAAGAATCAACAACTCATCATAACGTCAATAGGGTTCAACTCATATCTGTCAAGTCCCAAATTTTTATATTGGGTCATACCGGTCTGTCGGGTTTAAGTTGGGTTAAGAGGGTCAGATAAATTGATTGAACACAATTGTACTTGAGTTATTTGACCCTTTTAGGCCAAAGGACTCTTTTTGGAATTTCATAAAACCCACTAGAAATCAGGGAGCCGTTCCTTGCAATTTAGAAAAACTTCCTCTTAATATAAACCCTTAGGTAGCGTTTGGTTTGCTGGAATGAAGGTCTGAATGAAATGGTCATTCCGTTGGAGTGACCATTCCCACGTTTGGTTCATGAAAAAGTAGTGGAATGACCATTACTTCAGGAGTCACCATTCCTTTATATAGGGGAATCACCATTCCATTGGGGGGGTCAAAGGAATGGCCATTCCATTCCTTTGTCATTATTGGTTAAAGTCAAAAATGCCCAGCCTTGCCCGATACAAAGCAAAAAATCCCTCATGTGTCTCTGGTTCCTACCTTCTCTCATATCTGCATTCTCTCTTGTCTGATCGATTCCAAACGAACGACGCCAACAAGATCAGGTACACCTCTCTCCCTTTCTCACTCTCTATCGTTCTCCTCTCCTTCTCCTTTCTTCATTGCTACAGACGCACACACAAACTTCTCTTCCTTCCTTCGAACCTTATTTTTTGGGGTTTGGACAGAGGGGGCTGGGCGAGAGGAACAAAGGGACAGAGGGAGGGAGGGGGGCTAGGACAGTGGGGAGAGAGCGAGAGGGAGAGCACATTGGGGTGTGGCCGAGTGTGCTTTTGCTTCTTTGCATGTAAAAGATCGATAGGGAGCGACACGAGCTAGGTGGCTGGGAAGAAGCCTCTGCGACGGTTGGGAGGCATGGCCGACGCCTTATCCGTTGCTTTCGATCTCGGTTTCTCCATCTCTCCTCCTCCTCAGGTCTCTCTTTGCACCCGTCTCGATTTGGGGTCTGATTTCTTCCAATATGAATTCAACCCACATTCTCTCTTTGAAAGACTATTTGTTACAAATAGGTTTGATTTGTTTTGGCGATTGGGTTTTGCAGAGAGGAGGTTTGATCTGTTTTGGCGATTAGTGTAATCCTTGCAATATTTGGGGCTTCTCCTTTACAATTCGATTTAGTGTAATCCCTTTTTTTAGTGTAATCTTCAATATTTGGGGTACAAGAATCTTAACAAAGCCATGAGCAGTTGACATTTTAGCAGACGAAAAGACTATGAAATTAAGTTCCTTGAACCACATGGTTTGGTTTGCTGAAATTCCTGATCCGAGTGTTGTGAGTGTGATTTTCCCTGTTATCTTATTTCTACAGTTGATTTACATTAGTGATCCCAGTGTTGTGAGTGTGATTTTCCCTGGCATCTTATTTCTACAGTTGATTTACATTAGTAAAACAACAAAAAAGAACCTTGAAGACTTCATTATTTTTGCAGTTTCAATTTCCATTGTTAGAGCTGATAAAACATATTCCACACTAAAATGTCTTCCCCACCCTTATATAAGGACCACAATAAATGGTTTTCCTACACTTGTATAAGGATAAAACTACTTTCTGAGTAAAAAACCCACAGAAAAATGCTTCTGTCCCAGAAAAAAAATGCAAAAAATGTCAACATGAAAAAAATAGGAAACTATTCTACTACATATCCATTAAAATTTTTCACAAAAAAATGTGCTTCACAGATATACCCTCTAGTTATGCAACACTAATATATTCATTCAGAAACTTTTTTTTTTATCTTGTTTGCCAACCATAACTGTCATGTCCCGAATTTTTTTATTGAGTCACACCGTTTGTCGGGTTTGAGTTAGGTTAAGAGGGTTAGATAGATTGATTTAACACAAGTGGGGCCTGAGTTAATGGACCCTTTTTGGGCCAGAGGACTTTTTTTGAAATTTCTTAAAACCCACTAGAAAGCAAGAGGCCCTTCTTTGTAATTTAGAAAAACCCCCTCTTTTATATAAACTCTACTCTTAGGGTTTTCCCCCATTCTCCAACCCTCTTCTTTTCTTCTTTAACCAAAACCCTAGAGGCTCTCTAAGGGGAAAACCAAGGTGGGCTCTTCCAAGCTTTGATCTTCAGATCTACTTTGGCTTCAAGATCCAGGCAAGTGGATAGTTAAAACAATGATTTTTGGTTCTTGCAATATGTTTTAGTTGCTTGTTGATTTACACACTTTGTGCATGATTTCTTCTTGTTGGGTTAATGGCTTTTAGAGGGTAATAGTGTGATTTGATTTTCTTCAAAAAAATCATAAAGGTAATTTATGTTATGTTTTGTTTAAAAAATAATAATAATAATTTGAGCCGCCGCCGCCCAGGCGGGCTAGGCCCGCCTCGCTGGCTGGGCCCGGGTACGGGTCTAGGCCCATTAGCCCATTTCCTTAAAAATATATATATATATTATTTATATATATGTATTTATACTCAATATTGCTTTTTATAAAGAATTAAAAGGTTATATTTTGATTAATGGTTTAGTATTTTAATGGAGATTAGGTTTTATCAAATTAATTTTAATTTGATGTCATTAGAAACGTATCTTGAATTATTTGTAAACTTAATTGAGAATTATGAAATTTTGATTAGTGTTCACTTAGGTTGATTGAAATAAACTCAAAATGTATTTGGTAGTGATTAAACCGTAAATAGAATGTATTTATAATTTTAAATTGGAATCTTAATTGAGTTAGATTTCAAATTAGGATTCGAAATTTGTACCCTCTGTTTTGTATAAAATGATAATGTGTATTTGTACACAACAATGATATTAAGGAATTAATTATTTTCTTTCCCCTTTTGATCGTAACTTGATTTAACTTTGGATTCAAAAATTGAACATCTTTTACCTAATTAGTATAACATACTAATTATATATAATTGGATTAGATGAATTATGACTTTTAGGAACGTTAGTTGAATGTTCACATGAGAATTAGACTAAATGCAGAATGAGAATGTGAGGTTCGGGATGCACCACATGATAGGCACCAAAAGTAGTATATCGGCATCGTGGACTCATATTTCCATTGTAATAGAGAGTTAGTTCTCATGTGCATATTTATCTAACTTGACCGTTGGTGGATTAGTGCTTACCCTCAATAATTTGAATTGACACACGTTCATAATACACTTTCAAATTTAAGTACTCTAAATACTCAGAAGGACATTGGGTTGAATATTGGGATTGAGGGTTTCATATCATGGTTCATTTTGCATCTGTATACGTATATATTTGTAAGTATGTATATTTGTATATATATATCTGACCGACTGCAGTTCGGAGATGGACGTATGCCATCAGGTCAGCGTGTACTGTGGATAATAGTATGCAGCTATGCCTTCTATTATTATTTGCGGGATTACCCGTTTCTGTTATTATCTGCGGGATTACCCGTTTCTGTTATTATTTGCGGGATTACCCGTTTCTGGTATTATTTGCGGGATTACCCATTTCTGTTATTATTTGCGGGATTACCCGTTTCTGTTATTATCTGCGGGATTACCCGTTTCTGTTATCTGTATGCGGGATTACCGTTTCTGCTTATTTATCTGCGGGGATACCCGTTTCTACGCATTCATGCCATTGGGGTTTGCATCTGATGTAATTCGGATCATAATAAATACTTATGTTTAATTCATTTGATTAATCCATTGTTGCAGCTTACCCTCTTGCCAGATTATGTCAATCTGACCCACTACTTTTGGGTGTCTAGGTTCCGCTGCCAGTGCCGAACCGGAGGGTCAGGCGACGCAGGAAATTCCGCCAGATGGCGGAGTTGTTGAGTGGAGCACCGATGACATCATCTGAGGTGTCCTAGTGCGGTGCTGAGTTCGAAAACTTTAGATTATGTAATAAGACCATGTCTGGGCCATTAGTTTATTAATTTAAGTTTGGTTGTTTTGAAATTTTAACTCTAATTGTGATGCTTCGAAGTACTTGACTCTGGTCTTGTTATTAATGAGATTGATTATCTTATTGTGATGTAATATCCGTCTGCGATGAGCATGGATTTTAGTTCCGCGTGTGATTATGGTTACTTGATCACCAAGCATAGCCTCACGAAGGACTTCGATCCGCCCGGAATTGGGGCCCGTGCTGTTTATGTTTAGAAAAATTTTAATTGGCCCCAATTCTCACACCCCTGGAACCGAGTTTGGAGCCGGCCCAGTTTTGGGGGCGTGACAATAACTAGGATTAGTGACAGTAGTTTGGAGTACCGAGAGGAAAATCAGTGACATTTTACTAGTCCTAATTAAGATTAGTGACAATAGCTTGGAGACAAGAACAAGGCTGCAGGACATGTGTAAGCAAGGAAGTAGTGTCGGAATTGTTTGCAACTACGATCATTTTCTTGATCGGTAGTGGAGGAATCAATGGGAGAAGAAGTGGTTGAGAAGGATATCTACCTAACATAAATGGGGGAAGCACAGCCAAGAGATTCCACCCACTAAACTGGGTGGAAGTTCTTTTCCACTTCAATGGAGGATAGAGAAGATATTTTTTTCTTTCTTTTGTGAGAGAAGATAGGTTTGGTTTGATAATAAACTCAAACCATATGTGAAAGATGTGGGATGTTGGTAGCTTATTCTTAAATATTATCCCTTAAATATATGTTTCATACATATGTTTTAGGCATGGAAGTACTATACTCAATCATAACTTCCACAGGGAACACGACCCTAACTCTTATTATATTTTGTTAACGATCAGTCAAAAGCTCAAATTGTTAGTAAATGACAGAACAATATATATTAAACAGTCCTGATAAACATAATAGGTGATCTTTCACATATTTTTTTTACAAAATCTCCTCTCAGAGAGGAACTATTTACACTAGGCACTGCAGTATATTATAGCTGACAAATGTTAGAAGTGGATTAATGTTTTCCACCCGCCTTAAATCCTAGGAGGGGGTTGGGATGCTTTTTTATAATTGTCTTTTATTCTAATATATCTTGAGCATGATAAGTTGCATGTGTTCATATTATTGAATGATGCTTTATATTTTTCGAATGATGCTTTAATCAGGTCCTCAATGGTACCTATTTTAATTTAAATTGATGTATCTTTCTTTTATGACAGTTATGGCACGTGTTAGTCTAGCCAAAAGAAAATTGAAAGTGAAGAAATTGGCAATGGTTATGCAGTGGTGGTTGGACATTCTACATCTACTGGGGCTATTCATACAATTATCATATAAATTATTTGAAAAACAATGCATGTGTGGGGTTAGATCTAGGTACCAATTAGATTACTATGGTAATAGAGAAATAATTGAGAATTGGGTGTATAAGAGTGATCACATATGTTTGAACAATTTTAGAATGACTAGGTGACCATTTGTGAAGTTATGTCACTTGCTTAGCACAATTGGAAAGCTGAAACCAATCAAACACATGTTGGTTGATGAGCAGGTTGCAATTTCCTTGCATATCCTTGCTCATCATGTCAAAAATAGGGTAATTCAGAGTGAGTTTAATCGTTCAGCGGAGTCAATAAGTAAGCACTTCAAAAGGCTTTGGTTGTAGTCATTAGACTACAAGGAGAGTTATATAAGAAACCTGAGCCAATACCAGAAAACTCGGTAGATGAAAAGTGGAAGTATTTTAAGGCAAATGATTCATATTTTTTGACAATTGTAGTTGTGTAATTTATCATCTATGTGTAGATATATTTTGACACATTGTAATATCTTGTAGGGATGTTTAGGAACTTTAGATGGGACACACATACCGGTCCATGTGCCGGCTATTGACAGACCTAGGTATCGAACTAGAAAAAATCACATTGCAGCATGTACCCCAGATCTACAATTTACTTATGTATTGCCCGGATGGGAAGGGTCAGCCGCTGATGGTCGAGTGTTACGGTATGCAATTGCTAGAAGACATGGTCTACTTATTCCATGTGGTAAGACACAATACTATTACAAAATAAATAATCATTTAATTTTTTGAAAAAATTATAGATCACTAACATAATAAAAATGTTTAATTTGTTTAAGGTACCTACTATTTGGTTGATGCTGGTTATACAAATGGTGAAGGATTTCTTGCACCATATAGAGGTCAACGTTATCATCTAAAATGAGTGGAGTAATGGACGTTAACTGACGAGCCCGGAGGAATATTTTAACATGAAGCATTCAATTGCTAGAAATGTAATAGAAAGAGCCTTTGGGATATTGAAAAAACGATGGGCAATTCTTAGGAGTTCTACTTTTTATCCTATTAATATTCAAGTTCAAATTATCTTGGTCTGTTGTTTGCTTCATAACTATGTAAGGAACGAGTTACTTGTGGACCCGTATGAAGATATAGAACTAAACGAGGAGGACAACGAAGGAGACACGGATCTAATTACCACGGTTGAGACTTCAGTTGAATGGACCTCATTTAGACAACAAATGGCTATTTCTATGTTTAATGCGTGGAGATGAACTATTTGAATTTGTTTGTATTTTAATGGCACAAGTTTGTAATGGCTATTTCTATGTTTAATGCGTGGAGATGAACTATTTGAATTTGTTTGTATTTTAATGGCACAAGTTTGTAATGGCTATTTCTATGTTTAATGCGTGGAGATGAACTATTTGAATTTGTTTGTATTTTAATCTTAACAAGTTTGTAATGGATGTTTCTTTTATTTGCTTGTATTGGAGTGACTATTTGTAATGATTAATTTAAATTGATATATCATGTTATTTTTATACATTATATTCATTGTGCCATTTTCTTACATTTGTTGTTGGTTCATAGCTAATTAAGTATCATATTACTGGTGATTTGGTTGTTCCAATATTAATAGGCATAGATATAAACGAAGACATAGACATGAATGAGAAGGGGCCAGGGAAGAATAAAAGAAAATGGACCGAAGCTGAGGATAGAGAGTTGGTCTTTGCATTGTTTGACATGGTTAATGTTGGGACTCATAAGGCTGACAATGGGTTCAAGGCAGGTTTTCTTGGAGTGCTTGAATCTGTGTTAAAGCAAAAGTTACCTCAAAGTGGAATAAAAGCTAAGCCACACATTGATTCTAGGATTAAGACAATGAAAAAAGACTTTCGTGTTGTGTATGATATGCTTAATAGAATGAATTGTAGTGGATTTGGATGGGATTCACAAAAAAAATTTGGTGGTTGCGGAAGATGAAATTTGGAACGGTTATGTGAGGGTATTATTATTTTAAGAACTATTTGATGTATTCTTATCTGTCCTTTGAATATATATTCATAATTTGTCTTTTTTATATGTTTTTTGTAGACACATAAGGGTGCAGCTCAGTGGAGGACTAGGAGTTTTCCACATTATGAAATGCTTTGCACTATCTTTGGTAAAGATCGTGCCACAGGAAGGGCAGCTGCTACCACTGAAGATATCTTGGATGAGCTGACTAGAAATGAGGAGGATGAAGATATAGAAAATTGTCCTGTGAATTTAGAGGAAATTTCCACAGCTTCATTCAATAATGAAGGAACTAGTCAGAAAGGAAAAAGAAGAAGGAGCATCGATAATATGGATGGATTTCGAGAAGCAGCCATGATCATAGGCAACAAGATTGATGAAGCTACTGAGAAGTTCAGTAGAGCTATTGGTGTTGATTTGGATATAGCGACGAAGAGAGATAAAATCAATGAAGAACTTCGCAAGCTTCCAAATCTATCAAGGATGGAACGCCATAGAGCCTTGATTGCTATAGGCCGTGATCATGAGATGACTGCAGTTTTTTTTTACTTTGGAAGATAATGAGAAAGAAGACTTTGTGAGGGTTTTGTTAAGTGGAGCTCTTTGATGCATGCATTGATCATCTATATTTTATATTTGCTACTCTTTGTTTTAAGCACTATATGAATGTTATTTTGGACAAGTTGGATGAATTCGAACTTTTAAATGACTTGGTTTAGCTAATACATGTGATGTTTAAGTTTAGTAACATGTTATATGGAGATTTTGTTGATGTTTATTACTATTGTAAAGCATGTTTAAGGTATCTTATCACAGGGGTATATTAGTCAGTTTTTATAAATTTTATTCCATTCCTAGCATCATTCCAGCGTACCAAACACAAGAATCGGAATGAGAATCTCATTACTGGATTGATTCCTCTGTTTAACCAAACGTTGGAATGGGAATTACTATTCCAGGCTCCATTCCATTCTAGGCTCATTCCAGCCTCCATTCCATTCCTGTTAAGAATCATTCCAGCGAACCAAACGCTACCTTAGGGTTTTTCCCATTCTCTCATCTTCTTCCTCTCTTCTGCAACCAAGCCCTAGAAGTTCTCCGAGGGGAAACCAAGGTTGGATCTTCTGATCTTCAGATTTGCTTTTGGCTTCGAGATCTAGGCAAGTAGATAACTGTAACCAATGTGATTTTAGTTGTTTTGTTGAATAACATATTTAAAGATATGGTTTATTTAATTGGTTTTAATGTTTTGATTAGATGTTTATAATGAAGATTGACTTCTTGGTTTTGATTAAATGTTTCGATTAAGGTTTATTAATGTAGATTGTTCTTTTAATTTTGATATTAAAAAAAAAAGAAAAACGGCAGCGTTGCAGCCGTGTTGCAATGCAGCGGCTGCTACCTGGGCTGCCAGCCAGGTCGGATCTGGCCTGGCGGCCTGGCCAGCTGCTGGGCTGGGCTAGGGCTGGCGGGTCTGGGCTCAAATAAAAAAAAAACATATATATATATGTAATTAGAACTTTAGATTATTAATTATAAATGTTTAAAATATTATGAAGTGGTTAATGGTTTAGTTAGTTAATGAAGATGTGGTTATATTAATTAATTATTAAATTAAATGTGATTAAGATTTTATCAGGATTATTTATAGAAGTAGTTGGGGACTTTGTACTTGAGATTAATATTTTTATTTGGATTGGTTACCAATTAACTAAGATGTATTTGGTAATTATTAAATCTTAATTCGATTGCATTTATAATTCTAATTTGTATTTCTAAATTGAGTTTGATTTCAAGCTAGGGTCCGAAATTTGTACATTTTGTTTTGTATAAAATAATAAGGTGTATTTATACACAACAATGATATTAAGGAATTAATTATTTCCTTTCCCCTTTTGATCATGACTTGATTTAACTTTGGATTTGGAAGTTAAACATCTTTTATCTAATTTGTAAAACACACTAAATATACCTAATTGGATTAGATGAATTATGTCTTTAGGAAAGTTAGTTGAATGTTCACATGAGAATTAGATTAAATGTAGAATGGGAATGTGAAGTTCGGGATGTACTACATGATAGGCACCAAAAGTAATATATCGGCATCGTGACTCACATTTCATTGTGATAGAGGGTTGGTTCTCATATGTATGTTTAACCAACTATGACCGTTAGGTGGTTTAGTGCTTACCCTCAGAGAATTTAAATTAACACATATTCATAATACACTTTCAAATTTAAAAGTTGAAATACTCAAATTGATATTGTTTTGAATATTAGGATTAAAGGTGTCATATCATAATTCATTATGCATTTGTATACATATATATTTGTAAATATACACATATATATATATATATCTGACCGACTGCAGTTCGGAGGTGGATGTACGCCATCGGGTCAGCGTGTACTATGGATTATAGCATACAGCTATGCCTTCTGTTATTATCTGCGGGATTACCCGATTCTGTTATTATCTGCGGGGTTACCCGATTCTGTTATTATCTGCAGGGATACCCGTTTCTGTTATTATCTGCGGGAATACCCGATTCTGTTATTATCTGCGGGACTACCCATTTCTGTTATCTGTATGCGGGATTACCCGTTTTTGTATATTTATTCGCGGGAATACCTGTTTCTGTGCATTCATGTCATTGGGGTTTGCATCTGATTTATTTTAGTTCATAATGAATATATTATTTAGTTCAGTTGATTAATCCATTGCTTGCAGTTTACCCTCTTGCCAGATTACGTCAATCTGACCCACTACTTTTGATGTCTAGGTCCCGTTACCGGTGTCGAACTGGATGGTCAAGCAACGCAGGGGATTCCGCCAGATGGCGGAGTTATTGAGTGGAGCACCGAGGACATCATTTGAGGTGTCCTAAAGTTGGTGCATAGATCGGAACATTAGAATATGTAATAAGGTCATGTTGGGCCATTAGTCTATTTATTAAATTTATTTGCCTTGGATTTATAACTTTAAGTACTAGCCTTCGAAGCACTTGACCTTAATTTTTATTATTAATGAGATTTGTTGCATGGTTGTTATGTGATATCCGTCTGCGATGAGTATGGATTTTAGTTCCGCGTGTGATTATGGTTGCTTGATCACTAAGCATAGCCTCACGAAGAACTTCGATCCACTCGGAATTGGGGCTCGTATTGTTTATGTTAGAAAATTTTTAATTAGCCCTAATTCTCACACCCCTGGAACCGGGTTTTGGATCCGGCCCAGTTTTGGGGCGTGGCAATATCAATCACTAACGTATGAAATCTTAGAAAGAGGATATGGCCTACTATGCCCATATCCCAAATACCCTACATGTGCACGAAATTCTCAAATCCAACACCTTTCATGTGCCCTAAATCAAGCTTCCCATCGCCATTTCCACATCGACTGAATAGTACCGACAACCTTCAAAACCCCACTGGAACAGAGAGGCATGGAGAAAGAGGGAGAGACGTTGATAATGAATGACGTGGGAAAAATCTTGGGAGGGGACGACTGTAAGAACCCTGAATTATAAATGAGCCAAACCTGAATTATTAAATGGGCTAAATGGGCTTAGAGAGGCCCAGTTTCGATCAGTCCAATTCATGACTGAATTGGGCTATTGGGTCAAATTTTTTAGGTCCATAAATGATCCAAACTCACTTATTTGTGACTCTATAGCTTCCCAAAATTATGACTGTGAAACTCCCACACTTAAATTCCCCAAACTTAAATTTTCCAAAAATTATAACTGTGTAACTCCCAAAATAATGACTTTAATTTGTGACTTTTAGTCTTCTTAGGTGACCTTTCAAGGGAAATCCTTTAGGATTCCAGCTCTATATAAGAAGAGATCTCCTCTCATCTTTGGTCACTTTCTCATGGTTCTCATGGAAGAAGAGTAGGAGTCCAATAGAGTGATATTTGAAAATAAAAGCAAGGAGATTCCAAGGAATACCTAACATAGTGGATGTCTGATTTGAGGTCACTTATTACTTATACCAGGTGAGTAGGACTTCTCTTATACTCATGTGAATATGGTGTTCTATATATTCTGCTGTTTGGTTTCTATTTATATATATCAGTCAGTTTCTGTTAATATCCTTGCAACAGGATATAAATTCTGTTTGACATAAGATTATCATTTCTTTGATTTGGCTTAATAAGGGTTCATTATATTAAAAATCCAGATTTGAATTGATGAAAATGCTAGACTGACGACAGGATTGTGAAGGAAAATACAGATTTAAAATTTATCCTCTTTGTGTAATGACTGGTAAATCTGAATCTTATGATAAATGTGATAATTAAGGACTGTTTTCATCATACAGTCTGCTGGTCTAATATGTACATTAATTCTTTGTATAATGACTGGTAAATTTGAATCCTATGATTGATACACTTCCTATGGACTGCTTCTTTTATAGAATATAATGTTTTATTGAGTGAAGAAATTCAGAACTAAGCTACTGTTATATATCAGTCACAAGTGCCTTTGAACTAAGTTACTGTTATACGTTTTCTTACCCAATCACAAGTACTTTTTTTACTAAGCTACTGTTATACGTTTTCTTACCCAATCACAAGTACTTTTTTAACTAAGCTACTGTTATACATTTTCTTACCCAATTACAAGTACTCTTTGAACTAAGCTACTGTTATACATTTTCTTAATCAGTCACAAGTAATCTTTGAACTAAACAACTGTTATTTTCTTAATCAGTTATAAGTACTCTTTCAACTAAACTACTGTTATTTTCCTAATCGGTCACAAGTGCTCCTTTGAACTATGTTACTGTTATACAATTTCATATCAAAGAAACTTAGGAATTTTTATAAAGGACTTTGGGTTCCAAAGAATCCCTAGGATTAATCTATATTATGAGAAAATGGGAATACTAGTACTATTGTATAGTATTACATGTACAGTAGTGACTGCTTTCCATTTCACGAATATTTAGCTGTGAAACATTATGTTAATATTGCACCGTTGTAAGGGATTGTTAAGAAGTTCCCTCTTTTATTAAATAAGATCGTGTGAATAAGATGAGCTACCATAATATAACTAGTTCCAAATTAAGTAGTGGGTACTTCCATCGCTACAGTCTCATTTTTATTTTTACTATACAAATGATGACTTGTAAATTCTGAATCTCAATCTAGATTTAATACTGTCCTTAGTAGCTATGTATGGAATGAATAATTAATATGAGACTCTGTGATACTTGCTCAAAGTGATTAATTCTAATTATATGAGTATAGTATTCTCTCTATGACTAAAAAGAATTTCAAAAAAATAGGGCCAATGCCACATATTTGGAGCACCAGTTATAAATTAGAGTGGGGCGAGATTTTGACTCAAGTATGTGGGACTGGCCAATGGAAGACATAATGATACTTATTATGAAATCAGTGAGCGGAGATATTTTTTTTTAAAATTGTTTGGAAGTGTCTGTTTCCATTGGTATTGGATTCGACTTATGAATTAAGAATGGTGACAATCTTGTCACGACATGAATATGAATCCCCTTACAATTAAAGAATGGTGACAATCTTGTCACGACATGAATATGAATCCCCTTACAATGAATGGTGACGGTCATGTCACGACATGAATCCCTTTACAACTAAGAATGGTGACAGTTTTGTCACGACATGAATATGAATCCCCTTACAATTAAGAATGGTGACAATCTTGTCACGACATGAATATGAATCCCCTTACAATTAAGAATGGTGACAATCTTGTCACGACATGAATATGAATCCCCTTCACAATTAAGAATGGTGACGGTTATGTCATGACATGAATATAAATCCCTTTACAACTAAGAATGGTGACAATCTTGTCACGACACGAATATGAATCCCTTGTTCATGCTGCTAATATAAACAGGTATGGTGGTAGTTTAGTCAATCAACCTATGAACTTCTATTGATATCATGATAATTACTATTGCTCTCTTGATTTTAGAAATTCTACTCACCAGTGTTACTGACTAGTGGTTCGCCCCACTACAGGTAATGTTTTTGTAGCGGGATCTGGGAGCGGCGGAGATCAGCATATAGATTTTGGCATGCAACGCTGATAGAGAGTTCGAAAACCATCTAGACCATTAGATGGAGTTAGCCCCATTTTGGAATATTTTAGATCTATTGTCATTTCTTAGCTATAATTGTAAAGACTTTGTTAAGATATTAATATTATGAATTTACCTTCATTTTCCTTAGACTTGCTCTTAAATTTATTTTATGAATTTGTAATATGATCAAGTTAACGACTTAAGATCTATTTTATGGGCTGTTCTGATCAGCAGAAAGCTCTATTGGCAGCTTTCAAACTTGAAGGAAATGCAAAGGAGTGGTGGAAGTCCGCCAGAAGGACCTATCCAAGTCCTGAAAATGAAATTCCTTGGAGCTTCTTCAAAAAGGAGTTTATTGCAAAATTCATACTGGAGCATATAAAAGAAAGGAAGAAGAGGGAATTTTAAAATTTGGTTCAAGGAGACATGTCAGTGACCAAATACAATAATAAGTTCATAGAATTGTCTCACTTTGCTGAACCCTTGGTAGCTACAGAAGAACTGAAATGCAACAAGTTTATTGAGGGATTACGCCTTGATATTAAGAAGGATGTACGATTGGGACAGCCAGTCACATACGCAGACCCCTTAAGAAGAGCCTATGTATCTGAAGAAGCCATTGATGAGATCAATGGAGTACTTCCATCTAATTCAACTGGGGATGGAAAAAGAAATCAAGAAAGCCGTCCTCCCCAAAAGAAATAGAAAATGGAATCTCATGTTAAATGCAGTCGCTGTGGGAAGAACCACGCCTTAGAACAATGTCGATGGCAGCGTGGTGCTTGCTTTTCATGTGGCCAGGTGGGCCATAAGGCTAACGATTGTCCCAAGAAGCAGGAGAAAGATCGATCACAACGGCATGGCCACAAGTCACGACAACATCAAGGCTATCAGCAATCACGGCAGAATTCGCAAAGCTACCCTCCTCGGGATCAAGGGAACTCTCATTAGAATTACTACCAGAACCAGCAATTGGGTCAGAATCAGCAAAGTGGATATCAGCGGAATCCGCCAGAGGGACAGAATTTCAACCAAGAGAGAGGCAATCAAGGTGGACATCAAAAGAGTCACCCACCAAATGCGAGGGTTTATGCTATTACTCAACGGGAGGCGGAAGTAGCAAGCAATGTGGTTGAGGGTACGCTCCTAATCTCTGGCAACAAGGCTAGTGCATTATTTGATTCCTGCTCCACACACTGCTTTGTTTCACGTAATTTTGCTCCAAAATTGCACATAACCCCTTCTAAACTTTCCCAAGCAATGGCAGTTTCCACCCCTACTGGAGGACAATTGAATACTCACACCATATTCTATGAATGTCCTTTAAGCATTGGGGAAGTTGTGATGCCTGCAGATTTAATTTTGCTACCAATGAATGATTTTGACATTATTTTGGGAATGGATTGGTTAGCAAAACACAGGGCTGTGCTAGACTGTTTTAATAAAATAGTCCGCTTTAAACTAGAAGGGTTCAAAAATGTGCGTGTAATGGGGATAAGGAAAGCAGTAGAGACACGTGTGATTTCGGAAATTAAAGCCAGCCAATTATTAAGAACTGGGTGTACGGGGTATTTAGCATTCGTTACCGGGGAAAAACAAGAACCAAAACTAGAAGAAATCCCGGTAGCAAGAGAATTTCCTAATATTTTCCAAGATGAATTACCTGGTTTACCACCGTTGCGGGAGGTAGATTTTACTATTGAAGTGATACCGAGAACAGCTCCAATCTCTAGGTCTCCTTATCGAATGGCACCCACAGAACTACGGGAACTTAAGCAGCAACTACAGGACTTACTAGACAAAGGATTCATTAGGCCCAGTGTTTCACCATGGGGAGTTCCTGTTCTTTTTGTTAAAAAGAAGGATGGAACCTTGCGTATGTGCATAGATTATCGACAGCTCAACCAAGTCACTATTAAGAATAAGTATCCGCTGCCACGGATCGATGAGCTGTTTGACCAACTCCAAGGAGCAAGGTACTTTTCAAAAATTGATCTACGGACTGGATACCATCAGTTGAGGGTGAGGGAGGAGGATGTACCTAAGACAACTTTCCGGACTCGATATGGACATTATGAGTTTCTGGTAATGCCATTTGGGTTAACCAATGCACCAGCAGTATTCATGGCACTCATGAATCAAATCTTCAAGCCCTATTTGGACCAGTTTGTTGTTGTATTCATCGATGATATACTAATTTACTCTAAGACAGAATTGGAGCATGGAGATCATCTGCACACTGCATTGAAGTTGTTAGAAGACAATCAGCTATATGCTAAGTTGAGCAAATGTGACTTTTGGCTAACTCAGGTGAATTTCCTAGGTCACATCATTTCAGGTGAAGGATTGTCTGTGGACCCTGCCAAGGTGGAAGCTATCACTAGTTGGAAACGGCCAACAACAGTGTCAGAGGTCCGGAGTTTCTTAGGACTCGCAGGGTATTATAGGAGATTTGTGCAAAGGTTTTCTTCCCTTGCAGGACCTCTAACTCGTCTCACTAGGAAAGATGTGCGATTTAATTGGGACGACAAATGTGAGACCAGTTTCCAGACACTGAAGGATAAGTTGATTTCGGCACCGGTTTTGGCCTTACCTTCAGGCAGTGGTGGTTTTGTCATATTTTGTGATGCGTCATTCAAAGGACTGGGGTGCGTACTTATGCAACACGGAAAAGTAATTGCTTACGCATCTAGACAATTGAAGACACATGAGCAAAATTATGCCACTCATGATTTAGAATTGGCTGCTGTAGTTTTCGCTCTTAAAATTTGGCGACATTATCTCTATGGAGAAGAATTCAAGGTGTACACGGACCATAAAAGCCTAAAATATATCTTTTCCCAGCAGGAGTTAAATTTGAGGCAGCGGAGATTGTTAGAATTTTTGAAAGACTATAACTTCACTATAAATTACCATCCCGGAAAGGCAAATGTTGTGGCCGATGCATTAAGCAGAAAGTCAATCCAATTGGCTCACTTGACAGCGGAATGGAATTTACTAGCAGAAATCAGAGACTTGGATGTGAATTTTCGGATCATTGGTGACAATATATTATTGGGGAGTTTCAAAGTTCAACCAGAAATCATCCAGCAAATTAAGGACCGCCAAAAGAATGATGGGACACTAGTACAAATCTTCAACAAATTGGGAGATAAGCCGGATTTTTCACTTACTAATGGTACCTTGTATTACAAGAATAGGTTGTGTGTTCCAAATGATCGGGAAATTAAGGATGAGATATTGCATGAGGCACATCATACCCGATATACCATTCATCCAGGAAATACTAAGATGTACCAGAATCTCAAGAAGCAATTCTGGTGGAATGGTATGAAAAAGGACATTGCAGAATTTGTGGCAAAATGCTTAATATGCCAACAAGTTAAGGCAAATCATCGAAAACCTGGCGGGTTGTTGTAGCCATTGCCTGTACCAGAGTGGAAATGGGAGCACATCACTATAGACTTCATTTCTGGCTTTCCAAAGACTTTCAGGGGCAATGAAGTAATTTGGGTAATTGTGGACCGCTTGACCAAGTCTGCCCACTTCATCCCTCTGAAAGGAAGAACATCGATGGAAGAATTGGCACGAAGATATGTTAAGTAGATTGTTCGACTGCATGGAATTCCGGTGTCTATTGTCTCGGATAGGGACTCCAGGTTTGTATCCAACTTTTGGAGAAAATTACAGACGGCCATGAGAACACAATTGCGGTTCAGCACCGCATATCATCCTCAGACTGATGGCCAGACTGAAAGAACTAATCAGACTCTTGAAGATATGTTGCGAGCCTGTGCCCTAGATTTCAAAGACAGCTGGGATGAGCAGTTACCCTTGGTAGAATTTGCCTATAATAACAGTTATCATTCCAGTATTCAAATGACACCTTTCGAAGCATTGTATGGACGGAATTGCCGATCTCCCATCTGTTGGGAGGAAGTTGGCGATCGAAGAATCCTTGGGCCAGAATGGGTTCAATCCTCAACGGACACCATCAAGAAAATCTGAGACAGACTCAAAACTGCCCAAAGTAGACAGAAAAGTTATGCGGACAATCGCAGGAGGGAGCTGGAGTTCACAATAGGAGATCATGTCTTTCTCAAAGTTTCTCGAACCAAGGGTATCATGCGGTTTGGGAAAAAAGGCAAGTTGAGTCCGCGTTACATCGGACCTTTTGAGATAATTGGTCGTGTTAGTAATGGGAATGCTTATGAACTAGCATTACCCACAGAACTGGCTGGTGTACACAATGTGTTTCATGTATCCATGCTAAAGAAATATGAACCAGACTCGTCTCATGTGATAGACTTCGGACCACTTCGGATACAAGAAGATTTGTCTTATGAAGAGAAGCCAATAGTCATTTTAGAAACACGAGAAAAAGCCCTGCAGAATAAAACTATCCACCTCGTTAAAATTTTGTGGGAGCATCATAATCAACAGGAGGCCACTTGGGAGACAGAAAAAGATGTCCGAGAAAAGTATCCACATCTCTTTCTCTAAGGTATGATTTAAATTTGGAGGACCAAATTTCACAAGGGGGGGAGTATGTAAGAACCCTGAATTATAAATGAGCCAAACCTGAATTATTAAATGGGCTAAATGGGCTTAGAGAGGCCCAGTTTCGATCAGTCCAATTCATGACTGGATTGGGCTATTGGGTCAAATTTTTTAGGTCCATAAATGATCCAAACTCACTTATTTGTGACTCTATAGCTTCCCAAAATTATGACTGTGAAACTCCCACACTTAAATTCCCCAAACTTAAATTTTCCAAAAATTATAACTGTGTAACTCCCAAAATAATGACCTTAATTTGTGACTTTTAGTCTTCTTAGGTGACCTTTCAAGGGAAATCCTTTAGGATTCCAGCTCTATATAAGAAGAGATCTCCTCTCATCTTTGGTCACTTTCTCATGGTTCTCATGGAAGAAGAGTAGGAGTCCAATAGAGTGATATTTGAAAATAAAAGCAAGGAGATTCCAAGGAATACCTAACATAGTGGATGTCTGATTTGAGGTCACTTATTACTTATACCAGGTGAGTAGGACTTCTCTTATACTCATGTGAATATGGTGTTCCTTATATTCTGCTGTTTGGTTTCTATTTACATATATCAGTCAGTTTCTGTTAATATCCTTGCAACAGGATATAAATTCTGTTTGACATAAGATTATCATTTCTTTGATTTGGCTTAATAAGGGTTCATTATATTAAAAATCCAGATCTGAATTGATGAAAATGCTAGACTGACGATAGGATTGTGAAGGAAAATACAGATTTAAAATTTATCCTCTTTGTGTAATGACTGGTAAATCTGAATCTTATGATAAATGTGATAATTAAGGACTGTTTTCATCATACAGTCTGCTGGTCTAATATGTACATTAATTCTTTGTATAATGACTGGTAAATTTGAATCCTATGATTGATACACTTCCTATGGACTGCTTCTTTTATAGAATATAATGTTTTATTGAGTGAAGAAATTCAGAACTAAGCTACTGTTATATATCAGTCACAAGTGCCTTTGAACTAAGTTACTGTTATACGTTTTCTTACCCAATCACAAGTACTTTTTTTACTAAGCTACTGTTATACGTTTTCTTACCCAATCACAAGTACTTTTTTAACTAAGCTACTGTTATACATTTTCTTACCCAATTACAAGTACTCTTTGAACTAAGCTACTGTTATACATTTTCTTAATCAGTCACAAGTAATCTTTGAACTAAACAACTGTTATTTTCTTAATCAGTTATAAGTACTCTTTCAACTAAACTACTGTTATTTTCCTAATCGGTCACAAGTGCTCCTTTGAACTATGTTACTGTTATACAATTTCATATCAAAGAAACTTAGGAATTTTTATAAAGGACTTTGGGTTCCAAAGAATCCCTAGGATTAATCTATATTATGAGAAAATGGGAATACTAGTACTATTGTATAGTATTACATGTACAGTAGTGACTGCTTTCCATTTCACGAATATTTAGCTGTGAAACATTATGTTAATATTGCACCGTTGTAAGGGATTGTTAAGAAGTTCCCTCTTTTATTAAATAAGATCGTGTGAATAAGATGAGCTACCATAATATAACTAGTTCCAAATTAAGTAGTGGGTACTTCCATCGCTACAGTCTCATTTTTATTTTTACTATACAAATGATGACTTGTAAATTCTGAATCTCAATCTAGATTTAATACTGTCCTTAGTAGCTATGTATGGAATGAATAATTAATATGAGACTCTGTGATACTTGCTCAAAGTGATTAATTCTAATTATATGAGTATAGTATTCTCTCTATGACTAAAAAGAATTTCAAAAAAATAGGGCCAATGCCACATATTTGGAGCACCAGTTATAAATTAGAGTGGGGCGAGATTTTGACTCAAGTATGTGGGACTGGCCAATGGAAGACATAATGATACTTATTATGAAATCAGTGAGCGGAGATATTTTTTTTTAAAATTGTTTGGAAGTGTCTGTTTCCATTGGTATTGGATTCGACTTATGAATTAAGAATGGTGACAATCTTGTCACGACATGAATATGAATCCCCTTACAATTAAAGAATGGTGACAATCTTGTCACGACATGAATATGAATCCCCTTACAATGAATGGTGACGGTCATGTCACGACATGAATCCCTTTACAACTAAGAATGGTGACAGTTTTGTCACGACATGAATATGAATCCCCTTACAATTAAGAATGGTGACAATCTTGTCACGACATGAATATGAATCCCCTTACAATTAAGAATGGTGACAATCTTGTCACGACATGAATATGAATCCCCTTCACAATTAAGAATGGTGACGGTTATGTCATGACATGAATATAAATCCCTTTACAACTAAGAATGGTGACAATCTTGTCACGACACGAATATGAATCCCTTGTTCATGCTGCTAATATAAACAGGTATGGTGGTAGTTTAGTCAATCAACCTATGAACTTCTATTGATATCATGATAATTACTATTGCTCTCTTGATTTTAGAAATTCTACTCACCAGTGTTACTGACTAGTGGTTCGCCCCACTACAGGTAATGTTTTTGTAGCGGGATCTGGGAGCGGCGGAGATCAGCATATAGATTTTGGCATGCAACGCTGATAGAGAGTTCGAAAACCATCTAGACCATTAGATGGAGTTAGCCCCATTTTGGAATATTTTAGATCTATTGTCATTTCTTAGCTATAATTGTAAAGACTTTGTTAAGATATTAATATTATGAATTTACCTTCATTTTCCTTAGACTTGCTCTTAAATTTATTTTATGAATTTGTAATATGATCAAGTTAACGACTTAAGAATCTGAAGAGCTCCAGAATCTTGGGTCGTTACAACGACAGAGCGTTGCACGATTAGAGAGAGAGAGTTGTTGGGTTCATCATCTTCTTCCTCCACCATTTTCATCATCCCGCGCATTGAATTTCATCCCCTCCCCTTCCAATGATATATCCTCATATTTCAGTTTAGTAGGAGTGGATCCCATTAAAGAAGGGATAGGATTCAAGATGAACAATTTGGCTTAGCATAATGTAGGTGTCCCCATCAAGATGGAGCTGCGGGCACCCACTAACCTCCATTTTCGTCCTTCTAACCAAAAAGGAGAGCAAAAAAAAAAAAAAAAAAAAGGCAGCAGAGAGGAATAACAGGTCGTTGAGACCAATCTGCCCTTTTTATAAGACCTTAAGCGGTTCATATTTACTGAATTCGCTCTAAAAGACTAGTTTCCAACTGTTCAGCAGCTGGGTCGCTTCTCTTTTTTGATGTTTTGCCTTGCTAGAGCTTCCTCTTTTCTCTCACGGAAGCAGTGACGGAATGTACATGTGCAGTAAAGAAGAATGTCTATGTGCGAGGAAGGAAAGCAGCATGAGTATGCCTCACTACACGGTGAAGGATGAATGTACATATAAAAAAAAATTATATATATATAAAACAATATTTATGTACATATATCCTTCACCATTTTTTTCTTGAGAACTCAATATGAAGCCCACTTTATGGTTCATCCAAATGGACTACAAGCATGACCTCCCTAAATTACAAATATTCACCAATTTTTAGTCATATCTAATTTTACTGGACTATTGGAACGAGTATGCACTAATTCAAATGTGATGAATTCATGGGCTACAAATAAAGGGGTTAGGGACATGTGATTGGGGCGAAACTTAATATCGGATATAGTATATATATGTGCATAATCTAGTGAAATAACTTTATAAAAACTAGTTCTCACCACTTTTGTGTGAGAAGTTCAGGTGAAGGTGATCTATCACTCAATCCAAATCTTACAATATATAGGAACCTCCCCTCCCCCCAAAAGTCAAATGCCCCAAGTTTTAGTCAAATTCAAATTTGTTGAACCATTTGATCGACTGTGTACCAATCCGAATTCATTAGACTGATGGATCTTCCTTTAGTTTTGAATCATTATTCAATCAATGTACTATTTAAACTTCAAAGAACTAGGCCAATAAGCCCTTACCATACCCACATAACCATCTATGCCCTTGGGAGGCCTACAATACCTACGCCCCTATGCAGAAAGAAAAGTATTTGATTGGAGCTCCATCTAATCCAAAGGGCTAGTTTAGCTAGCCTAGGACCGTGGTTTGCTTCCGAAAGTTGCGGCTTCAAATTGTGCTACTACACTATGGTTACAAGGGATTTACTCGGTTCCCCCGGGCCTCAAAAGATTAGTTAGGTTCAAAGGGCAGAGACACCCTCCATTTCCTAAAAAACAAAGATTTGAAAATATTATGAAATTGAATATAATGGGAAGGGGATTGTTAAGTTCCAACAATTAACAAACACTTGTATCCTTTTTATTTATTTTTATAAATATACAATCTTATGAATGTCTATTGAACTATCCAATTCCATCGAGCATGCTATTGTTGTTGGCCTGTGAGTCAATGGCCCACATTTGATGGCCAAAAAAGAGCCTCATAGGCTCGTTGTTTTTGTGCGGATGACTCTCTCTGCAACTCCTTGATATTTAGGTAAGGAATGTTGCAGCGAATGTATAGGTTAGTTTCCCCGTTATTTTTATTATGTAATAAAAATAGACCCCTTATCCATTAGATCTACACACAAGAAAAATCATTCAAAGTGCTTAGGATGATCTGAAAACTTGAGTCTTCTCGGTGATTCCTAGCCCAGCGGCATTCTCCTCTACAATTCGGTGTCTTTCCTTATAATTTCTTTCAATTGTTACAAGAGCATTGACAGTTAGCTGGAAATATAATTTAATCAAAGTTGGCTTATAGTTTGGCCAGTCATCAATGTTATGAACAGAGCAAAAAAGCAACATTGCCATGTATTTGTAAGGGCATATTATTATTATTATTATATATGAAGATGGTAATAAAGTAGCTCACAAGTTGCTAGGCATGACTAATTTGTTAATGACATGGGGTTTTGGTGGTACTCTACACCTTACCTCATTTTATGTAATGTTGTGGACTCTTCGTGTCTTTCTCAATAATATTCTACCAAAGTCTTTTCATAAAATATATATATATGAATTATTTATAATATTATATATTGTTACACAAGAGGCTAGGCTGAACTTGGTCAAGCCCTAACCGAGCCCTCAAGATTATGAGTTTTTAAAAATTGAGCTGAGCTTTTAAAAATTGAGCTGGGCCCTCTCATCGAAGGGTTAATTTGATAGCTCTAATGTACTCCATTGAGAGTTATATCCAATAAGTAATGAAGATTAAAGAAACATTATTATTTTTATTTTTTTAATGTCCATTACAATTGAGCATTTAATGTTCCCTCTCCTTCAAAAGAAATTTTGTTGGTTTTTTTTTTTTCCATACAAATGTCCTTTTTTGCCCCTGTGGATGATGAACCTACAAAAGCCACACCCCTGCACTAGATGCCATTTGTTTATTTTAACAAAAGTGCCTTTAGTGGTAATTCCCCCAAGTTCAACTCTCAGCCATGACATCTGCAGGCCCTAATGAATGCCCAAAATCTCACCTAACGCAAGGACTTTTGAGTATAAAAAAAAATGGTAAAAGAGGACGGCTTGCAGAAAACTGACAGACTGGAATTAAGAAAAAGAAAATTTCAAACCCCGTTTCAAGTTTTGACAAGATTTCAAACAGGACTTAAAAAAAAAAAAAAAAAAAGAGGTTAAAAAATAGGGTTGAAATTGTCCAATTTCATTTCAAATCAGGACACCAGACAAAATTTGGAATTTTTTGGTGCTATTCCAGCGAGATTTGAGGTTCCTCCATTCCTGTTTGTTCTTGTTTCGTCTTCGTTTCTTCCCCCTCTCTTTCTTTTCCTTTTATGTATGCCAAAAGTGGTGCAGCTGGCAGCCATGGCATGCCGCCATCCATGCACAGAGGAAGGAACAAAGAAGAAAATGTGAGGGAGGAGGAGGAAGAAGAAAGAGGAAATGGGAGGAAGAAGAAAAGGGAGAAAAGGGGGAGACAAATAGGAGAAAGGAAGAGAGAAAACCCAAATGTCAGTAAGAAAACCCCATTTGAAATGAAACTGAAAACTTAAGCTCTAATTTTTTTTTATCTTGATTTGAAATCTGGAAAAAACTTAATATCTGTTTTGAATTAAAAAAAAATCGATCTCCATTATTAGAAAATGCTTCGGCTCAATGAAGAACGTGATAAATAGGTATATGACACAATACATCAGTACGTACCTGATATTATAAATGTAAGATCTCGCCAATCTTTCAGAAAAAAAAAAAAAAATCTCGCCGTAAACAAAATCCTCCTTTTTTTACCCCTTCTGTTTATAGACGAGAGGCTCACATTAATCTTCTTGTAAACATTTCGAAGATGGTACAAAGAATAACGTTTGAGGCAACATGTGTCATTTACATATCTACATAAAGATTTTTCCCCCCATGCCAAACACTGGGTGTCTATCCCCGTACAAAATAAATTAAGTTGGGTCGTTGCAAGTTATCATAGAAGCATTAGAAGTGGTCCAAGGCGACCTGGTACAGAAACTTGCCCAGATGGCCTGGTAACTCATCTGCTTGAAAAGATTATCATAAGTTGGCCAGGTGCATTAGCAGTGATCTACCTCTCCATTTAGTAGCACAATATACCCTGAACTGCCTGGTTATCACCCAATAATCAACTAAAATCAACCTTTAACTAGAATCATATTCCTTGTTCCATGACTAAAGCTCCTCCCATTTGATTTTCAATATATATACCATGAAGTGACTGGTTGTAATTCATATCATAAAGATGTCAAATGATCTACCAAAATCAAACTTTAATTAGAACCAAATTCCTTGTTCCATAACTCGAGCTCCTTCCACTTGCTTTTCACTATGCTCGGTTTAATAACAGCCATTGCCTTTTCAAAATCTCCATATCTTAGAGGCCGTATCTGGCAAGAAAGAAATTAGCACCTTTCAACTCCTTTTAAGTAGAAAAATGTATAGCAAATGGATTTCAGAACAATTTATTACTCATCCACATACACAGAATAAGTTGCAGTGTCTTTTTGACATCCTTGATATGCTCATATAATAAAATGACATGCTAAAAAGGAGTCTTCCAAAGAAAATAATTTTACACATTAAACAGATGAAAAAATTTCGAGAAATATGATTACTCTTTTTTAACTTTACCAGCTGGTAAACCCATGCAAGCATTTGTAATTAAGTGGTTACTCCATGAATGTTTGAAACATGTAAAATCTTGACACAATTTGATTCTGAAAAACAGAAGAGAAAAAGAAAAGACAGATCAATCCATAAAATATTTTCAGTAGCATACCTGGTTGGCCTTGGCAGTGAGGATGTTTGTACCAAGTTCCCTCACTGGCATCATCGCAGCTTCTTCACACAATGCTTGTAAATCACTTCCAGAATAACCTGTTTCTTAAAAAAGGTGACTTTATTGAATGCTCCAAAGAAACTTTACAGTAAAAGAGAACCATACTGATACCAAAAAGCCCCACCAAAGAGGTGGGGCGGGTGGGTGCAAGCAACAAAAAGAAGCAAGAACAAAGCCCTCCAAAAAAGTGGGAAGCAGCCCACAACCTTGAGGTTGTGACATGAAGGACCTTCCAAATTTTGCTACAGGTTAAAGTCAATTAAAAAAAAAAGACTCATTAACATGTGAAAGTGAAGAACCATATGCAACACTGAATTTTACCTTCTGTCTCTTTCACAAGCCTTTCCAGATCGCATTCTGTTACAAGTGCAAGATATGTCAATTTAGAACACATGTATTGTAACAATTGAAGCTAATGCATCATCATACAAACATCATAATAAAAGCAGCATCAAAATATGACAAAAACAAGAAATTCCATAGTTCATGTGCAGGAAAAGAGCATAATCATTTAAGGTCAACCTACTCTTTTTGGCAAGGCAGTAGAAAACATTTAACTATATTCTAGAGGGCTGATGTAGTACCCACATTGTTATAAGATGTTGGTCACATCGTGGGGCCCTCCTTTGAACTACCATCATCACAGTTCGAGGTGAGATGGGAAAGGTTTCATCTTGAGAAGGTTTCAGTAAAAACCCATCCTGATTGGATGATAAATTGATGGCTACAGATTTTAATGCCCAAAATGTTTAGGGATGAAAGCTTGCAGTGACCCAATCTAACAGTGAATATGACACATTAAAGTTGCAAGGACATATATCTACAGAAGGTATATGTCCTATAGAAGGTTTCAATTAAAGTTGAGAGGGAGAGAGTAAGTTGCGAGGACAAATACCTATATAAGGTTTCAATTAAAAAACAATCCACTAAAGAATGTGATTTACCAGGTAATTTAAATGCTTGACCCTTTAATTGATTTTTGAGAAGAAGCCTCCTGACATTTTCATCTGGTAGGGGTACATATATTCTCTTCACCTGGATATAACAGCAAATAAGCTTAGTTAAAATTGGTTCGCACAGTATTGGTTGGTGCAGTACAACATATTAACAAACAAAAAAATAAAACAGAGAATTGCAACAAGAGAGGAAAAATGTAAGACAGTTCTTCCTAGGCTAAACTTTTCAATCAAGGTCTGCTCCTGCTATCATTCAAGTAAATTTTTTAAAACCTAGATATTTAACATTTACAATCCTAGATTTTTAACCAAAAGGTAAAATTGTAGAATTGCAGGTTGAAACTTAAAAGTATTCTTGGTAGGAAGGAATGTGATTAGTTATAGTTGTTGTTATGAGAAATGATCCTGTGTTGTTACGGCATGGGACATTTTGTGATCGTGACCTAAGTTGACCTATGCCAGCCCACCTTTTATCCAACTGACAGAAACAACTGAGGAGATGGTCTTCATGGGCCCAGTTGAGATTCTCGTACACAAACCCTGACCCAGTTCTGAAGGTGACTCAGAACCCAAGAATATTATATTATTATATAACATTACGTACAGTGATATTAATCTAATGTATTATGCATATTGAAAATGATTTGTAATATTAGCATAATATACATATTATGTATATATATGTCTATATATAAGTTCTTCAGTCAGGTGAAAAAGGTAACCAGGACCAATTATCAATCAAGCCTAAAAGAGACCATACCAGATTTTTGGACAAGTATCCTTCATATAACTAAGTAATCGTGGGACCATTGACATCTCTAATGGTACTGCTTTAGGTAAGCTAGGAGCCTAGGACTACTAGAAGGGATAAGAGTGGTGATCAGAGACTACAGTGGAGACATTTAGCAAGCCTTTTGGGCCCAACCAGCCTCAAGGATGCAGTATGGAAGATTGCTTTGTCATTCTCCGCAAAATTAACGACGGAAGATGATTCTCCAAATGCGTTGAGATGGGCAAAAAACAAATCAGGGCACATAACTATGGAGATTACCTTTCATATGCAACAGAGAGACTAAGTTATCTAGAGGTTAAGTTCATTCACATGAAAAGATCAGTGAATGAAGTGGAAGACTCTTTAGCTGAAGTAGGTGAAGTAGCTAAGGGCAGAGATTAAGTTATCAAGAGCTTAAGTTCATCAACATGAATAGATCTGCAAATGAGGTAGTAGATTCTTTAGCTACAGCAGGCACAGATAGAGTAGAGTTGGTTGTTAATTCATCAATACCACCATGATGGGAAATTTGTGGGCTTTGTTTTGGCATTTCTACCCCAAAGAACGACAACAGCATTGTACACTTTTCATCATTGCAGTATACATCTCTTATACTATATTTGCTTCTTCATGGACATTTTCTTCTTGGAACAAAATGATGCAGGCCACGGTCAGCCAGCCCACTGCATCAGAAAATCATTTGGAATGTGACAAAAAATAAAAATACAAAAAGGAAAGGAAAAAAGAAAAACAGTGTTTTGGAGTTTAACACATGTTAACAAGTGGTTTAGGAAATGTGGTTGAAAAATTTATCCTCGTTTTCTATCAAATAACCTATAGCCAAAATTTTATTGCACATAGCTACCCAAAAAATTTTGACCCCTACATCTGGGGTTAACAAGTCGTACCGCATCTGGAGGGACTTCTTAAGGGAGGGTCAAGGGGAGAAGAAGAAATTACACTTGTTGAAGTGGAGTGAGGTGGTTAAACCTGTAAAGGGTGGCAGTTTTGGTCTTGAAGACTCAAAAAATAAAAATTGGGCCTTGTTTGCTAAATGGTAGTGGAAGTTTGGGGAGGAAAAGGAGTCTCTCTAGTAGAGGTTGATTACAATTAGATATGGTGAGGACGAGTGGGGGTGGTGGCCCAAGATGGGACCAAGATTCTGTAGATGGGGTCACTGGGGGAGTATTGCATCAATCGGGGATGTTTCTAACTTGAGGGGAAAAGTGCTCTTCAAAGGGGTGCCTTTCTTTGTGGGAAATGGGAGGGATGTAAGGTTTTGGCTAGATGATTGGGTGGAAGAGAGACCTTTTTCTGTGTTGTTCCCTAGACTTTTTAGAATTGTAGTTAATAAGAAATCTTCTGTTAGTGATTGTTTTGAGATGAGAGGTGGTACTGTATTATGGGATGTGCCTCTTAGGAGGACTCTTTGTCTGTTTGAGGAGGTCCTTTATAGGGAGTTGTTGAGTATTCTCTCTAACATGTTTCATTGCGTGGCTGTTTGTTAATTTAATTGGTAGAGTGAAGTAAGGTGAATGGTCATTTCAAAAGATAAAAAAATAAGAGGGTTAAATCAATCTGATGATGAGATTTTGTCTTTTAGTGAAAATATAATGTAACTTTTTGACTTTTTGTATTAAAAGTAGATATTTTTTATCAGTTAGTAGGATGAGAAAATAATTTTTTTACTATTTGGTGCAAAAAGGTAGATGTATTTTTTTTTGAAATATGGTATTTTGATTTGAATCTTTTAGTTTATTGTGTCTTGAAATGAAAGATGACTTTAACTTTACTTTGAGGTGAAATTAACAAACATGCCCTGTAGGAATTCTAAGGACTCTCGGATATGGAAACCTTGCACATCTAGTGAGTTCTCATTAAAAGCTTTCTATTTGGCGTTGGACGGGACTCTTCCTTCTAGGGCTTCCTCTTCCTTTCAGTGGTTAGGGTTGGTTCCTCCGAGGGTTGAAGTCTTTTGTTGGCTAGCTATTGTAGGAAAGATCTCCACAATAGGCATATTAAGGGGGAGAGGGTGGACTTCACTCAATTTCTCATACATCTATGTCGTGTGGCAAGGACAACAAGCTAGTTAATCATCTCTTTCTTTATTGTGAGGTAGCGGCTAGTGTTTGGTTAACTTTTTAGGGAGGTGTGGGATTGCATGTTGTTGACCAAGAGATATTGCAAAGGCTTAAGAGGCTTGGATGGGTGAGTGTTTCACTGGGTGTGGACAAATCCTTTGGAGGACTATCTCATATGTACTGTTATGGTCTATTTAGAAGGAAATGAATGATGGATTTTTAGAGGCCCCTCTTCGTCATCTTCAGAATTGATCTCTAAGATCACTAGGAGGATTGCGAACTGGGCTATGGTTAGAAAGAAGTTCTCCAATTTCAATCATAATGATATTCTTTACAATTGGGCAGTATGCTTGGGGTGCGGGACTCCTAAGGTGAGGAGATCCATTCCTTGGTCTCCTCCTCCGGAAGTGGGGTTGAAGTTCGACGTCGATGTTGCTTTGAGAGGCAAACCGGGGCCAGCTGGTATTGGACTGTCGTGTGACTGTAAGGGGAACATGTTAATTATGTTTTCTACGCACGCTGGAGTTTGTGATTATAATGAAGCTAAGGTGCTACCTATCATCCACTTCGGTTATTTTCAACCACGTTTATTGGGGTGCCTATTGTGGAAAGTAACTCATCTAATGAGATAGCTTGGGTGTGCAATTAGAAGGCTTTTCTTTGGAGGTTTCAGTTTCTTGTTAATGACATTAGAGAGTTATCTTCTCATATTATTGTTATTTTTCGATACAAGATCAAACAGCTAATTCTATGGCAGATGTTTTAAGTAAGCAGGGGATTGAGAGGAGGTTTCCTTTGGTGGGTATTGTTGGGTAATTGCTTAGGAGTACAATGCTCTTGTACCCCTAATTTCTTTCTTTCTCTCTGTCTCTATTTGTATTTCGCTCTTTTAATGGTAGTCTTAGTGTTACTGTTCAAAAAATAAATAAAAAAAATGATCCCTAAGCTAACAAAAGATGCCAAATTTCGGAAAAAGAAGTCAGTAGAGTGTGAATTTAATGGACCAAAAAAATTAAAAGAATGAGGCTAGTGAAAGCTCAAAGTGCACAACAAAAATAACAATAAAACCAAGAAGAGGTCAAAAGAAGAGAAAATCAAAATTCTAATATTGCAAGGATCAACCATGAGGATGATTGTGTGCACATCTCAAGATAAAAATATTTCCATGAAAAAAAAAATGCTCCACCTAGTTTATTGTTAATCATCATTTGAATATAGTGTTTCTAGTTCCTGAGCTAAAATAGGACAAAACCAAGTGAGAGGACACAAACCAATCTTCGAAGAACTGCATCATCCAACTCTTGTGGCTTATTAGTTGCACCTGCATTGACATAATTGAATAATCTTCAAGCAGATTTCATTTTGCTAAAAATGATCACCAATGTTTTAGCATTAAAAAGAAATAACAATAATAGTGCATTGTGTGATAGCATTAATCACATTTGAAGACACTAGAATATGCAAATCAATTTGAACATCTCACTATGGTGCTTGATATCAATACTCGTGTCCATGTCCTAATATTGGGTATATTTAGCAAATTATTCGTTTGAGACACCTCTGAAAATTAATCAATACTTAGGTGCACAAACTCTATCATAAACCAAGGTATTGGAAAGAAATTTCAATAAAAGAACAAGATAATTCATACTATGGATGACTACCTTCTCTTAGTGGTATTAATCACTAATTACTCAATTAAGGATTGGACTATTCCATGCCTAATTTCCTCTATTAATCATCATCATCATCAAAGCCTTGTCCCAACTATATTGGGGTCGGCTACATGAATTCTATTTTTGATCCATCCCGAGCCATAATTTCCTCTGTTAATAAACTAGATAATGCCAACACCATGCATGCATTGAATTGTATGCCTCAAAACTACTAGTTTTCTTAAAAAGTAAACGTCAAGCGTACCATATCTAGGAGATTCACAAATTACATGATCAAAACCATAGTTTGAAACTTGTGATCGTATACAAGGTGAAAATTTAGGGCTACAACCTGACTCACCTCTTTGATTTATTTTATTGAGAAAAGCCAATGGCTATCCATAGAGTACAACCAAACACATTGACTACTAGGAAGCCTCATGACATCTCCAATAGAAAACAAATCACATAATAATAAGAAACCCTAAGTTAAGAAACTAACTCTCATACTTGCAAATAAACCCATTGGCCCAAAACTACAAATAAGCGTCTACTGTAAATTGTTCAAGAGGTTAAATTGAATCGAATGATGAATTATATTGCACATTGTAGATTTCTTTAAAAAAACAAGTAATTAACCATTCAAAGCAATATAAAGAGTGACAATTAAGACTACAATGCATCATGTGAAGAATGTAATTGACATATATTAGTATATTATAAATGATACACATCTGAATAGATAAATCTGTTTAAGACATCAACGCTACTAGGAAAAATTAAATAAGCTAAAGTGTTTTTTTGTTCTTTTAGGTATCTATCAAGAAAAAAATAGAAAGAAAATTCAAATAATCAATATAACATGGTTGGGATGTGTTTCATTAAGCATATATAAAAAAGAGAAAAGAAAAAAAATAGAATGTAGGACGAAACACATGCACAATTGATGCTTTAGTCACATGCCTATTCCTTATTTATACCCAAAAGCTCGTCAAAATCCCACAAATACTGATAATCGCCAGATCACATCTTAAAAATAGAAATATTAAAAAACAAAAAATATAAAAAAAACAATTAATATTATCCATTTGGTGGTGGTGGTTCCCACCCTGACAGGTAACTTGAATCATGAGAACCGATAAAATCATATTTCAAAGCATAAGATTCCGACCAAAAAGAATTCTCCTTATATCTTTCATTCTCCTCATATAGGAGTGACTGTTTCTGAACTAGGAATTATTGCCTTTAAACAATCATGGCTTACTAAAATAAATTAAGCAATTACTAATCTCAACTCAACATAAAATAGAAAACAACTAATTAATTAGAACTATCTAATTAAGGATAAGGATCCTTGATCTTGAGAAGAGATGGATCAAGTGGGCCCATCACTATCTGTGGGCCTGTGACTTGGGCTAGATCTGGGATCGGCCTGCATCACCAAAGCTATTAAAGAAAACATACACTTTTCAAGTCATTTAAACATAGAGTACCCCCATCATAACCCCTTCATTTGAAGGGTGCATCAACATGTAAGGTACTGTCAGCACATGGACAAAGGAAACTTGCACATTATTCACAAGCGCTGCACTCGCTTAGAAGCAAACCAACTGATTACATTCTTCAAATCACCTAAAGAGTTGCCACCGCACCCTAAGGCCTTTGTCTAGGCCCTAGCTTCAACCTGATTAACATTACACTCTAAAATAGGAACTTTTTTGTATGTCTCCATTTTTGTTTTGTACTCCATCTGTCAACAGTGGCCCAAGCCCACTACAGTTAGTCCATAATCACAAAGTCAAATCCACTTAAGTGTACAGTAACTGCACATTAATTTCTGCTTTTTGTTTTAGAAGTTTGACCAGGATTTAGATCTGAATTTATTCTTTTGCCCAAATTAATGGCTTGATTGCATCAAATTAAGGATTTGATTTGTATCTTGATTGGGCTTTCAGTCCCTATAAAAAGAATGCCAAGTCAATCCCAAGGATCAGACAATTCAGTCCAACAGTCCTTCTTCAGTCCCTGTTATGGTATCAGAGCTAAGGTACTCATTTTGAGTTCATGCAAGTTTTCTCATCTTCAAAGCTTTATCATCTTTGGTTTCCAGAGATCCTAGTCTCATCAATCTCGGCAAGACCAGTTTATGCTGTCCAAAAGGATCTAAAAAATCCTTTCTAGTTTGTTCAAAAGTGTGCAGAATAAGTCTGCGATCAAACCCATTCAACTGTGGCCCACCTGAGATTGATCAAGATCCGTCAGAGGGAGTTCCCAGCCATAGTCGTCTGATTATTTGGAGTTTTTTGAAGGTTTTTTCAGAGTTTTTTTTTTCATCAGAGGTAAGCCATCTGATCATCCTAGTCCATCGTCAATTTCAAGCACTAGTTTTCATCAAGACTGTCCAGAATTCTGGATCTACTCCAGATTTAAATGAAACCAGCACTCAGTGAACAAGGAAGGGGGTCCTAGCCATCTCTTGGATCTTATCTCACAAAAGATTATCCAGTGGGCCCAGCTACACATTTGGCTGCTGTATTCAAGGTTGTCCAGACCAGTTTTTTTAAAAAACAGGTCATCTGAACCAGTTTTCTGTTATTATAGTTCCTGTTTTTGCATCTTCTCATCTGTGGGTTGTTTTTCTGCAATTTTTTCCATTAAAAATGGAGAAATCTGAAGTCAATTTGGTGCGATTTAATGGTAAAAACTACATCACATGGGATTTTCAATTCAAACTGTATCTTGAGGTAGACGAGTTGTGGGGCCTTATCTCTAGCATTGATTCAAAACCACCAGATGATGAAAAGAAAATAGCCACATGGAACACCAAGAATGCTAAGATAAAAACGTGGATACATGGATCCATTGAACCTCACCTAATTTTGAACCTCAAGCCATTTTAGACCTCCAAAGGGATATGAGACTATTTGAAGAAGGTTTATCATCAGGATAATTCTGCTTGCCAATTTCATCTTGAATGTGAAATTGGTAGTTGATGAAATTGGTAGCTATAATCAAGGGAACTTGTCCATCCAAGACTATTATTCAGGATTTCGTAACGACGTAATCTATGGGCAGAATATGAGGGCATTAAATATGACAATGTCTCTGATGCCGTTGTTCTTGAAATTCTAGAACTACAAGCCTCCAGTCAGTGCGATCAATTTCTTATGAAATTACGAGCTGAGTATGAAAATGTTCGATCGACTCTAATGAGTCGCAAGCCATTACCCTCATTAGATGATTGTTTGAATAAGCTTCTCCGTGAGGAACAACATCTTTTGACAAAAGCTCATCTGGAGCAAAGCAAAACTGAGGACTGCACTGTTGCCTATACTACCAAAAGCAAAACTCCAACTCAGTCTTTACCTCGTGATATGAGCAAGGTGCAGTGTTATTGTTGTAAGAAGTTTAGACACATTGCTCCATAGTGCCAACAAAAAATCTTTAGTTACAGCAAAAGGGGTGGTCATATTATTTCCGAATGTCACACATGCCCGCCAAGGCCTCAAGCGTATATTGCTACTTCTATGCCATCCAACTCCACTGCCAATGATGCATCTGCTTCCATGCCTTCTCAACTTGGTTCCTCATCTTCTCTCCCTCCTAAAATAGTTCAATAGATGATTGTCAATGCACTTTCTGCATTAGGCATCTCAGGTAACTCTAAACCTTGTTCTTTAGTTTGGTACCTAGACTCAGGGGCATCAAATCACATGACGTCTTCTACTAATCACCTTTCTCAAATTTGAGAAAATATAATGGTGGTCTCAGAATTCAAACAGCTAACGGAGGCAAAATTCCTATAACTGCCATTGGTGATATCCCTAGTTCCATACCTTTGAACAATGTTTATTCGTGCCCTAGTTTAACCTCGAATCTATTGTCAATTGGACAACTTGTTGAGAATGATTGTAACATTGCCTTCTCTTCTTCTGACTGTGTTGCGCAGGATCAAATGACAGGGAAGGAGATCGCGAGGGGGCCTAAATGGGGCCAATTATTTCCATTGGATCTATCTGCTTTTGTTAAGAATGAAATAACTGATGATTTACTTTGGTTTTTTGCTAAGGACATTTGTCACTTGTGGCACAATAAACTTGGTCATCCAAATTTCAGAACTATGTCCATCTTGTTTAAGTCTGATTTGCTAAATAAGAGTGTTGCTTCATCTAAGTCTGTTTCAGTTGATTATGATGCATGTAAAATGGAAAAAGGAGGACACATCCCTTCCCACCATCAACTTCTAGTAACTATAGTTGTTTTGAATTAGTGCACAGTGATGTATGGGGAATTGCACCTTATCTCTCTCATGGAAATTATAAATATTTTGTGACATTTATTGATGACTATAGTACATTTGCATGGTTGTAGTTTTTGCACTCAAAATCTGATGTCTTAAATGTCTTCAAAATATTTTTAGCCTATGTTGAGAATCACCTCTCTGCTTGCATAAAGACTTTACATTCCGACTCAGGTGGGAAGTATGTTTCAAGGGAGTATCAAAAATTTTTACAACAAATGGGGATTGTCTCACAAAAATCATTCCCATATACAGAACGGAAGAATAGACATCTGCTGGATGTCACTCACTCTCTTCTACTTCAATCTTCTATCCCAACCTGGTTTTGGAAAAAAGCCCTCTCAACTATAGGTCATCTCATTAATAGGTTGCCTCTTCGTCTATAGCATCACAAACTCCACATTTTCATTTATTCCAAACTCCTTCATCATATGATAATCTTCATGTTTTTGGTTTGGTATGTTTTGTCCACTTATCACCTTCTGAGCGTAACAAACTCACTACTCAATCAACAAAATGCGCATTCCTTGGCTATGCAACACAACAAAAGGGTTTTCTGTGTTATGATCCTCAACTTAAACGAATTCGTATTTCTCGGAACGTAGTCTTCTTTGACAACCAATATTTCTTTCAGCAAAACCTTGACCCTTCTACTTCAACTTCAACAGTGACCCTCCCTGGTTTGTCCGATAGTAAAATATTTGTTAAATTTAATCCTAACTTTGTCTATCATAGGAGAAGTAATAAGACAACAAGTGATCCCCCTCCCAATCCCCCTCCTACATCTAGTCCACCTGGAAGTCTTGTCTTGAGACGTTCCACCGGTATTTCCAAGCCTCCATACTGGTATGGCTTTTTTCACACTTCCTTGATGGGCACTCTCACCACCACTTCTATTCCAAATTCATATTCCCACAGCTACGCATGAATGTCGGACGAAGCTATGCAAAATGAGTTGGATGCTTTAGAACGTAATCATACTTGGAACATTGTCCCCTATCCTACATTTGTTAAACCTATCAGCTGGAAATGGATCTATGCAGTTAAACTGAAGCTGGATGGTTTGCTGGACCAATATAAGGCTCGTCTTGTTGCTTTTGTCATTCGCCAAGAATATGGGATTGGTTATGATGAAACGTTTGCTCCAATTGCCAAAATGACCACTATCCGGACTATCCTTGCAATTGTTGCCTCAAAGTCCTGGCCTCTCTATCAGATGGATGTAAAAAATGCATTCCTCTATGGGGACCTCAAGGAAGAAGTCTATATGTGCATTCCTGAAGGGGTCTCGCAATCCTCAAAGGGCCTAGTTGCCAAATTTTGTAGGTCTCTCTATGGTCTAAAACAGGAACCTCGAGCATGGTTAGAAAATTTTCAAGATACACTCCTTCAAATAGGTTTCATTCAAGTCCTCATGATCCCTTGCTTTTTCTACACCATGCTTCCGCAGGACTCATTATTCTACTAGTGTATGTCAATGATATTGTAATCACTTGTACAAATGTTGACATGATTGGTCAACTACAAAGCTCTCTTCATAAATCTTGCCAAATGAAAGACCTTGGCCCACTGACATATGTTTTAAGTCTGGTGGTTCATGGATCCACAATGGGAATTGTTCTCAATTAGCACAAGTACACAATGGATCTTATCAAAATGGCCGATTTGTAACATTCCACTCCAGTTGACACACCGATTGATGTTAATGTCAAGCTCCGTTAAGATGAGGGTAATCCTATTTCTGATTCTCCTTTATATCGTAAACTAGTTGGCAACTTGATCTACTTAATAATCACTCGTCTGGAAATATCCTATGCAGTTAATTTGCTTAGTCAATTCAATGCTAATCCTTGGCAGTTTCACTTAGTTGTGGTCAAACGAATAATTCGATATCTTCTTTGGACTCCAACTCGAGGTTTATTTTTTCCAGTAGACAATTCTCTTAGTCTCCAAGCTTATTCAAATGCTGATTGGGCTGGCTGTCAGGATACACAAAGATCTACCACTGGATGGTGCATATTTTTGAGTGACAGCTTGATCTATTGGAAATGTAAAGAATACGATAAAGTTTCGAAGTCTTACACTGAAGATGAACACAGGGCTATGTATGCTGCTCGTTCTGAGATTCTTTGGTTTTGAGGTCTACTTTCTTATCTTGATTTTCCAATGGATGCTGCTACTCCTCTCAATGCTGATAATACTAGTTCCATCCGGATTACAGAAAAATCAAGTTTCCATGATAGAACCAAACAAATTGAGGTTGATTATCATTTCATTCGAGATGAGTACAAACGAAAAGTTATTGACCTTCCTCATGTGTCATCCGAATATCAACTTGCCAATACCTTCACAAAAGGTCTCCCACGACCTCGTCATCAGTTCCTAGATGGTGATGCTCATCGACTCTCCAGCATCAATTTGAGGGGGGGCTGTCAACAATGGCCCAAGGCCATTACAGTTAGTCCATAATCACATGGTCAAATCCACTTAAGTGTACAGGAAGTCTGACAAGGATTTAGATCTAATTTTATTCTTTTACCCAAATTAAGGGCTTGATTTGATTGTATCAAATTAAGGATTTGATTTGTATCTTGATTGGGCTTTCAGTCCCTATATAAAGAATGCCAAGTCAATCCCAAGGATCAGAGAATTCAGTCCAACTGTCATCCTTGTTCTTCAGTCCCTGTTAACAGCTACAATGACACCAGGTCCTGAGTTGTCATAAGAACTGCCATTTAGTTTTAGTGTAAGGACCACTTTTGGTGGAAGGTTGCACCAAAGGTAAATTGCTTTTACTAACCTTTCCTTTAATTAAACTCTTCCAATAAGATGGAAATTGGCAACCCAGCAACTTCAGAATTGCATTTCATGAAAAGCCAATGAGTACAAGCAACTCATAAGATTGTCAGTTCGTTTCTTTAGCACCATCTCATCCACTGACATCTTTTTTATTCTCTCCCTCAACACTCCCTATATATTGTAAATGGAGACACTTCCCACAGAGTATTTCAACTTTTGATACCAATGGTCCATCCATCAATGACATCAATCAGCTTGCATTGAGAAAGCTGTGTGTGTGCATGCGCACGTGTCCATGAGGCTGTAAGAGCGCAGATGTGTGCAAGGAGAGAAGTTCTCACATATATCTTAAAAGAAATGACCCAAATGAAAATAAACAAAAAATAATACTGCTTACCAATAACAATCACTAGATCATTTGGATTAGAGGTCACCCCATCAAACTGGACTAGAAACTCTGATTTCAACCTTCTACTTGCATCATTCTCATTAGCCACCCTCGTAGACATGATACTGTCAACCTATAGTGTGACATGGTAAAAATACATTAATTGAAGGAAAAATATTTCAAATGCAAACCAACATTTTATTCTTATTTTTTTTAAATGGAGCATGATAGTAGTTAAAGCATGCGATAATTCTAAATTTTAGCAGCATCACCATCGTTGTTGTCATAAATTTTATTTTTCAGTTTCATATTAAATGGGTAAGGAGCACCATTGTGGAACCAAAAAAAAAAAAAAATTTACACAATTAAGTCATGAGCATGGATTTAATGGGTCAAGCTGGATCAAGCCCATAACTCGAACATGGAGTTGATCAAGTTGTGGCGAATGGTGACCCATATTGGATATGATTACCGAAAAGGTCCATAACTGTGGTTGTGAATCCAGACCTGATCCTCTAACAAGGCCAAAATACCTGATCCTCTCATCATCATCATCATCATCATCATCATCATCAAAGCCTTATCCCAACCATGTTGGGGTCCGCTACTTATCATAAAATATTGTTATCTCAGAATTCATGTTTGGGTTGTGATAAAGTTATACGCTGACTGTCAACCTACCTAACGCAACCCTCCTCCTTTACCTAGGCTTGAGACTAGCAACAAAAATTGGCAGAGTGGTGTAACCATAAACCAATTTTGTAGTGATTGGGTCCTTCAAGTATGGGTAGTTGTGTAACCAGGGTCTATTGCATATGTACTTATCCTTTCGAAAAGCCTGGGCCAGTGCCTAAATAGAAACATAAGTCATGTACCCATTCAAGTATTCCAGTCACCAGCTATGCACCCAAGCTGGACCTAATTAATCAACGGGTCCACAACTTGGGATCTAGATCCTAACTCTGATTAATCAAACAGCTGAAAATTAAGGATCATATCCTCCTTTCTTGGTTGGGTCTATTGGGAAGTTTGGTTTGTGGGCTTATTCAATCCTTAAACACAAAATGAATGATATATATACTTTGTGTGTATGTATATATGTAAATGTGGGGATTTGATCTGGTCTGATGCGCAAGGGCAAACCTACATGTCTCTGGTTGCGGGCTTCAGCCCCCTCCAAAATTTAAAAAAGCCCATTAGGGCCCCAAGGATAGTCTCGCCAAGCCCCCATTTAAAAAACCCATAGCCGCCCCCACCACCCCCCACCCCCCCCCCCCCCCCCCCCCCTCTTCCCAACTCAAAAAAACCCCATTTCCTAATATCTCTTCCCCTCTCTAAAAAAAATCTAAACCCCACCCCCCCCCCTCTCTCTCTCTCTCTCTCAATCTGTCTCTCTAACTCCCTCCTCCATTTTCTCCATCTTTTCTCTTCATCCAAATTGACCCAAAGACTTCACTATTTTTAATGTGCATATTTCTTTGTGTCTAGATTTTTAATGAAACCATGAAAATGATAGTTAGTTTTCCCTTCCTTCTTTTATTCTTTGGTCCAAAATGGAAAAATGGAAATGAACAGCCCCTATATGGGATTCTGATGAAAATCATCAATTACGAAATTTTGGGGCTCAACCAAAAAAGCTAGGGTTTATGAAGATAATTGATTAAAAAAACTTTTCTTTTTTATTTTTTATATTCATAATGAGTTTGACGGTTATTAAGAACATGTGGAAAAAATGCTAGGGTTTTGTTGAAAAAGGAAAATTGCTTATATATATAATTTTCTTTACTATAGAAGATGGGTTGTAGATGATAGTGTGGTCGTAGGATATATAGTCACATCATGCCCGGGTTCATTTTGTCGGTTGAAAGTGTGATCGTGATTGAGTTGCACCACCCTTATTTAGACATCCATCAGAGTGATCAATTACAAATACTGACTCGGGCTGAAAAGCTCAAGATTTCAATATGATGAGCCCATGGCACAAATGGAATGTGCTCCTTGTTGCAACCATAAGGTTGTAAGTTCAAGTGATGTTAGCAATACTAACTAAAGAAAAAAGTTGAAAAACTTGACATGTTAATCACTGCATCGACCAGAATACAAGTTTGGCCAAACACACACCACCCCCCTCCATTTCCTATCATTGCTTATCTCAAACAATTGCTTCTTGGAAGTCTTGTATCTATAGATGAATGAATGAATAAGTAGTACCATCCACTCTCTAACTCTCTCACATGACAAGGATGCATTGTGTTGGCTTAGATAGACTTGCTCTAGATCCCCACTATAATGGAGTTCATTCTTCTTTTTTTTTTTTCTTTTTTTCATATATAGAGAAAATGCCGGAGGAATGGAGAAGAAGCATTGTAGTACCTATATATAAGAATAAAGGAGATATACAAAATTGTACCAACTATCGAGGGATTAAACTTATGAGTCACACTATGAAGTTATGGGAGAGAATAATAGAGCACAGACTGAGAAAAAAGACTAAGATTTCGGAAAATCAATTTGGTTTTATGCCAAGGAGATCAACTATGGAAGCTATCTTTTCACTTAGGCAATTAATGGAAAAATACCGGGCAAAGAGGAAAAATATACATATGGTCTTTATCGATTTGGAAAAAGCCTATGATAGGGTACCGAGGAATTTAATTTGGTGAGTCTTAAAGAAAAGGAATGTCCCAAGAGGTTACATTGAAATTTTAAAGGATATGTACGAAAGTGCAATAACAAATGTAAAAACCACATGTGGAGAAACGGGCGGATTTCCCGTGACTATAGACTTACATCAGGGATTATCCTTAAGCTCTTATCTCTTTGCATTAATTATGGATGAGTTAACTGTGCATATTCAAGAAGAAGTACCATGGTGTATGTTGTTCGCAGATGATATAGTATTGGTAGATGAATCAAGAGAGGGTGTAAATGCAAAGCTTGAAAGATGGCGGAGGGCATTAGAATTTAAAGGCTTTAAAATAAGTCGTACAAAGACAGAATATATGGATTGCAATTTCAGTGGACATATACAAAGTGTTAAAACCACTGTCAAAATTGAAACCCATGAGATACCACGTAAAGATTCTTTTTGGTACCTAGGCTCGATGATTAGTAAGGATGGGGAGATTGACGAAGATGTGGAGCATAGAATAAGAGCTGGATGGCTAAAGTGGAGACTAGCTTCGGGAGTACTTTGTAATAGACAAATGCCAACAAAATTGAAGGGAAAATTTTACAGGACAGTGGTTAGACCAGCTATGACATATGGAGCAGAATGTTGGCTAATTAAGAAGGCACATATTCATAAAATGGATATAGCGGAAATGAGAATGCTTAGGTGGATGTGTGGTAAAACTAGGAAAGATAAAATTAGAAATGAGCGCTTTCGAGAACATTTAGGGGTAGCACCAATAGGAGATAAGATTAGAGAAACTCGTTTAAGATGGTTTGGGCATGTTGAGCGTAGGCTAGTAATGACACCGGTAAGAAAAAGTTTGGATATACAGGTGGAGGGTCCATCAAGAGGTAGGGATAAGCCGAAGAAAACATGGATGAAAGTCATTAATTCAGATTTGAAGAAGTTGCACTTATCGAAAGATTTAGCTCAAAATAGAACGGAATGGAGAAATAGAATTCATGTAGCCGACCCCAACATGGTTGGGATAAGGCTTTGATGATGATGATGATGATGATGGAGACAAGCCTCGAAATTTTTTTAATTTTGAAGTGTTGTAAAGCATGATTTTTCTTGATTTAATTTCTACTACCCATTGAAGGTGTTGATCGAATCCCTAAAAATGAAATTGTTCAAATGATACCAAATGTGTTCCACACAATCCCTTCTCAATGGAACAATTTTACATAATATCCCCAAACAATTTTACATCATTTGTAAATGAATGCATTCAGTCGTTTAAATGCATTTGGATTATTTGGATGCATTTCACAAATTCTGAAAATCCATTAAAATTTAAAACACATGAAATTGAACATATTGATGATTATTGTTTTAATGTGTATATTTTTGTGGCTCTGCCCATGTATATGATCATTCAAGTGGAGTAGTATATTTGTTTATATGACTCTCCATCAAATGTTTCTCAAGTGACTTTTGATGACAAAAGGTTGATGAATTAGATATTTTGCAAATGCAATACATTTTCTCTTTTGCCAAAGTTAATGTTATGAAAGAACAGTAAAATAGTGATTATTTTTTTAATTGACTACGTATGCGCCCCCCCCCCCCCCCCCCCCCCCCCAAGAAAAAAAAAAAAAATGAAAATCTTGGGTCCGCCATTGGTGATGGGCATAATGAACCATGACAATCATGGTGGAGGTAGGGGATGGAAAAAGCTCAATGACACATTATTGTGCAAAACATCAAACTCTTGATTTCAATCCAACTAAAACAAATGATTGGATGAGTGTCAATATTGGGCTTGTGCTTGATCATAGGTGGGCCATCTCAGTCAAACCTTTGTCGCATCCTAAGCCCATGACTATTGATCATATGAGCTGTAATTGTAGAAATAATACTGGAGCTTTCTAAATGAAAACAAAAGTACAAAAAGATAGACTAAGGAAAAAGTCCATAGAGATTATAAACCCCTTTACAAACCACTCACATCACTTCTCAATTCTCAAGGAGTCTCTAACAACTCACACTTTGGCAATGAACAAAAGGTCAATAGATTCCTCAATTGACCACCACACGGAGCCTATGTTGGGAAGTGTATGTTTCTTTTCCCAAGGTCGCCTAGGGTAAGAATTTTATTCAAAGTTGCAGTTTAATTGAAACCTTCGACATGAGGAAAGCAAATAACCTCTAAACTAAGGTTTAAAAAATCAGACTCGGGACCTGACTTGGCCATGGCCGAGTCCAAGCTAACTCGGCCAAGTTGCATGGGAATCGGACTCAATGATTTGGGTCTAAGTCTCATAGGTCCTGACTTGGCATGTGCCACTGAGTCGACTTGGACCTGGCCAATTGTTTTAAACCATGCTCTAAAATGATAACGAAGAATGTTTTTAAGAAATTAATGAGAAAGTTGAAAAGGCTTTTGCTCGAAATCCTAAGGAATCCCAAATGTATATAGTCTTTGACCCTTAATCAACAGAGACTCTTTTAGATTCGATCATTCCTTCAGGAGATTGATCTATTTTCTCGATCGTAGATTCCTGGCTGAACCAATTGGTATCAGAGACAAAAAGCGATCCACGGATAAACACGTGTCCTCCTTGAAAATATGATGAGCACATTGAGATGGAATCACCTAATATGGTTCCACAACCTAAGTCTGAAGAGCCATTTAAAGTTTCAGATCCTGTTGAACAGGGTCCCTTATTGTTCCCTCATCGGTGCCTTTCAGTTGTGGATAATGTAAAGGACGATGATGATGAGAATCTAACTCCTATTTTTTGGATGCAAGTTTCTTACAACGGTAGACGATGTAATGTCATTATTGATGGTGCAAGTACTATAAATGTTATATCAAAAGAGGCAGTTGATAAGTTGCAATTGCCAACTACAAAGTGCCGAAATCAGAGAACCCTCCTTTCTTTCGTTTCTTTTGCACAATTGTCAAAGAAGGAAGATGAATACCCTCCCACATGCAACTTCTCTTATCTTCAGCCAGAACCCAGTTGGGCGTGCAGCTAGGTCTGACCCACTATCCCTTGAACCAGCCTCCGTTGGGCCTCACAAAGGTCTCACTCCACCCAAACTCATCCATTAGCAAAAAAAAAAAAAAAAAGAGAGGAGAAAAAAAAAAAGACCACCCAGCCTAGCAGATCTATTTTTCCACAAGCAGCTACACTCTTCTAGCCCTTGCATCCAATTCATTATGAAAATTTTTGGAAACTCCGATGAAATTCAAGCAATTTGGTATAAATTTATGTATGGCAATTGGTATTTTGAGAATGAGTTCTATTTAGAGCAATTTCTTAATTTACAACAAGAACACTTGACAGTTGATGAATATTCCCTCCAGTTTTGGGAGCTGCACGATACATGTGTATTATAGAAGAATAATATACATGATTCGACTCATTCTATCGAAGGATTGCGACCGGACATCTTAAAGCATATGAATTATAGCAAAAACAGTTACAAAGCATACTTCGAAGCTTTTCGTGTTGAGCATATGCTTAGACAGTCTCACATGCAACAAAGACCACAAGTTCATGTTGTGGAAATACTTTTCGCTAAAGAAGATAATCCCACGATTGTCATTCGTCAACTTCTCATTTCCAATGAGAAGGAAGAAAAAAAATGGAGACAATCCAAAAAGTTCCATATGCGGGTACGCGTCAAGACAGGGTCACCAATCTGACTTTTGACAATCGCAATGTATTCAATTTAGTCACGCAAGAAGTCATTGATAAGCTTCAATTGCCCATTGAGGCCCTTCACAAGCACTACCAAGTTACATGGTCTAATGGTCATGTCATTTCAGTCACTCATAGATGCTTGGTATCATTTAAGACTGGCAATTATGAAGACAAAATTTAGTTTGATGTGATCCATATGAATGTTACTCATATCATTTTTAGACGTCCATGGCTTTTTGATCGGAAGGTACATCAAAATAAAGAGATGAATACATTTATTCTTATGTGGGACGGAAAACAAATTACGCTTATTCCATTGCCCTCAACAGCCATGTCTTTATCTACATCATCACCTTCAGTTGAAGAACCACAACAAGAGCAAAAAGAAGAAATAAAAGAAATGATGGCACTGAAAGCTCAAATAGACTATATCAAGGATGACATCGAAAAGAAAGTTAATGGCAACACTGATTTTATGGGTACAAACACTATTGATCAAGGAAATGTCAACCATGAACATCAAAAAGCTGAGGAAGAACAAGAACAAGCAGCCGTTAAAGAATTTGATCAGGTTAGCAAGAACATTGAAAATCCTCAAGACCTACTTGTAACTCCACTTCCAGCAAATCAAATTGAGTCATCAGAAGTCAAATCAATTGTTCCAGCTATCTAAAAAATAGCTCAAGTTGTTGAAGTTTCCTACATTTACTTCGTGTTCGGGGATTAGACATGGATGATAGACAACCAATAATTGCAACATCTAAAAGTTAGATCATACATCCAGGCTAAATTCGTTCATCAGAAGTAGCGACACGGCTAATGCCTTTTTCGATGGAGTAAATGACCACATCAAGTTTTCAGGCGATGTCATAAAAATGTAGATATAAAGAAAAGACAAAAGTTTTTGCAACTGATTTTCAACCTAGGGGAAGTTTACCTCACCTTGCGGTTGTACTCCTCCCGACATTTCTCAAGTTGGCAAACTCGTCGGTGTCAAATTTTTCCAAGCCGAAGAAAGTTGATGCAGTATAGACCCGGCCCAAGAATGTAGTTGGGCCCAAACATTGACCCACAAGTCAACCCGGTTCATTGGGTTCAGCCATAGGCCTAATTGGATAAGAGTTACTATGGCACCTTCTATAATTATCCTACTATTATTATTATTATTTCTTGCTTAATAGGATTGGGAAGTTTCTTGTTTTAATTAGTTAGTCCTGGTTGCCAAGAATTAGGTTTTCTACTCTATAAAAAAGAGAGACCTCATTGTAATTGTTTATACTTATTTGATTAATAAAGATTCTGGTTGGTTTTCCCCCCAAGTTGGGTTGTTTCATGGTTATGATTGTGCCTTAGGGCTCGAATCCTTCTGGATTCGATCAATCCTTCGGAAGATTGAACTATTTTCTCGATCATAGATTCGTGGCTGCGCCACAAGCCCCAAAGCAAGACAAAGAGTTGATTTCACAATTCAATAACTATCTTGGAAAGTGATTTTCCATGTCAATTTCTATCACAACCATACCCAACTTAGCATAATATTGTTTCATAGTTATTAGATTTGATTTGGTTTGGGCGAATTTCCCGATTTGTTTTGGTATGGCACCCATACCATACTAGATCCACTACCTAAAGGTATTCAGTTCAATATCCATTTGATTTCGGACGAATGATGCAGTTCGGTCCTAATTTCAAATGACCAGAAACTGAGACCCCAACTCGTCCAAATAGAGGTTCAATCGTTAAAAGAAAAAAAAAGGATGTCTTTGGGATTTTAAGATAATTAAATAATTAAAACAAAATGATCGATTGACAAACCTTTTTCTGTTGAGGCGTGAGTTTTTGCAGTGAGGCGTGGAAGCATGCACCCTTCATCTTCCAATCCTCCAAAGTTCAAGTCCAAAATGCCATATCAGCCATAGCATCTTCTATTGCCTCATTTCCATTGCCCTAATTTGGAATTCTTCACTTGCCGAAGAATAGAAGTGGATCGTATAGACTATTTGTGGTAAAAAGCTCCCTCATTAAAGCTTCCTTGTTGCTGCTAAAGCAAGATTCAGTTGCCTAAGCACCAGGTATGCTTAGTTCTCTTCTTCCCACTTTTTCCTTCGTTTCTTCTTCACTTCTCTCCCTCTTTGTGATGGGCTGCTTATATAATAAGTCTTAATGAGATTCATGTGGGGACCTCTTATTTGAGTCATTGATGAGAAACTTATGATTGTGAGTCCCACTTAATTTTAATGAGATGAATTCTGGCAATTTTCACTTCCAAAAGAGGTGAGCACTATAACTATAGCGTAAATTTTCACTTTTGAGCACTGTAATTTTCCGGGAGGTAAATGAATCGGCTGATAAATTAACTAAAGAATGGTTGACTCGTTCTTCACTAGTGTTTGATGTATAATTTTATTTGTATTTTTCTCTTTGTTTAATAAATTTTACCATTTTTTGCTTAATAAATTTCTCACAATTTCCCTTGTAACTTGAAATCATATGTTCAATCCACACATATTCCCAAGACCTATCCTACTTCCAACCCCACAAAAAACCTAATACTCCTATGAAGTTCCCCCCGCCTTTTCGAATTTCCTCCCAATTGTAGCATATCCCTTTATAGCTTTTGATCCTCTTTTCTCCATGTCATCCTTGATCAAACTCCTAATACCTATTTTTTTTCCCCATATCTCATAGCTGTCAACTTTCTTCAAAAGGCTTCCCCTTCCTCTCCTAAGCTCAACCACCATGTCGCTAACAATGTCCAATTATTCTTTTCCTTCATATTTCTAACATAAATCAAAGGTTTTTCACATCCCACTCACGACACATATGGAACAATTCTCCATTTAACATCCTTTCTTTTCATGAAATGACAAATCTGCTCATCTTCATCCATAGCCTTACTAAAAACAATTCCTTCAGAAATTTTTTCTTAGCTTTTTTTTACTCTAAATAATAGGAAGATGAAGGTTAGGGAGGAGATTGGGCTAAGTGAATTTAATGAGATTAAGAGTACCACGAAATGAGGTAAAACTTTTCCAATAAGGAATTTTTAAAACTACCATCAAGCATAAATATTACAGATGGTTGCATAAATATTAAGAAAAAGTTAAAAGTGAATTTTACAGAGTGAGTGGCAGACTTCGTCAATGAAAATTACAGATGGTTGCTTGGAAACAGCCACCAAGAACAGAGTCCGTACAAGTTTTTCAGCCTCCCCAACCTGTCCAAAATAAGTAAAAGCATATTAGGTTAACAAGATGGATCTGATATTTAATGGGATAAAAAAAAGAGAAAACAAAAGTATGAGCCACAAACCCATTTTGATGTTAAAGATGATGCAGAAACATTAAAAAATGTTGCATTTGACTCTGATGCTACAGCTTTAGCAAGCATGGTCTTCCCATTACCAGGTGGACCAAAGAGCAGCAGTCCTGATGAAATAATAAAAAAAATACTGCCTGCAGTTAGGTTAATTTTTCCCAAAAAACATGTTGATTGATACGCCTAAGTATGGAAGACAGAACTCAGTACTCAGTAAAAAAGTCACAGATAGTAGAAAACAGAGGAAGAGAAGGTGGTCTCAGAAGACTTGCCTCTAGCTGGCCTCCGAAGACCAGTAAATAGATCTCTTCGTTTAGTTGGTAGGATAACCATTTCCAACAAAGTCTGTTTTGCCTTATCAAGACCAGCTGTGAATGAAATTAGTTCAATTAGTTCATTTTGTGCACATGAAAACTAACAAAATAATAAAAATGCACTATCTCATATTCTCTTACCCACATCTTCCCATTTGACAGACGGACTCCTATCCACAATCGCAGAATTTATCATCTCAACCAATTTAGCATCATAACCGTCTGGAAGAGGTTTTGAGCTTCCACTATTATTGGTCAGATTCCGTTCCATCGAAATGCTTCTCTTGGAATAAGAGGGCTTATTTGATGCAGCTTTTTGGGTCCGTGCTCCAGCTCCAGTTTGTGTATGAGAGACACTCGTCTACAAAGCAAAGCAGTATTAATCAAATTTTAAATCCAAAAAGAAGAAGAAGAAGAAGAAGAAGACAGGGAAGTAGTGATTATCAAGCATCTGCCTCATCCACTTTGCATATAATTCTTTCCTTTTTCTTTTTCAAGAATGTTTGATGAAGATTTATCAAGGTGGGGAAGTGACAATAGCAGTAGCACCCAATGGTTTCCATATAAAATAAAGGGGCCGAAAACATTAGGCTCCAATATGTTTTGATACCAATACTTCAAATGAAACAATGGAAATGTAAAATCAACAACTCAACTAAGTTGAGCCTACCTGTAACTTGTTTTGTGATGTACCAGCTGAAATGATGTAGGAAAATCAACAAGAAAAAATAAAGAAAAAAAAGATCAATTAATTGATAATAGAATCAATAATTAAATAATAAAATTTATAGTGAGCTAAAAGCCCACAGGAAAACTTCGCCAGACCTGCTCTATGACATAAGACCTGTAGTCTCTCTGAAACTTGCCCATGCCATTTTGAAATCTTTTGATGATAAGATTTCACCTTCTCCTGCTCGCTGAAAATATAAACCAAACTGAGTTAAACCCACCTGGTATTATTTCAGAAAATAAAACACAATATGATTATCAAAAGCACGATAAAATAACAATAAGATTGTCAAAATAGTTTTTTTTTTGCTTGTTAACAAATATTTTTTAGAGCAAAACAATGTACCAATGGTGCTTCAAGGAGAACCAAACAAGGAAATGAGAAAAGACTAAGGAAATCTGAAGAGAGCACTCTAGATTGACCACTTTCAAAATCATAAGGAATGAGCTCCAGACTTTCACTTTCAAAATCACAAGGAATAATGAGCTCCAGACTTTCATTTATGACAACAGGTTCCCCCAGCCCCAGGAATTTTCTTTTTCCCTTTAATTGGTAACATGGCTCAAACCAGAAACCTCATAGTTCTCACAATGAGTACCTATGAAGTGCGCTACTCAGTAGTTTACTAAATGTGGGGAATTTCCTATTCGGAACATTGATGTTTACAGGATGAAATCAGTAAATACAAGGGACACGAACATAAATGCTCAACTTTGGAAGGTCTTTTGATCTAGAACAGTCATTTTATTTTGGTTCCACTTCCATCACTGGGACTAACATTTTTTTTTCTTGCGTTCCAACTATCACATGTCTACATCTTTCACCTTATTTTCAATATATATGTCTTCATTATCTTATTAAAATAAAAAAAAAACTATCCAGCATTAGGAAACTAAGAATTATCATGTAAATATTACTCTTTATGTGTTTCACATCTTGAATGGGCGAACTGATGAAAGGTTGCCATGATCAAACAGACATTGAAAGGGGGCAAGTAAAAGGGAATAGTTTTGTTTACTTTGCATACCTTTTTCAGGAGAGACAAGGAATGCCCTTGTACTAAGCTCTTATTTTAATGTTTTGCAAACAAGATTTTTCAAATAGATCTATTTCATTCAGATATACACCATTTCCTACCTAACAGTCTAATTGTAAAAAGGCTCTATATGGAACAGATCTATTCCAAATAGATAAGACTTGCCAAAGAGGCCCTATGTTCCTTTGGAACTTTGCAGATACCTTTTCCATCATTGGTGTGTTTTGAGTTTGGATTCACAATTCAATTTGCAATAATTAATCTCGAACAAAGTGGACTTACCAAATTTTAGTTACCTCTGTATTCATACTGACTAACCAGCCTCCAAATTTCAACCAATCTACTCCCAAAGTTGAACGTTATAAGCCGCACGACTCCAACTTGATAATTCATAAAGCATTCAATCGGAATGTAACAACAGAAGAAGAAGAAGAAGAAGAAGAAGAAGAAGAAAAGGGCAAGTTTGCATTTTTTGTTACCTGGATGAGATAAGAGAAGGGGGTCTGGTCGCTTTGGCTTCCAGCAACACACGCTCAGCATTCCTGTAATGGGCCACGGCGTCTTCAATCAGACCCCACTCCTCTGCTCGAACTGCCTTGTCGATCTGCTCCTTGGCCAAATCGAAGTATCCCTTCAGCTTGTAGGCGACCCTCTCGTTGGAAACGGACGATGGTCCGATGGGGCTGTCCATGATTCTTCGATCGCGATCTGATGATGCTGAGGCTGAGGAGGGAGGAGGCTCGTCGCCGGGGCTTAGGCTTAGAGCAGAGAGGAAATTGCTGACAGAATCGGATAGGGTTTTGAATATGCTCATGCCAGTATCTGCAACTGCATCTGTTATCTGTATCCTTATCTGTATGGAGGAGGAGATGAAATTGCTATTGTTGACTGTTAAGAATTTCAATCCAAATCTACAATCGGTTCTCGGTGGTGGATCGATGTCTTCAGTCTTCTGCTTCTGCTTGTGAATGATCTAAAAAAGGCTTAGCTTAGGCTTGGTGAGAGTCGGGGTGGAGGTCGGTCTTTGCGTAATGATTGCCGTCGCCCAACTCGTCTTTTTTTGTGTAGCCTTAAAATATTAACGTTATTAAAAGAGGGAATAAAGTCAAAAATTACTTTAGCAGGTCATAAAAAAAAACAGAGCACCACTACCATTTTTCAAATTAAAATGATCCAACAGGGCAGTTTTTATAATCTTTATTTATATTTTCATTGAGTGATAATGTCGTCGCTTCACATAACATATTTTTTCTCTTCTTCATACTTCATTTTGCTTTCTTCTTTTAATTTTCTCCTTCCATTCTTCTTTTTTGCCTACAACAATCAACTCACATATAATGAAAACACTAGCTAATCTTTATCTTCTTTCCCTTTTATCCCTTCTTCTTTTCATTCTCATCTTTTTCTTCCGTTTCCTATCTTCTTATTCTTTTCTTTCATTTTAGTGTGTTCTTCTCAATAGTGGCGAACGGCAGATCGGCGTCAATAGTAGATGCCAAGGATGATGCTTGGACAATGCTGGCAGAAGGCAGTGTAGATGAGGGCTACTGCGCAATGACAGTGGAGGCATATTTCAATAATTTTTTTTCTTCTTTTAATTCTATAACTAGAAACAAAGACAGAAAAGACTGGCGTTGAAGGGCCGTGATCGTTGTAAAGGCAGGGCCTATGATTGGGTGGTTATTTTCTTTGACAAAGGTTGTGGAGGAGGGCGCGGTCGAGGAGGTTGTAGAGATGAGGAAGGAGTGGGCGTGGCGGGTGCGCTTGGTGGATGACGGGTCCGAAGAAGGGAGGGTTATCTCCTCCAGCCCACCCGCCACACTGATCCCTCCTTCATCTATGCCACCCACTGCCTCTACACTTTCCTCTTCATCTACAAAACACTTGTCAATTGCTCGACAAAAAGCTTCATAGAGATCTTGAGTAAGGAATCCACTCTTTTGAGCCACTACCTCATCTTCCACCGTTCAAAACTCTTCTCCTTTGTTGAATCATGTTAAGGTGATTCCTTTGCAACGTGTTGGTACATTATCTATTGAAGACTTCATAGTTTGTTCCTTTGAAAACTTCATGCATTGTTTATTCATCTATTTTCACGTGTATGAAAATGAAATATAATTTCTAAGATGTGCATAATAACTATTTAAATGAGAGGTTGGCGATGTTTTGGTGAGTATTCTTTGTTTTGGTGCTCAATTGGGAGCTTTAGATGTTCAACTGGGGATTTTATGGGTATGTTGAGAGAGTTGAGTTGAAGTTGAGTGTGAGGTTGGACAGAGTTGGATATTGGGTTAGGATAAATCGAGGTGTCATAATCCTCCTATTCAACTGTGAATAAATTTTGTTGTTAAAGGCATTGTATTAGAAAATGGCGTCTATTCGTCTTATTTGATATGAAATTGCATTAAAAGCTGGCAATATAATTTGTATTAGACATGTATTTAATACATGGTAATGTGGATTTATGGATTTTGTAACATCTTTTGTTGATTTATGTAATAATATAAAATCTCAAAAGATTGTCGTTTAGAAATTAAAGAAGAGTTGGCAGCTGAACGTATATCGTTTAATTTTAAAAGAAATAGATTTAGAAGATGAGGATTTAGAAGTTTGATTGTTGATTCAATTATAACCAGTAATATAGATTTGTAGTAATATGGATTATATGAATGATGTTTGGAATGTTGTATTTTTGTCGATAAATTGTATGAATATTGTAACATATAGATTGTATGTATAATGGATGAAATATGAATGTATGTGAATATTTATATGGATGATATTGTATGAAAGTTTGGAGATTTTATGAATGTTTGAAGTTGATATTGTTTGAGTGTTTAGAGTTGATTAATTGATGCAGAGAGTGGAGGAATGTTAGCATTTGGAGTATACAAATATGAATAATTGTAGGTCAATAATTGAACACTATGAATGTTTTGAATGTAAAGATTTGGAATTGATATTGTATGATAAAAGATATTATGTAGAGAGAAAAGCTCCACTAGTATTTACATAACCTTATAAAAAAAACTGTTAACAAGTGACAACGTCGTCACTTCACAAAACTTATTAAAAAATCCATGTTAACGAGTGACGACGTCGTCACTTCACAGAACCTAAAAAATATTTATAAAACTTTATTAACAAGTGGCGACGTTGTAACTTCACAGAACATTAAAAAAAAACTATGTTACCAAGTGGCAATGTCATCACTTCACAAACCTAAAAAAAATTGAAATGATTCTCTATACACTTCATTGAAACATATATCTACAATTTCATTCAAGCTTATCAAAGGAACACAAATTGTAGAAAAGTTCATACCCATCATCTATTACAAAACTCAAAAGTGCATTAAAGAACTCAAACTCACAAGCATATCAAAGTTCACAAATTGTAAAATTTCTATTACATTCATCCTTTTATTAACATCTCCAACTTTCGCACCATTTGAAGTTCCACCGGCCTCTTTTAAATTTACAAACCTTAATTACTCTTGCATCAAATTGCTACAACTTTTGCCTTCCATTATTATACACGGGATATATAATTTCAAACACAAAAGTCTCCATCAAACACTTTATTGAAATGTATATCTACAATTTCATTCAAACATATCAAAGGAACATAAATTGCAAAAAAGTTCATACCCATCATTATTAATGAGCAACACCGAACTCCATTATTAATAACTTGGAAAAAAAACTTTGACAAAATAAAACATGAGATGAATCCAAAAAAGATGGAAGGATGAATCGACACATTGCAAAAAGACCACCTTGACATGATTCAATGAAGGAGAAGAGCTTTGAACAAGAGCAGTTTTCAACCTCTAATCCAACCAATATACATACCAACAAGAGTAGTCACTAACCTCACACCCACCTCAACCCAACTCTCTCCACATTCCCATGAATCCCCAACTCAGCATCGAAGGCTTCCAACTCTCTCCACGTACCTATAATCTAAAACCATGTATCATTTTCACACACGTGAAAATAAATGAAAAAACGATGCATGAAGCCTTCAAAAGAACAAACTAACACTCCACAAAATTTAATAAACATGAAAATTGATAAAAAGATAAGATAAACACTCCATTTGTACTTCCAAATAATAGTTACACCACTTACTCAAGTTCTACACTCAATATTTGAACACATTGAACAAAGGGAGGAAAACCCGTTCTCAACAATATATATCACTGCATCTAACCCTAAACATTACGTCAAAATGCATGAATATTAACTAGATTTTGATTCGCTATTAGTTAATGGTTGGTAGATTGAAAAGAAGATAACAAAAATAGAAAACAAAAGTGGGACGGTTACTGGTTGGTAGATTGAAAACAAGATAAAAAAAAATAGAAAACAAAAGTGGGATGGCGGTACGAAATATATGTTTTGTTGATGGAGAAGACGATGTACCAACACGTTGCAAAGGGACTACCTTGAAATGATTCAACAAAGGAGAAGAGTTTTGAACTGTAGAAGATAAGGTAGCGGCTCAAAAAAGTGGGTTCTTAGCTCAAGATCACTATGAAGCTTTTCGTTGAGTAGTTGGTAAATATTTTATAAATGAAGCTGAAGGAGTGGAGGTAGTGGGTGGCAGAGATGCGGGATGGGTCACCGTGCAGGCGAGTGGGACTGAAGGGAATGACCCTCCCTTCCCCAGCGTCATCTCCGGCCGTGTCATCCCCTCCAAGCCCAAACGCCGCATTGACCTCTCCTTCATCTCTGTTGCCTCCTCACCCGCGCCCTCCTCAATAACCTTCGTCGGAGAAGATGACCACCAGATAATGTCACGGCCCGATCCCTGGAATTTGGGGATTTAAGTGGGCCCCCAGGGCGTGGATACGTAATCCCGTAGGATTCCATGCCCTAAAGAATTATGTACGAGTTCCTACAAGGGAGATTTCATAGAAACGTGTGAGGTAAATCAACACACGTATGGACATAACTCATCATAGCGAATGCCTGTGAAATACTCAGCAATAATCAAAAGCAAGTTAAAGAACATATCCCTTTTTATACATAGGTAGGTATATACATATACATCAGTGCTAAAGTTCTTCAATTACATTTCCTTTCATTCAACTCAATTTAAAGGTCGGATACAAAAGGGTCCAAAGTGCATTTTCCCCCATTTGAAAACCAAAAAGGTGGCCGTAACACCTCCAACATTGACGCACTCCATGGGATGACTAACAAAAGACATCGCCATCCTTCCATTCATCTATACCCCGAGGTACCGTTGGGGCACTCTCCGGGGGCGCGTCAACAACCGGGTTGGAATTGGGTTCCGTACCTGCAATACCAAGGGTAATACTGTTAACACGATGGTTAAGCAAGTGCTGAGGCATATGAAGCAAGTATAACAATACATATCAACTGAACTTAATAGTATACACTGATTTAAAGAGAGCAATGGTAAATTACTAAACATATAGTGCATGAGTGACAATGAATGAGTTATTACGATCAAAACATGCTATATACTGATTGGCAACCACGATGCTCTATTCTCCCAAAAGGGAGCATACATATGGGTCGCTAGGGGATCAAGCTAGCTTCCCGAGAAGCATTGACAACTCCTCCATAAACTACTGCAGTAGTGACATACATATACCCAAAGGGCACAAGCTAAGTGGTGCCAACTCTAATTCAATCATACAAGTCATATCATACATAAGGAACAATAGTTTGAAAGTATAATCAGTCGTGAAACAGACGAATAATTAAACGAAGTTGGTGCATATGAGCTACAAGGCTTGAACCTTGACTATCCCCTTATGGCTAGTAAGCACGCACTCAGTAGAAGCTCTGGCTTGTTAGACACGCACTCATTGGAAGCTCAGGTTTGAATAGCCTTAGGGTTTGACTAGAAAGAAAATGCATAAACAAATCATGTTGAAGACATGGAATTTAATAATATGAATGCATTCGGATTGAGTGGATATTCAAGAAGTCACTATTCACTTTGTATCAGGTAGCCCATGATCCCCAAGGACATTCAACACAATGTACTCATAAAACGTCCGGTGTCATTGTGTTACCACATCTTGGTATTACCTTATATGCATAAAGAACACCCCTTCTTATGCCAACATCCATGACTTGACTTTGGGGAATCATCCGGAATTCGTTTATCCTCTTGACGTATCATTACAGTTGGGCCAGTGTAGGGGTAAGAAGGTGCCAACATTGAGGCCCTATAAGGTCAATGAAGAATTCCTAACATCCTAAATTCACTGAGTTCATACGACTTAGCTGTATATAGGGTTACAGCTTAGCCGAGTGGTTCAGGTTTCCTCAAACAGTTCCGACGCATTTATGACTTAGCCGTATATCAGCCTGCGGCTTAGCCCTGTTAAGCCGACAGCTAGGTTATGGTTGGGTTACGGCTTCGCCATAAAGCATTTCACGGTGTAGCCATGTGCAAGCCGTAGAAAGAAATGGGTTTCAAGCTCTCTGGAAAGTCCGCCGTAAGAAGGCTTACAGCTTAGGCACGGGCTAGCTACGGCTTAGCCGTAGTCCATTTCACGGTGCAGCCGTGGGTAAGCCGTAGTACAAAAGCCAATTTTGTTGCTCTCGAGACCTTGAGCCGTGAACATGTACGGCTTAGCCGTAGCTTCGCCGTACACTTCAGAAATCTGAACTCGATTCTGTAGCTTAGTTTCATTGCAGGATTAATACAAAACTTGAGTTGTAAGGAGTTTACATGACTTAGTTATAGTATACTTGATGGTGTTCAGTACCCACAAACTCCTCTATCCTATTTTTACCACTCTAACTCAATCCATACCACATTTGTACACCATTAAACAATGAAAAATGACTGAAATTGGGAATTTAGATATCTAACTCATAAATCCATAACTTAATCACACATGCAATACATATAAACTCTAATACTTGCCTCTTAACAATGTTTGCCCTTTCCTAAGTCCTTCTTGTTGGGTGGCTAAGGGAAAGCCTCCAAATGAGAATGGGTTCTCTACAAGTAAAACACACAATTGATGAATGGGACATGGAATAACATGCATGTCATGTAGTCGGGTCCTTAATCCTCTAATAAACCCAAATGGATGAAATGGAAGTAATTCCTCACCTTTTGTAGCTGTAGCTTGGAGAAGGAACTGCTTTAATGGAAGGAATGCACAGTGAAGGTGAAAAAGAAGGAAACAAGCCCAATAGCCCACATAAGGAGGAAAGAAGAGAAAGGAAGAAGGGACGTTGAGTTCTCTTTTAAACTCAAGTTTTCCTGCATTTCACATGTAAGTCCAAGCTTTTCATGAAATTACAGTTTATACCACATGGACCTCAATTGGCTCAAAACGAGTTCGGATCAACGCAGGCCCAACACGAAAGATGATCTACACGAAAAATTACACAAGGAGTGATTGACGAGGTGACCATAAGATGCAAGATCAATTTACAAAAAGGTCCTCAACTACTGAAGTATGGTTCAAACTCCGCCCAACTACCTATCCAAGGCCCAAACCCGATAGTTTTACGTTAATTTAACCTCAATATGGCTTAATTTATATAAAACAAGATTAATTAATGTAATTAAGATTAGTGGGATTCGGAACCTTACATTCTCCCTCACTTAAGATCATTCGGTCCTCTGAATGCAACGTACCTCAGGTAGTAGCTCCGGATATTTTGTCCTAATCTGGTCCTCAAGCTCCCAAGTGGCCTCTTCCTGTCCATGATGTTCCCATAGGACCTTAACCCATTTGATCGTCCGGGTGCCCAAGACTTGTTCCTTAGTGTCAATGATGCGAAGTGGTCTTTCTTCATAGCTCACATTAGGTCTAACTTGTATGTCATCCAACTCAAGGACATGTGAAGGATCCTGAAGGTATTTCCTAAGCATCGACACATGGAACACATTATGAACTCCCGCGAGCAGGGGCGGTAGCTCCAATCGATAAGCCAAATTTCTAACCCTTCTTTGTATCTCGAAAGGTCCTACAAAACGCGGAGCTAGCTTGCCCTTTTGTCCGAACCTGATAGTACCCTTCACTGGGGAAACCTTTAAGAAAACCTTATCCCCCACTTGGAACTCAAGGGGCCGACGGCGGTTATCTTCATAACTTTTCTGGTGTGATTGTGCAACCTTCAATTTATCCTGCACCTTTTGCACCTTTTCTACTGTATCCGCTACCAGGATGGGTCCATGGAAACTCCTAACCCCTATTTCTTCCCAACGGATTGGAGTACGGCACTTACATCCATACAAGGCTTCGAACGGGGCCATTTCGATGCTTGCGTGATAACTATTATTGTACGTAAATTCGCATAAGGAGAGGTGTTCATCCCACTCCTTCTCGAAGTCCAACATGCTAGGTTCTAGCATATCCTTAAGGGTTTGTATCGTTCGCTCCGATTGCCCGTCGGTCTGCGGATGATAGGCTGTGCTAAAACTGAGTTTGGTACCCAAGGATGCTTGAAAAAACTGCCAGAAGGAAGACACAAATCTAATGTCTCGATCGGAAACAATGGAGACTGGAGTACCGTGTAGCCGCACAATCTCATCAATGAAGATCTTGGCCATCTCGTGAAATTTCATCCCTTTCCTAATGGGAATAAAGTGGGCTGACTTCATTAGTCGGTCGACAATCACCTACACAACATTGTGATGTCTACTTTTTCGGGGCAGCCCTGAAACAAAATCCATTGTCAAAATTTTCCATTTCCACTTAGGGATCTATAGAGGATGCAATATACCAGAAGGCTTCCTATGTTCAGCCTTTATACGTTGGCAGGTAAGACACCTTGCCACAAAGCCCGCAATATCCCGCTTCATGTTATTCCACCAAAACCCGCCATGTAGATTTCGGTACATTTTTGTACTCCCAAGGTGTATGGAATAGCGAGCATGGTATGCTTTGGTCATGATTGCCCTTTTTAAGTTATGATTTTGGACCGCTGGAACACAGAGCCTAGCTCTGAAGTACAGTACACCATCTATTAACCTGAAATCGGGTCTCTCCGATATGTGGTCACGAATCTTAACAAACTCCGGGTCTTCAAACTGCCTCTCCTTGATTTGTTGAATTAGGGTGGGCTCGAAGATTGACATAGCCACCAGTATGACCTCATCATTCACGAACTCAACTTCCACATCTAGATCTCGGAATTCTTCCACTAGAGACCATTCACCACACAGTGCTGCCATTTCAATGGTGGACTTCCTGTTCAAGGCATCAGCCACTACATTCCCTTTTCCAGAGAAATATTTGATTGGAAAATCATAATCCTTTATAAATTCCAACCACCTACGCTGCCTCATGTTAAGATCATGCTGCGAAAATAGATACTGGAGACTGCGATGGTCGCTATGGACTTCAAATTTCTCCCCGTACAAATAGTGTCCCCATATCTTCAATGTAAAGACCACTGCGGCCAATTCTAAATCATGCGTAGCATAGTTTTTCTCATGTTCTTTCAATTGCCGAGACCTATATGCTATCACCTTTCCATTCTGCATTAGCACACAACCTAAGCCAATCCTTGAAGCATCGGTATAGATAACAAACCCACCACTACCCTTCGGTAGAGATAAGATTGGAGCTGAGGTTAGTTTCTCCTTAAGGAGTTGGAAACTCGACTTACACTCAGCTGACCAAAAAAATGGCTCATTCTTCTGGGTCAATTTTGTCAAAGGTGCAACTATTTTGGAAAAGTCCTTCACAAACCTTCTATAATAACCTGCCAAGCCCACAAAGCTTCTAACCTCTGCAACTGTTTTAGGGCTTTGCCAATTGGTTACAGCCTCAACTTTAGCTGGATCGACTGTAAGCCCGTCTTTTGAAATAATATGCCCCAAAAAGGCAACTTGTTCTAACCAGAATTCACACTTGTCTAGTTTGGCATACAGTCGGTGGTCCCTTAATAATTGCAGAGAAATCCTCAAATGTTCTGCATGCTCGTCTCGGGTCTTGGAATATACCAACACATCATCAATGACAATGACCACAAATCGATCAAGGTAGGGTGAGAAGATTTTGTTCATCAAGGCCATAAATACCGTGTGGGCATTTGTCAACCCGAAAGGCATAACCAAGAATTCATAATGCCCATATCTTGTCTTGAAAGCTGTTTTTGATGTATCTTGGTCCCTAACTCGTAGCTGATGATATCTGGACCTTAGATCAATCTTTGAAAAATGGGTTGCACCCTGTAATTAGTCAAACAGTTCATCAATTCTAGGCAGGGGATATTTGTTTTTAATTGTCATTTGGTTCAACTGCCTGTAATCAATACACATTCTGAGGGTGCCATCCTTCTTCTTCATGAACAAGACTGGGGCTCCCCATGGTGATGTGTTAGGACGAATGAACCCCTTATCCAATAAGTCCTGCAACTGTATTTTCAGCTCACGTAACTCTGCTGAGGCCATTCTATATGGAGCCTTAGAGATGAGAGCAGTACCGGGTACTAACTCTATAGTAAAGTCCACTTCCCTAATCGGAGGAATACCAGGTACTTCAACAGGAAATACATCAGGGAACTCACAGACCACGGGTATCTCTTCTAGCTTTTTAGGTGCTTTCTTCTCCACAACAAGGCAATATATCCCTCGCAACCACTATGAATTAGTCTTTCCGCTCGAAGTGCTGAAATTAATCTAACGTTCGAGCTCTTCTTGTCACCTTGAAACACAACACTTGGGCCATCTTTATTCACCGTGTTGAAATTAATCTAGTGTTCGAGCTCTTCTTATCACCTTAAAATACAACACTTGGGCCATCTTCATTCACCCTTACGGTGACAATCTTTCAGAAACAGTCTAGATAGGCCATGTACTTGGTCAACCAATCCATGCCTAGAATCACATCAAAGTCGCGCATGGGCAACACGATGAGTTCCGCTGGGAGAAGAGCCTCTCCACTAGGAACTAGACAACCAGGGTAATAATCATCACAAGTTACCCTCTTGCTAACCGGAGTGATAACGCTCAACACATACGGCAACTGTGCTGGCGATTCCTGTATCCTGCTAGAGAATCGAGGTGAAATGAAGGAGTGCAAAGATCCTAAATCAAACAACACTTTAGCTTCAATGCCACAAACAGAAACCTTACCTACGACCACATGCTCCGCTGTTTCCGCTTCTTCCTGTGTCAATGCATAAGCGCGGCCTTGCCTTTGGGGTCGGTGTTGCTGTCCTTGCCTCTGCTGTCCTTGACCTTGTCGTGTCTACCCTTGGCCTTGCCTCACTTGCTGTTGCTGATGATTAGGCGTGGGTGGTGTCACCTTAGAAGACTGCTGGTACACTACTGCGGTGGGGCTCGACTAGAATACTTCTTTCTCGGGCACTTGGATAGGTGATGGTCCATTGAGCCATAGCCAAAACAGGCTCTCATAGACCTCTAACATTTGCTAGTCTCATGACCCTTCCCACATACACCGCAGACTAGTCGTGATGTCCTGCCAACAACTCCCTTCTGTTTCTTAGAATGCTGCTGACCTTTCCCAAAAGGTGAAACACTCCTCCTTGACTCTCCCAAGAATAGGCTTTTCTCAATTTCTTCCGCCGCATAGGCCCTGGCTACTGCATCATCATACTGAACTGGCCATTAGAAAGCTGTAGCATGTCCCTTAATAGCAGGCCTCAACCGTTCAAGGAACCTTTCTACTTTTTTCCCCTCAGTATCAATCAGATCTAAAACAAATCGAGAGAGCTGGCTGAATACATGCACGTATTCTGCAACGGTCATGAAGTTCTGCTGCAGGGAGAGGAACTCTGCCTTCTTCTTGCGGGTTACATGCTCGAGAATGAACTTCTTCCTAAATTGCCTCTTAAAGGCCTCCCAGACAGTGGCATCTGGCATGGCCCTCATGTGGTCCTGGATATTCTTCCACCATGTATCCGCGATATCCCTGAGCATAGATGCTGTGAGGACCACTTACTGCCTTGGCGTGCAAGTTAATGTATCGAAGACATTCTCAGTGTGGGCAAGCCATTTGTCTGCTTGCAACGGGTCCTCTTGTCCTGTAAACTCCGTGGCTCCCCTCTTTCGGAACGTTTCATACAAGGAATTGGGATCTCCAGGTTGATATTGCCTATTCAATAGGGCGGCTAACTGCATTTGCATGGCAGCTTGATTAGCATTACTAGCCGCTAATTGATCGTCATCATCATGAACTGTTCCTCCGTGTTGTACGTAGGACGATGAGGAGGTTGCAGTGGAGGGTCCGCACCTTCCAACTCCATATTATTGCGGTCATTATCGCCTGAACTGTTGTTTGTACCAAATCCCGACGCCATGGATCTGCAATTACAATGGTTGTTAATCACATACATATACATATATATATATATATATACATATATACTACAACTCTACATAAGATGATAATACATAATGGAAAACCCAACCCTAAAACAGACCTATCGGAACCTCACCACATTCCTTAATGTTCCTAAGTCTTCTAAATTGTTGTTTGATTTATCAGCGGTCGCTTTGATACCATTACTTACATATGTCACGCCCCGATCCCGGGAATTTGGGGATTTGAGTAGGCCCCTAGGACGTGGATACGTAATCCCGTAGGATTCCGTGCCCTGAAGAATTATGCACGAATTTCTACAAGGGAGATTCCACAGGAACGTGTGAGGTAAACCAACACACGTATGGACATAACTCATCATAAGCGAATGCCTGCGAAATACTCAGCAATAATCAAGAGCAAGTTAAAGAACATATCCCTTTTTATACATAGGTAGGTATATACATATACATCAGTGCTAAAGTTCTTCAATTACATTTCCTTCCATTCAACTCAATTTAAAGGTCGGATACAAAAGGGTCCAAAGTGCATTTTCCCCCATTTGAAAACCAAAAAGGTGGCCGTAACACCTCCAACACTGACGCACTCCATGGGATGACTAACAAAAGACATCGCCATCCTTTCATTCATCTATACCCCGAGGTACCGGTGGGGCACTCTCCGGGGGCGCGTCAACAACCGGGTTGGAATTAGGTTATGTACCTGCAATACCAAGGGTAACACTATTAACACTACAGTTAAGCAAGTACTGAAGCATATGAAGCAAGTATAACAATACATATCAACTGAACTTAATAGTATACACTGATTTAAAGAGGGCAATTGTAAATTACTAAACATATAGTGCATGAGTGGCAATGAATGAGGTATTACGATCAAAACATACTACGTACTAATTGGCAACCATGATGCTCTATTCTCCCAAAAGGGAGCATACATATGGGTTGTTAGGAGATCAAGCTAGCTTCCCGAGAAGCGTCGACAACTCCTCCATAAACTACTGCAGTAGTGACATATATATAATCAAAGGGCACAAGCTAAGTGGTGCCGACTCGAATTCAATCATACAAGTCATATCATACATAAGGAAGAATAGTCCAAAAGTATAATCAGTCATGAAACAGACGAATAATTAAATGAAGTTGGTGCATATGAGCTACAAGGCTTAAACCTTGACTATCCCCTTATGGCTAGCAAACACGCACTCAGTAGAAGCTCTGGCTTATCAGACACGCACTCATTGGAAGCTCATGTCTGAATTGCCTCAGGGTTTGACTAGAGAGAAAATGCATAAACAAATCATGTTGAAGGCATGGAATTTAACAATATGAATGCATTTGGATTGAGTGGATATTCAAGAAGTCACTATTTACTCTGCATCAGGTAGCCCATGATCCCCAAAGACATTCAACACGATGTACTTATAAAACGTCCGGTGTCATTGTATTACCACATCTTGGTATTACCTTATATGCATAAAGAACACCCCTTCTTATGCCAACATCCATGACTTGACTTTGCGGAATCATCCGGAATTCGTTTATCCTCTTGACGTATCATTATAGTTGGGCTAGTATAGTGGTAAGAAGGTGCTAATACTGAGGCCCTATAAGGTCAATTAAGAATTCCTAACATCTTAAATTCACTGGGTTTATACAGCTTAGCCGTATATAAGGTTACGGCTTAGCCGAGTGGTTCAGGTTTCCTCAAACAATTCCGATACATTTACGGCTTAGCCGTATATCAGCCTGCGGCTTAACCGTGCTAAGCCTACGGCTAGGTTATAGTTGGGTTACGGCTTAGCCGTAAGGCATTTTATGGTGTAGCCGTGTGTAAGCCGTAGAAGGAAATGAGTTTTCAAGCTCTCTGGAAAGTCCGCCGTAAGAAGGCTTACGACTTGGGCACGGGTCGGCTACGGCTTAACCGTAGTCCATTTCACGGTGCAGCCGTGGGTAAGCCGCAGTACACAAGCCAATTTTGTTGCTCTCGAGACTTTGAGCCATGAACATGTACGGCTTAGCCGTAGCTTCGCCGTACACTTCAGAAATCTGAACTCGGTTCTGTAGCTTAGTTTCATTGCAGGATTAATATAAAACCTGAGTTGTAAGGAGTTTACATGACTTAGTTATAGTATACTTGATGGTGTTCAGTACCCACAAACTCCTCTATCCCATTTTTACCACTCTAACTCAATCCATACCACATTTGTACACCATTAAACAATGAAAAATGACTGAAATTGGGAATTTAGATATCTAACTCATAAATCCATAACTTAATCACACATGCAATACATATAAATTCTAATACTTGCCTCTTAACAATGTTTGCCCTTTCCTAAGTCCTTCTTGTTGGGTGGCTAAGGGAAAGCCTCCAAATGAGAATGGGTTCTCTACAAGTAAAACACACAATTGATGAATGGGACATGGAATAACATGCATGTCATGTAGTCGGGTCCTTAATCCTCTAATAAACCCAAATGGATGAAATGGAAGTAATTCCTCACCTTTTGTAGCTGTAGCTTGGAGAAGGAACTGCTTTAATGGAAGGAATGCACAGTGAAGGTGAAAAAGAAGGAAACAAGCCCAATAGCCCACATAAGGAGGAAAGAAGAGAAAGGAAGAAGGGACGTTGAGTTCTCTTTTAAACTCAAGTTTTCCTGCATTTCACATGTAAGTCCAAGCTTTTCATGAAATTACAGTTTATACCACATGGACCTCAATTGGCTCAAAACGAGTTCGGATCAACGCAGGCCCAACACGAAAGATGATCTACACGAAAAATTACACAAGGAGTGATTGACGAGGTGACCATAAGATGCAAGATCAATTTACAAAAAGGTCCTCAACTACTGAAGTATGGTTCAAACTCCGCCCAACTACCTATCCAAGGCCCAAACCCGATAGTTTTACGTTAATTTAACCTCAATATGGCTTAATTTATATAAAACAAGATTAATTAATGTAATTAAGATTAGTGGGATTCGGAACCTTACATTCTCCCTCACTTAAGATCATTCGGTCCTCTGAATGCAACGTACCTCAGGTAGTAGCTCCGGATATTTTGTCCTAATCTGGTCCTCAAGCTCCCAAGTGGCCTCTTCCTGTCCATGATGTTCCCATAGGACCTTAACCCATTTGATCGTCCGGGTGCCCAAGACTTGTTCCTTAGTGTCAATGATGCGAAGTGGTCTTTCTTCATAGCTCACATTAGGTCTAACTTGTATGTCATCCAACTCAAGGACATGTGAAGGATCCTGAAGGTATTTCCTAAGCATCGACACATGGAACACATTATGAACTCCCGCGAGCAGGGGCGGTAGCTCCAATCGATAAGCCAAATTTCTAACCCTTCTTTGTATCTCGAAAGGTCCTACAAAACGCGGAGCTAGCTTGCCCTTTTGTCCGAACCTGATAGTACCCTTCACTGGGGAAACCTTTAAGAAAACCTTATCCCCCACTTGGAACTCAAGGGGCCGACGGCGGTTATCTTCATAACTTTTCTGGTGTGATTGTGCAACCTTCAATTTATCCTGCACCTTTTGCACCTTTTCTACTGTATCCGCTACCAGGATGGGTCCATGGAAACTCCTAACCCCTATTTCTTCCCAACGGATTGGAGTACGGCACTTACATCCATACAAGGCTTCGAACGGGGCCATTTCGATGCTTGCGTGATAACTATTATTGTACGTAAATTCGCATAAGGAGAGGTGTTCATCCCACTCCTTCTCGAAGTCCAACATGCTAGGTTCTAGCATATCCTTAAGGGTTTGTATCGTTCGCTCCGATTGCCCGTCGGTCTGCGGATGATAGGCTGTGCTAAAACTGAGTTTGGTACCCAAGGATGCTTGAAAAAACTGCCAGAAGGAAGACACAAATCTAATGTCTCGATCGGAAACAATGGAGACTGGAGTACCGTGTAGCCGCACAATCTCATCAATGAAGATCTTGGCCATCTCGTGAAATTTCATCCCTTTCCTAATGGGAATAAAGTGGGCTGACTTCATTAGTCGGTCGACAATCACCTACACAACATTGTGATGTCTACTTTTTCGGGGCAGCCCTGAAACAAAATCCATTGTCAAAATTTTCCATTTCCACTTAGGGATCTATAGAGGATGCAATATACCAGAAGGCTTCCTATGTTCAGCCTTTATACGTTGGCAGGTAAGACACCTTGCCACAAAGCCCGCAATATCCCGCTTCATGTTATTCCACCAAAACCCGCCATGTAGATTTCGGTACATTTTTGTACTCCCAAGGTGTATGGAATAGCGAGCATGGTATGCTTTGGTCATGATTGCCCTTTTTAAGTTATGATTTTGGACCGCTGGAACACAGAGCCTAGCTCTGAAGTACAGTACACCATCTATTAACCTGAAATCGGGTCTCTCCGATATGTGGTCACGAATCTTAACAAACTCCGGGTCTTCAAACTGCCTCTCCTTGATTTGTTGAATTAGGGTGGGCTCGAAGATTGACATAGCCACCAGTATGACCTCATCATTCACGAACTCAACTTCCACATCTAGATCTCGGAATTCTTCCACTAGAGACCATTCACCACACAGTGCTGCCATTTCAATGGTGGACTTCCTGTTCAAGGCATCAGCCACTACATTCCCTTTTCCAGAGAAATATTTGATTGGAAAATCATAATCCTTTATAAATTCCAACCACCTACGCTGCCTCATGTTAAGATCATGCTGCGAAAATAGATACTGGAGACTGCGATGGTCGCTATGGACTTCAAATTTCTCCCCGTACAAATAGTGTCCCCATATCTTCAATGTAAAGACCACTGCGGCCAATTCTAAATCATGCGTAGCATAGTTTTTCTCATGTTCTTTCAATTGCCGAGACCTATATGCTATCACCTTTCCATTCTGCATTAGCACACAACCTAAGCCAATCCTTGAAGCATCGGTATAGATAACAAACCCACCACTACCCTTCGGTAGAGATAAGATTGGAGCTGAGGTTAGTTTCTCCTTAAGGAGTTGGAAACTCGACTTACACTCAGCTGACCAAAAAAATGGCTCATTCTTCTGGGTCAATTTTGTCAAAGGTGCAACTATTTTGGAAAAGTCCTTCACAAACCTTCTATAATAACCTGCCAAGCCCACAAAGCTTCTAACCTCTGCAACTGTTTTAGGGCTTTGCCAATTGGTTACAGCCTCAACTTTAGCTGGATCGACTGTAAGCCCGTCTTTTGAAATAATATGCCCCAAAAAGGCAACTTGTTCTAACCAGAATTCACACTTGTCTAGTTTGGCATACAGTCGGTGGTCCCTTAATAATTGCAGAGAAATCCTCAAATGTTCTGCATGCTCGTCTCGGGTCTTGGAATATACCAACACATCATCAATGACAATGACCACAAATCGATCAAGGTAGGGTGAGAAGATTTTGTTCATCAAGGCCATAAATACCGTGTGGGCATTTGTCAACCCGAAAGGCATAACCAAGAATTCATAATGCCCATATCTTGTCTTGAAAGCTGTTTTTGATGTATCTTGGTCCCTAACTCGTAGCTGATGATATCTGGACCTTAGATCAATCTTTGAAAAATGGGTTGCACCCTGTAATTAGTCAAACAGTTCATCAATTCTAGGCAGGGGATATTTGTTTTTAATTGTCATTTGGTTCAACTGCCTGTAATCAATACACATTCTGAGGGTGCCATCCTTCTTCTTCATGAACAAGACTGGGGCTCCCCATGGTGATGTGTTAGGACGAATGAACCCCTTATCCAATAAGTCCTGCAACTGTATTTTCAGCTCACGTAACTCTGCTGAGGCCATTCTATATGGAGCCTTAGAGATGAGAGCAGTACCGGGTACTAACTCTATAGTAAAGTCCACTTCCCTAATCGGAGGAATACCAGGTACTTCAACAGGAAATACATCAGGGAACTCACAGACCACGGGTATCTCTTCTAGCTTTTTAGGTGCTTTCTTCTCCACAACAAGGCAATATATCCCTCGCAACCACTATGAATTAGTCTTTCCGCTCGAAGTGCTGAAATTAATCTAACGTTCGAGCTCTTCTTGTCACCTTGAAACACAACACTTGGGCCATCTTTATTCACCGTGTTGAAATTAATCTAGTGTTCGAGCTCTTCTTATCACCTTAAAATACAACACTTGGGCCATCTTCATTCACCCTTACGGTGACAATCTTTCAGAAACAGTCTAGATAGGCCATGTACTTGGTCAACCAATCCATGCCTAGAATCACATCAAAGTCGCGCATGGGCAACACGATGAGTTCCGCTGGGAGAAGAGCCTCTCCACTAGGAACTAGACAACCAGGGTAATAATCATCACAAGTTACCCTCTTGCTAACCGGAGTGATAACGCTCAACACATACGGCAACTGTGCTGGCGATTCCTGTATCCTGCTAGAGAATCGAGGTGAAATGAAGGAGTGCAAAGATCCTAAATCAAACAACACTTTAGCTTCAATGCCACAAACAGAAACCTTACCTACGACCACATGCTCCGCTGTTTCCGCTTCTTCCTGTGTCAATGCATAAGCGCGGCCTTGCCTTTGGGGTCGGTGTTGCTGTCCTTGCCTCTGCTGTCCTTGACCTTGTCGTGTCTACCCTTGGCCTTGCCTCACTTGCTGTTGCTGATGATTAGGCGTGGGTGGTGTCACCTTAGAAGACTGCTGGTACACTACTGCGGTGGGGCTCGACTAGAATACTTCTTTCTCGGGCACTTGGATAGGTGATGGTCCATTGAGCCATAGCCAAAACAGGCTCTCATAGACCTCTAACATTTGCTAGTCTCATGACCCTTCCCACATACACCGCAGACTAGTCGTGATGTCCTGCCAACAACTCCCTTCTGTTTCTTAGAATGCTGCTGACCTTTCCCAAAAGGTGAAACACTCCTCCTTGACTCTCCCAAGAATAGGCTTTTCTCAATTTCTTCCGCCGCATAGGCCCTGGCTACTGCATCATCATACTGAACTGGCCATTAGAAAGCTGTAGCATGTCCCTTAATAGCAGGCCTCAACCGTTCAAGGAACCTTTCTACTTTTTTCCCCTCAGTATCAATCAGATCTAAAACAAATCGAGAGAGCTGGCTGAATACATGCACGTATTCTGCAACGGTCATGAAGTTCTGCTGCAGGGAGAGGAACTCTGCCTTCTTCTTGCGGGTTACATGCTCGAGAATGAACTTCTTCCTAAATTGCCTCTTAAAGGCCTCCCAGACAGTGGCATCTGGCATGGCCCTCATGTGGTCCTGGATATTCTTCCACCATGTATCCGCGATATCCCTGAGCATAGATGCTGTGAGGACCACTTACTGCCTTGGCGTGCAAGTTAATGTATCGAAGACATTCTCAGTGTGGGCAAGCCATTTGTCTGCTTGCAACGGGTCCTCTTGTCCTGTAAACTCCGTGGCTCCCCTCTTTCGGAACGTTTCATACAAGGAATTGGGATCTCCAGGTTGATATTGCCTATTCAATAGGGCGGCTAACTGCATTTGCATGGCAGCTTGATTAGCATTACTAGCCGCTAATTGATCGTCATCATCATGAACTGTTCCTCCGTGTTGTACGTAGGACGATGAGGAGGTTGCAGTGGAGGGTCCGCACCTTCCAACTCCATATTATTGCGGTCATTATCGCCTGAACTGTTGTTTGTACCAAATCCCGACGCCATGGATCTGCAATTACAATGGTTGTTAATCACATACATATACATATATATATATATATATATACATATATACTACAACTCTACATAAGATGATAATACATAATGGAAAACCCAACCCTAAAACAGACCTATCGGAACCTCACCACATTCCTTAATGTTCCTAAGTCTTCTAAATTGTTGTTTGATTTATCAGCGGTCGCTTTGATACCATTACTTACATATGTCACGCCCCGATCCCGGGAATTTGGGGATTTGAGTAGGCCCCTAGGACGTGGATACGTAATCCCGTAGGATTCCGTGCCCTGAAGAATTATGCACGAATTTCTACAAGGGAGATTCCACAGGAACGTGTGAGGTAAACCAACACACGTATGGACATAACTCATCATAAGCGAATGCCTGCGAAATACTCAGCAATAATCAAGAGCAAGTTAAAGAACATATCCCTTTTTATACATAGGTAGGTATATACATATACATCAGTGCTAAAGTTCTTCAATTACATTTCCTTCCATTCAACTCAATTTAAAGGTCGGATACAAAAGGGTCCAAAGTGCATTTTCCCCCATTTGAAAACCAAAAAGGTGGCCGTAACACCTCCAACACTGACGCACTCCATGGGATGACTAACAAAAGACATCGCCATCCTTTCATTCATCTATACCCCGAGGTACCGGTGGGGCACTCTCCGGGGGCGCGTCAACAACCGGGTTGGAATTAGGTTATGTACCTGCAATACCAAGGGTAACACTATTAACACTACAGTTAAGCAAGTACTGAAGCATATGAAGCAAGTATAACAATACATATCAACTGAACTTAATAGTATACACTGATTTAAAGAGGGCAATTGTAAATTACTAAACATATAGTGCATGAGTGGCAATGAATGAGGTATTACGATCAAAACATACTACGTACTAATTGGCAACCATGATGCTCTATTCTCCCAAAAGGGAGCATACATATGGGTTGTTAGGAGATCAAGCTAGCTTCCCGAGAAGCGTCGACAACTCCTCCATAAACTACTGCAGTAGTGACATATATATAATCAAAGGGCACAAGCTAAGTGGTGCCGACTCGAATTCAATCATACAAGTCATATCATACATAAGGAAGAATAGTCCAAAAGTATAATCAGTCATGAAACAGACGAATAATTAAATGAAGTTGGTGCATATGAGCTACAAGGCTTAAACCTTGACTATCCCCTTATGGCTAGCAAACACGCACTCAGTAGAAGCTCTGGCTTATCAGACACGCACTCATTGGAAGCTCATGTCTGAATTGCCTCAGGGTTTGACTAGAGAGAAAATGCATAAACAAATCATGTTGAAGGCATGGAATTTAACAATATGAATGCATTTGGATTGAGTGGATATTCAAGAAGTCACTATTTACTCTGCATCAGGTAGCCCATGATCCCCAAAGACATTCAACACGATGTACTTATAAAACGTCCGGTGTCATTGTATTACCACATCTTGGTATTACCTTATATGCATAAAGAACACCCCTTCTTATGCCAACATCCATGACTTGACTTTGCGGAATCATCCGGAATTCGTTTATCCTCTTGACGTATCATTATAGTTGGGCTAGTATAGTGGTAAGAAGGTGCTAATACTGAGGCCCTATAAGGTCAATTAAGAATTCCTAACATCTTAAATTCACTGGGTTTATACAGCTTAGCCGTATATAAGGTTACGGCTTAGCCGAGTGGTTCAGGTTTCCTCAAACAATTCCGATACATTTACGGCTTAGCCGTATATCAGCCTGCGGCTTAACCGTGCTAAGCCTACGGCTAGGTTATAGTTGGGTTACGGCTTAGCCGTAAGGCATTTTATGGTGTAGCCGTGTGTAAGCCGTAGAAGGAAATGAGTTTTCAAGCTCTCTGGAAAGTCCGCCGTAAGAAGGCTTACGACTTGGGCACGGGTCGGCTACGGCTTAACCGTAGTCCATTTCACGGTGCAGCCGTGGGTAAGCCGCAGTACACAAGCCAATTTTGTTGCTCTCGAGACTTTGAGCCATGAACATGTACGGCTTAGCCGTAGCTTCGCCGTACACTTCAGAAATCTGAACTCGGTTCTGTAGCTTAGTTTCATTGCAGGATTAATATAAAACCTGAGTTGTAAGGAGTTTACATGACTTAGTTATAGTATACTTGATGGTGTTCAGTACCCACAAACTCCTCTATCCCATTTTTACCACTCTAACTCAATCCATACCACATTTGTACACCATTAAACAATGAAAAATGACTGAAATTGGGAATTTAGATATCTAACTCATAAATCCATAACTTAATCACACATGCAATACATATAAACTCTAATACTTGCCTCTTAACAATGTTTGCCCTTTCCTAAGTCCTTCTTGTTGGGTGGCTAAGGGAAAGCCTCCAAATGAGAATGGGTTCTCTACAAGTAAAACACACAATTGATGAATGGGACATGGAATAACATGCATGTCATGTAGTCGGGTCCTTAATCCTCTAATAAACCCAAATGGATGAAATGGAAGTAATTCCTCACCTTTTGTAGCTGTAGCTTGGAGAAGGAACTGCTTTAATGGAAGGAATGCACAGTGAAGGTGAAAAAGAAGGAAACAAGCCCAATAGCCCACATAAGGAGGAAAGAAGAGAAAGGAAGAAGGGACGTTGAGTTCTCTTTTAAACTCAAGTTTTCCTGCATTTCACATGTAAGTCCAAGCTTTTCATGAAATTACAGTTTATACCACATGGACCTCAATTGGCTCAAAACGAGTTCGGATCAACGCAGGCCCAACACGAAAGATGATCTACACGAAAAATTACACAAGGAGTGATTGACGAGGTGACCATAAGATGCAAGATCAATTTACAAAAAGGTCCTCAACTACTGAAGTATGGTTCAAACTCCGCCCAACTACCTATCCAAGGCCCAAACCCGATAGTTTTACGTTAATTTAACCTCAATATGGCTTAATTTATATAAAACAAGATTAATTAATGTAATTAAGATTAGTGGGATTCGGAACCTTACATTCTCCCTCACTTAAGATCATTCGGTCCTCTGAATGCAACGTACCTCAGGTAGTAGCTCCGGATATTTTGTCCTAATCTGGTCCTCAAGCTCCCAAGTGGCCTCTTCCTGTCCATGATGTTCCCATAGGACCTTAACCCATTTGATCGTCCGGGTGCCCAAGACTTGTTCCTTAGTGTCAATGATGCGAAGTGGTCTTTCTTCATAGCTCACATTAGGTCTAACTTGTATGTCATCCAACTCAAGGACATGTGAAGGATCCTGAAGGTATTTCCTAAGCATCGACACATGGAACACATTATGAACTCCCGCGAGCAGGGGCGGTAGCTCCAATCGATAAGCCAAATTTCTAACCCTTCTTTGTATCTCGAAAGGTCCTACAAAACGCGGAGCTAGCTTGCCCTTTTGTCCGAACCTGATAGTACCCTTCACTGGGGAAACCTTTAAGAAAACCTTATCCCCCACTTGGAACTCAAGGGGCCGACGGCGGTTATCTTCATAACTTTTCTGGTGTGATTGTGCAACCTTCAATTTATCCTGCACCTTTTGCACCTTTTCTACTGTATCCGCTACCAGGATGGGTCCATGGAAACTCCTAACCCCTATTTCTTCCCAACGGATTGGAGTACGGCACTTACATCCATACAAGGCTTCGAACGGGGCCATTCCGATGCTTGCGTGATAACTATTATTGTACGTAAATTCGCATAAGGAGAGGTGTTCATCCCACTCCTTCTCGAAGTCCAACATGCTAGGTTCTAGCATATCCTTAAGGGTTTGTATCGTTCGCTCCGATTGCCCGTCGGTCTGCGGATGATAGGCTGTGCTAAAACTGAGTTTGGTACCCAAGGATGCTTGAAAAAACTGCCAGAAGGAAGACACAAATCTAATGTCTCGATCGGAAACAATGGAGACTGGAGTACCGTGTAGCCGCACAATCTCATCAATGAAGATCTTGGCCATCTCGTGAAATTTCATCCCTTTCCTAATGGGAATAAAGTGGGCTGACTTCATTAGTCGGTCGACAATCACCTACACAACATTGTGATGTCTACTTTTTCGGGGCAGCCCTGAAACAAAATCCATTGTCAAAATTTTCCATTTCCACTTAGGGATCTATAGAGGATGCAATATACCAGAAGGCTTCCTATGTTCAGCCTTTATACGTTGGCAGGTAAGACACCTTGCCACAAAGCCCGCAATATCCCGCTTCATGTTATTCCACCAAAACCCGCCATGTAGATTTCGGTACATTTTTGTACTCCCAAGGTGTATGGAATAGCGAGCATGGTATGCTTTGGTCATGATTGCCCTTTTTAAGTTATGATTTTGGACCGCTGGAACACAGAGCCTAGCTCTGAAGTACAGTACACCATCTATTAACCTGAAATCGGGTCTCTCCGATATGTGGTCACGAATCTTAACAAACTCCGGGTCTTCAAACTGCCTCTCCTTGATTTGTTGAATTAGGGTGGGCTCGAAGATTGACATAGCCACCAGTATGACCTCATCATTCACGAACTCAACTTCCACATCTAGATCTCGGAATTCTTCCACTAGAGACCATTCACCACACAGTGCTGCCATTTCAATGGTGGACTTCCTGTTCAAGGCATCAGCCACTACATTCCCTTTTCCAGAGAAATATTTGATTGGAAAATCATAATCCTTTATAAATTCCAACCACCTACGCTGCCTCATGTTAAGATCATGCTGCGAAAATAGATACTGGAGACTGCGATGGTCGCTATGGACTTCAAATTTCTCCCCGTACAAATAGTGTCCCCATATCTTCAATGTAAAGACCACTGCGGCCAATTCTAAATCATGCGTAGCATAGTTTTTCTCATGTTCTTTCAATTGCCGAGACCTATATGCTATCACCTTTCCATTCTGCATTAGCACACAACCTAAGCCAATCCTTGAAGCATCGGTATAGATAACAAACCCACCACTACCCTTCGGTAGAGATAAGATTGGAGCTGAGGTTAGTTTCTCCTTAAGGAGTTGGAAACTCGACTTACACTCAGCTGACCAAAAAAATGGCTCATTCTTCTGGGTCAATTTTGTCAAAGGTGCAACTATTTTGGAAAAGTCCTTCACAAACCTTCTATAATAACCTGCCAAGCCCACAAAGCTTCTAACCTCTGCAACTGTTTTAGGGCTTTGCCAATTGGTTACAGCCTCAACTTTAGCTGGATCGACTGTAAGCCCGTCTTTTGAAATAATATGCCCCAAAAAGGCAACTTGTTCTAACCAGAATTCACACTTGTCTAGTTTGGCATACAGTCGGTGGTCCCTTAATAATTGCAGAGAAATCCTCAAATGTTCTGCATGCTCGTCTCGGGTCTTGGAATATACCAACACATCATCAATGACAATGACCACAAATCGATCAAGGTAGGGTGAGAAGATTTTGTTCATCAAGGCCATAAATACCGTGTGGGCATTTGTCAACCCGAAAGGCATAACCAAGAATTCATAATGCCCATATCTTGTCTTGAAAGCTGTTTTTGATGTATCTTGGTCCCTAACTCGTAGCTGATGATATCTGGACCTTAGATCAATCTTTGAAAAATGGGTTGCACCCTGTAATTAGTCAAACAGTTCATCAATTCTAGGCAGGGGATATTTGTTTTTAATTGTCATTTGGTTCAACTGCCTGTAATCAATACACATTCTGAGGGTGCCATCCTTCTTCTTCATGAACAAGACTGGGGCTCCCCATGGTGATGTGTTAGGACGAATGAACCCCTTATCCAATAAGTCCTGCAACTGTATTTTCAGCTCACGTAACTCTGCTGAGGCCATTCTATATGGAGCCTTAGAGATGAGAGCAGTACCGGGTACTAACTCTATAGTAAAGTCCACTTCCCTAATCGGAGGAATACCAGGTACTTCAACAGGAAATACATCAGGGAACTCACAGACCACGGGTATCTCTTCTAGCTTTTTAGGTGCTTTCTTCTCCACAACAAGGCAATATATCCCTCGCAACCACTATGAATTAGTCTTTCCGCTCGAAGTGCTGAAATTAATCTAACGTTCGAGCTCTTCTTGTCACCTTGAAACACAACACTTGGGCCATCTTTATTCACCGTGTTGAAATTAATCTAGTGTTCGAGCTCTTCTTATCACCTTAAAATACAACACTTGGGCCATCTTCATTCACCCTTACGGTGACAATCTTTCAGAAACAGTCTAGATAGGCCATGTACTTGGTCAACCAATCCATGCCTAGAATCACATCAAAGTCGCGCATGGGCAACACGATGAGTTCCGCTGGGAGAAGAGCCTCTCCACTAGGAACTAGACAACCAGGGTAATAATCATCACAAGTTACCCTCTTGCTAACCGGAGTGATAACGCTCAACACATACGGCAACTGTGCTGGCGATTCCTGTATCCTGCTAGAGAATCGAGGTGAAATGAAGGAGTGCAAAGATCCTAAATCAAACAACACTTTAGCTTCAATGCCACAAACAGAAACCTTACCTACGACCACATGCTCCGCTGTTTCCGCTTCTTCCTGTGTCAATGCATAAGCGCGGCCTTGCCTTTGGGGTCGGTGTTGCTGTCCTTGCCTCTGCTGTCCTTGACCTTGTCGTGTCTACCCTTGGCCTTGCCTCACTTGCTGTTGCTGATGATTAGGCGTGGGTGGTGTCACCTTAGAAGACTGCTGGTACACTACTGCGGTGGGGCTCGACTAGAATACTTCTTTCTCGGGCACTTGGATAGGTGATGGTCCATTGAGCCATAGCCAAAACAGGCTCTCATAGACCTCTAACATTTGCTAGTCTCATGACCCTTCCCACATACACCGCAGACTAGTCGTGATGTCCTGCCAACAACTCCCTTCTGTTTCTTAGAATGCTGCTGACCTTTCCCAAAAGGTGAAACACTCCTCCTTGACTCTCCCAAGAATAGGCTTTTCTCAATTTCTTCCGCCGCATAGGCCCTGGCTACTGCATCATCATACTGAACTGGCCATTAGAAAGCTGTAGCATGTCCCTTAATAGCAGGCCTCAACCGTTCAAGGAACCTTTCTACTTTTTTCCCCTCAGTATCAATCAGATCTAAAACAAATCGAGAGAGCTGGCTGAATACATGCACGTATTCTGCAACGGTCATGAAGTTCTGCTGCAGGGAGAGGAACTCTGCCTTCTTCTTGCGGGTTACATGCTCGAGAATGAACTTCTTCCTAAATTGCCTCTTAAAGGCCTCCCAGACAGTGGCATCTGGCATGGCCCTCATGTGGTCCTGGATATTCTTCCACCATGTATCCGCGATATCCCTGAGCATAGATGCTGTGAGGACCACTTACTGCCTTGGCGTGCAAGTTAATGTATCGAAGACATTCTCAGTGTGGGCAAGCCATTTGTCTGCTTGCAACGGGTCCTCTTGTCCTGTAAACTCCGTGGCTCCCCTCTTTCGGAACGTTTCATACAAGGAATTGGGATCTCCAGGTTGATATTGCCTATTCAATAGGGCGGCTAACTGCATTTGCATGGCAGCTTGATTAGCATTACTAGCCGCTAATTGATCGTCATCATCATGAACTGTTCCTCCGTGTTGTACGTAGGACGATGAGGAGGTTGCAGTGGAGGGTCCGCACCTTCCAACTCCATATTATTGCGGTCATTATCGCCTGAACTGTTGTTTGTACCAAATCCCGACGCCATGGATCTGCAATTACAATGGTTGTTAATCACATACATATACATATATATATATATATATACATATATACTACAACTCTACATAAGATGATAATACATAATGGAAAACCCAACCCTAAAACAGACCTATCGGAACCTCACCACATTCCTTAATGTTCCTAAGTCTTCTAAATTGTTGTTTGATTTATCAGCGGTCGCTTTGATACCATTACTTACATATGTCACGCCCCGATCCCGGGAATTTGGGGATTTGAGTAGGCCCCTAGGACGTGGATACGTAATCCCGTAGGATTCCGTGCCCTGAAGAATTATGCACGAATTTCTACAAGGGAGATTCCACAGGAACGTGTGAGGTAAACCAACACACGTATGGACATAACTCATCATAAGCGAATGCCTGCGAAATACTCAGCAATAATCAAGAGCAAGTTAAAGAACATATCCCTTTTTATACATAGGTAGGTATATACATATACATCAGTGCTAAAGTTCTTCAATTACATTTCCTTCCATTCAACTCAATTTAAAGGTCGGATACAAAAGGGTCCAAAGTGCATTTTCCCCCATTTGAAAACCAAAAAGGTGGCCGTAACACCTCCAACACTGACGCACTCCATGGGATGACTAACAAAAGACATCGCCATCCTTTCATTCATCTATACCCCGAGGTACCGGTGGGGCACTCTCCGGGGGCGCGTCAACAACCGGGTTGGAATTAGGTTATGTACCTGCAATACCAAGGGTAACACTATTAACACTACAGTTAAGCAAGTACTGAAGCATATGAAGCAAGTATAACAATACATATCAACTGAACTTAATAGTATACACTGATTTAAAGAGGGCAATTGTAAATTACTAAACATATAGTGCATGAGTGGCAATGAATGAGGTATTACGATCAAAACATACTACGTACTAATTGGCAACCATGATGCTCTATTCTCCCAAAAGGGAGCATACATATGGGTTGTTAGGAGATCAAGCTAGCTTCCCGAGAAGCGTCGACAACTCCTCCATAAACTACTGCAGTAGTGACATATATATAATCAAAGGGCACAAGCTAAGTGGTGCCGACTCGAATTCAATCATACAAGTCATATCATACATAAGGAAGAATAGTCCAAAAGTATAATCAGTCATGAAACAGACGAATAATTAAATGAAGTTGGTGCATATGAGCTACAAGGCTTAAACCTTGACTATCCCCTTATGGCTAGCAAACACGCACTCAGTAGAAGCTCTGGCTTATCAGACACGCACTCATTGGAAGCTCATGTCTGAATTGCCTCAGGGTTTGACTAGAGAGAAAATGCATAAACAAATCATGTTGAAGGCATGGAATTTAACAATATGAATGCATTTGGATTGAGTGGATATTCAAGAAGTCACTATTTACTCTGCATCAGGTAGCCCATGATCCCCAAAGACATTCAACACGATGTACTTATAAAACGTCCGGTGTCATTGTATTACCACATCTTGGTATTACCTTATATGCATAAAGAACACCCCTTCTTATGCCAACATCCATGACTTGACTTTGCGGAATCATCCGGAATTCGTTTATCCTCTTGACGTATCATTATAGTTGGGCTAGTATAGTGGTAAGAAGGTGCTAATACTGAGGCCCTATAAGGTCAATTAAGAATTCCTAACATCTTAAATTCACTGGGTTTATACAGCTTAGCCGTATATAAGGTTACGGCTTAGCCGAGTGGTTCAGGTTTCCTCAAACAATTCCGATACATTTACGGCTTAGCCGTATATCAGCCTGCGGCTTAACCGTGCTAAGCCTACGGCTAGGTTATAGTTGGGTTACGGCTTAGCCGTAAGGCATTTTATGGTGTAGCCGTGTGTAAGCCGTAGAAGGAAATGAGTTTTCAAGCTCTCTGGAAAGTCCGCCGTAAGAAGGCTTACGACTTGGGCACGGGTCGGCTACGGCTTAACCGTAGTCCATTTCACGGTGCAGCCGTGGGTAAGCCGCAGTACACAAGCCAATTTTGTTGCTCTCGAGACTTTGAGCCATGAACATGTACGGCTTAGCCGTAGCTTCGCCGTACACTTCAGAAATCTGAACTCGGTTCTGTAGCTTAGTTTCATTGCAGGATTAATATAAAACCTGAGTTGTAAGGAGTTTACATGACTTAGTTATAGTATACTTGATGGTGTTCAGTACCCACAAACTCCTCTATCCCATTTTTACCACTCTAACTCAATCCATACCACATTTGTACACCATTAAACAATGAAAAATGACTGAAATTGGGAATTTAGATATCTAACTCATAAATCCATAACTTAATCACACATGCAATACATATAAACTCTAATACTTGCCTCTTAACAATGTTTGCCCTTTCCTAAGTCCTTCTTGTTGGGTGGCTAAGGGAAAGCCTCCAAATGAGAATGGGTTCTCTACAAGTAAAACACACAATTGATGAATGGGACATGGAATAACATGCATGTCATGTAGTCGGGTCCTTAATCCTCTAATAAACCCAAATGGATGAAATGGAAGTAATTCCTCACCTTTTGTAGCTGTAGCTTGGAGAAGGAACTGCTTTAATGGAAGGAATGCACAGTGAAGGTGAAAAAGAAGGAAACAAGCCCAATAGCCCACATAAGGAGGAAAGAAGAGAAAGGAAGAAGGGACGTTGAGTTCTCTTTTAAACTCAAGTTTTCCTGCATTTCACATGTAAGTCCAAGCTTTTCATGAAATTACAGTTTATACCACATGGACCTCAATTGGCTCAAAACGAGTTCGGATCAACGCAGGCCCAACACGAAAGATGATCTACACGAAAAATTACACAAGGAGTGATTGACGAGGTGACCATAAGATGCAAGATCAATTTACAAAAAGGTCCTCAACTACTGAAGTATGGTTCAAACTCCGCCCAACTACCTATCCAAGGCCCAAACCCGATAGTTTTACGTTAATTTAACCTCAATATGGCTTAATTAATATAAAATAAAATTAATTAACGTAACTAAGATTAGTGGGATTCGTAACCTTACAAATAACGACGCCACCCTTCACCAAATGTCGTCAGAGCATCGTCCCCAGTGTCTATTACCGACAATGGTCCTTAGTTTGTCATGGGCAAGGAGAAAACAGGGAAAAGAAGAGAACAGAAGAAGAAGATGATGAGAGCAAGAAGAAGAAGAAAAGAAGAGGTAGAAAGGAAAGAAGATTAGTTGTTGGCTGTAGCGAAGAGAAGTAGAAAAGGGAAAATGTGAAAGAAGAAGGTAAAACAAAATGGAAAGAAGAAGAAAAACAATATTATGTGGAGCACAAACTCCAAAAAATAAACAAAAATGGCCCGCTGGGGCCTTTTTTGTTTACAAAATATTAGTGGGGATATTTTTGTCTAATGGCCTACTAAGGTGATTTTTTCTATAATATTTTCTTATTAAAACAAAAAAGATTTTAAAAAAATCATTTAAACCTCACCTAAGATTTGCATGCATGGCAAACTGTTATATTTTTTTCATCTAATTAGAGAGCATGGAACTCGCCACCGCTATGAGTTTGATGGGAGTTAAAAAAAAAAAAGAGCTGCAAGATGCAAGGGTTGCGGCGCACGAGGGAGGGTGAAATTTGAGGGGCTGGGGAAGTTGGGGAGGATGGTAGCTGATGGGGGCGGTTAGAGAGGAGGCGGAGGAGGGCGAAGACATCATTGGAGAAGTTGGGCCGTCTCAAACATCAAGATGCCAAAGTTGTAGATAACAGCTTTGACAGGAATTTCGGAACAGAGGAGGACAGATCTCTATTGTGTAGAGAGGATTGATTTGCATTGGCTGGGTTCCCTTGATTTGCAAATCAACAAAAGGTGGGCCACAACTTGGATCTGATGCAAAGAACATAAAGCAGAGCGCTAGATTTCCTGTGTGAACGGAGAAAAAAGAGCGCAGGGTGCTGCCGGATTACTGTTGCTAGGGAGGAAAAAGAAATAGGGGTTTTTCCTGTTTTGGTATCAGAAGTATCTCTAGGTTGGTTGGGCACGGAGAAGATCCGGAATTATAGAGGGTGATCGAAGTTTTGAATAAAAAAATGATCAAAAATCGTTGTCCCTGCTGCTCCCCTCTCACAAAAGAGGGGATCCAGACGCTGCCGTCGCCGTTGCCTCACCATCGCCGATCGCTTGGCCATTGCGCTTCTTCGATCGACACTGCATCGTAGTCGCCGCCGAGGACGAACAGAGGGGGCTGTGTTTAGGTCCATTGTTTGCTCCAACCCCTCCAATTCCTTCCCCTCCATCCTCTCCCTCCTTCCCTCCCTCCTCCACCGCAACCCCTTCTCTAACGCCCGCTACATCCTGCTTTCCTTCATCTCCTTCGATCGCTCAAGCCACCTCCTCGACAACTCCCTCTCCACTCTCCCCGCCAGCTCCAATCCCCTTTCGACACTGCGATCGGATACCAAGTTGAGCAGTGGGTTTTTTTTTCCCTAATAGAAGCATCGGCCCAGTTAGATGAAAAAATATACGGCTACAGCACACTCGTACCTTGGATTGGGGTTGGGTGAGGTTTATGGTTTGAAGGTATCCTTCCATAAGTTTTAAAACTTTTTAGATAAGTCCTTTAGTTTTTTTGTTTTAAAGATTCAATTAAAGATATTCATCCATTTAAAGCCATTTTTTGATGTTCTTTTTCTTTTTTTAATTGAATATTTTTTTTAAAGATATTCAATTAAAGATACTATTAATTGAAACAAAATCCTTTTTCACTTTCTCTTTATTCTCTTTATTTTCTTACATAGCATTCTATGGTGATTGAGGACAACTAGGGTCCCCATAGGGATCATCTGCATGTAATGGTTCCAGGATCTAAGATGCCTTTAAATAAATGATAATTTAGATATTTGAAAAAAAATGAGGGAGAAAGTTGCCATAAAATATCATTAAATTATCGGATGTCCTTTTAAAGCTTGTTTCGATAGTAAAGTGTTGTGAGGTAAAGCCTCAATTTAATAGAAAATAAAATATATTGGTGTTAAATGATAATATGATGAGTTATTATTTTTAATGGCTTGAGAAGGAATCTTTTTAACTTTTTGTGTTAAAAATAAATATTTTTTATCAGATAGTAGGATCAAAAGTAGCTTTTTGACGTTTTAGTGTGAAAAGGTAGAAGAATTTTTTGAAAAGTGGTATTTTGATTTACTCCTTTTTGTTTATGGTGTCTTAAAATGACATCTCACTTCAACTTACAAGTGAAGTGAATTTACCAAACGCACTGAAAAACTTATCTAATTTAAATTTTTTTGAAACTTGTGTCCATTTTTAACGCCGCTAGTTTTTACTGCCGGTCCCAAGCCCGGGTAAAGGAGGAGGGTTACATTGGTAGGTTGACAGCCAGCGTAAAACTTTGTCACAAGTCAAATATGAATTTTGAGAAAATAATATTTCGCAAGAAGGCTAAGGCGTTCCCCTTTTTAAGCGACACATTGTAGCGTCGCCCGGCCGCAATGAAAAGTGTGTAAGGACTACTGCATGACTTTGGGCTAGTGTGGTTAAAGAAGTTAATCCATGAGAAGAAGAGGAGGAATAGGAAAATTAGACTTGCTACTTGGAATATAGGAACCTTGACAGGTAAGAGCATGGAATTGGTTGAGGTAATGAAAAGAAGAAGAATTAATGTGGCTTGTATACAGGAGACAAAGTGGAAAGGGTATAAAGCTAAGGAGCTCACGGATGGGTATGAGCTTTTCTATGCAGAAAAGAGTAATACAAGAAATGGAGTAGGTATAGTTGTAGATAAAGATTTGAAAGAGAAAATTGTGGGGGTAATGAGGTTTGGTGATAGAATTATAGCAATTAAACTAGTGCTAGAGGAAGACATAATTCATATCATCAGTGCATATCCTCCCCAAGTAGGACTAGAGGAAAGTGTGAAAAGACAATTTTAGGAGGAGATGGATGATTTAATGTGAGAAATCACAAATAGTGATAAGATTTTTCTTAGAGGGGATTTAAACGGGCATATAGGAAGAGATAATAGAGGATATGAGAGAGTGCATGCAGGGCAAGGATTTGGAGAAAATAATGAATTCGGAAACACTATATTGGACTTTGTAGTAGCATTTGATCTCGTAGTAGCAAATATTTACTTTAAAAAGAGAGATGAGCATTTAATTACCTATAAAAGCGAAAGTAATAGGAGTCAGATAGACTTTTTTCTAGTTAAAAAATAGGACCGATTGGTATGTAAAGATTACAAGGTTATCCCAGGAGAGAGTTTGACTACGCAACATAGGCTCAAAATTTTAGATATTTGCATTAGAAATAGAAAGAGAGCGGTAGTAAGCAAAATGGACTCTAAAACTAGGTAGAGAGATTTGAAGGGGGAAAGAGCAAATATATTTAAGGATAAAATGATTGAAAAGGGAGAATGGAATATTGAAGAAGAAATTACAGTAATGTGGAATCAAATGGCTAATTGCATTAAGAATGTTGCAAATGAGGTACTTGGACAATCAAAAGGAAAAAGACATATTAATAAAGAAAAATGGTGGTGGAGTGTGGAGGTTCAGGTAGTTATTCGACAAAAAAGACATTGCTATACAGTTTGGCAGGGGACTAAGAGTATAAAAAATTTTGAGTTATATAAGAAAGCAAAGAAAGAAGTTAAGAAAGAAGTAAGTAGTACAAAGTTCAAAGCATACAATGACCTCTATAATAGGTTGGGAACAAGAGAAGGAGAAAATGATATTTTTAAACTCGCAAAAATAAGAGAAAAGAAAAGTAGGGACTTAGATCATATCAATTGTATCAAGGACAATGAGGAAAATATTCTGGTGAAGGATAATGATATTAAAGAAAGGTGGAAGGAATATTTTAGCAAACTTCTAAATGAAGAACATTTGGGCAAAACAAAAGTTAAGGAGGATATTTCATTACTAGAGCATACTTTTCTCCAAAAGTAGGGACTTAGATCATATCAATTGTATCATGGACAATGAGGAAAATATTCTGGTGAAGGACAATGATATTAAAGAAAGGTGAAAGGAATATTTTAGCAAACTTCTAAATGAAGAACATTTGGGCAAAACAAGAGTTAAGGAGGATATTTCATTATTAGAGCATACTTTTCTCCGTAGAATTTGAGGGGTGGAAGTGAAGGAAGCATTGAAACGAATAAAGACAGGAAAGGTGACAGGCCCAGATGGTATTCCGATAGAGGTATGGAAATGCTTAGGAGAGGTTAGGGTGAGTTGGTTATGTAGACTATTTAATAAGATAGTTGTGACAAAGAAAATGCCGGATGAATAGAGAAGAAGCATTGTAGTACCTATATATAAGAATAAAGGAGATATACAAAATTGCACCAACTATTGAGGGATTAAACTTATGAGTCATACTATGAAGTTATGGGAGAGAATAATAGAGCAAAGACTGAGAAAAAAGACCCAGATCTCTAAAAAACAATTTGGTTTTATGCCAGGGAGATCAACTATGGAAGTTATCTTTTCACTTAGGCAATTAATGAAAAAATATTGAGCAAAGAGGAAAAATCTACATATGGTCTTTATCTATTTGAAAAAAGCCTATGATAGGGTACCGAGGAATTTAATTTGGTGGGTTTTAAAAAAATGTCCCCAGAGGTTACATTGAAAATTTTAAGGATATATATGAAAGAGCAGTAATAAGTGTGAGAACCACATGTGGAGAAATAAGTGGATTCCCTGTGACTATAAGTTTATATCAGGGATCAACCTTAAGCCCTTATCTCTTTGCATTAATTATGGATGAGTTAACTGTACATATTCAAGAAGAAGCATCATGGTGTATATTGTTTGCAGATGATATAGTACTGGTGGATGAATCAAGAGATGGAGTAAATGCAAAACTTGAGAGATGGCGGGGCAGTAGAATCTAGAGGCTTTAAAATAAGTCGTACAAAGACAAAATATATAGATTGCAACTTTAGTGAACATATACAAAGTGTTGAAACCACTGTCAAAATTAAAACCTATGAGATACTATGTAGAGATTCTTTTCGGTGCTTAGGCTCGATGATTAGTAAAGATGGGGAGATTGACACATAAGTGGAGTATAGGATATAAGCTGGATGGCTGAAGTGGAGACTAGCTTCTAGAGTGCTTTGTGACAGACGAATGCCAACAAAATTGAAGTGCAAATTTTACGGGACAGTGGTTAGATTAGCTATGATATATGGAGTAGAATGTTGACCAATTAAGAAAACGCATATTCATAAGATGGATGTAGCGGAAATGAAAATGTTTAAATGGATGTGTGGTAACATTAGGAAAGATAAAATTAGAAATAAGCGCTTTCGACAGCATTTAGGGTTAGCACCAATAGGGGATAAGATTAGAGAACCCTTTAAGATGGTTTGGGCATGTTGAGCGTAAGCTAGTAATGACACAAGTGAGAAAAAGTTTGGCTATACAGGTGGATGGCCCATCAAGAGGTAGGGGTAAGCCGAAGAAAACATTGATGGAAGTCACTAATTCAGATTTGAAGAAGTTTAACTTTTCAAAGGATTTGGCTTAAAATAGAACGGAATGGAGAAACATAACTCATGTAGCCGACCCTAACATAGTTGGGATAAGGCTTTGATGATGATGATGATGATGATTGTGTCCATTTTTAAAATAAGGCAACAACTTGAGCCCTTATTTGAAAATTCTCCTTATTTTTTCCTCCTCATTCTTGCTCAAGAGTTTCAGTATTTAAAAAGAGTACGAATCCGATCGTACTTAGGTCAGTTGGGGGGGGGGGGGGGGGGGGGCTAAGTTTTAAACAGATCTAGATGGCTCATAATCTTTTCATTTTTGGCCATCTCTAATTTCATTTGAGAGAGTGATAGTTGTAACCGTGGATGGTATACATTTTCCATTTGCTTCCTCTTTTATATTTATAAATATATATATATATATGACCAAGAATTTAGTTTAGGGAAAATTTTAGAATAAGGCCTGACTTTTCACCACACTTCAAAAATAGGATAGAAAAAAATCTATATTTCAAATCAGGAGATAAGCTTTTCATTTTCTTTCAGGGCAGCACAAACCACCAAATTGGACATTTTTTGCAACTTTTTCCACTTTTCTTTTTTTAAAATCTTCAAAATGCCCTTCTTTCTTCCTTTTGTCCCAAAATTATATTAAATTGAGAATCAAGTCTCCTAAAAAACTTTACCATATCAATCATGTACATGGATGGTTTCGATAAGATGAGTTTAGATGGCCAAGGATCTCACTAGTTTGCAAGTGGTGGCCTCAACAACTACAAGAAAGGCCTTAAATTACACGTTCATGCACTGTCATCATCATCATTAGAAGAATTAGAAAATCCCATGGCCATCGTTGTTGATGTTGCTACATTGGCCACAGGCCCCATGCCCTCCATATCAGCTCCTCTCTTAGTCGTAGCAACTTTACTGTGTGTTGTCTTGGTTTTGCCCTAGTTTGTTACATTTAAAGTACTTTTCTCTTCGTTTCTTTTTTTCCCTTTTTCTTCTTAGAATATATTGGGTTGTTGTGTGTGTAAGATCCCACCCTAGTCTCCCCTATTTTATTGCCTATGTATTTGATATTTTATGTGGCTTAGAGTCTTAGACGCGATTAACTTAGAATTCAATTGCTACAGTATGATTGTCTTATATATTCTTATATTTGCTAAACCATCGTGTTTAACAGTGCTATCCTTAGTGTTACAAGTGTTAAACCCTTTGCCGGCTAGGCAGTTGATGCATCCTCGAAGGAGACCACATTAGTACTTCAGGGAGTAGATGAGTGGAATGAGGATGACATTTACTATTAGTCATTCTACTTAGTGCGTCATAGGATTTATTTTGGGTTACTTAGGGAGTAGCCATGTTTTGATTTGTATCTTGATTATGCCATCATTATCATGCTGTATTTGGAGTCATTGATCGATGGACATGTATTTTGCATTTATATATATGTTTATATACCTTGTGTTTATCATGTACATGTAGATGGGCTACTTAAGAAACGTTGGTATTAATGAATGAATGTTTCTTAGTGTTCATGACAAATACATGTATACTTCACAGGTTTCCGCTTCATTATTACAATGATTGAGATGTATTTATGAATCTTCCTCACATATTCCTGTGGAAATACTTTTGTGGTGGTTCGTACGTGTCTTAACATGGCATGAATTGTTATGGGTTATGATAGCCGCGCTTGGAAATCTCTTTTAATCCCCAATTCTTGGATTTGAGACATGACACCGGGTTATTAATTCGAAGCATCCAACATGTTAGCTGAGGTGGCTAGTTGTAACAAGAGCCTCTTTTCTAAATCATGTATTTGCGATCTTCTTTATTCACCAACAATAGCCTCTACCAGAGAAAGCTACTGAGACAGATTACTCTACTGTTACATCAATTTTTAAGGAATACTTTTCTAATCAAAAAAGATATTATGGGGCACCTTCTCATGTCAATTAGATTTACATAAAACTTGGCATGCCCCACATAATTGAAGAGTGTTTATTTTGAACGATTTGAATTTACAGCAGATGGACCCCGTATGCATGGGTCCTCTAAACTCTAGATCCAACCATTGCTTTTGATTGACATGGTCATGATCTGATAACAAGACGAATTTGTTTTTCCGTTTTCGCTTTAGATGAGGTATACTGAATGTGACACGATCATATAGCGTTGTAAACTAGACCGCGCTGTCTAAGCCCATCATGGCCTGACATGCCGGTCAATGTGCCGCAACCTATCCTAGGCACAGGCCGTGCTGGGCCAGTGGGCCGTTAACTATAGCGGCCTTACACGGCCTGGTGGCCCACTAGCCCCATCGATGGGGTCATGGGCCTTAGACCAAGCAGGATGGTATTGTGTGAATTATCTTTCTTCATATGTATGATGGATGTAAATTATGTTTTTCAAGAAAATAATCAATATCATTGCTCTTAGTTAATTAGGTATTAGCATAATATCCTGTGCTCAGCATGGACATGGTCAACATTGAGAATTAAAAATTCATAGATTTTAGAAAGAAAACAAAAGAAAAAAAAACCTTATAAGAGTACTTGTTTTCGTAATCCAAAAGCCAGTGGCATAGAAATGGAGGAGGAGAATTTTAATAGAAAGGGAGTGTTAGATTTGGATAGAAACAGAGTGTTTGCAAAAAAAAAAAAAAAAAAAAAACAGTGAAACCTTGCCAACTGAGGAGTTGTTATTAGTGCTTTAGATAATGGGATAAAGTGGGTAGTTGCATGGGATATGAAGTGGCGATTAGTTGTATGAGATAAGTAGCGTAGCGTGAGAAAATTTGAAAAAAAAAAAACTTAAGAGTCAAAATCCCAGCCAGCAATCAAAATTAAAGCCACAACCGTTGGCTTTAATATAGTATAATTAGCATTGGGAAGATACATCTAACCCATTAATGGAGTTTAGTTTGAATGATTTTGATTAACACTAGGTGGGCTCTAGTATGGAGTTCCACTCTTTTATACTCTGGATCCACTTGTTTTTAGTTGACATGGACATGATGTTATAATAAGATGCATTTTAAATGTTTTAATTTTTGTTTTTATTATTATTGTTATTGTCACTTCCCAAATTTTGAGATCCTTGGGACATTTAGAGTTTAAGGCGTAACGGTCTTACAATTGTGTAATATAAAACATTCATTTGATTGAAGCATTAAGTGGGAGAATTCAGAGTCAACTAGATTAAATTAAAGCATTAATAATTAAGTCACTAATAAAAAGTTAACAAAATGTCTAATACCAATGATTTCAAAATATCTAAAGAAATATAACATATCCAACTACATCATAAAATCAAATAAATATTAAAGATTTATATAGTGACTCGATCCTCATGATCGCCCATTTCTGCAAGAAATCTAAGGTTCATCATTGATGGGGTCAACCTCAATATCTGAAAACAAAAGAAAAAAAAAAGAACAAACACATATGAGCATAAAGCTTCACAAGTAAACAATGTTATGATAGCAATCTGGGACGATGAGCAAATATGATTAATTTAAGGATAATCCAATAATATGAGATGCTAAGAAATATTAACAAGATAATGATAACAAGAATAATTTTACAATGATTTATGTATATTGGTAATAAAATATAAATCACATGATCTAATATATGAAAAGGCATATCATTAGCTATAATACACACATATAAGGCCTCGAAGCCATAATCACACATAGAAGGGCTTGAATCCATAATCACACATATAAGAGTCCGAAGCCATATGAGACTAGCTGCAGTCTAGTTATTACATACAAAGGAGTTCCCAAGCCCCAATGTCGTACTCACAAAAGAGGGCAAGAGTCCGCATGTGAGTAACCCCCCTCCCGTTACGTTGCTCATGCGTTGGATAATGCCTTAGAGGTCAAGGATTACATTCAAAGGGAATTATCTCATAATTTAATTCCCATAGCATGATACGGTGTTAACATTTTTATATTATTAATGGAAACACAATATATTAGTGAAATTCCAACTATAACATAGGACATGATAGAAATATTTCTAGCAAGGGATCATATAAAAATTTATATATCTCATGGTAGCATTAACAGAACATGGAATGAGTTTGATCCTCAAAAGTTGGATCATTGATGAGTATACAAATTAATTCATAAAGGTAAAATCATATTAATAAAATTAATGGCCCTAGACAAGCAAAGATGCTAGGAACTGGGCCCTGTATGAACAGCAGGATTGCATGTTAATTTAACATTTGGAAGGCAAAGTTAGAAAACTCTAATACTAGAGGATCATAGTACGCTTATTTGCTTGGATTCACGGTGATCACTAGATCGAACTTGTCATGACCTGGATGTTCTGGAATCTCAATGTGGGTCCCTTGTAATGAGAGGTAATAAATAATTAGGATTCAGATAGATGTGCAATTAATGGATTTAGTTTGGATAAAAGTTAAGTGTGATGGTGTAACACTCCGACCCAGCTTGACCTCGTTTAGCGCTTAATTACTGTTGTTTTTCATTGTTAGTTATGTTTTACTTTTGTTTTGGATTCGTTGCGGGTCATGGATAGGTAGTTGGGTTGGGTTGAGTTTGACCTGGATTAGGTAGACCAAGCCCTTTTTTGTAATTTTAGCTTTTTTTCGACATGGTCATTTTTGCATCATCTTGATGTTAACATGTATCTTTTGTTGAGCTCGTTAACTTTCGTAACTACGTCGTTTGCAACCGAGGTCGTATGATTCCACTGGACCCGAATTTGACTCAAATTGGAAATTGATTTATGACTTGGACTTTATTATAACTTGTACATCCACTTACCTTATATAAGAGCCACTTCATCGACTCAAGCTCTCTTTCTCTCTCTCACTCTTTTTTCTCCCTGTTCATGTGGGTTTCTCTCTCCCTCCTGAGTTTCCTTCTCCATCGATCGATCAAGCCAAATTGAGGGACTTTGGTTCTTTCATTCACTGGAGTTTGGATTGAGGTGAGTTAGAGGTCTTCTCCATCTCCCCCATCTTTTTCTTTTTCATGTTTCCATGATTCCATGACTGCTCAAGATGTTTTCTTTCTCTTCTTTATGCATGCATGATAGCAGTGGTGGTGTTTGGATGTGAATGAGCCCAAGGACAATTATTGGTATAATTGAACTCAATTAAGGCAAGTATAAGCTTAACTTGTATGAACCCATGTTGGTAATTACTTGATTTTGGTTAATTCTCATGTATTTGCATAGACAACAGGTTTACAGCCCAAATTGAGCTTATTTCCCCTTTTTCTGTTGAGATTTGCTTATTTCACATTGTTCCAGATTTTATGTATTTGATTTAGAATTCGACTACGCGCATGCACGGCTAAGCCGTGAAATGTGCTACGGCTAAGCCGTGAAACACAATACGGCTAAACTGTAGGCCCCACTATAACATAGCCGTAGAACAGTACAGGGTGACACCTGAAAATAACTGAGAGTATGCAAATCGGCAACTCTTCTACGGCCCAGCCATGGCTAAGCCGTGACCTTCTACGGCTAAGCCGTAAGGCTCTTTCGGCTAAGCTGTAGGGTTGCCTACGGCTAAGCTGACTGACTGGAACAGGAAGAAAGATGGAAAAGGTAAGGGACCTGTAGGACCTTTACAGTAGAAGGTAGGCACCTTTGACTGGCCCAAGGGGATATGATAAAATGCGTGAATGATCTCGAGGGTTGCGAATCATTCATGTTCGTTATCCAGTTGTTAAACACCTCCCCATGGGTGTTGGTTTAAGGGACTTCGGTGCACCAGCTAATACAATGCGACACTAGATAACGGTGCATCGAATAACTTAAAAATACATCATCATGCACGGTTAGAAACACTGGATAAATAGATTAGAATTGGTTAGTAAATGACTTTGATTCGCTATGCTAACAGTTGCTTGCATGACATGTTGTCTGTCGATCATTGATTTCTACTCTCTAGCATGATTACTTGTTTCAGCTACTTTTACATTGTCAACTATGTCTCTATGGTTTATTTACCTTGAGTATGCATGTACGATTCACGTATAAGAAATGATCTTGGATATGCACGCAGGATTTGCTTGTCATGACCTACTCAGGGTTTTCATGATTGACTCTGTATGGTCAGGTACTACTTAGCCTCAGCCTTAGGATCCCGATGTGGTGAATTTGGTGTAGTTTTCATGGCCTTGCTGCAGTAAGGAAACGTCTTGAGGAATCCGGACCCCAGGAAACTCGAGAACCATTTGTACCCTAGCTCGGACAATGGTATTCTCTGCATGGATATAAGATCCCTCTTTTGGGAGCATATGGCAATGTAGTTGCCAACTAGTTATGTACACAGCATGTATACATTGATTCGCATGGCATATTTCTTTCTTGCACGACAGCTTAGTATACGAATGTGACTTATTTTAATTTACATGATGTTCTTTATTCTATTAGACACAGCATGCGTTAACTGTTATGGCTTATACTTTGCTGAATCGTTGTATTCACGAGTTGTTTATGGTGTTGTAGGCTCAGATACCCATTCCGACCCCTCGTCGGTTGGCCAGACTCTAGTCGAGACCCCCGGGGCCCCATCAGGCCTAGAGGAGTGGATGTGAGCACTCCACCGGAAAGCGCCCTGGACATGCATGGCATAGGAGTCTTCTTTTGAGTTTTGTCACGCTTGTATACGTCCTGATTGTATATGTTTATTTTGATCATTTTGTAAAACCTTCTTCGATATGTCAGTTATGTCTTCGTATTCTCTTCTTGCATTGTTTAGTTTGATGTTTTGATATCTACAGCTTCCGCGTACATGTTTGGCACGTGTGAATGTTCCCTTATGCGTGTGCAGTTAGACCGGGCCTACTTGTACAGGCATGGGATTACGTGTGTCATCGGTTTGGCTTTTTCTAACCCCCAAACTCCTGGGCTTGGGTTGTGACGTACGTATTATATGGTATCAGAGCATTTCTTGCTCTAGATGATAAGCATGTAGGCATGTAGGATCGTGGTGAGGATACGATTCTTTCATGGTGCTTTTCTAGCTTTTGGGGAATAGTTGGGCGTATTGTTTTGTGTTTGAGTTTGACTCTTTCCCATTTTATAGGATATGGCATCCGGTTCAGATTCTCAGCATAATGCTGGAAATAACGAAGGCGGTTCCGTACTATCAGCACAGGCAATGAGCACCGATGAGCGCATCCTTATACTATTTCAGTCCATGCAGGCTCAGTCACAGTCGATGCAGAATTTACAGGCACAGGTCGTGACAATGTTAGACAGTTAAAGCCAAGCACTAGCCCAGTCGCATGTGGACCACCAGGTGGTCTTTCAGCAGAGAGAGAACGACCCAAACGCCCTCTATGATAAATTTCGCAAGGGAGGAGCTACGGAGTTCTACGGGACAGAAGAGCCACTCAAGGCAGAGTAGTGGCTAGAGCAGACAGAGGACGTGTTTGAGATTGTAGTGTGCACGAACAGGCAAAGGGTTGGTTTAGCAGCCTCTATGTTACGAGATGTCGCAAAGACTTAGTGGAAGAGTGTGAAGGACTCGTACAGAAACATGCCCAGCGCGACAGTTTGGGGTACATTCAAGCAACAGTTTCGGAGGAAGTTTATCCCGGCTCATGTGTTTAGAACCAAGGAAGTTGAGTTCTTAGCCCTCCGCCAGCAGCAGACAACAGTGGCAGAGTATGTGAATAAGTTCACCCAGTTATCGCATTTTGTTCCAGATTTGATCAATACCGAGGAAAGAAAAGTGAACTGATTTGTTGAAGGTTTGCATCCCCGGTACATGCACCATGTGACTGCTTTCCAGCGTCCGGCTACGTTTGATGATGCAATGGACAGGGCCTATTCTGCTGAGGCCATCCACCAAGCTGAAAGAGCCGTTGATCCTAAGTGGTAGCCACCATTTAGTGTACGTGGACAGGTACAGAAGAAGATGAGAGGCCAGCAGAGTACTTCCAGTTCTGCCGGTACTAAATGCGAGCATTGTGGCAAGGGCCACAAGTCTGAAGTTTGTTGGAGGAAGGCAGGAGCTTGCTTCATCTACGGTTCTAAGGAGCATATGATAGCCAGCTGTCCTCGATATAAGGCTTCCTAGCCTCTATCATCTAGTACTACCTCGGTGCAGCTTTTGGCCGATCCAGTGTGTCTATAGCTCCGAGCAAGTCACAGCCAGCCCGTTCAGTCCCGAGGCAGTCACGTTAGACAGCTCGTGCGTACGCCGCTACCCATGAGAGTGTCGAGGATCCACAGGTGGTCGAAGGTACTGTTTTGATTTCGCATGTTGAGGCGTTAGCATTGTTCGATTCGGGGTCTATGCGATTCTACGTAGCACCTCAATTTACTGAGCGATTACAGCAGCCGTTGAAGCCGTTGCCATATGTGTTAGTTGTATCCACCCCAGTTGGCAAGCGAGTGGAGTGTAGTGTATACTACCCCCATTGCAACATGTAAATTGCAGGTCATCAGTTACCTGTTGATTTAATCCTGTTGTCGATGCTGGATTTCGACATGATCCTTAGAATGGATTGGCTCGCTCGATATTATGCTTGTGTTAACTGTTACAACAGGACGATCTTCTTCGATTTAAGCAAAGGCTTCCATTTCAAGGGCAGTCAGGAGAGATACCCCAGGCGTGTGATTTCTATATGCAAGGCAGATCGTTGGATCCGCAAGGGGTGTGAAGGCTTCATTGCCTTTATTTCGGAGAAGAAAGAGACGAAGCAGTTAGGTGAGATTCAGGTGGTCTGTGACTTTTCCGATGTTTTTCCGGACGATGTGCCAGACCTACCCCCGGTTCGAGACGTGGAGTTTGCCATTGACCTTGTTCCAGGCACGGCACCGATCAGTAAAGCTCTGTATCGCATGGCCCCAGCTGAATTGTCAGAGTTGAAGAAGCAATTGCAGGAGCTTTTGGACAAGGGTTTCATTCGCCCGAGCGTCTCACCTTGGGGAACGCCAGTCTTGTTTGTCAAGAAGAAGGATGGTACTCTTCGGATGTGTATCGACTACCGATAGCTGAACAGAGTGACTATAAAGAACAAGTATCCCCTACCTCGAATTGAGGAGTTGTTCGATCAACTTCATGGTGCAGCTTACTTATCCAAGATTGATTTGAAATCTGGATACCACCAGTTGAGGGTAAAAGGAAATGACATCCCTAAAACTGCCTTTAGGACCTGGTATGGACATTATGAATTCCTCGTGATGCCTTTTGGACTAACCATTGTACCTGCAGCGTTTATGGCTTTGATGAATCAGATCTTTGCTCCTTTCTTGGACCAGTTCATGGTTGTATTCATTGATGATATTTTGATATACTCGAAGTCAGCGGAGGAGCATAAGGAGCACTTGAAGAAAGCCTTGACATTATTGAGAGAGCATCGTTTGTTTGCCAAGTTGTCGAAATGTGATTTTTGGGTTGAGCAGGTGGCATTTTTGGGTCATATCATTTCACGAGAGGGATTGGCAGTTGATCCATCTAAAGTTAAGGCAGCTGTGAATTGGCCTAGCCCTAAGACAGTGACAGAAGTTCGGAGTTTCCTTGGTCTAGCAGGTTACTATCGTCGATTTATCTAGGAGTTTGCTAAGATCTCTTCTCCTTTGACAAAGTTGACCAGGAAGAATGTGCCGTTTGATTGGACTGTGAAGTGTGAAGCTAGTTTCCGGACTTTGAAAGAGAAGTTGACTACTGCCCGGTGTTAACCTTGCCCGATGGTAGCGAAGGGTTCGTGATATATTCAGATGCTTCTCGAGTTGGTCTAGGCTGTGTGTTGATGCAGCACAGGAAGGTAATTGCATATGGATCGAGACAGCTGCGAGAACATGAGAAGAATTATGCCACCCATGATTTAGAACTGGCAGCCATCGTGTTTGCATTGAAGATTTGGAGACATTATCTGTATGGCGTGAGATTTGAAGTCCATGTTGATCACCACAGTTTGCAGTACATATTCATGCAGCAGGAGCTGAATATGAGACAGCACAGATGGCTTGAGCTCATCAAAGATTATGACTTCCCGATCAAATATCAGCCAGGAAAAAGGAACGTGGTGGCAGATGCACTTAGCAGGAAAGCAAAGTCGGTACAGATGTTGAGCAGTTTCCTTTTGACGTTCCATGATTTACCTGTTGAGGTGAGACTAGTGGATGAGTATGTGACTTTGGCTAGTACGCTAGTGTTTTAGCCTGAGATGATTCAGCAGATGAAAGACAGGCAATTCGAAGATCTCACTTTGAAGCGCATTCGCGACTACATTGGAGATAGACCTGATTTCAGACTGAAGGACGGTGTGCTTTATTTTCGGAACAAGTTGTGTGTGCCAGCAGTTGATGATTTTAAGGAAAAACTGATGAATGAAGCATATTATGCTAGATATGCGATGCACCCAGGCAGTACAAAGATGTATCGGAATCTCAAAGATTGCTTCTGCTGGAACAATATGAAGAGAGAAGTAGCAGGGTTTGTTGCACGATGCTTGACATGCCAGAAGGTGAAACAGATCATCAGAGACCTCCAGGCTTGTTGCATCCTTTGCACATATCGCAGTGGAAGTGGGAACACATCACCATGGATTTCGTTTCAAGGTTACCTCCGACGAGCAGGAAGAACAACGCCATTTGGGTGATTGTAGATCGATTGATGAAGTCAACCCATTTCATTCCTTTCCAGAAGGGTATGACGTTCTCAGAGATGGCGAGGAAGTTTGTGGATGAGATCGTCAGGCTCCATGGTACGCCCGTATCGATTGTATCCGATCGTGACAGTTGTTTTGTTTCGTCGTTTTGGAGAGTATTCCAAGAGGCTATGGGTACGAAATTGAGCTTCAGCACGGCATATCACCCCCAGACGGATAGACAATCAGAGTGGACGATTCAGACTTTAGAGGACATGTTACGTGCCAGCGTGTTGAGCTATGAGAAGGAACGAGATATCCATCTCTCGTTGTGTGAATTCGCCTATAATTACAGCTTCCACGCGAGTATTGGGATGTTGCCATATGAAGCGCTGTACGGACGCAAATGCAGAAGCTCGATATGTTAGGAATAAGTTGGAACTCAAAGTTTTCACAGACCGACGATCATTGCTGAAACTACGGAGAAGGTACAGAAAGCAATTGAGAACTTGAAAGTTGCTCGGTTGAAACAGAAGAGTTATGCAGACACTCGTAGATGGCCATTGGAGTTTCAGGTTGGTGAGTGGGTTTTTCTGAAGGTCTCGCCGATGAAGGGTACAATCTGTTTCGGCCAGAAAGGCAAGTTAGCTCCACGATATGTCGGACCGTTCGAGATCAAGAGCCGGATTGGTGATTTGGCCTACCGATTAGCTCTTCCCGAGATGTTTTCCGAGTGCATGACGTTTTCCACATTTCGATACTTCAGAGATATGTTCATGATGCTTCCCATGTCATTCGTTACGACAATGTTCAGATCCAGCCGAATGCCGCATACGTTGAGCGACCACTCCGTATTGTGGGGACCCGAGAGCAGATACTCCGCACCAGGACGATTCAATGGGTCAAAGTATTGTGGGAGCATCACAGTCCAGATGAAGCTACATGGGAATTATAAGAGCAGATGGCGCAGCAGTATCCCGATCTATTCACGCAGGTATGTGTGTGTTCATTCCGAAGACGGAATGCTTCTCAAGCAGGGGAGGATGTAATACTCCGACCCAGCTTGACCTCGTTTAGCGCCTAATTTCTGTTGTTTTTCGTTGTTAATTGTGTTTTGCTTTTGTTTTGGATTCGTTGCGGGTCATGGATAGGTAGTTGGGTTGAGTTTGACCTGGATTAGGTAGACCAAGCCCCTTTTCGTAATTTTAGCTTTTCTTCGACATGGTCATTTTTGCATCATCTTGATGCCAACATGTGTCTTTTATTAAGCTCGTTAACTTTCGTAACTACGTCGTTTGCAACCGAGGTCGTATGATTCCACTGGACCCGAATTTGACTCAAATTGGAAATTGATTTATGACTTGGACTTTATTGTAACTTATACATCCACTTACCTTATATAAGAGCCACTTCATCGACTCAAGCTCTCTTTCTCTCTCTCACTCTTTTTTCTCCCTGTTCATGTGGGTTTCTCTCTCCCTCCTGAGTTTCCTTCTCCATCGATCGATCAAGCCAAATTGAGGGACTTTGGTTCTTTCATTCACTGGAGTTTGGATTGAGGTGAGTTAGAGGTCTTCTCCATCTCCCCCATCTTCTTCTTTTTCATGTTTCCATGATTCCATGACTGCTCACGATGTTTTCTTTCTCTTCTTTATGCATACATGATAGCAGTGGTGGTGTTTGGATGTGAATGAGCCCAAGGACAGTTATTGGTAAAATTGAACTCAATTAAGGCAAGTATAGGCTTAACTTATATGAACCCATGTTGGTAATTACTTGATTTTGGTTAATTCTCATGTATTTGCATGGACAACAGGTTTACAGCCCAAATTGAGCTTATTTCCCTTTTTTCTGTTGAGATTTGCTTATTTCAAGTTGTTCCAGATTTTATGTATTTGATTCAGAATTCGACCACGCGCATGCACGGCTAAGCCGTGAAATGTGCTACGGCTAAGCCGTGAAACACGCTACGACTAAACCGTAGGCCCCACCGTAACGTAGCCGTAGAACAGTACAGGGTAACACCTGAAAATAACTGAGAATATGTAAATCAGCAACTCTTCTACAGCCCAGCCACGGCTAAGCCGTGAAGCCTTCTACGGCTAAGCCGTAAGGCTCTTTCGGCTAAGCTGTAGGCTTGCTTACGGCTAAGCTGACTGACTGAAACAGGAAGAAAAATGGGAAAGGTAAGGGACCTGTAGGACCTTTACAGTAGAAGGTAGGCACCTTTGACTGGCCCAACGGGACATGATAAAACGCATGAATGATCTCGAGAGCTGCGAATCATTCATGTTCGTTATCCAGTTGTTAAGCACCTCCCCATGGGTGTTGGTTTAAGGGACTTCAGTGCACCAGCTAATACAATGCGACACTAGACAACGGTGCATCGAATAACTTAAAAATACATCATCATGCACGGTTAGAAACACTGGATAAATAGATTAGAATTGGTTAGTAAATGACTTTGATTCGCTATGCTAACAGTTGCTTGCATGACATGTTGTCTGTCGATCATTGATCTCCACTCTCTAGCATGATTACTTGTTTCAGCTACTTTCACATTATTAACTATGTCTCTATGGTTTCTTTACCTTGAGTATGCATGTATGATTCACGTATAAAAAATGATCTTGGATATGCACGCAGGATATGCTTGTCATGACCTACTCAGGGTTTTCATGATTGACTCTATATGGCTAGGCACTACTTAGCCTCAGCCTTAGGATCCCGACGGGGTGAATTTGGTGTAGTTTTCATGGCCTTGCTGCAGTAAGGAAACATCTTGAGGAACCCGGACCCCAGGAAACCTGAGACCCATTTGTACCCTGGCCCAGACAACGGTATTCTCTGCACGAATATAAGATCCCTCTTTTGGGAGCATATGGCAATGTAGTCGCCAACTAGTTATGTACACAGCATGTATACATTGATTCGCATGGCATATTTCTTTCTTGCACAACAGTTTATTATACTAATGTGACTTATTTTAATTTACATGATGTTCTTTATTCTATTAGACACAGCATGCGTTAACTGTTATGGTTTATACTTTGCTGAATCGTTGTATTCACGAGTTGTTTATGGTGTTGTAGGCTCAGATACCCATTCCGACCCCTCGTCGGTCGGCTAGACTCTAGTCGAGACCCCCGGGGCCCCATCAGGCCTAGAGGAGTGGATGTGAGCACTCCACCGGAGAGCACCCTGGACATGCATGGCATAGGAGTCTTCTTTTGAGTTTTGTCACGCTTGTATACGTCCTGATTGTATATGTTTATTTTGATCATTTTGTAAAACCTTCTTCGATATGTCAGTTATGTCTTCGTATTCTCTTCTTGCATTGTTTAGTTTGATGTTTTGATATCTACAGCTTCCGCGTACATGTTTGGCACGTGTGAATGTTCCCTTATGCGTGTGCAGTTAGACCGGGCCTACTTGTACATGCACGGGAGCACGTGTGTCATCGGTTTGGCTTTTGCTAACCCCCGAACTCCTAGGCTCGGGTTGTGACAGATGGGTTGAGACATGGTTTGGGCCCGATTCATCAAGTAGTGCAAATGGGGCCTGGGTAGTCAGGGTTATGCATGCACATTTATAAGGTGGACCAGGGCCAATGATTTGTGTAAGCGGGTAGTCAGTGGGCTCAGACTACTGGGTCATAACTTGGGCCTGCACATGAATGAAACCTATAGACTAAGAGGGTCACATGAGTTCAGTTGGTTTAGGCTTGTGAATGAGCTGTAGGTAGATTTAGTGCGTTGGCCCAAATAAGATTGAGTCATCTTCATGTAGTAGATGGCCGAAGGAGTAGTGGGTCAAATGGATTGGTTAGTAGAAAAAGAAAATCAATATACATGTATGCAATTAAATTAAGAAAAGGGAGGAGACACTGCTTGGTCCATAGTGATTTGATCTCTAAGTTGGAAAGAATTGGATCTGGGTTGTGCTTGAGTGAGTTAACAAGAGGTGCTCGGTTCCCATATTCTAAGGAGAAGTAATAGAGGCGAGGAGAGTACTGAGTTGTAGGTGGATTCAGGTGGACGTGTAGTCATAGGCGAAGGAGAGTGGCATAGGTGGTCAGTATGGAGGGGATGTGGAGTAGGTGATGGGGATGGAGAGACACAAAGTGGGTAGCTGGGCTGAGATGGGTAGGATGATTATTATGCAGTGAAGTGCTTCTGGGCATCGAAAGCCCCAAATGCAAGGCTTTAATTGTAATTTCACCCGATGAGTCGGAATCGTATTTACAGAGAGCTAAGAATCACATAGATCTGTCCTATTGAACAACTAGTGATAACCTAAATAAAGCCTGTATAAAATTTAAACTACTAACAAATCTGAAATTAAAATTAAAATTACAGTCCAAAGTTTGAAATTAAAATTACAAATCAGACTTAAAACCTAATATAAAAAATCCTAATTTAAACTAATTATAGCAAAACAAAGAAAATCCATCAAACCACTCAAACCACCAATTAGATGATATTAAAAATAAAGTGCATAAAATAAAATTGAAAATAAAAATAGAATGCAATAATATAAAAGAAAATATTTTAAGTCTTTAAATCTGAATTTAAAACCTTACTAGAAGGGTTCAAAGAAAACTAAGATCCATTGTAATAAATACGTACTGTCACTACGTATAAACATATAATGTTGATTCTATGGTGAGAACCATGACATACAATGAGAAACTCAAACTATTATTGAATTGAAATAATTAAATACATAAAAACCTACACAAAGATCATAAATTTCAAGAAAGAATTGTTGCTCGCCTAGTTCTTCAACATATCTTCATTTCAAATCATGCACCAATGGTAAGGAAGGTGGTGGAGAAATTGTGGAAAGAGGAAGAGGAAGAGGAAGATGGTGTGGAGTGATGATGGATGGTCTCTATAGGTTGGCCAAACCACAAAGAGGAGCAGTGGATGGACGGATGAAAAGATAGAGAGGGTGGGGCATGGAATGGAGTGAGGAGAGAGCGAATGGTGGAATGGAGGTGTGGGATTATGGGAGGTGGCTGTAGCTATACATGAGCTAGGATATGGGTCGATGTGCAACCCTCGCCTTGGTTTCTTTTTAAAAATGTTTGGTCCCTTGTCTGTATCATCTTGATCCTTTTAGTAAGCTTCGGCTAATTGTTTTTGGTAAGTCTTTCTTTCTTTAGCTTTAAATTTGCTAAATTTTTGGAATCAATCCTTCTCTTCATACTCCTTCTAAATTTTAAAAATCATGTCTCAATTTGATCTTCACTTGCTCTCAATTGGGCGCAGTGGGTCCCAAGGAATCTTCATAACCGTGAGGATGAATTTGTCAGCTAATGGCTTGAAATTTTTGACACTTGTCCTTGTCGGTAAAACACAACTCGGTAAAAAAGGATTTGTGCTCCAGCGTTCTTACGGTCCTAACTCTTATCAACAGCACCACTAGTAGCTTCCTCTGTAATTCCTTGTTGGTGAGTACAAGAAGTGCTGCCAAGAAGCTGCCACAACAGGTCATTAATTTAGAGCTGGCCACAAAGTTGAAGGAGTGGGTAGGCTTGGATGCCGAGCACACGTGTGATCTTTCCTCTTTCTTTCTTTCTTCTCTTAGCATGAATCCTTCCTTTAATCAATTATCCTATTTTGCATGTATTCTTCATCATTGACTTTTCAATTTCTTCACAATTTATTTTTTGACTTCAAAATGTGGGTTCTTTTTTTCAATTTTTCTATACATAAAATGTGACCTTTAATTAAATTGATAATTTTGACCATAAGTCACAAATGTACTAATGTGGGTCCAATTCACATAAAATGATAACCTTAAACTACATTATTATTTATGTTTTGACTTGAATTAACCAATGACGATAAAAATTATATCATTGCATGTATTTAAAAAACTTTTCTAAAAATGAAAATCTAAGAATAGAAAGTTTTATGCTTTTATAAAAAAATTAAGATTTTCAAAGAATTTTATTTGAAAATAAAATAACGATGCTCAAAATCATAAATGCATGATTTTTAACTAAATGAAGAGATTTATAATGAATAAGTCTTTAAAATCCCCGAAAATAAATATGAAATGATGTACTTTTAAGGACTTATTACAGGCCTGTTTGGTAGGGTGCTTGGCATGAGAAGGGGGAGCAGTAGGACGATGAGTATGGTGAGAGGAACAAGAAGAGGAAGAAGGAAGTGTGTCGGGTCGAGCTTTGCATCAGCACCATTGCTAGTGAAGAGGAGTCCTCAGAGAGTGTGGAGAGAGCTGTTTGTTAGCAGGGACAGAGGCAAGTTCTGATTCGTATTAGTTGGTTACAGGTGAAGGTGGAGAAGGGTGATGATGACTGGCTTCGATTATGGAAGTGGCCATGGTGGAGGATACAGAGAGATGATATGGTCAAGTTCGAGTTCAAGTAACTCAAGTGGGTCCAATCTTGAGGGTGTGGGCGGTGATGACTTGGGGATTCTGATACGGTGGGTGTGTGGAGATGGGGATCATGGATTTGAATATAAGCACACCCTAGAATGAAATAAATAAAAAATTAAGCAAAACGGGAATATACCCAATGTGAAAGAAATAAAAGATAAAGAAAGAAAACTAGGGTGCCATGGAATACTTGAAGGTGCCATGACTAAATAAAAGTTTTACCATAACTGATACCCAAAAGAAAGTAACAAGAAGAGGAGGCAGGGGAAATACCTGAGACAGAACGTAGAGACAAAGTTGGCAACTATGTGAGAGTGAGAGAGAGACTACAAGACGTTGTGGAGAAAGAGGATTGTGCAAAATGGGATCCCTTTAAATGAGGAAAGAGAGCTTTAGTGGGAGAGAGAGATATGGATTTTCATCCCACCGAATCTGTTAAGGTGAGAGGGAGAAGTTCATACAAGAGGAGAGAGAGTTCTAGTGGAAGTTATGCATAATATGGTTTTCTTAACAAACCATGCACTTCAAAATTGATCGGGTCAAATAAAATCAAATAACTTGTGATTTAAATATCCAACATTCAATATTGGGTCCCACCCCAAAATTTAATGCAATTACCAAAATAGCTGATTTCATTCATGAATGGGTGGAGTCCAAGCATGATTCAATTTATGATCAAAATTAACTAATAATAATAATAACAATCTTAAATAATAAGAATAACAATCCTAAGAACAACAACAACAACAACAACAACAACAACAACAACAATAATAATAATAATAATAATAATAATAAAGGCCTAGGGATTGGGTCTTTACATTTACCTTGGATGGGCTATACTAAATGTGACAAGATCGATATAGAGGTGTAAAGTGGGCCAAGCTATCTAGGCCCAACAGGACCCGACATCCAGTCAACATGCCGCCACCCTGTATTTCCCAGCCCGTCCTAGGACAGTGCTTGGTCAGAGGGTCGTGGCCCGTGGTATGGTCTGGCACGTCTAGCCTCGACGCAGTGACCCAGTCAATGAGTTTGAGCCTTATCCAAAGGTACGATAAGATTATGGGAGTCATCTTTCTCAAGATTGTATTAATTCATATCGGTATTAACTTATGGGTATTATCATTAATTTATATGGATAATGGATGTAAATTATTAACTTATGGGTATTATCATTAATTTATATTGATAATGGATGTAAATTATCTATCCCAATATAGTAATTACTAATTACCTTGAGTTGAATGACTATTTGCGTTGGGAAGCAAGTCTTTTCTTCAACCCCATGGAATTATTACCTATCATTGAAGGTGGAGCATTGAGAAGATATTATTTCTAATCCACACATGGCATTAAATATAAATATTGACATTTAAGAAGAAAGAAAATTAAAAAGGCCCGTGGGTAAGCATGGCCCAAAATGGGCCCACCCTGGCCAGTCAACAGCGCTATTGCCAGCTTGGGCATGGCACGGCACTACCCGTGACATTATATGGGCTATCATGGGTGGCAGAACTCCAAAAGGGCCGTGATGGCCTAGCCTGGCCCATTTTTCTTTTAAATAGTATGCTTGATTCTACACCGCCTAAACATAGACATTTTTCTCAATAAAAAGAGAATTCAAGTTATCATTAATTAGGTTGATTTTTACAAATTTAATGATATAAATTATAATTCCAATCTAACAAGATCTGCAAGTATATAGTTGTCTTGTTGAGACAATGGCAAATACAGGTCGACCCCACAGAAAGCACTTTTAAACTTTTTAATTAAAAATGTGAAATTTTCTTTAAAAAAAAACAATGATAAAAAAGATATGTGGTATGCAAATTAGAAACTAAATAGATTTCTAAAGTTAATAACAACGATAAAAAACAGATCAGAGCAACCAAAATCTACTAAGTTATTCAAAAATCCAATTTATGCAATTAATTTACCCTTTTTCTCTCAATTATTACTCAGATCAGAAACAAATCAATGTCTTTTATCTGGATAATTTGACAATTGCAAAAGTCAATTTTTAATTAAAAAAATAAAATCAATACCCAAAACCTCATTCATTTCATAAAAGAATAAATATCCTAAGCATTACCTTTGAAACTAAGTATAGACTATCAAAGATGGGAAATATTTAGGTGCATATGTCCCTTACCATTTTTTTGTGAGAACTCTAGGTGAGATCTACTGTATGGTCCATCCAAATGGACCACATATACGACCTCCTTTAATTGAACCCATTTACCAATTTTTGATCAAATCTGAATTTATTGGACCGTTAGATCAACTATGTACCCATTCGAATAGAATGAATTTGTGGGTCATGGATGAAGGGGTTAGGGATATGTGATTGGGGTCAAACTTGATATCTAGGGTGGCCCTGCATGGATCTTTCCATCCCCCCAGTCTCATCCCTTGGTAGGGTCCACCATGGGCTCCAAGAGGAGTATGCACGGTCCCTTGGTGAGGGATATATGCACATAAATATCTCCCATCAAAGATTACTATAGATCTACACATATTCTATCAAAGTAAGTATAAATGATCAAAATTTATTCATTACAAACATAATTTAGAGGTACCTTTGGCATGAAGACAAATCTACTATTATCTTTTAAAAAAATATTAAGAAGAGACAATAAAAAAACAATAGAATAACAAACATAAATCAAAACATCAAAATACTTAACTTCATATGTATGCTTTAATCGGAAGGGACTACTCCTCCGTGAAAAAAGAACTTTTGAACCTCTTCATTAAAATCTCCAGATAATACAATAAAATCTCTCAAATTTATTTCTCCTAAGTCAAGTTTTTGGAACAGGGCTCCAGAATATCCAAAAATAATTTGAAAAATAAAGAGAGAAGAGAGGGGAGAAGAGGGAGAACGTCCAAGGTGGTATGGAATGACCTTTTGGAAGTTCATAAGTGGTCTATTTATGGTTTTTGAGTTTCCTTGTTGCTCTATCTTAGACTTTGTGAAGAGCTAGAACTCTATCTCTTTGAGAAATATTTTTTTCTTGGCCTCTAAGTTTAGATGAGATTAGGTAGAGGGAAGCTTTTAGATGAATCTAAATTTTTGGGTTTTTTTTTTGGTGTGCACACACACACACACACACACACACACACACACACACACACACACACACACACACACACACACACACACACACACACACACACACACACACTTCTTGAATTAAAATTTGCAAAATACTTGGGCCCACTTTAAATAATAAATAGTTATTCCCTAGTAGAAAATTACAGCCAACTTCCCGAGGTTATAACTCGATCATTTTAATTCCAAAGTGCAAAATCTTGAGCTCTAAGAATATCTACTCTAAATAAGCTTTCTAACAGTAACAAGATTGTACCGATCGAGCCTACATTTTAATAGATATGTCCGTTTTAAGTTAAGTTGTTATGAGAAAAATGAGGCTGACTTTCTTCTTATAAAAGGACTTTTCCTCAAATGATCTTTCCTTCTTGGACTCCACGATTGATAAGGATAAAATAAGGAGGAGTCTTCTTTTTAATTCCTTCCTTGAATTTGAGCCAAAAATTAAAGATAGTGAGACTCACTTGCAATAATTTACAATGGCATGTGAAAATGCCCACAGAAGTTTTCAAAACTCTTCCATACATGGGAGAAAATGCCCATATAGTGTTTTAGATGTCCCATTGAGAGAAAAACAATTGATGAGCATCCAAGCAAGGTGGTGTCCTCCTCTGGGCTCTATCTTCTGATTTTTGCAAGTTTATTCCAACTTTATCTCCTAATTTTCTTCTTATCTTCAAATTTAGATGAAACTGAGAGAGATAGAGATAATGGAATACTCTGGACCCACATGTGGTGCACACTTTCTTTGTGATCGAATGCATAGACTTTCTTAGGGTTCTATGTGTCCTACACTTTCCTACCCATTCTAAGTAAATTCATTAAATACTGAATAGCTCCCATTAAAGTGGAACCCGTCTAGACAGAGTTTTACTCTAACTAGGACTTTTCGGAGAAAAATTGTAAATATTATTAATTAATTCATAAAATGTGTAAAAATGGTACAAATTTTGATTTTTAAGTGAAAATGTATGAAATGATGAAATTGAATGAATAGTGATGCATTTAACTCAATTAAGTCCCTAATCTTTTCTAAAATGATGTATAAATAATGAAAAATTCATGAACTTAACATAAACTATTGCAGTTTGAGAGTTTAGATAAATAGCCATCAATGTCATCATTGAGTAGTTTGAGTTTTATACACTAACCATTGATTGAAGCTAATTTCTTTCTATGCCATTGCTTTCATAAGTGTTGTTTCATTCAAGTGACCCTGCATATGTAGTTAAATTTTGTTACTCATGCATCGATCATAGTAGTCATTCATCTTCTATTGACAAAGTTTAAATATTTTGTTATAAAAACTAATGGTGATGTTTCAAAGAATTATATTTTACGGTTAATGTTAATTCAAGAGTGGCCTCATGTTTATTCTATCCACACACACTAAACAATTAATTTGAAAAGGATCTAGTCCCTTTTTGAAATAAATCTAAATGAATCAAATTATTGCTTTGTAAAAAGAATATAATACATAAACTAATAAAAAAGGGTAAAACTAGCAGAACTTCAATTGTGACAACATTACTAATAGCCTAATGACAAATAAAACCTAGTGCATTATTTATATTGAAACTAATGCTAAGTGTGCTAAGTTATTTAATAGTGTCTTCAATGTCCTAATTTCACGTCACAATGCACAATGCTAACAAATTAGCTGATTTTATTTAATCTTAATTAATATTTTAATATGAAGACAAACTAAATTGTTTCGTGCACTCAATTAGAGTTCTCTCAAAAACATAGATTTTTCCATTGCACCAGTCCATAGCTTGAATAAAGAAGAATTAGCATCATTGTATCGAAAACCATTATATTTAATAATGTTAAAGAAATCATTTCTTTGGGCACTACCATTGGTTCATGATGGTAGGGTAAGGGCTTCAGTAATATATGTGATTTCTCCAAGGGGCTTTGGCTTGATGTCTTAACCTAATCATGGAAAATTATTTAGTACTTCGAGAGATACTCTTGGAATACTAAATAATTACTCCCAAACCATGGCCCCCATAGACAAGATACCAGTGGCGGACCCAAATGTAATCACTCGGGTGTGGTCATACCAGCATGATTTGAGAATCCCCTTAGATAAGATTTGAAAATTTTTTATTTTATTATTTAACTTCTTCACTTGAGCAATATCCGTATCACTCAAACAGAAATTCTCAGCCTGCCATTTCACCGTAGGGTAAGTGCTAACTTCTCCTTTTACAGCCTATGACCAAGTTCGGCTCCCTACGAAGTAATAACGTTGGCATGAGTGCATCTTGTTTGGCTTCTTTTAATTTTAGTGACTTGTTTTTGTACCTGATGAATGGCCCAGTGATTGATTCAACTTGTTAGCTGACGTGGATTACCAACCAAAGCCTCTTTTCTAAATCACACTTCTGCTCTTCTATATAATATAATAATAATAATAATCTCTAACCATTGTCTCTCCATCCTAGAGATGGATTACTCAACTCTTTTAGTCTGGGCATTTGTGGGTACTCCGAGAAAGAACTCTTTGACTGCAAAGCTTCAACGGCCCCTGTTCCAGACCCTGTAGTTGGAAGCCTATTCAAACTCGGAGATAAACCCAATGAGTCACTCGCTGAGTTGGCCAAGAACCACGGCACGGCCCACTGATGAATCTGAGGCTTGGGCAAGTGACAACAATAGTAGCCTCCTGTTCAATCGTGGCCAAAGTGATCCTCCAAAAGCAGGACCACCTCCTTGCGGGTCGAACTGTTGTGGACTCCGTTCGCACCCTCGACTACAATGGCTTGGCCATGGCATTTTCACAGCCAAACCAGAACTGGAGCAGGCTAAGAGCCGTATGCAACACCAAGAGGCTCGACTCTTACCAAGGCCTGCGTCGCCTCAAGCTGCAAGAGCTCCTCGCCCACATGCGAGAGAAGAGCCAAACGGGTCAGCCCGTACAGATCGGTGAGGCCGCGTTGTTATTACGCTCAATCTGATATCAAACACTATCTTCTCCGTGGATATGGTGGGCCACAATATGGCATCTGCACAAAGATTCTATAGTCTCAACTGGGGTATCATGGAAGAGATCGGCAGGCCAAATTTGACGGACTAGTTCCCCTTTCTTAGGCCATTTGACCCACAAGACGCAGGGCGTCGTCTGACCTCTTATTTCAAGCAATTGGTAGCCCTCTTCGACGAAATGATCGATAAGCGTCTGTCGTCTTCACACTCTCCTAAGAGAAATGACTTTATAGACGCACTGCTCGAGCAAACTCACAGCGGTGGCTTAACCCGTCACCATGTCAAATGCTTACTTGTGGTATGAGTAGTCTTCATCTAGCTACTTTACTGGAAGTTCGGTTTTCTGCTAGTGAATACTTTACATTAGGTTTCGTGCTGTTATTCATTGGACATTTACTTTTACTTGTGGTGTGAGTAGTCTCCATCAAATTTCATCAACTTCTTAATATTTCTATTCTTGTATAATTGTAATAGCAGAATTCATTAGATTTTGATGTGCTGAAGACATATTTTCTGCTGGGAGTGAGACAAGTGCACTGTCCATCCACGGTAGAGTGGGCCATGGTAGAGTTGCTGTGTAACATTTCGTAACCTAATATGAGTATTAGCCTAATTAAATTATATTTTAGTTAATTAAGCTTTGTTAGTGTCTAGACAAGTCTGTTTTAGTGTTAGGATCGTGTGTATGGAATTTCGTTTGGTTTTCAGCTCGTTCGAGCATAGTAGGGGGTAGTTTGTAATTTTAGAAAGTATAGAAGCCCTATTTCATAATATATCATTTTGCGAGGTTTTGGGTTCAACCGATAGATCATCTAATTCTAAGACTTTAATCTTTTTACCCCGGATAGAACCAAATCCATTTAACATTTCGAATATTCAAATCCCTTAAACTAAACCCTTTCTTGTAATTATCTAAAACCCACCCCTTTATAAACCCAAATCCTAGCTCATTTCCCTTCTTTTTCTTTTCTCTTCTTTTCTTTCTCGTTTCTATTTCTCCTCACTCACCTTCCTTGCCGTTGCTGGATTTTTAACCGTTGAACCGCTGGATTTACACTCTTATCTTCTTCCTTAAGCTTTCCTCAACCCAAGGACATCGTTTTCATCTTCTTCCATCAACCACCAAGCTCTAGGTAAGCTCTCAACCTTTCCATTTCTTGGTCTTTATGGTTTTTGAGCTTAGGAAGGGTTTAGAGTGCTCATTAGGCTATCTTCTTTGTGTTTGTAGAGTGATTTTGGTTTGGGTGGATTGGCTTCTTCGTTGAGCTTCGTTTGGGTGTGTGAAGGCTAGGGCATCTTCTATTTTCACTAATTTTCATCAAGGCAAGTTGAAAAATATTATCTTATAATGAAATGCATGTCTTGTTGTTGATTTTAGCATTATTGCTTCATTTAGATGGTTTGCCCCTTTTAAATGAAAGTGGATATAAATGCTAGATTTAGGTGTAATCTTGAATCGATGGATGGATGAGGTGATTGGAGGTGGACTTATGTGTGGAATGGAGAGGGCAAGGCCCTATTTTATGCATGTACAATGGGGATGGAGTGTAGGAAATTGGATTCCTCATAATGGACAAAACGGCGAGACCCCGCATGAAAAGAACCAAGGCCCGATCGATCGGACCTATATTCAGGTTGGGCACAAATAGTGATCAATCGATCTTGGTCCGATCAATCGGGCCTATGTTTAGGTTGGGCACGAATAGTGATCAATCGATCCGACCTTGGACCAATCGATAAGATTATGGTTTTGTCCTTGGGATACTTTTTGGACCGTGGGCCATTGTGGTGATGTTTAATGGGTTCCTTGGGACCCATATTAATTATCCCACATGCATAATATAGCCCTGTTTCAATTGTGGGACCCAGTTGACCCGTATTTCAATAAACCACATTAAATCACTATGCAAGAGGCATATTTGGGCATATGTACCTCTTATGAATTACTTGATTGGTGTACGGTGGACAATCTAATTTACACTCAGTTAAAATGGGAGTTGGGGCTATGCATCTCGGATATTTGGATTGAAATACCCCAAACTCACTTCAATCGTGTTGAAGTAAGAAATGTTGCTTACGCGAACAGTGACGGTTTAACCAGGGGTCGGTTGGTGTACACCCTGTCACTCCCCGAACCGGAGAATTGGGGATTAACTGTGGGTTCCGAGGAATGACACACGTACCCGTGACAATTCGTGCCATGATTGAACATGTACGAACTGTTACAAGGGTGATCCCACAGGTACGTGTGAGGAAAATCCACGAACACGTATTATCCATATAAGGAATTCAAGCGGAGACCTGGAGATTTCACCTGTAATGCATCATGAGCATCCATAGAACATCCATTCATTTCATTCCTTAAGCAAATAAGGCCGTTAATTAAATCCACTTACATGCTTGTACATGAATATCCATACATAATACAAAAGATATAATTGCCAAAATAAACCCTAAGGCTATTCACATGTGTCCCTGTTGCGCACTATGGAGGGAAATCATGAGAAGATGTCCTCCTCGTTCCACTTGTTCACGTCCCGAGGCAACGCTGGGGTTGCCTCCGGGATCACGCTGACTGCCGGATCGGCAGCGGGTTCCGCACTTGTAGCACCATAGTAACTCAGTTAACATGACGGTTAAGCGAGATAAGGGTGCATAAGCTTAACATGATAAATCAACTAGATTAAAATGGCACAACAATTAAAGGAAATTAATATTGTAATCTATGAAATTATATTGTTGAATTATCAGACCCAATTGGCAACCGAACCTCCTATGAGGAATAGAACTAAGGGGTAACGTTTCTCCCCCCCACCCCCCCCACCGTGATATTGCCCACTTTGGGCAGAGCCCCCAGGGAGTACCCGCACGGTTTTACTTCTAGGCAGAGCCGCCACGGAATTCCCAAAACGCGTTACGACTTCTGGGCAGAGCCCCCAGGGAGCACCCAGGACGCGTTACAAGGGGAATACAAGGCACGTCCTTATACACTCTCTTAAGCAATGCGGGACTTTGCTAGGCAATGCACCCCGTGAATACCTATTCAAGAGGTCCACACCCACCACTCACGTTGGAGATGTCTCTCATAGAACCATAACTAATAAAATATTAATTATCTAGTGCATATTAATCTAAACCAATGCAATTAGATTATAGGTTATCAAGGACAATTTCTATCAATTCTATATTAGATGATCCGGGTTTCTAAGGTCATTTAACTCGGTGTATTCATAAGGTGTTCAGTGTCCCGGTGTTACTATTCTTGGTGTTACCACATGTGTATGCAGGGACACATCACTTTATGCCCACACCTGTGACTTGACATTCGAACTAAGGTCTCTTTTCTGTGGTTTAAGGGAGTAACCTATCACTAGGCTATCCCATAGACTATAGAAAGTCCATAGTCAAGCTTAGAATTCATTTTTGAACACCTTCCGACAAGTTATTAGTTAGACTTACTCGACCGACCAGGTGAAGGACCAACCAGTCGGACCCTTCCAGAAGTGGAATTCGACCGGTCGGGCTTGGTAGTCGACCGATCGGACTACCTGATGAGGCAATCGACCGATCGAGCTTCAGGACCGACCAGTCGGCCCTGAAGCATTCTGTTGTAGTGGGTTTTCTTCCCAAATGCATTTCTCTTCCAAAACCCCAATTTACCTGCAATGAAACCACTCCAAAAACTTCCATTCTACACCCTTGAGTTCCCTAAATGCCAATAATATCCTTAGTCCCCCAAATCACCATTTAATCCATGCATTTCCACAAAGTTGTAAATTTGGTAAAATCACTTGATCCATCAATAATCAAAGAAATCAAGCTATGCATGTAAGATTATGCATTCTTATACTTGCCTTGGGTACGGTGCTTCACTTAAACCGATTTGCCCTTTGTTTAGATGGAGAATATGGAACCTCAACTCTTCCACAAGCGAGAGGGTAAAAATGGCGCTTGATCCGTAGAAAGAGGGCAAGAGGAATAGAGAGAAAGAAGAAGGAAGCTCAAGCTTGATGCATGCAACTTCAATCACCAAAAATAAGGGCTGAATGAGGGAGGCGATGATGGGAGAGGAGAAGAACCGGCTACACGTGCGAGAGACAGAGGAAGATGGAGGAGAAAATATCGGGGGTAGTTGGTGGATTAGGGTTTTTATATAAATGAAGTTTCTGAAAATTGCAAGCAACCCTCTTGGTTTCTATATATTTCCAATTTGAATCAATGGGCTTAAAATGGGCTGAGATGGGTCCAAACAAAATTGGGCCAAACATGAAAGATGTCTAACAAGGCGAAACTCACCCAATGCAACTATCATTATGCCCTAATGATGTCAAATCATGAAAATGCTACATAGAAAAAGTCTTGAACTACCTAACGAGATTCGAACCTGACCCATCTACCAATCCATGACCCAAAACTCCTGAGATTTGGGCTCAATTAGCCTAATTACTCATTAATTAAAGTAAAACCAACTTAATTACTACTAATCGTAATTATCTAGGGTATGAGACCTTACACACCCCTTGGTTTTTAAGTTGCATTGCATAGTTTTCCTAATGTATACTTAGTGCACATGTCTTTAGGTTGTACCTTGTATTCGGATTTGGACTGTGGAGATGCTTGGTATTGTGGGTACTTGGTTACTAGAGGATTACTTGTATTGTGTATGTTCGAATGATGATTCGAGAGTAGCTCCTCATTTATTGATTCTGTGTGTGTTCGCAGAAAGCCAGCCCCTTTCACTTTAACTTAGGATTTGAGTTTGAGTTCCTCTGAGTTTTGGTCTATGATAAGTCCTTAAAAAGACATATATATATCTTAGTCTATGATAAGTCCGCATTTTAAGTATTTATCCATTCAAAAGAGCCTCAGTTAATGTGAAATCATGTTTTTACACATTTTTGAATCAATGTGGTGTTTTCATCCATACTTTTCTGAAAATTCACGGTTTTTGCATACAATCATGAAACCTACCATTTTTAGAAGTGCGTTTTTGAAAAATTTTCAAAATTTAGGTTTTCTAATAAAATAAATCAGATTTTCATTATCATTAGTTCATTCACATAAAATTATGAAGAATAATTCTCATTTTCATCGTCATTTATTGAGAGATGGGCTCACTACCACACATTTGTGACTTAATTCAAAATTACTATTTTAAATTGTACACGGGTAAGCCGCAAAAACCCAGCAAAACAAGATGTTAAGGACTCTCAATGATTTTGTAGGACCTTAGTATTGGCACCTTCTATACCACTACAGAGGCCCAATGGTAAATACATGTTGGGGAGCATAAATGATTCCCGCAGGGTTCCCCAATGGTCCCCCAATGGCAAGTCATGGATGTTGGCATAAGAAGGGTGTCCCGTATGCATAAGGCAATTCCAAGACACGCCAACACAACGACACCGAACATCTTATGTGTACATCGTGTTGAATGCCCTTGCGGACTATAAGTTACTTATTTGGGGGTGAAGGTAGTAATTACTTGGGTAATCACTTAAGTTGAATGCATCCATATTGTTACGGTATACCACCTTCAACATGAATTACTCCTTTTAGCAAAAACCCTGAGGCAATTCAGACCTGAGCTTCTAATAAGTGCGTGTCTGACAAGCCAGAGCTTCTAATGAGTGCGAGCTTGTTAGCCAAGGGTATGACATGACTGATACAATTGGACACAAGTCGGCACCACTCAGCTTACGCCCTTTGGGGTATATGTTATGTATGTCACCACTGCAGTAGGTTTATGAAGGAGTAGTTGGCGCTCCTCGAGAAGCTAGCCTGATCCCCTAGCGACCCATACGATATGTGTATGCTCCCTTTTGGGAGAATAGAGTGTCGTGGTTGCCAATCAGTATGTATGACGTTTAAGTTGTAATTTCTCACTTATGCATTATGTTCAGTGATTATTCTTATTGATATATCATGTTATACTTGTTTCATACGCCTCAGTGCTTGCTTAACCGTCGTGTTAACAGTGTTACCCTTGGTATTGCAGGTCTAGCAACCGGTCCCAACGCGGACACTGACGCGTACCCGAAGGGTGCCCCAACGGTACCTCGGGATGTAGATGAGTAGAAAGATGGCGACGTCTTTTACTAGCCATCCTACGGAGCACGACTATTCTTGGGAGACATCATTGTTATACTTGGGACCCCTTTTGTATCAAACACTTAAGTAGTCTTTTTGGAATGTATTAAAGACTTTAACACTGTTATATGTATGTATATATGTTTACCTTTGAAGGTTAACAGACTATGAATTCGTGTGCTCTTGATAATTACTAAGTATTTCGCAGGATTTCGTTTATGAAAAATTATGTTTGTACGTGTGTTAGCTTACCTCACACGTTCCTGTGGAATCTCCCTTGTAGGAGTTCGTGCATAATTCTTCAGGGCACGAATTTCTATTGAATTACGTATCCACACCCTGGGGGCCCACTCAAATCCCCAAATTCCCGGGATCGGGGCGTGACATATGTAAGTAATGGTATCAGAGCGGCATCAAGAAGTCACTTAAAAGATTTAGCAACATTAGGAAGCGTGGTGAGGTTCCGATAGGTCCGTTGGGTGGATTTTATTATAATGATAACCTATGATATGACTGTGGTATGTATGTATGTACATATATATAGATATACATCTAAATAAGTACCATTGTGATTGCAGAGCCATGGCATCTGGGTCCGGCATGAACAACAGCTCAGGTGACAATGATCACGATAATATTGAACTGGAAGGTGCAGACCCTCCACCGCAACCTCCTCCGCGTCCCACATACAACACTGAGGAGCGGTTTATGATGATGATGCACCAGTTAGCCGTTAGCAATGCTAACCAAGCTGCGATGCAATTACAATTGGCCGCTTTGTTGAACCGACAAGACCAGCCAAGAGACCCCAACTCCTTGTACGAGAAGTTTCATAAGAGGGGAGCAATAAAGTTTACCGGACACGAGGATCCGCTACAAGCAGATGAATGGTTTGTTCACACAGAGAACATCTTCGATACATTAACTTGCACACCTAGGCAGCAAGTGGTCCTCGCGGCATCCATGTTCAGGGACATCGCGGATACATGGTGGAAGAGTATCCGGGACCACATAAGGGCCATGCCGGATGTCACGGTTTGGGAAGCCTTTAAGAGGCAATTCAGGAAAAAGTTCATCCCCGACCACATGACTTGCAAAAAGAAGGCCGAGTTCCTTACCCTGCAGCAGAACCTCATGACCGTTGCAGAATACGTGCATGTATTCAGCCAGCTCTCTTGGTTTGCTCTAGACTTGATTGACACTGAAGAGAAGAGAGTAGAAAGATTTCTGGAAGGGTTAAGGCCTGCTATCAAGGGACATGCCACTGCCTTCCAACGTTCCGTTCAATATGATGATGCAGTAGCCAGGGCGTATGCAACGGAAGAAATTGAGAAGAGTCTATTCTTGGGGAAGTCTAAGAAGAGTGTTCTGCCTTCTGGGAAAGGTCAGCAGTATTTTAAGAAACAGAAGGGAGTTGCTAGTGGCACATCACAACCAGTCTGCGGTGCATGTGGGAAGGGTCATGAGACTAGCAAATGTTGGAGGACCATGGGAGCCTGTTTTGGCTATGGCTCCATCGACCATCACTTGTCTGAGTGCCCGAGAAGGAAGGAATTTAGTCGAGCCTCGCAGCAACAGCAGTATCAGCAGCCTTCTAAGACGACAACTCCTGTGCCTAATCGATAGCAACAGCAAGTGAGACAAGGCCAGGGACAGCAAAGACAAGGACAGCAAGGCTAGGGATAGCAGAGACAAGGACAGCAACACTGACCCCAAAGGCAAGGTCGCGCTTATGCTTTGACACAGGAAGAAGCAGAAGCGGCGGAGCACGTGGTTGTAGGTAAGGTTTCTGTTTGTGTTATTGAAGCTAAAGTATTGTTTGATTCAGGATCTTCACACTCCTTCATCTCACCTCGATTCTCTAGTAGGATACGAGAATCGCCAGCACAATTGCCGTATGTGTTGAGTGTTATCACTTCATTTGGTAAGAGGGTAACTTGTGACGACTATTACCCTGGTTGTCGAGTTCTCATCGGAGAAGTTCTTCTCCCAGCCGAACTTATCGTGTTACCCATGTACGATTTCGATGTAATCCTAGGCATGGATTGGTTGACCAAATATATGGCCTGTCTCGACTGTTTTCGTAAGACGGTTACCGTAAAGGTGAGTGAAGACGGTGCAAGTGCTGTATTCCAAGGTGACAAGAAGAGTTCGAACACTAGATTGATTTCAGCATTTCGAGCGGAAAGACTAATCCATAGTGGTTGGGAAGGGTATATCGCTTTCATTGTGGAAAAGAAAGCCCCTAAGAAACTAGAAGAAATAACCGTGGTTTGTGAATTCCCTGATGTATTTCCGGATGAAGTCCCTGGCCTTCCTCCAATTAGAGAAGTGGATTTTACTATAGAGCTAGTACCTGGTACTACTTCCATCTCTAAGGCTCCATATAGAATGGCCCCGGTAGAGTTACGTGAACTGAAAGTGTAGTTACAGGACTTATTGGATAAGGAGTTCATTCGTCCTAGCACATCACCATGGGGAGCCCTTGTTTTATTTGTGAAGAAGAAGGATGGCACCCTTAAGATGTGTATTGATTACCAGCAGTTGAACCAGGTGACAGTTAAAAACAAATATCCACTGCTTAGAATTGATGAACTGTTTGATTAATTACAAGGTGCGACCCATTTCTCTAAGATTGATCTCAGGTCCAGATATCATCAGCTGCGAGTGAGGGACCAAGATACATCGAAAATAGCTTTCAGGACAAGATATGGGCATTATGAATTCTTGGTCATGCCTTTTGGATTGACAAATACGCCCGCAGTATTTATGGCCTTGATGAACAAAATCTTTTCATCATATCTTGATCGATTCGTGGTGATTTTCATTGACAGTGTTTTGGTATACTCCAAGACCAAAGATGAGCATGTGGAACATTTGAGGACTTCTCTGCAACTGCTAAAGGACCACCAACTGTATGCTAAATTGGACAAGTATGAATTTTGGCTGGAACAAGTTGCTTTTTTAGGGCATATTATCTCAAAGGATGGGCTTGCAGTAGATCCAGTAAAGATTGAGGCTATAACTACTTGGCAAAGTCCCAAGACTGTTGCAGAAATTAGAAGTTTTATTGGTCTGGCCGGTTACTATAGAAGGTTTGTGAAGGACTTTTCCAAGATAGTTGCACCTTTGACCAAATTGACCCGAAAGAATGAGCCATTCGTTTGGTCAGCGGAATGTGAGTCGAGTTTCCAACTCCTTAAGGAGAAACTAACCTCAGCCCCGAGCTTATCCCTACCAGAAGGGAGTGGCAGATTTGTTATATATACAGATGCTTCGGGGATTGGGCTAGTATATGTACTCATGCAAAATGGGAAGGTAATAGCATATGGATCTCGACAATTGAAGGAACATGAGAAAAGCTATGCCACTAATGATTTAGAATTGGCTGCAGTAGTCTTTGCGCTGAAGATATGGAGACATTATTTATATAGAGAGAAATTTGAAGTCCATAGCGACCATCGCAGTCTCCAGTATCTGTTTTCGCAGCATGATCTTAACATGAGACAGCGCAGGTGGTTGGAATTTATAAAGGATTATGATTTCCCGATTAAATACTTTCCCGGGAAAGGGAATGTAGTGGCCGATGCTTTAAGCAGGAAATCCACCACCGAGTTGGCATCCTTATGTGGTGAATGGTCTCTAGTAGAGGAATTCTGAGATCTGGATGTGGAAGTTGAACTCGTAGATGATAAGGTCTTATTAGTGGCTATGTCAGTCTTCGAACCCACCTTAATTCAACAAATCAAGGAGAGGCAGTTTGAAGATCCGGAGTTTGTCAAGATTCGTGACCACATATCTGAGAAACCTGATTTCAGGATGGTAGACGGTGTATTGTACTTTAGAGACCGACTTTGTGTTCCAGCAATTCAAAATCATAACTTGAAAAGGGCAATTATGACTGAAACACACCATGCTCGATATTCCATGTATCCCGGGAGTACAAAAATGTACCAAAATTTGCATGGCAGGTTTTGGTGGAATAACATGAAGAGGGATATAGCGGGTTTTGTGGCAAGATGCCTTACCTACCAACGAGTGAAGGCTGAACACAGAAAGCCTTCCGGTTTGTTACATCCCCTGCAGATTCTTAAGTGGAAATGGGAGAATCTCACGATGGATTTTGTTTCAGGGTTGCCCCGAACAAGTAGGCATCATGATGTAGTGTGGGTGATTGTCGATCGACTAACGAAATCCGCCTATTTTATTCCCAGCAGGAAAGGGATGAAATTTCAGGAGATGGCCAAGACCTTCATTGATGAGATTGTACGGCTACATGGTACTCCAGCCTCAATTGTGTCTGATTGAGACAGTAGGTTCATGTCTTCTTTTTGGCAGTCTTTTCAAAAGTCGTTAGGCACCAAACTTAGTTTCAATACGGCCTACCATCCTTAGATAGATGGGCAATCGGAGCGAATGATACAGACCCTGGAAGATATGCTATGAGCTAGCGTATTGGACTTCAGAAAGGAGTGGGATGAACACTTCTCCTTGTGTGAGTTCGCATACAACAACAGCTTTCACGCGAGCATTGGAATGACTCCATTTGAAGCCTTGTATGGACGTAAGTGCCGTACGCCCGTCAGTTTGGAAGAGGTTGGGGTTAGGAGTTTCCATGGATCCACCATGGTGGCAGATACGGTGGAAAAAGTGCAAAAGGTGCAAGATAGATTGAAAACTGCACAATCACGTCAGAAAAGTTATGCAGATAATCGCCGTCGGCCCCTTGAGTTCCAAGTGGGAGACAAGGTCTTTTTGAAGGTTTCCCCAATGAAAGGTACTATCAGGTTCGGACAAAAGGGCAAGCTAGCTCCACGGTTTGTGGGACCTTTCGAGATACAGGGTAGAGTGGAAGACTTTGCTTATCGGTTGGAGCTACCACCCCCGCTTGCGGGAGTTCATAATGTGTTCCATGTGTTGATGCTCAGGAAGTACCTCCCAGATCCTTCACATGTCCTTGAGTTGGACGACGTGCAAGTAAGGCCTGATGTTAACTATGAACAAAGGCCGCTTCGCATCGTTGACACTAAAGAACAAGTGCTGCGTACCCAAACAATTAAATGGGTTAAGGTGTTATGGGAGCACCATGGACAGGAAGAGGCCACTTGGGAACTTGAAGATCAAATTCGGGCGAAATATCCAGAGCTACTACCCCAGGTACGTTGCATTCGGAGGACTGAATGATCTTAAGTGGGGGTGGATGTAAGGTCCCGAATCCCGCTAATCCTAATTTACGTTACTTAAGCTCATTCTATATTAATTGAACTCGATTAAGACTAATTTAATCCAAAAATTATCGGGTTTGGGCCTCGGATAGTGAGTTGAGGGGAGTTCGGCCCCACTTTAGGAGTTAAGGGCCTTTTCGTAATTTGTCCTTGCACCTCTTGGACACCTCGTCCATTTCTTTTCGTGGAATCCTTCGCGTAGATCATATTTTGTGTTGGGCCCAACTTGATCTAGACTTATCTTGGCCCGATTAAGGTCCATTTGGCATAAATTGTAAATTTATAGAAAGCTCGGGCTTGCATGCCAACTATAGGAAATTTTTGTTTCAAAGAGGCTCAACCGTCTCTTCCTTCATTCCTTTCCTGGTCACTAGAGCTGTTTTCCTCTTCTGAGCTTCTCCATCTTCCCTCAACGTTGGAGAGCACCTCGGCTTGGGAAGGTCGTGCATGCAAGGGTGGGAGTTCTTCTTCTCTTTCTCCTTCATTCTCTTCCCTTCTCCCTGTGCATTTTTCTTTAAGAGTAACTCATCTTCTAAGCTACAGTTGCAGCTGTGTAAGGTGAAGAATTCCTTCCATTCAGTCATTTAGGGTTTATTGGAGTCATAAGGACTCAACTACATGGCATGCATGTAAATCTAAACCTCATTCTTCATTGCATGCTTTACTTGTAGAGAACCCATTTCGGTTTAGAGAGTTTCCTTTGAGCACTCAACAAGAAAGAGTTAGGAGGGCTAACATTGGTAAAAAGGCAAGTATTGAGTTATATGTGTTGCATGCATAATTAAGTATGGATATTTACTTGCATTTCCCCAATTTCATCCATTTTCCTTCACTGATATGAATGTAGTTTGATATGAATGTAGTGTGTATTGAGTTAGAATGATAAAGATGGGAATAGAGGTTGTGGGAGTATAAAACCCCTTAATTGGATGCTACTAGTAACTCATAAAACCCCCCTCCCATACAGGTTCTGTACTGACTGAAATCTGAATTGAGCTACAGAACTGGATTCAAATTTCTGAAACTTACGGTGAAGCTAGGGCTAAGCCGTAAGCATCTATGGCTCAAAGTCCAGAGAGCATCGAAACGCGATTTTGTACTATGGCTCACCTACGGCTACGTCGTGAATTTCACTACGGCTAAGCCGTATCCAACCCGTACCCAAGCCGTAGATTTTCCTACGGCGAGCTTTCCAGAGAGCTCATGGAACCCAGTTTCTTCTACGGTTTGCACACGGCTGCACCGTGGAACACTATGGCTACATCGTAGCCTCCTCGTAACCTAGCCGTAGGCTTAGCACGGCTAAGCCATAGGCCAACATACGGTTGGGCCGTAAGTGCACCTGAAAATCCGGAAGGAATTTGACCCACTCGGCTAAGCCGTAGCCTTGTACATGGGTAAGCCGTAAGAACCTAGCAAAACAGGATGTTAAGGACTCTCAATGATTTTGGAGGACCTTAGTATTGGCACCTTCTATACCACTACAGAGGCCCAATGGTAAGTACATGTTGGGGAGCATAAATGATTCCCGGAAGGTTCCTCAATGGTCCCCCAATGGCAAGTCATGGATGTTGGCATAAGAAGGGTGTCCAGTATGCACAAGGCAATTCCAAGACACGCCAACACAACGACACCGAATGTCTTATGTGTACATCGTGTTGAATGCCCTTGCGGACTATAATTTACTTATTTGGGGGTGAAGGTAGTAATTACTTGGGTACTCACTTAAGTTGAATGCATCCATATTGTTACGGTATACCACCTTCAACATGAATTACTCCTTTTAGCAAAAACCCTGAGACAATTCAGACCTGAGCTTCTAATGAGTGCGTGTCTGACAAGCCAGAGCTTCTAATGAGTGCGAGCTTGTTAGCCAAGGGTATGACATGACTGATACGATTGGACACAAGTCGGCACCACTCAGCTTACGCCCTTTGGGGTATATGTTATGTATGTCACCACTGTAGTAGGTTTATGGAGGAGTAGTCGGCGCTCCTCGAGAAGCTAGCCTGATCCCCTAGAGACCCATACGATATGTGTATGCTCCCTTTTGGGAGAATAGAGTGTCGTGGTTGCCAATCAGTATGTATGATGTTTAAGTTGTAATTTCTCACTCATGCATTATGTTCAGTGATTATTCTTATTGATATATCATGTTATACTTGTTTCATACGCCTCAGTACTTGCTTAACCGTCGTGTTAAAAGTGTTACCCTTGGTATTGCAAGTCCAGCAACTGGTCCCAACGCGGACACTGACACGCACCCGGAGGGTACCCCAACGGTACCTCGAGATGTAGATGAGTGGAAAGATGGCGACGTCTTTTACTAGCCATCCCACTGGGCGCGACTATTCTTAGGAGACGTCATTGTTATACTTGGGACCCCTTTTGTATCAAACACTTAAGTAGTCCTTTTGGAATGTATTAAAGACTTTAACACTGTTATATGTATGTATATATGTTTACCTTTGAAAGTTAACAGATTATGAATTCGTGTGCTCTTGATAATTACTAAGTATTTCACAGGATTTCGTTTATGATAAATTATGTTTGTACGTGTGTTAGCTTACCTCACACGTTCCTGTGGAATCTCCCTTGTAGGAATTCGTACATAATTCTTCAGGGCACGGATTTCTATAAGATTACGTATCCACGCCTTGGGGGCCCACTTAAATCCCCAAATTCCCGGGATCGGGGCGTGACACTTGATCCCCTAGCGACCCATATGTATGCTCCCCTTTTGGGAGAATAGAGCATCATGGTTGCCAATCAGTACGTAGTATGTTTTGGTCGTAATACCTCATTCATTGCCACTCATGTACTATATGTCTAGTAATTTACCATTGTTCTCTTTAAATCAGTGTATACTGTTAAGTTCAGTTGATATGTATTGTTATACTTGCTTCATATGCCTCAGTACTTGCTTAATCGTCGTGTTAACAGTGTTACCTTTGGTATTGCAGTACAGAACCCGGTCTTAACTCGGGTGTTGACGTGCCCCTAGAGAGTACCCTAACGGTACCTCGGGGTATAGATGAATGGAAGGATAACGATGTCTTTTATTAGTCATCCTACGGAGTGCGTCAGTTCTGGAGATGTTATGGTCACTTTTTGGTCTGTTCTGGGAAAAAGCAAATTGGTCTTTATGTCCTTAACTCCTTTAAGTAAATGTTGAATTATACGAAATATAATTGTAGCTTTAAGCACTGCTATATACATATATCTATATGTTTATCTATGAATGACAACGAATATGTTCTTATCTATATGTTTATCTATGAATGACAATGGATATGTTCTTTTAACTTGCTTTTGATTATTACTGAGTATTTCGCAGGGAATTCGCTTATGATGAGTTACATTCCTATGTGTGTTGGCATACCTCACGCGTTCCGATGAAATCTCCCTTGTAGGAATTCGTGCACAATTCTTCAGGGCATGGATTTCTATGGGATTACGTATCCGAGCCCTGGGGCCCACTTAAATCCCCAAATTCCCGGGATCGGGGCATGAAAAAAAGTCCCTCCTATGACACAAATCAAAGACGCATTTCACAAACATTTCATCTAAGGCCTGTAATCCCTATCACCTAGACTTATTATAAGTGGAGGTCCCTAATTGGCTAACTCATCTTTTTTCATGACTGATTTGCCCTTCGGCAACTACTTTTGTGTTTTGATTTCTAAAATTTTAAAATTCCATAACTTTTGTTCATGATATCAGTAAAAAAAAATGTTATATTTGGAATCTACTAAGTGAGACCTTTTAAAAAACACCATGTTGCATATGAAATTTTAAAAATAAAAAAATTGTCAAAATTAACCTGAATTCTTCCTCAAAGCAAAAATAAATAGTTTTTGGCAAAAAGTCTGAAATAGGTAAACTAGTCTATTCTTCTTATTTTTTCAGTAAAATTTGGCGAATTTAAAGTTTAGCATGTAATCTTTCATATCACAGAATTTCAGTTCAAAAAAATTTTAGAAAGTAGGTGAGCCAGAGGCTTTAATATGTTGAATTTTAGCTCGAAGCAAAATTAAATAGTTTTTGGCAAAAAAGTTTGTAATGGGTGGACCAGTCTAATCATTTTTTTTAGTGAAATGTGGGAAATTTAAAGTTTAGCCTGTAGTCTTTCATATCGCAGAATTTCAGGTCAAAAAAAATTTGGAAAATGGGTGAACTAGAGGTTTGAACCTGCATCGTTAGTCAAACTATGCACAAAATTCTGCATTGAAACTCATATAAATTTTTTTCAAACTTATATAAATTCTGTTTCAAACTTAGATAAATTCTAATCAAACTCATATAAATTCAGTTGCAATGTAAATAAATTCTGTTCAAATTCATATAAATTTTGTTCAAACTTAGATAAATTTTGATTAAACTCATATAAATTTAGTTGAAACACAGATTAATTCTGATCAAACTCAAATAAATCCTGATCAAACTTAGATGAATTCTGATCAAACAAAGATAAATTTAGTTTAACCTGAGATTAATTCTGATCAAACTCAGATAAATTCACATCAAACTCTAGCGAACTGGGTCAGGGGATGACCATCCTTCCATTGCTCGTGGCCTAGGATTAGAGCTTCCCAATGTTTTAGCGGAGATCTATAGAGGTTCTCATTTTGTGCATACAAAGACAAGAGAGATTGTTTTGTGCAAACGGCGGTTGTAGCGGTGGCAGCATGTGGCGGAGGATTGACCCCCTTCTTTGATTCCCGGGAGATCAAGAGAACAGATTTCTCTGATGTGTGTAAACACATGTTTTTTTTTATTTATTTAAATCTCTTCACCACTTGTCACTTTTCTAAGAACCAAAATACTTCCGTATACACTAGTCACCAACATGTGACCTAAGGATTATGTAAGTAGAAACAATTGTTCTCTCTTATTTAGTTATGTAGACAAAAACAAGCGCGGCTTTAACAAAGTGGGTACTCATGATTCATGCCAACACAGAAACAAGAGACCAACTTCTCTTATGTTTGATAGTGCACAAATCTCCTGTCAATCGCACCACACAACCTACCACATGTACAGGTCTGACATAAGCGCCACATGTGCGTTCATATAGGGAGGGCGTTTTGGACTTTCTAAGCATTTAAATTTGAAAAAAGGACTTCTGCTTCTATAACAAAAAATCGTGGATCTCTCGCTATAAAGTGAAATGTTGATGAACATGTCGCCAAATGCCCCAAAATTTATTCCACTTAAATAAATATATTTAACTGCATCAACTAACATACATTTAAACTCACACGGTTAACGGCAGAAGCTCACAAAGTATTCAAAGTAGAAACTTGCTGCAGTATTCACATAGTTTTCGCGGCATGATAGGTTAATCTTATTAGAAACTCACATCATTACATACAAATAAAAAATCAATAGGCAAGAAAAGAGATCAAGAGAGAGACAGGACACCTGCGTTGTGCTGCGTTGTGCCGAGAGAGAGAGGGAGAGAGAGATCAGGCCCACCAATTGCAAGTTACAGAGCCATTAGATTAGAGATGATGCACCTCCAGATCATCAACATGCAACAGTTGAACTACTCCCCTGTGTATCACCTACAGCAAATGATAAAATGTAATAAAATTGTAAATTTTAAAACGATAGAGTACCACAATTCATTTGAATCCATGCTAGGTTTTGAGAAGAATATAAAAAACAACGCAGAATTTTAAAACAATACAGAAGTTTAAGAATACATATGCATAGTACTTAAACGTGCCAGTTGGTCTATTTCTATACATTTGGGCGGAAATTACACTACCTGTCCACCCAGCCAAACACACCACTCCAAAATCAATCACAATCGCTTTCTCTTCTATAAAAACAATCACAATCACCGAAGCACGAACCTTAATCACCGAAGCACGAACCTTAAGAAACGCTTGACTGATTATACTCATCCCCATAGTAGGGATGGCAACAAGATGGGTGACTGGGGTAAAACCAAACTTGCCTTGCCTCAGGAATGAGTACTATATTAGAGCCAGTACGCATCATTTTCTCTTCCCACATGCCTAATTGCCCAATACCACTTGCATAACAAGAATCTTGTCTATAACTTCTATAATAATACCAACAATAACAGTAATAATAATAATAATAATAACAATAATAATAGTAATTATTATTTTTATTATATACATACAGGATGAGGCAGGGTGAAATAGTAAAATCCAAATCCACCCCAAATTAAGAAAACCACTATCAACTCAGCCCCTAATAAGAGCAAGCGGGGCTGGGTTCCCATTTAAACTCAATCCATTGCTATTCCTACTTGACTCTACCACAAATATAATCTTGATTGCTTTAGCTTCTTTAGTCCAGACAATTCCTATCTTTTACCCAAAAAAAAAAAAAAAACTCATTGTCCTATAGTAGGCCCCACACCGAGAAAGCGCCCATTTCCCGCAATTGCCCCACCAAAATCAAACTCATGTTGAAAATAAACCTACAAAAACTGGGGCAAAAAGGCAGAAAAATTTTGCCGACCTGTGAAACTAAGAAGACTTGACCATTGGTGGAAATCGGAAAGAGTCAATGGTAGCAACAATGGGCTAAGGCATGTCAGGAGACACTCTTTTTAAGATGAGTTACGCCTTGGGTAGTAACCCAAATGCAAAGGTTCTTGGTAGAACTGCCTCTAGAATACAATGGCCTTCTCTGTGTTTGTCTAGTCGCACTCCAAGACTATAAAGGTTGGACTACATTTGGTGCTAAGAGATTACAGAGGAGAAAAAGCAAAGTACAATGGCGAAGAAGTGTTTTCAAAAAACAGGCTGTCTCTTGATAAAGACCAAAGTTTTCTGTTAAAACATGATTACTTAAATAAATTCTGCAATGAGTCATAATAAATTATGGCTTTAAAAACAACACTTGAAGGTTTTTGGGGGAGAGATCATCTAGAATGGATTAATGCCAATCAATCTCAATATTATGTGTGCAAGCAATCAACCACACAGCGAAAATAAAAAATCCAATCACAAGCATATACCACAAGAAGACATAGATTTTACGTAGAAACCCAAACCGGGAAAAAACTATGATCAAGAATCAAGCACTATGAATCATACTACAGTTACAAGAGAATACTCACAACCCTTATCCAGTTGTTCCTCAACCTAAGGACCTTGTGATTCCCTTGCACAGCTCCCTGCTGCAACGACTCCCTACCGTTCTCTGTGACAGATCCAAAACACCTAAACGCTTTCTAGATGTTATACTTGACTTCCCAAAACAATCTTCTACACTCAGAGAATTAGAAGACAAAGATCTCTAGAGTAAAACTTCAGCTCTGTAACTCTCCAATGAAAGAATTCTAGAGAAGGTGATTTCCAATAAGCAATCTTTTTCTTAGAACAATGAGATCTATTTTCCTCAGCTTAGGGTTGAGAGAGAACCTTCTTTTATAGCCTTCAATACGTGCCTCATAAGTATAATACGATTAGGAAATGAGTTGGCATCAAATAGGTAAGTTTCATTTTAATTCGGACTGAAAAATCGCAAGTCGGTGCACTTTCTGTAGTTGCTCGATCGGTCGGATTAAGGTTCTGCCCAGGTGAAAATTTTAGCATTTTCCTGCAAACTTCCGGAGGCCATAACTTCCTCGTTTCGGCTCTGATTGAGGCGATCTTAGGCTCTTCGGAATCCTCTCGAAATGAGTTTTCCAATGGTAGGTCGTATGCCCATATCTGATGCTCAATTTGTAAGATATAACCTTTTTAATCCATGTTGTTCGTAAAAAACCACTTCAATTTGTCGCATTTACCTCTATTTCTTCACTTCAGTGCATCCGGCGACTCAAACCATTGTCCATACTCAATAATATGTAAAATACAACACTAATGGACTCAAGTTTTGTCCAACTTATGAATTTGTCAACACAAAAATACTTACAATAACATTAAAAAATGTTAATGGCAGTATTCAAAAAGAATTTGAATTCAAATCTTGAATCACTACAACATAATGTGTCTTTGGCAACGAAAACTGACGACTAAATTAAATTTTATCACCTCATGTCATTTATTGGCGACGAAATGTAGATTTCATGGCCAATTTTGCTGAGGAGCAACATTTCCTCACCTAAAGTGTAACATAGTCAACGAGAAATTAAAGTTCATCACTTAAAGTCATTTATTGGCAACAAAATTTAGATGGTGTCACTAATTTTGAAAAAAATACATATATTTTGGCGAAGAACAAAATTTTGTGGCCTAAAGTGTAAAATAGGCGATGGAAAATTAAATTTCATTGCTTAATGCCATTTATTGGTGATGAAATTATATTTCGTTGCCATGTTTGAAATATTTACATATATTTCGGCGAGGAACAAGATTTCGTCGCCTAAAGTATAAAATTCCATCGCCAATCAGTACATTAGGTGACGCAACGTTAAATTTCGTCTCCAATTTTGGAGAGCATTTTTGTGGAAATAATGACACCATTTTTCTTTTTTTTTTTTAAAGCGGCGACAAAATTTAGATTTCATTGCCAATATAGGACATTAGGTGACAAAATTGAGAGTTCGTCACCACTTGTTGATAATTTTGCAGAGCATTTTTGTAGAAATAAAGGCGCAATTTTTTCTTTGTTTTTTTTAAAAATTGGCTACCAAATCTAAATTTTGTTGCCACTATAAGTCATTAGGTGATGAAATTGTTTGATTTCATCGTGAAGGACATTAGGCGACGAAATTTATGGCGAGCATTTTCCCGGGAATAATAGCGCCAATTTGTCTTTGTTTTTTTTTCCAAAATTGGTGACGAAATTTAATGTTTCGTTGCCTAATGTCCTTATTGGCGACAAAATCTAACAATTTCGTCACCTTATGTCCTATATTGGGGATGAAACTTGGATCTTGTGGCCTAATGTCCTATATTTGTGATGAAATTTAAATTTCATCGCCAATTTTGACAAGGATTTTCACGGGAATAAATGCTCCATTTTTTAAATCTTTTTCACAATTGGCAACGAAATTTAGATTTAGTCACCATCGAGTTTCCTCGATAGCCTCTCTCCCTTGTTGCTCTCCTCTCCCTCGTCTCTTCCTCCCAAGAAAGCCATCAGAGGATCCGGACCAGAGAGGAGCAGAGACCAGAGCGAAAACAAACTGGAGCCGCTATAATGTTCAGCGACCATTTGGCTTGACCTGGACCAGAACCAGGCTCTACTTCTGCAAATACAAACCAGCCCCCTTCTCTTTTTCTCGGTTCTGATCTCCCTTCCTCACTGTCTCTTTTCTATTGCGTCGTCAAGTGTTCACTACAGCAATTTTAGTAAAAAATGATAGCCATGGGCCGTCGTTTTTCCTCATGTCGATTTTCAAAAAACGATGGTCTACTGCCATCAAAAAATTCATTTTAGGTCTATCGGTGTCGTATTTTGAGAATTTACCGATAGCCTATGGCCATCATTTTTGGAAAAAATGACTTCAAGAATGTCGGTTTCGATAGTAAAAAGATGACCTATGGCCGTCATTTTTTACAGATTTTGATGTGGTTGCGGAGGTGGTTGCATTGGTGTTTGGAGAAGAGGGGGGGTGCCGGAATGGACGCTCCTATCATAGGCAAAGCATAGCCTTGCAGGGTCTGCTCGGCAGTAGAGAAGAGGGATAGATTCGTTGCAAAAGTCGTAGAGACAACGATGATTATGATGGTTTTGTTGGGTTTTTTTGTTGTTGTTTTTGGGGGGATCGGTTTTTGGGATTTTGGAGAAGACGGGTTTGTTTGGATGGATGGTGCAGAATTTGGCATTGGTTATTTTTGAGGTGTGATCGTGAGGGGGGTGGGTTTTGGATTTGAAGGGTTTAGGGATGGTTTTATGCCTGTGTTAGGAGTCGAAGACATTCGCCGGGGTGCCCACCGCCTCTAACAAAGAAGATGGCCTGGGGCGTAGTTGTTGTCAGGCTCTAGTCGGGTTGAACCTGACCTGGTTGCAGCAGAGCCCAGTTTGGAGCAGGCTAGGTCTACGCTTGGGTTAGGTTGAGCCTAACCCGGTTACAGCAGCAGCAAAAATAAAATTTTTTAAAAAAACGTTCCTTGTGGCGACAAGTTATTTCGTCCCTAAAAGTTTTTTTGTTTTTTCTGGAAACATCTATAATATATAAACAAAAGCAAAATAAGTGTAGAGTGCACAAACGAAGTAACAAAAGGCTACACCTAAAGGTCCTAAACACTTATCCTACACGATTACTGGCTATATTTATATTATAAGATCTGTTAGCAAAATATTAGACGTAGTACTTATATTATCAAATGAAGACCTGCAAATTCTCTGAAGTGGCTCCCAAACAGCATGAGCGTGAATCGGTTGTATAGGAAAGCTTGGGCCTTTGAAATGGAGAAGTCTCCCATGGAAGCCAAGGATGCTAAAAGGCTCTTAGTCGAGTTGTGATGAAAACAAGTAGGTGAGGTTCCTATCTCTCTAAATACACAATTGTTTCTAGCTCTCCTTAGAACTAGAATCCCAGCTTGATTGATATTGGGTGTCTTTATCAAAAGGCAGCCTTGAAGTTTTATGTAGATGAAGCTTCTTAGGGTAAGGCGAGCCCAGCGGGGATTGGAGGTGTGCTATGCAATAGCAAAGGAGAGGTATTGCACTATATAATAGCAAGAGGAAAGTGTTGCTTATTGTTAGATTTTGTGGACTCAATTCATCAGTTGATGTAATAAATTGATTAATTTCTTTATTTATCAATAAAATCATGCTTTACTTTCATGAGATGAATGTTATTTTACTACTTCATGCACATGACCAATACATATGACATAATGGTTCATGAGTTGAACCGGGTCCCATTAGTATATTAGATGTGATATATGTACATGGATGAGATCCACACATGGGAGATATATGTTACAAATCTTATACTTATATGGCTTCACAACCAATAATGAGACAACGCATCTCATTTGATAAGGTTGCAGCACTTTGATCACTATGAGATAGTGTGATTTGTCTTGATCATCAGAATATAAGATTCTGAATCACGGTGCTGGTACATTGGATATATTGAAGGACCATGAGATACACCGTATGGAATTTTGTCTCAATAATAAGGTATGCTCTTATAATTCCCTAGCAATAGGCTCTCAATCTTGAGACATTGATGAACTCAAGTTTCTATCTATTTATTTGCTTTGAGTCACCAATGAGTGAGGCCGACTGTAGGTTAACACCTCGGTGTCTTGGGTATGTGGTAGTAGAACCGTGGGAACATTGAATGATCAAGATGGAATCTATCTTTATTATCCCCTTGTGCCAATTAATGGATTTGTCATTAGTAAGTGCGCAACCATCTCAATTAAGAGTTAATTGGATGGTACTGATGATTACTGTGATTAATTGGGGCTCAAGAATAATAAAATGTGGAACTTATATTGGAAGAGACAGATTTATTCCAATTGATCCACAGATATTGATAGAGGGGCCTACTGTGGTAATTGGAAAGTTTAGGGTCTTCATTGTAATTTATTCCTAAGACTGGAGTGCAATTGCATTTATATAGTGGTATTATTTGCAATTAACTGTGGGCCTGGATTGCACATGAGATGTGGGGTCGCGGTGTTCCGGTTGGAGCCAGCTTTCTAAGGAATCCCTAGTGGTCTCCACACTAGCCCAAGTTATTGGAAAATATTAATCCGACTTGAACTCTAGAAAGAAGAGATTAGAAAGGAGAAAGTTGCTAATTTCTTTGAAAATAAGACTTCTATTTCAATTAAGCAAGGAAGAGATTTGAAGAGATTTGAAAGTATATAAAAATCTCTTCGACGTCCAATAGGATTTTCTCTCACGCCCAAAACCCTATTCGTGCAAGAGTTGTACGAGTTTCTATCTCTTTTTCTCTTCTAATTCCTTGGATTTCGAGTTGGGATTTCTCCTGGAGATTCCACCAATCTTCCTGAGAAAAGAAATCCAACTCGGGTCATAGCGTGGAAGGCTAAGAGGTGTTGAAGATTCTCATCATCAAGTAGAGTCGCAACTTCTCCATTAAAGCACTACGAATCTCCAAAGGTATGATCTACTTCTTGCATGTCGTAGATTATTATGGATGTTTAGTGCTGTTTGATTCTGTCTTTTAGATAGAATATTTACTATACATGGTCACGAGATTGAGGTTAATGCATCTTGGATTGGGTTTTTGGTTTTATGGATAGTTGATCTCTGTGTCAAGTGGGTCAAAAGTTTTGAAAATTTATCCACGAGACCCACCTACTTCCAACACTTATGTTCTCTAAACATGTGGGTTTATGTGATTCAAATGAAGTAGATGTATTAGCTATCCTGGAAAGCCTTAGAATGCTCCCTAGAAGACATGGTGGTCCATTGGTTGTGAAAAGTGACTTATCTAATGCTGTTGCATGGGTTTCTAAACCAAAGGTTATCTCATTGAAATTTCAATCCTAATGCAATATGAGAGTTGTCAGCCAGATTTTATGTTTCCTTTTGCCATGAGATTAGATCCGCCAATTTCATGGCAGTTGTATTAGCTAAGCAAGAGGTTGATAGGTCTCTTTCTTGAGTGCGTGCAATAATGTAATTGAGAAGTTTTCTTTTTCTCTTGAGGCTGGGGTGATGCATTTGTCTTGCACCTTCCCCAGCCTCCTTTCTCTTGCTCATTTGTTCTTCTTCTTGTTTGGTTTCTTTTAATAAGTTATGTTTTTATTGTTTTCAGAAAAAAAAGAAAAAGAAAAAGAAAGGCTTGTTTTGATAGAGCCTGATTCATTCACCTGAGTCACCATTCCTCAATAGTAGCAACAGCTAAGATTTTGATTTAATAAACCCAACGATGACTCAAACTAGAAGGCCAGCGCAAAATCACCTAACATACACGTCTGCCTGCGGTGCCTGTTGACTGGCTTGGGCATTGAGTAGTAGTATCATATAAAGGGGCATAGGAGATAATCACTCAATGGAAGGGGCACAAGAAAGCAAACATGCTTGCCAAAAAATTAAAAAAGGAATTTAAAAAATGAAGAAAAAATTTATTAAAATTTAAAATGAAGAAAACATTTATTAAAATTTAAAACTCATTCAAAAGAATTTCTTTTTTATTCTGTCCTAATTTTTTTCGAGCTAATAATTTATAAAAGAATTAATTAATAATTATAAGCATAGAACTACCATATTTATAATTAATCTTCTTTCTTGTTTGCCTACACCAACAAGGGCCTTACCAAGGAGTAAATATTAGAAATGTTACATCATGATCTCTACATTAGTTTTCAAATCTGAGCAATATAAATGTTGAAGATGTCACAATTCAGCAAACTTTTTTTTTTTTTTGGAAAGATTAGTAATTCATATTAAGAGAATAAACCCTTACACAGCTCGAAAGGCTCCAAAAAAGAAGACCCAAAGAGAAAAATAGGCCAAAGAAATAAAACAAAAAATAGGAGCCTCCCACCCACAACTGCGCTAGAGCTCAGAGGAAGAACCAGAGAGCACGGCAGTCAGCCGTTTAACAGAGAGGCACAATCATGGAAGTGGAAGCTTCTTGGGGGGGGGGGGGGGGGGGGAGTGGCACAACATGATCTTTTTCGGTAGTCTCCTTGCAGGAGTTGAAGGCCCAGCAAAAGTGCAAGTGTCAAGCTCCTTAAGCATCTTAACAATCTTCCTATAAGTAAAGTGAGCACGCCAAGGGGATCGATTTGGATAGCGGAGGGCTTCAGAAATACTTCCTTTCACCTCAATGCAGACTTGGTTTGAGGAATGCTGCAACGTATTCTGGACAAGGTCCAAAATGCTAGTAGGATAGCAATCATCCGACTGCAAGAAGGCTGAAATAGGACATCTAGAGGGGTTCCAAAGAATCCTTATTCCTGCATTCTGCATTTGGAGGAAAGAAATTCTCCAACCAACAGCAATGGCTGGATGTCTTCCATGGTGTAAGAGGGCAGGAGCAGGTTCCGGTGGGAAGTTCCACCATTGTTAAACTCGGCAAACTTTATCTTCATCTTCTTAACACTTAACTAAATGAAAATAAACAAAACCACGGTGGTTCGTTGTTTCCTCTTTTCGACACATCAAGCAAATGTCACCCCACACCTACCAAACAAGTGACCTCAAATACCAGTTGCAACTTGTAAGGTCCCGACCCGACTTAATTATATTTTATGTTAATTAAACTTGATTTCCTATTAATTAATATATTTTGGGCCTAAGTTATATTGGTTTTAATTTTTAGTAGGTTTTAGTTGGATAGCTAGTTGGGTTCGAACTTTACTTAGGCAGTTAAGGACCTTTTTATAATTTAGAGTCACATCGTTGCATCATTTTGGGCGCCACATTAATTGCATTATGAGCTTTTCATCTTATGGGTCAATTTCCATGTTTAGCCCAACTCAATTCAGAACCATGTTAGCTCAATTGAGATCCATTTGACCTAAACTGTAATTTCCCAAAAGATACTGGACTTGCATGTAAAAACTCCAAGAAAATTGAGATAAAAGGGAGAACCCAACATTCACCTTCATTTCTCTTCTTCTGAGTTGATGGAGCTGCTTTTCTTTTACCTTCTCCTTGCTCACTTCTTCACCAAATTTAGCTTTACTAACATTGTATGCAAGAGGAACACCCTCAATTCATCTTCTTCTCCCAATTTTTGTGCATCTCTTTCATTGGAACCACTACATTCACCCTGTTTTTTCAAGATATAGCTCCCTAAGGTAAATCTTTACCTCCATTTCAATTCTTCGGGTTTAATGTAACACTCTGATCCCCTTTGAGCCGGATTAGTGGCTCATTAGTGTGTTTTTCTGTTGTTTTAATTCTTCGGACTTGGTTTCGGGTCGTGGATAGGTAGCTGAGTAATCTTTGACCTGAGATAGGTAGTTCTAAGCCCTTTTTCGTAATTTTGCTTTTGCTTTGAGTGCATCATCTTTGCATCATCTTGGTGTCAGCATGTGTAGTTTGTTGAGCTCGTTATTTTCCGTACCTGTTTCAGACCCATTTGGAGTCAATTGGAGAAGTTGGACCCCCGTGTGACTTGATTTGTAAATAACCACAAATTCACTAGACTTTGTTTTAAACTCCAAAACCTATATAAGGAGTCATCTGTCCAGATGTCTTCATTCCTGCTCGATGCCTTAGACGTTGCATGCAACAAACTCCAGGGAAGCTCCACGTTTTCTTCTCTTTTCTTCATCCTTCTCTCCTTCCCTCTTGGTTATCATCGGATTTGCCAAAGTTCGAGTGGGTTCTCCCTCTCTCATCTCTGTCTGTGGCTTGGTAAGTGGGTTCTCTGCAACTCTTCCTTCTTCTTCTCCAATTGTATCTCTCCTTCTCTGTTGCTGTGTCCTCATCTCATGCATGGGTTGTTTCTTTGATTTGCTTTGATTTTAGTTGATTTGGAGCTTGATTCAGTGGATTGACAGAGTTTTGAGGCAAGTATAAGTACAGGATTGTTTAACACACATATGGGTATTTTGTTTGATTGCTGTGATTCTTTTGTTCTCATATGCTTAGCATGAATTTACAGCCGAATCTATTGTTTTGGATTCATCGGGGTTTGTTTTGCTCAAGTTGTACATGATTTTTCCAAGTTCTGTAACTATCCCGATTCGTTTTCTGTATTATACGGCTAAGCCGGAACTTTGTACGGCTCACATTCCAGAGACCTGAAATTTTAAATTTTGTTCTACGGCTAGGCTACGGCTGAACCGTAACTTGTTCTACGGCTGAGCCGTAAGCTAGCCGTGACCCAGCCGTGAGATGTATCAGATCAGATCAGAGGTGGAAGATGACAGTTTAGCCGTGTTCTGAAGGGAACCACGTCTAAGCCGTAGTGCATGTTACGGCTAAGCCGTAAGATGCAGACGGCTAAGCCGTAGGTCACCCATGGCTAAACCGTAAGACTTGTAAAATATAAATTAAACTTAGGATAATAGTGTGATTTTGTAGGGCTTATATACAAGGAACCATACACGTAAACCGGCCCAATGGATTCCTTGGATCGCATGAATCGTCTGTTAGGCTGTGACTTATTCATGTGAGCGTTGATTCACTATTAAGCACCTCCCCATGGGTGTTGGTTTAAGGGACTTCGGTGCACGTGAGGATGACATTGCAACACTAGGATGGCAACGGTGCATCGAATAACTTAAAACTACACCAACATGCACGGTTAGTGACAGTGAACAACTAGCTTAGTGTTGGCTTATAATTAACCTTGATTCCTTATTAATCTAAGATGCATTGCATATTGCTTACAGTTTTGCCCTCTGTTCTGTTAATCTATGTTCATGCATTTCGAGATTCTTTTGTTTTCGTCTTGTACATCTGTTTAGCCTTCGTTCTGTATTATATTATGATCTATGCTCTGTGCTTTGACTCAGTCTATGTTATGCTCTGTATAATTCTGGCTTTGTATATCTCTGATTCAGTTGGGTATTCCCTAGTGGCTCTGCCTAGAGATTAATACGTGAGGATAAGATCCGGTCTTTGCCATCGGTGAGTCCAAAGCGGATATTCTCCCTTCTTTTGGGATTTGATTTGATTGGTATCAGTCTGGCTCTACTCAGCCTCAGCCCTAGGATGCCCGACGGGGTTACCTCTGGCTTAGATCTCTGTCTCTCTGTATTCACTGCAGTGTCGCTTTGTCTTGGGACCCCGGAACCCAGGAAACCGAGACCCACTTGTACCCTGCCCCGGTCAGTGGTGTTCTCCTCTGCTCTGCTCTGCTCTCTATTTGAGAGAATACGGTTAATGTAGTAGCCACCTAGTTCAGTATTTCTATGCTTTGATTTACTTATCATGCTTTACTTCTACGTACGATTTGCTTAGCATACTAAGATGAAACTCTGTAACTTTTATTCTGCCATTATTCAACTTGATACTATGAGTGTTTCATCCCTGTTACTTGTAATTGCTGGATCGTTGTATTCATTTGTGTTGTCTGTGGTGTTGCAGGCGCAGATCCCTTGCCCGACTCCCCGGCGGTCGAGGAGGCTGCAGGGCCGAGTTTAGAGGCACCTTCCGGTTTGGCAGAGTGGGCCTGATCATCTCTGCCGAGTGCGTATATGCATATCTTTTTGCGGCCATCTGTTTTTGGGTTTTTGGATTTTGGGAGCTTTGTAATTGGGGCACTTTGGACTTTGGACTTTGTACTCTGTATAATTGTATATCATGATTTTGGGTGTGTATTCGGATTTTATATCAGCGAATTTATCCTTGTCTTTCGTTCCTCATTTGTTTTGGTTTCCGCTTTTCCTTTGTTGCTTGCTATGATATGTACAGCTTCCGCGTACGCTTAGTTCGCACGTGTTAGATCCCTTGTGTGTGTGCATTTGGACTGGGTTTGGATGCACGTGCACGGGAGTACGTGTGTCACTGGTTTAGCTTTTCACTAACCCCCGATTTCTGGGCTCGAGTCGTGACATACGTATTGTATGGTATCAGAGCATGCTAGTTATAAGCATGTAGACATCTAAGATCGTGGTGAGATAACGCTATCAACTATTTGACTCTAAGTCTAATATGTTGACTCTTGGGATTTGACTAATCAGGGCCTTTTATATTTGTGTGCTGTGTTTCTTTTCCTTTTGCAGGATGGCATCAGGATCAGGATCTCGGGATGAGAATCAACAGGGCCATAACGGTGATAGTGGATCGTTACCCCCACATATAAGTAGTGAGGAGCGTATGATGATGATGATGCAGTCTATGCAGTCATTGCCGGCTCAGATGCCTCCATGGTGGATAGGCAAAGTCAGGCTGCTGCGTCAGCATCACCTCGTGTAGAACAGCAAGTGATCTTCCAGCCCAAGGAATTAGATCCAAATGCTCTTTTTGATAAGTTCCGTAAGCGAGGGGCAACTGAGTTCCACGGGATAGAGGATGCATTGCAGGCTGAGCAATGGTTCGAACAGATAGAGGAGCTTTTTGATACGATTGTGTGCAGTAATAAACAGAAAGTGGTTCTCACAGCTTCCATGCTTCGGAGTGTAGCCAAGACATGGTGGAGGAGTGTCAAGAGCTCATTCCAGACTATGCCCAGTGCCACAGTTTGGGAGACCTTCAAGCAGCAATTCCGTCGGAAGTTCATGCCTCTCCATAATCAGCGAGCCAAGGAAGTGGAATTCTTCAACCTTCAGCAGAGACAGATGTCGGTTGCAGATTATGTACACAAGTTTACGGAGTTGTCTCATTTCGCGGAGGATATGGTGAACACTGAGCATAAGAAGGTGACTCGCTTCGTCAACGGCCTGAACCCGAGGCATAAACGTCACGTGGTTGCTTGTATGTGGCCGGCTACCTTGGATGACGCTATTGACAGGGCCTATGATGCAGAGGCCATTTTTGAGGAGGAGCGAACTGAGGCAAAGAGGGCGGCAGGTTCCAGTGGCAGAAGTCAGTTCCAGAAGAAGTTCAAGGGTAAGCAAGGTAGTTCGAGCAGCACTCAGGTGGTTTGTGGTCACTGTGGGAAGGATCACCCAACAGACAGATGTTGGAGGAAGAGTGGGGCTTGTTTCGGTTGTGGCTCCACGGACCACAAGTGGGCCCAATGCCCGAAGTTTCAGTCCTCTCCACAGACGAGATATGCAGGATCTACAGCGCAGGGCAAGTCTCAGACAGCTCGCCCAGCCCAGAAGCAGAACCGCCAGACAGCTCGAGCCTATGCTGCTACGCATGAGGGCGCGGAGGAGGCTACGGTCGTGGAAGGTAAAATTTTAATTTTTGATGCTGAAGCTTTAGCCTTGTTTGACTCCGGGTCTACGCGTTCGTATGTAGCACCCCATTTTGCTGTGCAGCTTCGACAGCGACCCACACCGCTTCCATACTTGTTGCTAGTATCCACTCCGGTTGGTAAACGGGTGGAGTGCAGTGTTTTCTACCCGCAGTGTGATGTGCGGATAGCTGCTCATCAGCTCCCGGTAGACCTCGTGTTGCTCACGACACTGGATTTCGATGTGATTCTTGGTATGGACTGGCTTGCGAGATATCATGCTTGTATCAATTGTTACAGCAAGGCTATCTATTTTGATTTGGGCAGCGGATTTCGATTCGAAGGCAGCCAGACGAAGTGCCCAAGGCGTGTGATATCTGCCTGTAAAGCGGACAGGATGCTTCGTAGGGGATGTGAGGGATTTCTTGCATTCGTTTCAGAGAAGAAGGATCAGCGACAGCTCAGTGAGATCCCAGTAGTCAGAGAGTTCCCGGATGTCTTCCCGGAGGATGTGCCAGAGTTGCCACCAGTTCGGGAGGTAGAATTTTCTATTGATTTGATGCCAGGTACAGCACCCATCAGTAGAGCTCCATATCGTATGGCACCTGCAGAATTGTTGGAATTGAAGAAACAGTTGCAGGATCTGTTGGATAAAGGGTTCATACGTCCAAATGTTTCACCTTGGGGAGCTCCTGTATTGTTAAGAAGAAGGATGGCAGTTTCCGGATGTGCATTGACTACAGGCAGCTGAACAAAGTGACCATCAAGAACAAATATCCATTGCCTAGGATTGATGAGTTGTTCGATCAGCTTCAGGGTGCAGCTTACTTCTCGAAGATCGACTTGAGGTCAGGGTATCACCAGCTCCGGGTGAAGGATGAGGATGTTCCTAAGACAGCTTTCAGGACTCGGTATGGACACTACGAGTTCCTTGTCATGCCTTTTGGGTTGACGAATGCACCCGCAGCTTTTATGGCCTTGATGAATAGGGTGTTTACTTCCTTCTTGGACCAGTTTGTTGTGGTTTTCATCGATGATATATTGGTCTGTTCAAAGACTGCTGAGGAGCATATAGATCATCTGCGGAAAGCATTGCAGCTGCTTAGAGAGCACAAGTTGTATGCAAAGTTGTCCAAATGTGATTTCTGGCTAGAGCAAGTTGCGTTTTTGGGTCATGTGATTTCTAGAGATGGCTTGATGGTGGATCCAGCTAAGATTGAGGCAGTAGTCCATTGGCCCCGTCCTAGATCAGTGACAGAGATTCGGAGTTTCCTAGGTTTGGCGGGATATTACCGCAGGTTCGTGCAGGACTTCTTGAAGATTTCAGCCCCGCTGACTCAGTTGACTCGGAAGAAGGTCCCATATGAGTGGACAGAGAAGTGTGAGCGTAGTTTTCATATGTTGAAAGAAAAGCTCACTACGGCGCCAGTGTTGACTCTCCCGGATGGTAGTGAAGGATTCGTGATTTATTCCGATGCCTCTCGAGTTGGACTAGGCTGTGTACTGATGTAGAATCAGAAAGTGATTGCCTATGGATCCAGACAGTTGAAAGAACATGAGAAGAACTATGCCACCCATGACCTGGAGCTAGTAGCCATTGTATTTGCACTGAAATTGTGGCGGCATTACTTGTACGGTGTGAAGTTTGAGGTCCATTCCGATCATCACAGTCTGCAGTATTTGTTTGATCAGCATGACTTGAATATGAGACAGCGGAGGTGGTTGGAGTTCATCAAGGACTACGACTTTCCGATCAAGTACCACCCAGGTAAGGGGAATGTGGTTGCAGATGCATTTAACAGGAGAGCAGAAAGTCTTCAGGTGTTGGCAGGATTCTATATGCTTGTGCATGATCAGCCTGTTGAGGTTCAGATGGTAGGTGAATTGGTGACATTAGCTACTACCGTCGTGTTTCAGCCTGAGGTGATTCAGCAGATCAAGGATCGCCAGTTTGAGGACCCCCTTCTGGTGACTTTCAGAGATCGGATTGCAGATCGACCGGATTTCAGCTTGGTAGACGGAGTTTTGTACTTCAGAAGTAGATTGTGCATTCCCGCTGCGGATGAGCTGAAAGAAAAGTTGATGACAGATGCGCACGAAGCTTGTTATGCGATGCACCCAGGGAGTACGAAGATGTACCGGAATTTGAAGGATAGATTTTGGTGGAACAATATGAAGCGGGAGATCGTAGGGTTCGTAGCTCGATGTTTGACCTGTCAGAGGGTGAAAGCTGATCATCAGCGACCTTCAGGATCATTGCATCCATTACACACTCCGCAGTGGAAGTGGGAGCACATTACCATGGATTTCGTCTCCGGTTTTCCGCCGACCAGTAGAAAGAACAATGTGATCTGGGTAATTGTGGATAGATTGACAAAGTCAGCACATTTCCTTCCATTCCAGAAAGGGATGACATTCACAGAGATGGCCAGGAAGTTTGTTGACGAGATAGTCAGATTGCATGGCACCCCAGTATCGATTGTGTCTGATCGCGACAGTCGTTTTGTGTCTTCATTCTGGAGAGCATTTCAGGAAGCTATGGGCACGAAGTTAAGCTTTAGTACGGCATACCACCCCCAGACTGATGGGCAGTCGGAGCGTACCATTCAGACGTTGGAGGATATGCTCAGAGCTAGCGTGCTGAACTTTAAGAAGGAATGGGATATGCATCTGGCATTGTGTGAGTTTGCCTACAATAACAGCTTCCACGAAAGCATTGGTATGGCACCCTATGAGGCTCTATACGGGCGTAAGTGCAGGACCCCAGTGTGCTGGGAAGAGGTAGGAACAAGAAGTTTCCATGGTCTGACAATCATTGCTGAGACGACAGAGAAAGTGCAGAAAGTGATAGAGAATCTGAAGATTGCTCGATCCAGGCAGAAGAGCTATGCGGATACTCGGAGGAGACCTTTGGCATTCCAAGTCGGAGATTGGGTGTTCCTTAAAGTTTCTCCGATGAAGGGCATTGTGCGGTTTGGTTAGAAGGGCAAGTTAACTCCGAGATATGTGGGACCGTTTGAAGTCAAGAGCCGAGTTGGAGATTTAGCCTATAGTTTGACGCTTCCAGTTGAGTTCTCCGGTGTTCACAATGTATTCCATGTGTCGATGCTCCGTAAGTACGTGCCAGATCCGAGCCATGTGATTCGATACGATGACATTCAGATTCAGCCTAATGCAACTTACGTTAAGCGTCCGTTTCGCATCGTTGGCACACGAGAGCAGATTCTCCGTACCAGGACTATCAGATGGGTTAAAGTGTTGTGGGAGCATCACGGTCCAGATGAGGCTACATGGGAGCTAGAGGAGCAGCTAGCGCACCAGTACCCACAGCCCTTTACGCAGGTAGGTGGTCATTCCGAGGATGGAATGATTCCTAGTGGGGGAGGATGTAACACTCCAATCCCCTTTGAGCCGGATTAGTGGCTCATTAGTGTGTTTTTCTGTTGTTTTAATTCTTCGAACTTGGTTTCGGGTCGTGGATAGGTAGTTGAGTAACCTTTGACCTGAGATAGGTAGTTCTAAGCCCTTTTTCGTAATTTTGCTTTTGCTTTGAGTGCATCATCTTTGCATCATCTTGGTGTCAGCATGTGTAGTTTGTTGAGCTCGTTATTTTCCGTACCTATTTCAGACCCATTTGGAGTCAATTGGAGAAGTTGGACCCCCGTGTGACTTGATTTGTAAATAACCACAAATTCACTAGACTTTGTTTTAAACTCCAAAACCTATATAAGGAGTCATCTGTCCAGATGTCTTCATTCCTGCTCGATGCCTTAGACGTTGCATGCAACAAACTCCAGGGAAGCTCCACGTTTTCTTCTCTTTTCTTCATCCTTCTCTCCTTCCCTCTTGGTTATCATCGGATTTGCCAAAGTTCGAGTGGGTTCTCCCTCTCTCATCTCTGTCTGTGGCTTGGTAAGTGGGTTCTCTGCAACTCTTCCTTCTTCTTCTCCAATTGTATCTCTCCTTCTCTGTTGCTGTGTCCTCATCTCATGCATGGGTTGTTTCTTTGATTTGCTTTGATTTTAGTTGATTTGGAGCTTGATTCAGTGGATTGACAGAGTTTTGAGGCAAGTATAAGTACAGGATTGTTTAACACACATATGGGTATTTTGTTTGATTGCTGTGATTCTTTTGTTCTCATATGCTTAGCATGAATTTACAGCCGAATCTATTGTTTTGGATTCATCGGGGTTTGTTTTGCTCAAGTTGTACATGATTTTTCCAAGTTCTGTAACTATCCCGATTCGTTTTCTGTATTGTACGGCTAAGCCGGAACTTTGTACGGCTCACATTCCAGAGACCTGAAATTTTGAATTTTGTTCTACGGCTAGGCTACGGCTGAACCGTAACTTGTTCTACGGCTGAGCCGTAAGCTAGCCGTGACCCAGTCGTGAGATGTATCAGATCAGATCAGAGGTGGAAGATGACAGTTTAGCCGTGTTCTGAAGGGAACCACGGCTAAGCCGTAGGTCACCCATGGCTAAACCGTAAGACCTGTAAAATATAAATTAAACTTAGGATAATGGTGTGACTTTGTAGGGCTTATATACAAGGAACCATACACGTAAACCGGCCCAATGGATTCCTTGGATCGTATGAATCGTCTGTTAGGCTGTGACTTATTCATGTGAGCGTTGATTCACTGTTAAGCACCTCCCCATGGGTGTTGGTTTAAGGGACTTCGGTGCACGTGAGGATGACATTGCAACACTAGGATGGCAACGGTGCATCGAATAACTTAAAACTACACCAACATGCACGGTTAGTGACAGTGAACAACTAGCTTAGTGTTGGCTTGTAATTAACCTTGATTCCTTATTAATCTAAGATGCATTGCATATTGCTTACAGTTTTGCCCTCTGTTCTGTTAATCTATGTTCATGCATTTCGAGATTCTTTTGTTTTCGTCTTGTACATCTGTTTAGCCTTCGTTCTGTATTATATTATGATCTATGCTCTGTGCTTTGACTCAGTCTATGCTATGCTCTGTATAATTCTGGCTTTGTATATCTCTGATTTAGTTGGGTATTCCCTGGTGGCTCTGCCTAGAGATTAATACGTGAGGATAAGATCCGGTCTTTGCCATCGGTGAGTCCAAAGCGGATATTCTCCCTTCTTTTGGGATTTGATTTGATTGGTATCAGTCTGGCTCTACTCAGCCTCAGCCCTAGGATGCCCGACGGGGTTACCTCTGGCTTAGATCTCTGTCTCTCTGTATTCACTGCAGTGTCGCTTTGTCTTGGGACCCCGGAACCCAGGAAACCGAGACCCACTTGTACCCTGCCCCGGTCAGTGGTGTTCTCCTCTGCTCTGCTCTGCTCTCTATTTGAGAGAATACGGTTAATGTAGTAGTCACCTAGTTCAGTATTTCTATGCTTTGATTTACTTATCATGCTTTACTTCTACGCACGATTTGCTTAGCATACTAAGATGAAACTCTGTAACTTTTATTCTGTCATTATTCAACTTGATACTATGAGTGTTTCATCCCTGTTACTTGTAATTGCTGGATCATTGTATTCATTTGTGTTGTCTGTGGTGTTGCAGGAGCAGATCCCTTGCCCGACTCCCCGGCGGTCGAGGAGGCTGCAGGGTCGAGTTTAGAGGCACCTTCCGGTTTGGCAGAGTGGGCCTGATCATCTCTGCCGAGTGCATATATGCATATCTTTTTGCGGCCATCTGTTTTTGGGTTTTTGGATTTTGGGAGCTTTATAATTGGGGCACTTTGGACTTTGGACTTTGTACTCTGTATAATTGTATATCATGATTTTGGGTGTATATTCGAATTTTATATCAGCGAATTTATCCTTGTCTTTCGTTCCTCATTTGTTTTGGTTTCCGCTTTTCCTTTGTTGCTTGCTATGATATGTACAGCTTCCGCGTACGCTTAGTTCGCACGTGTTAGATCCCTTGTGTGTGTGCATCTGGACTGGGTTTGGATGCACGACGGGAGTACGTGTGTCACTGGTTTAGCTTTTCGCTAACCCCTGATTTCTGGGCTTGGGTCGTGACATTTAATAGAGTCAAAGAGACTAAAGGATACTACATGCATGCATTTTATATGAGAATCACCCTTTTGCATTTCTTTCATGTAGAGAACCTATTTTCTATTGAGACTTTCTCTAACTACAAACCAAGGGAGAGGCTAGTTTTAGGTAAAGCATTGATAACAACAAGTATTAGAGTATATATTACCATGTTTATGTTTAAATTTTTTTTATTCTTGAAATGATCTTGCTAAATGTAAGTTATAGCTTATTTACCCTTGATTAAACACACGTATATGTTGAATTAGTTGATAAGGAGTATAATTATGTAACATTAATGATATTGGGCAATGTAAGACCTATTATGGAAGTTTGGAAGTATAAGGAACTGCATTAGAATCAAGAGTTAGGAGTTTTGTATTGAACTCATGCTTTAGAACCGTTTTTAGAAATTCTGAAACTTACGGTGAAGCCCACGGTTAAGCTGCAAGTCTTTACGGCTTAGAAGCTAGAGAGCATAAAACCCATTTTCAAACTACGACTAATCCTTGGCTAAGCCGTAGAATGAACTATAGTTAAGTCGTAACCCTCCCATGACCAAGCCGTAAGCCATTTTATGGCGAGCTTTCCCGAGAGCCTAAAATCCTACTTTCTTTCTATGGCTCACCCACAGTTAAGACGTGGATTGTTCTACGGCTAAACTGTAGCCCAGCCGTAGCCTAGCCGTAGGCTTAACACGGTTAAGCTGTAAGCTAATATACGGTTAAGCTATAAATGCATTGGAACTTGAGGGAAAAACTAAACCACTCGGCTAAGCCGAAACATATGCACAGTTAAGTTGTAAGAACACTGTGAACCTAGGACATTAGGAATTTCAAATGACTATGTAGGGCTTTAGATGTGACACCTTTTTCACAATTAAATTAGCCTAAAGGTGGTTAAATAATTAGGAGGACAAGTGTAGAGCTGTCACTTATCCCTTTCGATTTTTCGGATGAATTCCCGATGTCACGTATGGGTGTTAGCATGCAAAGAGGTGTTCTTGCATACACAATGTGCTGTCAAGATTTGGTAACACAATGACACTGGACGTTTTATGAATATATCATGTTGAATGCCCTAGGGATTACTGATTATCTAGCATAGGGTTGGCTAGTAAATTTCCTTGATACCTTTTCAATTTAAATGCATTAATATTGTACAATACGTTGCCCTCAACATGATTAAATCATATATGCCTTTCTTCCTAGCGAACCTTGAGACTAATTAGGCCTGAGCTTCTACTGAGTGTGTGCCTGTCAGTCAAAATTAGTGTAACCAAGGTTGAGAGGGTTCGAGCTCTCTTAGCTTATTTAACTATGCATTGTTCAGTATTAGCTACCTTGTTAATTCTGATTTCTATGATTAAATATGATTTCAAGATTGAATCTCCCTTATGTATGATATGATAAATACGACTAAAATGTATTAAAGATGTGAATTCGAGTCAGTCATGATACGTTGAGTCAGTACCACTTAGCTTGTGCCCTTATTAGGTTCGACGGGGCCAGTTTGGGTATCTTTCATGTTGCTATTGCAGTAGTCCACGGAGGAGTTGTCAGTGCTCTTCGGGAAGTTACCTTGATCTCCTAGCGTCCCATATGCATGCTCTCTCTAGATGATATACTCTCTTTTGGGAGAATATAGCCTCGTAGATGCCAACTAGTATATATGATATCTTGTTTGTAATTCGTTACTCATGTTTACTCATGCACAACATGCCTAGTCTCTGATTATTGCCTTCTTTTAATCTATATATATTTCTTAATTCCTTTGATACAGCATAATGGTCATATATATCTCTCTATATTTGCTTAATCGTCGTGTTAACAGTGCTACCCTTGGTGTTACAGGTACCGAATTCAACCCAGTAAGGTGAATGACTCACCCTAGCAGGAACCTCAACAGAACCTCGGGGAGTAGATGAGAGTAATGAAGACGATGTCTTCTATTAGTCGTCCTACAAAGAGCGTCAATGGGTTGTCTTAGTAGGTTGTTTAGTTTGGACTATGGTTGTTCTTGCATCTAGCATTTTGATAGACACATATATGATTTTGGTTCTTGTATAGGCTTAAGTAGTTATTGTCATGTAAATGTGAATGGTTAAGTACAGAGTTCAGACTTGTTTATGAAATGGATGATGTTTCTTTTAGTATTGCTTTTGATCATCACAAGTATATTACACAGGCTTCTGCTTATTGTTGAACATAATTTACGTGTTGGAGAAATTTCTCTATACGTTCCTGTGGAATCTCCCTTGTAGTGATTTGTGTGTGTGTTTTCACATGCACAGATTGCTACGGGATTACGTATGCACACCCATGGGGTCCATTCTAAGCCCATTTCCCGGGATCGGGGCGTGACACAACTTCACAATGTAGAAAAAGGTGGTTCATTTTTTTTCCTTTCGACACATCACACAAATATCAAAGATATTAGATGTCGTCAATCCTCTTCTTCTCAAATTATCTGACATAGATACTTTTTCTACAATAGCAAGCCAACAAAAGGCCTCAATCTCTGGAAGCACCAGGCCTATCCAAACCAAAGAAAAAGAAGGTTTGGAGGAAAGGTTCTCCTTTAAAGCCAAAATGAAAAGCTCTAGTCGAGAACTCTTCGGATATTGAGTGCTTCCAAACCTAAGAGTCCTTATAATCCCCACACAAAAATATATTAGAAAGAAAAGTCAACAAATCCCCATATTGAACCTCCTCTGACAAGCAGAGCCTTCTCCTAAAAGTCACAATCCACACATGGCACCCTCCCTCACCTCATAATAATCACTGATAACAAACTCTTTATTAAACACCACTCTAAATAACCGATGAAATATCTCACATAAAGGACCACCCCCACCTAATCATCCAACCAGAATTTGACCTCCTTCCCTTCAACCACCACAAAACAAACCCCTTTAGGCAATACTTTCCCTTACTTAAAAGACACATTCCCAACTGAAGCAATGGCACCCCACACTCCTAACCTATGATGTCTAGGGCCAAGAGAAGGCCGCCACCCCCAACTATCCTCACCATATTTAGTAGCAATGACCTTCCTCCAAAGAGCTTACCTCTCATCCCAAACCTCCACCACTAGTTCACCAACAAAGACATATTCTTAATTGTCCAAACTCCCAAGATCCAAACCCCCACTCCACATTGGTTTAATTACTTCACTCCATTTTAAGAGATATTTTTTTTCCTTATCACCCTGCCCCCCATAAAAAATTCCTACGTATGCGATCCACCTTTTTCATAACCATCTTTGGCATTTCGAAAAGAGACATGTAAAAGGTTGGGATATTTGATAAGCAAGCTTTTATCAATGTAATCCTCCCACCTAAAGATAAATATTAATTCTTGCAAGATGATAGCTTCTTCTTAATTTTGTTGATAATTGGATCTCACAAAGCCTTGGACCTTGGCTTGGGCCCCGGTCAAAAGGCCGAGGTAAAGAATAAGAAGCCTTCTAACCTATGATAAGCGGATACTTCAAAATGGACAACGTATCGTGTCAATAATGAGAGGTAGAACACACTTTAGACGGTTTTCCAAAATCTTTGCTAACAATTTATACACACACCCTACAAGACTTATGGGTCTATAATCACGAAGCTCCATCAAATTAGGCACTTTAGGGATGAGAGACAAAAAAAAAAAGTTGCAATCACCTCCCTATTGACTTTGCCCCTTCTATGGAATTTAGAAAGCATGTCACCGAAATCCTTACTCAGGAACCCCCAATTTGCTTTAATGAAAGAGAAATTGAATCCATTTGGACTAGGGATCTTATTCCCACCACACTCCTCCAATGCTAGAGCCAACTCCTCTTCTTCGAACTCCCTTTCCAATCAAATTCCAACATCTATTGAGATCATAAGAAAAAATAAACCGTCAAGCTTTGGTCTAAGAAGATTTTTACCTCTACAAAGATCTTTACAAAAATGAGCAACCTCTTCTTGGATCTCTATAGGACTTTCAGCAACCATACTACCACACCTCATTGCCACTAAGTAATTTACTGTTCTCCTTATGGAAGCCATACAATGGAAGAAACTAGTGTTTTTATCACCCTCCTTGAGCCAAGTGATATTAGATTTCTGCCTCTAAAAATTTCCTCCATGCGGTTGAGATTTGAAATCCTCTTAAGAGGAATTTTCTTTGTAGCAACTTCTTCTGGACTCAACTCCCTATTCTCCCCTTATCAAAATCTTCCACTACTTTAGATAAAGCTTCTCTAGATTCCTCAACTTGACCAAACACTTCTTTTTTCCATCTTTTTATCTGATCTTTAGGAACATAGAACTTCCTATAAATCTTGAACCTTACATAACTAGTGACCTCCTATGATGCCCAAATACGGCATAGATACGATAATGACATGCCGTGAACATGGTAGGAACACGGATTTTATATGTAAAAAGTGAAATATCGAATAAATACAACACGATATGTTGTCCATTTTGAGGTATTCGTGCATCATAGGTAACCTCCACTTGACTCTACTAAGAGCGAGCCAAACCCAAAAATTATTTATTTTACAACCAACAATTCTCAAAACGGAAAGGTTTGGACACCCAATCTATAGAGCTAGAGCTAAACTTGATCGAGCAATGATCTGAAATTACTCTTGGTAGCGCCAGCTGAATGACTCCAGGAAAATGGTCCGTCTCATTCCTTTGATAATAAAAATCTATCAATCCTGCTGAAAGCCGCTTGCTCCCTCATGGTAGACCAAGTATACCTTCTCCCATGAAGCAGACTGTCAATCAAACCATTGTCCTCAACAAACTCAGAAAATTATACAATAGTGTGAGAAAGGGAAGTTCCCACTTTTTTTTCATAAGGAAACCTAACCATATTAAAATCACCCCCGAAAACCTAAGGGATAGACAACTGAAATTTAACAGTAGAGAGAACATCCAAAAAAAAAACACTTCTCTCGAAATTTACATTCAGCCCATAAACATTGGCCAAAGTCCAAATAAATCATCACTGGCCCCACGAAATTATTTGACTGCTAGAACCCTATTTGCCAAAAAGATATCCTCCATTGTTAAGAACTCATCTTCCAAATAGTGATCAATCCTCCAGAAGCGCCTCTTCTCAGGCTCCATTGTTAGTTTGATGTGACATGGTTTGGTAAGCCTGAGAAGAGGTCTGATGAGCTTCATGCCCTGCAGCATCAAATGATACCTCTCTAACAGATTGATCTGCGTCACCTTTGAGATCATCGCTGCCCTCAATTGCAATCAGAGCAGCCCCCACCATTCCTTGGCATGAATTGTCTGAACAACAACTGTGCGCAACCACTTTATGCTTTTCTTCTCCCTTGAAAGTTGTGGAATTTGTCTTCCTCCGTTTGTTTTCGGGCTACCTTCTTGCTCTTGGTAGGACAAACTCTACTTCTAGTTGTTTGGATAAATCGAACAATCTTTGTAAAATAAGCTTTCAAAGTAGTTTTAGAAACATGGACACCTCTGAGTTTCCTCATAAACAGATGACCCATCACATTAGTATCTTTGGAGTGGGTCCCATTGGTTTCCTCATAAACATGAGGCAGCATGGGCGTTTCAATCAATCGATCCAACTTGCACGGCCCACCATCTCGTATTGCCCTTTGCCACCTCATCGAGTTGCTAAAGAACCTTGCATGCATGCTCGCCTCGCGATGCCGAGCCATCCTCTCGGAGTCAATCAGCTTGCCCATCATCGCCGTTGCCGGTTCTGTCACTGTCGCAGCCGCAACCGAGGTAGAGTCCACCTCTTCCACACCTTGATTTGCTTTTTATATCAGGATTTATCTCCTCACCACTGATTTGCACCTTCCCCTCCACTGTCGACTGCACCATTGAGTTCAAGACTGGGAAGACTTGAAACCCCAACTACTCCCTCGGCACCACCCTGTAAAATTTATCAAATGACCTGATCCCCACCTCTTTGTTGATAAAAGAAAAGCCCTCTCTTTGAATACGCACCCTCCCAAATTTGAGCCCTCTCTTTGAATACGCACCCTCCCAAATTTGAGCGGCGACTTATCCAATGTCTCTTTAGCTATTTCCTCTACTTACCCAAATTTCCTTCCGATAGCTACGAACAACTCCACACTCCAACCTTGAAGGGGCACTCCAAAGCAATGAAGCCAAACTGTCCTTGATAAGATAATAGGTTTGGGCACCCACCTCTTTAGAGAAGTAAAAAACGGGTTGCTGTCAAAATTGGAAACTTCCAACGAAGAGCTGACTTCCTCTAAGTTTGGAGGGAAAATTTGTTGGAAAAATATGTTTTTAACTTTGGTTTTTAGGCAACTTTAGACCATAATAAGTGTGGGTCTCACACATCTTTTGAGGTGGATCAAGTGCTAACGTATTTTCTTTTAAGAGGAGATTAAACCCAAACCATTATTTATTAAAAACCATTAAGATATAAATGAGAAATTAATTCTCAAAGTGACCACTTAAAGTTGCTTGTATATGGTAACAAAGAAGGAAAAAAGGGAATCTCACATTGCTTGTGAACTAAAGTGTGTGTGTGTGTGTGTTTATATGTACTAAGAGTGGAGATATAATTTGGGCCCCAAGGGGCACCCATATTTTATCCTGGAGGGAGGACCTATATGACACCACAACCAACATGAGTATGGGCCACTATCCGACCAATCGGCTGGCCAGCGGGCGGCCAGGTGAGGTTGGGTCTAAAGCCCATAACCCAATTATGGGTCGGATCCTGGGCCCAACCTGTGAGCTCTCTAAAGAAGATGTCTTTTTTTCAAAAGACAGAGAGAGTTACTGTTCACATATGGTTGTTTCTTTTCTCTTTGCGCCCCTTTTGGAATGGCTGTGTCTTTCTTTTACAAAAACGAACAGAAGTATCTGTTCTTGGTGACTGTTGACTGTTTAGAACAATCACCAGTTCACCTTTATAAAGCCCATCTTGAATTGCATTTAAAGCTGCATATTTTTCCCTTCCTGCATCTTGTCATTTGTGTTGAGAGAGAGTTCAAGAATACTGTTCTATTCGTTAGCGATGTAGATTGTAGTGCCTGCGTGCTGATCATTTATATTCTGGGAGACAAACGTCCATACACCGTGAGCACTGCAGCGGAAATGAATTTTGTTTTAAGGATCTAGTGCTAAACACGAGCCTTGATCGTCAAAATATTCTACTCTGCCTTCATTTTCAGTAAGTTCAAATTTATAAGTTCCTTTTTATGCTAATGTGGTTTTTTTGCATTTTTGAACAATTGATTTAATCACAATAGGACTCTAAGTCGCTTATAAAATCAACACCTTCTTACCACCCAAAGTAGACACCTTCACACCCCTTATGCCAACGAACTCATAAAAACTAGTAATAGAAGGGATCACTTCTTTAGTTGTCAGTACCCACCAAATTATTGGATAACCACCTGGAGTTATTAGTGATAATCTCTTTAAGAACACAAATAGGATTCTTTTCCATGGACTGATTCCCTTTAACCACATTAAGAAAGTAGCACCCTGATGCCTTTTGCTAACATCACAACTTGACTTCACAGGGAGCCGATCTCCCTTAGGCAGTAGAGCCATTTTTTCAAAAGAAGATGACCATGCTACCCTCTTCTTATCCTCCTTCGCCTCTCTCTTCCTCCTTACTCTCTGAGCCCATCCAAATTTTGCCACATTAAATGCCAGAATCCTATTGGCAAAACTCAACCCATTTAGCATATAGATTGCCCGAAAAGTGGTCCCCAGATCAGCAACACGTATAAAACCAAACCAGAAGCCTCTCCCTCTTCCACCTGAATCAGGAATGAAAGCATCAAAAACCCTTCCTACAGAGGAGAAGGCAATCCTCAATTGCTCAGCTATGGTGACTTTTGATAAGTTGTTAACAAATATACCAACACTAGATCCTCCCACTTGATGTTCCTGCTTTTTCTTCCCTTGAACCTACCAACCATCTTCCACTCTCCACCATCTTGTTAGTCCATTTGGTTTGCTCTTGCTCTAAGAAAAGATATCCAAGTATATGTTCTCTATCCGTCCATCTTAAGGACTAAAATTTAGGAAAAATTGAGATTTAATCGGAATTGAGCATTTACGATTCGGATTAATATGTTTGGGGTTCCAATGGTGTCGATTGTAGATTGCGGCCATAGATGTCAATTCCGTTTTGTTTCGGCCGAAATGGTTGAAACTTTCTGTTCTTGTTTGCAAACCTGAACGGATTATGATTTGAAGTTTTTTGGTTTTCATGCCAGTCTATACTGAAATTTTGGTTGAAGTTGGCCATCCGGCCGATATTCCCGAAATGTCCAAAATGGTTTTTAGGGCCTTAGTTTGTAAGTTAAATAAAAAAAATAAAAAATAAAAAAACCTTTGCGGGGGGATTGTAATTTTGCTGCTATATAACTTGTGAAACAAAACCCTACCCCTCGAAGGCACGAACTCATAAAAGAAAGAGACCCCGAGCTCCGACTGGAAGCATTTCTTTTGTAGGATGCCGAAGCTAGGCATTGCTTCTTCTGCAGGACGCCGATGCCGGAGCTATTTCTTTCTCTATTCAAGTAAGGTTCTGTGACCCCCTCTTCTTCTTTTCTTTGATTTTTTTTAACACTCTTGGGTTATGTAGACTTTTTTTTACACCCTGTTCAAGCCTCTCCAAACTCGAGGGGTTTTTTGGTACACTATGTTCAGTCAGAGCTCAAGTGGTTTTTTTCTAATGCTCTCAGTCAACCGCTTTCAGTCAGCCCAAAGAAGTATGGTCACGGACACGGGACACAGATATGACATAACACGAACATGCTGATATGACATTTCTAAAAAAAATAGGATACAAACACGTCGGGGGACATGTTAAAAATATATATTAAGTTATATATATATAATCATATACTAAAAAATAAAAACATTTTAACTTTTTAATCAATTTAGTAATAAAAAAATAAAAATTCAAGTATTAACTAACAAACATATCAAATTATCAAATATCAATACAACACTAAAACATAATTCATAATCATTACATATGAAATATTCATAGCTCCATAAAATTCATACAAAGGAAAGGGAAGATCATCTCTTTCCCCTCCCTCCAAAAATCACAAAAAGCAAAAAAGAAACCAATCTCAAGACCCATTCTTTAGTGAAAGATTTATTTTTCTTTTCCTTGTGATATGATTAATATTAACAATCATACATTTCTCCATGGTATAAAATTGTCATATATCAAGTTTACAAATTTTAGTAATCATATGTTAACGAAGTGTCTAAAAAATATCAGCCAAATGTTTAATTTTTAGTCATAAACATGGGCTAGGAATTATGGGATACGTAGCAAAAAGAGTGTCTAAAATTAAGGTTTTTAGATTTAATTATGGGCACGTCTATAATAGTATCAAGCACGTGTCCGAGGGTATTCGAGAAGTGTCAGTGTTCAATACATGTCCGACACCGATACATCACTTTCTTAGAAGTGTCCATGCCTCTTAGGGTTAGCCACTTTTTCTTCTTTTTTTTTACACTTTATTCCATCCACGGATCCACCCCATTTCTGTTCAGTCCATCAAATAAATCAATTGTGAATAGGCACAATTTCCTCTTCATTTTTTTTGGTAGAATGCTCAACTTCCTTAATTATTGTCCAAAATTGTACACTTTTGGGATGGTCCGAAAGGTAAACCTAACAACCCATTGCAACCAATTTTTGCAACGTTTGAAATTTCATTTTGCACAGACTATGGCCTTCAATATATTATAAAGATAGAAGAGGTTGCATCCAAGTCTTTAACCCCTTCATCAGTGACCTACAAATCTAACAACTTTATATTAAAGAAAGTGTTTTATCCTCATTAATCCAACAGTTCAATCCATTTGGATTAGTGAAAACTAAATTGATTCATTACAATTTAAAGGGTCTCATATTTGTGGTTGGTTCATAAAGTTGGGCCTACTATATTGTCCCTCACCATAATGTGGTGAGGAAGAGATGCGTATGAATATTTTCCATATATATATATTTATAGAGGTAGAAGTGATTATAATGTATTCCACATAACCGAAGGAATGCATGCCAATCACGTGAGCAGTGGTACCCCATCCGAGGTAGCCCTTCCTTATGTTTATGTGGCAAACCATGATTAGTTCACTCATAGTCACTATGGGTCAAAAGGTTCAGCGAATCCTGATTCGTCAAATTGGAGATTTTAGGGGAAAAGGTATCAAATTGGGGAGAGTAAATTCCAGAAATTGTGGAGAGGTACATTCTGGCAGAAAATTCTTGCCGAAACATAAACAAGTGAACATGCATAGACCCTCCTGAACCTAGATAAAACAGGATCTTACTTGGGTCCAAACCATGGAGCCATTTATTAGCAGGATCAAATTAAGAATCATGCCCACAATTTTCAAATTGAATTCTTAGTCCATCGACACCAGAGAGAGTGTAACCCTGCATATCACACGATCCACTCCTTCGATGTGCGAGTTCTCACTGCCTCCATATGTGTGTACTAACTCTTGTTAAGAACTACTCCTTACCTTAGTGGTAAGGAGTGTTGGTTCTTATTGGGAGGTCACATGTTCGAACAATACCTCCTCCCTCTTTGTATTATGAGTTTTATCACCTCACATGTGCTGCATGCGTGAGTTGTGTGTGTGTCCCTCACATGTATGTGGTCCCATTATCCTATATGTATGAGTTGTGTGTCCCTCACATGTGCGAGTTTTCATTATCTCGCATGTGTGAGTTAGTGTCAGTGTTGTGTTGGTGTTGGTAATATAGGTCACAACCTCTTAGTTGGGTTACCAAAAAAACTCTCTACTTGTTTGTCTCTTCTTCTTGCATGTGCAAGTCCATCTCTCCATATGTGTGGGTGCTCTCATAGGTGCTAGGCTCTAAGCTAGGGTTCCAAATGGGTATCTAATTCTTCAATTTTCCAAGGTTTCAACCCATGAAAAAATTGGGTTTTAGAACTTATTTTAGGTTCTGATTTATAAATAGGTACGAATCTGGAACCCAATTTAAGTTTCAATTAATAAAGGGGTCCGGTTCAAGGTCCATGCAATTTCCAACGCATGGACCCAAGTCCTAGCATAAGAGCCTTTAATGTTACAAACTGTAGCTCAAAATCTACTTTGGTTCAACATTTTTATATTTAATCTTAAGGTAAACTTAATGCACTGTTATCATTGAATGACATCCATATTTTAAAGAAAAAATAAAAAAGTTAAAAGAAGTCAAAACTAGTCTTGGAACTAGCTAGATCCCAATTTTTTTAGTTAGACTCGATTCTGGATCAGGTCCTTTTGATGAAACCAAATCTAAATCAAGCAAACAGGTTACAAGTAAAAAACACTCACAAACTAGAACCATCATTTAGTAAGGGTTCTGGCCCAGAACCAACTTGTTTGCGTTCCTACTCCAGTCCCCCTTATCTAGGATAGGAAAAAAAAAGTATGGATCTCATAGGTATCTCGCACATGCTTTTCATGAGTAGAATGTGTGAATTCCATCTTGGGCCCACATATTGATAATCCAGACTGTTCATATTGAATTTCTTCCCCTCGAATTTTATATTCTCAAATTTCAATTTGGTTCCAACGTATGAAATTTTTTTTCTAATTGAGGGTGTCCCAGCCCTTTGGGCCGGTTGTTTGGGCCGGACTAATCCCTTTGGGCCCAATGGAGCCGGGTCTGTGGCCCCAATATGATAGCGCAGTTGGAACTCTCAACTTCTAGGAGGAAACCGTGGTCCTAAGCTAACTGAGCTACCCCTTGGGGTTCCAACATAAGAGTTGAGCACATGGTTGACAACATAATCAATGCATATGATTGATAATGAATAGAATTGTGGTAATCACATTATTAATTATGTGCTCAATCTCACTATGAGACCCAACTTAATTATGTGCTCATTCCTATTAAAATGAAATTTAAGGATTTGCAACTGAAGGGGCTGACATTCATTTTGAAGAGCCTAGATGATCAGTAGGTGGGAGCAACGATGGTGTTCCACTCAACACACATAAGTGAAGCATGTACCCCAGGCAAACCTTTAACACTCTTTTCATGATACTGAATAGCCGCAATGGTTGTTACGATGGAAATATGACATCTGCAAAGACATGGTTTAAAACTTGCAGTTTATCCCAATTTTCACGTAGTCTGGCCATGGGAAGCCCAAGGAGTGTTGGATCCTTCATAAAACTGTTGCATCTTCTGCCGAGCAGAATCCTCCGTACATCTCTAGTTCCATACAGAAAGTTTATGTCTTATAGGCATCAATCATTTGGTGTATCCAACTTTTACTAAAATAAAATTGGCCACGAACAGTAGAAGAAAGGAACCTCGGTGAGCACCTCGGTAATATCTCATGAGCTCAATCCTCATTAGGTCCACATTCAAGTGGTTGCATGTGAAATTCTTTTATATATGGGGCCGTTTGTTTATGCTCATTTTCGAACGTGGACATCCATCATGTTTACTTGTGCACATTTACGAATGTAGTGCGTTAATGACGCCCAAAATCCTATGAAAATGAAACAAACCCCGGCACCCTTGTTGCAGAAGGCGTTGGTACAGGTGATGTTGAAATGTTGGCTCAATAAGAGCCGATAGTATTGACAATCAGGTGAGGTCTGCTTTGTAGCCACCGCCACCTACAGCAGCATGCAGCGCCGAAAGTTGCTCTGCAACATCACATGTAAGGTGTAAATTTAAACTTTTGTATCCTGATGGAGTCTACATATGGATCCCTCCATTAGCTTGAGTGAAGGGGGGAGGAAGAAAGAGAGTGAGAAAAGTGTAATAAATATGTAGTCTCTCTGAATGGTGGTGATGAAGCCAGCAAGACTGAGTGAGTGAGGTTTCAGGGTGTACAGTGGGATTGGATGTGAAAGTGCATGCTCCATTTATAAACTTACTTCCTCTATAGTGATATTGCTGCTGTCTTCCCCGTAGACATAGCCCAAGTGGGTGAACCACGTAAATCCTGTCTGTGTTATGTGCTTTGATGGCATATGTGTGTGCATCCGTTGATCTTTGGTATTTTTCCACTTCGCCACTTTCACAACAAGTGGTATCAATGCCATTTTAGCACAACAAACTAGTATCAGAGCCCAGATCAAAGGTGGGCCATCTTCCTAATCACGAATAACATGTTGAATACCAGGGCGCGGTGGAGATCACTTGGATGGTGTGATCTATGGATTTAGATCTGAGAAACCTTAGACCATGTGCTGGTGAGGTAGAAGAGGCGGACAGATAATCTGTGCCTCTGATCAAAGCACACTGTTCGGAGTTGCGTCGCAGGTCAGATCTGGTTTATGCAAAGGAGGTGGAAAGATTGTGTTACAGATCTTTGCCTCTGGTTACTGCACGCGGATCAAGACAAGGAGAGAAGTCGGATCTCGGCTTCTTTGTTCGTCAGCTTGATCGAAGGTGGAGGATTGATAAATATATATAGATATATATATATAAATATATATATATATATATAAGGGAAATGGCTCTTAGAAGTGTATTGGTTGGCAAAGATCAAAGTATCAGAAACGAGAAGTACCACTGCTCGGAATCTGATCTTGATTAGCCGTTGTAGGAATAGAGACCAAAAGGAGAGATTCATTGAATTGGAACTCTGAGGATGCTGCATAATCAGTTGAGAGATCAAATTGACTCTGATCTTCGGTGGCCACGGTTTAGCAGCAGAACAGCTTTTTTCCTGAATAGCAGTTTGAATCTCTGATGTGTGATCGGAGGTAGACCATTGTGGTGATTGATCATCGGTCTAAGCGATCAATAGATTCCTTCTTGGGGTCATGGTATGAGGAAGAAGGGAGATCGGTTAAGATCTCAAGTGGGCCATGGATCAAATTCTCTGAAGTCAGGCCAAACTTGCGTGGCCGAGTTGCTACGGAAAAAGGAGATTAGATTTTATTCTAATCCTCTGTGGGCCTCAATTTGATTACTATACAGAGGGGTGTGCAAATCCTGATCTGATCGGGTTGGATCAGTGTTGCAGATCTGTAGAGAACAACACTACAGAGGATTTGACTTTTGTGGTGGAGAAGGCTAGAGAGATAAAAGAGATCAAATGAGATCTCGAAGGTGGGCCACGACCGCTGGATGTGGGTGAAGAAGAGGCTGTCAAATAAAATAAAATAAAAGGAAACTAGCAACCAAGGCCTGTGCTAAACCCGGGCCAAAAGATAAATTATACTAAAATTTGAAATTTACTATAAAAAACATATTAAAAAACCTATAGAAATACAAGTAATATTTCTGACCTATAGCATATTTTAGTTTATTCTTAAAATTGAAATTTTGATTAAGAGTTTACCGAAATAGTTTTACAAATGAAAGAATCGTAAAAATCACATCCAAAGCATTAGATAGCAATTCTTTGGAGAAAATATATTTAGTGCAAAATAAAAAATTGATTATTATATCCATAGATTGATCATATCTCCTCCTTGAACACGGTTATGAACTTAATCAATAACTTTAAATATTTACCTGAGGAGGCCCACCAATGCTCGTGCTGAGCCCGAGCCAAGAAAATCAAGTATATCTTAAAGGTTTTAATATTGTTCAATATAAATAATGATATTCACAACAACAATGGCATGGGTACATCTTTATTTGTACAAAATTGTATGCGTAAAAATACAAAATTATAAATCATACCTGATTTGAAAACCACTTGAATAGTAATAGCTAATTCCTTTTCTTTTAATTTAATAGTATCATGCAATAATCATCAACACCTGATAATAATCAAATAAATGAATAAATTAACGTTTTAATCCCAATGGACCGACTACCAGCAATACATTAAAACACTTAATAAAAAGAACATTGAAATCTAATGTTTTTTTTAATTTATTTTTGAATACTTTAAATTTAATGAAAATACAATATACAATGGTCCACTTTAATAATAAACAATTTATCAATGGAGCCAACATTGATAATAGTAGCTACATGAGAATCTTTCTGATTTTAAATTCTATCAATAGAAATATATTTTTGGAATGATGAATGGAGTGATTAGATATTAAGAGGGAGAATCAAATGGAAATTAATTTTAGAGGACAAAAAGCGAGATTTTAGGAGATCCAAGTTTAAAAAATACTAATTACTTAAAAGATAAAATGGAGAAAAATGGATTATATGAGAAGAGATTGTAGTATTTTAAAATGCTAACGTGACGCTTAAAAAAAAAATAAGAGATGCTGATGTGGCACCTTCCAGAGACCTCCATTTTTTAAACTTTAATATATATAAAGGGGGCAACATCAGTTGCCATTTAAAAAGGTGCAGGGCGCTACATCCGCCAGAGAAGAAAGATGATGGCGCCGTTTGGTTTCTAACCTCCAGCAAATCTGGTGGGCTCGTAGCAAGAAAGAAGATCCGGATTCCTCTGAATGGTTGCCGCACACAGAAGAACAGTCGGTATAGGCTTTGATTTTGAAAATTGGCAGGGCATACCCATGACATGACCGTGATGCGCACAGGTCTTCTCATTCTGAATTGCACAGAAAAGAAAGTCCCTTCCATACTTGCTTTTTATAAAGTAACATGGGAGAGATAAAGGCTTCCGATAGCGCAGCCTTTGATTAAAAAGAAAAAGAAAAAACAACTTCGAAGTGACCTGTGTCTCCCATGTCAGGTGGTGAGATTAACTTTCGATGGGAGGAAAAGGACCTTTAGGTCCTGTGCACCGAAACACCACCAGGTTCAGTGGTCCTCAGGCCTGATTTCAAGGCCAGGTCAATTATAGTATGGGTCAGCCCGACCCGAGTGAAGAAGGTCTAATGCCCAGCCAGCGAAGAAGTAGCATACATGTGATCGTATCATACCTCCTTCAGCAGAGGAGCGGCTGGTCAAACAATAGAGATTTGACTAGGACGATTGATTGGATGGCAAAAACTTATTTCAGTGATTGTGGAGTCATCTAGATTAGGATTTTTGATGTGTTTTTTCGCCAGCATGGTCCTAAAGCTTCGCAATGGTGTAGAAACATGGAGCAGTTTGATAGCTAGTTTTGTGCGTGATCTAGATTCTCTCAAATTTGTCAAAGAATTCGAGCATCATGTTCAAGGTGGAGTTTGACGAAAATATGAACTTTGTGGCATTTCAAAGTTCAAACATTAGTTTAACATGTCAATATGTTGAAGGAAGAAGGCTGTGCCATTGGTGAAGACATTGCTGGCTTTATCTCCTGGGGGCTCAAGTTGTAAGATATTCATGCCAATGTAGAGATTGTTTGGGTTATGTCTTGTAATCTCAGGTTAACCAAATGGGTCATTGAAACGGCCAAGGATTGGGTTTTGGTCAGGGGTGTTATGTATTTGTACCGGGGCTTTCTTTGGGCAAAGAAAGCATGGATTATAAATATTTTGTAATATGTAACCCTAGACCTTATAGAAAAGAGAGTGCAATTCCTCATGCTCGTGGTATTGCTTATACCACGTAGGGAAGACAATAAGAGTATGAGTCTCTAAATGCCTTTGCTTGTCATAATAAAGTTGGTATCGTCTCCGAGAGTCAAACATCCTGGTACAGAAGGAGTGTGCATTCGGCTCCTTTAGGGGACAATCAGACTACGTAGTAGATGCTGTAGACAGAGCAGTAGATGCCAAAGACAGGTAGACCATCGAGAGAAAGGAAACCTGATAAGGTTTCAAGAATATGATGCGTCAACATTAGATAGTGGCCATATAGTTGCACATGCATTGACAATTGAGCCATCCACGTATCCGAAGTTAGTGGAAAGGCGGGAAAGTGGTCAAGGGGAAGTAACTATGGATGAAAAGCTAGGGTCTCTTGATGGGGAAATTAGGCCATCGGATGCAAGTGGATCTACGAAAAAGAAAGAAGAAACTTCTAGTGCAAGTGAAGTTCAAGATTCATGATAATGAATGCATGTCAAAGAAATCATTGTATAGGTCGAAGCAAGCTTTTAGACAATGGTACAACTGATTTGGTGCATTCATGAAGCAACTTGCCTTCGCACCATCTAAGGCAATGAAAAGGTGGTAACTAGTACCTGTGCACTCCCAGAGGCATGTGAAGGCTGAAAGAAGAGTTTTGAGAGCTTCGGCTCCAAAGTTCGCCAGAGTGGAGATTTGTTAAAATGTTAGCTCAATAAGAGCCAATCATGTTGACAAACAGGTAAGCTTTACCGCCACCCCACTTACAGCCTCTCGACTGATAGCCACATGCAGCAGTCTCCTGACTGACAGCCGCATGCAGCACCGAACCCACTAACAGCTGCATGCAGCGCCGAAAGGTGCTCTGCAACATCACATGGTAATGTGTAAATGTAGACCTTTCATATCCTGATGGGGTCTATATATGGATCCCTCCATTAGCTTAAGTGAAGGGGGGACGAAGAAAGAGAGTAAAAAAATGTGTAAGAACTATGTAGTCTCTCTCACTTGTGGTGCTGTGGCACTATGTAGTGAAGCCAGCAAGACTAAGTGAGTCGGGTTTCAGGGTGTACAGTGGGATTGGGGTTGAGAGTGCATGTTCCATCTGTAAACTTTCTCATCATGTTCTATTTGTAAACTTACCTCCTCCATAGTAATATTGTTGCTGTTTTTCCCGTGGATGTAGCCCAAGTGGGTAAACCACATAAATCCTTTGTCTCTCTTTGTTGTGTGCTTTGATGGAATATGTGTGTGCATCCATTGATCGCTGGTATTTTTCCGCTTTGCCACTTTAACAACAATTGGTATCAAAGCCGTTTTAGCACCATAGGTGAAAACAAGTTGATTTTTTTCTCACCAAAAAGTCTATATAGACCCATTTTTGTCCCGACTTGAAGCCCAATCCAACATGGATGTTAGGTTGGAGTAGGCCCACACAGTTTAAGCTATGAAGAAAAAAAATGAGCAGGGTGCCGTTTCTATTACCCTTATTAAAAAGGCAGAGTTTCTCCTCCAATTTCATCACTTTTACTATAGAGATAGGCTTATGGCCCACTTCATCATATTATAGCTTACTTCATCTCCTCCAGTTTCATCACTTTTACTGTAGAGATAGGCTTATGGCCCACTTCATCATATTATAGATTACTTCATCAGATTACCGCAGAGATAGGCTTATGGCCCGCTTCATCATTTTATAGATTACTTCATCATATTACTATAGAGATAGGCCTATGGCCCACTTCATCATATTATAGATTTACTTCATCATATTACTGTAGAGATAGGCTTATGGCCCACTTCATCATATTATAGATTACCTCATCATATTGTAGAATAGATAGGCTTATGGCCCGCTTCATCATATTATAGATTTATAGATTATAGAAAGGCCATTTCAATATGTCAAGATTCGATGGCCCAAAAACTCATCTTTCATCAGTGGCTAAATGAGAGAAATGGGGGTGGCTTTCAAACAACCGATGTCCACAATGGGGGTGACTTTCAAACAACCGATGTTCACAAACAATGTGAAACCGCCATTAGAAAGGTGATGGATGTGTAAAAGGGTTCGGGAGATGATCTGCTTTCATCTTTGATGTGGAGATCTGATCATTGTGAGAGAGTGGGGAAGAAGATGAGACAAGATTAAGGAGAAGAGAGGCTGTTAGGTTTCCTAAATTGGTTGTATTTTTGGTAAATTCTACTAGAAAGGAGGAGAAGAATAGCAGTAAATAGGTCATTCTGTTTTTGCTTGAAGGCGGTGCATGCCAAGAAGAATCGAGGAACCATGGAGCCAGACAGCCAAACAATGGGAACTAGCAGTTCGCCTGATTCACTGTAGATCCATTCTGATGGCCCACCTATGCAATGTGTTACATGGATCATCGACACAGCTGGTGAGGAAAATACCATTTTAACAGGTGTCTAGATCTTTCTTTCTTTCCATTATCCGTTCTTATCTGTTTCTGATCGATTTTAATGCTATGCAACGTGTAACATGGATCATCCATACAGCTGGTCAGGAAGATGGTGCTCTAACAGGTATTTTGATGAGGTGTCCCAATATTTCTTGTTTTTTCTTTCCTATATATCTATGCTCATCTCTTTGATTTGAATTTTTTCAAACAAAAACAAACCTTCAGGAGGACAAAGAAAAATACCAAATCTGTTTGGTGGCGAAGGATTTTTGATGAATCAGTTTTCAGGTAAAACTCTCCCATGCCTCTACTCTTTTTTGTTCTTTGTTTATTTTTTTTCCTATTATTCGAGCAATATATGTATGCACATGATTTTTTTTTCTTTTCACAAACTCTCAAGTTCAAAATGAAATCTTCGATTGGTTTGCATCTACTTATATTACTTCTTTTCTGGCTCTATAAATATTATGTTGCTTATCAAGTGTTTGATGAAATGTGTGATGGAAATTCAGTCTCAAATGCTTATACTTTTCTTTTGTTTCTTTGTAAATATGATATTGAGCATGAATTGTTTGATTAAATGTTCGATAGAAATTAAAACTTAATGCTTTTCTATTATGTCAAACGATTATTGCAGCAAAGCTTTTGATTCATGTACATGTTTTCACTCTTTCTCTATCTTTTTGAACTTGTAGCCCTTTGTTTTGCAAAGACTGCACATCTCAATATTAGAACACATAGTTCAATTGAAATATGGAACGGGGAGTAACTTCTGTGTTATTGTACTGGAAGTGGTCATAGTACTAGAACTTGCAAATTTGAATGCACCAGTGCTACTGCATTTTAATTCATTATAGTATCAATCAAATTAATTTATATCATCAACATATTTTAGATTTGATTGATAAATTCCATGTGCTAGGAACCTGGGGAAGTAAGGATAGGGCTAGGAGCCATTACTGAACCATTCATTTTATATCAATTGAGAAAAGATTTCACTAAAATGATAAGGAAAAAAAAACACAAAAGGATATGTCCATACAGAAAAAATATCTGGAAAAAGAAATAAAGCTACAAAGAAGCAATGGAGCCGAGAGAATTATATAGGTCCTATTTGAATTTTAGTTTCTACCAACTCTTTATTTAGCTAATGAGCTCACAACCTCATCATGACCCTTTCAGATATGTCAAAGAACTACCAATGGAACTGGCAGTGACTTCTTTATTACTGTACTGGAAGTAGTCATAGTACTAGAATTTGCAATTTTGAATCCACCAGTGCTACTCCATTTTAATTCATTACAGTATCAATCAATTTAAGTTATATCATCAACAGATTTTAGATTTGATTGATAAATTCTATGTGCCAGGAACATGGAAAAGTAAGGATAGGTCTAAGAGCCAATACCGAACCATTCATTTTGTATCAGTTGAGATAAATTCACTAAAATGATAAAAAAAACATAAAAGGACATATCCATGCAGAAAAAATATTTGGAAAAAGAAAAAAGCTACAAAGAAGCAATGGAAATGAGAGATTCATATAGGCCTTATATGAATTTCAGTGTCTACCAACTCTTCATTTAGCTAATGAGCTCACAACCTCATCATCACCCTTTCAGATATGTCAAAAAACTATTGCGCTGTGATCCATGAGTTGCTTGTTGACTATGGTAATTGCATCATCCTTATTCTGCAGGCCACTATTTAAGTGGAATACCTGCTTCCCTATGTTCTCCTTTCCTAACTCATTCTTATCCTTCAACAAGGAATACTTCAAGTCATTGTACTGAGCTTGAGGGACAGCCAGTTCTGACTGTAGACTTTGAACGGTTTTCTCCTTTTCATCCTTTAGATGTTTCATATCATTTACTTCTTTCAGTGACTTCTCTGCTTCCGTGCTCCATACTGAATATTTGTTGAATTTAGCTTGAGGTTCACATCTGCAACTTTAACTATTGTGCTGTGATCCATGAGTTGCTTGTTGACTATGGTAATTGCATCATCTTTATTCTGCAGGCCACTCTTTAAGTGGAATACATGTTTCCCTATGTTCTCCTTTCCTAACTCATCCTCATCCTTCAACAAGGAATACTTCAAATCATTGTACTGAGCTTGAAGGACAGCCAGTTCTGACTATAGATTTTAAACAGTTTTCTTCTTTTCATCCTTTAGACGCTTCATATGATTTACTTCTTTCAGTGACTTTTCTACTTCCTTGCTCATTGAAGCAACTTTTGTCTCTAATTCGTTTCTCTCCATGTTTCATCTTTGCAACAACATAATCACCTCGTCAAGTGATATTTTCATTTGTTCCATCTCAACTCTTAGTTTTTCTTTTTTTTTTTCTACCTATTCTGAAAGATTTTTGTTCTCTATCCTGAGAGCTACCATTTGAGATTTAAGCATTAGAATTTCTTCTGAAACAGCATTGTGCTTTTCTTCATTAGATTTATTTTGATTCTCAAGTTCCTTTAACTTATCTTCAAGTTCCAACAACAGCTGATCTATTTGTCTTGTTTCCAAACCTATTTCATCTGTAAACTCCGTTAGTTTTGATTTATAGAATTCCTGCACCAATTCAAGCTTTTGATCAGCTTTGTCTAGTAACTCTTGCAAATTGTTCTTCTCCAGTTGCAGTTCACTAGCTTTTGTTAATGTTTGAATTAACAGTTTTTCATTTACACTTAATGTGGATGACAATTGCATAGAGAGGGTTTTGAAATCTTCCTGAAACCTTTCAGTTATCTTGGCATTTGTTCCATATCATCTTCCTCAATGCGTCCTCAGCTCAAATAGCTCTCTGCTCCTGCTAAACTTTTTCATGTATGACGGCCACTAGATCAGCTTCAAATGCTTCTGCCTATTTAAAACTATAAAGAAGCAATGGAGCCGGGACAATTATATAGGTCTCATATGAATTTCAGTTTCTACCAACTCTTCATTTAGCTAATGAGCTCACAACCTCATCATCACCCTTTCAGATATGTCAAAGAACTACCAATGGAATTGACAGTGACTTCTTTATTACTGTACTGGAAGTAGTCATAGTACTAGAACTTGCAAATTTGAATGTACCAGTGCTACTCCATTTTAATTCATTACAGTATCAATCAATTTAATTTATATCATCAACAGATTTTAGATTTGATTGATAAATTCTGTGTGCCAGGAACCTAGGAAAGTAAGGATAGGACTAAGAACCATTACTGAACCATTCATTTTGTATCAGTTTAGATAAAATTCACTAAAATGATAAGAAAAAAAACACAAAAGGACTTGTCCATATATAAAAAATATCTGGAAAAAGAAAAAAAGCTATAAAGAAGCAATGGAGCTGGGAGAATTATATAGGCCTTATATAAATTTTAGTTTCTACCAACTCTTCAGTTAGCCAATGAGCTCACAACCTCATCATCACCCTTTCAGATATGTCAAAGAACTACCTCCATTGACTTATTAACAATCTTTATATGTGATGTAATTGATATAAAGAGAGATTTGAGATGATAGACCAAGAGATTGGAGGGAGAAAAGAGAAGGAAAGAGCGAACAAACAACAAAAAACAATATTAACTAATATACATATTATATATACATGCCACACCATTATTAATTATAGAGATGCAATTGACTCATTTTGTCTATAGAGTATAAAAAAATGATGGAGAAGATGAGATAACAATGGTTGATAGTAATAGTCAATTGCAATTGACAACACAGGAAAAGAAGAACCCTACATCCCCAAAACGCATGCACAAGTGCACACAAAAGAAAAAAAAAACTCCTCATGTGAACCCTATGGCACACTCCTATGGCCCCCAAGTGCATAGCCAAGTTTGGTGGCTGGGTTCCCCCACAAACCCACACCACACCCCCCCCCCCCCCCCCACACACACCAAGACCCACACCCCCCCGCACCCCAACAACCACCACTTCTTTTCACCCCTTCCCCCTTTTATTCCTTTAGCACCCTTTGAAGCAATTAATAGAAATAGTAGAGATTGTTTCTAACATTGACTGACAAGAATAAAAACTTAATAAAAATAATTAATGCTTTCCAAATAGATAAAAGTTCTTAATCTCTAATCTCCATCCATCCAAACTTGCATATCAAATTTTCCCTATTCCACCCATGAGGAGAATCTAAGATCAAGAATCCTTCAAGTGGAGATTCGCGACTTTCCACTCCAGGGTTTGTTTACATTAATAATAGAACTACTTCCATTTTTTTTTCCAAAAAATGGTGTAACAGTGTGTTTGGTGTCACCTGACACCTAAGGAGTTGAAAATGCAAATACTAATCATTGATATGGCACTTCCACTTCCAATTGAAAAGTTACAAATGAGGTTGAACTAAAAATTACATGCACTCAAAAAAAAAGGGAGAAAATATTTACGTGCCATTTTCCATTTTCTGTGAAAGTGTACGAAACCTTTGCAGCTTGTTTGCCTAAAAGAGGCATTCAATGTTCCGTATAAATTCATTTCTGGACTAGCACAAAAAAGGCTCACTCTAAATGATGAAAAATTAAGTCATATCAAAATTAGACCATTTTCCACATGAAAGCAAAATCCTAAACCTAAACATTACACAAATATTATTCGTGGTATAAGTTGTAACAACAGAAAAGCAAAGCAGAGAGGTGACTCTCTTTTTTAAAATCAAGGGAAGTATAAAAGAAAATGCATTATTTAGGATCCATTTGTACAACACTAGAATTCTTAGCTCATTGTCAATTTTATTTAATTTTTGTTTTTATCTTATTTGCCATGACATTGAAATTTATATGCTAAGCTTTTGCAACAATCTAATATGAAAATTAACGTGTAGTGTTAACCTATGACATTTCTAAATCTGATTGATTTTTTTTTAAGCAGTGCTGCTTTCATTTGAAGTGACTAAACCATGTAAGAGATTATACTTTTCTAATGGCTGAAAACACAGATTCTTAGGTCATTCTCAATTTTCCTTAATTTGTGTTTCTCTCTTGCTTGCCATGACATTGAAGTTTATATGCTAAGGTTTTGCAGCAATTTAATATGGAAATTAAGGTATAGTTTTAACCTATGACATTTCTGAATCTTATTGATTTTTTTAAACAGGGCAGTTTTCATTTGAGGTGATTAAACCATGTAGGATATGATGCTTTTGTAATGATTCAAAATTGACAGTTATAAATAAGGTTGTAGAGGTTATCAATCTATCTAGCAAGAAAAATCAAAATCATGTCATCTACAAGTATATTCCATCAGAAAATATGGGAACGTAACATACAAATGAAACAATAGCAATAATAAAAAATAGGACAAACACACCAAATATATCAATCAATCTAAATTCATAAATTGGAAACACACCAAATAGATGAAATCCGAGTTAGTAACTTAAATGTTGCAGGCACTATTAAACCCACAAGTTGTGATATTATATACAATCGCATTAGTGTTGATATTATATACCATGAAATGCTCAAATCTAAAATTTATCTGTTACCAATGAATTTCTGCTGAAGACAGTAAAACTAATAAGTAAATTTAAAAATGTATAAAGATATATGATATACATATTTAACAACTAACCACACAGTTGATTAAACCTCAGGGATTCATTATATCATATACATCTCCATCTTACATAGTTTACATTTTTTACAAATTAATAATAATAACACAAAATGATTATCTCGACAAAAAGTTTTTCTTATATCAATTAATAAATTTAATCTATATAAAAAATATTTAGCAACGTGGTAAAATTGTAATAACTCATAAAAAATTAGAATTTTCTTTCTGCTTTGCCTTTTTTTTTATAACGTTCTAATTAGTTCAACTTTCTTCTTCTTTTTTCCTAATTGAGTTCCTGAATTTCTTTTATCATTTGGATTTTACTATTAAAGAATATGGATTTATGTGGAATCATCCATTTGCATGTTGGAGTGTTACGAAAACAATATGGAATATATTAGGTTAGAACAAAAAAAAAAGATGAAACCTTGAACTGTGAAAACAGAAAACAAATGAAACCTAGAAATTATCAAACATATATACACAGATGAAATCTCGCTTTGGTAAGACACCATCCAAATGAAATTTGGAATTATTAAGTGAGAAAACAGATAAAATATGCAATTCGAGAAACAAATATAAACGAATGAAATCTCGACTCTGTAACACAACAAACAGATGAAATGTCGAATAGTTAAGACAAAGAACAAATTAAATCTGAAACTCATCAAACATATATAAATAGATGAAATCTCGAGTTGCTTAAACACACTACAGATGAAATCGAGATTTGTTAAAGGAGAAAACAGTTGAAATCTGGAATTTGAGAAACAAATATAAATAGATGAAATCTTGACTTTGTAACACAGTATACATATGAAATGTGGAATCATTAATAGCTAAAAGTTCAAATTCAAGCACACATAAATGCATCTGAAATCTGAAATTCGAAACACAAATATGAATAGATAAGATCTCAACAAGGAAAATCCAACAAACAAATTGAATTTAGGTTTGTTAAGAAAGAAAACGGATAAAATCTCCAATGTAACAACTAAATATATACAGATGAAATCTCGATTTGGTAAAATAGCATACAAATGAAATCTTAAACTGTTAAGAAAGGAAACAAATGAAATCTAGACGTTATCACACACATATAATATAAACAGATGAAAAGTCGAAGCAGATGAAATCTCGAATTACTCAGACACCAAACAGATGAAATTTGGATTTCTTAGGAGGGACAACAGATCAAATCTGGATTTTGAGAAACATATATCAATCAATCTAAATTCATGTATTGGAAACACACCAAACAGATGAAATCCAAGTTAGTAAGTTAAATGTTGCAGGCAATATTAAACCCATCAGTTCTGATATTATATACAATCTCATTGGTGTTGATATTATATACTATGAAATGCTCAAATCTGAAATTTATCTGTTAGTAATGATTTTCTGCTAAAGACAATAAAACTAATAATTAAATTTGAAAATGTATAAGGATATATGATATACATAATTAATATTTGGATTTTACTATTAAAGCATATGGATTTATGTGCAATCATCCATTTGCATGTTGGAGTGTTATAGAAACAATCTAGAATACTTTAGGTTTTAGAACAAAAAAGAGATGAAATAGCGAACTGTGAAAACAGAAAACAGGTGAAATTTGGAAATCATCAGACATATATACATAGATGAAGTCCCAATTTAGTAAGACACCATCCAGATGAAATTTGGATTTATATATTAAGTGAGAAAACAGATGAAATATAGAATTCGAGAACCAAATATAAACGAATAAAATCCCGACTCTATAATACAACAGATGAAATCCCGAATAATTAAGACAAAGAACAAATTAAATTTGAAACTCATCAAACATATATAAACAGATGAAATCTCAAGTTGCATAAACACACTATAGATGAAATCAGGATTTATTAAAGGAGAAAACAAATGAAATCTAGAATTCGAAAAACAAATATAAATAGATGAAATGTTGACTTTGTAACACAGCATACAAATAAAATGTGGAATTGTTAATACTTGAAAGCTCAAATTCAAGCACACATAAATGCAGTTGAAATCTAGAATTCGAGAAATCAAGAAACAAATATAAATAGATGATATCTCAACAAGGAAAATCCAACAAACAAATAGAATTTGCGTTTGTTAAGAGAGAAAACAGATGAAATCTACAATGCAACAACTAAATATACACAGATGAAATCTCGAATTGGTAAAACGGCATACAGATGAAATCTTAAACTGTTAAGAAAGGAAATAGATGAAATACGGACATCATCACACATATATAAACAGATGAAAAGTCAAAATGGTCACACATCATATATATGACATTTGACTTTGTTAAAGCGGAAAACAGATAAAATATAGAATTTGAAAAACAAATATGAACAAATGAAATCTCCAATTGGTAAATGCACCAAGTAGATGGAATCTGGATTTGTTAATGAAGGAAACCAATGAAATCTGGAATACGAGAAACAAATATAAACAGATGAAATCTCGATTTGGTAAATCCACCAAACAGCAAGAATCTGAATTTGTTAAGGGATAAAACAAATGAAATTGAGCATTTGAGAAAAGAATATAAACAGATGAAATTTGACTTGATAAATCCACCAAACAAATGAATTCTGGATTTATAATGGAGGAAACAGATCAAATCAGGAAAGTAAAAAGCAAATATACACTGATGAAATCTCGAATAGTTAAGAGAGTAAACAGATTAAATCTGGAACTCATCAAACATAAATTACCACATGAAGTCTTGATATGATGACAAAACATACAGATGAAATCTTGATTTGTTAAAGGAGAAAACAAATGAAATCTAGATTTCAAGAAGCAAATATAAACAAATGATAACTTGACTTTGTAACACAGCATACAAATGAAATCTAGAATAGTTTATGAAGGAAACAAATGAAATCACGAACTCATCCACCTATAGAAGTTGATGAAATCTCAAATTGCTTAGACACTAAACAGATGAAATATTGTTATAGGCAATATTAAACCCACCAGTTGTGATATTATATACAATCCCATTCGTATTCGCATTATATATCATGAAATGCTCAAATCTAAAATTTATGTATTAGCAATGACTTTCTGCTGAAAACAGTAAAACTAATAATTAAATTTAAAAATGTATAAGCATATATGATATACATAATTAACAACTGACCATTATTCATAAATAGAGAGAGAGAGATGTATTTTACACTGTAGTGCCATATTGCCATTATTCATAAATCATGTTTAATCTAATTTTGTCTAAATAGAGGTTGAATGGATCATTTTGGATCTGTTTGAATATATCCATCTTCAACGCACTGCCCTCGTAAATTAAGATCCTATTGATCGAAATCCTTTCAAATTGAAACTTACACTGGTTGACTTGACTTTACTAAATTTCGAATTAAGCCACTCATTTCAAGTTTAGCCACATACATTAGCAAATTAAGTTAAAAAAAATTAAATGTAACAAAGGAATTTGTACCCCAAGTGTTCTGTCTATTTGCACATTGCATTTTTTTCTTTTCATTCATCTCAATCTATTTCGAGTTTTCTACTTTGTCAACACATTTTATTGAGTATCGATTATTACTTTTTCTTCTATTGCTAGAGGTTTCATTTTATAGACCCTTATTGTTTCAAAATTAAATTATGAAATCTATGTACATATCAATCTATGTGTATCTCTATAGATATCAATCCACATACTCTTCTGTTTTTTCTCTTTATTCCCTTCATTATTTCCCACATAAAATTCAAGTTTCCAAATGGATCTTAGAGTAAATGGTATTTGGATATTTTCACATTAATATTCAATCTAGGAGTTTTATTCTCTCCAACTGTACTTTTTGTGGGATATGTTCTAAATGTTCTAATAAAATTGCTGCTGGCTGGGCTAAATTATGCTTAATTCTTTTGGCTTTTGGATGATTCATGAAGTTCTCATGGTTTTAATAAGGATGCAAAAAAAAATTTAGATGGGTGAACATCTTTAGAAATTAATTATAGCTTTGAATTTTACTTACTTGCAACAGTAAGAGAAGCCATAGAAAGAAATTCTTAATCTAGATGGGTTTTATTTTAATTGTATGAATTTCCTATGTTAAAACAGGAATAGCTTTATTTTAGATCTATTAATTCCTATATTTAAATATGAATCAATTTTGTATATTTCTGTTTTCTTTCATTAAGACACATTTTTAATAAAAACATAGGTTTCTACATATTATCCTCATTGATCTTTCTGTCTTTGTTTTCGTTTCTTGATTTGATTGAATAGAACTCAATTTGGTATGTTAGGCCTTCAATTTGTTTCTTCTTTCCTCATTTCTCATTTGCATTGAAATCATCAAAATCAACCCAACACTTTGTCAATTATATTGGAATCACCCTATAGTAAAGCCAATTTACTTCTTCCAAAAAAGTTTAATGCTATAACATATAATCATTCAATTCAAACAAGTAAAAGAACCAAGAAATTAACGATCCTAAGATTCATAGTATCACTTCCACTTCATGAGGGAGATGATGTTCTAAAATGTGTTTGCATATTTCTTTCTTTTCCCTATCTATTTTCATGTCATCGAATTGAATAAAAAAAACCAAACATTTAGGACAAGAAAAAAAAATCTATTTGGTTGTAAAAGATCTTTGGTGAATTCATATTCATTCCATCTCTTTATCATCAGCTATCTTTACAAATAATTTAGATTCTAAAAGTCATATTAAACCCACTGGTTGTGATATTATATACAATCCCATTGGTGTTCATATTATATACCATGAAATGCTCAAATCTAAAATTTATCTGTTAACAATGACTTTATGCTAAAGAGAATAAAACTAATAATTAAATTTGAAAATGTATAAGGATATATGATATGGATAATTAAAAACTACTCACCCAATTGATTAAACCTCATACATTCATTATTTCATTTACAACTCCATCTTAAACAGTTTACGTTCTTTACAAAATGATAATACAAACTGATCATCTTAACAAAAACTTTGTCTTATATCAGAATTTTCCTTTCAACAAACAAGAAATCCTTTTTTACTTCTAATTTACTCTATTGTTTGTTTCAGTCGTTTCACAGATTATTTTAAAGAACATTACCTATTTGATCGGATACCTGCTTCCTTCTGTTCCATTCATTTAACCAAAGTTTCAACTATGAAGTTTTAAATAGGTTTGAACAATTCACTTTTAAATATTATTTAATTTGATTTTTCCTTGTCCCAATATACTTTGACATTACTATCTTATGCATCTCTATTTTATCCTACTAATAACATATAAATCTTCATACGATAGCTTCTCTATATTTATTAGATTTACACTCTAATGAACGGTATCTAACCTATTTATTTATTCAATATATATGAACCAGATAGCTTCATTGAATATATCGGCAATGGAAAATCAAAAGCAAAAAGAAAAGAAACTACAACAAGGTTAAGTTCTTCTTTATCAAACAAACAATGAATCAATATGTGTAATTTGAAAACTTAGATATATCATTTACGACAAAAACTAACTTAGCTATTCTTTTCTACAAAAGACAAGGTTGAAAAATGTCGTCAAAAGCAACGTGAATCATACGCAAAGTTGTCTATGGAACAAAAATGACAATCAGCATGAAAACAAATAAAGCAAATAAAAAGAGAAGAATATTACAACGTCAAGCACTAGACTCTTCGACAAAAAAAAAAGCCCTACTTCCAAAAATGCAAATCAGCCAGAACCAACATCAAATCTAGGTTTGCTCTAAATTTTACAATATATTTACCTTGATAATTACAAAAAGAAATATCATTTGTAATTGTGAATTATAATAGTTTCCTTGATATAGAACAAGCACAGATTAAAAATCGTCAACGGAAACGAGAATGGTATGCTTCCCTGCCAAAAGAAAAAAAAGATGCTCTTCTTTTACAGAAAAGAGAAGCTTATGCAGAAAAAAAGTTACTTCAAGAAGATTCCTCTAGAAATAATACCTCATCATTTGATGCAAGTTAGCAAATAGGTATGTACTTCTATATTCTTATATGCAATATTAAAACTATATAACAAACATTCTACAAATATATATAATAAAAAACTTCTAATTAAATATATCATCTTTATAACTAAACAAAACGTACTAACAATGATGTGGGTATCACTATCAATAATATTCCCACAAATATTAGAAATACATTATACTTACAAGATTGGTTAGTCAATCAAAGTACAATAAATCTTGTTCATCTACTCTTACATATATTTATATTATGAAATTCTCAAAACTACATATATGTTTCATCAGGGTCAACATCAAGAGAATCCAATGATTTCGATGGAGATACTTTTGCAACTGTTTATTAAGAAGATACCTTTACATTAGACTGCAGAAAAACAGGTAAATATATTTAAATAAAATAAGAACTGAATGTTCATTAACAAAGTCAAATTATATTAATACAAGTTCTACATGCAGCTATAGATTCTGGAATAAACATTCCCTCTCAAGGATCAATATTAGAACAAATACCTAATTGTGGTTATTGTGAAGCAAAGAAATTTGCTCATGAACCAAAGGGTTTTTGTTGCTTTACTGGTCAAATGTTACTAACTTCCAATTCAGTTCCTGAAGACCTTTGGTTTCTAATCACATCAAATACTAAAGAGGCAATTCATTTCAAAACACTTGTTAGAACATATAATAGCTCATTTGCATTTACATCTTTTGGTGTCAAATTTTAAAAAAAGCTTTGCAAAAGAAACAGAGGTATTTATACCTTCAAAGTTCAAGGTCAAGTTTATCATTATATCAATAATTTGTTACCTATTGATGGTCATCCATCGTATCTGTAATTGAATTTTTATGATACTGATCATGAAGTGGAGAATGGGATGTATCAATCACCAAAGCTTAAACCTGATGTTGTTCAAAGATTAATGGAAACATTGGCCATCAATCTTTATTCTAAAATTTTCTGATCTTTAAGAGATTTGCCTATCGATGATGATACAAGAATATTCATAAGATGTGATCCTCAGCTTGATCAAAGAGTATACAATGCTCCTTCAATGTCACAAGTTGCAGGAATTTGGACTGAAACTTCAAATGCCAACCAATTAACTGAACGCAACATCATAATATATAGTCATTCTGGACATAGTCATAGAATAAAACACTATTTTGACTGCTATGATCCATTGGAATATCTACTATAATTTCCTTATGAAGATAAAAGTTGGCATAAAGGCATCAAACAAACACAAAGAAATGAGATATTAAGTCATACAGATGTCCTATCGGTTGATGATTTGTTGAAAAAAGAAAAGCAAGGTATATCCTATATTCATTTAGACTATTATAAAACTAGATAAAATAGTAAAAACTAATAATTTCTTTTTCTTTTTAATAGCTTTGGAGAAAAAGGGCTCATCAAAACAAAATATATCATGTCGACAGTATTATTGTTACAAATTGCAAATTCGACCATCTAAATCTTCAATTTTATTGCATTCTGGTCGTCTCTTACAACAATATGTTGTTGACATGTATATAAAAATTGAGACATCTTGGTTGGATTATTTTTGAAATGATCAACATTTGATCCGAGCATATTTATATCAAGGAATAATGGATAGCATTAACACTGGAGAAACATCTGGAAAGAAAATTGGAAAAAGAGTTATATTGCCACCATCATTTATAGGAGGTCCAAGAAATATGCGTCATCGATACTTAGATGCAACGGCATTAGTTAAAAAATTTAGCAAGCCAGATATCTTCTTGATAGTCACTTGTAATCCAAATTGGCCAGAAATAAAAGAAGAGCTTATTAATGCTGATGAAGCTCAAAACAGGCCAGACTTAATCACAAAAGCTTTTAGAGCAAAAATAGAAGAACTTAAAATTGAATTGATAAAGAAGAATATTTTTGGAAAAGTTGCAGTATATGTATATGTCATAGAATTTCAAAAAAGAGGGCTTCCAGATGCTCATTTCCTTCTCATCTTGAAGCAAACACACAAACTTAAAACTCCTGAGATGTTTGATAGATTTGTTTCTACTGAATTTCCCAATAACAAAAACCACTCACATTTGTATAAAATGGTTGTTCAACACATGATGCATGGACCACGTGGGACTTTGAACCTAAATAATGTCTGCTAAAAAATGGACAATGCAAGAATCATTATCCTTGAGAATTCTGTTCTTTCACTTCACAAACAAAGAATTCTTATCCATTATATAGAAAACAAAATACTGGGGAAGAGGTCAAAGTTCGTGGTTTTTTTTTTGGATAACCGATGGGCAGTTCCATATAACCCATATCTACTTGCAAAATTCAATTGTCACCTGAATGTTGAAATTTGCTCGACGGGAAAGGCAGTGAAATGTTTGTACAAATACATTTATAAAGGACATGATAGAATCATGTTTTACCTTCTTGGTAACAATATTTCTAAAGATATTGATGAGATATAGCAATTTCAACAAGGAAGATGGATATCTCCTCCAGAAGCAATGTGGAGAATTTATCAATTCTCCTTAAATGAAATATATCCATCTGTCAAAACCTTACAAGTCTATCTAGAAAATATGCAAACAGTTGGATTTCAAGAACATACAAACTTATTGAGCATCGTACATAATGAACAAGCATATAAAACAATGTTAACTGAATATTTTCAAATGAATCAAATAAGTAAAGATGCTTCCAAATTGTTGTATAAGGAATTCCCTGCACATTATGTTTGGAATCGAGATAAAAAATATTGGAGCCAAAGAAAACAGAAAAATGCAATTGGCAAACTTGTTGCTGCAAATCCTGTTGAAGGAGAAAGATATTATCTACGGTTACTATTAAATCATGTCAGAGGAGTAACATCATACCAAAATTTGCGGACTATTAATGGAATTAAATTTGATATATTTCGCAAAGCAGCAGAGCATCTCGGTTTGCTTGAATCTGACAACCATATTAATCAATGCTTAGAAAAAGCATCATCATTCCAGATGCCAGTTACATTGCGACGATTGTTTACTATACTGTTAGTGCACTGTGGGGTACATAATCCTTCATCATTATGGCTCAAATATAAAGATGCAATGTCAGAAGATTTCACAAAAACAAATTGCATATCTGCAAGCACCGCAGAAGCAAACGCATTACAAAGTGTCAATTTCTTCCTTGAATCTATAAGTAAAAGTATTACTGAATATGCCTTGCCAGCCATAGTGGATACTGAAAATTCAAATGAAAAGTTAGTAAAAGAAATTCATGAAGAGTTGAGCATTCCAATTTCAGAAGATGAATTATTCACAATTCAAAATTTAAATATAGGACAGAGAAGAGCTTATACCATCATATTAGAAAGAATAAGAAATAACAAAAATGGAATATTCTTCATTGATGGTCCAGGAGGAACAGGAAAAACATACGTATATCGAGCTCTACTCATCACATTGATGTCAGAAGGATATATTACACTAACAACTGCAACATCTGGTATTGCTGCATCTATTTTACCAGGAGGCCGAACAACATATTCACGGTTTAAATTACCATTAAACTTTGAAGAAAGATCAACATGCAATATATCAAAACAAAGTAGACTAGCAGAACTGTTGCGTAAAACAAAGCTTATTATTTGGGATGAAGCATCCATGGCAAATAGACGAGCAATTGAAACACTTAATGTTATGTTGCAAGATATAATTGACTGCCAACTATTATTTGGAGGAAAAGTAATAGTCTTTGGAGGAGATTTTCGACAAATACGCCCTATTATCATTCATGGTGGAAGAAAACAAGTAATTGATGTAAGCTTAGTCATGTCAAAATTATGAGACAAAATTGAAAAAATAGAATTGACAGAAAATATGCGAGCTCAGATAGATCCACATTTTAGTGAATTCTTATTACGTGTTGGGAATGGAATTGAAATAGCTATTTCAGAAGAAAGAATTCAAATTCCAAAAAGAATGATCATTCCTTATACAAATGACATCACCTCAAAGTTTGAACTTATCAATTTTGTGTTCTCAAATCTCATGGTGAATGGATATAACAGTCATTTTATCACTAACTGAGCTATATTGACAATAAAAAATGAATTTGTTGATGAGCTTAACCAAATTTTGATCCAGCAGTTCCTAGGAGATGCAATCAAATCCTACAGCTTCGATTCTGTAATAGATGAGATACAACAAAATTTACCAGAAGAATTTCTAAACGAGTTAACTCCAAATGGATTACCCCCACATGAGTTGATATTGAAGAAAAATTCTCCAATCATCCCGTTATATAACATTGACCCTTCTTCTGGGCTTTGCAATGGCACTCGATTAATCTGCAGAAATTTTCAACAAAATGTAATTGATGCTGAAGTTGTTATAGGTCATCATCAAGGAAAAAGAGTATTTCTTCCATGCATTCCATTACAATCAGATCAAGATGAGAAATTTCCATTTCCATTCAAGCGAAAATAATTTTCTATTCGCTTGAGTTTTGCAATGACAATAAATAAAGCTCAGGGGCAAACACTAGAAAATGTTGGCATTTATCTACCTCAACCTGTATTTTCACATGGACAGCTATATGTTGCCTTATCAAGAGTGAAATCAAGTCAAGCTATCAAGATATTAATAAATCCATCTTCCAACAAGGAGAATGAAAAATCATATATAAAAAATGTTGTATACAGAGAACTCTTAGCACTTGCTTACAACAACAAAAGTTCGGATCAGCCTATGTAACACAGGTATGTATTATAATATTAAGCATTTTCATACATTTTCTTAACCTTTTCTACCTATTAGATTACATATAATTTATATTATGCCACTATCATCAAAAATTAAATTGAAGTTAGTAAATACAATATCATAGAAAAATAAATGAATCATGATATATAAACTAAGAAACTATTAATTATAAATCATACACTAATAATTATGCATTATTCATAGATAACAAAAAAATCTTATTATTTTAATAAAGTCAATTTATATTAATAAAACTTTCACATACGGCCACATATGATTCTAGAATAAACATTCCCTTTCAAGGATCAATATTACAACGAAAACCTAATTGTGGCTATTCTGAAACAAACAAATTTACACATGAACCAAAGAATTTTTGTTGTTCCACTATACAAAGTAAAAGAAACCTTAAAACTTTCAACATCTAAATACATACTACACATATCAAACTAAAAAACAAGATGCAGCTCTTCTCCTTCAAGTTAAACTATAAAAATTCCATATTATATAGAAGTACAATCTTATCATCCGTAACAACATCAAAACTTAGGAAAATTGTTCTCCTATCACTACATCATTTGAACTACTTTTCCATACCCCAAAATTCAATATGAAAACCAAAGTAAGCATACCTTCTCTGGATTCATTGTTACAATAATGCCAAAGACCCCTTCTTCCAAACCCTCCTTTACACTCAATGCCCTTGTCTTAAACAAATTGGATTGCTTGCTACGTGGAATACAACAAAAAGCAAATGCAAAAAACAAATAACTTCCATTATAGAAATGATATTAAAGGTAACTTTATAGAAATAAATTCTCTATAAAAAATTATTTTAAAGGAAGTGATATCATATTATCATTTCTTAACATTTCCATGGTAGTAAACATTTTCTACTATCTTACACAAGAATTAAAAAACCATTTCAATTTGAAACTTTTCTTGACTATCATACAAGACATATGGCATGGTTGATTAGTTGATTTACCATTTATTATATGGAATATGTATAACTCCAAAAAAGAAAATATACCAGCACTTTAATCACAAACTAGCATCCAAGAAAATAAAATGAATAAAAAAAATGATGCTCATTGCATCTATCATGAATTCCCACTTCCAACCATTTTGTTTACAATTTTTTGTTTACAACTCAAATAGAAAATTTAACCACCGAATATTGCACATTTACTCACTTTTAACATGTGAAATTATATAACATTGTTATCGTAAAACCCAAATTGAAATTAAAAATACTAATATCATAACCAATCTTCTTATCATCATATTTCTATCTATTCTTCATATCATAAAAACTATATATTTATTATTAACTTAACAACCTTCATTATTATCTTTTTAATATATAAATTAAAATTTCTCTTTTCAGACTATTACTCCTCTGAACATACATTGATACAAAATGACAAAGCAGTAACAAGTGCTTCAAGAACTTAATGATGGAATTCAAAGGTGGACTATAAAGGTTTGTATTCAAGAAATGAGGAAACCACAATCTTCAAAGACTGGCAAATCAACTTATCAACATCTAATCTTGATTGATGAAAAGGTATTATTTTTTATTCAATTGATATCACTATACAAACTACTATTTTATTATATTATTAATCTTTATATTTTGTTTCTTCAACACGGGGGACAAAAATGCAAGCAACGATTTTCAATGATGATATCAATATATTCACTTCAAGAATCAAAAAGCATTCTACATACTACATATCAAATGCTTTGATTAAGAAAATTCCTCCGCAATATAAAGTTGTCGAGCATGATTATCAAATGATCATAAACAACTGCACAAAAGTGGAACCAGTTAAAGAAGCATTTACCATCAATACACAAAATATGTACAAGTTCACTGCTCTCAAGTCCACATCAATTGATCCTTACTCAACAACAGCAACTGGTATCAATTTTTCTAATATTTTTAACATTTTATTACTTTCACTAGTAAAAATAATATCACTGACAATAACACTTTTCTTTTTCAGATATTGTTGGTATTGTCTTAGATATTCTCCCCAAAAAAATATTCAAAAGGAAAAGGGACCATAAAGATGCAATGATTCAAAAAATCATTCTCATTGACACAAAGTATTATTTACATTTTCAAAGTTTTATTTTCTAATGACTATATATATTAAAAAAAAGCTACTCAAATATACCCACAGAAAATATTAACTACTAAACTTTATCAATGTATAGCTTGCAGCCTACTTTTCTATCTACTTGGGATAAATTTGTAGAAGATGAATGTAAAGCAATATCTAAAATATTACTATCCAGGCCCATTATAATTGCAACAAATGTAACTCCAAAAGAATTCAGAGGTATGAAAAACATAATGCTACTCACATTTCTACTAAAGATTTTAGGATAAAAAATATATACTTGTTTGAATACTATTATTAATTGATATTGGTTACAAGTTTGCATCTCTATTAGTGTCTAATAAAACTTTTCTTTATTAATGTATTCAACTTTAACTATTAGGAAAAAAGTCATTCTCAACGAGGTCATCATCAACTATCCTTATCAATCCTATCATACTTGAAACAGAGGAATTAGTTTCTTTGTAAGTATATTTTCATAAAAATATTTATATGCTCAAGTAAAAAACACGAATCTAACTACTTCTTTTGCATTTTTTACAGCTCCAAAACAAAAAAAGAGATCTTGGATCATATTGTTTCCAAAAAAATCATACTTAGAATTATCAAAGCTTACAGAATTGGAAACAACATCACTTCAAAAAATTATTGATTCTGGAAAACCTGTATGTATCAATTTATTTCATTTTACTATTTATCCCACATTTATGACATTGTAAATACGTTATTATTACAGATCAGCACACATTGGATCAAACGATCTATCACAAATATACTAGAAAACCAACAATTCTGGTATATGGCATGCAAACATTGCAAAAAAAAAGACACAAGAAAGTTATGGTTCATCATTTACATGTCACAAATGCAACAGATTAGAAATTGCAATACCAAGGTATGCTCACAATATAGACAACTTATCTGCACTACTTTTATAAATCAAAATAAATTTCAAACTTATCAAACTATAGATCCATTATCAATATCAAAATTGAAGACTCATCAACAACTATTCGTGCAACACTTTTTGAAGATGATACCGAGAAGATATTCTCTTGTACAGGAGAATTCTTAATGAATACTCAAACTGAGGTACTTTCATTTTAAACACCTTTCTAATTTCTATAATATATTCAATATATTTTTAATCATAATTCTTAAGTTTTATCTTTCTTTTCCATTTATAGGAATATCTTGATCAAATCAAAACATGGATGAAAGACTATCAAGACAAAACTTTTCTTTTTTTCATTAAAGTACAAATGCAACAAAATGGTGAAAAAACAGCTACATCATCAAATCAAAAAAGCACAAATAGTTCTTACATGTGTCTACAGATTCGAAAGGTAATTTTTCATATATACAACCGCTTACATATCAAATAATTATTTTTAAAATATTTATCCAATGGTAAATTCCTATTTAACATAACTAACCATAATTTAAGAAAAATGAACAATTATTATAAAACTAATAACTCAACACTATTTCTAATTTCGTTATTTGTAAATCTATTGAATTACATCAACACTTATTTCCAACTAAAGTTATATAACAATAACTCCTTCTTAAAATATTAAAATAGAATTTTAAAAAATCAACATATAAACATTTCAGTATTTTTTTATTTTATACAAAAATACAATATCCATTATTGACTAACTCTTTCCTTTGCAAGTTCAAATCCAATGAAAAATGGAGACAACAATTACTACATAACTGCAAATTTCAAGCCCTGATGTTCAGATCTTTTAAACTTCTTTTGATAATTAACTTGTAACAGCTTAGATGTAATTAACCAATAGAAACATATAAAATCTTTAGTAATAAGATGCTTGTATGACCTATAACTTTTGGTATTGTATATATTATAAACAGTTTGTGTGTGCATAATACAAAAGTTTCTAACACTTCACTATCACTGCCTATATAGCTCACTGATATTTACCTCCTAAGTTACCGGTTTCTCTGAATAAAAGATTAATTGATCCAATTACTTTACCTACAGAACACTTTGTCTTTCCAACAATCATACCAAAATACAAAGTACAAGAATTTCAACCTCTTTCGATAGGTAATTTTTCATCTTTGATATTTTAACTTTCTCAAAGTTCTAACATTTCTAAATATTGCATTTATGATCATTCCCTTAGTATCAACTAATTATTTGTTTTAATGAATCCAGGTTGTAATGAATCATAAATCTTTAGTTCTAAGTACTATTTTCTTCCTCAGGTAAAACTTTCTTATAGCTATCTCTTTTTATCATAACTTATTTTTGTATATTCATAACCTTTTTGACATATATGTACCCACAAGATTCAGATAATAAAAAGATCTCACTTGATAATGTCCTATCTATGGTTGGCTCTAGCTTATATATGTTTCTGAACACCATCATCTATGACCACCTTACCAATCATGGCTTGAATTTATGCTCATATGGAATTACCATCACTTTTACTTATTTCAGTTCCCTACCTTCACACCTTATACTTGAATCTAGAGCTACTGCCAATGAGCAACTGCCTTTGTTTTTGACATAGTTAAACTGAAATCTACTATTTTGCTTTTGTTTTGCTTGTATACTGCATTCAATTTGAATGATATATTAACTATATTATGCTATCCAACACAAATATAACAAAATGTAATAATGTTTGAATTATTTCATTCTTTCTCTTGAAGATATTGATTTCTTGCCTTATTACAGATTAAGATGACTTCAACTTTAAATTACTAAACAATTAATAAGATTAAATATTAGCAGCTTTTGTAGTATTAACAACAACGAAAGATTCTTAACATAGGTCAAAAATTTTCACCACCCTCTCTCATCCCTTTCTCGCTATTTTTATGCAATTTATCTTCTTTTCTTTTCTTCTTATCCATTTTATGGTAAATTATTACTCTTATTTCAAATCTGAAATAGTAAATTGCTATAATCAATCTATTTGAATGAATGCCACAAAGTACTGCTCTATCGAGCACACCCTGTTTGACAAATCACTGAAAAGGAATGACCTCCTCTCATCAATTCACATGAACAGGTCGACATTTTTTCATTTTCTTTCTTCAATTGTAACTTAGGATTTTTGCTGCTTTATGATATCTTCACTACAAATGCTCTAACATTCTCTATCTCAACTTGATGAATTTGTAACATTCTTTATTTTTTTTAAAAATCTATTTTACTATATTTTTTTTCATGCTTTTTCTATTGTTTGAGACTCAAATTGATCATTTCAGCTGCAATACAATCAAACTAAGTGATAACAACTTTACCCCAAAATTACCTAATTTCATTCTAAACTCAACAATGCTTCAAACATTGGGACCATTCCTATTTTCAGATGTTTAATAGTTTCTTTAACATAAAATTTCTCGATTCATTGTAACTTATTTAATACTACAAATTTCATCAATGACAGATCAATGTATGCACATGATCTAGATGATCCTATTCCTTTTGGTACTAATAATTTCAATAAATTAATAGACCTATAAGTAACACCTTCCAAAATTTGAACTCTCTCTCTCCCCTGTTTTTCTTGCTAGAATACATAAATGGGACATATGTATCAGTATTTTCAGCAGAAAGGCTTTCTCTGGGTCACTCTAAAAGCTGTAAGTTTCTCTATTTTCCTTTTCTTCCCACCCCCCCCCCCCCCCTCCTTTTGAAACTTGTCTTTTTTTATCTTAATTCTTAGTTTATTAACGCATGTTTGCGTGCAACAGTTTTCTAGCAATTTTATTTTCACAATGACCTTATTCTCTACTAAAGACTAAAATTGAAGTGTTCAGCTTCTACTACTTAGGACAAGTCAATTATTTTCATGGTGGAATGTGTTTCTACATCCTTTTCAAGACTTTAAATGATTTTTCTCTTCATAGGTCCAATCTGCATTACCAAAATTAGGAAAAAAGGATTTTGGCTCAGAAAATGAAAACCACCGAAAAAAAAAAAAAAAAAGTTATCACGGACAACATAAAATTACTTCCTCTCTGGAACCAGTTTTATTTTTTAGGGGAAAATGCTCCACACAAAGATACCGTTGATTATTCTCAAGAGTCAATACTATGTTAGATTAATCTTAGATATTTACTTACTTTTGTACTTAAAAGGATGAACTTTTCTATCGAGGGCAGTGTTTGTTTTCCTTAAATCATTTTTTTCTAAGATTTTTTTTTTGGAGTACTGATGTACTGTAGCATCGGTAAAATCCAAGGCTCAAACAAATAAACTGGAGGCCAAAAGAGATCAGGTTGAATACAAACGCCTTATTCAAACAACCAATGGCAAAAAGACAATCTCCACTTCGGTGTGTTTTCATTACCCTTTTTTTTTTGTGCATATATTGTTAACATTCTCTTCAAAATTTGCTCTTTTCTTTGTTCAGTTTGATGATTAAATTGAAATCAGTGGTTGAACATTACTTATGTCTTCTACACCTAAAAAAAATAGAAAACAAAAGGCAAAGCCGTTTTTTAGATGTATAACTATATGCTTGTATAGTTACATATGTACACAGAACCACACACATGCTAATCACCGAAAGGAAAATAATTCTTTTTCTGGAAGCAAAATTTATCTCCATTCATCATTACCATCGATGACTCTTCTCATCTATTTGGTGTAATCTTTATGAGTTTAACTTCTGCATTCAGCTTTGTTTGCCACATTATTTACAGCAATTCCATAATCTATCATGTCTTTTATAATTGCTTTGTTTAAGGGCTTTGCTGGTCTCCCTCATTTCCTACATCCTTAAAGCAGCAACGTTAACATACATTTTATAGTGTTTGTTTTGCATTTTTTGTGTGTCGATGCCATTCCAAACAATGCTTTTTTTCATTAATTTTGTTTATAGATTGGTGTTATAGATGGTTGAATTTTCAAATGTTTATATGAAAAATTTGTGATTATGGAACCTATGTCTTCTTGCTTGTTGAGATACCACACCTATGTACGAAACAGACAGGGACCAAATTTATAGCTATGTGATTTATATATAAATTTCTAATAGATGACATGATCATATATTTGATATGATCACATAAAGGTTTTAAAAATCAACCAAAACCAAGTTGTGTCTTCTTGCTTAGAATTTGATTTGTTGTGGGGATGGCTGGAAAATGATTTCCTAATAAAACATAAACTATTTGGTAGCCATATGTAGATGGATATTCTTTGATATTAAGCCCTCTCATATAAATTCATTACTTGGAATTCCCAACAATTCAATACCATAAAAACAAACTGACCCAAAGTCTGTCTACGAGAAGAACACCAAGATAATATCAAACAACCTCACCTGCATTTTGGTCTTTCTAACTTCAAAATACAAACTCTTTGTAACAGGATATTTTAATTGAATCATCATAGATAACTTCGAGATGTTTTCTACTTATCTATCTATTTGATGCCTTCTATATGTAGTTTCATGTGCTTCTCAACATCAAAGGAAAATTAAAAAAAAAACATTTCATGTGCTGCTCTCCTCTTTGCCATGGTTCCAAATTAACTATCTCTTATTTGAAAAACAGGAGTAGGACTTAGGTTCAGTTGCTCAATGGGCCAAGTTTGACTCATAAGGGTGCGAGTGCAACACTTTGTAATCAACACGAAGGTGAAAAAAAAATCAATTTATATTTTTTTTCCCTGGTTGCATTATAAATACACATTTCCTCATTTATATCTTCCTTTCTTTTCATTATTTCATTCGTTGAAGGAAACTACCATTAAAAAATTCATTGCTTATACTTTTAGAACTCTAAAAGAGAGCAGCCTAGTTTCATGATAAACTAGGTTCGACCATCATGATCTAGCCTCCTGATTTTTAATCACGTCATGTTCATTAGGGCTACTAATGGGTTGGACACTGTGATCGCAAGTTGTGGAAGCCAAACTTATCTTAGCGCACTGCATACTATGAAATTAGTTAATTTTGTATGCTAGCCTTATTAATTCTCATATAGAGAACTCATCAGTTATTCCCATTCACCTTTTGAACAAACAAAATGCCCTGACAACTTGAGGTGAATTGTGAAGCAGCATTTTTCTGCTGGATCTATTGGTTGCCTAACAAGCAAAGTTTTTCTTCCTTCAAACATGGATTCTAGTATTTAACCTTCGTTTCCCCTGTCATAGCAGTGGTGTCTAATCCAATCCTCATTACACACATCTGTTTTAGTATACGATCTTCACACATATACTTTATATTCTTTCATTTGTTTTTCTCTCATATTCAGCCTCATATAACATAATAGGCCTAACTCTCATCTTGTACATATACATATGAGGCCTAACTCTCATCTTGCACAAGACTACTGATACTACTTTAATTGAAGTATCACTCAACAACCATATAACAATAAACTCACTTGTCTTCTTGCTCCCACCCAACACTGATTCTATCATATTTGCTATAACCAACTCCATTCCTTCTTTATACTGAAAAGTTTCATCTGCTGCTTAAATCTACCATGCCATGCCATTGTGTTAATTTCAATTTCCACTTGTCCTAAATGGATTAGCATTCTATGAATACTACCAAATTCTAGTTCCTTCTATTTCGAGTTAGAAGCACAAAATCGCATTATTTTCTTTAGATGTGAAAACCTATAATTCACCTTATGCAGTCCCAGGGGCCATTTTGGATATTACAAGGGCATAATCCTGTTTTTGTTATACTTGACTGCCAACAGGAGTTATATGGTTTTCACTTTTCAAACTATTTTTCTCACAGAAAATGCTTTGGCCTCTCATATTGTAGACACTGGATGGGGCTTTCAATGCCATCTCTGCATCATCCCATGATCCAATTTGCCAAACACATTATACTTTCTCATCATCATTTGATCGCTTTTAATATTTCTTTATTATTAATCATTGAAAAAAATGTTTCTTTCTTCTCAATGTCTTGAATACCAACAATGTAGTTACACGCACAATCTTTCGTTGCAACTACCCCCCTCAATACCAAAAAAAAGTAACTCTTGACGCTAAGCAACTGGTCACGAAAGCTTTTACACAAGTTGGAGAACTTGAAAAGCAGATTAATACGATAAAGAAACTCTTTAGCTACATTTGTATAAATCGTATGTTTTATTCAACTTTGTATAGTGAACAGATTGAGAAGATCAAAAGTGAATCATTGGAGCAAAATTGGCAAGATGCTTTCAAGCCAAGAAAAAAATACAAGACCTAGCCTCCAAACTGCAAAAGCTTATTATTCTGTAATTATTGATTCAAAATATTGCTTATATTTTCAATTCAAGTACTATTATCCTTCCTTAAAAACCTTTGATCCTTCTATAGTTTGTTTCATTTATTTACTTTCTTTCACACTATAACATACTATTAGTACTAATTGTTTTATGAAAATATAGCATATAGTAATCGCACATGTTTACCAAATCTGTACATTTTACAAATGTTTTACACCTATAATAAGACCAATAACAGTATCAAACAGTTTTGAATGTACTTAATATCAAATGACATGTTTTCAATGTTCTATTGACAAACACAATTCTTTAAATGGTTATATTTTATATATGATCTTTCATACTATCAATTTCAGTTCAATTATCAGAATCTAGCATTTACATTAAAGTTTCACAAAAAAGTCCATTACAACATTCTCTAACAGCTTAAAAAATAGTTTCACACTTTTGCCTGAACTGTTATAATGGCTCTACTGACCTATTCATCATTTTTTTGGCAAATACAAAAACAAATAATGACATCCACATCCCTAAAATGATCTTCCTCTCTCCATCACTCTCCATTCTTCATTCTTAATTAGTCTCTACTCCATAGAACTAAATGCACAGGCCCAAATAAGCCAAAGATCATAGTTTTCAAATCATAATTCCTCTATTCATAGCAAATTAAAAACCCCAATTACAAACAAAAATTGAAAACAAAAATAATTATGAAAATATGAAACAACTACGTGCAACACAAGTACCCTTCGCTAGTCATATTCTAAAATGCAAAGGGTGTGGTTTCTGATTTTCTCCTGCGATTAGGGTGCCGTTTCTCTTCTGCATCCATCTCTCCTCTTGTCTCTCTCACTCAGCCAAAACCCACTACCCTGTTTACCCATTCGCCGGACGGCCAGAGCCCAACGAAAACGCAACCTACTCGTAGCCCATTTGCCGGATCTTTGGATTTCGCCAGACAGCCAAATACCTCCCTCCGCTCCTCCCAAAGCCAAGAACCTGAGCTCTCTCTCTCTCTCTCTCTCTCTCTCTCTCTCTCTCTCTCTCTCATGGACATGGTGTCGGTCTCCTCGAATCCTTGCACGGTGGAGGAGATCCTTAAAGATTTTAGGGGTCGAAGACATGGGATCATTCACGCTTTAAACTACGGTGCTCAAATCTCCCTTATTTTTCCTTATTTTATTTTTTTTTAATGTATTTTGGGCATCTGCATCTTTCTAACTTTTTTTTGTTCATTTACTTTCAAATCTCAGATGTGGACAAGTCCTATTAGCTCTGCGATCCAGGTACTTGTTCCTTGTGCATCTTTCCACCCTTCTGTTTGTGAGGATTTATGACTAGTTGTATATAGATTTGTTGAATTTAGATGGACCTTTCACTTGTTGCGATCTGAACAATCAATTTTGTCACTTCTTTGTTAATGATTTGTGTTTGACGTTTGGGTATTTGAGGTTTCTGGCCGGCATTTTTGTTCCGGATGAATGTGGCGCTCTCCATTTCAAATCCTATTGATAGATGATAGGAATCCTTATCCAGTTGTGTCACAAGGAGTGTTTTGCACTTGTGAATCAATGGCACCTTTCTTCTTCTTGTGAATGATCAGATAGCTAAGTGCCAGGGGCAGGGCTCACCAACTACACCACCATCTAAGATAACAACAAAAATAAAATAAGAACCCCTAATCATAAAACTACAATAAGGGGTTCCCTTCCTTGTTCATATGACACAAAATGAGAAGACTTGGCCCTCTTTTAACCATTTTGTCTAACAAAATAGATGCAACTGTTAGTATATTTCTTTTTCTTCTTCTTCTTCTTCTTCTTCTTCTTCTTTCCTTTTCTTTTCCCTCATTTGGTCGGTTGGTTTTGATTTGATTTTTTTGGATTACAACTCAATCTAATTTAATAGGGGTGTATAAAAAATCCGTCGATCTGGTAAACCGGTCCGATCCAATCTGACCTGTGATTTTTTAACCGATCCAATGGTTAATGGTTTGGTGACGGATTTAAAAAATCATAATCCGGTAGAATGGATTAGTGACGGATTTTACCCATAATCCATGGATTTAAACCAATCCGAACCGTTGAAATAAAAAAAATATTTTTATCTATATATAAGAAAACATTAAAAGGTGTTTTCATTCATCATCTAGCTTTTTGTTACAAATAATCCTAAGTGCAGGGGATATATTGCAAAATAATTCCTATCATTGGCATTACTAACGGATTGAACGGTTTTAACCGATCCGAATCGTTAATCCACGGCTTGATTTGGATCGGTTTTAAAGGGCAACGGATCTGTGATGAATTATAAAACTGTCGATTTGTAGATTACAGTTTGATGATGGATTTAGTTCAATCCGATCCAATCCGAACCATGTACACCCTTATAATTTAATATACACACACCATCAATGGGCACTATGAATTTACATATAATATTGAAGTATTGGATGTGATAACATATGCACATTATTTGTTTCGAACTACTCAGGTCACACAACAGAAAAGGACCTCTACAGAAATGTGGGCGTTAAAAGGAGAAAGAAAGAAAAAAATGGAGATGTGGTCTTCTTCTTAGCTCTTGTTAAGACTAGTGTTGGAATTGCTGGTGATCTGATAAGGAATGGGCCATGATATCTCTGTACAGAACAAGACTGGTGGTAATTCAAATGCAGAATATCTATGAAAATCTTCCATGTATCGGTGCAGTCAGGACAGAGAAGTGGATAGTGTGGGAATTCGGTGTAACTGGAAGTTGCTTCCCATTGGTTGGTTTTAAATAAGGTTTCAAAGTTATTTGCCTTAAGGTGACTCAATGCTATCAATTGGTTTGACTCATTTATTTGTGTAATGAATGGGTTAAAATATGACAAATTTTGTGTATCCTTGTTATGGGTTTTAAACTCTTGAAAGGTTTTGTGCTACATAGATTACAGCTGAATTTGCTCCGTTAACAGGTAACAGTATGAGATCAACCTGTAAGTGACTTTTTTTATGCATAGAGTATGGAAGGGTTGATGTCACTGGCTACTTTGCTACTATGGAATTGTTTTGTGTTATCTTGAATGTTGGCTTGTTGGGAAGGAGAGGGAAAATCGCTTAAACTTTAAAACCCCTTTCTCAAATCCAATCCGTTTTAGAATGAATGTTGGCTTCTTGCAACCCAGAGCCTCCTCACATATGTACGCTTGTTGCAATTCAAATGATGCAGTCTTCATTTGGAATTTGACTCCTTATTGTGACACTAACAGGCATGGCGATTATGGTGTGAAGGGAAAGCAATGGAGTTCAAAGATCCAATCGCGATCAATTCATGCCCAATTGATAATGGGTTCAAAAAGATCCTATGGAGAGACACATTAACAGTAGACACAAGTCAGTCAATTGAACATGAAATAATGGAGTTAAATATCCATTTTACTAAATATACTTTCAATGCCTTCTTTTAAATCTTCAAACCTTTCTTACCATTAGTAGCAAACTTGGCAATGAACCAGAAGAAAGCAAAAGCATTGAATGACTACAATGTGCTCAAAACAGTTCCATTATAAAGTTCTGAATCAGTGAATCGTTTTTAAGTTTTAATAGTACTTAAATGGCAACTTGAGATTCTTTAGTGGTGAAATTCGAGTCCATGGCACTATAGCTGAATCACATTTGAGTCCATGGCACTGTAGAAAAAGGGGAATCCCAAACAGCTATGTTGCCCGCTTTCACTGCACTTTTCCCACGTTTATGCCCCATACAACACGCAAACCTCATCCACTTTCCCTCGACTCTTTCTTCAAGTCTTAACCCTAAGCAATATACCTCCATCCATTCCAATTTTTCTTTTTCATTCAAACAAAAGCAAATGTAAAATAAAGTTCCACTCATTTCACTAGATGAAAAATCAACCACGTGTATATCAACATAGATAAATGGATTTTCCAAATGAAAGGGTTCTTATAGGACAATACAAAAGGATACAACCTTATCAGGATCACAAGGGAAGATCTCTCAATTCTCAGGACAAAGAGAAAGTAAACGGGAAAAGTAAAATCCTATTATTTCCATTAGCTTCATTTCATTCAAGTACCCCGTCTGAACTTGGAAGAAAAGCCAAAATCATAAATGGGCCTTCTCTATCAGTAAAGAATAGCCTTTTCTCACCAAAAGAGGAGCCTGAATGGCACAAAAGGGTCATCTTCCACTGTATATAATCACACGAGCAGAACACCCAATACCTGTGGTAAGAGCTTTGATTCCTCTACGCCTGTTGGTGACCCAAGGCTACAACGGTCTGTTCTGCGCCTTGCCAATGCATCTTTGAATTTTTTGATCTGTGACATCAAAAAATGGACTCAACAATCAGTTGCCTATAGAAAGGTAAGAGAAATAAAACATAGTAAAATATCAAAAAACTCCCAGCTTAACTTCAAAAATATCAGAACGAGAAAAAATCCATATGAGTTTTCAGAAAAAAGCGAAGAAAAGGAAAGGAAACCCATTTCCCTATGAATGGATTTGACAAAAAGGAAAAAACTTCGGAAGGATTTGACAAAAACTTCAATAGGAAACCCAAATAGATTTTGAATTGAAGAATTGATCTGTGATATTACAAAAAGTGGGCTGCCGGGTAACACATAATTAGCAGCAGAGGAAACGAAGAGAGAGTGTGGTCGACAACAACGAGAGAGACTGAAAAAAATTAAATAAATAAATAAAAACGGAACAAAAGAAGAAAACTAGAGACAAGATCGAGCACAGGCACAGCAGCAACCTACGTGTGCCTGCCTCGATCTCTACCTACCTCGCTTCCTCTCTCCTCTGGATAAATGGAATATGAGTAGGTTGCATTTTGGCGGTGCTCTGGCCGTCCGACAAATGGGGAAAGAGGGTAGTAGGTTTTTGGCTGAGCGAGAGAGACAAGAGGAGAGATGGATGGGGAGGACTAGGAGAAACGGCACCCGAGAATCAGCAAGGGAACCCTATTCATTTTTAGAATATGAAACAGCACCCTGCTCATTTTGTTTCTTCATAGCTCATATCGCGTGGGCCCACCTGGAATTCCAGCTCAGCAACCATGTAGGCATTTAATTCATGATCTGAGCCTTTCAATTTTCTTATATTAGAGATATATATCTTAATGCAAAGTTTTATATCTTAATTCTTCATAGATTTTAAGGAATTTATGAAAAAATTTAAAAATTAATAATAAATCTAGAACCATTAGATGTACTCTTTTTAGAGATAAGTACTCACACACCCCCATCCATGCACCATCCCATGAGATTTATTGATAATTTTAATAAATATAATATTATATTTCACATGCATATCATTTGCATAGCTAACATCTATATTTACATATGTAAAAGGCAAATGTCACTGTCCGTTACCCAGTTACTGTGCAGAGAGAGAAACTGTCCATGCCAAATTTTTGTCCTACAGTAATTGGTCCCATTTTCGTCAAGATCCCGTCGAAGACCCGTTCACGGTTCACCGATGGCCCATGAATCAATCCTCCTGTCTCATGCATCCCACATCATCCACGCAACCAAACGAATGTCGATGAACCGGCCTCAGGCCACACCAAGAAAATAACTTCCCTCATCTCCCTGTCTGCACCTACGCCGGCCAACTACCTTCACAACTTAGAATCTCAGGACACGCTTCCCCCGCAATCAGCCAATGAGAAGACCCCAGATCCGCGTCTTCAATTCCTACAAAAAAATCCCCACTTCTATTCCATTCTTCTAACTATATATATTTAGCTACTACACCTTCAATGCAACACATAAGCAACCCCACATAACTCAAAAAACACTCCACTCAGTACTCCTATTTTCTTTCTTTCCTCATGGAGAGAAAACCGAGGTCTGGAGTGTTCCCAAACATGGGTTTCTTCTTCCTTGTCTCATCCATTCTCCTCTTGCATTCCTTACCCACAATTTTGGCCCGTCAACGTTACAGCACAATAGAGAACGAGAACGAGGGCGATAGCAACAAGCTTCAAACTTACATAGTCCATGTCAAACTGCCCGAGACCACTACTTTCTCCACCCCCAAAGATCGGGAGTTTTGGTATCGCTCCTTCTTACCTGCTGGCATTGCGAGCTTGGACGAGCCGCGGATGGTTTACACTTACAACAATGTCATCAGCGGCTTCGCTGCCAGACTAACTGCAAGGGAAGTCGAGGCCATGAAAGCCATGGAAGGGTTCGTCTCCGCGCATCCCGATCGGCTGCTTCGCCTCCAAACCACTCACTCGCCTCGCTTTCTGGGGCTCAACCCCGAGATGGGTTTCTGGAGAGATTCGAATTTCGGCAAAGGAGTGATTGTGGGAGTTCTAGATACAGGTGTTTCGCCCAGCCACCCTTCCTTCAGTGGCGAGGGGATGCCTCCCCCGCCTAGCAAGTGGAAGGGGCGTTGCGAGTTCAATGCGTCGAGCTGCAACAACAAGCTCATTGGGGCAAGATCATTCGACATAGGCGCTAGTACTGCTATAAAGGGATCATCATCACCAGCAGCAGTAACCCCTCCTATTGATGAAGATGGCCATGGCACGCACACGGCCAGTACAGCCACCGGACGGTTCGTGGAGAATGTTAGCCTGCTCGGGAATGCCAATGGCACCGCAGTTGGGATGGCACCATTAGCTCACCTTGCAATCTACAAAGTCTGCTTCGGAGTAGACTGCGCCGATAGCGATATACTGGCCGGTCTGGATGCTGCCGTTGAAGATGGTGTCGACGTTCTTTCCATCTCCATTGGTGATTTCACTACAAACCTCTTCGAAGACACCATTGCAATTGCCTCATTTGGGGCGATGCAGAAAGGAATTTTCGTCAGCTGTGCTGCTGCAAATTCTGGGCCTTTCAACAGCACTCTCTCTAACGAGGCTCCATGGATACTCACCGTGGGTGCAAGTACTATAGATAGAAGCATCAGAGCAACAGTAAGTTTGGGAGACGGAGAAGAATTCGATGGGGAGTCTATATTTCAACCTAGAGACTTCAAACCCACCTTGCTTCCTTTAGTCTATCTCAATGAGAAGCCAGAGACCGCGACCTGCACCGAGGGCTCCTTGAATGGAACGGACCTAAGAGGGAAGATGGTGCTTTGCGACAGAGGAGGAGCCACTGGAAGAGTGGACAAGGGCTCCGTCGTGAAGAGCGCGGGTGGTGCCGCCATGATCTTACTCAACAGAGAGGAAGATGGGTTTAGTACTATAGCAGATCCCCATGTTCTGCCCACCTCGCATGTCAGCTTCGTCGCTGGATTGAAGATCAAGTCCTATCTAAACTCCTCCACCTCTCCCACTGCCACCATTGTCTTCAAAGGGACCTTCCTTGGCACCAAACCTTCTCCAATGGTCGCATCCTTCTCATCAAGAGGTCCTGCCAGATCAAGCCCCGGCATCCTCAAGCCGGACATCATCGGCCCCGGTGTTAGCATTCTCGCCGCATGGCCGTTCCCCATTGGAACCCCCTCTAGTGCCCCGGACTTCAACATGATCTCCGGCACCTCCATGTCAACCCCGCACCTGAGTGGCATCGCTGCATTGATCAAGAGCGCGCACCCCAATTGGTCACCAGCTGCAATCAAGTCTGCCATGATGACGACCGCCGACTGGAAGGGGATCGTCGATGAGACACTCCGCCCGGCCAACTTGTTTGCGATGGGTGCCGGCCATGTGAGCCCTTCCAGGGCTAGCCACCCTGGGCTGGTTTATGACCTTTCAGCAGTGGATTACATTTCTTATCTATGTGGGTTGGGCTACACTGATGGCCAACTTGGCACCATCACTAGAAGTTCCACCAAGTGCTCTAGTTACAAGAAAATTTCACCAGGAGGACTCAACTACCCGTCTTTTTCTGTGAGTTTGGGGCCTTCTCAGACGTTCACCAGAACCGTAACGAATGTTGGGGAGGCTTACTCCTCTTACAAGGTGCAGGTTTTCAACCCTCAAGGAGTGACAATCAGTGTTAGTCCAGATACTCTCTACTTCAAGGAAGTCAACCAGAAGCTGACTTATTCGGTGACTTTCAGCAGTGGTGGGGCCGGTGCTAGGTCGTCTCCTTTTTCTGAAGGGTCTCTTGTCTGGGTTTCTTCCAAGTACTCGGTTAGGAGCCCTATTTCCGTCACCTTCCTTTGAAGAGTCCCTGCAAAGAGAGTGGAATTGGTTACTGTCCTTGTTCTTGTAATTTTATCGATCCGTGCAATTAGGTGTGTAATACGTTACTGCAAAAAATTTTACTTTAAATATGGTCGATCATAACCTAGCCATTCTCGTGATGGAGTAGGGATTCGCAAATAATCAACGAAACCCGATTGCTTTTTATTTAGGAACCCAAAAGTTCTAATTGAGTTAATTTCAATAAAACTGGGACTTATCAATTTGATCTCGGGTTCACAATTGGGCATGTGATCAACTAGTGTTTAACGGGGCTGAATTGAAGGGTCCACACATTGTTTTTATCTGCATCCCACCTACTTGACTAACTTATATTTTCTACTTCTCACCTCTATAGTTCTTCTTTGGTGGAGTTAGAAGCGGAGCTAGAGGGGTACTATAAGAGGGAAAATTTGGAAAAGCCCCCAACGTCTTATAAAAAAATTTTTTCAATTTCATTACATTGGCTCCGAAAAGAAACTTGGAAAACCCCTAATGGCATAGAAATTTTTTTTTTTAATTTTCTTTTATATTGACCCCTAAGCATTCTTTTTGGCATAATGCCAGACAAATTTCATAGTTCCGCTCCTAAGCGGAGCACATTTGACCATAACATATATTCTTTCAAACAAACATACACGTAGGGATCATTAAAACTGCTTCAATCCAAACATCAACTTGACTCATGGATGTGGCTCTCATCCCGGGCATACTTCTAACGATTGAAAGGCTATCATACAAGGTGTTTCTTTTTTGTATTTCTTTTTTTTTTTTCCAGTCCTAATCCCATAATGCATTTTTCGAACTGAATCTTGTGCGGCTTTTCTAAAATAGGACACATGGCGGTGTTTTAAGACCCACCAGCCACACTGACTAGGCTGGTTCGATTCTAAAAAGGAAACTTAGTGGCCTAGTCAGCTCGCACTCAGCCGAGTTCTAAAATCATCCTAGACCGAACAGGGGCGCAGCAAACATCACTACTTGAATTTAAAGCCCAAAATCCAATGACTTTCTAAGTACATTTTTAATTCAGGAAGTGTCAAATTGGAATTTCAGCTACTTCACAAGGGTAGCCAAGTCAGATGATTCGATCAGAAGTTTGAACACACTACAAAAACAAAAATCAAGGCTCAAAGTGGCGCAGGCTTATATAATAATCCACCAATATACAGAACTCTGCAATGCAGCAGAAAATGCTCCAATTTTCTGTGCATACAAATTTTCTGCAATTTGATTCAGTACTTTTCCAAGAGGAAATTTTCAAACTTGTTTTTTTTTTCTTGTTTCAACTTTGTGAGAAATACTTTTCCAAAGGACATCTGCAGAATGCCCAAATGACACAGCTGCACAAACACCTCAGAGTCGTAGAATTTACTTGAGGAAACAACAGTGAGTTTTACTTTTTCCTTTAAATTACACACTTAAAGTAAAAGACCAAAAAGATTAAATGAAGGGAAAAAAAAGAATAATTATTCTTGAGGGAGAGAAGCGTGCAAATGTCAACTACTTTCAAGAGCAGCTTGTTCATGCCAGACTCCATTAAGGTTGGACTGCCATAACCTAACCATCCCATCGCCCCCAGTCGATGCCAATGTCATACCAGTCATGTCCCAATCCAACTGCCATACCTGAATATATATATATATATATATATATATAAAACAAAAGGCAACAGCAAAATGTCAGTAGCGCCAAAGGGAACTCATATGAAGACAACCTCAAAATGTCAAGGCCTTTAAATAAATGGTTACAATCATTGAATCATAACTAAAGAATGGTCCACCTCTAAAAGCCCACATTAAAAACTTTCCAATCCCACCGTATCCCAGTGTTTATTATCAATCGAGGTGGGCCTACATCAAGGTTTGAAGCTGCTTCACAGCATAACTGTTCTTTATTTTACAAAATGAGATTTCCAAGTGTAGTACTTCATTACAACCTTTTATGATTCATGGACAGGAAATAGATACACATTACAGCTGGCCCTAGAGGTTTAAAAGTTATAAGTAGCATTTCCATGATTGGTTGTGAAATTTGGGCAACGAACAATCATTCCCGCAGGCACTTATAGAGAGAATTTCCCAAACTTGCAAGCAGGTACAGATAGCGAAGATGAAAAGAAGCCATAGAATTGAAATGCTTCCTAAGCACATTTGTTCGTTGTTTATTTAAACAGTTAAAGGATATAAAGTACATGGATAATGCCAATTCATGGGAAAAAAAAGTTGCCAATCAAACAACCAAGGCTCTCCTTGCAACGGAGTAGGGACAAATACGGTGGTGATAACGAAGACAATCACTGAAGAAAAATGTCGCGCGATCTTGCACAAGTTGAGGGTAGTGTATGTGCTCAATGCAAGGTCCACATATGACTTCGCCTCTCGTCTTCTCTTCTTCTGATGATGGTCTCAGACTCGCAGTGGCTTGATGGGATGAAGACGATGACTCTGGAGTTCAATGGAAGCAACAATGGTGATGCTTTCCAAACGCTTGGTGCACGATATGCTTCTATACCCTTTCTTCTTTTTCTTCTTTTTATTCACACCTCTCTCTTTCTTTTGTGTTTGAGGGTTGGGTTTGGGACCATCAACGAAGGGGTTGAAGGGGTTTTTGGAATTCTAATTTGGGGATTTCAAGGGATATAGGAAAAATGGGCAATGAGGTGGGGTTAGGGTTTGAGATTTGGGGTATTTTGGGGTTTAGCGGCTTCTTTTTTTTTTTTTTTTGGAATGGTTACAAAAAACTTAATGAATAAAAAGAAGTTTACAAGGAAATTAGAAAAAAATGAGAAAGAGGAAAAAGAACAAAAAAGAGAGAGGAAGCACCAAAAATAAAAGAGGAATGAGGAACACAAGCATTGTACCCCAAAAAATGCAAATTACTAGATAATACCCTCCCAAGGAGATATCCTCTCAACCCCTTGTTTAGCTAAAGCATCAGCGAAGTAGTTGGCTGATCTGAGTTCATGACGGAAGTTCACATTGATAGTGGAAGACAACACATGAATCTCATCATAAAAGAATTCGAATTTCCACGGGTTGTTCTTCCAATTAGTCACCCATGCAAGCGCATTAGAGGAGTCACTCTCCACAATAAGAACACCATGAAAATTGTTGAAGAGCCTTCCAATATGGCTAAGACTTCTGCTTATTAGAATCACAAACCCCCACATGCTTGGAGAACATGAATAAAACCACTCCCTTACTATTTCAAAGAATGCCACAATTCTTGTAGACGGCCACACCACATGTTGACAAAAATGTCATTGAGACTAAAATTTAAAAACTCCGTTCTAAGCAGAGCCTAATTTGCAATCAACAAAGAGATTAAGGCAATCAACTCCTATGAAGAAGATAAGACATTTCTGAAAATTCTATCATTTTTTTCTATCCAAATGGACCACCAAATGGAAAAACAAATCATCCTCTATATCGTACGCCCACACCCAACAAATAGATCGCCTGCCCAAGACTCTGCTGCATCTGCAATATTCTCCAGACTACACCAAGGCCCCATACCTACCAAAGAAGTGACCTCAAATATCAGTTGCAACTTCACACTGTAGAAAAAGTTGGTTTATTATTTCCTCCTTTCGACACATCACGCAAATGTCAAAGATACTAGATGTCGTCAATCCTCTTCTTTTCAAATTATCTGACATAGACACCCTTTCCACAATAGCAAGCTAACAAATGACCTCAACCCGAGGAAGAACCAGCCCCATCCAAACCAAAGAAGAAGAAGGTTTGGAGGAAAGGTTCTCCTCTACAGCCAAAATGAAAAGCTCTAGCTGAGAACTCTCCGGATATTGAGTGCTTCCAAACCCAAGAGTCCTTGTAATCCCCGCACAAAAATATATTAGAAAGAAGAATCAACAAATCCCCATATTGAACCTCCTTTGACAAGCGGAGCCTTCCCCTAAAAGTCACAATCCACACAGTGGCACCCTCACTCACCTCATAACAATCACTGACAGCAGACTCTTTATTAGACACCACTCTAAATAACCAATGAAATATCTCACATAAAGGACCACCCCCACCTAATCATCCAACCAGAATTTCACCTCCTTCCCTTCATCCACCACAAAACAAATCCCTTTAGCCAATACTTGCCCCCACTCAAAAGACACGTCACCAACCGAAGTAATGGCACCCCACACTCTTGATCTACTATGTCTAAGGCCAAGAAAAGGCAACCACGCAAACCCCCCCACCCAAAACTATCCTCACCATATTTAGTAGCAATGACCTTCCTCCAAAGAGCTTACCTCTCCTCCCCAAACCTTCCCCACCACTTCACCAACAAAGACATATTCTTATTTTCCAAACTACCAAGACCTAAACCCCCACTCCACATTGGTTTAATTACTTCACTCCACTTTAAGAGATGTAATTTTTTTCTTATCACCCCAACCCCCCATAAAAAATTTGTATAGATGCGATCCACCTTTTTCACAACTGCCTTTGGCATTTTGAAAAGAGACATGCAAAAGGGTGGGATATTAGATAAGCAAGCTTTTATCAATGTAATCCTCAAGCTCAAAGATAAGTATTGCTCCTTGCAAGATGATAGCTTCTTCTCATTTTTGTTGACAACAAGATCCCACAAAGCCTTGGATCTTGGCTTGGCCCTAATCAGAAGGCCAAGGTAAAGAATAGGGACCCTTCCAACCTATGATGCACGGATACTTTAAAATGGGCAACATATCGTGTCAATAATGAGAGGTAGAACACTCTTCAGACAGTTTTCCAAAATCTTTGCTAACAATTTATACACACCCTTCAAGACTTATGGGTCTGTAATCACGAAGCTCCATTGGATTAGGCACTTTAGGGATGAGAGATAAAAAAGTTGCAATCATCTCCCTATTGATTTTGACCCTCCTACGGAATTTAGAAAGCATGCCACCGAAATTCTTGCAGAGAAACCCCCAACCTACCTTAATGAAAGAGAAATTGAATCCATGTGGACCAGAGGTGATGCAGGCCAAATTCATGATTGGCCAACTATTGGACCCAAGACCAATAAAGTCCAGTAGATTAGAGTAGATTCTATTATTAGTAGTTGCTTTAGTTGCTTTATTAATATTTGGCAAGTCTAGTCATGTTTGGTTTAAGACTTCTTATTTATTTAGAATTAATTATTTCCTTTCTTAGAAGATGTCTTAGTTTTAAATACAGATGTAATCTCTTGATGGGATATATACATAGACTTTAATATTGAATAAAGATTTTGAGTTGGTTCTCAGTTGAGAGAGAGTTTGTTTGTCTTTAGTGAGGCACCTAGACATTTTATCCCTAAGCCTTTTGGCTTGGAGATTAGCCCGTTGGTTAATCTTCTTCCCATGCGCTGCTTCAATTGATATCAGAGCCGAAGATCTACTCATGAATCACCGTACGTCTTTTTTCATTCGCTTAGTATCCACCAGTCATCGTTCATCATCATCCACCATCATCAGTCTTCGTCGTTACTGCAAAATCGACCAGTAACCCACACCCTTTTCGCCAGAACCTCTGTCCCTACGAAACCCGCCCCAAACCAACCATCTCCTCGCTGGAATCCCACCACAGAAACCCATCCCGACTTCTGTCGACACCTATTCCCCAACATCCGAACTCCCCCCTTCCATTCTCTCCTTCATCCTCATCTTCCCCATCCCACGACAACCTATCCGAACCCAAATCCCCAAATCTAACGCCAAATCCCTTACCAACAACCCAAATCCCCTAATCCAGAAATCCCCACCTCTTTCCACCCACCACAGGAATACCGAAAACCCTAGCCCTCCCTCCCATCACCACCGACCACTTTCCCGAAACCCCATACCCCTCCATCTCGCACCGGCTGTTGGAAGTAGGTGGGTCTCGTGGATAGACTTTCAAAACTTTTTGACCCACTTGACACAGGGATCAACTATCCATAAGACCAAAACCCAATCCAGGATGCGTTACCCTCAATCTCATGACCATGTACAGTAAAAATTATACCAGCACTAAACATCCAAAATAATCTACGACATGGAAGAAGTAGATCATACCTTTGGAGACCCGCAGTGCTCTAATGGACTTCTTCAAGACCTCTTAGCCTTCCACGCTATGACCCCCGAATTGGATTTCTTTTCTCAAGAAGAACGGTGGAATCTTCAGGAGAAAATCCCAACTCAAGACTCCAAGGAACTAGAAGAAAGGAGAGGAGAGTAACTCGCGCAACTCTTGCACGAAAGGGTTTTGGCGTGAGGGAGACTCTTTTGGACATCCAAGGATATTTTATAGACTTCCAAATCTCTCCCTTGTCTAATTGAAATAGAAGTCTTACTTCCAAAGCAATTAGCAAGTTTCTCCTTTCTTTCTAGAGTTCGAGTCGGATTACTATTTTCCAATAACTTGGGCTAGCGTGGGGACCACTAGGGATTCCTTAGAAAGCTGGCTCCAACTAGAACACCACGACCCCACATCTCATGTGCAATCCGGGCCCACAGTTAACTGCAAATAACACCACTATATAAATGCAATTGCACTCCAGTCTTAGGAATAAATTACAATGAAGACCCTAAACTTCCCAATTACCACAAGTAGGCCCCTCTATCAATATCCGTGGATCAATTGGAATAAACCCGTCTCTTCCAATCTAAGTTCCACATCTTATTATCCTTGAGCCCCAATTAATCACAGTAGTCATCAGTACCATCTAATTAACTCTTAATTGAGATGGGTGCGCACTTATTAATGACAAATCCATTAATTGGCACAAGGGGATAATAGAGATAGATTCCATCTTGATCATTCAACGTTCCCACAGTTCTACTACCACATACCCAAGACACCGAGGTGTTAACCTATAGTCGGCCTCACTCATTGGTGGCTCAAAGCAAATGAATAGATAGAAACTTGAGTTCGTCAATGTCTCAGGATTGAGAGCCTATTGCTAGGGAATTATGAGAGCATACCTTATTATTGAGACGGAATTCCATAAGGTGCATCTCATGGTCCTTCAATACATCCAATGTACCAGCACCGTGATCCAGAATCTTACATTCTGATGATTGAGACAAATCACACTATCTCATAGTGATTAAAGTGCTGCAACCTTATCAAATGAGATGCTCAATCTCATTACTGGTTGTGAAGCTATTTTAAGCATAAGATTTGTGACATATATCTCCCGTGTGTGGATCTCATCCATGCACATATATCACATCTAATATACTAATGGGACTGTAACACTCCGACCCGAGTTGATCCGGATTACTGAGTAATGGTGTGTGATTTGAGCGTTAAGAGTGTTTTGGATTTGTTTTTCTTTGGTTTGAGTTTTAGAGAGATTGTTTGGGTTGAGTTTGACTTGGTCTAGGTAGTTCGAGCCCTTTTTTGTAATTTTGGCTTTCGATTGACCTTGTCAGTTTTGTGTCATCCTGACGTCAGCGCGTGTATTTCGTTGAGCTTGTCGTTTTTCGTAACTGTCGTGGATCCGAATGATTTCGTTTGCTCTCGTTGGACCGTCATTTGACTCAAACTGATATTTGTGTAAACTGTTTGGACTTAAGTGCAATTTGGACTCAAATTAAGTTATAAATATCTCACCAACTCCATTTCTTTCTTTCGATCGTCTCTGTCTCGCTCTCAGCTCGTCTCTCTCTCGTCAGCTCTCTTTCTCTCCTTCTCCTTCTCTGTTTCGATTGTTTGAGGGAGGAAGAAAGGAGCAAGTGTGTGTGTTTCCCGGTGGACTGAGCCAAGCAACGAAGTGATTTCCATCCGTGAGGCAAGTATAAGCCCAAGTAGTACGAACACCGATTGATATGGCTTTGATTGTTGTGTTTTGATTCTTCATTGTGTTTCTCAGTGTTAGACAGCCCTATTGAGCTTATTTTACTGTTATCTCCTCATTTTCAGTCGTTCTGTACACTTTCTGTATGACTGTGACAATTTCAGGAAAATGACTCCGTACAATCACGGCTAAGCCGTAAAATGTGCTACGGCTAAGCCGTAAAATGGCTTACGGCTAAGCCGAGACCTAGCCGTAACCCTAACCGTAGAACAGTATAGACTGTTATCTGAAAATAACTGAGAGTTGGCAAATTGCCATTCTTCTACGGCCCAGCCTGATCTAAGCCGTACATTGTCTTACGGCTACGCCGTGGACCAGGATACGGCTGAGCCGTAGAGCAAAATACGGTTGAGCCGTAAATCCGGATGGACAATTGGGGGAACCTCGGCTCAGCCACAGTGCATAGTACGGCTAAGCCGTAAGATGTCTCGGCTAAGCCGTAAGGTCACCTACGGCTACACCGGGAATCCCTGAGAATTGAATGAAAAGGACTAGGTATAAGCAAAAGACCGTATATGACCTTCATGTTAGAATGTAGCGACCCTGAACATGCCCAATGGAATGTCTGAATGACATGAATGACCTCAAGGGCTGTGAATCATTCATGCGGTTATCCAGTTGTTTAGCACCTCCCCATGGGTGTTGGTTTAAGGGACTTCGGTGCACACTCGAGACACTGCAACACTAGACAATGGTGCATCGGATAACTTAAAACTACATCAACATGCACGGTTAGAAACACTGGATAATTAGTGTAGGATTGGCTTGTAATTGATCCTTGATTCGTATAAGTACTTGATTTGTTTGATTTGTACAGCATATTGATTACGGTTATGCCCTCTCATGTGTTCTGCGCTGGACCTCTCGATTCTGTGGGAAATGCAGCAACCCCAGAGCGAAGCCCGGGCGGGACCATTCTATTATTGTGTATTGTGTATTGTGTTTTACCGTTGCTCCACTGGAGTACTACTTGCATTAGTGATTATTATTATTGGTACTTGAGTTGTCAGTGCCTCTTTTATGGCTTATTTGCATTCAGTATCTTCAGTATCGGTATCAGCTTATTGTTCAGTATCAGTATGTGTGATGCACTTCCTATTGTTTGTTCAGCGTGATATGTGAGATCTGTATGTGGTATGTGATATGACATGATTGATTGATTGAGGTGCATCATCCGATTTGACTGTGATTGGTCTTGGCACTACTGAGCCTCAGCCTTAGGATACCCGACGGGGTTACCTTTGGTTTAGTTTATGTGTTTGCCTCTGCAGAGTGTTCTGTCCTGGGACTCCGGACCCCGGGAACTAGAGACCCATGCGTACCCTGGCCCGGTCGCTGGTGTTCTCATTCCGTCCACTCTCGTAAGGGAGAAAATGGCCAATGTAGTAGCCACTTTGATTGTTATCTGTTTATGATTCTTACAGCATGCTTATTCGTTGCATATTTGCTTAGTATACGAACATGATTTCTATGGACCTTGCACTGTGACTATTACTCATGATTAGACACAATTCGTGTTATCTTCTTGTTGCTTATACTTTGCTAAGTCGTCGTACTTATTAGTTGTCTTTGTGTGTTGCAAGCTCAGATCCCTCTTCCGATCCTGCGTCGGTCGACCCGACTCCAGGAGAGGCTCGCGAGGCCCCCTCCGGCCTAGAGGAGTGGACTTGATCCATCCTCCAGAGTACGGTTTGCATCATTTTGTTCTCCCCATTCATTTGAGTCCGATTCCATCGAGGTGATTTTCCGTAATTGCGATGTGGGCTTTGAGTGATATTTGTATTTTGTGTTTTTGATTGTTGTAAGCCCGCTATATGGTCATACGTACTTGTAATTTGTTCTTGTTATCAGTTCATGATCTTTTGTAATCCATTATAGCTTTTGGTATGTTGTTATATGCCTTGATACGTACAGCTTCCGCGTACAGTTGTTTGCACGTGTGAATGATCCCTTGTGTGTGTATGCCTGGACCGGGTCTAGGTGTGCATGCACGGGAGTACGTGTGTCATTGGTTAGATTTCCTCTGACCCCCGGTCCCTGGGCTCGGGTTGTGACATACGTATTGTATGGTATCAGAGCGTTGTCTCTCAGAGCATTGTCTCTATCTTAGTTTGTAAGCATGTAGGCATATAGGACGTGGTGAGATTCCGTAGTCCAGTTTTGGACTGTTGTGTTTGGTCCCCTTGTCTTATGAGTCTGTGTGAGTACCTGGTGTGATAGCAGATTGACTTTTGTGTTTTGCAGGCTATGGCATCGGGATCTGGAACACACGACACCAACAATCAGGGAGATAATGAGAGTGGATCAGCCGCTCCTCAGCCACTTGTGAATTTTGACGAGCGTTTCTTGACCATGCTGCAGGCGATCCATTCTTTGCAGGCACAGGTCGTTTCGTTAGTAGACCGACAGAGCCAAGTGCCAGTTCAGCGGCCTGTAGAGCAGCAAGTGGTTATCCAGCCTAAAGAGAGCGATCCAAATGCGCTGTACGATAAATTCAGGAAACGTGGAGCCACAGAATTCTATGGCAATGAAGATGCATTGAAGGCTGATCAGTGGCTAGAGCATACCGGAGATCTCCTCTCGACCATTATCTGTGATGACCGACAGAAGGTTATGCTTACGGCCTCGATGTTCCGAGAGGTGGCAAGGACGTGGTGGAAGAGTGTTAGTGCAACCTATCTGACCATGCCTAGTGAAGCAGTGTGGGAGACGTTTCAGAAACAGTTCCGAAGAAAGTTCATTCCTGCTCATGTTCGACGTGTGAAGGAGGTTGAGTTTCTGGCCTTACAGCAGCAGCAGCTGACCGTTTCAGAGTACATTCACCGATTTATCCAGTTGTCCCATTTTGCTGAGGACATGATTAATACTGAAGAGAAGAAGGTGAATCGTTTCATTTCTGGTCTGCATCCGAGATACGCGAATTTTGTGACTGCCTTTCAAAGACCAGCTACTTTCGATGATGCGGTCGACAGAGCACACGCTGCGGAAGCCAACCACCTAGCAGAGAGAGCTATGGACTTCAAGAGGAGTGCACCAGTGGGGTCCAAGGGACAGATTCAGAAGAAATGGAAAGGGAAGCAAGGCACTTCGAGTTTCTCCGGGAGTAGATGTGAGTTTTGTGGATTGGGACATCCGACGGAGAGGTGTTGGAAGAAGTCTGGAGCGTGTTTGAGCTGTGGATCGATGGAGCACAAGATAGCTCAGTGCCCGAAAGCCAGGACCTTCCAGTCATCTAGATCTATGGGGTCATCCAAGTCTCTCAGTTCAGCAGCTTCGAATAGCCCCCAGCCGTCTCGCCAGAACCAGAAGCCACAGCGTCAGACTGCTCGCGTGTACGCAGCCTCCCATGATCATGCAGAAGATGCGAAAGTGGTGGAAGGTAAAGTTCTCATTGCCCGAGCTGAAGCACATGCACTATTTGATTCGGGATCTACGCGTTCGTATGTTGCACCTCGTTTTGCGGAACAGTTACCGCAACCCCCTCAGCCGCTACCCTTTTTGCTAGTGGTGTCCACTCCGGTGGGCAAGAGAGTGGAGTGTAGTGTATACTACCCTCAGTGCGACGTGGTGATTGAAGGTCGCCAGCTGCCAGTTGACTTGATCTTGTTGTCCATGTTGGATTTCGATGTGATCCTTGGAATGGACTGGCTAGCGCGGTATCGTGCCTGTGTTAACTGTTACAGCAGGACGATTTACTTCGATTTTGAGAAGGGGTTTCGTTTCGAGGGCAATCAGGAGAGATGCCCGAGGCGTGTCATCTCCGCATGCAAGGCGGATCGTTTGATACGCAAAGGTTGTGCAGGATTTCTTGCTTTTGTCTCGGAGAAGAAGGAGGTGAAGCAGTTGAGTGAAATTCCGGTAGTACGTGAGTTCCCGGATGTATTTCCGGAGGAAGTACCCAAGTTACCCCCTGTCCGAGATGTAGAATTTGCGATCGATCTAGTGCCCGGTACAGCACCCATTAGTTTAGCTCCTTATCGTATGGCCCCTGCCGAATTGCTCGAATTGAAGACACAATTGCAAGATCTTTTGGAGAAGGGTTTCGTACGGCCGAGTGTGTCACCGTGGGGAGCGCCAGTGCTGTTTGTGAAGAAGAAGGACGGTACCTTACGGATGTGCATCGATTACCGGCGATTGAACAAAGTCACGATCAAGAACAAGTACCCATTGCCGCGTATTGACGAGTTGTTTGACCAACTTCAAGGTGCCGCTTATTTCTCCAAGATTGATCTAAGATCGGGGTATCATCAACTCCGGGTGAAGGAAGAAGATATTGCGAAGACTACTTTCAGGACACGGTATGGACATTTTGAGTTCCTCGTGATGCCATTTGGATTAACCAATGCACTTGCTGCCTTCATGGCTTTGATGAATAGGATCTTTGCTCCTTTCCTGGATCGATTCGTGGTGGTCTTTATTGATGATATTCTGGTGTATTCGAAGACCCCAGAGGAGCATGAGGAACATCTACGTCGAGCCTTGCAGTTGTTGAAAGAGCATCGCTTATATGCCAAATTGTCGAAGTGTGATTTTTGGCTCGAGCAGGTAGCTTTTCTTGGTCATACCATTTCACGAGATGGGTTGGCAGTGGATCAGACGAAAGTTGAGGCAGTGATGAATTGGCCCAGCCCGAAGACAGTGACGGAGATACGGAGTTTTCTTGGATTGGCTGGCTATTATCGTCGATTTATTCAAGATTTCGCCAAGATTTCTGCCCCATTGACTCGATTGACCAGGAAGAATATTCCTTTTCTGTGGACGGACGAATGTGAACGCCATTTCCAGATGTTGAAGGAGAAGCTTACTTCGACTCCAGTCTTGACGTTACCGGATGGGCATGAAGGATTTATGATCTATTCTGATGCTTCTCGAGTCGGTTTGGGATGTGTTTTGATGCAACATGGCAAAGTGATTGCCTATGGCTCGAGACAACTTCGGGAGCACGAGAAGAACTATGCCACGCATGATTTAGAGTTGGCAGCCGTCGTTTTTGCGTTGAAGATGTGGAGACATTATTTGTATGGCGTGACATTTGAAGTGCATTCAGATCATCAGAGTCTACAGTATCTCTTCACGCAGTCTGAGTTGAATATGAGGCAACGAAGGTGGCTTGAGTTGATCAAGGATTTTGATTTCCCCATTAAGTACCATCCAGGGAAAGGCAATGTTGTTGCAGATGCCTTGAGTAGGAAGTCGGAGATTCTTCAGGCCTTGGATAGCCTTTATTTTGTGAGGCATGCCCAGCCAGTGGAGTTGCGATCGGTGGAGAACTGTTTGACACTTGCCAGCACAGTGAGCTTTCAGCCTGACATCATTCAGCGTATTAAAGACCAGCAGTTTGAAGATGCGATGTTGAAGCGAATTCGGGATAGCATTGCAGATCGACCAGATTTTCGCTTGGAGGGTGATGTGTTGTATTTCAGGAGCAGGCTATGTGTGCCAGCAGAAGATGCTTTGAAGGAGAGTTTGATGACCGAAGCACACCATGCTCGTTATTCTATGCATCCTGGAAGTACGAAGATGTACCGAACTCTCAAGGACAGATTCTGGTGGAATAATATGAAGAGAGAAATTGCTGGGTTTGTTGCCAGATGTTTAACTTGCCAAAAGGTGAAAGCTGACCATCAGAGACCGCCAGGTTCCTTACATCCATTGCATATTCCCCAGTGGAAATGGGAGCACATTTCGATGGACTTTGTTTCAGGCCTACCCCTGACGAGCAAGAAGAACAGTGCCATTTGGGTGATCGTGGACAGACTGACGAAGACAGCCCATTTTCTTCCATTCAAGAAAGGCATGACGTTTTCCGAGATGGCGAAGAAGTTCGTTGATGAGATCGTTAGACTACATGGTACGCCTGTATCGATTGTGTCTGATCAAGATAGCCGCTTTGTTTCTTCGTTTTGGAGAGCATTTCAGGAAGCCATGGGAACGAAGTTGAGCTTCAGTACGGCGTATCACCCGCAAACTGATGGACAGTCAGAACGAACTATTCAGACGCTCGAGGACATGTTACGGGCCAGTGTACTGAATTTTGAGAAAGAATGGGATCTGCATCTCTCGTTGTGCGAGTTTGCGTATAACAATAGTTTCCACGAGAGTATTGGAATGGCACCCTATGAAGCTCTGTATGGACGGAAATGTAGAAGTCCTGTTTGCTAGGAAGAAGTTGGAACGAGGAGTTTCCACGGACCGACAATCATTGCTGAAACTACAGAGAAAGTTCAGAAGGTCATTGACAATTTGAAGGTTGCCCGATCGAGACAGAAGAGCTATGCAGATACGCGAAAAAGAACATTAGCATTTCAGGTTGGAGATTGGGTATTCTTGAAAGTCTCACCGATGAAAGGTACGGTACGGTTCGGCCAAAAGGGCAAGTTAGCGCCAAGATATGTGGGTCCATTTGAGATCAAGAGCCGGATTGGCGATCTAGCGTACAGATTGATTCTACCCGTGGAGTTTTCTAGAGTACATGACGTTTTTCATGTGTCAATGCTTCGCAAGTATGTTCGAGACCCGACGCATGTGATTCGATACGATGATATTCAGATGCAACCTAATGCGTCATACGTTGAGCGTCCGCTCCGTATTGTTGGGACCAGAGAACAGCTCTTGCGTACGAGGACTATTCGATGGGTCAAGGTACTCTGGGAACATCATGGACCTGATGAAGCCACGTGGGAATTAGAAGATCAGATGGCACGTCAGTATCCTTACCTTTTTGCTCAGGTACGCGTTCATTCCGAGGACGGAATGATGTCTAAGTGGGGGAGGATGTAACACTCCGACCCGAGTTGATCCGGATTAGTGAGTAATGGTGTGTGATTTGAGCGTTAAGAGTGTTTTGGATTTGTTTTTCTTTGGTTTGAGTTTTAGAGAGATTGTTTGGGTTGAGTTTGACTTGGTCTAGGTAGTTCGAGCCCTTTTTCGTAATTTTGGCTTTCGATTGACCTTGTCAGTTTTGTGTCATCCTGACGTCAGCGCGTGTATTTCGTTGAGCTTGTCATTTTTCGTAACTGTCGTGGATCCGAATGATTTCGTTTGCTCTCGTTGGACCGTCATTTGACTCAAACTGATATTTGTGTAAACTGTTTGGACTTAAGTGCAATTTGGACTCAAATTAAGTTATAAATATCTCACCAACTCCATTTCTTTCTTTCGATCGTCTCTGTCTCGCTCTCAGCTCGTCTCTCTCTCGTCAGCTCTTTTTCTCTCCTTCTCCTTCTCTGTTTCGATTGCTTGAGGGAGGAAGAAAGGAGCAAGTGTGTGTGTTTCCCGGTGGACTGAGCCAAGCAACGAAGTGATTTCCATCCGTGAGGCAAGTATAAGCCCAAGTAGTACGAACACCGATTGATATGGCTTTGATTGTTGTGTTTTGATTCTTCATTGTGTTTCTCAGTGTTAGACAGCCCTATTGAGCTTATTTTACTGTTATCTCCTCATTTTCAGTCGTTCTGTACACTTTCTGTATGACTGTAACAATTTCAGGAAAATGACTCCGTACAATCACGGCTAAGCCGTGAAATGTGCTACGGCTAAGCCGTAAAATGGCTTACGGCTAAGCCGAGACCCAGCCGTAACCCTAACCGTAGAACAGTACAGACTGTTATCTGAAAATAACTGAGAGTTGGCAAATTGCCATTCTTCTACGGCCCAGCCTGATCTAAGCCGTACATTGTCTTACGGCTACGCCGTGGACCAGGATACGGCTGAGCCGTAGAGCAAAATATGGTTGAGCCGTAAATCCGGATGGACAATTGGGGGAACCTCGGCTCAGCCGCAGTGCATAGTACGGCTAAGCCGTAAGATGCCTCGGCTAAGCCGTAAGGTCACCTACGGCTACACCGGGAAACCCTGAGAATTGAATGAAAAGGACTAGGTATAAGCAAAAGACCGTATATGACCTTTATGTTAGAATGTAGCGACCCTGAACATGCCCAATGGAATGTCTGAATGACATGAATGACCTCAAGGGCTGTGAATCATTCATGCGGTTATCCAGTTGTTTAGCACCTCCCCATGGGTGTTGGTTTAAGGGACTTCGGTGCACACTCGAGACACTGCAACACTAGACAATGGTGCATCGGATAACTTAAAACTACATCAACATGCACGGTTAGAAACACTGGATAATTAGTGTAGGATTGGCTTGTAATTGATCCTTGATTCGTATAAGTACTTGATTTGTTTGATTTGTACAGCATATTGATTACGGTTATGCCCTCTCATGTGTTTTGCGCTGGACCTCTCGATTCTGTGGGAAATGCAGCAACCCCAGAGCGAAGCCCGGGCGGGACCATTCTATTATTGTGTATTGTGTATTGTGTTTTACCGTTGCTCCACTGGAGTACTACTTGCATTAGTGATTATTATTATTGGTACTTGAGTTGTCAGTGCCTCTTTTATGGCTTATTTGCATTCAGTATCTTCAGTATCGGTATCAGCTTATTGTTCAGTATCAGTATGTGTGATGCACTTCCTATTGTTTGTTCAGCGTGATATGTGAGATCTGTATGTGGTATGTGATATGACATGATTGATTGATTGAGGTGCATCATCCGATTTGACTGTGATTGGTCTTGGCACTACTGAGCCTCAGCCTTAGGATACCCGACGGGGTTACCTTTGGTTTAGTTTATGTGTTTGCCTCTGCAGAGTGTTCTGTCCTGGGACTCCGGACCCCGGGAACTAGAGACCCATGCGTACCCTGGCCCGGTCGCTGGTGTTCTCATTCCGTCCGCTCTCGTAAGGGAGAAAATGGCCAATGTAGTAGCCACTTTGATTGTTATCTGTTTATGATTCTTACAGCATGCTTATTCGTTGCATATTTGCTTAGTATACGAACATGATTTCTATGGACCTTGCACTGTGACTATTACTCATGATTAGACACAATTCGTGTTATCTTCTTGTTGCTTATACTTTGCTAAGTCGTCGTACTTATTAGTTGTTTTTGTGTGTTGCAGGCTCAGATCCCTCTTCCGATCCTGCGTCGGTCGACCCGACTCCAGGAGAGGCTCGCGAGGCCCCCTCCGGCCTAGAGGAGTGGACTTGATCCATCCTCCAGAGTACGGTTTGCATCATTTTGTTCTCCCCATTCATTTGAGTCCGATTCCATCGAGGGGATTTTCTGTAATTGCGATGTGGGCTTTGAGTGATATTTGTATTTTGTGTTTTTGATTGTTGTAAGCCCGCTATATGGTCATACGTACTTGTAATTTGTTCTTGTTATCAGTTCATGATCTTTTGTAATCCATTATAGCTTTTGGTATGTTGTTATATGCCTTGATACGTACAGCTTCCGCGTACAGTTGTTTGCACGTGTGAATGATCCCTTGTGTGTGTATGCCTGGACCGGGTCTAGGTGTGCATGCACGGGAGTACGTGTGTCATTGGTTAGATTTCCTCTGACCCCCGGTCCCTGGGCTCGGGTTGTGACAGGGACCCGGTTCAACTCATGAACCATTATGTCATACGTATTGGTCATGTGCATGAAGTAGTAAAATAACATTCATCTCATGAAAGTAAAGCATGATTTTATTGATAAATAAAGAAATTAATCAATTTATTACATCAACTGATGGATTGAGTCCACAAAATCTAACACCGGCAACCCAACCCCCCTTGTCGGTGGGAACCTTCCTCGACCTATCTCACTCACCGGAACCCCATACCCCCTCTGTCCTTCACCGGAAACCCAACACCCCCACTCTTGGCCAAACCCGCCCCCCCCCCCCCCCCCCCCCCCCCCGGGGCGGTCGCAGAGCCAAACCGAGAAAAAAAAAAAAGGGGAAAAAGAGCACAATAGAAGGGAGAGAAGTAACAAAAGGGAGGAGAGAGATCGACGACATACCTGTGCCGATCGCCAAGCGCTTTCGCCGTCGTCAGCCGCTTGTCATCGACCACTGTTGTCGTCCTCGTCGTTCACCCAGCAACCGCACCGCCAGCACCATCGTCATCAGCTTTGCGTCGCCAGAGCCCTGACGGATCACCATCGTTGTCAGCCACAAAGCCCCTCCACTTCTCCCACACTCTCTCCAGATCCAGATAAGCGCCACCTCCCTATTTTCCTCTTTTTCTTTCATTTTGTTACTATAACAAGAGAAGAAAAGAGCAGTCCTTTCTTATAAGTTGTTGGGTCTCCACTATTGACCCGAGCTTGACCTGGCCCTGATCTGCCCGAATCTTGTTTACACCCACACCCATATTTCAAGTCCGGGTCTAACCTGACCCAAGTTCAGATCCACAGCAGTACAAAATATATATATAAGTGGGCCCAACAAAAATAATCTAGTCTTTTTGGATTGATTGATCTCAGCCATTGCTTCTCAAAAGATGATATTTTAGTCTGATTCAAAATCCATCTTCACTTGCGTATTTTTTGTCAACAAGATCAAGACATCAGGTCTATCAATTTTGAACATTCAGAAGATTTTGAATTTCTTGCAGCACCGTCAATATGCAAATCTTTGGTCCATCTGATAAATTTAAAAGCATGCTGTCTGAGTATGAATATGGAGATTGGTATTTTGCCAATAAGGTCTACTTTGAGCAGTTCCTCACTCTCAAACTGGCAGATTCGACAGTTTATGAATATTTAAATCAATTTTCGAGACTACAACAAGTTTGTGGCTTGGAAAAGAATGAGCTGCATGATTTAACTCGCTTTATCAGAGGTTTGAAGCCAAACATTCTTGAGAAGATAAAACCATATCATAGTGTTCATGAAGCATACAAAGAAGCAATTCATATTGAGCACATGCTTCAATGGTCCCAGCTGCAACAAGTCCAGCTTGAGCAAGAACATTCTCCACAACGAACGAGAGATCATCTGATGGAAACAAATTTTGCAAGAGAAGATATTCACACCCTTATCATTCACAGACTTCTTACCACCAATGAACGAGAGGACAAAGAATGGAAGCAGACTATGATATTTCGAACGCGAGTAAGATGTGAAGATCGATTAACTAATCTAGTTATTGATCATGACAATACTATCAATTTTGTAGCACAATATGTTATTGACAACTCAATTAGTCTATGGAGACTCTTCCAATGCCTTACGAAGTTACATGGTCTAATGCTTTTGTCATTACTGTAACTCACAGATGTCTAGTATCTTTCAAGATTGGTGTATATGAAGATAAAATTTGGTGTGATGTAATCCCTATGAATATCACTCATATTCTTTTGAGACAACCATGGCTTCTTAATCGGAAAGTGCAATATGACAAAGAGAAGAATATCTGTTCTTTCTATTGGAAAGGACAATATGTTGACCTTGTTACATTACAACCAGCAACATCTTCATCTACCTCATCACCATCAATCGAAGAGTCACAAGATGAACACAGGGAAGAAACAAATTCCAATGGTGATTTTGAGAAGCCCATTCATGGAAAGAAAGATCTCATTACAACTTCAAGTGAGACGCAAGAGATAAAGCAAGATGATGTACAAGCAGAAAGTAATCATCCAATGAATCTGATTACCACATCGGGTGACAAATCAATTGCCCTAGTGGTTTCGCAAGAAGATGTGTCCACATGGTAGTTGCTTTAGTTGCTTTATTAATATTTGGCAAGTCTAGTCATGTTTGATTTAAAACTTCTTATTTGTTTAGAATTAGTCGTTTCCTTTCTTAGATGATGTCTTAGTTATAAATACAGATGTAATCTCTTGATGGGATATATACATAGACTTTAATATTGAATAAAGATTTTGAGTTGGTTCTCAGTTGAGAGAGAGTTTGTTTATCTTTGGTGAGGCACCTAGACATTCTATCCCTAAGCCTTTTAGCTTGGAGATTAGCCCGTTGGCTAATCTTCTTCCCATGCACTGCTTCAAGAGGCCTTATGCCCACCACACTTCTCCAAAGCTAGAGCCAGCTCCTATTCTTCAAACTCCCTTTCCAACCACATTCGAGCATCTATTAAGATCATAGGAAAAAATACACCCATCAAGCTTTGGTCTAGCAAAATTTTCGCCTTATAAAGATCTTCAAAAAAACAAGCAACCTCTTCCTTGATCTCAATAGTCAATAGGACTTTCAAGAACTGTACTACCTCACCTTATTGGCCTGAAGTAATTTACTCTTCTCCTTATGGAAGCCATACGATGGAAGAAACTAGTGTTTTATCACCCTCCTTGAGCCAAGTGATTTTGAATATCTGCCACCAAGAAATTTCCTCCATGCAATTGAGATCCCAAATCCACTTAAGAGCATTTTTCTTTGTAGCAACTTCTTCTGGACTCAACTCCCTATTCTATTCTAATCAAAATCTTCCACCACTTTAGATAAAGCTTCTCTAGATTCCTCAACTTGACCAAACACTTCTCTATTCCATCTTTTTATCTAATCTTTAAGAATATAGAACTTCCTGTAACTCTTGAAGCCTGCATAACCAGTAACCTCCACTTGATTCCACCAAGAGTGAGCCAAACCCAAAAATTGTTTGTTCTACAACCAACAATTCTCAAAACGGAAAGGTTTGGGCACCCAATCTATAAAGCTAGAGCTTAACTTTATCGGGCAATGATTTGAAATTAATCTTGGTAGTGCCGGCTAAATAAATTTAGGAAAATGGTCATCTCATTCCTTTGATAATAAAAATCTATCAATCCTGCTAAAAGCCACTTGCTCCCTATTGTTAGACCATGTATACCTTCTCCCATGAAGCAGACTGCCAATCAAATCAAATCATTGTCCTTAATAAACTCAGAAAATAATGACATAGTGTGAGAAAGGGAAGTTCCCACTTTCTTTTCAAAAGGAAACCTAACCATATTAAAATCACCCCCAAAAACCTAAGGGATAGACAACTGAGATTTAACAGTAGAGCAGTCTCGCCGGACAGTTGTAGAAAAAAAAAAAACAAGACATACCTCGCCGGATGTGGGATGCAACTTCGACGTGGACTGCCGGACGAGATCCTTCGCCGGACGTGATCCTTCACCGGACGGGAGCTGCTACTGTTGCTGCTTCTTCTTTCTTCTCTTCTGTTTTCCCCTTTTCCCCCGCTCGCTCCCCCTTTTTTTCGTTGCAACAAATGAGGATTAGGGCATCGCTGCTTTTAAAGTTTACAAATTTTACATTTACACCCTTCTATTTTTCTTATTCTATTACAAGACCTTGCCTAACAAAATTTACAAATTTTACATTTACACCCTTTTGTTTTTCTTATTCTATTTCAAGATCTTGCGTAACAAAAAGAAGCCCACGCCTCACTCGCCTCTCGCCTAAGCCCCAGGCGCGCGCCTCGTGCGCTTAATCCGCGCCTCACTGAAGTCGCCTCGCCTCACATGGGGTGAGGCGCAATTAGTGCACCTCGCTGCGCCTTGCGCCTAGGCGCGCGCCTGGGCGCTCTTTTTAAATCACTGAACACAACTAAACTATGAAATTAAAATCACCGGGGTATCTTAAACTTCATTGGGTTAAAAAGAAAAATACGACTCCTAAATGTGTATTGCTAAGTGACCCCATCAGAACATGGAAATCTCCAACATTTGTCGAATGGTAATTGAACAATATACAACATACCAGTAGTCACGTCAATCAGACCTTGATTGATCCCTGGCTACAGCTTAGCTGGTTTGGGACATAATATACTAAGGGTGTGTGAGTTCAAATATCTATGAAAGCCCAAAAATAATAAAATAAAAATGGATGTCTTTTGGCATGTAAAATATGGACTCTGTCACTCTACTACCCTAATGATTGCACTTAGCCAGTTAGCCTGATGCATGTGGACCATAGCTACTTGGCGAGCTTCACACTTGCATCACCACGTCTAGTCAGCACAGGCAGGTTCCAAAGTCAACCATCGGTTTAGAAAATAATGCTTATTGCAATCATTTCCCTCATCATATTCTGCACCAGTTCATAGTTTCAGCAAGTATGCAGCATATCAAATGGTAAATCCAATCATATAAAACGATGATTAAACCAGCTTTACATATGTATAAAAATCAACCTTACCTAAAGCGAGGACCTTATAAGTCTACATACCTCACCATCATGCCCAGAAAGCAATGCAACTTTTTCTTCTGAAATCCTTCCATCTGGGTCAGAATCTGAGACAAGATGCCATATCGCAATCCCTTTGCAAGTTGCAACAGCCACTACTTCATATGGCCTACAGGAGGTTAACACTTCTATTACAACACTATACCAGTCACCTGCTTAAGTGCTAGTCTATTTTCTTCCTGGGTCAAGATGCTACAGCTCGTATAAGATGGTTTTTAAACATACAATTGCACACTTGAAAATTGAAGCAGCTGCCTACCTGCCAATATTGGGTGCCCAAGCAACAGCATATACCATATCACCTTTGTCTTCTGGTAAAGCCAATTCCGCTACGGGTAGCCACCGCTGATGAGCCTCATCAAATTCCCAAACCTGTCGGACATAGTTTAAGAAACTACTGCAACTCATTTATAAAACAAAGGGTGAAAAAAAAAATGAAAGTAGCAAAAGCAATACAAACTAATAAAGACAAGGTGTACATATTTAGGATGCTCCCTTCACAAACTTAATACGTAAGGATAAAAAGACAACATATCCTTCTGGTTTGTGTCAATGGACTAAACCAGGAGTAAAGGCGTAAACAAGCTAGCCATGTAGGGCCACAGCTACTTTATTGCACGAGTCGTGGTTCAAAATAACCTCCTAAAGTATGAAGTTGACTAGATCTCAACCACCAACAGTTTGCAACGAGACTACAGTGTGCTTTGTACAGCATACGATATATCAGGCCAAGTCATAGTCAAATAGAGGAGGCTCCCTACCAGGCGTCAAAAGAGAGTAGGATCTTCTAGTGGACAACCATCATCCTTGCTGATTTTAACAAAAAGCCCAAGAGGAGTGTCACAAGTTTATGCTTGTCGTCCAAAGCTAACGCCTCCAATTGCTCTTATTCTCAATCAACTACCATTGCTGACTCCTCCCACTGAAGGTAATGATCCGCGTAACCCACCTCCGTTGCAACAATCTAGTCATCCTTCAGTTCCACCAGATAGATATGGATTCCATGTGCTCTACACCTTTTCAGATCCCATCCCTATTCCAACCTCCTATTCACAGGCTACTAATATCCCATGTTGGTAAAATGCAATGACAAATTAATTAATCGCTCTCGAATCCAATCACACTTGTGAGCTGGTGCCTCTTCCTACGGATGCGTCAATTATTGGAAGTAAGTGGGTCTACTCCGTTAAAGTTTGATCTGATGGCAGTCTTGATCAATTCAAAGCTCGTTTACTCGCACAAGGCTACAAACAAGAGTATGGTATTGATTATGAGGAAACCTTTGCACCCATTGCAAAGATGACAACAATTCAGTGTCTTTTTAGCGTTGCTGCTGTATGAACTTGGCCACTTTGGCAAATGGATGTAAAGAATCCATTTTTTTACATGGGGATCTACAGGAGACAGTATATATGCACGAGCCCCCCCCCCCCCCCCCCCCCCCCCCCCCCCCCCCCCCCCCCCCCAACCGGGGTGACATGTGTCCACCAAAGCATGTTTGCAAGCTAAACTCCTCATATGGCCTAAAGCAAGCCCCTCATGCATGGTTTGACAAATTCCGCTCTGCTATTCTTCAAGCAGGATTTTCACAAAGTTCTAATGATGGCTCTCTTCATTAGACACACATCCCATGATGTACAATTCTGCTAATCTATGTTGATGACATGATCATTAGTTGTAATGATAATAAAGGCATTTCTGACCTAAAAACTCATTTGATGGAGACTTTGAAGGTGAAGAATCTTTGCTCATTAACTTATTTTCTTGGTTTAAAAGTTTCCAGGAGCAAAGATGGCATTCGGGTAAATCAAACCAAATATGTGACACTCCTCTTGAGCTTAATGTTAAAATCAACAAGAATGATCGCTGTCCACTAGAAGATCCTACTCTCTTTCAACACCTGGTAGGGAGCCTCCTCTATTTGACTATGACTTGGCCTGATATATAGTATGTTGTACATACCATCAGTCAGCTTGCGAGTAATCCTCACAAACCACATCTTCTAGCAGTATATCGCATTCTTCAATATATAAAAGGCACCCGTGATCATGGCCTCTTTTACCAGTTGGTCTCATCCTTACAATTGCAAGCCTATGCTGATGCAAATTGGGCTGGCTGCCTAGATACTCGTCGATCTACTACAACATGGTGCATGTTCCTTGAACCCTCCCTCATATCGTGGAAGTGCAAGAAGCAAACCACACCCTCCAAATCCTCAGCAGAGGTGGAATACCGTTTCATGTCCTCTGCAAGCAGCGAAATTGTATGGCTTTGGTGTCTTTCTTGTCAGCCCAACCCCTCTCTATGCAGATAACAATAATGTAACAAGGATCCCGAAGAATGCGGTCTGTCATGATTTCACTAAGCATATTGAAATAGATTGTCACTTCATCCGCCAACAACTTGTGTCTGACGTCATCTCGCTACCCTATGTCTCCTCTCATAACCAGTTGGCTGATGCCTTCACCAAAGCAATGCCTCAGGATCGTCATGGCTATCTACTCTCCAAATTGATGCATTGCTCCTCCCCTAATCAATTTAAGGGGGAGTGTAGAGATCCACCTCATCAAAATAAGGCCTAACCTAGGCCCATATAAATAAATATCCCATCTATGGAATTTGGTCAGCATACAGCATAAAGACATTTCTTGTATAACTGATTGCACAATTGTATTTACCTTTCTTGCATTCCAATTACTGCCAATCATTGTAAATTACATTGTAATCACAACGATAGATTATGTACATATTGATTATAACTATATTGGTCAATCCAGCAAAGGGGTGACAACCAATTACACCAAGTCCTCTCTCTCTCTCTCTCTCTCGACATGGTATCAGAGAATGGTGCTGATCCTTTAATCCTCTGGGTCATCTACATCTCCATTCGTGTGAGATTCTGGTATGTCCAAAACATCCCTGGGAAGATCTCTACTGAGTTGCAAAGATCACAAAGGATCTCAATTTCTTTTCTTCCAATAAAGAAAGCTCTCCATCAAAAATATTTCATCAAAAGGCTTCCAGAAGAAGGAAACTTCATCTTGGTAGTACACAGAACCTGCCCAGATGCCTGATTAGAAGGTAGGCCCCATCTCCTATGATCGAATATGCACAAAATCACTCCCATTTTGGTCGACCATTATTCCTCTAATTAAAGGATATTTTTCTGGATTTTTTCTCCACCAAACAAGTAAGCTATTTCTCGATCTATATTTCAACAGCTTTTAAGGAATGTCTTTATATTGTATGTTGACAAAATCCCATAGATGGGATATTTACTTATATGGGCCAAGTTCAGGCCTTATTTTGATGAGCTGGATCTCTACAACTTATCAGCTCACTCATCCTGAAATGATCTTCATACATAACAGGTTGTCTATTTGCACCAAGGAAGAAAATCGGAAATCAATCGCAGTTCCCAATCTATTGTTGTTATAGCAACGTGAATTTTTTACCCCAAAAAAAATTGAGAAATTATCCAAAATATTCTAAACATTTTAAAATGCTAGAAAACAATGTTTTTCACCATCAGTAACAACTACAAATCTAAATACCGGTCCCCTTAGGTCATAACATCTTGTAGCATTGTTTCATCTTTGTCTATCAAAAATTGTTAAAATTTTAGGGTTTAATCCCAAAGCCCATATTATAAATTATAAATCCATCAATGTAGCCTATATCTAAATTCAAAATTAATCAAAATATCCCTCATATATTCGGCAAGAATTTTCTCGCTTTTTTTAATTTTATTCATTTTCTTTTGTTCTTTTTTCTTTTCTTTTTTTTTTGAAATTTTTTACTCTAATTGGAGCTTAGCCCACGTTGGATAGGTCACTATGAAATACTTGAATTTATTTAATGTTACATTCACACATTCTATAAGTGATCAATTTGCAATGAGGCTATTGGAATAAAAATTGTTAAGGGTCAATTGAACAAACCTAATATTTTTACTTAGAGATTTTATAAGTGATCAATATGAGGTTGGCCCAACTTCTAATGGACTAAACTTTGTAGGGTAGATTTAAGAGGAGACATTTATTTTTAATTGGTTAGATTTTTCATGTGTGATGGTGATCCTTTTTAGAGATCACAAGTTAAAAAACTTAAAAAAACTTCAAATATGAATCTCAAAAGTTTTGGAGGCCCCACAATGGCACTCACAAAAAACTTACTGGCTTGGAATTAAATTCCCCTTTATAGAAAGGCTCTAGCCAAAGAAGGCGGGCCTTGGCACAACGGTTAGGTTGTTCCATTGCGACCTAGGGGTCATGGGTTCGAAATGCGGAAATAGTCTCTCCGCTTGGGGAGTAAAGCTATGTAAATTTAACCCTTTCCAAACCCCACAATGGAGGGAGCCTCGTGCACTAGGCTGCCCTTTTTTTTTTTTTTTTTTTTTTTTTTTTTTTTGTAGGATGTGGGGAAGGTTTTGTCGGGGGGGGGGGGGGGGGGGGGGGGGGGGGGGTTGGTGTAGCCAAATTTCACTCAAATAGGGATGGACCTACTGTTGTTAAATTTTCCCCCCTTCTGTCACTATTAGATTGATTGATTTTTTTTCTAAATTAATTAAATAAAAATAAAGAACTGTTAGAAGATGTGTAGAGTGACAAGAAAAGATAAATTATGCATTCAAAAAAGGAGCATGAACAATGCCGCAATAATTTTGGCTAAAGAGGGGGTTTCCCATTATTCTAGTGCACTTTTGTTTTCTTAATGTAGGGGTCAGGTTGTTTTTATTCTTGTAGGGGTGGGTGCCCTTTACAGGGGGTATTGGTCATCATTAAGTATATTTCTCTTGTACCGATGTGCTGCCCTAATTAAAGTTTGTAACCCTTCCCAAACAACAAACAAAAACAGAAAAAAGAATTACTTAAGGGTTGCTGGTACAACTAACTAGAAAGGCAGAGCCAGGTTACTTGGAAAGATATAATTTACTGTGTCATGCGAGATAGTGAAGTGGCAGAGAATAAAGGGCTGAATACAGAAACAGAACTCATACTGGTCCCTACAAATAAATTAGAAAAGACATCAATGAGGATCAAAAAGTGAAGGCAGATATCTAGTGTTCTTTTTTCATTTATATCAGTAAGGGTATGATGCGTGGGAGGTAAAAAGGAGAGGAAATTTCAATCCATGGGTTTTGTACCTACAAGTTACAACTGACTCCAATATCACAAAAGCCCATTTAAAAGCCATACAATTTGGTTAGTATGAAATCTGAACATATCGAAGTTACCAGCAAATAAAGAATGTTAATCTACACATACATACATCTGTGGCTAACAAAGCAATATGTGAGATTGTGGGGAGATTTAAATACCTTGGCAGAGTTAAATTGAGGTAGGTCAGAGTTAAAACCCAAAATAAAACTTGAGTTTTGGCTTCCACTTCTCTGTTGATTCCACGCAATGGAGGCAGACAAGCAAGCAGGTTTCCCAAATATAGATGTCAAATCAATAACATTCTGAAACTCCGCCTGTTATAACAATAACTGTTGTCAACGGAAATTAAGTGCACACCATGGCACAAGATCCAGGCACTTGTTTTTTTTTTTTTTTCTTTTTCTTTATCTTTCTTTTTATAATTGACGCCACCTATTTGTTTCTCTAATTGTGGTGTTTTTTGTTTGGTGGGAGGGGGGGTGTTCCCACAAAAAGCAAAGAGTGCAGTTAGGTTTCATAGGAAACTAAGAACAGAAAATGCTAAGATAATAATTAGCAATTATAAATAGACATTGAGAGACTCTGTGTGTGTCTGTCTCTGTGATACCATATCGCCATAATATTTGCATGTTATTGGCCATAGATGATGCACGAATACTTCAAAATGGGAAACGTATCATGTCATATCATATCCGAAACTTCATTTTTTATGTATAAAATCCATGTTCTTGACATGTCCCTGCCGTATCCATGCCGTATCTAGGCATCATAGTTGGCCATTGCGGTCAATATGTTCAGATAACAGTCAATATCAGCTGAGAAAATAAGAAAAAGGATCATGTCATATGCATTTCCAGGGAATGAGAAGAGAAGGGCGGCTAAGAGCAGTGTAAGGACCTAACCCCAAATATTATATTTAAATAATATTTAATTAATTTAGTGAATTAAATAATGAGTTTAATCAACGAGAAGAATACGGCCACTTTGATTAAGGCTGAATTAGGGTTGGATTTGGGTATGATTAATGGATAATTAAGTTAATTAAACAATTAATAAAACCATCCACTTTCACGAATTAATTAGAATGAAGAAAATAATTAAATTAATCGTGGTAGGTCCACATGGGACCCATTAGTGGTGGACGAACAACGGTATTGGTAGGTTGAGTCCAATTGATTATCCTATTGGCAAAAGATGTTTAATGACATGCCATCTGAGGAGTCCTAGTTGACAAGTTGATGTGAACATTCAGTGCATCAGATTGGAAAGTATACCAAAGAAGGAAGAAGAGGACTCCTGATCACCCATCTTTGCAGTTGGATGGCACTTACTTAGGCCCAATTCAAGGATTTAGAGGAGATCCAAAGTTGGATCGTGATTTCAGAGAGGATCCACCATTGGATCATATTTGTAGAGGAAATCCACCATTGGATTGTGAGTTCAAAGGAGATCTAGCGTTGAATCATGCCACATACCCAGTATTAGTTGAAGACCACACACAGAATTATTTTAAGATCCCATTTGCATAACATCAGGAAGGCCCCACCTTGGGAAGATGCAAATGGGCTGCTATTAGGCATTTGTTAGGCCCATTGATTGGAACCAATTTGTTGGGATGCCCAGCTTTAGGATCTTCATTTAATTATTTTTCATGTTTGGTTTTAATTGCAATTTGAGAACATTGTTGAGTGTGTTTTAGTTGTGGCCAAGATTAGATCAAGGGTTTTCTTTTATTATATGAAGCATTGCAAAGCCTTCTGGGCTTCTAATACCTAATGAATGAAAATTACTTATGCTTTTGAGAAATCTCTTGCAAAAGGATCTTGTGCGAAACCACGCAGTGGGAATTGAAGATAAGTTCCTATTGCCTTTTGTTTCTGCAATTATTGGTTTTTGTATCCCTAAGTCATATCTTTCACATCCCATCTAGTTGCCCGAACATCCAGAAGCCATAACTATAAGCACCAACTGTCAACCATGACATTTCCCAAAACCCTATTCCATTTGATCGATCATACCTAAACCCAAACCTAAGTGATCAACTACTCATAATCCCAAATACCAATGACCAAACCCCAAAACACAAGTTCCATCGTCGCCACATCGTATCATCAAAATCCACCATTTGTACATCCTCTTCATCAAATCCTAGTTCCATGGTAGCCGACAGCCCATGTGACTACGAAACCAACAGCTGAACATACCAACAGCTCACCAGCCAAATAGCATGTGGCCAAAGCCCATCTGTAGTGATTCTTTCTCCATCCATACGATTGGCAGAAAGTTCTAGTTCCCATTCTCCATCAGTCACAAAAACCACCACCTTGTCTTAACGTCAGCCGAACACTACTAACTCACAAAACTCCATCAGCCTTGAAAACTTTCAGCTGACCTTTAGAATACCATAACTTTTTGGCCAACACCTCTACACATCATTGGCCAAACCTACATTGGAGCCGATTCAAGATATTTACAATTCGAATTTTATGGTTATGCCTAGTTGTTCATTCATTAGTCGAACAGTGATGACCTATTTGTTTATAGGGAGGAGTAGAATGAAATAAAATGGAGAGTCAAATCAAGATAATAAAAAAAATAAAAATAAAAAAAGTGGAGGGAGTTGGAGGAGAAAGCACATTTTTTTATTTTGTTTGTGTTTAAGAGTTGGCCCATTTTTATCATTTTATGCTTTTGAAGAGTGCTTTTTTCTCATTTTATGCAACTAAAGTACCATTTTTTTATTTTGCAATTAATCTAATTGAATAAATGGTGATCCCTAGGCTAGTGGAAATCAAGTTTTCCATTGGAAGCCTCCATCAAAATCAAAAGGGACTTCTCCAAGAGTGGTGATTTTTGGGTGGTTGGCTCTCCGAAGAAGAATATTAACTCTAGATGATCTAAGGAGGATAGGTAGGATTGTGAATTAGACCTGGCAAACAGAACCGGTTGAGCAAATTCGGGTCGGGTCAACCCGAACCCAAATTTTTCGGTTCCAACCGTAACACGACCCACTTTAAAAACGAGTTGGAAACCTTCAACCCACACCCGTGGCGAGTCAGCCCAACCAGCCTGACCCGAATTCATTTGTAAAGCTTTTCTTAGATCTAAATTCATTTCAAATGCTGTATTGAACATAAATTTATAATTTACCAATTTTCAAGGTGTAAAAATGGGGCCAAAATTCATTAACAAGTTCTAGCCCAGTTATTGAGACAATCCCTTTCCAATTTTTGTTCAATTTTATAATGCCATGTTTGAGCATGAGTATAAGACTCATCAATGGTATTGTATTCCATTCATATCCATATTTTAGTGGTAAATTTCCATAACAACATAAAAATAAAAGACACAAATCAATATTTCAAGTACAAAAACATCATATTATCAAATAAAAAAATAAGTTCATATTTTAAGAGTCAAAATATTGCATAACTCCTCCACATAAGATTAAGAGTCATAAGGTTTATCGCCTACACGAATAAGAAAAGTCACATGAAAATTGAAAAGTCATGGTAAATTAATAAAATCTAAACAGGTCAATCAAGTTAGGCGGGTCAACCCTAACCTGGCCCGTTTTTTTATGTAGGTTGGTAAACCCTAACCTGTGACCGACGTATTTTAAACAGGTTGGGTTAGGCGAGTCAGAAACAGATCTAGTCGGGTTGGGTTTTGCTAGTCCTAATTGTGATCAACGGGTGCCCCATGTGCTTAAGAGATGAGGGAACCATGGACCACCTCATGTTGAATCATAAGACAGCTTGGATGATCTAGAATTCAATGATTAAATGGTTTGACTGCCATTGGGTCTAAACCGAAGACTCTCCTGGATCTTTTTCAAGCTTAGAAGGCTCCAACAATTATGCATAGAGGCAAGGAGTTGTGGAGGGTTATCTTTTCTTGGAGTCATTTGGATAATCTAGAAGGAAAGGAACTCCAGATGTTTTGAACAAGTGGTTTCCAGTGACTCATGTTTGGTGGATAAATAATTTTGTCCATGGGGCCACATGGCCCACTAATCCTGCTGGAGGCCCCCTACATCCGGTAGTGTACCCTTGGGCAACCTTGGTGGTGCTGACCTATTTGGATTCAGGCCCATTTGAGTCCACAACCAAGCTCTCCAAAATCCAATGACAAACAACCTATTCCCAGATGTTTTGAACAAGTGGTTTCCAGTGACTCATGTTTGGTGGATAAATAATTTTGTCCATGGGGCCAGATGGCCCACTAATCCTGCTGGAGGCCCCATACATCCCGTAGTGTACCCTTGGGCGACCTTGGTGGTGCTGACCTATTTGGATTCAAGCCCATTTGAGCCCACAACCAAGCTCTCCAAAATCCAATGACAAACAACCTATTCCTAGATTTAAATTGCAAAACACACCCTTTGCTGTATTGAAATAATAACACAACCTCTAAAATTGGTGAAATCATAGTAATTTTGGGCTCTCTAACTTGAGCAGGCTCTTCACAAATGGGTTAGGACCCATGTGCTCGATCATACTCCTCCATGTATTCTAATTTATGTTCAATCCTGCAATCTATCTAGCGAACCACTTCACATGTCCATGTCATATGCTACATCCATGAAGCACCTTGGCAATGTAGGTTAGATATTGTGATTCAATTCATTCATATGCCTCTCATATGAAAAGAAACAACCACACTCAAGATACATCTGGTAGCACCATAACAAAATGACAACCTGGAATCAATTTTAGTAATTTACCTGAAGTTGCCACCTATTGAGTTCTAAAGGCTCCACAAGCTCATACACCTTCACAAGACCATCTGAGTAGGCCACAACCTACAAAATACTCAGCCATCCATAATGAGTAGAATATTAAAGCTTATATCCTCAAATAATTTCAAGCAATACAACTTATGAAGCCCATGTTCAAAATTTCAGTAGGTTCAACAAAATAATAAATAGCCAATTCTTGCAAGAGAGCATTCTATCAAGTTTTGAGCTGCTGACTTTTGCAGATAAATATATGCTAAAAAAAGGAAAACATGATGTGACATCAACAATCGTCCACAATCTAGAACTCACAAGTATAATAACCATTGCTCAAAGAGTTCAGGGAAGCAAAATGACATAAAAATAAAGAAGAAGAAGAAAAAGGTGTATTGTTAGAACTCACTGCAAACATGTCATTGAAATTCCAATTAAAGATTTAGGAAACATAAGATTGAGATGATATTTACGTATCTATGTATTTATTGCTTTAAAATTTGAGTTTGAAAATACTAGTAACTAGGTGAAAGGAAGACTCATTTCAGAAAAAAAAAAGGTGAAAGGGAGATTAATATGTAAAAAGACTAGGTCAACTGGATGACCCAATGGGCCGACCCGTTGGGTATGATACTTACAAATCAGGAAATCTGTCTTATGATCTGTAGACTGCTATACATTACCATGTATAAGGTGATTCTAATTGCTGTAGTTTCCATTTGTATTTTCAGCACAGTTGTAAATTAGCTCAATTATAGGAATCACTGTATATTTAAGGGCTTGCAAGGGGAACTTCTAAGCAAGCAATTCATTTTCAAGATCTCTGCAATTCTTCTTGCTTTTCAGTGTTTATCATGGTATCAAAGCCCCTGTTGTGAGAAACAGGGAAGATCGGACGTTGGTCTGGACGCCTCCAGACATAGGTTGGGTAACAGTGGTGGGGTCCACACTTGATCAGAGAGGGGGCGCATCAGCTCAAGGTGGTCGACCACTTATTGGAGATATTGTGTGATTTTTTCAGAATTTTTGGACTGCATTAAGGTACTGTTTTTTCGCCATCTCTGTTCAGCATTTTTTGCTAGACTGTTTTCATCAAGACCGTCCAGTTTTGAAATCCGCCGTTGGATCAGACTTGCCCAAGGCTTGTTGGGTGCGAAAATTGGTTAGTCTTTGTTTTCTGAAAGCTGATTTGTGAACTAATTGAGTTTTGGTGGTCCAAAAGCCATTCTACACTCTGTCAACAAGGACGCCCAGAGCCCATTTATTGTCTTTCTTGCAACTTCATCTTCTGCTGTCGTCCGTAATGGCTGAGAAGGTGACTGGTGACTGGCATTAGTGTTATTCTTGATGGGACCAATTATGCTTACTGGTCCCATCTCATAATGAATTTTTTGAAGGGGCAGAAACTTTGGAAATTTGTGATAGAAAAGAAGCCAGGACCTGACACCAAGGATCCTACTTATGAGGATTGGGAAGCATCTGTGGGTAAAATTAACTCTTGGATTGCAAATTCAGTCACTCCCTCCATTGGACATCAATTGTCTAAATTTTCTCATCCTAAGGATACCTGGGATTATTTGGCTCGGTTATATGTTCAATCCAATTCCACTCGCCGTTATCAACTTGAATGGGAAATTAAAACTGCAAAACAAGGCTCTCAGTCTATTCATGAATTTTATGTCAAGATGACTGCATTATGGGATCAATTAGCTCTAATGGAACCCCAGTTTACCTGCTCTGCCAACTCAACTACGTTTGACAAATATTGGCAGGAAACTCGACTAGTTCAGTTTCTTATGGCTCTTCGCCCTGAGTATGAACACATTAGGGGTCTACTATTACATCGATCTCCATTGCCATATGTGGATGTGGCTTTGTCTGAACTTCTAGCAAAGGAACAAACTCAACAGACCTTATCAAAACACAAAGTCGGTGAGTCAGATCACATCCTCGTTGCTGCTAAGTCATCCTCTCTGGCTAAACCTGTCGGTTCTAACAACATCTGTAATTATTACAAAGAACCAGGACACTGGAAGAGAGACTGTCCTCAGCTGAAAAAGAAACAGCATCAGAAAGAGCCAAATCAACATCCCGGTCCACGTCCCGGACACAATCAGACAGCAGCAGTGACTGCTGAAGCACCTCCTGAGTTCTCTACTCAAATCCAGACTATGATTAATGAACGCCTGCAGCAGCTCCTCCTCGCTTCCTCCAGTGGTCCCAACACTACTCAAGCTGAACTAGTTAATTCTACCATGGCCTCATTCTTTGGTAAAACTCCATCATGGATATTTGATTCAGGTGCCTCATCTCACATGGTTTCTGATTCATCATTATTGAGTCTCAGTCGAAAGCCCTCTACTATTCAAAACATTCATACTGCTTGTGGCACCATTATGCCTGTTTCCACCATTGGTACTATCACATCTCAGTCTTCCTCTGGATGACTATCTTTACCAAATGTTTTGTGTGTTCCAAGAATTGCTATAATCTCATTTCCATCAGTCAACTTACTAATCTGGGTTATCTTGTCTCGTTTAACTCCACTGGTTGTGTTGTGCAGGATCCTCGCTCCGGCAAGCAGATTGGGACTGGCCATAAAGAAGGGAATTTATATCACTTAACTTCTTTTCATGTTCCTTCTTCACCAATTCTGGCAGCGTCTACATCAACTTCATCCTCTAGCTTATGGCATCTTCGGTTAGGTCATTTGTCCAAAGGAAAATTAGATTTTTTACTTGCGAATAAATGTCTTGGAAAAGTCACTTTGTCTGACTCTACTAGTCGTATTGGATGCAAGTTGTCAAAGCAAACTATTTTGCCTTTTAATAAAAGTACCTCAGTTTCCAGTGCACCTTTTGCACTTGTTCACTCTGATCTATGGGGTCCTGCTGTTCAACCCACCAAGGGTGACTCACATTATTATGTTATCTTTGTAGATGATTACACCAGATTTACTTGGATATACCTATTAAAACACAAATCTGATTTTCTCAGTACATACTTGAACTTTACCACCATGATCGCCACCCAATTTTCTACTAAGATCAAAATTTTTCGCTCCAATGCGGGGGGGGGGGGGATATCGGTCACAAAAATTTCAAAACCTGCTTGCCAGTCATGGTACAATAGCTCAACTCTCCTGCCCAGGTACTCCACAACAAAATGGGGTAGCCGAAAGAAAACATAGACATATCATTGAAACGGCTAGATCTATGCTACAATCCTCTTCCATACCCATTACATTTTGGGGAGAAACTGTTCTCACTTCAGTTTATCTCATCAACAGAATGCCATCATTCGTTTTGTCTGGGGCCACCCCTTTTGAGAAACTTTATGGTACAAAACCCACCTACTCCCATCTAAGAGTTTTTGGATGTACTTGTTTTGTTTTGCTTCCCTCTATTGAACGACACAAGCTCTCCCCCAAGTCTGCTATTTGTGTTTTTCTTGGCTATGGTATAGCACAAAAAGGATATCGCTGTTATGATCCACAATTGAACAAGTTGCGCATTTCTCGTAATGTTACCTTTTTGGAACATATACCTTATTACTCCTTGCCATCATCACAGATTGTCCCCTCTGCACACCCCCTTGATCCTTTTCCGGATTTGTTTCCATCTGAGACCGATCTTTTACCTACTTCAGAAACTTCTGTTGATCCTCCACCACTTCTTGTCTATCAACGGAGGCCCAAACCTGACTCCATCCCTTCTGATGTGGCTGCAGTCCCCACTATTCCTGAAGTCCAGGATTCTGTTCCACCACGGAGATATCCACTTCGTACTCGCACACCTGTGCAGCGTTATGGATTTGTTTCTACATCCTTGTTTTCCCCTTAGTATCGCAACTATCTTACTACAGTTCATTCCCATTTTGAACCCAGGTCTTATAACGAGGCCTCTCAGTACCCTGAGTGGCGAAAAGCCATGGAAGAAGAATTAGCTGCACTTCAGCAAAATCACACTTGGGAGCTTGTCTCTCTTCCTCCAAGAAAGAAAGCTATTGGTTGCAAATGGATCTTGAAGGTGAAGACAAATTCCAATGGCACCATTGAGCGGTATAAAGCTCGCCTTGTTGCAAAAGGCTACACACAAGATTATGGAATTGATTATGAGGAAACATTCGCACCTGTTGCCAAAATGACCACTGTACGAACATTGATCTCTGTTACTGCAGTTCGTCAATGGCCATTATATCAACTTGATGTCAAGAATGCCTTTCTTCATGGACATCTCCGTGAAGAAATCTTTATGGTACCTCCTCCTGGGGTTCCCCACTCCAATCAAGTGTGTCATCTGAAGAAAGCCCTGTATGGACTTAAACAAGCTCCTCGTGCCTGGTTTGAACGTTTCACTGACACAGTTCTCTCTAGTGGCCTTCAATAGAGTCAACATGATAGTGCTCTATTTACTCGCACTTCAAGCAATGGTATGATCATTCTACTCCTATATGTGCATGATATGATCATTACTGGAAGTGATCATTCAGGTATTTCTGAGCTCAAACTGTTCCTTCAAAGCCAATTTGAGATGAAAGATCTCGATCATCTTCGCTACTTTCTTGGGCTTGAAGTGGGATATTCCAAACGGGGGTACATCCTCTCTCAAATGAAGTACTGCTCTGACATCATCCAGCGTGCGGGCCTTACAGATCTAGCTCCAATTTCTACTCCCTTGGAAATCAATGCACGGCTGCGTAAAAACGATGGTGTGCCTTTAGATCATCCTACACGCTACCGGGAAGTTGTTGGGAGTCTTGTTTATCTGACTATTACTAGACCTGACATTGCTTATGCTGTCCACATTGTGAATCAGTTTATGGCTCAGCCCATCTCAGTTCATTGGAGTGCTGTCTTCCGAATTCTTTGTTATTTACAGGGTACTCAATCATATGCCTTGCTTCTCCCTTCCGATAGTCCGCTTCATCTTCGAGCCTTTTCTGACTCTGATTGGGCAGGGGATGTGGATGATAGGCGTTCAACCATTGGTTATTGCCTGTTCTTGGGTCATTCCTTGGTCTCCTGGAGAAGCAAGAAGTAGACATCCGTCTCCAAGTCCGCTGCTGAAGCCAAATATCGTGCTCTTGCAGATACTACCTCTGAAATTGTCTGGCTTCGGTGGTTACTGCATGACCGAGGTGTTCATCTTCAAGCTCCTACACCATTATATTGTGACAATCAGAGTGCTGTTAGAATCACTCAAAATGAAGTTTTTCATGAACGAACTAAGCATATTGAAATTGATTGCCATCTTGTTCGCCAGTACTATAAATCGGGTACTTTGTCACTCCACTCCGTCAGTTCAGTTAACAATACTGCTGATTTCTTTACCAAAGCTCATACCTTTGCTCGTTTCTCGTCTTCCTTGAACAATCTCCTGCTGCTACCGCACCATAAGCTTGAGGAGGGGTGTAAAAAGACTGAGTCAATTGGATGGCCCATTGGGCCGGCCCGTTTGGTATGATAATTAAAGATCAGGAAATCTGTCTTATGATCTGTAGACTGCTGTACATTACCATGTATAGGGTGATTCTAATTGCTGTAATTTCCATTTGTATTTTCAGCACAGTTGTAAATTAGCTCGATTATAGGAATTGCTGTTTATTTAAGGGCTTGCAAGGGGAACTTCTAAGCAAGCAATTCAGTTTCAAGATCTTTGCAATTCTTCTTGTTTTTCAGTGTTTATCATAATAAAGATTTGGAAATTAGCATATGAATAACAGGAACTGATAGAATATAACCCTTGATAAGGATGAGCAGAAGAACAGAAGTAACAGAGTAAGCTCCAGATATATGGGACAAGGCTTTGATTATGATGAAGATGATGATGATGATGATGATGATGATGATGATGATATTAAAATGTGATTAAATTATTTGCATACCCCAGAACAGTAAATACTAGTTCTACTAACCAATTTCAAACTTGTTAAGTACACTCCAAATTGAAGATCTAGTGCTTGAATTTTGTTGCTTTCAAAGAGATTGCAGAGCTTCCATGTAAGAGGTTGAGTATCTAGGAGAAATGAGAAAGAAAGAATTAAGTTGAGAAACTTTACACAAAGAAAGCATTAACTTGGGAAACAGTATGCATTCAATCCAACAGTTTGTTCTTAGTAGAATCATTTGTGATGCATCAATTCTATATTTTACCAGCACATATGTTTGTTAGTTAAAAAGGAAACAGATAGCCTAACAGAAGATGCGGCAATGGGAAAATAATGCCCAAATCCTCATCAAAAGAGTAATGGATTTTTTTTTTTTTCCTTGGTTGGCCCAGAGGCCAGGACATATCATATTTAGTAAAGGGCTCCCACCAGGGTTCGAAACTTGGTGGGAGCTATGGGAGCAGGTGCCTGCCTTACCACAAGGTCAGCCCTCTATTCCCAATGGATAGTTTATTAGGAAGCTCTAAGTAGTCACAAATTGGTCAAAATAAAACTATACATAAAATTCAGTACAACCTCGTGATTTCCATAACATTCAAATTATAGCTAACAGTTTTTATTACTTTATCTTTGCATACCGTATCATTAGACCTATCCACAACGTTTTTTGTTGAGAAATTAACAAAATAATTCTTGTTTTCCTGTTTTTTCTGTTTTAGAAAAGGTGCATGATCATACAGTAGAAACTGTTATGCAACATTTGTGAAGGAAGACCAAATTGCATATAATTTCAAGAATTGCTTAAATGGAAAAGCAGAAAACATAACTTACTAACATTTTATGACTAAATATAAAGTCCACTTGGGTTGAGTCACTTTACATAGAAAACTGACCAAATTATGTTAACATGTGGAGGAAAGGGAGGCAGATCAAGTACCATACCCGCTTCAGTTTCCTCCCATAGCGACAAAGTTCCGTCATTGCAAATGCAAGCAACTGCATCACCATATTCTGGAGGAACCCAAACTACTTTGTCCACACCTCCTTCATGTGCCTATAAGGAGTATGACATCAAAGTTACAGACTTACAGTTGTGGCAAAAAAATATATATATATCCTAAAAATTCTGGGCAGTTTCAATAAATGGAGGCCGGTCAAAATCTATGTACATAGAAAACTGGATTTGGGTTTATTCCATCAAAACGCCTATAGATGAGACTGACTAACAAACACCTTAGGCAATTTTTTCTTAAAAAAAAAGAAAAAAAAAAAAAGGAATGCCCAACTGGCTTCAGAACCAAGGGAAGTGTTCAGATGAATAGATTTGAATGTGGATAAAGGGTGAACCCACTATCGGACCAACCAAATTATCCTAACCCTTAGTTCCACAATTTATATAGTGTGAATTATTGTATTAAATCCAGTGGCTGATAATGGTCAGATCAGTGACAACTATGAATAGTCCTAACCACTGGCGGACCCACATATGCTCATGTGGGTGCATATGCACCCATTAAATTTTAAAATCCCCATATAATACTATGGTCAATATGACCGATGCCCCATGTAAATGCTCATCTTGTCCCCACCCATTCTAAGCCCATGAAGTCATATGCACCCAGGCCATGTGAAAAACCCAAATCTCCAAGACTCCAACAGTCCAACCCACCCTTGTGTCTCTCCAAAGACTCCAACTTGTCACTTTGCAAGTCTGCAACCATCACTGTCTCCATAAAAAACCCTTTCCCTCTCCCTCCTTTCATAATATGAAGAGTTGTCAAGGGCAATTGTAAAGATTTTGTTTTAAAGTTGCGATATCATTTTTTACAAAAGAATGTTAGTTGATGCATTTAAATGTTTTGCATCTATTTAAACGCAATGTATTTTCTCTTTTGTCATTGTTTATGCGAAGAAACTACACCAAACTGATAAATTTGACCTTTTCAATTGACCATCATCCGCACCCCTTAAACAAAAATCCTTGGTCCGCCACTAGTCCTAACTCAGTTGGAGATAAGTGTGCATTGGGGGACAAGATGATCATTGTGGCCCACTCTTTGAAAACTGTAGACGGGCCTTAGAAAAGTTGAGCATTCTGAACAATCTATACCTAGAGAAAAACAATGCATTTCATGTAAAAACTCTAAAAAACAGGCATCTCCCAGAATCACAGAAAAGATAAAAAGAAACCCATTACACATTAACCAGCGAGAACAGAAAAAACACCAAAAAACACATGACATGACTCAGAATCAAGCAAGAGATTTCATCCCATCTCACTCTCTTTCCAGCCATTGCCCGAGTGCCAAACCAAACAGCAACTTCAATTGAAAATTTACACCATTTTGAGGAGGTGAGCGGATTGATTTTTTTTCAAGTCTCAACCGTTTTTTTCTGCATCAAAGATATCAGACCCACACCAAGAATCTGAGTCCAAACAGAAGCAGAGTTACAGTTGAGAATTTCAAGGAAAGGAGAAACGAACCTTCCATGAATAAGTGAGGCGAAGAGAGGAAGAAGGCGTTGTTGGGTCGATGGAATCGTAGATGGACAGGCTTCCATCGCTCGATCCCGACGCCAATCTCTGTCCACAGTAGTTCCAAGAGCAGCAACAGCTCCCCTCTTTCAGATTCACAAGCGCCTTCTCCTCCATTACCGCCCTCTTCTGAAACTAGTTTGGATGCTCCAGCAAACACGGTGGAACTAAGAAGTATGCCAAGCCACAGATCTACCCATTTATTTGTTATGTGGTCCATTTTTGGCAAACTAGGGTTGTGGTAGGCTGGTTTGGGCTCGGCCAGACCGAAGGGATATGGGTCAGGGCTCAATAAGAGTGGTTTCAGGGCATTGATTTTGAATCAGCCCACCTGACAGGGGGTCTGGGAGGACTGAGTTTGCAAGGTAAAGGCTCGACCAATTTTATTGAGAATTCAAGAGTAATAAAGGCCCAAGTTTAAAATAGTTTGAAAATGGCTCTTTACCTTAGTGGTAACAAGTGTCGGTACTCGGTTTTCATTGAGTGGTCTTAGGCTCAAACTTGGCCTCCCCTTCTTTGCATATGTGAGCTTTTATTAGAGGAAATTACAAAAAAAAAAAAAAATCACCTTAGTAGGCCACCAAACAAAAATAGCGCCACTGACATTTGACATATGGAAATGGTGAAATTGGGCCGTTTTTGTTTATTTTTTTGGAGTTTGCACCACATACCTTACACCTTGATGCAAAATCCACATTTTTCATTTTCTTCTTCCTTAAGTCTCTTCTCTGCTCTGGCACAATCTGCATACTCCTCCTCTTCCCCCATCTCTCTGTCATGTTCTCAACACCTATCTTCACTCATCTTGTTCTCCCATTTCCAAAACTACTACAACCACCATAAAAAAATAATCTTCAAAACTCAAAAACCTACCACCCCAAACAGCAAAAGATGAAGAAGATGACAAAGATAAACCAATTTTCATCTTATTCCCCTTTTGCCTCTTCTTTTCTTTTCTTTTCTTCTTCTTGTTTTTATCATTTTCTTTTTTTCTTTCTTTTTCTCAAATTTCTCCTCAACAATGACGAATGGAAAACCAATGTCAGTGGCAAAAGTAGGGGACACTGCTCCAACGACGGTCGGCAAAGGGCAGCGCGGCTGTCAGCAACAACGAAGTGATAGAAGCGGCAAATTCTAGTGATTTTTCTTCTTCTTTCAATTCTATAATCAAATGCAAATCTGAGCTTTAGAGAAAGATTGTGCATTCAATGGCCCATTTTGGAGTCTTGGGAGCGATGATTTGAATGGTGCGTGAAAGATGTTCGACGAAATGCTCTTGAGAAGTGAATTGTCGTGGACGGACTTGGTATTTGGGTACGCGAAGTTGGGTGAGGTTGAGGTTGGATGCGAGGTGTTTAATGAGGTGCTGCTTAAGGATAGAAGGATAGAAGTGGCTTGTGCTTGTGTTTAGTTAGGAGCTTTGGATGTTGTCTTGGGGATTCATAGGTATGTGGAGAGAGCTGGGTTGAGGTTGAGTGTGAGGTTGGGGACTACTCTTGTTGATATGTATATGAATTGAAAGTTGGAAACTGCTCTTGTTCAAAGCTCTTGTCCTTCATTGAATCATCTTAAAGTGGTCCTTTTACAACGTGTTTGTTCATCCTTCCATCTCTTTTTGATTTATCTCTTTCTTCACGACAAATAACACATCAGATCATTCAAAGTATAAGCCAAATTCATTATTGAGGACATTGTTACATTTAGAGTTTACAAATGAGATTTGCACAAACATGGCTTAGTAGATGTGGATAGGACATATGTTTCAAGATCGTATAAGTTTTAGAAGAACTTTAGTGAAGTTTGCAATTGTAATAGATAATGACTATAAATGTATTTCTTTTTGTCATTTCCATTGTAATAAAAAAACTTTTCAATGATAACAAGTAATATAAATATATAGAATTTGGATGAAGGTAGATAGAATGTTGTAATGTAGATTATATGAATGATGTTTGGAATGTTGTATTTTTGTTGGTAGATTCTGTAACACTCCGATCCCAATTAAGCATGTTTAACGACTAATTAAGTAAGTTATTAGCTATTAACATAGAATTAATCTAAATAATGATGTTTAATGTTTCATTAGACTAGACTTAGTGAATTTTTGTCTTATTAAGGCTAGTGGGTCATGTTCAGGTCATGGATATGTAGTTGGGTTAAGTTTGACCTTAACTAGGTAAATGAAAGCCCTTTTTTGTAATTTTCTATTTTACGGTTTTACATCATACATACATCATATTGATATTATCGCATTCGTCTTATTGAGTTCGTCAACTTCTATGCTTGACTTGGATACATATGACTATGTTGGTGTTAGTTGGACCCTCATTTGATTTAATTCGGAAATACTAATAAACAATATAGGTTTTCTTATATATCTCATAAATTCTGAGTTATAAAAGAGCCAACTGCAACTCTTGAACTCTTCTCTTCTCCTTCCTACCCTCTCTACAAAGCACTCCTTTAACTTCCCCCTATCACCATTTTTTTCTTAAAAGTTCTTAAGGCTTATATGTGTGATTTAGGATTTTCACCTTTTATTTCCCTCGTCTTTTAGCTCTCCTCATCCCTTTGAGTGAAGTAGTCAGGCACTTTCTCCTTCTAATCAATCTCTAAGGTATGATCTGCTCCCATTTGTAACTTTCTTGTCCAGTTAAGCGACTCAAGGAGAGCATGCACTCATTCCTTCTATTCTTACTTCATGCATGGCATTTTAAGGTCAAGTCCAGTGGGTTCTCACTCTCTATTGAGTCAAGAGGAGGAACAATGAGTTGAAAGCTTAATCTAAGATAAGTATAAGTTAATTAATGTTGAATGCATGTTGGTATTTTATGAATCTTGTAAGTCTATTTCATCTTAAATGTGCATTCAGCCCTTATGTCTTTGTTTTTCCAAACTTCTATTGTATGATGAGGTTTCATTAATAGATGATGAATTGTGAATCAAAAAGAGAACTTGAGAATCTAAATTATAGTAGAATGGAGCTAAGTGGTATAAGAATTATGTATCAAACCGTACTTCAATACAGAAATAGCTTTAGCAACCCTGAAGCTTACGGCTAAGCCATAAGCATGTTACGGCTCGAAATCTAGAAAGCCAAAACTTTGTGAATTCTTCTACGGCTAAGTCATGGAATATGTTACAGCTAAGCCGTAGCCTAGTCATGACTCAGTTGTAGAACCATACGGTTAAGCCGTAGGCTATTCTGTGGTTTAGCCATAGGTGTGGGTGAACAGGATTGAAACTACGGCTCAGCCGTAGTGTAATTTATGGCTAAGCCATAGGCAACCGTGACTAAACCAGAAGCCATACATGGCTAAGCTGAAATACTCTTGAAACTCCAGATTTAACTAAGAACATTCTAAAGACCATGTAGGACCTTAGTTCTTGCATCCCTTTACCCTATTCATTGGCCCAAAGGAATAATTAAGCATCATGAAGGGTTTTGAGGGCTAAGACTCTTTCATGTGGTGTTGTCCCTTTGTTTAGCACCTCCCTATAGGTGTTGTTTTAAGTGACTTCGATACACATTCTTTATACAATGTGACACCAAAAGAGAAACAACTGTATATCGGATCACTTAAAACTACATCATCATACATTGTTAGAAAAATGGATGACTAGATTAGGATTGGCTTGTAAATTACCTTGATTCTAGTAATTTGAATTGTATAGCATATTGAATTACCGTATTACCTTATATTATTGGAATGATTTTGAATTGAAATAATTATAGTATGAATTGATTCTACTTGAAATGCTTATTAATAGACACTCCCTATTGTCAATGTTGAATTGAGTAACAATGAATTGAACATATAATGTATGTTTCTCAATAAACGTATGTATAGTTCTCAATTAATCGAATTGTACATATTACTCAAATTCAATCATTTGAATCGAAATAATCTGGCTCTACTCAGCTTCAACCTTATGATACCCGGCGATGTTGACATTAGTGTAGTAAATGAATGGTGCCACTGCGGTGTGCCTTTGGCATTTTCGAACTTCATGTATGCAGAGACCCATTCGTACCTTTGGCCAGGTTGATAGTGTTCTCAATGTATAGATCCCTAGAAGGAGAATATAGCAAATATAGTAGCCAATTAGCAAAGTATTTCATTTTATTGATTCTTATATCATACTTTTTTTCAATGCACAACATGCCTAGTGTACTGAATTGATTTCTATTGATCACTTGTCATTAATTCTTTTAGATACAATGTGTATTACCTTAATTATGCTCATACCTTACTAAACTCATACCTTACTAAATAGTCTTATTCATATGTTGTTTAATGGTGTTACAGGCTCATATTCCAATCCTTATCTTATGAAGATTGAGGAGGCATCGAAGGGCGCTCGTGAGATCCCTTCAAGTCTCGACAAGTGGACAGCAGAAGAACTCTGACTGATCCCCTCCACGGAGAGCAAAATGATTATATTTGAGCCATTATTTTGGGGTTTGGGATTTCATGACTTTGTCATAGTATCATTTTCTATGCATAAATCATGATTCCTTGTTTTTTGAAACTTATATATCATTTTGTTCGTGTATATAAACTTTATTCTGATTTTGTACAAGTTTGCTATAAATTGTGTATAAACTTTTATCTAAATGTATCATGTAGTTTTCTCTCATGCATTGTTTCATGAATTGATTCTTGGGAATAGTGTTAACTTTAAGGAAAGCAAAAATTTTATTTGTGATATTGACAGGCTTCTGTGTATTAAATGCTTGAACAGATGTTTGTTCAAAGCACCTCGTACGTATAAGTATGTGAATATCCCTTGTGTAATTTCGTCTTGACCCCGGTCCAATTGTGAATTACACGGGAGTACGCATGTCATGCTTCGGGATTAGTCTTAAACCCATGATTCTTGGACTCAGGTCATAACAGATTCTATGAATGTTGTAATATATGGATTATATATATAATGTATGGAATATGAATGTATGTAAAGATTTGTATGAATGTTGAGAGTTTTATGAATATTTGAAGATGATATTGTATAAATGATTGGAGTTGATTAATTGATGCAGGGAGTTGAAAAATGTTAGCATTTGGAGTATACCAATGTGAATAATTATAGGTCAATAATGTGAAGATTGTGAATGTTTTGAATGGGAATATTTGAAATTGATATGAAACAATAACGAACATTATGTTGAGAGAAAAGCTCCATCAGTGTCTATAGAACTTTACAAAAACAAAAAAAAAAAAAAATCTTTCATTAACAAGTGATGACATTAGCACTTCACAGAACCTAAAAAAGAAAATTTCTTTGTTACCAAGTAACGATAGCGTCATTTTACAGAACCTTAAAAAAAACTGTGTTAACGAACAACGACGTCATCACTTTATAGAACCTTTAAAAAAAACTGTGTTAATAAGTGATGACATCGTCACTTTATAGAACCTTACGGGTAACGACATCATCACTTCATAGAACCTTTAAAAAAACTGTGTTAACGAGTGATGACGTCATCACTTTATGAAATCTTAAAAAAATAATAATATGATAACCAGTTCGTCACTTCACAAAACCTAAAAAAAAGTTGAAATAATCTTCCATACACTTATGTTGCAACTGAAACCAAAGATACAATGATCTTGAATGATCGTCCATACATATCCAACATTTTCACTCACATTCAACAAAATAACATTACTATTCATCACAAAACCTAAATACACCCTATGAATGTTAACAATGAACTTTATATTGAATAAATCGACATCCCAACTTTTGCATCTAGACTTCTAAATCAACCTCACAAATGATTGTCGTTCCTTTCTTGTAGGATATTTGTTAAGATATGAAGAGTTTAGACTTAGGAGGCATGCTAACCATAATTGCTGTATTTTTTTGTCATCCAATCAACTTGCAACAAGATAACAACATAAATGGGATATAATGTTTAATTTCATTATAAATTGAATGCAAATAAACTGACTCCTCACAAAACGATTGCAATCTGCTTGAGAGTCTTTGTACTCATTTGTTAGAGAAGAAACCAAGCAAATTATAACTTAGAATTTGTTAGACACATAATCCAAAACCATGTACCATTTTCATATACATGAAAATAAATGCAGAAACAATGCATGAAGTTTTCAAAGGAACAAACTAATACTTTACAAATATTCATAAATATGACAATGGATGAAAAAACAAGGCAAACACTCCATTTGTGAATTTGAAAACATGTTTTCAAACAACAGTTACACTTATTGTTTAAAATCGCAGTATCAGCTGACCCAAAGAACCGATACAGTATCGGTATCGGTTGTGGTTGTCGCAGTGTGAAATTTTTTTTACCCCAAAAAATTTTGAAATTTTTTCCAAAAAATCTAAAATATTGTAAAATTCTCGAAAACAATAATTTTTTCTATTAGTGACACCTACAAATCAACATATCGGTCCCTAAGTCATAAACAACCATATCACTGTCTTATTTGAAATTATATAAATTTATTTATAATTAAATATATTTACATGTTTACACTAAAATAAATTGAAATCTCACAAGTTTTTTGAAATGAAATCATAATTATGACTTATGAGCTATGCAATTATAATTATAAATTATGAGCTATCTATTAGTGTTAAACTTCAGAAATTAAAATTCTTACTCATTACTTAATAAATATTTGACAAACTTAAAAGCAATAAGCATTTTAAACCCACTTCAAACAAATTTTGATAACTATTATGTAAATATCTATAAAATTTCATCAAAAACCTCATTTATCAAAATCCCAATTAGTAGATTTATCCTCAATATGTGTAAATAAAAGAGAATGAACTATATCAATAAAAAAATATAGCATACAATCCTTATGTCTAAGCTATTTCTAAATAAACCTTTGGAAAAGTTACAAAAGAAAAAATCATAATACTGACATTGGTAGAGTTATATATGATTTTTTAAATGAAATCCATAAAAGTAAAACTTTTTTATTGCTTAAAAGTGAAATAGGTGTTGAAAAAGAATAGTAACATCTAATATGTTTGGAAGGAGGAGACAATTAGTACAAAAAAGTAAATGAAAAAAAATTAAATATTGTCTACTGATATTTTGAAAATACCGTCCGATGTATCGGCAAATACGGATATTTTAAAATATTGGCCGATAAATGCCAATAATATAGGGATTTTTTGTCGATAAGAGACCGTAAAGGATTCACAAGCTAAGATCGGACTGATATGGGCCGATATCGGTACGTATTAGCCGATAATTTGAACCATGGTTACACTACTTACTCAAGTTCTGCACTCCATATTTGAACACGCTGAACTAATGGAGAAAACCCTTTCTCAACAATTCATACCACTGTATCCAACCCCTAAGCATTAAATCAAAATGCATGAAGATCAACTAGATTTTGATTCGATCAAAGTTAATGGTTGGTTGATTGAAAAAAAGATAAAAAAAATACAAAACAAAGGTGGAACGATGTAAAAAAATAAACCTTTTATCGATGGAGAAAACGGAGCACCAATACATTACAAAGGGACCACCTTGAGATGATTCAACAAAGGTGAAGAGTTTTGAACTGTGGAAGATCATGTAGTGGCTTGAAATAGTGGGTTCCTTGCTCAAAATATCTATGAAATTTTTTCATTGAGTAGATGGCGAGCATTTTATAAATGAAGGGGAAAGAGTGGAGGTAGTGGACGACAAAGATGAGGAAGGGGTCTGCTTGGCGGGTGGGATTGCATGGATGACCATCCCTTCTTCGGTGTCTTCTCTGGCTACGTCATCCCCTCTAAGCCTAAACTTCACGTCGACCCCTCCTTCATCTTCGCCGCCTCCTCAGTTGCGCCCTCCTTCACAACCTTCGTCGGAGGAGATGACCACCTAACAACAACCTCGCACTCCAACAAACATCATCGGAGCATCGTCCTCGGCGTTTATTACTGACGGTGGTCTTTCATTTGTCATTGGCAAATAGAAAATGAGGAAAATAAAGAAAAAAAGCAGAAAATGAGAGTAAGAAGAAGAAAAAGAAAAGAAGAGGCAGAACAGGAAAAAGATGAGTTACTGGTTGTAGGCAGAGAACAAGAAGGGAAGAAGAAATGTGAAATAAAAAGATAAGACGAAATAGAAAAAAGCAGAAAAAAGAAGGAGAAGGGGAATAAGTTGAAGATTGGTTCATCTTCGTCGTCTTTTCCTTCTTGGGGTGGCAAGTTTTTTTGTTTTGAAGTTTAGTTTTTTTATGGTGATAATGGTAGTTTTGGAAATGGGAGAACAAGATGATAGGAGATAGGTGTTAATGGTGGAGGAGAAAAAAACAGGGAGATGGAGGAATAAGAGGAGAGTGCAGATTTTGCTAGAGTTGAGAAAAAGCTTGGGGAAGAAGAAATGAAAATTGAGGGTTTCATGCAGAGGTTTATGTGCAGTTGAACGACGACGTTGTCACTCCATGAAAACATGAAAAAAAACACAAAAACAACACTTTAGGGCCATTTCTATATGTGAAATGCTAGTGTAGCCTTTTTTATTTAGCGACCCATAAGGTGATTTTTCCCGTAATTTCTTCTTTTTATTACTTCATGTGCGACTTTTATTTTATCGCCTTGTATATGTAAAATGGAAACAGATTATACTCCCACAATGGCAAAATGATATAATTAAATGCTTGGTATTAATTATGAAGAGACATTTAGTCCCATTAGTAGAATGAAAATTGTTCATTGTACTCTAGCACTGGCCAACTTCTATGATTGGCCATTCTGTAATTTCTTCAAAACCAATACTTATGCAAGCTGTTGCTTTTCATCTTTAGTCCGCTCCCAAGCACTAGTTTCATCAAACTTCATGTCTTTATTGACAATAATTTTTTTAGCACCAAGTTTGTAGAGTTTGTAGGACTTCTTATAATACCGAACAACTATATATTTTGAACCTTTGTCATCTAGTTTGTTTGTTTGTTTTTCTTTTCTTTTCTTTTCTTTTGAGGTACATGTGTATATGCTATGGGTCCAAACACGCGAAGATGAGAGATTCTTGCCTTTCTCCCACTCCATGCTTCTTTGGGTGTCCCATCTTTTAAGGCTTTTATATGACACAAGTTAAGCACATGTACTACACAAGCTGTGGCCTCAGCCCAAATAGGAATACATTTTTCTTTTAACATGCTCCTTACCATTTGCATGATAGTTCTATTTTTCCTCTCCATTACATCATTTTGTTGAGGCATATAACTAGTGGTAGTCTGGTGATCAATTCCATTCTTCCTATAAAACTATTCAAAGTCACGTAAGGTGTACACACCACCTCCATCAATTGTAATAATTTTCAAATAGTGATCACTTTGCTTTTCCACAAATAATTTAAATTCTTGAAAAATACGTAGGACTTCATATTTTTCTTTCAAACAATATACCCATGTATTTTTACTACCATCATTAGTAAATATGATGAAGTACCTGCTATTTCAATTAGAGGTACAACCTACTTCACATAAATCTGAATAGACCAACTGAAGTGTCCTTGTAGCTCTTTAAAACTATCTCACTACAAATGGTTCTCTATGTTGTTTCCCAAAAATGCAACTTCACAAATCTGATTGGGGTGTTGAAGGTAGCCTAATCAAAATCTCCTTAAAAGCTAGCCTTTTCAAATTGTCAAATTCAAATGACTAAATTGTAGAGGCCATAACTATGAATCATCATGTATAATTGTTTTGTAGCAGCTAACAACGTCATTCTTAATTTGTATAGGGAACATCCTATTTTGAGTCATAGGTACCCTAGCAATTAATTGATTTTTGGAATCTTTAAGGTCACAAATACCATTTTTTATGTGTAAAATATGCCCTCTCTCTTGAAGTTGGCCAACATTAAGTAGAGTGTATTCTAACCCGGGAACATAAAACATATCAAAAGTGTAAAGATGATGATTATTCCTTGCTTGGATTAAATCTTACATTTTTTCTTTTACCGGTATCTTTTCGTTGTCACTAATTTTGACTATAAAAGTGATTATTTCATCCAACTCAGTAAACATCTCGCGTTGCCACATATATGATTACTGCATATGGTATCTAAATACCAAAAGTTGTCGCCATCATTCTTCATGGTATTACGAACTAACAAAATGGGAGCAATTTGATCTTCAACTTTATCAACTGAGTTAGAATTTTTTTCACTTTCATCTGTTAACTTTTTTCTACACTCAAATTTATAATAATTATTTCTTGCAGTAATGACATTGAATGTTAAATTTGTTAGACCTTTGAGTGTTGTATTGAGATCCACATATTCCAAAATCTCTTAATGAATCACAACTTTTGTTCTTTGCTCTTTCATCATTGTACGATCCTCTTCCATGACCACATCCTTGTCAACCGCCTCTTCTTCCTCCATAAGATGTTTTACTCATTGTTAGTTGTGTTTTGAGTGCTTGCTTAAGAGATAAGGAAGATGATCTTTTTTTTTTTCATTCTTTGTTCATGTGCTTCCAATGATCTCATGAGTTCTTCAATAGACATATTAGATGTCTCATGTGTTTCTTGAAGTGCGTACACAACGTGCTCAAATTTTTTGGAAGAGATAGAAAAATTTTCTTGATGATCTCCATATCATCTATCTATTTTACAATCGTCTGGATTTGATTTGCTATGGTAATCACTTTACCACAACAATCAGAGATGGACTCTGCATCACCCATCTCATGTTTTCAAACTCACCTTTAAGAGTTTGAACTTGCACATGTTTTCATTCTCTTTACACCTTTATAGGCTTTATTAAGCAAGTCTCATGCACTCTTGGCATAGTGTGTTTTGATATTCTGACGAATATCTTTTTATCGACTGTTTGGAAGATGAAAAACAAGGCCTTTGATCCTGCTTGTGTGCTTCAAATAGAGCATTCTAGCATACTTATGAGCGCTCATCAAAAGCTTATTGATCTATTGTGTTGGTGTAGCTCATATCCACAAGATCCTATAACTCTTGAAAGCGAAAAAGCACCTTCATCCGGATTCTCCAATTATCATAGTTTGTTCTACAAAACTTTGGGAGTTGTGGTTGACTCATTGCATTCATAGCCATGATTTTCTTTAAAAAAATAATACAAGAAAAGAAATTACGACTTGTTATGAATGCCAAAAAACTACTTTGATGTTAAGAGGCTTTGATACCACTCAAACCAAATTACTCTGAACAATTGCTATTATCTTCATTGACTTACATTAAATAGGACAAAGGTAGTGGAAAAGCCACATGAGTTACACATAACCCATAAAAGTAACTTGGAGTAGGCATGAATGAGAACTTATTATAAGTAGTGGATGTTGTAACCTACAATTACTGATATAACACTAACCCCTACACATTACTATCCACTAACACCCACATTGCTGTGCACTAAAAATATTCATAATTGAAAACATGAAGTCTAATTAATCATGATTTATTTCTCAAATAGCAAGAACAGAATAAACACACATATAAAAGATAAAAATAAAAAATGAAATGACTCATAATCAAATGATTTCATCTTATCTCACTCTATTTCTAATCTACTCCATCACCTTCATAAGCACCCATTATAACGCCTCCAAACCCAGCCTATCCAAATAAGGCGAAAAACTTGGGCTGCGATACATGCAGGATCTTTAGTCCATAATGAGGATTAATTTAAGACTTTTACAACATTCAATTCACATTTAACATTTAAGTGGAAGCATAAGATAAAACTGTGAAATCAATGGAAACTATTATCCATTCATATATAAGTTGGTACTAATAACATATGTCAAATATAATAACAGAAGCAAAGTCTGTAAGCTATAATGTTCCATGTATCTAGAATTACTACATTTTATTATAATTAACTTCTAATAATTGAAACTCCAAATACCACCTCAAATTTGAACGACTCTCTGAAAAGCTCCATACTCATCATTTATAGCTCAACCGAACTAAGCTACTCTAGAATTCTCGCTAGCCTCCTCTTGGTCGTTTCCCTTCGGGCTCACAATCTACACACCCAAAGCAAATAGGGTCAAGTCACGTAGGCCTTGGCAAATGCAACATGCAACTAACACCATATATATTTCAAGATAGAATAAGGGAAACGATGTAGTTTATCAGGTCAATGATAACAATATAAAAAACAATAAAACCACAAATCAGTATAGATATATGAGAATCAAATAAAAAAAGTATCATCTATATCATCCGATATCTAATCAAATGTCACGGCCACACAAGCTGGCACCAAGTGATATTATACCGCTGCCCTCCCTTAATTACAACGAGGATTGCATGGTATAATAGACTAGCCATTATTATTAGCCTCGTAGGACTCCTATAATGTAGTTCCAATTATTCAGCCTGCTTATTTGATACCGTAGTATCAATTGGATTTGTGCACAACCCAACTCCTGTAAATATCCCCGTTGGACTTCTGTAAAATTGTCAACATTGAAGGTATTGATAATGAGTTCCTACCAAGGGCTAGCCTACCCAAGGCTAAACTTAACAACTGAATGGATAAGTGTGCCAACTACATAAAATCAACAAGAACAAGGTCCATGTCTAGCTGAGCTCCTTGCGTAAGCAAGTTTATCCAAGTATAAGATCTCATCCAGATATCCATCCATGTCATCATATTTCCGTCCATGCTATCATTCACCATCTGTTCATGTAGGTATTTATTCCTTTTTAGCATCCATCTACTCCATAGTTCAATTTTCTCATTCACACAACTATTGAATAGTTGTCCCAACCAGAGACATTAATTTCATATCCATTTCATATCTTTGGGTCATCTCTAAGTATACCCTAGGTCAAATTACCATTTATGCATTTTAAATAATAGAGAGAAAGAGCAATAACATTCTATAAACATCTATGACAAAGAGGATAATGAAATAATAGCAATGTAAGATTGATATCATCTCATCTATTAATGGGTTCCGAACCTTGGTACCTTACGTGACGGAACTCTCCACCAAGCACTGTTTGCATTTTTAATGTGATTCCAATTCTTGCGTAAAACGCATGTGGTTCCGTTTACCATCCCCTGAGGTGCGAAAAGTTGAGTGTGAAACTAAGCTCATTTATACACCAATTTCACATGTAATTTACACATATGATGCGTAAACACTTGTAAAGAAACATGATGCTATGCAACGGTTATGCATGTGAGTCATTTACATATGTAAATGACTTTAACCAAACTACCGTTTCAATTCCTAGTCTTCCATCTCCATACATGTGTTTAAGTATGATCAACCATGCCTCCACCTCCTATGGGTCCCCATCAAATATATGCCAACATTCACACCATCCATTTCTAGTATAATACAATCCATAACATCCATCCTCCATCACATTCAGTCCAAGCCATTTATTCCACCATTTTTCAACATTAGTAGAACATATAAGAAGTTCATCTCACGCATTCATCCATATAAACTTCAATATACCATTGCTCATCATTAATGGTATCTAGAGCCATTAAAAGGGGTTTCCACCCATAATTCTAAGTATTACATGAGCTTAATTAGAGAGATGCTTCTTTTAAGCAATTCATCAAACATGTATAGTGCAATCAAGCTGCCATATAATATGGGGTTAGAAACATGCTACTTGCCTTATATTAGGATAATCCTTCAATTTGGAAGTCCCAACTAGCCAAAACCCTCTTCTAGTAAGCCTCTCCACCTAATTACACCTAACACCCAAGATTTACAACTCTACAACTGCATCCAAGGGAGAGGAGGAAATTAGAATGACAATAAAAGAGGTAATTTCGAATTAGAAGGGAAATTAGATGATTGGAATGGGTTTAAGAAGTGAATTACCTTAACTTGGAGAAGAAGGGAAACGTCTCTCTTGTAATTGTATTGGATTGAGATGGTGGAGAGTGAGAATCTTCAAGAACTAAAGAAGGAGGTGATGTTAGCCATAATAGAGCTTAAAGATTGTCTCTTGCTTATGGCGTTAGAGAAAGATTGGGAAGGGATGAAGGAGGAAGAAGAGGAAATTGAGAGAGCTTAGAGAGAGTGCTTGAAATGAGCTCTCTGCTGGGATTTTGGGTTTTTGTCATTTCTTCTAAGATTAAGGGAATATAACAAGAAGTGACTTTTTGTCCTTTTCTCTGAGGAAGAGTTAAAATGTCTAACAAATTCAAGGGAACGAATACAAGAGAGAAGATATTTTAAGGGTACATTTGAAATTGGGGCAAGGTTAGTTATTTGGAATTACTTCGAAGGACTCCTAATCAATTTAAATCTCACATAAGTCCTACTCTCTACTCTGCCCATACAATCACACCCTTAAACCCAACTTAAAAGCATATCATAAGGGATTAAAATATATAATTAATAATAAGAAGGGCCGTTAGTGAGGCAAGGCCTCACACCCATTGCAGCCACCATCTTTCTCCATTGTCACCCACTTCAACCATCATCAAAATCCAAACATTATGGCCACTGGCCATTTTACCCACTTGTAGAATTCTAATTTCAAGGTCCATACTTCACTTCAGGCAGGACCCAAGCCTCTGCCGCATTGCATCACTTCATTATCACGTCCCCATCTTCCTCATAGAAACCACACCCAGAACCTAGCGTCAAACCAACTTAGAACTTAGTGTTCGTGGCTGTTGTAACTCTCATGTTGATATGTGCTTAGTTATGTCATCCCTTTGTTATAGTCGAACTTTAGTTAGAAGACCTTTCATCTCACATATGTATGAGAGAGAGATCAATAGAAGAATTTCTTTCTCAATCTGTCCCTTTTCTTCTCAGTTATCATCCAGCTTCTTTCTAATTCATTTCTTCTCTAGTTAATTAAATATCCACTCCAACGCTACCTGACCAAAGAGCCTCCAATCATTTTCCCTATGTCTCATTCTCTATATCATATTCTCACTTGACTTACCCACACCATTTGAGCCTCTAACACCAAGCTTACTTCAATGCAACTAAATGAACCCATTCGATCTATTACCTCTAACCCGCTTAACTCACAACTCGACATTGGCCTCAATTATTTAATCTTTAACCACCTCCGACCCATACGCAAACCTGACCTGCATTGGTTAAATCCAGCCGCCTAAACCTGATCAAACACATCTAGGCGACCACTTCACTTGACCACTATACTTTTATCTATTTCATTTATTGTCAACTGGAAACCATTTCCACTTTCATTCAAAGAAGAACCAGACCGTGCTTAGAGGTTTGTTTTTAGCTAAACCAATCAATGTCAAGCCAACATCCTTCCGCAGCTAGGTGACATGAAATTTTAGTGGTTCATTTTTCAAATTTTTTAGAATACCACAGTAACTTTTTTTGGTTGTAACAAATATAACTGATAGCTCTGACTACGTGTCAATCTTATTTTGTCTACAATTGGGTGGTTTAAATGCAGCAGGGAAGCAGTTCACACATTTTACTATTTTTTTTCTTTTTGTACTAGTAACATTGTATAACTACTTGGATTATCTGAAACTTTAACTTTAGCTATCCTGTAGGTTTCAAAGCTAGCCTCTAATCACCTTTGCTTTGACCACTAGCCACACCCAAAACAAAGAGAAAAGCAGTTACTCTTTGCTCTATTGAAAAAAACAAGAGATATTGAATCAATTATCCTCTCCAAACTCTCCAAGTGCAAAAGCACAGAATTCTTCTCCAAGTATTTGCAAAGCTTACACAGCATAAACCCCCAAAAATGAAATGGAACTACACTACTGTGGTCGGTTATGCCAATTGAAACTTATAATCGGTATTGATTTAGGGCACCAAGGAATTGGTCATGTGCAGGGGCTAGCATGAGTTATCCATGTAATTGACCAACAAGTCCTGCACTATACCTTTATTAGGCATCTTTCCTGTAGCGCCATAGATTGGAGCAAGTCTGCCACTAATAGGACTAGAGTTTTCCTTCACCTAAAAAACAAAAGGAGAAAAAAAAATCACTAGAAATCAAGTTCTCCAGTGGTAGCATGATCTATTCTTAATAAGAAGACACTTCTTTTACCAAAAAAAAAAAAAATAGAAGATACTTACAGCCTTCACAGATTCCCTTAAATCCTGTAAGAAGTTTTCAACAACAGGAACATGCTGGGGGGTCACATGGATGTGAATGCTGATACAAGCACAGAGTAAACATAAGTGTTGAGGTTTTTCAATAGAAGCTGGCTGTCAATCATGGAAATGTATGATCCTGAATTTGGCCTCATGGGCTAGAGGCGGAACCAGGATTTTACACGAAAGGGGGATTTTCTTTTTTCATGCATAATCCTTATATTTTCAAGTATTCCAAAAAATTTTCAAAAATTGGAATCTCAACTTTGGAGGAGGTTGGTAATGATGTATCAACTTTTTATTTTTTGCAATTTTTTTCTCTTAAAATATGCATCAATTGGAATTGTCTTTTCCATCTAAAATTAAATTGAAATCATAACAAGAAAATTTTAGCAACTATGATAAAAATAAGTGATTTACAAATCACAATCTAGTAGGGTATTTTTTTTCTTATTATCTAATTCAGTCATCATGCAAATATTGAAAATATTTTAGAAATCAAAACACATTATTTGGGCAAAAAAATTGTTTGGTCTTCACAATCACTACTCAATGCGAATGGCATGGTCATACTAATACATTTCCATTAAAATGGGCAAAACATGTCAAGTATATTAAAATGCTATAATCAAGATTAAATCAATATATTAACAATGAAAATGCTATTCACTTGCCTTATGATTAGAGAAAATGGAATTGAGGAGAAACCCTAACGCAAGACTAAACCTACGTTGCTCAAATGGAGAGAAAACCTAAAGCCTAGCATAACCCACATATAAAATGGGGGAGAAGACTCACTGCAAGAAAAAAAGGTTTTTAGCGATGAATACAATTCATCACCAAATGATTAAAACTCATCACCAAAAACCTTTAGCCACGAATAAAAATTTTCCCCCACGCTGTTGTAGAAACTCCGTCTGGGAATATATTCAGCGACGAATATCTATTTGTCCCCAAATATAGACTTTTAGGCATTAATTTTGTTCGTCACCTTATGGTGTTCGTCGCCATATGTTCTACCTGAGGTCTCCTAATATCCAACCTTTAGGCATGAATTCATTTGTTGCCCTATGTTATTTGTCGCCAAATATATGATCTTTAGGCATGAATGTATTTGTGGCCAAAAATAACTAATTAGCGATAAGTAAAGATTTTTCCCTAGAAGTCCAACCTTTAGACACAAAATCATTTGTCCCCAAAAAATAGTTAATTGGCGAAGGGTTTATCCCCAAATGTCCATTTTTTAGGCATGAATTGTTCGTTACCCTATAAAATGGTTGTCACATATTTGAAGAGCGCAGTTGACCATTTAGCGGTGATGGAATCGTCGCCGAAAATAGACAATTAGCAACAACAATTCTTGTTCACATCATCCTCACAACAATTTACATTCACATCATACCCACAACCATTCGTATTGACATCATCACAAAATAAAAATAATACATTCATCCAAATATCCATCCAAGTATCCATCCAAATATAAAAACTAATATATAACAATGTCCAAACACTAATCTGAACATTTGTCCAAATACTAACAGAAAAAGCCCTCATCAACAACAATCCATGCCCGCTCCATTGTCAATCTGTGAATAAAGAAAAAACAAAAAAAATTAGTGTGTTATACGAAATATTACCTACGTGAAGTTTAGATAATATGTACATGACTTTGATTTTTGTAGATACCATTGACCTCAATCAAGAAGGTCATGTTATAAAAATAGTATCCATGTAACTCCAAGAGTACAACCTATAATCAATGGATTCAATACTTTTAAATACTATACAACTACATTTATAAGAGAGTGAAACAAAGTTCAATAGACAAAACATTTTCTTCCCACTACAGAGGTTAAGCGAGAGATAGAATTTTTGAACCTCATTACATTTGAGCAATGTTTAGTAATTGCATGCATAATTAGTTTATCATTATTTTTGCATGATTTAGTTGCTGGAAATACATAACTTCAGATCTTAAAATTTGTGCTACAGCAACCCAAATTTGAAAATTTTGCACCCAATATAAGAATTCAGCACATAGTTTCAGCGGATTCAGCATACTTTTTGTTCGGAAGTATCTGATTTGAAACCCAAGCAAATCTTATTTTTTTTATTTGAAATTTGGGGAGATAAAACTTTGAAAAGTGCTATTTTTAACCCTAAAATCTCAACCCGAAAGGAATTAGGGAAGTTGGGTTTTTAGGGGTACGAAAGTGACCCAACAATCAATCTCTGTGTAGAAACTGAGCAGAATTTCCAATACCTCATGTTTAGGCATACATAACTTCTTTGTTTTAAATCCCTTTTCACTTTCATTTTTTTTTTTTTGATTCATGCATCATTTTAGTTTTCAATCCCAGCCATAAAAAGTAGCTTTAGGATGGATTAGATTAGGCGCATACAGCATCAGCTTTGGAACTGTCGAAAGCATATAGAGCCAAAAGAAAGGCACAGGATGCCATTCATGGGAGTTACAAGGAGTGGTATGCTAGGCTTTGGGACTACTGTGTTGAAGTTAAAAGGGCTACTCCTGGTACAACAATTAAGGTCAAGGTGGATGACACTACACCTTATGGTCCCAGGCCACAATTCTTAAGAATGTATTGTTGCCTTCGACCACTCAAGGCTGGTTTCTTGGATGGTTGCAGGCCTGTTGTGTGTCTTGATGGCGGTCATATTAAAGGTCCATACCCAGGGCAACTATTATCAGTAGTGGGCATTGATGGAAAAAATGGAATGTACCCCATAGCTTATGCACTGGTCGAGAAGGAAGGAAAGAATACCTGGTCATGGTTTCTAGACCTATTGCGTGATGACATTACTGTGGAGAATCAATCAAAGTGGACATTGATATCTGATAAACAAAAGGTACATTCTAACTCAATTTTACATTGTTTATGTATGTTAATTTATCATTGATTTATACTAAAAAAATACATCACATGATTTGCATAGGGCCTGGAACAACCCATTCAGCTATTGTTCTCTCAATTTGAGCATAGGTTTTGTGTTAGGCACATGCACTATAACTTTAAGAAAGAATTTTTAGGAAAGGAATTAAAAGACTTAATGTGGAAATGTGCAACAGCAAGTACAGTGCCACATTTTAATATAACTATGGAACAAATGAAAACAATTAATCCTAAAGCTTTTGAGTGGCTTGATACAACTAAGGAGCCTAGGATGTGGACTAGGTCACATTTTTCTACAATTTCAAAATGTGACAACCTCTTAAACAATTTGTGTGAGACTTGGAATGCTCAAATAATTGAAGCCAGGGACAAGCCCATAATCACCATGTTTGATTCAATTAGGAATTACTTGATGGAGAGATTGAGAAAAAGGAAAGAACCAATTAAGAAACACCCATGAATAATATGCCCTAAGATTACATAGATTATACAACAACAGAATAATGAATTATATACATGCATAGCTTCTGGTAATGTGGGGGAGGGGGGGGGGGTGTGGTATAAGTACTAGATTAGATCCCCATTTGGGGCTCAGTTTGCAGTAGACCTGCAAGGTAAAACTTGTAGTTGCAAAAGATGGTACCTAACTGGCATCCTATGTAATCATGTTGCAAGTGTAATTCATGTTGTGGTGGGGGGGGGTGGGGGGGGGGGGGGGGGGGGGGGGGTGGATGATCCCTATTAATATGTGCACAATTCCTACTCAAAGGCTACATCCATTAGGACATATAGTTCACTACTGAACCCATTAAATGGGCCGAATCTATGGCCATCAAGCTGCAAAACACCACTAGATCCCCCAAGATACTATGTGCAACCTGGAAGGCCCAAAAAACTAAGAAGAAAGGAACTTGATGAAGGGAGATCCACAGCCCCCAAATTAAGCAAAAGAGGAGTTTAAATCACATTCGGCAAATGTGGAAACCCATTAGAATCAGAGGAGTTGCAACAGGGAGGTAGCAATGTAACAAACCAAAAAAAATAAGGGGAAAGAGATAGACAGTCATGGACATGGTGAAAGTGGAAAGGGAAGAAAGATCACAGAGGAGCTAGCACAGCAGGACCAATGCCAGTAGTCAACAAAAAAGAGAGCTAAGCTATCTATAAGTTTTAGCTTTATTTTGAAAAAAAAAGAGAATCATTTGCCTTTATTTTTATTATTTGGGCCGAAATCTGATCAGAAGTCTGAACCAAAATGGGGTTGCTTCTATGTATGAAGTTGTAAAGGAAAAAGCTATATCTTGGTAGTAAGCAACAAGACACTCAATACACATTTTCCATGGGATTGGCAACAACCCCAACCTGTCAATGATACTCATTCGGATTAAATCAACGGTTGGATTTCAAATTAAAAAAAAAAAATCTTTACTACTAGTTTTGGTTTTGAATTTCTCAATTAAGTTGCTTCACTCCACTCGTCATGCATCCGTAAACCTTTTCATCACCCTATCTTCCCTTTCAACAATCTCTCCCCCGTGTACCCCACGCTTAAGAGATCATACACAACACCCATCTACATGCAGAGCACCATAGCAGAAACAACATGTATATTGACATGAGCTTCTATAGCTAATCACAAACAACATGATACTAGCAGATGACTACAAGAAAGCAGACAGGTACCTACAATAGTAGCACCAAGAATCATTATAGCTGCAGGAGGTCTCATGTCAAAACCACTAATCCGTTTGCTACGATAAAAAAATATGTCAATCAAATTTTCCTTCTTTTACGATACTCTTGCTTAGTGCTCACTCTTACTAGGAAATGCAAATGTTCATGATAAAGAATGGCAATAAGTTGGGTTCGGTTAATACCTCCTGTGGTGTTAAAATATAGTACCTAACACCATATGTCAATCAAATTTGATTTTTTTATGAGCTAATATATTGGTATTACAAGTAGCTGACCCATTCAAAACTATATTTGCACATAGATATCATTTTATAATAAACAATCTAAAAGAATATCTAAATTTAAGAAACTTGGTTTTAAAGACTAATGATGTGGTCTACATCCCAATATGTGGCCTCACATTCTTTCGTGCCCTGATAAACAATCACCAACTCATTCTATCACATGCAATGCATTAATAAACACAGAAACCTCAACATAAAAATCTTAGAAAAAATATCAATGATCACTATACAAATATGCACAATCATAAAAAAAAAGGGGGGGGGGGGGGGGGGTGGTGAGGGGACACGGAAGTAACTGATATGTTCTCCCATCTTAACAGTACGTACCAAATAGATTTAAGCAAACCCACTAGCAGTTTATATCTTACAGTGAAAAACAGAACTAAATCAGTAGAAACTATATTTTCTCCCCTCTCATCCGTATTTACCAAACAGCTATCTATATAACCAAACCCATCAGATTGTTTTCATGTTTAGTTGAACTGAAATTCCCTTTTCTGAGTTCAAACATTAATCTTTAATGTTAGTCACATTGGTATGTGTAACACTTCGACCCTAATTAAGTATGTTTAGCGACTAATTGATTTAGTTATTAGCGATTTTCCTGAGAATTAGTCTAGTTAATAAGGTATTGTCTTAATGAGTCATGTTTCAAGTAACGGATAGGTAGTTGGGCTGAGTTTAACCTGAATTAGGTATATACGAGCCCTTTTTTGTAATTTTAGACTTTGTAAATTCACATCATTCATACTTCATATTGGCATCATCACATGTGTCTCGTCAATCCTGATAACTTTCATAATTTATTCGAATGCAAATGAAGTCATTTGAATTAGTTGGTCATTCACTTGACTTAAACTGAGATTATTCCAAGAAATAGGGACTTTCTTATAAACTTCAGAAAACATGAGTCATATAAAAGGGTCCAACTAACCATTCGACCCTCTCATAATCTATGCACTCCTCTCCAATGTCTTCTTCTTCTTCTTCTATCTTTTCACCACTTTTTCTCTCGAATGATGGAGATAGAAGCTTTGCATGTGTGACCTCAGAGTCTTCCTCTCCATTTCCATCATCCTTGAGCTCTCCTCTTGTCTTTGAAGTGGAAGACTTAACTATCTTCTTCTTTTAATCCATTTTTAAGGTAAGAGTTTTGTTTTTCATTATAGCTTCCTTAAGGCTAGAGGACTCTCATTTCATTGCATGCACTCATCTCTTTTTCAATTCTTGCATGCATGGCAATTAGATCTAAAAATACCCAAATTGAGTGAAAAGAAGGATTAATAGCTTGAAAAGCTTAATTGAAAGTAAGTAAAAATAGATTTTGGTTGAAGGCATATTGGTATATCTTGATTCTTATGATTCCTACAAATCTTTCAATTTTAATGTGTTTTACAACCCTTCTTTTATACTTCTATTTTTCCTTGTTTGAAGCTGTATATAACTTTCCAGTTCTGAAATAAAATCAAACTTCTCTAGAAAATTTGAAGCTTATGGCTGTGCTGTAGGTCTTCCACTACTCTAACTCCAGAGAGCAGCAAATTTGAAATTTATACTATAGCCAAGTTACAGCTAAGCCGTAGGATATAATATGGCTGAGCCGTGACCTAGTCGTGGTCTAATCGTGAGCAATTTTACGGTTTGAAAGCCCAAGAGTATGAAAAATCGAAAACCTTCTACGATTAAGCCACAATCAAGCCATATAATGTGCTACGGCTAAGCAGTAGCCACACTGTGCCTCAACTGTAGAACAAATGCGGCTAAGCCCTAAGACAAACCACGGTTCAACCGTGAATGTGGGAAAATCTGGGTAACTATGGCTAAGCTTAGTGCATATAGGGCTAAGCGATAAGATACCTACAACTAAGTCGTTAGTCACTGTCACGACCCGAGCCCAGAAGTCGGGGGTTAGCGAAAAGCTAAACCAGTGACACACGTACTCCCGTGCACGTGCATCCAAACCCAGTCCAGATGCACATACACAAGGGATCTAACACGTGCGAACTAAGCGTACGCGGAAGCTGTACATATCATAGCAAGCAACAAAGGAAAATAGCGGAAGCCAAAACAAATGCGGAACGGAAAAGACAAAGATAACTACAATACTGGAAAACCAAATACAAGTCTGAGTACACGACAAAATAAAGATGTACAAATATACAGAGTACAAAGTCCAAAGTGCCAAAGTGCCAAATACAAAATCTCAAAAAACCAAAACTCAAAACAGAAGGCCACTGATATGCATGCACGCACTCGGCAGAGATGATCAGGCCCACTCTGCCAAACCGGAGGGTGCCTCTACACTCGGCCCTGCAACCTCCTCGACCGCCGGGGAGTCGGGCAAGGGATCTGTGCCTGCAACACCACAGACAACACAAATGAATACAACGATCCAGCAAATACAAGTAACAAGGATGAAACACTCATAGTATCAAAGTGAATAAAATAATGACAGAAGATTAAATACAGAGTTTCATCTTAGTATGCTAAGCAAATCGTGCATAGAATTAAAGCATGATAAGGGAATCAAAGTATAGAAATACTGAACTAAGTGGCTACTACGTTAACCATATTCTCTCCAATAGAGAGCAAAGCAGAGCAGATGAGAACACCACTGACCGGGCCAAGGGTACAAGTGGGTCTCGGTTTCCTGGGTTCCGGGGTCCCAAGACAAAGCGACACTGCAGTGATACAGAGATACAGAGATCTAAGCCAGAGGTAACCCCGTCGGGCATCCTAGGGCTGAGGCTGAGTAGAGCCAGACTAATACCAATCAAATCAAATCTAAAAGAAGGGAGATTATCCGCTTTGGACTCACCGATGGCAAAGACCGGATCTTATCCTCACGTGTTAATCTCTGGGCAGAGCCACCAGGGAATACCCAAAATATACAAAGCCAGAAATATACAAAGCATAGCCAAAATACAGATCAGAACATAGATTAAGTCAAAGCACAGCATAGATCAAAGCGTAGTGCAAAACGAAGAATAAAACAGATATACAGAACGAAAGCAAAATGACTGCGGAATGCATAGACATAGATTGGCAGAACAGAGGGCAAAGCTGTAAACAATATGCAATGCATCTCAGATTAGTACAGAGTCAAGGTTTATTACAAACCAATACTAATCTAGTTGTTCACTGTCACTAACCGTGCATGTTGATGTAGTTTTAAGTTATTCAATGCACCGTTGCCATCAAAGTGTTGCAATGAAATCCTCACGTGCACCGAAGTCCCTTAAACCAACACCCATGGGGAGGTGCTTAACAGTGATCAACGCTCACATGAATAAGTCACATCCTAACAGACTCTTCATGCGATCCAAAGAATCCATTGGGCCTGTTTACATGAGTGGTTAACCTGTATTTGAGCCCTACAAGTCTCACCATTATCCTAAGTTATATTTCAGAATTGCCATGCCTAACGGTTTAGCCATGAGGGACCTATGGTTGAGCCGAAGACATCTTACGCGCTCGTCGTAATATGCACTACGGCTTCACCTTGGTTCCATTCAAAACACAGCTAAACTGGTCATCATCCACCTCTGATTTGATACCTTTTTCGGCTGAGCTACGGTCAATATACGGCTTAGCCGTAGACCAATCCACGGCTTAGCCGTAGCATTCCACGGCTTAGCCGTAGCCACACCGTAGGAGTGCTGTATCGGGAAAGTTTCGACTGATCAGAGATTTAATTCACGGCTGGGCTACGGTTGGGTCACGGCTAGCTTACGGCTCAGCCGTAGGACAATTTACGGCTCAGCCGTAACCTAGCCGTAGAACAAAAGTGAAATTTCAAGTCTCTGGAACATGAGCCGTAGAAACTTACGGCTTAGCCGTACAATACAGAACACGAATTCGGGCTGAGTACAGAAACTGAAATTCGGTACAGAAACGTCTCAAAACAAGTTACAGAGGTTCCAAATTCACAAAAATTGGCTGTAAAACATTCTATACAAGGAATAAGAAGGAATCAAAGCAATCAAACAAAACACCCATATGTGTTATCAAAGCCTGTACTTATACTTGCCTCAAACTCTGTCAATCCAATGAATCAAGCTCCAAATCAACTAAAATCAAAGCAAATCAAAGAAATAAACCATGCATGAGCTGTAGGAAACATACAGAGCTTGGAGAAGGAATCCAATTGGAGAGGAAGAATCCAAAACCCACTTACCTCAAGCAATAGACAGAGATGAGAGAGAAGAGGAAACCCAAATCAAGATGGGTGCAAGCTCCCAACACCAACCAAGATCGGAGAAGAGAATGGAGAGGGGAGAAGGAGTGGAAGAGAAAACGTGGAGCTCTCCTTGCATGCACGTTGAAGCCAAATGAGCAGGGAGAGAGACACCTGGGAGCTGACTCATTTATATATAAGTTCTGGAGTTTAAGTCAAAGTCCGGTAAGTTTCGGTTATTTACAAATCAAGTCACATGGGGGTCCAACTCCTCCAGTTGACTCCAAATGGGTCTGACACAGTTACAGCAATTGACGAGCTCAATAAAATACACGTGCTGACACCAAGATGATGCAAAGATGATGCAAACAAAGCAAAAGCAAAATTGCGAAAAAGGGCTTAGAACTACTTATCTCAGGTCAAAGGTTACTCAACTACCTATCCAAGGCCCAAAACCAAGTCCAAAAGAATAAAACAACAAAAAAACACGCTAATAAGCCACTAATCCGGCTCAAAGGGGATCGGAGTGTTACAGTCACCCATGGCTAAGCCGTGAGGCCACTGAAAACTAAGGTTAATTTAGATACTGTTAGGAGACCTTGTAGGGCCTTAGTTTTGGATCCCTGGGCCATGATTCCATGTATTTTGTCTACTGTATAAATGATCCATTTTTTCAAAAACTTTCTTTCTTTTTTGTAGAGACACATTTCCTTTTTCACTCCGTACATATAAATAAGTTCTAGTTATTGTGTATTGTGTGTGTATCCTCTTATTTCTTTATATGATACTAATAGCTTCCGAGTATGAATGTTTGGAAAAAAGTCCACTAATAGCAATTATACGTGTGACTTTCCCTTATGTGTGTGCACTTAAACTTGGGTCTAGGTGTGTATACACTGGAGTACATATGTCACTATTGTAGGTTTGATTCTAATACCCGAATTCTTGGGCTCAGGATGTGACATACGTATAGTATGGTATCAAAGCATGACATAATCCTTTTAAATATTTTAGGCATATAGGAAAGTGGTGCGGATACGTTAAAAGTAAGCGAATATCATATATTTTAGGCATATAGGAATGTGGTGCGGATACGTTAAAAGTAAGCGAATATCAAATATTTGACTCTCTAGTCCAATATTTTGATTTGTTATGGGGGAAGGTGATCGGGTATGTTTTAAGTTTGAGTGTTGATTTCTTGTTTTACAGGCCAAGGCGTCAGGATCCGGTACAAATAAAAATAATGAAGTGAACATGAATCCACTCATGGAAACGAATGAATCTGCTCCCCCAACAACTACCTTCAAATACCAAAGATCGTTTTATAACTGTGATGCAAGCAATTCAAGCACAATCCCAAGCAATGCCGGCACAGATGCAAGCAATGTAGTCTTTGCAAGTACAAATGGCTTCTATGGCTGAACGATAGAGTTAAGCATCAATCCAACCACATGTAAAGTAACAAGTGGTTTTTCAACCAAAGGAGAGTGACCCCAACACCTTGTATGAAAAATTTAGGAAATGAGGGGCTATAGAATTTCATTGAAAAGAAAATGCTCTTCAAGTGGATGAATGATTGGAGCATACTGATGATATGTTTAACACGGTTGTTTGCACCAACAGACAGAAAGTCCTGCTCACCGCTTCGATGTTTCACAATGTGGCAAAAACATGATGGAAGAGTGTGAGGGATTCATATAAGGACATGCCTGGTGTTATAGTGTGGGAGACTTTTAGGAAGCAGTTTAAAAGAAAGTTTATCCCGGCTTATATTCAAAGGGAAAAAGAAGTGGAGTTCTTAGCATTACAGCAACAACAAATGTCAGTGGTAGACTATGTACATACTTTTACCCAATTGTCCCAATATGTGGAAGACATGATCAACACAGAAGAGAAAATGGTTAATAGGTTTATCATTGGCCTGAATCCCATGTATAAGGATTATGTTACAGCTTTCCAATGGCCCGCAACATTTGATGATGCAGTAGATAGAGCCTATTCTGCAGAAACAAATGCTCATGAGAAGAGAGCTGCGGACCCCAAAAGAAACACATCCTTTAGTGTTAAGGGGCAAGTACAAAAAAAGATGAAGGCCGGACAAGGTGCTCCAAGTAAAGCAGGTGTGAAATGTAGCCATTGTGGAAAGCCTCACAAGACTGAGTTATGTTGGAGAAATATGGGAGCTTGTTTGATTTGTGGTTCCATGGAACATCAGATGGCTCAATGTCCAAAGTACAAGCCCACTCAACAGACAAGGTCTATTGTTCCCACTACGCAAGGCAAACTACAGCAATCACGTTAAGGCCAGAAGCCGAATCACCAGAATGCCCGTGTGCTTATGCCGCCACTCACAAGAGCGCGGAGGACGTTGATGGAGTGGAAGGTATTCTTTTTATTGGTAATGAAGAAGCACAAGCCTTGTTTGACTCGGGTTCTATGCTGTCATATGTAGCACCCCATTTTGTTGTGAAGCTACAGAAGTCGCCTAAGCCATTACCGTATGTATTGGTGGTGTCCACTCCTATTGTCAAGAGAGTGAAATGTAGTTTATACTACCCCTAATGTGATTTGAGGATAGAAGGTTGTTAACTCCTAGTTGACTTAATTTTACTGTTGATGTTAGATTTCAATGTCATTCTTGGAATGGATTGGTTAGCGAGGTATCATGCTTGTGTGAATTGTTATAATAGGACGATCCACTTTGATTTAGGAAATGGGTTCTGTTTTGAGGGAAATAAGAAGATATTCCCTAAGCGCGTTATCTCCACATTCAAAGTGGATAGGATGATACGCAAGGGGTGTGAAGGCTGTATTGGTTTTGTCACTGAGAAGAAGGAACTTAAGAAACTTGGAGAGATTCCGGTTGTACGCGACTTCCCGAACATATTCCCCGAAGAAGTTCTAGAGTTACCTCCTATTAAAGAAGTTAAATTCTTTATCGAACTTGTGCCAAGTACAGCACCGATTAGTAAAGCTCCATATTGTATGGCTCCTACGGAATTACTGGAGTTGAAAAAGCAATTACAATATTTACTTGATAAGGGTTTCATACGCCCTAGTGTGTCACCGTGGAGAGCCCCGTTATTGTTTGTAAAGAAAAAGGATGGCACACTTTGAATGTGTATTAACTATCGGCAGTTGAATAAGGTAACAATAAAGAATAAATATCCCCTGCCACGCATTAATGAATAGTTTGACCAACTCCAAGGTACAGCGTATTTCTCAAAAATTGATTTGAAATCTGGTTATCACCAATTAAGAGTCAAGAAAGATGATATTTCTAAAATTGCTTTTAGAATAAGGTATGGCCATTATGAATTTCTTAGAATGCCTTTTGGATTGACTAATGCACCTGCTGCCTTTCTGGCCTTGATGAATAGGGTCTTTGCTCCCTTTTTGGATCACTTCGTTGTGGTTTTCATTGATGATATTTTGATGTACTCAAAGACAGCAGAGGAGCATGCAGACCATTTGAGAGGAGCCTTGCTATTGTTGAGAGAACATCGATTATATGTCAAGTTAGAGAAATGTGAATTCTGGCTTGAGTAGGTAGCTTTTCTAGGTCATATCATTTCACGAGATGGTTTGGCAGTTGATTTAGCAAAAATCAAGGCAGTTGTAAATTGGCGAAGTCCAAAATCTGCGATAGAGATCAGGAGTTTTTTTGGACTTGCAGGGTATTATAGAAGATTTGTTCAGGACTTCTCGAAGATATCAGCTCCTTTGACAAAGTTAACTTGAAAGAATGTGTCCTTTAATTAGACTGAAGACTGTGAAGCAAGTTTTCGGACCTTGAAAGAAAAATTAACTACCGCTCCAATATTAACTTTACCAGATGGAGGTGAAGAATTTGTGATATATTCAGATGCGTTTAGAATTGGATTGGGGTGTTTTGATGCAACATGGCAAAGTGATTGCATACAGTTCTAGACAATTAAAGGAGCATGAAAAGAACTATGCCACACATGATCTGGAACTGGTAGCTATTGTGTTAGGTTTTAAAATTATGGCGACATTACCTGTATGGTGAAAAGTTTGAAGTACATTCAGATCACCGCAGGTTGCAATATTTATTTAAGCAACATGATTTAAATATGAGGCAGCGTAGATGGCTTGAATCCATCAAAGATTATGATTTTTCAATCAAGTATCACCCAAGAAAAGGGAATGTTGTTAGCAGAAAGACAAATATCTCAGTGCCTAATTGAGCTCAAATTTGTTCATACAAGATGAATTCAAAGACATGCCTGTGGAAGTAAAATTAGTGGATGATTTGGTGATGTTTGCAAGTATAGTTACTTTCTAGCCTGATATAATTCAAGCAATTAAAGATAGAAAGTTTGAAGATCTAAATCAAGTGCGAATTAAAGACCATATAGGAGATAGACTAGATTTCCACCTGGAGGATGGTGTCCTATATTTCAAGAACAGATTATGCGTACAAGCTCTTCATAGCCTGAAAGAGAGCCCAATGACGGATGCACAGTAAGCTAGGTATGTGATGCACCTTGATAGCACGAAGATGTATTGGAATCTAAAGGATCGGTTTTGGTGGAATAAAATGAAAAGAGAAATTGTAGTATTCGTAGCTAGGTGCCTTACGTGCCAAAAGGTGAAAGCTGATCATCAGAGGCCTCCTGGTTCCTTGCACCCATTGCATATTTCTCAGTGGAAATAGAAACACATCACGATGGATTTCGTTTCCGGTTTACCCCTAACGGGCGAGAAGAATAATGTAATTTGGGTGATTGTAGATACGCTAACAAAGTCAGCCCACTTTATTTCTTTTAAAAAGGGTATGACATTTTTTGAGATGGTCAAGAAGTTTATGGATAAGATCGTAAGGCTGCATGGTACCTTAGTGTCCATAGTTTTCAATCATGACAGTAGATTTGTATCATCCTTCTAGAAGGCTTTTCAAGGAGCTATAGGTACCAAACCAAATTTCAGTACTGCAGACCACCTGCAAACGGATGGACAATCTGAATGCACTATTCAAAGTTTGGAAGACATGTTGCGAGCCAGTGTCTTAAGCTTTGACGAAGAATGGAATAAACATCTATTATTGTGTGAATTTGCATATAATAACAGCTTCTATGAAAACTTTAGTATGGGTCCGTATGAAGCATTATATAGACGTAAATGTCGGAGTCCAGTTTGTTGGGAAGAAGTTGGAACTAGAAGTTTCCACGGACCGACAATTATTGCTGAAACTACCAAAAAAGTATAGAAAGCGATTGAAAATTTAAAGGTTGCTCGTTCAAGATAGAAGAGTTATGTTGATACTCGTAGAAGAGATTTGGAGTTTCAAATTGATGATTGGGTTTTTCTAAAAGTCTCTCCTATGAAGGGCACAGTACGTTTTGGCTAGAAAGGCAAATTGGCTCTAAGGTACGTAGGCCCTTTAAAAGTCAAGTTAGTAGGGTTGATGATTTAGCTTACAGGTTAGCGCTTCTTGTTTAGTTCTCTGGAGTGCACGATGTGTTTCATGTATCGATGCTCCGCAAATATGTTAGAGACCCTACCCACGTCATTCGGTATGGTGATGTCCAAATTCAACCAGATGAGTCATATGTCGAGCACCCGTTCCATATCATTGGTACAAGGAAGCAAATACTACGTACAAGGACCATATGATGGGTCAAAGTCTTTTGGGAACATCATGGTCCAGATGAAGCCACCTAGGAACTTGAAGAACAAATGGCTCGACAATATCCCAATTTTTTCACGCAAGTATGTTTTCATTCAAAAGACTGAATGATTCTTAAATGGGGGAGGATGTAACACTCTGACCCTAATTAAGAATGTTTAACGACTAATTGATTTAGTTATTAGCAATTTTTTTGAGAATTAGTCTAGTTAATAATGTTTGTCTTCATGATTCACGTTTGGGGTCATGGATAGGTAGTTGGGCTGAGTTTAAACTAGATTAAGTAGATACGAGCCCTTTTTCGTAATTTTAGAATTTGTAAATTCACGTCATTCATGCATCTTATTGGCATCATCACATGTGTCTCATTAAGCTTGTTAACTTTCGTATTTAACTTGAATGCAAATGAAGTCGTTTGAATTAGTTAGTCATTCACTTAACTTAAACTGAAATTATTCCAAGAAATATGGACTTTCTTATAAACTTCAGAAAACACGAGTCATATAAAAGGGTCCAACTAACCATTTGACCCTCTCATATTCTATGCACTCCTCTCCAACATCTTCTTCTTATTCTTCTATCTCTTCACTACTTTCTCTCTCGAATCATGGAGATAGAAGCTTTGCATGTGTTGTAAGGTCCCGAATCCCCACTAATCTTAGTTACATTAATCAATCTTGTTTTATGTTAATTAAGCCTTGTTGAGGTTAGTTTAACGTGAAACTATTGGGTTTGAGCCTTTGATAAATAGTTAGGCAGAGTTCGGAACATACTTAAGTAGTCAAGGACCTTTTTGTAAATTGCTCTTATCTCTTATGAACACCTCGTCCATTGCCTTTCGTGTAATTTTTCGTGTAGATCATCTTTTATGTTGGGCTTGACTTGATCTGAACTCGTTTTGAGCCAATTGAGGTCCATTCGGCCTAAACTATAATTTCATAAAAAAGTTTGGACTTGCATGTGAAATGCAGGAAAAATTGAGTTTAAAAGGGAACTTAACGTTCCCTGCAACTTTCTTCCATTCTTGTTGCTGGAGTCCTTTCTCTTCTTCAGAGTTTCTTCCTTTCCACTTGCAAATTGAGGTGCTATTAGGATTGGGAGTCTTGCATGTGCTAGGGAGAGTCCTCACCCATTTTCCTCTTCCTCATAGGAGTATTTCCTTCATTGAGAAGTACCTCCTCTTCAAGCTACAGCTCACTAAGGTGAGGGTTTTACTCCCATTCCATACGTTAAGGCTTGTTGGAGTCAAGAAGACTCCAAGCTATGACATGCACGCATTAATGCATCACCTTCACCATTTATATGTTGCCATGTAGAGAACCCACTTCTCCTTGGAGGTTTTCCCTTAGCCACACAACAAGAAGGACTTAGGAAAGGGCAAACACTGTTAAGAGGCAAGTATTTGAGTTTATATGTATTGCATGTGTGAATAAGTCATTGCATATTGAGTTAGTTCTTTCAATTTTCCCAATTTCAGTCCTTTCTCACTGTTTTACTTGGGTGCCAATGAGGTATGAATTGAGTTGGAGTGATCGAAATGAAATAAGAGGGTGTGTGAGTATAGAACACTCTCAAGGACATTCTAGTTGAGCCATAGAAATTTCCCACAAGTCAATTCTGTATGGATTTCGTAAGTAAACTGAGCTACAGAACTGACTTCAGGTTTTTGAAGCTTACGATGAAGCTACGGCTAAGCCGTGAGTGCTTACGGCTCAAAGTCCCGAAAGTAACAAAATTGACTTTTGTACTGTGGCTGACCCACGGCTCCACCGTAAAATGCACTACGGCTAAGCCGTGCCCCGCCCGTACCCAAACCGTAAGCTTTCTTACGGTGGATTTTCCAGAGAGCTCAAGAAACCCATTTTCTTCTACGGCTTGCACACGGCTACACCGTGTAATGCCTTACGACTCAGCCATAACCCGACGATAACCCAGCCGTACGCTAATATACTGCTAAGCCGTAAATGTGTCCGTACTATTGGAGGAAACCTAAATTACTTGACTAAGCCGTAACGTTGTATACGGTTAAGCCGTAAGAAGCAAGTGAATATAGGATATTAGGAACCCTCAATGAGTTGTAGGGCCTTAGTGTTGGCACCTCCCATACCACCATACTGGCCCAATGGTAGCCTATGCTGGAGAGAATGAACGATTCCGGATGATCTCCCAATGATAAGTCATGGATGTTGGCATAAGAAGGGTTGTCCCGTCTGCATATGAGGTGACACCAAGATGTGGTAACACAACGACACCGGACGTTTTATGAGTACATCGTGTTGAATGTCCTTGGGGATCGTGGGTTACATAATATAAGGGGAATAATGATTCTTGGATACTCACCCAATTCGAATGCATTCATATTGCTATGATAGATTACCTTCGAAATGATTTGTTATCGAATTCACTTCCTCGAGCAAAACCTGAAGCAATGCAGACCTGAGCTTCTAATGAGTGCGTGTCTAACAAGCTAGAGCTTTTACTGAGTGTGTGCTTGCTAGCCAAGGGTGTAGCCGAGGTTCGGGCCTTTGTAGCCCATATGCATATGCTTTGCTTAATTATTCGCCTGCCTTCACGAGTAACTATTCCTTATGTATGTTATGACTAGTTGATTGAATCGGAGTCGGCACCACTTAGCTTGTTCCCTTTGGGTATATGTATATCACTACTGCGGTAGTTTACGGAGGAGTTGTCGACACTCCTCGGGAGGCTAGCTTGATCTCCTAGCGACCCATATGTATGTTCCATTTCGGGAGAATAGAGCATCGTGGTTGCCATTCAGTATGTATGATGTTTTAATTGTACTTCCTCATCCATTGTCATTCATGCACCATATGTCTAGTAAATATTCATTGCTTCCTTTAATTAGTGTATACTGTTAGGTTCATTTGATATAACATGTTATACTTGCTTCATATGCCTTAATACTTGCTTAACCGTCGTGTTAATAGTGTTACCCTTGGTATTGCAGGTATAGAATCCGGTCCCAACTCGGGTGCTGATGCGCCCCCGGAGAGTGCCCCAACGGTACCTTGGGGTATAGATGAATGAAAGGATGGCGACGTCTTTTATTAGTCATCCTACGGAGTGCATCAATCTAGGAGGTGTTACAGTCACATTCTGGTCTTCCATTGGGGAAAGCGCTTATTGGACTTTTGTATCTAACTTCTTAAGTAGTAGTTGGGTGGCATGAAATGTAATTAAACGACTTTAACACTGATATGTATATATATATCTATCTAAGTATGAAAAAGGATATGTTTTCTTATTGCTCTTGATCATTACAAAGTATTTTGCAGGAGCCCGTTTATGATGAGTTATATTCCTACGTGTGTTAGGATTCCTCACACGTTCCTGTGAAATTTTTCTTATAGGAATTCGTGCCAATCTTTCAGGGCACGGACTTCTACGGGATTACGTATCCACGCCCTGGGGGCCCACTTGAGTCCCCAAATTCCAGGGATCGAGGCGTGACATGTGTGGCCTTAGAATCTTCCTCTCCATTTCCATCATCCTTGAGCTCTCTTCTTGTCTTTGAAGTGGAAGACTTAACCATCTTCTTTTTCTAATCCATTTTTAATGTAAAAGTTTTGTTTTTCATTATAGTTTTCTTGAGTCTAGAGGACTCTCATTTCACTACATGTACTTATCTCTTTTCATAATTCTTGCATGCATGACAATTAGATCTAAAAATACCCAAATTGAGGCAAAGGAAGGATTAATAGCTTAAAAAACTTAATTGAAGGTAAGTATAAGCAAATTTTGGTTGAATACATGTTGGTACATCTTAATTATTATGACTCCTACAAATCTTTCAATTTTAATGTATTTTATAGCCCTTCTTTTATACTTCCATTTTTCCTTGTTTGGAGCTGCATATAACTTTCCAATTCTGAAACAAAATCAAATTGCTCTAGAAAATCTAAAGCTTATGGCTACACTGTAGGTCTTCCACGGCTCCAACTCTAGAAAGTAACAATTTTGAAATTTATACTACGGCCAAGCTACGACTAAGCCGTAGGATGTATTATAGTTGAACAGTGACCTCCCCATGTATGTTGAGGGCTGAGACTCATTCATGTGTGTTGTCTATTTATTAAGTGCCTCCCCATGGGTGTTAGTTTAAGGGACTTCAACACACATTTTCGATACAATGTAACACCAAAAAAAAGATAACTGTGTATCGAATAACTTAAAACTACATCAACATGCATGGTTAGAATTAATGGATGACTAGATTAGAGTTTGCTAGTAAACCACCTTGATCCCATGAAACTGAATTGAATTGCATAGCATATTGACTTACGGTTATTGTTTTTTATTCTTCCAATAATGATTTGAATTGAATGATTATTTCTCAATTGATTATATTTGCATTATTTCTTGATATACTCTTTTTATTAACCTTGACATTAAATTGAATACGAATGAATTGAATATGAACATATTACACGCATGATTTGAATATATACTATATGCTCATGTCCTTCCTCAATAAATGAATTATATGATTTACTTAAGTTCATGTATATGAATGAATCGAAATGTTTTGGCTCTACTTAACTTCAACCTTATGATATTCAGCGGGGTTGACTTTGGTGTAGCATGAATGTTGCCGCTGTAATATGCTTTTCTTTGGGCTTTCGGACTCCAGGAGCTAGAGACCCATTCGTACCTTGGCCCAGTTGATGGTGTTCTCAACGTATAGATTCCTAGAGGAAGGATATGGTAAATGTAGTAGCCACATAGTAAAGTATTTCTGTTCATTGAATCTTATAATATGCTATATTTAAAAGCACAACATGCCTAGTATACTAAATTGAAAATCTATCTATGATCACTTGTTAGTGATTTTTATAGACACGATGCGTGTTATCTTAATTTTGCTTATGCTTTGCTGATTTAGTCTTATTCACTCATTACCCATTGATGTTACAGGCTCAGGTTCCTTTTTCGATCCCTTGAAGGTCGAGAAGACTTCAGAGGAGATCTCCAAAGTCCCGCCAGGATTAGATGAGTGGATAGCAGTTCATATCTGACCGATCCATCCCGGAGTGCGACTAACATTAGTATAGGTCTTATATTGGGTTGTGGTTGCATTAAGTTCATTTTGTTATGTATGGGCCATAATTCCAAGTATTTTGTCTACTGTATAAATGATCCATCTTTTCAAAAACTTTCTTTCTTTTTTGTAAAGATACGTTTCCTTTTCACTCTGTACATATAGATATATTCTAGTTATTGTGTATTGTGTGTGTATCATCTTGTTTCTTTGTATGATATTGATAGCTTCCGCGTATGAATGCTTGGAGAAAAGTCCACTAATAGCAATTACATGTATGACTTTCCTTTGTGTGTGTGCACTTAGACTTGAGTTTAGGTGAGCATACACGGGAGTACGTATGTCACTATTTTAAGTTTAATCATAATACCCAAATTCTTAGGCTCGGGATGTGAGTATATGCATGAAAGGAGAATTACCTGGCTTTGCAGGCATTGATGACTCATTAAGAACCATCTTTTTGTGATATAAAAACTATTCACAATAAATCCAATTGGGTGTCTACTGTCTAGTCTCCTTATGATAATAATCTTTTGTATGTGTCCATTACAATTCATTACCAGCCACACTTGTTGATAAAAATATGAAATGTAAATGATAGAAAAAGGTATTAAAAAAAGGGCTTCACATGTTTGTTTAACTAATCTTATTGCTAGTAAACATTAGAAAAGGCATTTACCAAGATTTGGGCCACTAAAAGTTTCTAATAATGTGACATAAGACTATGAAATCAGCTTTCAATTTATGAAAACTTTGAATAAGATTGATATTTGGTAAATGGTTAGTCAGTTGGTTCACTTTTTTTTTCCTGTTAGATCAAACTAGCTGCTCAAACATGCCACATGGGTCGATGCTTAGTTTCCTATTGATCAAACTAACTTCTCAAACATGCCACATAGGTCCATGCTTAGTTTCATGAAAGAAAATTGAAACAAGGTTTTTTTTTTTTTTGTTGGACTACTTGGTCTAGAGTGATACTTGTTAACTTGAGGATCCAGATATGCATGTGTGTGAAACAAAGGTGGTAACACCACTCAACCATGAGTGTGTTGGCAAACAAGGAAGGGGCTGAGTGTGTTGGCAACAAGCAAGGATGGTTCGAAACATAGAAAAATAAAATAAAGCCTTCAATCTACTTGAAGAATACAATAGAAAATAGTACAATAGAATTGTGAAGCATACAATAGAAAATAGTACAACAATGGAAAGCTAACATAATCTACTTGAATTTGGGATAATTTGTGTCATTAAGAGGGATTGAGTAAGTTGTTAATACTCGAACTCATTATTAATGAGCAGGGTTTGAGCTTGGGTTAGGGATCAACGTCTTTTTTTTACATTGTTTTCTATATCAATGAGCTACTATTGGCCTTGGCCTCATTTATAATATTAACCCAACTAAGCTTTTTTGAGAAGTTTAGCAAAACAGGCTCTGGCTAAAACTCAACTAATGATTGAGCTGAGCTCAAATTGAGCCGAAGCCCAGCTAAGTTGAATCTACACAAGGCCTTTCGACAAACCACTCAATGATTGGTTAATAACCAAGAAAAACTCAACATCTTAGGATACCATTCCAAAAAAAAAAAAACATAAAAATCTCAGAATCCACAATTCACATAACCAATTTGTATGAATAAAATGGAAGCTATGCAGTTTTTTGTAGCAAATTCACAATAGTCAAGGCAAGCATGGTTTCTTTTAAGAACAAAGAAAAAGACATACCAAGCTATATAATAATCAGGTTTGTGAATACAAGCTATATAATAATCAGGTTTATGAATACAAAAATTAGAAACATTCTAGAGCACATATATATTCACACATTTTGGCAAGCATGGTTTTCTTTATTTAAGTGCAAGTTAGTGTGTGTCATTGGTTCCAACACTATGAGAATGAATATGCTTACCAAGAATGCTCTTTCTAACTGCCAGACAGTGCGCCATCTAAGGGAGCAGGGGGAATGGATCTAATCTTTGATAGATGCATCCTCATCATGGCATCGAGCTCCTCGAAACGCTAGAAAGGAAAAGGGAAGATAGGAGAGGGCATGGCATTGAAGAAGAAGAAGACCTATAAGAGAGGGAGGGCTAGACGAGATTATGATTGGCGAGCCAGTCATAGAGAAGGGGGACTAGAGGTTTCCATTGCCTAAAAGCATATCATTGATTGAAAATCAAATCTTTTTCCAATTTTCAAAGACTAAAGAGAAAAATCATGCAATTTCACTATCCAACAAAAACAAATCTCCATAGTAGGAGATCCCTTTCCATCATACACAAAAACACAACTTCAAAAAGAAATTTCAGATCTACTCCAAATACCAATTACACCACTTTCTGCTTTGTTATGAAGAAAAGAAAAAATCCGACCCACATTTAAGAAAATACAAAGAACTGCTTAATATTTTCTCCACATTTAAGAAAATACAAAGAACTGCTTAATATTTTCCCAATAGTCAGAACTCAGAAGTCCCTTAAAACCAAGATTTTTTCCACCATGAATACATATTCAAACAAACATACCCATAATAGACAAGTCAAAAATTTCTCCAATAACCTACGATTTCCAATTGAAACATGCAAATTCTTCAATAAAAAATAAAACTCTAAAAAAAAACAAAATCAAAACAAGCAGCAAGAAAAAAAATTGAAATGGAGACCAAAGAAAAGCACAAGTATTTGAAAAGAAATTACTACCCAATAAAAGAAGATATATAGAGGGTTTTTTAGCAAAGAGGAATCTTGAAGGAGAAGAGGGTTTTACTCGAGAGTATCCAATGGATAAAGAGGAATCTTACGTGTCTATGCAATGAAATAGCTCGTCTTTGGATGAATGCCAAGGCTTGGAGAGAGAAGAGGAGTCTTTGAGCTTTTGGCGAGGGAGAGAAGGAGGGGAAGAGGAGGGGGCGCGACAAAGGGTGGGATGTGAAGTGAGGAATTGCAAAAAGGAGCACACGGAGTAGTGACAAAACCTAAATAACCAGCAAAAACCCACATGAAGTAGTGACTAAACCCAAAATGAATACTAGGGTTACTGAAAAAAGATGTCTTTAAGCAGATTAAGCAAAGGCCACCCAAAAATAGATAGCTTAAGTTAAAAAGGCAGAACTACATACAAGTTAAAAAAAAAGAAAATCCAAGATAGGAAGAAAAAGAAGAATGTTGCAAACTTTACCCTAATTCCATAAGCCCATTAGCAAGTATATGTAAATCCCTCTTGTCTGACAAAGATATCAAAGTATGCTTCTTTCCTACCATCAAAAAATGCACAAAATCAGTCACCAAAGTCTAATCCAAACACATTCATACAAATACAAGTAGAAAGATACAAACTTGCTATAACAGAAATCATTATAGAAAAAGATGTAACCAAAAGGAGGATGCGATGGGGTTTTGGAATTGGCCATGGCTTTGATGGACTCAAAATGGATCGAGAGAGAGAGAGAACGGATGGAGGCGGAAGACAAAAAGGGACTGTAGAAGAAGAAAAGATGAAGTAAGAAGAAGAAAAGTGTGAGTAGTGAAAGGGGGAGGGGGAAGAGAGAGGGAATAAAGATTAGGGTTTTGAGGAGTACGTTGTTGGGGAAGTTGGAGAGGGCGATTTTGGGGTGGAATTGAGAGAGAGGAGGAGGAGTGAGAGAGGGAGGGACGATTCTTCGAGGATTATGTGAGTTGGATGATGAAAGGGTCTGAGAAGGAGGAGGAGAAGAGAGGGGTCAATGGTCTAAGTTTGTTGGGGTTTTGCCAAAAATTAGAACAGGCAGAGAGAGATGGAAGGAGGAGGGAGGGGGGGGGGGGGGGTGGGAGGGCTCACCGTCGTTATACTGGGCTTGAACAGAAAGGTGGGACGATTCTCCTACAAACAAGGAGAGACAGAGCAGGTAGGGATCCGATCTTTACCTAGCAAAGAGAGGGCTGGCGACGTAATTGGGAGCCAATGCGCAGATCTGCTAGAGAGGGACTCATTTCTTTGCCAGAAAAAAAGGGATGAGAAAAGGTATTAGAGATTTTCTGAGGTTTGCACCAAACACACAACTGGGAGCATGCCAATATAATTTCGAGCGGTTGCCGACGAATTAGAGCTCGTCACACAATATAATTATCATTTGGCAATGAACTGTAGTTGTCGTTAATAAAAAGACTTTGGCTCAAATTTAGGATCAAGGCGGGAATTCATCAAGGATGACAATGGAAGACAAATTATCACGTGTGTTGAGCAAAAGTTAAATATACAGCGATGAATGAAGATGGTTGTCTCTAAATTTTGTCGCCGATGGTAATTTTCTTGTAGTGACTCTAAGGAACACCTTCAAACCATTATTAATCTAAAAACCCAAAAGATCTAATTATGGAGAAGTTGAGAGCTTACCTAGAGCTCAAGAAAGAGGGATAAGTTTGGAAAATAGTGTCCACAGGATAAGAGCAATGTAGGATGAAGATGCCAGAGAAAGACCAGTGGTTGGTGGCTAGCAGTGAGAGGGAAGGAGAAGGGACAAGAGGAAATGAGGAAATGAATGAAGAAAAAGTAAGAAAGTGAAGAGGGTGGTTGGGACGTGGGCGGCAAAGGGGCCTAATTAGCACCCTAATTTAGGTCCACCTAATTGTTTCTATAATTTTTTATTTTTATTTTTTAAGCACGCTCCTCGTTCCACCCCTGCATGGGGCTCACTGTGGATAACAAGATGCCAAATAATAATAATAAATAATACCCAGCACTGGAAAACAGGGATCATGACATCCAAATCTTAGTGGAACGGAAGAGGGGAACAGTCTAGATCATCACACAGGCCTTCGGGGAACAGATGAGGTCTAGTTAGGCCCATCAGCTCGACAGTCTAGACCATCACACTAACACAAATCTGATGATCAATGCAAACACTAAAGATAGGTCCAATTCAATCAGGACAGGTAAAGCAAACCCATGTCATCTAGTTTGGTCACAGCCACACTAAAGCTAGCAGGCTAACACCACGATCCTGATGCAAGCAACTAAGGTAGAAGACATGTCTCCACAGAGGAACCCTCACGCGGGTCTACTTTTCCAGTTGATGTGTGACCTGTCCTACCAAAGTTAAATATTTCTCATATTATCATTAACTACTTTTAGATGATGATGTTGTAGCACAGATTGGTACTAGAAACTATCAGCGGGAGATATGTAACTCTAAAAATAATGCCTTTCCGTAATTTAAAGTTTATTTACATTCTAGAGCATTTGATAAATCTCTAATTATAATTTTTAATTTTGAAGCTTATTTACAAATTAAAGTTTTTGTCTCTAGATTAAGAAGGTTTTGCCTTGGCCTGTCAATTTGGCCCTGAGATGAAGGGGCCCTCCCCAGCCTGACCCTCAAAAAGCCCTTAAAATGAGGGTTTTTGTTTCTAAGGAAAAGCCCCAGTGCTGGGCTTGGATAATTTTTCTAAATATAGGAAGTTGAGGGTCGGGATTGGACAATACTCTGGTTGGCCCTCCTTCTTTTATATATTTTATATAGGTTTTTGACAAATTACCTCCTGAAGTATTTTAAAATTCTCAATTTACCTCCTAAGGTTTAAATTTGTCCAATTTACCCTGTTAATTTACTAAATTTTGTAACAATTTGGCACTTCTGTCGGCACTTTGTTAAATCGATAATGGAAGTGTTAAAAGACCCATTGAACGTCATTAAAGTAAGGCTTTGACTGTAATGCTGATTGAAACAAATTCATTTCATCCTTCTTCTTTCTTCGGTTCTAGTTATGCAATATAACTTCTGTAAACAGCAACCCTCTCTTCTCTGGTAGTGAAGAACCAGTCCCACTCCTTTCCTTGCCTGAGCAAGATCACCACCGCGTGGAGTATTGAGATGGTTCATAGATAGATCAATATTTCTTAGATTGAGAGATTTAGTCGACTTGAGGATCACTCCGAACAATTGATTTTTGTAGAGATACAGGAACTTCAATTTTTTCAAATGTAAGAGACCATTGGGGATTTCTTTGCTCAGATTATTTTTTGAGAGATCAAGATACTCGAGGTCTTTCAGATTCCTAAAAGATTTCATGATTTCTCCAATCATATTCGATCCAACCATCCATAGATACTTCAGCTTCTGCAAACAACCAATTTTTGTGGGGATCCTCAATGGATATAGTTGCCCTATGCGGGTGAGTCGAAGAGTTTCGAGGTTTGAGAGAAGATTTTTTGGTGGAGGCAAAGGTTTCTAGCATCAGGAGACAGCTGATCGCAGCCGGAACATTGCCAAAAAATTCGTTTTCAAAGAGGTCCAGGGAGCGGAGGGAGGAGACCCGGTCAATTCCTGCAAGAATTTGTCCTATAAAGTAGTTCTGAGAGAGATTTAGGATAAGGAGATTTGAGTAGTTGAAGAGTGAGGTAGGGAAGTTTCCACAGATGGAATTGTTGTAAAGGTTGATTTGAGTGAGATTCTGGAGATCGTAGATGACGGAAGAGATGTTTCCAGGAATGTCCTTGCAGGGAAGTATGATGCTGGTGTTATTGTCGTCACTGTTGACTGAGTAACGCCCATCACCGGAGTTGCTGCTCACCACCGGCCGTCAACTAGCCACCGCCCACCATTCTTCACCGTTAGAGAAGAGAGGGCTGTTGTTTGCAGAAGTTATGTTCCAGAACTAGAACTAAAGAAAGAAAAAGGATGAGACAAGTTTGTTTTAGTCAACATTACAATCAAAGCCTTCCTTTAATGACATTCAATGGGTCTTTTAACACTTCCGTTTATCGATTTAATGGGGTGCCGATGGAAGTACCAAATTGTTACAAAATTCATTAAATTAAAGGGGTAAATTGGATAAATTAAAACCTTAGGGAGTAAATTGAGAATCTTAAAAAACTTCAGGGGGTAATCTATCAAAAAACCTTTTATATAATATATGAATTTATTATTTACGTAAGTATTCACTAAATGGCCCTTATCATAGTCACTTGTACTAATAAAATGGGAATATGATTGCAATTTTATCACCACTTAGCCATTACAAAATGTCTTAAAAACTCACACATATACCTGGTTTATTTGATCCATATTTATTTATTTAAGTTATGTATTGTATTTAATGATAAGTAATAAGTACTACACGATTACTTATAACCCTTTTCTTCTAGTTTTATTGCTTCTTTCTTAAGCTTTTTATATATTCTTTTTAGTTCAAAAGGAGATGCACTGTTTCCGATTAATAAGAATACAATTCTTCCTCTATCAAGTTACATGAAACGCTAACCAATTTGTATTTTGTATGTTCATGGAACTTTAAGGATATAGAGTGGTTAAAATATCTTTTATAACTCTCAATTATTAAAGGTTTAAACTTATAGTATTATTTAAGTGCATTTATTTTTGTAATTGAAATCTAACAACGTGAAATCTTCAAATCAGTGTTAAATTAAAAATAATGCTAATCAATAACAAGTTTGTGAATGTAAATAGTTTAAAATTTTCAAATATAAGATACCACGAGACTGATTTCATACATGAAAATTTGTTTGAAAGGTGTGAAATAGATCAAATGCTTCAACCATTTGCCTACTTTGTTCGATAAAAGCAAGTTTTTAGAGACAACATATAATGATTCCTTCACAACTGAGTTTAGACAAGATGACACTCAATCGACAATTAATTCCTGATAAAAATGTCTAAAAATAATAATGGTTTTCTTATTTTGAAGCCTAGCCCTGAGCCTTGCTCTGGCCTGGCCTGACCCCTTTAGGTAGAGAAAGGGCCTAAGCAGTACAAGCCCTCTGAGGGCTTTGGCCCACCCAAGCCTAGCGTTGCATATATTGAGAGTTGCGTTAGGACAGCCACAAGCTTGGTCTGGCCCGACCCTTTTTCAGCCCTCGTTATGGGTTTCAATCCAGCAGTGTTCTTTAATTTTTGAAGAAAGATTTGAAAGTATCCATACTGAAACTAGGAATTTTTTAAAGTGAAGACCGTTCAAGTACTACATCCAGTTACTAATAGAATGAAAGAAATTGTCCATACCGAATCTTTTGTCTTACAGGTCCCAATTCATTCACGCAACCAAACGAATGTCGACGAACCGGCCTCGGCAACTCCAGGAAGAACACCCAGAACATACAGCCGCTGACAGAACCCACCAATCAGCAAATGAGAGTAGCCTAGGTTCGCATCTTCAATTTTCGCAAAAATCTCTTCACTTCCATTCCATTCCATTCTTCCAACCATATATACCTACACCTGCAATGCAACCACTGCCTACATCACTCAAAAACAGTCCATTCTCATCTACTTTTCTCATACTCGATTGTGTAACGTCTAGCCCTAATTGATATACTAAATAATTATTTTGTAATTTATAATTTATTATGTATTGTTTGTATTTTAGTTAAAGTGGAATTAGGATTTGCATGGGACCCATTAGTTAGAGATTGAGTAGGGTTAAAATTATTTTTGGGCCATTAAGTGAGTTGATCCATTAACTTTTCATTTTGACCCACGTAGAATCCTATTAGAACTCTGTAATCATAACCATATTTCTATAAATACCCAAATATCTGTAGAAAAACCTAATTTTACAAAACTAAGGGTTCTCCTCTCCCAAAACCCTTTTTTACCCATGTCTCTTAACCAAACCCACCAGAGAAGAAAAGACTGCTGGCGTAGGAGTGTCGGAATCAATCCTTAGAGCGTCTCTTCACACCAAATGCCATCAACCACAGATCTGACGCAAGTGTTGGATGTATCTTAATTAGTTTTGTTGCTTGTCCCTTGATTTGGCTGGTCTTTGATCATGTAGATTTGCCCTCAGCCCTCTCATGTAAATAAATAGGAAGCTTTTTTGTGATAAAAAAAGAAAGAAAGAATGTTATTGCGTAGGCAGCCCTGCTTGGCACGTCAGGCAGCAATGCTACCTTGCACCACAAGTAGGCCTGCTGCCTAGGCCTGGTGGCTGGCCTTACTGCCTGGCAGGCCCAGCTGCCAGGCCAGTCCTGGTGGGCAGGGCTGGACCTGGTGGGCTGGGCTGGGCCATGTGGTTCGCAGATTTGGAATTTTGGGTTTATTAATTTGGACTTAATTAGAATTTTGATTAAGAAATTTAATTAGGATTTAATTTAAATTTGATTTAGATTTAATTAGGATTTTATTAGAATTGTGATTAGGGATTTTAATTAGGGTTTTAACTCGAATTAATTATGGTTCAATTAGAATTTCAATTAGGGTTTAAAGTTAGATTTCATTATATATGATTAGAATTTTAAATAAGTATGATTATAATTTTAATTAGGAATTAATCAAGGTATGATTAGAATTTGAATTGGGGTTCAAATTATGGTTTGGTTAGGATCTTAATTAAGATATAATTAGGTATGATTAGAATTGTAAATAAGTTTGATTATAATTTTAATTAAGATTTAATTGGGTGTGATTAGTATTTTAATTAGTTCAATTAGAATTTTAAGTCAGATTTAAATTGGGTTTGGTTAGAATATTAACTAGGATTATGACTTGATTAGAATTTTAATGAGAGTTTAATTAAGGCATGATTAGAATCTTAATTTGTATTTAATTAATGTTTGGTTAGAATTTTAATTAGGGTTCAATTCAGGTTTGCTTCGTTTTTAGTTTCGGGTTTCTGTTTCGGATTTGTTCTTGGGCTTTTAATTTCATATTTAAATCCAAGTTTGGTTTGGGTTTGATCTTGGGTTTAACCAGTTTTCTTTTGAAATAAAACAATAGGGTATTTTGTGCACATTAATGATTAAGAACCTAATTGTCCCTCTCCTTTGATCATAATTGGATTTAGTTTGGGTTTGGAATTTAATACGAATTTGAATACTTTTTACCTAAATTTGTAAAACACATTAACATTACATAATTGGATTAGATGGACTAGAATTAGATGTAGGTTTTGATATTTTTTTTAAATTTTGTTAAACACTAAGTTTACATAAATTGGTGAGATCTTTACATGAGGCCGTGTTCGGGTATGTAGTTCTCACCAATCATGATTAATTCGTCGTACAAACCATGTGATCCCTTACGCGGTGGTAATTCGACATATATTTATTGGGAGCCCTTAAGTGGGTTTATGCACCAAATTTGTGGGATGTGGCGAGTTGTACCTCACCCGTGGTTCTAGTCGAATTGTTGGGTAAGGAAACATAGTCTTTGCCCTTAGGTTAGATTTGTGGGTTTCCTTTTTTCCTTCGAGTTTGCATGCATGAATTTCTTTTGATTGGCTCAGTTAGCATGTGCCTTGCATTGATATAACTAAGAGTGGCTTGACTTTAGAAATCAAATAAGTGAAGTTCGGTTTGGACATTAGTATGTACTTGTCAGTCAACCTCTTTTCTGACTTATGTTTCTATGTCGAGCAAATATCATGTATATGATTTAATTATCTGTATTATTATTATGTATGCAACTTTATATATCATTCAGGGGCAATTACATAGCTGTAGCTCATTTTAGTTTTTCATGGCAAATTGCAGATTCAATTCATCTTAGTTCTATTTGATTATCTGACGGTGGACCCCTTGTACTTAGTTAGTTAGGGTTAATCACCCAAAACGGAGGCTTTGCTTTCGTGTATACATTATTACTGCTCATTTTGTCAGTATGTTTAGTATGTTCCGTTCATTTCGATAATCTTATACTATTTTAATCATATCTTAATAATGTGAATAAATCTTTATTGATCTTGCTTACTATTCAAATTATGTCTATAGCTTGTCTTTGACTTTGAATATATGGTGTATAGGTACCGTTGCCAACTTTACCGAGGTGCAAGCGGAGGATCAAACGTTTCAAGCGTTTGAGCCAATTGATGAAACCGTGTGGGATACCAATGATGGATTTGGAGCCGTTTAGGGCTGCACATTGATCGTCACTTAAATTTACCATGACGTTTAATTAAGGATTTTATCCTAGACTTTTATTGATCTTTCTTTTAAATTAATAATTTGGGATTGTCAAGGAATTGACTTTGGGTAGTTGATTGGATTTAATATTTATTTATTTGAGACCTTTACCCTTTAGCATTTTCTAATGTCACTTTGGATTTGATTTAAATTTATTTTGACCATATTATGACTTTGGCTTGGATTTATTATTATGGGATTTCTTTAAAAAAATTATTAATTTATTTTTTTTCTCACATTTTCCCCGTTTTAAATTGGGGGACGTGACAGATGGAAAGAAAATCCAGGTTTGCGGTGTTCTCAAACATGGATTTATTCTTCATCATCCCCGCCATTTTCCTCTTCCTTTCTTTCCCCGTGATGGCCCGTCAACATTTCAACCCAATACACAGTAAGCCCAATACTATCCAGCTTCAAACTTAACATCGTCCATGTCAAACAGCCCCAGACCACTATTTTCTCCACCTCCAAAGATCGTGAGGTTTGGTATCGGTCATTCTATATTACCTGCTGCAGGCTTTGCAAGCTTGGAGGAGCCAATGATGGTTTACGCCTACCACAACGTCATCAGTGGCTTCGCGGTGAGATTGACTGCAAAGGAAGTGGAGGCCATGAAAGCCATGGAAGGGTTCGTCTCTGCACGTCCCAGCCGGCTGCAGCGCCTCCAAACAACTCACATCCCTAGCTTCTCCGGCCTCAGCCAAGAGATGGGTTTATGGAGAGATTCGAATTTCGGCAAAGGGGTGATTGTGGGAGTGTTGGATACAGGTGTTTCACCTAGCCACCCCTCCTTCAGCAGCGAGGGGATGCCCCCCCCCCCGCCTCGTAAGTGGAAGGGGCGGTGCGACTTCAATGCATCTGGCTGCAACAACAAGATCATTGGTGCAAGATCTTTCCTCATGGGCGCCATGACTATAAAGGGATCATCATCAGCAGCAGCAGCAGTAGCAGTAACCCTTCCTATTGAAGAAAATGGCCATGGGACGCACACGGCCAGCACGGCCACAGGTAGTTTGTGGAGAAAGTAAGCGTGCTTGGGAATGCCAATGGCACTGCAGTTGGGATGGCACCATTAGCTCACCTCGCAATCTACAAGGTCTGTGGCCTAGAAGATTGCGCCGATAGCGATATACTAGCCGGTCTAGACGCTGCTGTAGAAGATGGTGTCGACGTTCTCTTTATCTCCATCGTTGAATTCCTTTCAAACCTCTTTGAAGACACCATTGCAATTGCCTCATTTTGGGCAATCCAAAAGGTGGAGCAAAAATATGAGACTAAGTCACACAAAAGTTAAGATCATGTATGATAATTGGAAGTGCAAGCCCGAAGGGCATCGATATGACAACATGCTGAGTACTTTTAGTCGGGTTGCCTATATGGCCAAGGATTTCGAGTAAAAGAGTACGGAGGTGATTGCCAAGTTGCTAGAAGCGGAGGCACAGATAAAAATTTGTAATGATGTTTGTGTACGCAATAGACCTATGTTTATAGGTACACATAAAGCATCAACTTATTTTCTAGATGGTCAGGTAGTTTCCAAAAAGAGCAAAACCAGCATGGATGATCCAAATAAATGTCATCGGAAAGGGCAACAGCCAAAAGATAGGAGACAATCTGGGATTGAGACTATCGTTAAAAAATTACGACGAAAAAACAACAAGGCCACAATCAAATCTAGTCGAGGCGATGAGAGGAGTAGGGTGGTAAATTATTTTAACATCCTTTTATTTTTATAAATAACATATTAATTTTGTCATCTCTACTTTTTTAATTTTTTTTCAAACTATACATGTGTAGGGATCAATCGAGGTTAGGAATGTGGATGTTAGAACTCATGCTATAGGATTTAGCAAGATTATCACGCAAGAGAGTGTGAGTTTGACTAGTAAGTATGACAGTATTTTACATATGGTATATTGCTACTTCATTGCATATTACTTAGCTGAATGCTAGTTTTAAATTGTAGGTGTCCCAAATGAATCAATCACAAGTGGATTCGCGGAGTTGTGACCTTAACCAGTCTCCATTCACATGGTCAGACTTCAGCCCTGAAAACATTAATTTGAACCTTTAAATATGACAGTTTGGAAATGCTTTTGGGTGTTTATACACGTCCAAAAGAGTAGAAAGTTCTACATGTGCTTACTTTTACTTTAATTTGTGTGCATTCTCATTTTAATGTGGTGTTGAATGGGTTCATCTCATGAAGATAATATGATTTTTGTTTAAATTGTAGATGATGGATATTTGGTTAGAACTCAATATTTGATTAGAACTCATGGTATGGGATTTTTGGCTGTATAATTCTGTGAAACTGAGACGTCGCCATACATTCTGTTACTCGAACTACTTTCCATATTTGTTTGCAATAATATTTCCACATTTTTATCTCACAAAGGGTTGATTTATTTTTGACTGGGGGCAATGACACAGAATTATATGATCCTTGGCATTAAAATGGGTTGAGCATTCCTTTAAAGAAAAGGTATTACTATAGTGGATGCTCAGTAATGGATGCTCTTGCACAAGCAGGTAGTTACTAGAAGAGCATAACTATAGCAAGTGTTTTTTTTTAATTTCTGTCTTTGATCTTTTTTGTTCTTTGTGACTTGTTTCCTTGTCTGTTTCCATTATCTGGTTAGGACTCCATGTATTTTATATTCCTTCTCAATCAATAATAAATTAAGTTATCTCTCAGAAAAATGACCCCACTTAATGGGCCAAAGAATTGCCTAGCGTAAAAGCATCAGGGTCGTTCAACTTTTGGAGCATCAGAAAGCCATGTAAGTAGAGAGTGGATAAGATCGCTTATATATGCCTTAGTATTGATGTAGCTGGAAACTATTCTGAAAATTTAGCAAACATAAGTGCTACAGTCATCCAGAAATGTCTATAAAGAATAACCATTCATCAAGGCAACAATAATTAGGTTCGTTAAGTTTCAATTAACGGTTCTTAAAGAGTACTAGAAGTTTCTAGTCAAAACTCAGCCCAATTATATGTGGTAGTTTGTTTGGAAAGACGATAAATAATTATATAGTACTAGTAGTCTAAGTGTGGGTCAGTAATGTATTGAAAGTTGTACCTTGAAAGTGTATGAGGAGGCTTAATGTTTGCATCCAAATCATCTTGGACTCATCTGTAGATCTTAGAATGAAAATAAAAAGTTTCTTTCTGGGATTTAATCTCCACTGTGTTTGGGTGCCAATATACCAAGGTGCTTCAACAACTCTTCCCCAATTTCAACATTTTTATGGACTCTACGTGATGCCAACAATGTTCTCCAAATAATGGCATTTGGTCCGATCGACATGGTCTTTATAAAGTGATACGCTTCAGCAATCAAACTAGCACGACCCAACATATTGACCATACATCCATAATGCTCAATCCTTGGTTTCACAGAGAAAGCCATTTCACAAAGAAAGCCATTAACAGAGTTTCAACCTTCTCAACGTAGTTGATGGGTGCATTCTCTTCAAACCAAACACAGTATGGATGAAATATCACATTTCACAACTACCATAATAAAAGTACATTTTCCATCTACAAATTTAAATACACCAAGTATCAATTACATAAAAATATTACGTTCGACACAGTACAACCACAAGAAGTAAGCCGTATACAATTAAACTAGTTGTGAACACCCAATATATTTGTTTAAGTCTCTCCATTCTACTAGCAGTATCTGCTGGAAGACTTGCAACTTCAATAGCAGTACCTGCTGGAAGACTTGCAACTTCAATAACACTTTTATCATTGGGCTGAGCACTGTGGTAAGGGTGGACATCATTAAGCATTAAACGGGCATATTCACCACACCAATAGATGAAGTTGTTGCATTCCTATTTTTCCTCTCCAAATAATAGCACATATATGGCATTGGTTAGTACATATGGGATAATATGCAAAAAAATATTTAAAACAAGCAAATATATTACATACCACTGGTCACGGACAAGAATATTAACGTCTACCATAATTATCTGTTGATTGTGAAACCTTGCCCACATAGTAGCTCATACGGCAATGACACAAACGTTGGGGTCAATTGGAAGTCCCAATAGATGAATATGATGCCATTTCTTTCTATCTTTTTAACTAGAATTGAGGAATAGTCAACAAACAATTGATCATGGAAATCACCTAATTTTGATATCAGTAATTCTGACAGTTAGGAAAAAAAATGCAAAGAAAAAGGAAATGATTGATTAAAAGATAAAAGAACACTTTTCTAAGCAGAAGCTCATACCTAGAAGCTAAAATCATGCCTTTTTTTTGTCTAAGTGCTTCTTAACTACTAATTTATATTTGTTTATTACTTGGCAACCTAATGCAAAACTCTTATTGTATACAGATAATGTAGCTTATTTACAAAAGATAGGATATTTATAGTAGCTTCTAACTAGCATGCACTGTTGAGAATTGAGATATCCAATATATTCAATGCGTACAATTACAAATGGCATACATCTCTACACTAAAAATTTCCATCGAAAGCCACATATTCATATCATTCACCACATGGCACTCCTATTCCATCTGAAACCCCAAAAAGAAATGGGTTCTCTTTTGGAAAACAAATTCTTTCATTTTCCTGTTGCATACATCTCCATACGAAAAATTCCCACCGAAAGCCACATATTAATGTCATTCACCACATGGCACTCCCATTCCATTTGAAACCCCAAAAAGAAATGGGTTATCTTTTGGGAAACAAATTCCTTCATTTTCCTGTTAAATACATCTCTACACTAAAAATTTCTATCGAAAGCCACATATTCATGCTATTCACCACTTGGCATTCCCATTCCCATTGAAACCCCAAAAATGCCACACATTCTCTTTTGGGAAATTCCTTCATTTTCCTATTTTCATTCCATCTAAGCCAAGAGATAGAAAGAGAGACAACCAAGAATAAAAAGAAGAAAAACAAAGATACAAAGATGGAGAGGAGAGAAGAAAGAAAAACTTTGCCTGCGTTTTAACCCGGTGTTTTGGGTTCGTTTTCTACAGAACAGTGAACAGAGAAAGGAGTTTTAGGCTCTGTGATTGCTTAGTTGAATAGCCTACTGGCCGTGCCTGGAAGTGAAGGATACTACAGAAGATCAAAATGAGTGCTCTATGTTTTTCTCCTAGTTTCTCGGTTCACAAATCCGAGAAATTAGGAAAAATAAAAGACCAAAGGGCCAGAAGGGAAAGAAAAAATTAGAAAACTAAAAAGAAAAAAGCTACCTCAAACCCTCATTTAGTAAATCAAAGGTCGGTGGTTATAAGTGGTGTTCACCTCTGCTGCATCCAGTGACTGGTCGTCACGAGGATGTCGGTGGTTGTTGGTGATGGCAGTGATATGGTTTAGAGTGGTAGACGTTGCTATGGCAGCATGGTGATCTGTGGTAGATGTTGGTGGTTGTTGGTGTTTGCTGATGTTCACCATTGCTTCGTCCTAGGAGGATGATTTTGGGAGAAAGGGGGAATGGGGATAAGCTCATCTGGTAGAGAGGACTGAGATGAGTTCACCCTATAAAGCTGATATATAAGTGTAGAGAAATGTTTACAGCAAATGTGATTTGAAATTTAAAACTGTAAACATCAAACAATGTGGGACCCACTTGCTAAGCAAGAAAGACAAACCATTAATTTTCTCAGGCCACATTTTCCAAAACCAGTCAAACTTGCACTTTGAGCGGAACAACACGGATGGAAGCTCAACTTGACAAGCAAGCATCCATGTGGGCTGGTGTGCGGATCAATGTGAAGAATCCGGTTTATGTAGACTTATTGATTTGCACGTTGAGTTGTTGACCGTGGCTCGCGTAATCCTCTAACCCCTCTTGAATGTTCGACAAATTTTCATTATTCAAGTTGAGCTCATAATCAATGCAACGGTCTAGTTTTTTTGGCAGGGTATGAAACCCTATGACTAATGACTTTCAGGAGATTCCTATTTCATAGTCGGCTCAAATAAAACACAAGTGGGCCCCACATATATGCCCCTACCTTATGATTTTCTGTGAATTACATTGCATTCTAGGTGTTTTTCATTAAAAAAAAAAACAAAAAAGCACAGCTCTACTTAGATGCATCACTCCACTAGGCTAGTCAATCTAGCCTTTAAGACAAGGGGCCCGGCCCTCAAAAACCCCTTAAGGGGTGTCGTTTATTAATTTCACATATGATGTGAAAATGTTTTACTTAAATAAATGACTCACATAGGCAAATGATTCACATGTGTAACAATTGTGCATATTTGTTATTTTCATACTCCTTCAAATGCGAATCTAATTGTACCTAACAGTTCACATGTTTTTCACAAAATTTGAAAAATCCATGGTGAATCAAGTGATGAGATTTTTTATAGAAACCATTGTTGGCCTTTTGAAGAGGATCAACAGTTTGGATTGAAAAAAAAGGCCCACAGAAATTAGAATTAAAGATCAAACAATCTAGCATTTTTTGTCAATATCCCACAATCTATGAAAGATTAATGGTTGAAATTTGATCCACTAGCCGTGTTTGGCCTTACAAAGAGATTCAACGTTTAGATATTTCATTTGACGCTCAAATGATCCAAAAAATGGAAAAAAACAAACTGCCCATTCACAGTGCACTGTATCAACGGTGCATGCATCCAATGGTTAATACTGTTTTATAAGGATATCTCAAGATTGATCTCCTAGCTAAAAATGGCCTTTTAATGAGATTAAGGGCTTAGATCATAAAAAGGGGCCCCACAAAATTTCAAAAATGAAGATTAACATCCCGAACAATTTCAATCATATCTCACAGTTTATGATGATCCAACGGCTGAAATTTTGTAGCATAGATGTTTTTTACATGAAAACATATTAGACGATTCAGATCTTGATTGAGATCCCCATAAAAAAATAATAAAAGGCATGATGGGCATTGTATCACCGTGGCTCCACCTTTTTTGAGTCGCTGTGAAACATTTGCAGCCTATTGAGGTGTGAAAATTGCAGCCCCTTTTTGCATGCCATTTACATAGAAAGGGGTCGTTTGTTTGCGGTGAAAATAATTTGCATGTGTAAATGATTCACATGTAAGTCATTTGCATATCATGTGACTTACTTTCCATTGTTTGTTTTTCAAATGATTCACATGCAAATTTGTGACTAATCTAATGGTTTGATGTTTTTTTTTTTACCAAAATCTTCAAAATCCATGGTGAGTTAAGAGCTGAAAATTTATCTTATAGTCATTTTTGAATTTCTAAAGAGGATCAATGGTCTAGATCGTACAAATGGGCCCACAAAAGTCCGAAATGGTAGATTTTGGGTATGATTAGTTTTACAAATATCTCAAAATTTGAGAAATATAAATGGATGAGATTTGGTATCACAACTTTCTTTGACCTTAATAAAAGAATAGACGGTTTTGGTCAAGACTTTGTAGCCCACAGGAGTTAAAAATTCAAAACAACCAAATTGTATGGCATTCATCCAATAGTTGTACGTTTTTTTTGAAAATATCTCAACATCCAAAATGAGTTAAGGTGTAAGGTTAGAGCTCCTAGCCATAATTGCCATTTTAAATAGATTCACCGGTTTGGATCATGATAATGGGGCCCACAACAATCCAGATTGGAGCATCATTGTTTTTGGACCTTTTTGTAAATATTTTAAAATCAGTGATGAATCAACGGTTGAAAATTGGGATTCTGACCGTGTTTGATCTTCTGAAGACAATGACCAGCTCTGGTTATAAAAATGGGACCCACAGTAATAAAAAAAATAAAAAGCGGACTGTTCTTCCATGCAGTGTAGTAGCACCCTATAATAGTAACCTGTATAACTTTTTTACACCACAAGAGATGTAAAAATTTTGAGCAGAAAAATTGGCCTTTTTCGCACCAGGTTTACATCTATTTTAGGTATCTCATGTGTAAATCAAGCCAAACAAACATAATGGTGTGTAACTATTACACGTTAACCATTTACATATGTAAACTACTGTAAACAAATGACCCCTAAAATCACATACAATTTACACATTATATGTGTAAATTTTAAAAACAAACATATATATGTGAAATCATTTCACATGTAAGATGATTACATATGTAAAAGTACTGAAAAGCTGGGGTTAGGCTTGGACAATTGTTTGCAAGCCTTGGAATGTGAGAGCCTGCTTGAATAGTACTAGACCAACCCGAACCTAGCCCCCCTAGTTTTATTTATTTTATATAATATATGTAAATAGATACTAAAGTGCTCTTATCACAATCACTTAGTAGTAATAAAATTTGGATACGAAAAACAGTTTCATACCCACCTACCCATTACAAAATCTCGTAAAACTCCATACACACATACTTGGTTTATTTCATTTATATTTAATTATTTAAATTACGCATTTACTAATTAATACATAAGCTTGCAAGGTTGCTTCGAATCACTTTCTTCTAGTTTTGTTGCTTTTTATTTAGGCTTTTCATATTTTTCTATATATATTCATGTTGGTTCAAAAAGGGGGTGTACCCCGACCTATTAATAAGGATGCACATTTTCCTCTATAGAGTTACTTGGGATTCTTAGTTTGTATGTGCATAGAAAAAGTTTTGGAGTGATCCAAATATTCTTTTAGTTAGATAATTATAACTCTCAGTTTTCAAAAGTCTACTAGTAATATTTTTTAAGTGCATTTATTTTTGTGATACAAATCCAACAACTAGGGGTGTTCATGGGCCGGGTCGTGCCAGCTAAAGCATATCTAAGCCCGGCCCAACTTTAGAAACATTGACCCAAGTCGGGCCTGAGCCCAATAGAGGTTGTAAAAGTTAGGCCAAAGCCCATCCATTTAATCAATCGGGCTAGACCAAATCGAGCTTTTTATCAATTTTGCAGTCATTTGAGTAATGGTTTGTACTGAAATGAATATATGATTTTTTAGTAAAAATAATAAGAATAACAACAAATGGTCGATATCAAATCAATTAAAGTCATCAATCACAACCGAGACAAGAGATAGAGGAGTGACACGTTTATAGGATTGAGAAAATTTAACCCACCATAATAGTGGAGAAAGGTCTATTATTATTCAATTCACCATAGGGGCCTATTTATAAAGATATGAAACCTTAGGTTTTATATATAATAATGGTTGTAAGTGCAAGATTGTCGTTTTTATAAAAATTGAGTAAAAACTAACGTCCCTTCTTCTTTACCATCAAATCCAGCAATGTTGGATATGAAAATATTAAAATTTAATATAAATTCATTAGTTGACATAATATCAAAAGTTTAAATCATTTATTTAATCCAATGTAACACATGAACTAGTCATTAAATTAACCATAATACTAATAAAAATGAACTCGTATTACCCTCTAAGTCTAACAACATTCAATAATGGGCCTAGAAGACTAGAGAAAAATTGCAAATTGCTTGCTTTTAAAAAATATACTTTGAGCACGATACTGTAATTACAAAAAAAAAATTAAATAAGTTTCTTAAACATCATAAAATCGGTTTGTATTCACATCATTTAGACATAATTTTCTTTTTAATTATCAACCCTTTGCAAATGCATATATTGATGACATTGATATAATTAAATGCTAGCACTATAACTCGTGCTGAGCAAGAGTATACTTATACTATGCAAATCAAATGTTTAAACAATTAAAAATAAGTACTGACTTAGATGGAAGCCTAAATACAATCCACAACAATAAATTTAGAAAGAAAATGTAAAAAAAGAATAGATGACCATACCCAGTTTTTAAATTGAGAATAGGTAAGTAGAAAGCAAAAATGAGATGTGATGTAAAAAAAAATGGGAGACTACAGAAATGAAATGGGGGATTAAACTTAAAGGAGTTTTTGTAAAAAATGAAAGAGGAAAGGTGGAGAATAAAGGTGGGTAGTTATATAAGATAAAAATAGGTGTTGCATGTGATCAGAAGTAGGTAGTTCAAAGAGATAATGGAAGAGAAAAGAATAATTTTTTGTATAAATTGTACCTGACAGTCCAAATTAGATTGAAAAACATTTAGCTTAATATATTATAATAGCACTTTATTATGCATAAGATTGTGTTAATTAAAATTTGAGAAAATCCTTTAATAGGGTGGGAAATCCATTTGAGCACTGTAGGATTTTATTAAATGGGCTGCTTTGTAATTTGTAGGTCTTCTGATCACGCTTGAAGATAGGGAAATATGTAGTGGATTCGAGTTAAACATTCACACATTTCAAGTATTTAAGAAGAATGGAAATTAATTACAGTTCACATTAATTCCTTTTTATTTACATAGGTTCAAATGCTCTGACCGCGGAAATGCAGGTTATTTGCATACTTTCGAAGAGTTTACAACCCCTTCCTCAAGTCTCAGATATGATCCAAATTCGGAAAGTACAAGAAAATACATGAAAATTATGAAAAAATGTAAAAAGGAAGAAAACCGGGGAGTGACCGTGGGTCACGAGCACTGGCTGCCATTCTACTCGTGACCGGTCACGGTCACTGGCAGACAGCGGCCAAAAGGCTACTGTTTGCTCTCTGCTTTATTCCATTTCGCCTCTATGACTTTTCTAAGGTGTTGAAGCTTGTTTTTTCTAATTTTTGAAGTGTTGAGTGACCCTCAAGAGGGTTGAATTTGGCCGTGGAATGAATCAAAACCTTTGGTAATCATCACTTTTTGTTACGGACTATTTTTGTACAAATCCAAAAAGGGTGCCGTATATCAGCAAAATAAAGCCAAAGTTATGTCATTCTGAGCCTATAATTTTCAAAGGACAAAATGAAGCTTAAAAAGGCTTGTTCACAACTTTTATGATGGCTAGAATCCCCCACAAAGTGAGAAAAACAAAGGAATCGATGGTCATGCTTCAAAAGCCCGCCAATGCATGAACATAGTCCTTTTTAAATGATACCCATACTACCCTTCTTTCTCTGAACCATCTATCACCTTGACTGACTGAGAAGAAGAAAAGAAGTGGGTTGGAGTGCTAGAGAATGCCTTGTAACTTGTTTGAAGTTTTTAGTAAAAAAATGTCTACCTTCTTTTTCTGTATCCCTTCTTTTCAAGTGTTACTGCCTTTTATAGACTGTCAAAGTGGTTTTGAGGAGTTTCAAGAAGTTAAAGAGAGGTTATGGGAGGTTGGACTTCAAAAAGAAGTGGAGCAAACTGCCCAAAACTGCAAGAACTACTCGATAGAAGCCAATGACCACAGCCCCAGTCACTCCTAGTGTTTGTTTTTTGGACTTTTGTGTATGCGAACCGTCTTCACCTGTTTGGGGTCTAAACGATGTCTGATCTTGATAAAACTTGGAGAAATGCTTTTTAACACCATTTTAAGTGTCTCATAGAAACTTCAACCCATTTTGACCTTTTGAAGTTGGTCAACTCCTCGTTGACTTTTTCATGAAAATGGACCCTTGTTTCAACTGTTTGAGGCCCAAATGACCTCGGTTTGGTTCGTGACTTGAAGGGACTGATGTCAAGGGTATTTTGGAGTGTCCATCTAAATTTCATTTAGTTTAGATTTGGGAAAGTATGATGTCACAACCCGAGCCCAGGGACCGGGGGTCAGAGAAGGTCTAACCAATGACACACGTACTCCCGTGCATGCACACCTGGACCCCGCCCAAGTATACACACACAAGGGATCATTCACACGTGCAAACAACTGAACGCGGAAGCTGTACGTATCAAGGCATACAACCACATACTAAAAGACAGAGGAGATTACAAAACAACATTACATTGATGACAAGAATAATTACAAGAACGTATGACAGTAGAGCGGGCTTACAATAACCAAAAATCAAAAATACATATATCACTCAAAGCCCACGCTACAAATACAGAAAAATCCCCTCAATAGACTCCAACACAAGGAATGGGGAAAACAAAATGATGCAAACCGTACTCTGGAGGATGGATCAAGTCCACTCCTCTAGGCCGGAGGGGGCCTCGCGAGCATCTCCTGCAGTCGGGTCGACCGACGCAGGATCGGAAGAGGGATCTGAGCCTGCAACACACAAGGACAACTAATAAGTACAACGACTTAGCAAAGTATAAGCCAACAAGAAGATAACACGAATCGTGTCTAATACTGAATAATACTGAACAATAATCATAATGCAATATCCATAGAAAGCATGTTCGTATACTAAACAATTTATGCAATGAATAAGCATGCTGTACGAATCATAAACAGATAACAATCTAAGTGGCTACTACATTGGCCATTTTCTCCCTTACGAGAGCGGACGGAATGAGAACACCAGCGACCGGGCCAGGGTACGCATGGGTCTCTAGTTCCCAGGGTCCGGAGTCCCAGGACGGAAACACTCTGCAGAGGCAAACACATAAACTACACCAAAGTTAACCCCGTCGGGTATCCTAAGGCTGAGGCTCAGTAGTGCCAATACCAATCACAATCAAGCGGATGATGCACCTCGATCACTTATCACTTATCACTTACAGATCTCACATATCATACTGAACGAACAATAGAAAGTGCATCACATAAACTGATACTGAATGCCAATACTGAATGCATAATACGGATACGGATACGGATACTGATACTGATACAAAATGCAATACAGATACTGAAAGCAAATCATACGGATAACTGATACTGAATGCACATAAACTGATGCTGATACTCCAGTGGAGCAACGGTAAACACAATACACAATAATAGAATGGTTCCGCCCGGGCTTCGCTCTGGGGTTGCTGCATTTCCCACAGAATCGAGAGGTCCAGCGCAGAACACATAAGAGGGCATAACCGAAATCAATATGCTGTACAAATCAGAATGCTTATGCGAATCAAGGTCCATTACAAACCAATCCTACACTAATTATCCAGTGTCTCTAACCGTGCATGTTGATGTAGTTTTAAGTTATCCGATGCACCATTGTCTAGTGTTGCAGTGTCTCGAGTGTGCATCGAAGTCCCTTAAACCAACACCCATGGGGAGGTGCTAAACAACTGGATAACGAGCATGAATGATTCACAGCCCTTGAGATCATTCATGTCACTCAACATTCCATTGGGCATGTCCAGGTTAACTACATTCTAACATGAAGGTCATATACGGTCTTTTACTTAAACCTAGTCCCTTTTCATTTAATTCTCAGGGTCTCACGGTGCAGCCGTAGGTAACCTTACGGCTTAGCCGTGGCATCTTACGGCTTAGCCGTAATATGCACTGCGGCTGAGCTGAGGTTCCCCAAATATCCATCCGGATTTACGGCTCAACCGTATTTTGCTCTACGACTCAGCCGTATCCTGGTCCACGGCTTAGCCGTAAGACAATGTACGGCTTAGATCAGGCTGGGCCGTAGAAGAATGGCAATTTGCCAACTTCCAGTTATTTTCAGCTAACAGGCTGTACTGTTCTACGGTTTGGGTTGCGGCTGGGTCTCGGCTTAGCCGTAAGCCATTTTACGGCTTAGCCGTAGCACATTTCACGGCGTAGCCGTGAGTGCACGGACTCATTTTCCTGAAATTGTCACAGTCATACAAAAACTGAAGGAAACGACTGAAAAATAGCAAATAACAGTGAAATGAACTCAATGGGGCTGTCCAATACTGAGAAACACAATGAAGCATAAAAACACAACAATCAAATCACTATCAATCGGTGTTCACACATCTTGGGCTTATACTTGCCTCACGGACGAAATCCACACGCTGATTGGCTCAGTCCACCGGGATCACACACACTGACGAGCTCCTTTCTTCCTCCCTCAAACAGAGAAACAGTGAAGGAGAAGGAGAGAAAGAGAGCTGACGAGAGAGAGACGAGCTGGAGCGTGAGAGAGAGAGTGAGCTGAGAGACGATCGAGAGAAACAAAGGGTAGGTGGGATATTTATACATAATATGAGTCCAAATTACATTTAAGGCCAAATAGCTTATACAAATATCAGTTTGGGTCAAATGACGGTCCAACAAAAACAAACGAACTCGTTCGGATCCAAGACAGTTACGACAATCGACAAGCTCGACGAAATACACGCGCTGACGTCAAAATGACGCGAAACTGACAAGGTCAAGCAAAAGCCAAAATTACGAAAAAGGGCTCGAACTAACTAGTCCAAGTCAAACTCAACCCAACGATCTCTCTACGAGTCAAAACCAAAGGAAAACAGAACCTAAACACTCTTAGCAATAAAAACACACGCAATTACCCACTAATCCGGGTCAACTCGGGTCGGAGTGTTACATCCTCCCCCACTTGGACATCATTCCGTCCTCGGAATGAAAGCGTACCTGAGCAAACAGATAAGGATACTGACGCGCCATCTGATCTTCTAATTCCCACGTGGCTTCATCAGGTCCATGATGTTCCCAAAGTACCTTGACCCATCGGATAGTCCTCGTACGCAAAAGCTGTTCTCTAGTCCCAACAATACGGAGCGGGCGCTCAACATATGACGCATTCGGTTGCATCTGAATGTCATCGTAACGAATCACGTGCGTCGGGTCTCGAACATACTTGCGAAGCATTGACGTATGAAAGACGTCATGTACTCCAGAAAACTCCACGGGTAGAATCAATCTGTACGCTAGATCGCCAATCCGGCTCTTGATCTCAAATGGACCCACATACCTTGGCGCTAACTTGCCTTTTTGACCGAATCGTACCGTACCTTTCATCGGTGAGACCTTCAAGAATACCCAATCTCCAACGTGAAATGTCAAGGTTCTTCTTCTCGAATCTGCGTAGCTCTTCTGTCTCGATCGGGCAATCTTCAAATTGTCAATAACTTTCTGAACTTTCTCTGTAGTCTCAGCAATGATCGTCGGTCCGTGGAAACTCCTTGTTCCAACTTCTTCCCAGCAAACAGGACTCCTACATTTCCGCCCATACAAAGCTTCATAGGGTGCCATTCCAATACTCTCGTGGAAGCTATTGTTATACGCAAACTCGCACAACGAGAGATGCAGATCCCATTCTTTCTCGAAATTCAGTACACTAGCTCGTAACATGTCCTCGAGGGTCTGAATAGTTCGTTCCGACTGTCCATCAGTCTGCGGGTGATACGCCGTACTGAAGCTCAACTTCGTTCCCATGGCCTCCTGAAATGCTCTCCAAAACGAAGAAACAAAGCGGCTATCTCGATCTGACACAATCGACACGGGCGTACCATGTAATCTCACTATCTCGTCAACGAACTTCTTCGCCATCTCGGAAAATGTCATGCCTTTCTTGAATGGAAGAAAATGGGCTGTCTTCGTCAATCTGTCCACGATCACCCAAATGGCACTGTTCTTCTTGCTCGTCAGAGGTAGACCTGAAACAAAGTCCATCGTAATGTGCTCCCATTTCCACTGGGGAATATGCAATGGATGTAAGGAACCTGGAGGTCTCTGATGATCAGCTTTCACCTCTTGGCAAGTCAAACATCTGGCAACAAACCCAGCAATTTCTCTCTTCATGTTGTTCCACCAAAATCTGTCCTTGAGAGCTCGGTACATCTTCGTACTTCCAGGGTGCATAGAATAACGTGCATGGTGTGCTTCGGTCATCAAACTCTCCTTTAAAGCATCTACTGCTGGCACACATAATCTGCTTCTGAAATACAAGACATCACTCTCCAAACGAAAGTCTGGTCGATCTGCAATGCTATCCCGAATTCGCTTCAACATCGCATCTTCGAACTGCTGGTCTTTGATACGCTGAATGATGTCAGGCTGAAAGCTCACTGTACTGGCAAGTGTCAAACTGTTCTCCACCGCTTGCAGTTCCACTGGCTGTGCATACCTCACAAAATAAAGGCTGTCCAAAGCCTGCAGAATCTCCGACTTCCTACTCAAGGCATCTGCAACAACATTGCCTTTCCCTGGATGGTACTTGATGGGGAAATCAAAATCCTTGATCAACTCAAGCCACCTTCGCTGTCTCATATTCAACTCGGACTGCGTGAAGAGGTACTGTAGACTATGATGATCTGAATGCACTTCAAATGTCACGCCATACAAATAGTGTCTCCACATCTTCAACGCAAAAACGACGGCTGCTAACTCTAAATCATGTGTAGCATAGTTCTTCTCGTGCTCCCGAAGTTGTCTTGAGCCATAGGCAATCACTTTGCCATGTTGCATCAAAACACATCCCAAACCGACTCGAGAAGCATCAGAATAGATCATAAATCCTTCATGCCCATCTGGTAACGTCAAGACTGGAGCCGAAGTAAGCTTCTCCTTCAACATCTGGAAACGGCGTTCACATTCGCCCGTCCAAAGGAAAGGAACATTCTTCCTGGTCAATCGAGTCAACGGGGCTGAAATCTTGGCGAAATCTTGAATAAATCTACGATAATAGCCAGCCAATCCGAGAAAACTCCGTATTTCCATCACAGTCTTTGGGCTGGGCCAATTCATCACTGCCTCAACTTTCATCTGATCCACTGCCAACCCATCTCGTGAAATGGTATGACCAAGAAAAGCTACCTGCTCGAGCCAAAAATCACACTTCGACAACTTGGCATATAAGCGATGCTCTTTCAACAACTGTAGGGCTCGACGTAGATGTTCCTCATGCTCCTCTGGGGTCTTCGAATACACCAGAATATCATCAATAAAGACCACCACGAATCGATCCAGAAAAGGAGCGAAGATCCTGTTCATCAAAGCCATAAAGGTAGCAGGTGCATTGGTTAATCTAAATGGCATCACGAGAAACTCAAAATGTCCGTACCGTGTCCTGAAAGCAGTCTTCACAATGTCTTCTTCCTTCACCCGAAGTTGATGATACCCTGATCTTAGATCAATCTTGGAAAAATAAGCGGCACCTTGAAGTTGATCAAACAACTCATCAATACGCGGCAATGGGTATTTGTTCTTGATCGTGACTTTGTTCAACCGCCGGTAATCTATGCACATTCGTAAAGTACCGTCCTTCTTCTTCACAAACAACACTGGCGCTCCCCACGGTGACACACTCGGCCGTACGAAACCCTTCTCCAGAAGATCTTGCAATTGCGTCTTCAATTCGAGTAACTCAGCAGGGGCCATACGATAAGGAGCTAAACTAATGGGTGCTGTACCGGGTACTAGATCAATCGCAAACTCTACATCTCAGACAGGGGGCAACTCGGGTACTTCCTCCGGAAATACATCCGGGAACTCACGTACGACAGGAATCTCACTCAACTGCTTCACCTCCTTCTTCTCCGAGACGAAAGCAAGAAATCCTGCACAACCTCTGCGTATCAAACGATCCGCTTTGCATGCGGAGATGACACGCCTCGGGCATCTCTCCTGATTGCCCTCGAAACGAAACCCCTTCTCAAAATCGAAGTAAATCGTCCTGTTGTAACAGTTAACACAGGCACGATACCGCGATAGCCAGTCCATTCCAAGGATCACATCGAAATCCAACATGGACAACAAAATCAAATCAACTGGCAGCTGGCGACCTGCAATCACCACGTCGCACTGAGGGTAGTATACACTACACTCCACTCTCTTGCCCACCGGGGTGGACACCACCAGCACATAGGGTAGCGGTCGAGGGGGTTGCGGTAACTGTTCCGCAAAACGGGGGGCAACATACGAACGCGTAGATCCCGAATCAAATAGGGCATGTGCTTCAGCTCGGGCAATGAGAACTTTACCTTCCACCACTTTCGCATCTTCTGCATGATCATGGGAGGCTGCATACACACGAGCAGTCTGACGCTGTGGCTTCTGGCTCTGGCGAGACGGATGTGGGCTGTTCGAAGCTGCTGAACTGAGAGACTTGGATGACCCCATAGATCTGGACGACTGGAGAGGCCTGGCTTTCGGACACTGAGCTATCTTATGCTCCATCGATCCGCAACTCAAACAAGCCCCGGACTTCTTCCAACATCTCTCCGTCGGGTGTCCCAATCCACAAAACTCGCATCTGCTCCCGGAGAAACTCGAAGTACCTTGCTTCCCCTTCCATTTCTTCTGAATCTGTCCCCTGGAACCCACTGGTGCACTTCTCTTGAAGTCCATAGCTCTCTCGGCTAGGTGGTTGGCTTCCGCAGCGTGTGCTCTGTCGACCGCATCATCGAAAGTAGCTGGTCTCTGAAAAGCAGTCACAAAATTCGCGTATCTCGGATGCAGACCAGAAATAAAACGGTTCACCTTCTTCTCCTCGGTATTGATCATGTCCTCAGCAAAATGGGACAACTGGGTAAAGCGGTGAATATACTCCGAGACGATCAGCTGCTGCTGCTGTAAGGCCAGAAACTCAACCTCCTTCACGCGTCGAACATGAGCAGGAATGAACTTTCGTCTGAACTGTTTCTAGAACGTCTCCCACACTGCTTCACTAGGCATAGTCAGATAGGCTGCACTAACACTCTTCCACCACGTCCTTGCTACCTCGCGGAACATCGAGGCCGTAAGCATAACCTTCTGCCGGTCCTCACAGACAATGGTCGAGAAGAGATCCCCGGTATGCTCTAACCACTGATCAGCCTTCAATGCATCTTCATTTCCATAGAATTCTGTGGCTCCACGTTTTCTGAATTTGTCGTACAACGCATTCGGATCGCTCTCCTTAGGCGGAAAGACCACTTGCTGCTCTGCAGGCCGAACTGGCGTTTGACTCTGTCGGTCTACGATCGAAACGACCTGCGCTTGCAAAGAATGAATCGCCTGTAGCATAGTCAAAAAGCGCTCGTCGAAATTCACGAGTGGCTGTGGAGCGGCTGACCCACTCTCGTTATCTCCCTGATCATTGTTGTTGTGTGTTCCAGATCCCGATGCCATAGCCTGCAAAACACAAAAGTCAATCTGCTATCACACTCGGTAACTCACACAGACTCACAAGACAAGGAGACCACACACAACAGTCCAGAACTGGACTACGAAATCTCACCACGTCCTATATGCCTACATGCTTACACACTAAGATAGAGACAATGCCCTGAGAGACAAAGCTCTGAGAGACAATGCTCTGATACCATACAATACGTATGTCACAACCCGAGCCCAGGGATCGGGGGTCAGAGAAGGTCTAACCAATGACACACGTACTCCCGTGCATGCACACCTGGACCCCGCCCAAGTATACACACACGAGGGATCATTCACACGTGCAAACAACTGAACGCGGAAGCTGTACGTATCAAGGCATACAACCACATACTAAAAGACAGAGGAGATTACAAAACAACATTACATTGATGACAAGAATAATTACAAGAACGTATGACAGTAGAGCGGGCTTACAATAACCAAAAATCAAAAATACATATATCACTCAAAGCCCACGCTACAAATACAGAAAAATCCCCTCAATAGACTCCAACACAAGGAATGGGGAAAACAAAATGATGCAAACCGTACTCTGGAGGATGGATCAAGTCCACTCCTCTAGGCCGGAGGGGGCCTCGCGAGCATCTCCTGCAGTCGGGTCGACCGACGCAGGATCGGAAGAGGGATCTGAGCCTGCAACACACAAGGACAACTAATAAGTACAACGACTTAGCAAAGTATAAGCCAACAAGAAGATAACACGAATCGTGTCTAATACTGAATAATACTGAACAATAATCATAATGCAATATCCATAGAAAGCATGTTCGTATACTAAACAATTTATGCAATGAATAAGCATGCTGTACGAATCATAAACAGATAACAATCTAAGTGGCTACTACATTGGCCATTTTCTCCCTTACGAGAGCGGACGGAATGAGAACACCAGCGACCGGGCCAGGGTACGCATGGGTCTCTAGTTCCCAGGGTCCGGAGTCCCAGGACGGAAACACTCTGCAGAGGCAAACACATAAACTACACCAAAGTTAACCCCGTCGGGTATCCTAAGGCTGAGGCTCAGTAGTGCCAATACCAATCACAATCAAGCGGATGATGCACCTCGATCACTTATCACTTATCACTTACAGATCTCACATATCATACTGAACGAACAATAGAAAGTGCATCACATAAACTGATACTGAATGCCAATACTGAATGCATAATACGGATACGGATACGGATACTGATACTGATACAAAATGCAATACAGATACTGAAAGCAAATCATACGGATAACTGATACTGAATGCACATAAACTGATGCTGATACTCCAGTGGAGCAACGGTAAACACAATACACAATAATAGAATGGTTCCGCCCGGGCTTCGCTCTGGGGTTGCTGCATTTCCCACAGAATCGAGAGGTCCAGCGCAGAACACATAAGAGGGCATAACCGAAATCAATATGCTGTACAAATCAGAATGCTTATGCGAATCAAGGTCCATTACAAACCAATCCTACACTAATTATCCAGTGTCTCTAACCGTGCATGTTGATGTAGTTTTAAGTTATCCGATGCACCATTGTCTAGTGTTGCAGTGTCTCGAGTGTGCATCGAAGTCCCTTAAACCAACACCCATGGGGAGGTGCTAAACAACTGGATAACGAGCATGAATGATTCACAGCCCTTGAGATCATTCATGTCACTCAACATTCCATTGGGCATGTCCAGGTTAACTACATTCTAACATGAAGGTCATATACGGTCTTTTACTTAAACCTAGTCCCTTTTCATTCAATTCTCAGGGTCTCACGGTGCAGCCGTAGGTAACCTTACGGCTTAGCCGTGGCATCTTACGGCTTAGCCGTAATATGCACTGCGGCTGAGCTGAGGTTCCCCAAATATCCATCCGGATTTACGGCTCAACCGTATTTTGCTCTACGACTCAGCCGTATCCTGGTCCACGGCTTAGCCGTAAGACAATGTACGGCTTAGATCAGGCTGGGCCGTAGAAGAATGGCAATTTGCCAACTTCCAGTTATTTTCAGCTAACAGGCTGTACTGTTCTACGGTTTGGGTTGCGGCTGGGTCTCGGCTTAGCCGTAAGCCATTTTACGGCTTAGCCGTAGCACATTTCACGGCGTAGCCGTGAGTGCACGGACTCATTTTCCTGAAATTGTCACAGTCATACAAAAACTGAAGGAAACGACTGAAAAATAGCAAATAACAGTGAAATGAACTCAATGGGGCTGTCCAATACTGAGAAACACAATGAAGCATAAAAACACAACAATCAAATCACTATCAATCGGTGTTCACACATCTTGGGCTTATACTTGCCTCACGGACGAAATCCACACGCTGATTGGCTCAGTCCACCGGGATCACACACACTGACGAGCTCCTTTCTTCCTCCCTCAAACAGAGAAACAGTGAAGGAGAAGGAGAGAAAGAGAGCTGACGAGAAAGAGACGAGCTGGAGCGTGAGAGAGAGAGTGAGCTGAGAGACGATCGAGAGAAACAAAGGGTAGGTGGGATATTTATACATAATATGAGTCCAAATTACATTTAAGGCCAAATAGCTTATACAAATATCAGTTTGGGTCAAATGACGGTCCAACAAAAACAAACGAACTCGTTCGGATCCAAGACAGTTACGACAATCGACAAGCTCGACGAAATACACGCGCTGACGTCAAAATGACGCGAAACTGACAAGGTCAAGCAAAAGCCAAAATTACGAAAAAGGGCTCGAACTAACTAGTCCAAGTCAAACTCAACCCAACGATCTCTCTACGAGTCAAAACCAAAGGAAAACAGAACCTAAACACTCTTAGCAATAAAAACACACGCAATTACCCACTAATCCGGGTCAACTCGGGTCGGAGTGTTACATATGATTTCGAACAGTGACCTATTTATTGCATGTCCAAAGTCACTATTTACTCCAGATTATAGGTAACTAGCTTGTTTTCTAGAAGAACGATGTTCAATTGACTTGAAATTTTGGGGAATTAACTTTGAACACATTTTGAGTTTTTATTCCGAATTTCATCAGCTTTGGCCTCCTGTAAGTATGATTTAACTAGTGACCTCCATGATTCGGGGGTCATTGTCTTCTAAGCTGACATGCAATGAAAGTAGGACCAAACGAAATCCATATGACTCGAAAATTTGCAGAATATCTTTTGAGTATGACTGAGGCTGTGTCCCTAGATTTCATCAATTTTGAACATCGGGATGTAGGACTTTGGCCGGTGACCCCTTAGCTCGGGGGTTACGACCCAAAGTTGACATGTATGAAGACTTTGGGTCACATTATGTCCGTTTGACTTGAAATTTTGTAGAGCTTCCTTTAAACATAATTTGAGCTTCCTCGAAGAGTTTCAATTGATTTAATCTTCATGAGGTGTCACTTTGCACAGTGACCCCACAAAGCTTAATAGATGACCATTTGAACTGAGTTTGGGTCCAAATGATTTCCAAATGCTCTGAAACTTTGAAGGATAGTCTTTGAATGTACTTAAAGGCATTTCGCTGAGTTTGAGCTTGCTTTGACATGTAGAAGTATCAGTTTCCATAGTAAACCCCAAGGAGCTGGCAAACAATCACCGAAACTTGGTTTTGAGTTGAGATGAAGTCCAAATGTTTTGAAACTTTTAAACATTATTCTCAAGTATGCTTTAGAGTTGCCATAAGAGTTTTAGCCACTTCGGTAAACTAGAAGCTTGAATTTGTTTAGTGACCCTTGGATTTGAGTTATTGAACTTCAAACTTGGTGTTTGGTGAGTTGAGTAACCAAATGAAGTCTATTAACTTTGAAACTTAAATTGCTGCATTCCAAACTCATTTGAAGTCTTCTGAGTTGATTGTAGTCGCTATGATTGTTTATGGGTCAACAGTAGGTTCCACTCTTGAGAAGTAAATTGGGGGAGAAAGAAGAAAGATAAACAATCAAAACAAATCATATAATTAAAATGGAAATGATACTTGGATAATGGTTAATAAGTTGTCTTTTGGAAAAGCAAATGACCCAATTGCCCTCATGTATTTTGAAACTTCTATTCTTTAGAGAGGAAAAAAAATTGTTGAGGGGCAAATAAGAAGAAAAACACAAAGTTGATTAGGGGTGAACTGAACAAGATCAAGAAATACATGATAACTTCCAAGTTTTTTATTTCCTATATTAGAGGAAGCCAAGAAATTAAGGAGATCCTCGGAACTATGCGGCTCCGCCATTGAAAGCCCTATCCTTCAAAGAAAAATTGATATCCAAAGAAACAGAGTTGTGCTAACCACACTACCAAATCTCACAACCCAACTCCCCCAACTCACAACGCTCATCTCGACAATGTTAAAAATGAATGGGGCCCAAAACAAAACTAATGAACATTATGAGTTCGGTTGTGAGATAGGGAATATGGTTAGTATTTTTCTACTCTAATTAGCAGATTCTTTTGTACGTGGGAATATTCCTTCATTGTGGCCAATTGTCATCTCTATCATACAGGTTGTGTGGCTTGTTTGCTTGTTCTAAAGATGAAGAGGTGGGTTCTGTACTTCTGTTCACATGCAATCTCACATAACATGTTGATAACTACCTACTAAAAGCTGAAGTTAATAGAAACGGAGTAATAATGTATATCGAAGAGTACAACAAATTCCACTGTGGACGGGTCATGGACTAAAAATTTGAAAGTGAAAAATCTCGTCTTTAATACAGATGCATGGTCATTGGTCCAAACGCTGCACACTTAGATTGAGGTGAACCACAAGAAGTGGACAAGGTCCAGCTCCCACATGGCTATTAGTCCGGTGAGATGATGCTCACTTCGCAACAAGCAAGCATCATGTGAGGCCCACGACAGCGAAGTGTTCTTGGCATTTCTGTTCACTGGGAAGAAGCTCAGTTAGAACCTTAAGATCAAGGATTTCCTTTTCAATCTGATGTGGATGGAGTTCTTATTACCACTGCAGAAGTTGCTTCTAACCAAGGATATTCTCTTAAAGGAGAAATGATATGCTGCCGTCAATATCATTGCGACCTACTAAAAAGTTATATTTGTGAGGGAGGTGAATTGATCGTATTGTTCCAGTGGCACAAAAATTATGGTGGACTGCTCATACGATTTTATATGAATGTTTGCTTATGTGTGGTCTCTGTATTAACATATGATCAATTCAGTAGGGGTTATATATTTACTCACAAAAATTGAAAATTTGGGCCGTCCACAGGCATGTGAAATAAGTGATTTGGATCAAATAAAAGTGACCCCTCACATATTAAATTAGGTGTTATACATATCTCAAAGGAGAGAGTTGGGCACCTTTTTTTTTTTTTTTTAAGATATCCTTACTAGATCAAAGGGGACAAAGAAAGACCAACTACCATATGCACAGCCAGGCTTGAAACTAATTTGAGAAATTGCCCAGTCGAACATAGTTTGTTTTTAAATAGTTTAGGAGCTTGAACACTTCAATTTGTAAGGAAACTAGCATCCATACTACAATAGTTTTACCTAGCAAACAGTCTAATTACTTGAATTCTAATGTAGATTCTCAATATCATATTTTACTCCTTGTTTTGGTCATCTGTTCTAATTTCAAAACCTATAGAAAAGTAATTTTTTTGAAAAATTTTATCCTTGACCGATGTGGTATGGTATTAAATATAATCATGTATCGTAATTAACTCCGTCAAGCACATAAATTTAGTTGGATGTTTAGACCTTCGGGTCGAGCATGCTTTGAGATAGAAGCACGGGCTTAGGCCTTGTCATAAATGGGCTCACATTTTAGGGCGGGCGTTGGTCCCTGAGCCTTACCAAACTTCTAAATCCTGGATAAAACTGATGGGCCAGCTAGCCCCAACCCATGAGCAGCCCTAATTATAGACAGCTATGAGTTGAAAACGTTCGAAGGGCTGGATCCTTGAAGTGATCTTGGACCTGACTCATTAGGTTGGATCCAGTCATGTATCGTGTCAGATCTGACCCATTTTCATCCCTAATTAATGGTACAGAATGTTGGGTCCATCATTCATGTACTTCTAGTGGTGGCCCACCATGATGATCTGGATCAATTTAAAGATATCAGTCCCTATTGCAAATCTGACAGAGATGTCCCTGATCTTCTTCAGAAAGTCAAAACGAAAGGAGGGAAATAAATAATGCAGAATGTGTTGAGGCAGATCATTCCCTCACGATCCCATGTCCTACCCACGTTTTAACGAGAGAGAGGGCAGGAGACAGAAACGTGCTCCTCTTGACCATAGGAAATGCACTCCAAACTTTGCCCATTTGGTCGAACCATTCATGTAGTGGGCTGTGGACCCTATAACTAATTGTTGTAATCTGATTAACCTCCAATCAGATGGGGCACCCTTTGGTGAGGGAGATAGAATTCAATTGAGGTAGAACAATCCCCGATTGAGAAAAAGGTCCTTATTTAGGTTCCAACTCTGGGCAAGCTGGTAAAAACATGACCCACTTACCACTATAATAAAAGGCTACTGTTCAGCGTAAGTTATTAATATGGTTTTATTTTTCGCCCTCCGGGGGAATGACTATACCAGAGTGAAAAGTGGGTGTACATGTGGTAGTGTGCATAAGACACCTGCAGGATAAGTACTGAATGCAACAGTGAAAAAGAATGAGAAAAATAATTCTAGACATATCATTTGGCGACCATGTAACTGTTATAAGATGTTATTATCATAGGTGGATGCCCACATTGGGACCCACATGAGATAAGGGGATTACTTAGGGTTAGGGTTTTCCCTATTGGGTTGCTTGAGGAGGAAGCAATCTTATTCTATAAATAAGATCCTCCTCCCCCCATTATGTACACACAGATCTAATGAATAAGAGCTCTCTCTCTCCCTCCCTCTACTCTTCAGTTTTCTATTCTAACACGTTATCAGCACGATGCACTCTTTTTCTCCTTTTGTTTCCAACTGTCGTGGATCCGATTTCGTTACCTTTTCTTCTTCTTCTCGATAAGGTCGAAAATCTTCACTGCACCAGGGCCGGCTTCATCTGTGTGCAGCGTTGGGTTCGATCCCACTCTCTCTGCAGCGTTGGGTTCTCCAAAGTTCTGCTGATCGGAAGAGAGGAGATGGGTCGGTTGTGTACGGAAACAGAAGAGGAGAGGAGAGAAGAGAAGAGAAGAAAGAGGGGAAACAAAATGCATTCTTTCCTCTACAGAGCCAACGCAGTGCTAACATTTGCAGTGATGGTGTTGGCAGCAATCTGCGCCATGGCTTCCTTCTCTGATTATCTCAACGTCCCCTATCCCACTGCCAATCTCAAGGTGGTGAACATTAACTGGTTTCAGAAGCAGCCAAATGGCAATGATGAGGTTACCTTGAAGTTAAATGTATCAGCAGATCTACAGTCATTGCTTACATGGAACACGAAACAGAGTTGACATTGTCACATGGGGTGTTCCCCATTTTGGGCATGGTGCACCGAGGCACCACAATTAATTGTGATCCCTCGGGCCTGGATTTTGGGCAAGTCAATCCACGTTCAGGTCAGCCCAACCCGAGTGAGGCCCATAATCAGTGTGACATCACTGATGATATCAGCAAATCGTACGGTCAAAGGCAGATTTGACCGGATCGATGGCAGAAACTTGTTTCTGCGATATCTTGACGATCCGGAGTCCGATTTGAGATCCGTTTGCTCCTACGGAAAGCTCGCGAGCAGATATACACATTGGTACCAAAATTAGGACAATTCAAAGGTTAAGTAATTTCTCCTTATTTTATGATCTCTTATTAGTTTGCATTTATCCTTATTCTTTTAGATCTGCAAATATTTATCATTTGATCCTTGTGATGATTATTCGTTTTCTTTTATCGAAAATAGATCATGATAGAATTGAAAATCATGGATCATAAATAGAACCAGAAGTTCTATGCAAGAAATTGGAACCCGAAGTTCCATACGATATTTAGAACCAGAAGTTCTATATGGAATCAATAACTCGGACTCGAGATTCCATAAATTCTTTTAGACTATGAACCAGAAGTTCGTTTGAATCCGGACCAGAAGATCCGTCGATTCCGGACCAGAAGATCCGTTGGTTATTTTACTCTGAAACCAGAAGTTTTCAGATTTGCAATACATATTCGAAGTTTCATATGATACTTAGAACTAGAAGTTCTATATCGAATAAATAATCTGAACATGCAGTTCTGTATGTTATTTTAATTTAGAACCAGAAGTTCTAACTCGGACCTGAAGATCCATAAATTATCCTAATCTAGAACTTGAAGTTCTAATTTGCACTGAAAGATCCATGAACTATTCTAATTTAGAACCAGAAGTTCTAACTCGGACCTGAAGCTCCATGAATTATCCTAACCTAGAACCTGAAGTTCTAACTCGTACTGAAAGATCCATGAACTGTTCTAATTTAGAACGAGAAGTTCTGATTCTTAAGTTGAGAACCTAATGTTCTAAACTTCAATTTCTCAATTCTTCATCACATTTTTATTATCCTTGATTGGATGTTAAGAACCTGAAGTTCTACCTTTTATTTCTGTTTCTCACACACATTTATTTATATATATTCTATAACATTGTACTGCATGCTTGATATAATTACTTAGGTATCATTATCACTATATGATTATATGAAATTTTAGTTTTGATGAATTTATTATTGCCAGAAGCAGTAGTTACAAATAATAGAACCTGAAGTTCTATATCCAATAAATAACCTGGACCCGAAGATCCATACATTATCTGGAACCAGAAGTTCTAAGATTTGGAACATGAACCCGAAGATTCATATTAATAATCAAACTTGGAGTTTTGATTTTTAAATATTCAAAGTAGTGTAGATCGATACGAAGGCCATGGAATCAAACCTGAAGTTTTGATAGAACCTGAAGTTCTAAGTCTTAACAGAACTAGAAGTTCTGATTCGTCAGTTAAGAACCCGAAGTTCTAACTTTCTAATTGGCCAATTCTTCATTATACTTTGTCATCGGATATTAAGAACCCAAAGTTCTATTTTTATTTGATTGTTATTGTTAAATCGATCTTTACACACTTTAAAAGGCTTGGTGATACTATCAAAGTCGGAATAAAATATCCCTGAAGGATATGGCATACGCTCTTATTTTCCGCGCCATTATATCCCCATTAGACATGGATGATCACCAGCAGATGATCATACACCCAATGCTTAAAATAAATGCCAGATTAGTTAATCAAAATCCCTCCAGAAGAGGTAGATATAATATGTTCTCCAGTAGAGATGAAAATAACCACCCCAGGAGAGGTGCTTGAGAAGGCATTTTGTTTGGAAATTGGGCGAACCACCAAGCATGTTTTAAAAGACCTACAACTACTTTTATGAGTTTGAACATTGAGTTCAGTTCTTAGATATTTTGTTGAATGCTAGGACTTATTTTTAATCCCCCGTATATTATGTTATATTTGTTTTGAATGCTGAATTGTTTAGTTGTTCTTACTTTTATTTTTGCAATGCGATTACCTAGTTATGTGAGTTTATTATTACTTGCTCTATGGATTATGGAATGCATGCTACTGAGGATAATATCTGTCCAGTAGACAGTGCAACAAAACACACTACATTGAAAAAAACCAGAAGTTTTTCTCTGAGTTAGTATTTCATTCGTGCACGGCATCGATCATAGCTGTATCCGTACAAATACTTGAATGCTCCTGAAGAGTCTACCTAATGGTATTTGCACATCATTACTAGTATTGACAGCCAGAAGCTGATACTAGAAAAGCTAAGTGCATTCTCCTTCAATATCTGAGCTATATTACAATACAATCTTAAAAAATCGAATCATATTCGATTATGAGCAAAACGACAAAAGTTAAGCCAGAAGCTTGTTATTCTAGGGGTCCTATGCTCTGGTAAATTATTGATACTTCTGTTACGTACTTCTTAGAGTACCATCTATTGACCATCTTTTTCGCAAAGGATATTGTGTGGCATTTGTGAACCTATCTAATCCTGCCCATTAGCACATATTCTTAAACCTAGGATACACATTTTTAAGCATGTTATTAAATTTATCAGACTTGATAGCGTAGGTTTGTGACCTGCATGAACTCAGAACGTAGACTTTATGTTGGTTATACTTCACCTTAATTAATGGATATCTAGACCTAATGACAGGAGATATATTCATTGTTCGTTTTTGCTAATTGTCATCTTGATGAGCCTGTCTTCTCGCCGTTAGGGGGAGATAAGAGAGTTCCTGAAGAACACCTTGTTCCTGAAGAACAATCCGTTCCTGAAGAACGGCGAGAATTAATATAGAATACTTCACTCAATCTCATCTAGATTTATGTACTTCAGAATGTGAGAATGAAGTACAGAGAATTGTGCACTTAATTACAAATGAATTCCTTGATGCTTTTAATGATGCAGCAAAAGTGACTAGGTCACATGTATCGGCTATGAACACACAAGCACGAATTAATGTCCCTGTAGGACAAGTACGAATTAGTGTTCCTGAAGAACAAAGTCCAAATATGGCAACAAATGAATCTACACACGCCAGAAGCGTGGTAGAACTATAGGTTTCAAGGACTCAGCTCCCCAGAAGAGGAGAAATGAGCAATTATATCCCAATCATACTCCAGAAGAGGTATACTCCCGAAGAGTTTATGATAAAATCCACTCTCTCCAAATTTCCTGAAGAAATTAATGTCCCGGAAGAGACATGAGTCCCAGAAGAGACTCTAGAAGCCCCTGAAGAGGCAATGGGTACCCAATAAATAAAGAGATCTCTATACTTTATAATTATTCAAGAGAGAGATGTGATAGAAATGAAATTATCATCGATGACGCATTGGCATATGCGGTAGCTACTCAAATATCAAGGGAAAATGCGAATGATGATTGGGATACAAAACCACGTTCTATAAATGAATGTTGACAAAGAATATATTGGCCAAAATCGAGAGATGTCATTAAGGAATTGCAGTCTCTCAATAGACGTGGTGTATCTGGACCTATAGTACAAACCCCAAAAGGTGTTAACCCTGTAGGTTACAAAGGGTGTTTGTAAGGAACATGAACGAAAGGCAAACTTGTGATACAAGGTTTCCTGTAGAAACTTGGGATTGAAAACATACACAGACATATATATATATGAAAATCCCAGAAGGATTTGCTTTGCCTGAAGCAAAGTCAGAGAGTACGTACTCAATATAAGTAAGACGTTCATTGTACAACCTGAACATTTCAGAAGAATATGGTACAATCGTCTTAGTAAATGTCTATATAAGGAAGAGTATGAAAACAATCCCATTTGCCTGTTTATCTTTATAAAATCCTTAAATGGATTTATAATAGTAGAAGTTTATGTTATTTACATAAATAACATAAATCTAATCGAGACTCCAGAAGAGCTCGAGAAAACTATTGACTATTTTATCTCGACCCGCAGATCGAGAGAAGTTCTAATGAGATTTTTACTCTTTATAAATATGCTTCCCATATATAGCTTTGCACCAAAGCTTTGGATTGGTATTATACAAATGTTATGACATGTTGTATGTTTCTTAATGGTTGCCATCATTGTTTTTGGTATTCTACTAAATTGACTTTGGTAGCTACTTATTCTAACCATGCTGAGATTTTTAAGCCAATGGGGAATGTGTATGGCAAAAATATTTAACTCAGCATATATGTAGTTCTTGTCAATTACCTCTTAGTACAGGTACTCCGAGCATTATTTGCAAAGACAATGGGGCATGTATTCAACAGATTAAAGAATGACACATTAAAATGACAAGCCGAAGCACATTACTCCAAAGTTCTTCCTCACTCATGAGCTTCAGAAGAATAACAAGATTGAAGTCAAGCAAGTTCGTTCAAGCAACAACCTGGCTGATCAGTTTACGAAGTTTTGTCAAAACTCAGTATTTTAGAAATTGTATACGAAATTGACATGCTTAATTATGTACAAAGATGTTATCATCAGGGGGAGTAGTAATCCGGGGGAGGCATCCTGAAGTATGCTACCCAGGACATATGTGCGCTGTACTCTTTTTCCTTCTCTAGGTTTTGTCCCACTGGGTTTTCCTAGTTAAGGTTTTAACGAGGCAGCATTATACACGTCCAACACCAATTCAATGATCCTGTAGAACGTTGTACTCTTTTTCCTTCGCTTTGGTTTTTATCCCACTGGGTTTTTCCTTTGCAAGGTTTTAATGAGGCAACTGTCATTGAATGGTGGTCATCCAAGGGGGAGTGTTATAAGATGTTATTATCATAGGTGGATGCCCACATTGGGACCCACATGAGATAAGGGGATTACTTAGGGTTAGGGTTTTCCCTATTGGGTTGCTTGAGGAGGAAGCAATCTTATTCTATAAATAAGATCCTTCTCCCCCCATTATGTACACACAGATCTAATGAATAAGAGCTCTCTCTCTCCCTCCCTCTACTCTTCAGTTTTCTATTCTAACAGTAACGTGTATGTTAATTATTATTTTTTTTCTCACTTATCAAACATGTATGAAGAGAAGGATACCGGGATGAGATTTTTTATTATTTTTCATCACATCTCTCTGTGAGTGATTTGGACGCCTCACCAGCACACTTTTAAGATAGCTGATTTAGAGTTTTAATTAAAGCATTCCAAACTAATGGGATTAGGTTTTGATAGTGATTGTGATCCTCTTTGATTAGGAAGTTGTAGATCACATGCATTTCAAAATGAGTAAGAGCTAAGACCACAATTAATGCATATTCATGGAGATTGAGATTGTCCAAGCCCACATGTAATGAATCTACATTGCCAAGTTAAATATTGAATCAGAATTACATCACAGGGCATGCTTGTTTCATGTAACTAAGTTTCTAGGATTATATTCCTATAAGTAATTAAAAATAGGGTAGTAAATGTTTAACATTAAAAATCAACTATCAAATAACCAATTCCTTCATGGAAACTGAATCAAAAAATTGACCAGCTAATAACTAACACTCAAGTGGTTTAGTTAGATGGGAACGGAGACCCATGTTTGAGCTTAGGAAGGGTTATTGGGCTATTATATATTTATAAATGTTTTATAAGCAAGCAAAAACAGACGGGGCCCAGCCTATAGAGATCACCCCAACTCCACTCCAACAGGATAGATTAAATCCATTAAATCACTCATGGGTGGGACCATGATCAGCGGGCATACTAATCAAAACTGACTGATGGACAGTGTAGATTGAACCTATTCAAGCAACCCTAGGAGGGACCATGACCATGATTTTGACCAGCTCACCAAAATCCTGTCGGTGCTCTTGACCCTTTTCTTTCCTCATTGGATCGAAATCTTTTATACAAATTAGTATACACCTCATAATGACTTGTACTCCATTTTAGGGGTTAGGACAAACAAACAAAAATGAATGGAATTTTACTAAATAATTAAGATTATATAATAATTAGACTGTTTTATGAAGAAAAAGAATGAAACCTCGAATTAATTGTTCATACTTTATTTTGGATAAAAGTAATTTAGTTGACGATATCGTCAACTAATTTGATAATATCGCCAACTAAGTTGATGATATCACCAACTGCTGATATATAATTAACACGCAAAATGTCCACAGCAACTCGTCCTCTTCTCAAGTAAGTCCGATTTTTTCTACTTTATTCATTTTATGCATTATATCTTTCATTACTTATAGATCCTTCTTGAATCTATTATGTACAATGAATCTCAAAAGCAACGGCTCGACAAAAAAAAAAAAACAAAAAAAAACAAAAAGTCATGAATCACTGGCAAATAGTTGGATGAACCTCAAAAGCAACAACTTTAGCCTAAAAACGGTTGGATGGTTACTAGCAAATAGCAGATGAATACCACAAAATTATAAATCTATTTAACAATTAAAAGTTGGTCTTGAAACGATAATTATAACTCATTTGCACACTTCCAAGTTAGATAGGAAGTCCCATCACTTCTCAGAGTAGCCAGAAGTTGATGATATCATTAGCTCTGGTTTTCTCTTCTCAGCTCGTTGTAATACAGAAATTAACGAAATCAAAAGACAAAAATAGATTCTATAAATGTCTAGTAAGAGATAAAATATTTGTTTGAAGATAACTCATCTCAAGCAAAGGTCGCCTAAGGGAAAGAAAAAAGAAAAAAGAAGTAAAAAAAAAAAGGAAAAAAGAAAGAGGGGTGAGACATGTACCTCTCCTTGTGCCTTTTCATTTGGAAAAAAGCACGAGAAGTTGAGTGCGAGATGTGTACTGGTGGTGATGAAGGGAGGAGAAAAGTGGTGGTGTGAAGAAATAGGAGATAAAGAATCAACTATGGTTACCGTTGCTGTGGGTATAGAAGAGAAAACATGACTAGTGATAATGAAGATAAGAGATATTCTTGAGTTAGGGTTGAGGATACCTCTATTAGTTGATGATATTATCAATAGGGTTAAACTAGTCTTAAAAAATTATATGAACCACTCTATGGATATTTTCTTATTAATCTTCATAAAATTGATTAATGGCAATATATCCTTAATTATTTGGTACAAATCCCAACAAATAATTCCCGTTCGTTTTGAAAAATCGTGCTCTCGACGTTCATGCTAAAGCATCCCCTCCCCAAACGCATAAAAATCGCCCCTCTGCCTCAAGCCTCGGCCTCGGCCTCACACCCGCGTAAATAGAAGTGTCCTAAATTCGGTGTCCCCAAAACCATCTCTCTCTCTCTCTCTCTCTCTCTCTCCAATCCAATCCGATCCGATCCATGGGGTTCGAATCCAACGGTTCTGCTTCATCATCCGATAAGCCTCTCAAATTCCTGATCTACGGTCGAACGGGCTGGATTGGCGGCCTGCTCGGCCGCCTCTGCGAGTCGCAGGGCATCCACTTCACCTACGGCTCCGGCCGCCTCGAGAACCGCTCCCAGCTTGAGGCCGACCTCGACTCCGTCCGGCCCACACACGTCTTCAATGCCGCCGGCGTCACCGGACGGCCCAACGTCGACTGGTGCGAGTCTCACAAGGTCGAGACCATTCGCACCAACGTGGTCGGAACCCTAACGCTGGCGGATCTCTGCAGGGAGAAAGGTCTGGTCTTGATCAACTACGCCACTGGGTGCATCTTCGAGTATGATGACAAGCATCCGTCGGGATCTGGGGTCGGGTTCAAGGAAGAAGATACACCCAATTTCATCGGATCTTTCTACTCCAAGACCAAGGCTATGGTCAGTTTTTCTTTTCTTTTCATTTGGGCGGCATTTGGGTTTGTTTTCTTACTAGTCAGATCTGATAATCTGGGTTTGTGATGTTTTGGTGGTTCTTGCTTGATTTACGTTTTTGGAATTGGATGGTGTTTGAAAAGGAGATTTGAGTAATTGGATCAGACTGGACTGGCGTGAATCTGATGGGATCTGTGTAATACACGTGTCTGAGCCGTGATCTGGTGATCTAGGCCATTGATATGAGTGGATCTCATTTTTCTGGATTGTTCAATGAACGGTCGTTCAGTTTGGGAGATTGGAAAGATCTAATCTTTCAACTCTTTTTTTTTTTTTTTTACTGTACTGATTTCTAGACTCTAGCTCTTGGAACCATCATATCAATGGTTTGGATCTCCATATGCATTACTAGTTTGTTGCATTAGGAATTGGGAACCTAAAATTTGTCATTTGTGATTTGTAGTTGTGATGAACTGAAGCTTTAAACTATCATTAAATAAAATTGAAGCCTTAAACTGGGATGCTGGGATGTGTTAGAATCTAAGCGTGTATTAGAATCTTGATGTGCACATTGCGGTATTGATCTTATAGTTTGGTGATTAATATCATGGATCTGATGGGACCCACAGTGGAATTGGAATGCCTCTGGAAATTCATCTAGAATTTGAAATCCTAGCCATTGTATCAATGGCCAAAGCATATAGATGACTAGGCAGAGAATTCGGGCAACAGCCCGAAGGAAAGGCGGGGTGTTGGAGGGGTAGGATCTAATCTCAGAGTTTTCTTTGTGGCCCCTTCGGATCTATGATCTAAATTGCCGTACAATCCACTCCACTACTATGTAGAAGCATTGATAAGACATGAGACAGTGTGCACAACCTGAGGCATCAGCACTGTATGAGTGGATGAATAGATGCTGCAGTTATTTTCTAAACTACAGTTGTTGTATAATATATTTGAATTTTGCTGTTGCTGCACTCTCTCTGATAAGAATGTGTTGAGCTGTTCCTGTCCTCCATTCAGACCCCTTGACCACATTCTTTTGTGCCCAAATGATCCACTCCCATGGGTTCTATGCAATTCAGTTACTGTAGAGAATTTTGTGCATCTTTAGATGATCGCATTGACACTTGAAATGTGATCTTGTGCGATGGTGTCTTAGAGCATGCTATGAATGTTGGATGTATAAAAACAAATTCCTCTTAATCTTCTTCTATTTACTGTAATTGCCTTTTCCAAGTGAACTAGTCAAATCACACAGAGGGACATCGAAGTGGGTTTCTTTTTTTCATATAAAACTGCTAAAGGCTGTAACAATTTGGTTGGTTTTAAAGTACAGGGGGTCCACAGTTCATTAATCCAAACTGCTAAGATGTCTAGTCCCCACCTTGGATAGCCCATGCACTGAAAATCTTTTGTTGTCGGTTCCACTCTGTTCTGGCCATTACCCACTTTAATTTGATTGCAAGAATTTTTTACATGTCATTACAACTTTGGAGCCCTTGAAAGGTTATTATCGTTTGATATATTGCGCCTATCCCTTATCCACATCCAACTCTATCCATTTCCAAGATATATTCTTGCGTAGAAACTACAAACATATACAGGCACACACACTGAGATAGGGAGAGAGTTTGAATGGCTTCTCATAATTTCATGGTCTTTGCTTTAATGGCTGCTCCAATTTCATGATCATGGCATGTTTAGAACTGTAGAGTAGGACCCTGGCGGTTGACCCATTGATGAGATTAAGGCTCTAATGACAATGCAGATGATCATTCACCTAAGTGATTCTGAGGTATCTTTGGATGGCTGCTTGTGGACCTTGGTAATGGGTGCAACATAGAACTACTTGTAAGATAAATAGCTTGATGAACATTTTTCCGTCTGGATCAGCCATTACATATAAAAGAAAAGGCATTTAAGGTGGTAAATCCATCTTACTAGTAGAAACCCTTAAAATCTGAAGGAATGAAGGAATAATAATAGGCAACTTACTCAGTGTGCACACACATATAAATACATTATTTTGCTAACTAGAATTCTCTCTCTCTCTCTCTCTCTCTCTCTCTCTCTCTCTCTCTCTCTCTCTCTCTGTTTGTCTGTCTGTGTGTGTGTGCATGCGCTCACTTGCGTGCGTGGGGAATGGACCACAGAAGGCGGGTTGCTGCGTTCGGTCCTTGCAGTAGCTGAATGCTACATTTTCCTTAATGAAGGAATGAGGTTTTGGTTTGTAGGGGATCTTGTCGGAAGCTGTTCTTACTTGTCATATTCATCAAACATATTCATGTGATAGGGATAGTGAAGGTATTTAATGTTCTTTGGTCATAGCTCTCTCTTTTCTTCCCTATCTCTGATTCTAGGTCATCTAGAAATGATCACATTACATGGTAATGGGTGCATTTATGTAGTTTTATTCCTTGGTGGCGATTGCCCTTGTTAATGTCTATGTCATTATCCATATTTAAATCATAGTAGGTAAAATGCGTACAAAGTAGCAACTGCATTGTCCTTCAATGTTTCCTGATCGTGTCTGGTGCATCCCCATCTCAATAGGTAGAAGAGCTGCTCAAGAACTATGAGAACATCTGCACCCTACGTGTGAGGATGCCCATCTCATCTGATCTATCGAACCCCCGCAACTTCATCACCAAAATTACCCGGTATGATAAAGTGGTCGACATTCCTAATTCCATGACAATATTGGATGAGCTTCTACCAATCTCCATTGAGATGGCAAAAAGGAATCTTACTGGAATTTGGAACTTCACCAATCCCGGCGTGGTTAGCCATAATGAGATTTTGGAGATGTACCGGGACTACATAGACCCAAGCTTCTCATGGAAGAATTTTACTCTGGAGGAGCAGGCGAAGGTGATTGTTGCTCCAAGGAGCAACAATGAACTTGATGCCAGCAAACTGAAGCGAGAATTCCCCGAGCTCCTGTCTATTAAGGAGTCACTCGTAAAGTATGTTTTCAAGCCGAATCAGAAGACCTCATTGTCTTGAGATTTGGGTGTCTGGTTTCTATTTATTGATTGGCGTATGGAGTGGTGGGCGTGCCATCATGACCAATTGATCAGTTAGCTTCTCAAGTGAGTTCCTCATTCTTGTCATGCTTGGTAATCCCAATTTGGTATTCGATTTCTTTATGTATGAATAAAATAGTTTGAAAGTGGTGGTGGGTCGGTATAATTTCCTTTTTTGTAGTTGATGTACTCCGTATATCATCAGAAAAACTTTTGCTTTTCCATTGCCATGATATTGTTAATTGTTCTGATGAACAACTTCCTTTTTAAGAGTTTTCCTTTGAGAGATGCTTGAAATATGCTTATGGAGTTTTAAATATTCATTTATGTATGTGGAACAGACTTCTTTAATTGACATGTGATTTTCTCCGAACGAAGTTAGGCTGGGTTCCTCTGACAAAGAAAACAATTTAATGGTCAGGGCCTGCTGGAAAGAACCAGTCTAGTCTGGCCACAGCTGTTACAGGGTTTTTTTAAGTCGTTAGGCCATATCTAACTTGGACCAGAGGATCAGCAGTTCAGCACTGGATCGAATCTCTTAGGAAACTATGCTCCAAGAAAGCGTATTAATAAGTAAATATATAAGATGCTGTAAAGGTGAAACTATTTTGATAAGAATAGTGTAATTTTTTTCTTTTCTTTTAGTTGGTACTCAGCTAAGGGGATGGTAGGAGACTCAAGAGAGCTTGCACAAGCAGGAAAAAAAGATGGCGTACCTAGCATTCAAACCTTAGGAGTGTATTTGGTAAATTCACTTCACTAATAAAATGAAGTAAAATGTCATTACAAAATACAATAAACTAAATGGAGTCACATCCAAAGTACCATATTATAAAAAACTCTATTACCTTTTATACTAAAAAGCAAGCAATATTTTTAAATCACTAAATGATAAAAAAAAATCATCTACTTTTTTTCATAGAAAGTCAAAAAAATTTCTTCCTAAGCTACTAAAACAATATGTCATATTACACCTCATTATATTTAATTCTCTTCTATTTAAAGTTTCATCTTACCACACTATTCTCCACCGTCGATCCAAATAGACTATGGGAGTTACGTGAAAACTGCCACTCCTTACCAATTCGGGTAAGGAGCCGTTCTAAAAAAGAGTGTGATGTTATTAGAGATGGACAGTGGGTTTGGTCTGCATTCCATTGACTGGTTTGGTGTTCACAAATCGTCGGTTTGGAATTTGGATCCTATCCATTTGTCCATAACCTAGAAAATGAGGTTATGGGGCAATTTTAGCTGTTCAAGTTGGATGTGATATATATATATATATTTATGGACAAAACTATTATACATATATCCCTTATATTATGGTGAGGGATATTTCTTTTTTTTGAAAAATATTAATATGCAAGAAGACAAAACTATCACACCTCATGATACTTTTTTGAGTTTGTTAGGTTTAAAAAAGGAATTGTCCCTCATCATAGTGTGAAGGAAGAATGCATAGCAGTCTTTTCTTATATATATATATAGAGGGATATTCATGTGCATATGTCCCTCACTAAGGGACCGTACATACTCTTATGTGGGGCCTATGATGGACCCCACCAAGGGATGAGATTGGGGGGAATGGAAAGATTCATGTGGGACCACCCTAGATACTAAGTTTGACCCCACTTACATGTCCCTAATCCCTTCATCAATGACTCATAAATTCATTCCATTCGAATGGGTGCATAGTTGATCCAACGGTCTAATAAATTTGGATTTAACCAAAAAATGGTAAACGAGTTCAATTAAAGGGGGTTGTATGTGTGGCCCATTTGGATGGACCATACAGTGGGTCCTACCTAGATTTCTCACAAAAAAAAAAAAATGGTGAGGGATATATGCACATTAATATTTTTTATATATATAAGAAATAATCTTAATCTTGTAAGAACTAGTTTTTACCATTTTTTTTTGTAAGAATTCTAGGTAGGGCCCATCCATTACCCAATCCAAACCTTGCAATACATAGGGACCTCTTGATAGTCACACGCTCTAAGTTTCGATAAAATCCTAATTTATTAGACCGATTGATCGACTGTGCACTAATATGAATGAAATGGATTTGTGGGCTACGGATGAAAGGGTTAAAGATACATGATTGAGGCCAAACTTGATATTTGAGGTGGTCCCATAGATCTTTGCCTCCCCTTATCTCATCCCCAAATGGAACCCACAAATGGGCCTTATAAAAAGTTCTCAAGGTAGGTGCATGAGAATATTTCTTACAGGATTAGGCCGATATATATATATATATATATTCTTTTTGATGACTTAAGGTATCCCTCGTTAACCTAACTTTCAGACCTTTGGCTTTCCGCTTGGGAGTTACTTAATTTTGATGAGCAAGAACTATTTTTTGGGGGGTACATATATAGCCGCACAAATAGTACCCTCATAACACAAGAAGTGGGAGTTGAACTTGAGATCTTGGAAAGCAGACATAAAGCTTAAATCCACTTAGCCACTATTTTGACAACAACTGAACGTGTTATATGATAACCCCATTCCATCATCCAACTTGCGAGTACATTTCACACTCTAAAATGGCTAAAATTGCAAACAATTATAGGGTTTAGATATATATATATATACCCCCTAAGGAACTCCCATTGTTTCAGCATATAGTGATACATCAATGCTCTTTCATTTCAATACCTTTCACGTCTTTGTCTTTTCATTTTAATGCCTTCCATGTCCCTATAATTAGTAGTCTTACATTCATCGTAAGTTTTTTGAGTGAAATGACACTGTTGCTCATCTCACTATCCCTTGGATTTATTTTTGTCTAAAGCTTGTAAAATTGATCATTATTATAGTACATTTAATAGGAGGGAGTAATCCTATATAAATCCATTTTTATCAAATCCCACATGGCTATGAACATGACATAGCCTATTTCGTCCTACATCAATGTATGATCCAATTCAATCTAAATTGATCATAATGAAAGTCAACACCTACATAATTCTACTTGTCTCTAATCCATGCACAGCCCACCATTGAGTTGATGAAAGTTTTAAATTACATTAGTAGTCTTCATGTGCATGACTCAATGAAAGAGAGACCATTGGGTTTTAGTATAAAATAACTGATTTTTTTGTAAGTAATGACATACTCATTCTTGTTAAAATGCAATGCAAACCTCATGGTGGTTGCCCCGTTTCATTAGCACTGTTGATTTTGATTTTGGAGATATGAAAGGTACCAAAATAAAATAAAATGGGTTATATCACTAAATACTCAAACTACAAGGGCTTATTTACAAATTCTATAAACCATAGGGGTTATATACTATATACACAAAACTCAAATAATTAACATGTCTTTTGAGGGCTTGATCTTGAGTAAATTTGTTTCTTGTTATTATTAATCACTTTCAAATTATATTGTTAAACAGGTTAGGCCAGTGGGATTGCATTGACCGATTATCAACAGGTCAGGCCCAAGTTGAGATTTCCAGTCCAATTAATATGTTAGTTTGGAGCAATGGCCCTTACCCTTTTACCTCGAAGGTCAACCAACCCAAACCGGACCTGGCCCAACCTAACCACCGAATGCAAACTTGGGTGACCAATTTCCAGAGGAACCTGAAATTATCCAAGTCAGCCTTTTGCCTTCTCAAATTCTCCAGCCAATGGGAATTTCCACAAAATGTGCCCAGTACAACCCCACCCAAACGAAAAAGACTAAAAAGGAACCTCTTCATAGTTAAGAAAATGGCGCATCATTCATTAACATTCTCCAGAGCTAACAGAGTCCAGAAAACTCTCAAGATTGAATTGAATAAAAAATAAAAAAACAAAAAAGCCAACTGTTGCTTGAATGTCAACATCAGTGTCCCCAGAGTAACCCATCACTGGTTAGGACTTAGGAATGATTTGCATATTCCCAAAATCATCACGTACAGGTGTCAACATCTACTCAGCGGTTCGCATAAGAAAAAGAACCATCACCATGAATGATCCCATTTCTTGTGCAAATTGAAACGCATAAGAGAGAGCAACTCAGATCATTTTAAATGGGCCATTTGTGAAAGGTATCTGCATTGCCAACACCTGAATGGCATTCAGGGTTGAGTGGTATTGGCCACTCTTTCACACACATCCTTGAGATCAATCCCTGGATTTTCAAGTATCACTGCTGGACCAATAGACCGACATAGCAAAAAAGGAAAAGAAAAAAGTGCATGGCACCTCATTCTAGTATTGTACAGCAGCTTATGTGATAATGCAGATCAATTAGTTGAAAGGCATGTAGCACAAGGAAATTTGTGATCGAACACAAGTACTGAACCGAGAAAAAAAAAAGACGGAAAAAAAAGAACATCAAGAAGACCATAGACTTCTAGTAATCAACACCGCATTGAACGAATACAACACCTTGCATTAAGTTGACACTTGCCGCTATGCAAAAGGCTGCTCCAGTAGACAGGCGCATGCATATGCTTCTAAATGTGTTACATAACAGCAAAGCCATTCATCACGCGCCACAAAGCTCCAATCACCCTTTCCGAAGGCATGGTCAGTACTGGTCAGTGAGCAGTGAACCATTCTCATGGCTGACAGCAGCACCGCAGTTGTCAGTATCTCCAACCTTTTGGGTATAATATCGCCTGCACATAGAGTCAACCTTGGTAGGATAGAATGTGGCTGGAGCTAGTAAGCTCTTGTCCGAACACACTACAAGAAAAAGGGGTTTTGCCGACGCACAATCTACATCATCATTGTAGAAAACTGCATCAGCAAAGGTTTTTCCGACGCATTGTAATGCATCGGCACCACATCAGCTACCAGATGCCGGCAAATCAATTCCTGACGAAATAATATTTAGTGTCGAACATTGAAAGGGCTTTCACTTATGCAATAATGCATCGGCCCCAACGTCGGGAATGCCAACTGCGTCGGCACAAAATTGATCTTACTGGTCAAACTCAACTCAATGCCGATGCAATGAAACGTCGGTTATACTTTTATCGACGCAAGTACTAGCATCGGGAAAAGTATTTAACGACGCACCAACCGCGTCCGGTATTTATAAAAAAATTTTTATATAAATTATTATCCTCCATTTTGGCGACGCATAAAGTGCATCGGTAATAGATATACCGACATGTAGATGCATCGGGAAATGTCTTTAACGACGCAAGCATGCACATCGGGCATTTGTAAATAAATTTTTTAATACTTATTACCTCCCCTTTTGGGGGTGCATAGAGTGCGTCGGGAAATAGGTTTTCTTATTAATTAAAAATTAATTAAATAAACCCAAAAAGACTTTCTCTTCAAATCTACATTCAACATTGTACAACCATAAACATTGATAAACCACAAACACCCACACATCCATCGTCCAACAATAAGAAAGAACGAATCATCAACCATTTAAAGCCAACCATAAACAAATCCATATCACATAGAAAATGACATCTCATTTCAAAAGAAGTAATATAGAGTCAAATATCTTGATCAAAAAATCCTAAATAAAATCCCATCATCATCAAAATTCAAATATCTAGCTTTCAGAGGAGCCCATGCCAATCTATAAAACCATCAAATCTTTAGCTTTCGGAGGAGCCCGGCCCTTCCATACTAACTCGGGAAAGCAACATCTGAATCTGACTCTGCATGCGAACCTCTTTACTTGCCTGATCTTGCATTTGCTTATGTGAGTCTTTGTACTATTGCCGCAACTCTTGCGCTTTCAATGACTTGGCTAGCTGTATGAGTGGTCTTCAATTTGCTCCAGCTCTCTAAATTCCTTTGTGACATACGCTGAAAATTACAAATACAGATAATGTAGTTAGCTTATTTAAAAGAAACTTGAGAGAACATAACCATAAAAAATTAGAATATCCAAGAAAGCTAAAACAACATCAATACGTCAGAGGAAAGCAACCAAGAGTGGTGAAGAACAGTCTCACCACTCCACTTAATATGTTCCTCAAAATTTGATTAATTCCTAAAAATTACAACAAAGTGAGCAGAACTAACCCTCCACTTAAGAAGAAGAGAATAAGAGTGGTGAAGAATAGCCTCCTAATCGTAGGGTGAACAACAGTCTCCTAATTCCACAGTGAACAAAATATGAGACACAGAGCCTATCCTTGTAGTCAGAGGGAAGCTTTTCATAAATCCACCTTAAGATAGATAGGCCAGGAGAGTTATCCTCTTGCACAATACTATTGATGTAGACAATACAGAATGGCCCTTGTGCCAATTTAGTAAACATCTTGTGGAAAATATACTCTTCAGGCGCTCTGCACTTTCCACTAGAGTTACAAATTTCCAGCAAAATGGGAAAATGGTGTGCTAATACTAAGAAGCTTTTTACAAGAAAAATAAAATAAAATCATTAAAAAGGAGTACTTGAACTATCAACTCCATTTATCATGAACCCATGAACCCAATTAAATTTCTGAAACTAAACAAATTAGCCATCTGCAAATAAAGGAGAAGAGAACATGACGAGTATTTATCTGTTTTATTTTAAGGAAAACCCTTATAATCTTATATTACCTATCACATTCCTTTCAAGGTCCAATATGCTAAATTTTAAAAATGCAAAACTACTACAAGATCAATGGTTTTCAACTACTCACTTGAACTAGAATAAATATAAGTAGTAAAATTATGATTCTTATGGAAAAGCAGGATAGTAAAGAAAATGTAATAAAATTGACAAGAAAAAATTTAAATCCATTTCACAATCCAATTGATCTGTACTAAGCTCATGGTGAATCACCTAAGCCCAATGGCAAGAGTATATAGCACAATTTGGTATGGGATATAGTTTGTCCAACTTGTTCCCAAATAAATATCCAACAGTTCCCAATCAATACACATCTTCTCTTGGCCATAGTTTATTGCTCTTTTAATGAGGGGAAGGCAAGGCTAAGCAAAGCATTCGTTCTAAGAATGAGCAAATTTGCTAATTATTCACACAATGAGCTAAACCATACCATGGTCAAGAAATAGATAATTAAATTAACAATAAGAACATGTATAAATTTAGTTATAGAAAATAAAAATGGAAATCTAAGAATAAATAATCACAAAATCTTGATTCCTCCATAAGAACAAGTAATAATTTCAAAATAAACAATCAAATGACTTCCAAAATAATCAAACGGCAAGGGAGATAGAGGATAGCACATGGCAGAGGAGAAAAACATGGGGGGCAAAGAGATGGTGGGTTGAGAAAGGTAAGGCTTGTCAATTTATCCCACTACCAAATATACCCTTAACTGTGCATTTCAGAATAAAAGGCACTCACAAATTGAAGTAACCACAAGAAAACTTCACCAAGCCTGGTATAAAACTATATAAGCAAAATCCTCTGAAGCAATAGAAACTCATTCCGTAGCTTAGAAAGTGAAAATATATCATTTCTAGAGATAGGCTAGACAACTTCAAATCAAAGTAACATTTGAAACATTATGAATTTTGACGCCATTCCATAACCTAAGCATCAGTAATATCTTAATTATTGTTCCAAAGATAGATTTAATAGATGCATGGCATATCCAATAGGAGCAGATTGATTTGCTTAGTCTTTTATTTTTTCCAGAGACGCAAAATTCTTGTTTCATTAATATGAACCGCAAATTTAATAACATAACATGTATCAAAAGTACAGTACTTAAATAGAGAGATAGTAGACCTTGACAACTAAAGTGACTTCAGGCAACTCTATTGGCAACAAAGCACCCATTGGTCTCACAATTGGCTAGCATGTAATGCAAAAATAGAACACCTCTATTGAGAAGGTTGTACAGAAAACCATTAACAATAGAAGGCTGACTGGGAAAGACTACCGGATAGTAAACCATAATCCTTGAATAGAAAGTCTTCCAAGTTGGAATTGGTGCTCCAATTTTGCCACCAATGCCTGATAATCCCGATAAAAGAAAATGATCAAGAGCTTGCCCGCATTTTTATAAAGGATATATATCTATAACAACAACACCTCCAAACCAAAATAGATAAAGATCATGATGAAAAAGAATAAAAATATCAACAATAACTCCAACCTCCAGGACAGTACAATTCCAATCCATTGAACATTGGCTTGCAAATAGTGAGGTTAGAGAGAAATAAAGCAACTGGCTACAATCTACCTTCAACAGGAGAAAGACCAACACTGAAAAACCATATTTTTTAAATCCATATTTTTTTTTGATAAAAAACCCACAAAATCTCCAAGTACTCTAAAAAATCATACACATCTGATGGGGGTATTTGCTGTTTGTAAATATGGATTTTAACATCAACAGTTGAGATTGTTAAGTGTTGGGTATTAAGAAGAAAGAAATAAATTAGCTTTGGCTCTAATGGGATATGCAAAAATGAAAGAAAAGATTTGGTAAAAGTAATGTTTGGCTGCCAACTGAACAAGCAGAGACACTTTCCATTTTGTTGTCAATATTTTGATCAAACCAACAATTTCCTTCCACTGATTCCTCTGCAAACTTTTTAGCTTAATGCAAATACAAAACTTGGCACAGAGAGAGAGAGAGAGAGAGAGAGAGAGAGAGAGAGAGAGAGAGATGGAAATGAGAATGGGTAGAGAGGAACCTAAGAACAGCGGAGTCACTACTGCCTTCTTTCTTCTTTCTTTGGTGGTATTTCTCTCTTCTCCAAATGGCTAGGGTAGGCTTTTCTTTCCTCTTTCCCGGATGAAAATTTCAGTTTATATTGGTAGCAGGATTTTCCATACAAATTGATTTGCCACATAGGTGCTATTCAGAAAACATTTAGATGCTTTATCTCACTATCTGCTCTAGAATTGAGCAACAATGATCAAGCAAAACAAACCAAAACATCTAAACTACCAATTCAATCAACCCAATTTAGATATCGCACCCGTGAAGGAAATTAAGAAAACAGATATCACAACGAGCCAAGTATGCACCGGATCCCTATCTTCATTTAGAAACCTATTGCCAAGGCCCTAGAAGAAGCATTGAAAACCCAAGAACCAGAACATCCAAACATAGAGATGGAGAAAGAGAAAGAGAGATGGAATCCACTAGAGCAACGAAGGAGAGGAAGAAGAAGATGCCGTCTTGCGACGGAGTCGACTCGTTGATTTCATCCAGGTATATTTCTACCCTCCATCTACTCCTCTACTACTAAACTCTTCTTTGTCTTCTTCCACAATTTTTTTTTTCTTTCTGCTGGGTTTAGGGCTTGTGACAGAAATTAGAGAGGGAAGTTTAGGGGTTGGTGGCAAAAATCAGTCGATTGGGTTGTGGGATTTGGTTTTGGAATGTGTGGATGGGATGGAGGGTGGTGGCGTTGGAATGGTGTGGAGAGAGTTTTTTATGGATGATGTTGAAGCTGGGTTTGTTTCAAGTCTGGGAAGGCAAGGTTGGTTTGTGGGAAGGGGATGGTTACAGCAGTGGATGGTGGAGATGGGTGTATTGATGGATGGCGATGGAGATGGGTTTGTTCTGATTGAGGCCGGTGATGAGAAATAGAGGGTAGAGATTAAGAAGAGATAGAAAATGCATCTATGGGCTGATGATTTTGTCATAACAAATTGCCCGATAAGCATCTCAAGTGTCGGCAATAATCGTTGAGAACCATTCTTCGACGCATCCTCAACGTCCGCAAATAGATTTTTCTAATCTCCGGCATCTTTAATGTGTTGGCTTTACTTACATTAGTTCCCGATGCTGTAATGCATTGGTAACAAGGGAATATATGTCGGAAAAAATTTACCCCCAAAACCCAAATGGTGCCATTCTGTCTACCAACAAAATATTTTGACGCGTATAAGATAGTATCGAGTAATCCTTATACCAACGCTTTGATGCTTCGGCTAAACACCTTTATTACGACGCATTTAGGCTGCGTCGGAAAATGCAATCGGCAAATATGCAAGTTGTTGGAGTGGCAAATGACAAAATCCTTGGCCCCATAACGATGCTCCATCAGCTTCATTGTTTAAACAAATTTCTCAGGTAAACTGCACAAGGAAACACAGTTAGTACGCCAAAGGAGAGAGAAGAAACATAATAAAATGATAAGAAAACAGGGCAACGTTCTCTTTGATAGATATATATTATGTTCTATTGGTACCATGAGGGGAGCCAACAACCTCAAGGTGACCACATCTTTTTTTCATTTTTCAATTTCCTATGTTTCCATACCCTCAACCCTGAACATGCACGTCGAGACAGATATGTAACCTCCCATCTAGTAGATGTTATAGAAAAATGGTCTAGAAGCTAAATTACATTGATTTTGGTATCTTAGCAAATTTCAATTTTATTTTTTATTTTCTTCATGTACTTCATTCGACTACTTTGTATCATGTCATCCATGCAATTATTCTTATGCCTTCATAGAATGGGGCTTGTATATGCACAACCTCATGCATTTTCTTGATTTGTATCAATGCAACCATATAGGCAAGTATGCACACTATAATGCTTAATGATTTTGCCAGTTCAATATGTTAAGGACACATACGTTAAGGACACATCAGCCATCACCTAAACTGCCTTGACTGCTTCTACTCTATCCTAACCACCCGTCTCCTACTATTATGTATTTTATCTTATCTTCAGTAACTTCATTTTCTTCCTGTTTATAAATAACTGTAATAGCCTTGATTGAAATGCTGTAAGAAATATATTAGTTTATCAGTTTCAACTTGGTATCAGAGCATTAAACTATCGTCCTTTTTTTTTTCATGGCTACACCATCTTCCCATGCCCATTCTACCTTTTCCAGTCTTGCTCCCAACATCTCCCATATGCTCCCTGTTAAACTTGACAGGTCCAACTATCTTCTCTGGAAGTCGCAGTTTCTACCCATTTTGCGTCTCCACAATGCTATGGGCTATGTTGACGGCACCTATCTCTGCCCACCTCAATATCTTGTTGATACCAATGGTAATCCCTCTACTGATGAAAACCCAGCCTATTTGAAATGGCAAACCCAAGATCAGACTCTTCTCAGCTGGTTCATTTCTTCTCTGACTGAACCTATACTTGCACAAGTTGTCGGGCTTTCTGCTGCTAAAGGCGTATGGGACACTCTCGAACGCACATATGCTGCCCAATCTCGTGCATGTATTATGACTTTAAAGTATCAACTTCACACTCTCAAGAAGGGATCTCTTTCTATGGCTGACTATATTAAAAAAAAGAAGTCCATTGCAAATAACTTAGCTGCTGTTGCAGAACCCATTTTAGATTCTGAGCTAGCCTCCAGTCTACTCAGTGGCCTTGGATTTGATTATGAGTCTTTCATTACCTCCATCACTACACGATTGGACCCATTATCAATTGATGATTTGACCGGCTATCTTCTTTCTCAAGAGGTCCGGCTTGAGGATGCTATGTTAACAGAGACTATACCCTCTGCGCATACTTCATCCACAACAATTGATCAGCCATCCAACAACTCCTCTCAGCACTCTAATACCTCCTCCAATGGACGTGGTCGTGGATATGCCTCTCGTGGACGAGGCGGAGGTCGTGGTCGCAGTCATGGCTCTATACCTTACCATCAGTCTGGGAGTTCAAATCGCCCTCTTGTTTACTGTCAAATCTGCAGCAAGCCCGACCATGCTGCTCTTACTTGCTGCTACAGATATGACACCCGCAGTCCGAGTGATGGACCTCCTTCAGCAGCATTCCTGTCAAGCTCCTCTGCTGGCCCCTATGACAATACCTGGTACCCAGATTCGGGTGCTACTCATCACCTCACTGCTGATATGGCCAATCTCTCTACCCTTTCTGAATATCATGGTCACGATCAGGTCCATGTCGATAATGGTAACACTCTTCCTATCACACATGTTGGCTCTTCTCTCTTTCGCACTCCACATGCTTCACTCCACATGCGTAACATACTTCATGTTCCTTAGATTACTAAAAACCTCTTATCTGTTAGACAGTTTACCAAAGACAATGGAGTTTTCTTTGAACTTCACCCATCTTTTTGTCTTGTTAAGGAACAGGGGAGCGGTCAACTTCTTCTCAAAGGCCGAATTAAAAATGGTCTTTATGTGTTAGACTCGTTGGATTCCCGTCCGCCAACTGCATACATTGGTGAGAAGACCTCCTTTGATATTTGGCATGCTCGACTTGGTCATCCCTCTCGACGAGTGGTGAACACCTTGCGCATCCAGTTTCATCTTCCCTTTTCGAATAAAACTCTCTCATTTTGTGATGCTTGTCGTTGTAGCAAGAGTGCCAAACTTCCTTTTTCATTATCTGAGTCTCGTTGTACTGTTCCCTTTGAATTATTACATTCTGATCTCTGGGGACCCTCTCTGGTTCCAGGAATAAATGGGCAACGCTATTATATCCACTTTACTGATAACTTTAGTCGCTTTGTATGGTTGTTTCCCCTACATCGTAAATATGATGCGTTATCTATTTTTATTTCATTTAAATCCCATGTTGAAAATTTTTTTAGGTACCTAATTAAAGCATTGCAAACTGATGGCGGTGGTGAATACAAAAAATTTAAACCATTTCTCAATCTTCATGGTATTGCCCATCGTTTTTCCTGCCCTCATACCCATGCTCAGAATGGTCTTGCTGAACGTAAACATCGTCATTTGGTTGAGACAGGTTTAACACTACTGACTCAGGCCTCTCTTCCCACAACCTTTTGGGTTGAAGCTTTTGAAACAGCTGCCTATTTAATTAATCGAATGCCCACCCCTGTCCTCACTAATTCCTCCCCATACCAAACACTGCATAAACAATCACCTAATTACTCTTTTCTGCACGTGTTTGGTTGCACCTGTTACCCCAATCTCAAGCCTTATAATGCTCACAAATTGCAACCTCGTTCACTTCGTTGCACCTTTTTAGGCTATTCCACTTCTCACAAAGGTTACAAATGTCTTCATTGTGCCACCAGTCGCACTTATATATCTTGTGATGTGGTTTTCAATGAGCAAGATTTCCCTTTTGCTGATTCTCCACTTGCCTCCCCATCGGTTCCAAGGTCATCTCACCCTGTCTTCCTTACACCCATTTTACCGCTGCCTGAGCCATCAGTTGCTTCACCAGTAAGTCCCAATCAATCTCAGAATGCTCTGGTTCCTTCTGATTTGCTACTTGCTAGTTCCCACACATCTCCAGCACCAACTGAACCGCCAACTACACCTTCACCTGCACCTACGCTACCTCTTGTTCCTCAACTAGAGACCAACACAACAAACCCCACTCCTTCCTCTTTACCTTTGTCAAATTCTGATGCTAAGCCATTACCATGCCACTCCATGGTCACCCGCACCAGAGATAACACAAGAAAACCCAAGCAGTTTAATGAGTTCATTACTACTCGTTATCCACTTCCCATGGTCTTTTAGCTGAATGCTCTGACATTGAGCCTACATGTTACACACAAGCATCAAAGTTCCCGCATTGGCATGCAGCAATGGTAGAGGAATTTAATGCTCTACTTCACAACAACACATGGCAACTGGTTCCGGCTCGGTCCAATGTTAATCTTATTGGCTGCAAATGGGTGTTTCGCATCAAACGTAAAGCCGATGGCTCTATTGATCGCTATAAAGCATGTCTTGTTGCTAAGGGCTTTCACCAACAACTTGGTGTGGATTATAAGGAGACCTTTTCCCCAGTCATCAAGCCAACTACAATTCGTATCATTCTTAGTCTTGCTGTTACTCTTCAGTGGCCCCTGCGACAACTTGATGTGCACAATGCCTTCTTGAATGGATTTCTTAATGAAGAGGTGTATATGTCTCAGCCCCCTGGCTTTGTTGATCCAAATTTTCCTACTCATATTTGTCGCTTGCATAAGGCCTTGTATGGTCTCAAACAGGTCCCAAGGGCGTGGTATCATCGGCTCAGTTGTTTCCTTCTTCAGCGTGGCTTTCTTAATTCCAAAAATGATGCCTCACTCTTCTTCAAGCTCATTGCCAATTCTATCATTATTCTTCTCATTTATGTCGATAAAATGATCATCACAGGCTCTAACTCTCAACAAGTGGACTCTGTTTTACAGGAGTTTGGCCATGAATTTGCTATCAAAGACCTTGGGTCTCTCCATTTCTTCCTTGGCATTGAGGCTACCCGATTGTCCTCTAGCCTTTTCTTGTCCCAGGCTAAGTATATTCGTGATCTGCTCTTAAAAACCCATATGGATGGCGCTAAGCCCACTTCAACTCCCATGGCTACTAGTACTACACTGTCACGTTTCTCAGGCTCTCCATCTTTATTTGATGTTTCTCAATATCGTAGTACTGTTGGTGCCCTGCAGTACCTGTCTATTACTAGGCCCGATATTTCTTTCCGTGTTAATAAAGTCTCTCAATTCATGCATTCGCCTGTAGAGAAACATTGGTTTGCTGTCAAACGTATCCTACGCTATTTAAAACACACCATTGCTTATGGTCTTTTTCTCCGCGCTGCCGGTCCTCTCCAACTTCATGGTTACACAGATGCCGACTGGGCAGGCTGTCCTAATGACCGCAAGTCTACTAGTGGCCATGCAGTTTACTTGGGTTCCAATCTTGTTAGCTGGAGTTTGAAGAAACAAGCGACTGTCGCCCGCTCTAGTACTGCGGCCGAATACAGAGGCGTTGCCAATGTCTCCTGTGAACTAATTTGGGTTCATTCACTCCTTCGCGAATTGGGTTTCTCTTTGCAGCAGCCACCCACAATCTGGTGTGACAACTTAGGTGCTACTTATCTCTCAGTCAATCCCCTTTTTCATGGCCGAACTAAACATGTGGAGGTTGATGTTCACTTCGTGCATGATCTTATATCCAAGCGCCAACTTGCTGTACGCTATGTCTCTACCAATGCTCAAATTGCAGACATCTTCACTAAGCCACTCGGTGCTTCTAGATTTTCTCTTCTCCGCAGCAATCTTACTGTCCTTGCTGGCCAGTCACGCTTGCGGGGCGTGTTAAGGACATATCAGCCATCACCTAAACTGCCTTGACTGCTTCTACTCTATCCTAACCACCCGTCTCCTACTATTATGTATTTTATCTTATCTTCAGTAACTTCATTTTCTTTCTGTTTATAAATAACTATAATAGCCTTGATTGAAATGCTATAAGAAATATATTAGTTTATCAGTTTTAACTCAATAAACTGCTTATAGTAACAATCATGGGGTGGCTAAATAATACATTGATAATAGATCATAGAGTTTGTAATATTCCAATGAACAACGACTAGAAAAAAAAAATCCAATGAACTAAACTTCACTGAAGCAAAGCATATTATAAAAGAAAAATCTAAGTAATGAGACGTACAACATGTCTTGAATCCAGCTTTCCAGAAACATTCAGCACACAAGCCATTTTTGATAAGCTGAAGGGATGTTGACCATCCTGAAGCCTGAATGAGAACATTGTGGAAGATAGTCCACTGCCATATGAGAACATAACTACCCGTTTACCTCTCTGTAAACAAAATAACATTATGCAAATAACATTAATGCGAGTCAAGCATACTATAAATTCAAAGTAGAAGATGAATATCTGGAAGATTACCAGCACACTAGGCTTGCCATAAAGAATGGATGTAAATGCAGCATAAAGAGATGCAGTGTACATGTTGCCAACTTGTTTTGGTAGCAAAGTTGAAGGTTGGACTTTTGTACCATAAAGGCTCTTTGCAACCAGCTGAGATACTTATAAATATAATACCATATCCACATCAGCAGACAATTATTCCCAATGAGCATACATGTGAGAGAGAAGTTGATTAAATTACAAAATGCAATTGAATTCAAAATCTTTAGGACACTAGACAGACCTTTTCAAGATCACGATTCCGGTAACTTCCATCGTCGGACAAAGATGAAAATGGCTCTAATTTTTCGATGGCATCCTTCCCAACAGCGCGTATAAACAGAAGGAGAAACATAATTAGTTAGGACCACAGGAAAAACCAAATGTTTATACGATTAAAAGCAAGAGTTGGCAACAAGAAATATTATGATACAGCATATAATTAGCACTATCACAGGGGCAAAGCACTTGGTGTGTCAATAGCATGGAAAGCATATACATATTGATGTATTCAATATCAGGCTGTAAAATTGTAAGACAACTAAAATTGCAAATAGTGAATTGCAAAACTATTAGATTTCTAAAGTTCTTTACAGTGTAGCAATTGTAGCTAAGGATCAAAATATCAGCTGTAACAGCCATGCCCAATTCAATAAATATAAAAAACCACGTCTCACTTCAGTATCAACCCATATCAGCCGATATAGACTCGATATGGGCAAATATGGACCAATACGAGCACGAAATGCAGGAGGGCAAAAGCAACAATGCAGAGCCTCTGTAACTATGATCCAAATGGAGGGTAATACCAAGGATTAAGGAAGCGGACTCGGGACCCGACTATATCAGGGCCTAGTCCGAGTCAAGTCGCCCAACTCAACCTAGTCACAGGAGACTCAATGGAATCGGGTCGAGTCCCAATTTAGGGCTCACAAAAAACCAAAACTGAAATTCCTAAAGCCCTGAAAATCCTGACATCAAGAACCCCCCTGAGTCTCTCACAATTAACCAAAAGGAAAAAAAAGATAAAAAATCGAAGGGACCCTAAGAGCTTAACACTCTCAATGAATCCCTGGCATTGAGGAAAAGAAAGGTCCATCCAACCATTCATCTTTCCACATGGTTAGAGGGCAATACTTCTCTTATGTGGTTGTTAGATGAGTATTGGTTTACGAGAAGGAGAAAAAAGGAAGAGAAAGGGAAGAATGACTGTGGGAAAAGTCCCATCAAGTTGGGACTTGGGTCCAAGTCACTACTCAGTACTCACTATGACATGTTCTGCATGTCCAAGTCCAGTTTTAATCCTTGGGTAATACTGGATAGGTGATCCAAGACAACGATACTTCAATCCATACCCTCACAAGAATAAAATTAAAAGAATAAAAAGCACACCAACAATCGTCAGAATTAGTGGTTGACTCAGGATTTTTGTTTGAGGGGTGCACATCCTAATAGATAGTTTGGTTTAGGGGGAAAATTAAAAATTTTTATGAGGATTTTGAAGGGGGGCATATAATTTTATTGGATTTTTAGTAGTAAACTCAGAGTTTTTATATAAAACTTGAAAGTGTAGGGCGGTGTAATGGGTGTGGCCGCACCAACATGGTTCTACTTAGGTCCGCCCATGATCAGAATCAAGCTCATACAGTCAATATATTTACTCAAGAGTCAAGACCTTATGCACAAATATCTTTAAACTCTATTAACAATTTATGATTATACATTTATACCTTGTGCCAGTGGTAAATTGCTTATTTTAATAGTGATGGAATTTTGATGACATTTTTATCAGTTTTTAACTTAATATAATTGACAAACATGAATATATATGAACAAATAGATCAATAATGTAATGACAATGCGGGGTCCAATATGCCCACCTATCTTTGCAATTAGGAGATTAAAATGTTAAATTCTGATTAAAACGTTAAATTCTAACATATTCCAATATTCTCAATTTTTTTAATTTTTTTTCATATTTTTAATCTCATTTTCAATATGCGCCAATGGCTAAAATGTAACACCACAACTGATGCATATCATTTTTGGCTGCTAGCCAATGTTCCCACCGCAATTTATATTCTAATCCTTGATTATAACCCTTTATTTTTATTATTGTTAGTAACATGACTTGGACCAACAGCCCCGAAGTTGCAATAATGAGCACCGTCCACCATACCATGGGCTCATATACATAACCATCATAGCCTTGAATTTCAAAATAAGATTAGCAATCAATATAGTGTAATCATTGTAGCCTTATCCCATCTAACAGTAGAACAAATTTTCTTCTTCATACTTTCTTTATTATTATTATTTTTTTTTGGCCCAACCATCTCTAAGGCCCTGAGCTTCAGAATTTGTAAGGGCAGGTCTCAAATTATCCGTCTCCTAAAATCCAAAAATGGGGCACATCTTATACATCCAAACCTCTCAAAAATCACTATTGTGTTTTATCCTCAAAGAAAATTTACTCCAATCAAACTTATACTAATTTTAGATTGATCAATGAGTACGTTCGATTGGAGAGATCTTTTTTTTAATTTTTTTATCTTTTATATTTTTTTTATTAGGCCGCAGACCCAAAATCTGCCAACATTTAATGCGTTTGAACCTTTCAGATAGGCCATCACAATTGGGATTTAATTAATTAATTTACTAGGAGTGATGATTGGCAATCATTTCCAATTAAAGTGGAAAAATATAAAAAAAAGCTTACACTTTCTTTTAAGAAATTCCACTAAGCATCTCAGGACTGATAAATAAACAAAGCTGTCCAAGATATCTAAGAAATTTATCCACTTTTTAAGAGACACAAGAAAGTAATAGATTGGGAAAGGCTTCACTGTTGATTGCTACACAAGTTACACTAGGGGTAAAACCACATAAACTAAAATGTTGGAACGAACAAAAACCTGGCATTCCTCAGAAAGTCATTGAAATACAGCTGAGCAAAGCTTTTCTGAACAAGCTACAAAAACCAGTTCAACAAAGAAATTAAACATAAATAAAACAAGTTCCCTGATACAATTAACAATTGTTACTAATGCTTAACAAATAAAACTTGATAAAATCAGCCGGCAGACTTGAGACTCCAGAATCAGCAAGCTCTAAAAAATTCGTGAACTCAACCAAGTTTTCCTAAAGAAAAAGGTGAAAAAACAACAAGAAAAAGGTGAAAAAACAACTCTATGATAGTCACTGTTAAAAACTGCCAGTTGATTCAGGAAAACAAAGAGATGAAATAATGGGGAAAAAAAATGATACCTTATTGTATGGAGAATGGAATGCAAAATAATCCACATCAGAAATGGAAAACTGTTTCCCTCCAATTTCTCAAACCTATGGAAGAAAGAGAATAGAATATAGATACAAAAGTGGGATACAAATTGCCGGTAGAAAAAGCGAATTCTAGAAAACTCAGTGCCAATTTACTTGCCCCAAAAACGTCTATAACAAGAATCAAGTGCCACGAGATAGCAAGTTTGTGAAAGCTTGCCATCAACAACCTACACAGGAATTTAAGATTAGGCATAAGAAGAGAGAGCTTTCATAGCCAAGCAAGCACACCTATTGATAATCTGAATGTTGGTGAGTAACATACGTTAGAAAGATTCACCAATCTCCATTGTGAAGTTAGTCACAAGTGCCATTTCAGTGAAATGGATAAATTTTCGAAAGTTGAGAATAGAAACCAATCAAGTCGTTTAGAGGTAGGCATATTTTTTTTAAGAGCAATAGGTTTTTATAAGAGTACTAGTGGATGTATGAGGAAGGCATGAGGGGCTTTGTCTGAGGAAGTAGGTTTTTTTGCCCCTCCTTTTCATTTTTCTATGGTAACACAACTTAAACCTACAACCTCATAAGATACACACACACATCTTTGTAAGGGTCAAATTAAAACTCACATCATGCTAGATGTGAACCAATATACCATGGCACTATAGAAGTATAGAAAGCACAAGTCCAACAGGCCTATCGGGCCCAGCTCATTAGGCTCCTAAATATCCCACGTGAGGGATCTAGAGGGATCAAGTCAACTTTGTATAGCTGCAGTGTATCAGACAATATTAATACTTTTAATAATCTTTCCTTGTTTGTTATAATTAAATATCAATCACTGTAATCCCGGCCTTGCATTAAGGCAAATATACATGTTAAATAGTACGATCGAGGCCCATCAAAGGGACACAACAGTTTTCCTAATTCTCTATGTATGCTCTTCTTCTTCTCCTTCTCTCCTCCTCTTAACATAAGGATCTATAGATCCTAACATGGTATCAAAGAAACAGGTCACATTTTCCTTTTGAATACTACCTGTTGCATGTAACGGACATGACATTCTTTGTCTCTTTCTTCATTGCATCACAGCATTAAGGCTTCGACCACATCAGGCATTTCAGCAACTCCTTACATCCCATCTCAACCATCAGATCTCAAGATCAAAACAAGGAGAACAGTTTGGTTCCTTTCTTTGCAACTATCAAGAAATCTAATCATCTGATCAAGAAGTGGGTCCCACCTCAGATTGTGCAATTATTATTATTTTTTTTACACCATGCTGGTCATCCATTTATCCGTAGAATTCTCTTCTCCATATTTTTCTAGGATTTTCTCATCACAACAAGTTAGTGCTTTCCTCCTTCCTGGGTTCGACAATTTTACTTGAATTGTTTTTCAATTTTCTCATCTGATTCATATCAACCATTGGAGCTGAGCAATTTCTCTTCCATACGCTATGAAATTAAGCCCTTAATCTAACCTGGAAGGCTAATTGAAGCATGGTACACCATACAGCATAATCCCCCTCCAGCTTCCATTTTTTTAGGCACCTAGACCAAAAATTTTCTATATTTTTCTATTTTTATAATAGAAATTCACATTTTTTTGTTTGAGACCACATTCCTATCCTTGTCTTAAATAGACAAGATTGACATCATTCCTGTCAAATTTAATGGGACTAATTACCTATCTTGGTTTTTCCATCTCAAGAATTTTATTGAAGAACAAGGTATGATTGGGTATTTAGATGGAACTACTTCCAAACCTACTACAAGAACTACTGTCACATCAACTACTCCAACTATAGATGATAAGGCCCTAGCTACTTGAACCAACACAATGCCAAAGTAATAACTTGGATCCTAAATTCCGTCGATCCCTCCTTTTCAACGGCATTTCAAGCCTTTGCCAAGGCTTCTGATAGGTGGGTATATTGTTAACAAAGGTCCATGTATGTTAGGTCTAACCCAACTGTATAGTAAATGGGCTGTGGCCTAATAGCACATGAGATCACACATGAAAGGGCTTAGTCAAATTGCACAGCAATACCTTTTGTGTTAGATTCCATACGAATAACTGATTCTCCACGATCCTCCCATCCCCTCTTCTTCACGTGCTCCATTACTTCTCCATGAACCTCACATCCCCTTGCCTCGTTAAATGCATTTGAGCATGGACAGAGCAAGGAGGAACCCTTTGAACCCTTAGAAGAACACATGGATGGATTCATTAGCTCATACTGTACGAGTCCTTTCCCCTAATACCAAAGAAAAGGGCTATTCCTTTCCTCCCTAATAAATGATAAGATATTGGAGACGATGGGTGCTGTGAAGGGTCATTTGTTTTAGCTTTGGTTTTTCACTTTCTTTTATTCCCATATTTTGAATTGACATGTGAATGTATAATTTATTTTTTTTATTTTTATAACTTTTTATGGTGTTCATGGGGATGGTGTGGATGGAAAGGATCACAAGTATTTTTTTCCTCCCCAATAAATGAGCAGTTGGAGATGATGGATGCTATGAAGGGTCATTTGTGTTAGTTTTGGTACATTCATTTTCTTTGATTCCCATATTTTGAATTGACATGTGAATGTATCATTTCTTTTTTTATTTTTATAAATTTTTATGGTATTTCATGGGCCTGGTATGGATGGAAAGGATCACAAGTGTTTTGATGGTAATTGGGTTGATGAAATCTAATGATTCTGAAATGGGTTTTTATTTGAGGGGAATTGGTTCTTCAGTTTCTGTGAAATGGGGTTTTTTTTTGTGAGATTTTATATTTGATGCCTTTTCACTTCTAATATTAGTTTGGACTCTTCTGAAGTCGGTTGGGATTAGATTTGGTTTATTAACATTATATTGAAACTTGAGTAATTCCTCTCTTCACATGCTATAATGTTGAAATGGGTTAATTTTTGTAATGCTTTGTATTTTGTGTGTGTGTGTGTGTGTGGTTTTTTTTTTTTTTTATACTTCTAACGTTTGTTTGGACTTTTCAAATGTTGGATACGTGCTTCACAGTCAGGTAAAGTGAAAATACACCACATTTAGGGAAAATGGACAATATTCACCTTTAAGACTATGATCTACATATTTTCACACCTCATTCATAGATATATGTTCCTATTTTTGATGTATTGGATGAATATTATGTTTTCATGATTTTAAATAGTACTTAATAATTCCAAGTTTTTATTTAATTATTTCATGTGTTTTTTCATATGAAATTATATAAATTTATGAAATTCCTCAATTTGGCACTTGCTTCATGGATATATATTTTATAGCATGACATTTCTCTATTTCACGTAAGATCTATGGGTGGGATACCATTGATGCCTACACATGTATTTAGTTATGCTTATGATGACAATATGTTCCATTATTATTAGTGCCATAAGTTTATTCTGCCATAAGTTTATTCCCTCTATGGTTGTCCCCATTAATTTGTTCACCCTCTTTTTTAAAAAGTATATGAGAGATTCATAAATTAGATAGTTTAGATATTTGATCTTATAATGATGATTTGGCTGTTTTCCTTTATTATGAAGGTAATCACATATGTTTTAAAATACAATATACTTAAAATATTTGAGACAAGGAAAGAGTGAGATATATGGGTCAAAGATTTTTTTTTTTTTTGGACACTAAGTTCCATTGAAAAGAAAAGGAATATAGGAGTAAACCAAATGGAAAACATTACAAGATCTATATAGATGTATTGAAAAAGAAAGAACAAGAACCGATGTAAAAGCATTATAGTGCATGCTACAAAAAATACAAAATAGAAGCAAACAATGAAACAATGGTGACTATCCCACTTGTATAAACATAGTCTCAATCCATGAAGAAGACACATTTTAACTCATTCAGATGAAAAAGGCATTGCCGCAACCTTTTAGTTGAAGAAGACACCAAATAAAGACATAGCATTTACACTCTCACTAAACTGTACAGGTAAAGATCTTTATATTAAGGTGACCACAATTGGGAATTTGTAATATAGAATACAAAATATCTAATCATAGAAAATTTTTAGAACATTATAATCAGATACATTCCATCAAAGTGACCTGTATCCATGGCATCCACAAATTGGCATATTACAGTGATAATATAGCACATAGAAAAACTACATAATAATTAAATAAATCAGTGTACTAGCTTATTGCTGATGCAAATATGAAAAAACTATCAGTTCTTCACTATTTATCTGAAGTCAATGATTTTGTTCAATCAGGGTGTCAAGTAGCCATGCCTGTAATTTCTTGTATCATGGATTAAATCAAGAACATCCATTAGCAAATGACAACTCCTTTATGAGATCTAGCCACTTCAAGGAGGCAAGGTTTATGATGTCAAATTTCTTATAACTTGAAAGCTTCTTAAAATTGAACTTTCTGATAATCACAAATTGACATGTCATCTAAGTTGACCACTATACAATCCCTTGACCTACATCTAGCTAAATGATAGGCTGGACTGCTATTCATTTTGTTAGCTTATATACCTGTTTCAATGAAAGGTAAAATATTATCATCGATTTTACTTAATAATTGTATCATACCAGACATATGTGCTAAAAAAAATTATGCATTTCCAATTTTTACTATCACATTACAAATTTCATATTGCAACTGTAGTTGACTTTTTTCCCGTGCTCAGCACCAGGTTTTTTTTTTCCGCTAGTTATTATATATTAAGCTAGTTGATTTCAATTGAAAAATCAAAATTAATTTGTAAAAATTTTCAATTGAGAAGGGCCTTTTTGACTTTTTCTGATTTCCTTTGACCCCTCCAATTCCCTCTGAGATGTTGCATAATGCCTCAACTACCAAAAATGCAATTGAAGTTCCAGTCAATATATGTTCTCATGGCTATCACTTCAATACCCAAGAAATCAATGGATTTGTTCAATTAATCTTGATTTATTCTATTTACTTTGACCCATTTCACTCTTTCAGGTTCCCTTCCTCTCCTCATTAAATTTCAACCCCTTTATCTTCACATTAACTCATCAACCAAAATGGCAATGCAATTAGCTGCTTCCAATATGCTCTCTCCCCATGTTCCCCTCTTTTCCACATTGACTCTCATAACTCTTCTTCAATGTCTCAATAAATAAATGCATGGCTCTCCCCCTTATCTATTTCTCCATATCTTGGATCACAATATATAGTAGTTTCTTTCATATGTTGCGTTAGGAAATTGCTAGGCTTAGGGTCAAGGTTTTGGTCAAGCCTCAAAAAAGCTCCCACAACAAACTACTCTATTTTCATTTTCTACTCATTTGACCATTTTGCTAGACACTAGTATGATCTAATTCCTTTGGTAAAGGAAGATAACTCTTCTCACATTTTTCTATTATACTTCTATTTATCAATTAGACTCATGTGTTTCTTCAATGAATCCTAACTAACGGTCTAGGTGAATCTAACTCAAATTCACCATCTTCTTCAGCTTCAAATGATGCGTCTCTATAGCATCTCTATAATAGTCTATGAAAGTTTCACTTTCCTTATCAGCAATAAAGTATGTTGATAGGAGTTGGCGTAAGAGGATATCCATAGTCGGTGGTTTGAATCAAAGAATTCCTTAAGCAAAATGCTGAACCAACCTCTAATACATCCACTTTTGCTTCTAAATAGGTGGGCCTTACTTCAGTATGTTGGTTTCTTAATAAAATGAAGATGAAAGGTTTTAATATATTTTTTAATATGATTGTGACTCTGATATTGAAGTAGTTTATTTTTGTAATTATTTCCTGTTCTTCGGTGTTTTGAATATCTTTGTCTTTACGTTCTCTCTTTTTCTTTGTTAATATTATATATACTTTCTTTGTCATTCTCATTGACAAAAGGATTTGTAGATCTTAATTTCTTTGTTTCAATAGTTTTTGGGCCCATTTTCAATATAGATCATGAAGATATAGGTTTTAAATTTATTATTATTATTTTTGGTTCATTTTGTTCCTTTTTTTTCTCTTATTTTATATTTTATCGAGTGCAACATTTCTTACTATTTTTTCATTTTAATTTCTTATTAATAATAACATTGCTCATTAATTATTATTTTCCACAAGAATTTCCTTCTTTAACCATTAAATTTTAAGCTTTATTTTCATCTTATTTTCTTCTAAAGATCCTTAAAAATAAAAAGGTGAATTTTTTTTTTTGGTTTTTATTATTATATTAATTTTATATGTCTTTGTTGTTCCCCGGGCCCATTACGAGCTTTTGTTGCTAGTTCTTTATTAGTTTGGGCTTGGACTCTAAGTTTGAGTACTTGGGCCGGGCTTGAACTATTTAGCTGGACCCATTTAATATACAGGTCATTCTTTGAAGCTTCTTTACATATAAATTAACTTACAATTGGCTTATAAAATTTAAATGGGTCCACTAGCGAACTCCAAAAGCACGCCTTATGAACTTGTAAAATACTCAATGTTCTTTTTCTTCCTTTTAAGAGATAGAGACATTTGGAGATATAGTATTCAAACATGCATTTGCTAAACGTATTTTACATCTAAAAATATATATTTTACATTATTTTTAGTTGTGCCCTATTTATCTTTAATTACATGTTAGCGTTTTCACACTTCACTTTGATATATGTATTAGGAAGGGGGTAGCATATGCCCTTAGTTGTGGCTCACTTCTGTTTTATTACATTTTTTTTATTTTTAAAAATTTGTATTTTAATAAAATCTATTGTGTTGTTTGATAAATGGATGCTTTCGATTTGTAATTTTATAGCATAACCTTCCACTTATATCAATACAGATGGATTTTGCACAATCTATTTACGATGTATGCATAGTAGCAATCTATACCTTAGCTATACTTTTCAATTTCATAATTCCATAGTAATAAGTAAATATCTTTTCCTCGAGATTTTATTTTAACATTTTGTTTGGACCTTCCAGTAATCTTTGGTTGTAATATTTATTTTTTCCATTTTGGTAGTAGTTTTATTTTATACATTGTGGTTTAGATGCTTGGTTATTTTAATATGTGCCTTCTATTGGGATCTATAAGTGGTTGTTTTCATTAATTTCTTTTCTCTATAAATATTGTTCATAGGCAAGGCACACCTGATTGCAACTTTTAGCATCTCAATGTAGGCACACTTAATTGCAACTTTTAGGATCTCAATGTAACTTAGATGAAATATTTAATTATTTTAAATTGTTACTATATAAGTTATATTGCTCGTTCTTATTCGTTATATTTTTTAATAAATTTTATTATATATTTACTATTATAATTATATTCCCTGTGCTAAGCATGGGCATGTTTTGCTAGTTATTATTAAATATGAATCCAATGGACAATTTCAAATTAAATTTTAAATTTGATTTTAACTGTCCTACACTTTTGACATTTTTTTTAATAGCAGCAATGAAATTTGGACTACCTCTTAAAACCAGCCATTGATTATTTTCCGCATCATCCCTCATTACTCTAACCGTTTCCCCAAATGTTGAATCTGATTCTTATGCATACAATATTAATTGCACCATGCAGTAAATTGTAACTAAACAAGGAAGCGTTTGGACCTTTTCATTTCCCTAAATTTCCTTTGATTTTCTTTCATTTCAGTTATATCTAACCTACAATATTCCTTAATTTCCTCATTTCTTTTGGCACCATGCAGTTTGAGCTGTGCTATTATAGTAGGGTCGCTCTAAAAAGTGATAATAATGTACTGGCAAATAATGACAGACCCGGAATTTTTATTTGACGGGTGTAAATCCTAATAGGTAGTTTAGTATTAGGGAAAATTAAGAAACTTCATGTGGATTTTAAGGGTTGGCCTACAAATTTTATTTAAATTTAGATACGCACCTAGGGTTGATGGGTGCAACAGCACCCACATGGCAACACTTGGATTTGCCCCTATTAGAAGATATGTGGCATTGTTCTTGGGAAGGGGAAGGAAGACGTTAGCAATAAGTTCAAGTAAGCTCAAGTTTTAGATGGACAATTTACATGCAATTTTGAAAATGTCTTACACACGAAAATTGATATAGGGTTTCAATCAGGTAAATTAGGGTATGTATTTTTATGCACCATTTGATAAGACATGTAAATGTAAAAGCGGCTACTCACGTATATATTATGTTATGTGAATGTTAGGAGGCCCTTGTGAACTGTGTCGGTTATTGAACCCGAACGGATTATGGTACGGAGTCAATTTTCGGCAAAGGTCAGTGTACAAGCCTATGTCCACGGTTGACCTGAACTATATATTTCTATGAAAATGATATATTGACACAAAGAAATATGCGAACCTATGCTTGACCTTTTTCAGGGTTTTGCTTAACCGTTTTATATAAACTGCTATTTTATCGATTTGTGTGAACATTGAATTTTATGGAAAAACGTGTAGACTTAGGGCATATTTATATAATACTTTTATGTCGAAAAGGGGAAGTTTTTTTTCAAAAGAATTATTTTTAATGTGTTTGGTACGGTAAAATTTCTTGAAATCACTTTTCCATCATGTCAGACTTTTCCTTAGAAGGGTCGAAAATGGAATTCCTATAGGGGTCCATCAGACTTTTGTTTCCGTTGAAAAATTCCCCCTCCTTCCATTTCACCCTGGGCTGCAATTCCATTTCCAGGCTCTTCCCTTATTTTCTACTACGATGTCCCTCCTTTCTCTTCCTATTTTCACACTTCCTACCCCTCTTTGTACCCTCCATCCACTCTTTTGGCCCCTCTTTGCGTCACAACCCGAGCCTAAAAATCGGGGTTAGCAAGAACCTAACCCGTGGCATACATACTCTCGTGCACGTATACCTTGACCTGGTCTAAGTACATGCACACAAGGGATATTCACACGTGCAAACCAAATGTACGCGGAAGCTGTATGTATCAATGCAAGCCAAGAAGAGAAAAAGAAACATAACAATAGACGATTAACAAAATGACATTTAACACAAAATGTACAATACAAAATGAAGAGATGGTGCCTAAGAGACCAACACCAGATAAAATGTACATGAAAACCCAAAACCCTGATGCAAAATGACAGACGAGATATGGGTGCAATACCAAGCTGCTCTCCGAGAGAGTTATCAAGCCCACTCCTCTAAACCTAATTGGGTCTCCCGGAATCTAGTCGACCGACGAGGGGTCGATAGGGATATCTGGGCCTGTAGCACCAAGAACAACCAATGAGTACGACGACTCAGCAAAGTATAAGCAATAATAAGGTAACACGCGTTGTATCTAGCAGAATAGTAAACAGTTAACAATTAACAACACATAGAGATCATGTTTGTATACTAGGCAGGTCGTGCATATAATAAAGCATACCTTTTGAATCATGAAATAGATAACTGGCGAGGTGGCTACTCCACTTACCATATTCTCCCTTTCGAGAGTAGTTAATATGAGAACACCATCGACCGGGCCAGGGTATGCAGGGGTCTCTGGTTCCCGGGGTCCGGAATCTCAGAACAGAAGCACTCTGTAGAGGCAACAAGCAGTTTACGCCAAAGTCAACTCTATCGGGTATCCTGAGGCTGAGGCGGAGTAGAGCTAGATTAATAAAATCAGTCATATGATATGATGCACGTCAGTCAATATCAGTCAGCGGTAAATCAATGTCAATCAGTGCGGTTCAGTACAATGTAACTCATGTCACAGTTGGATAATACAGTACGCGCATCATGCTGGATCAATACTGTTGCAATTAAATAATTACAAGTTGAACAAGGAAAAAGACAAAGAACATGAAAGGCAGCTATTTCCACCCAGGATTTACCATGGACAGAGCCCTCGGGGAATATTCAATCGTTGCCCCAGCGTAGAACGCGTACCATGTAAATAAGAGGCCAAAACCAAACTCGATATGCCATGCAAATCGGATTATTTTTCAAGAGTCACGATGCTTTACTAGCCAACCCTAGCTTTGTTTTCCATTGTTATTAACCGTGTATGATGATGTAGTTTTAAGTTATTTGATGCACAGTTGTTCATTTGGGGAGTGTTGCACTATATCAGTCATCGTGTATCGAAGTCCCTTAAACCAACACGCATGAGGTGGTGCTTAACAAGTGAACAACACACATGAATGTGTCACTGCCCGCAAGACCATTCATTTGTCTAATGTAATCCGTTGGGCAAGGTATATGGTTGGGCAATCCATGGGGAAGGCCCTATAAGGTCTCATCATGAACCTAAGAGGTATCTAAAGGTCTAATGGTATTACAGGAAACATAAGAAAAGGAATGAGCAAGGTTAGGATTCAGTTGAATGCTAAATCCCTCAGGGTAACAATGCTTCAGGGCCGACCGGTCGGCTCTATAGCCCGATCGGTCGAATTTCAGTTCTGGGAGTGTCCGATCGGTCGGACCTTAGTTCCAATCGGTCGGACAACTGGGTTCGGTACAGAGCAGAACATCTGTAATACATGCTTTTCATTCGTAAAAACTACGTGTATCACATTTATACAATACTCAAGGGCTGTCATAACATTACACACTCGAGAGAAAGAGTAAAAGAGACACAAAATCAAAGTATACCAACAAGTGTTCATCCTTATTGTGCTTATAGTTGCCTTAAACGTGCTTTTTCTTGAATTTAACTGTTCTTTGGCCCAAACGATCCTGAAAATGCAATCCTAAAACCATGCATGTGAAGATTAAGGAAAAGAAAAAGGGTGCATGCGGTGCAATCATACCTAACTCATACAGAAACCGTGACTTAACTTCTCACTTGAAATGGACCGAGAAACTGGTACACGATTCTTCTCCACCATGGAAAGACCAGGGAGAAGAAAGCGAAGACGAAAGAGAAATGTCGGTGGAGAAGTTACCGGTGAACCTAATGAGAAGGCAAACAACCGGCGCACCAGAATCCTCCCCTTGCTCTACGTTAATCGCAAGGATGAAAAAGAAGAATAATAATAAGAGATGAAGAGCAGGGAGAGAAACATAGAGAAAATAAGAGAGAGAGAGAGAGAGAGAGAGAGAGAGCTAGCGTGAGAAAGAGATGAAGTTAAGGGAGAGAGAGTCGGTGCTTTCTCTTTTATAAGGATAAGATTGTCAATTTGCATATAAGTCCAACAGTTCGGAGGAATTACAGTTTAAGTCAATTAATGGTCCAACGGAAACAAATGACCTTGTTGACAAATGGGATAGTTACGGAAGTTGACGAGCTCGACGAAATACACATGTTGACACCAAGATGATGCATAAATGATGAACTCGTACAAAATCCAAAATTACAAAAAAGGGGTCAAGATTGCTCAAACCAAGTTTAACTCAACTCAATTCTTTTTCTATGACCCGAAAAGAGTCTCAAAAGCGTAAAACCATGAGCTTAACATAAATTCTCTATAAAGAGTACCGAAATTCCATCAATTAAGCGTTAAACCGGATTAAGCTGAGCTGAAGTGTTACACTTTGTATGGTTTTCACTAAGTATTCCACAACCGCACCAAACAATATTATGTTCAATTCACTAAAAAAAAGTATTTTGCACAAAACATGAACTTTTGTACTTCGGTGAAACTCTTTTCCTATAAAATTTATTTCCATGGACTTTGCTGATATGACACTTTTCCTCTTTTCGTAGAAAGGGTGTGTACACAAATGTGCCCTTAGGGCTTGTTTGTGTAGCCGGTTATGCTGCGGAAAATGAGAGGAGACAAGGTGTTGGAATTCTCAGTGTCTTCCTCACTCATTTGCTGCAACCTGTGGAATCTCCTTCGAAATTCCCGGTTCCTGGTATAATGTTCGGGGGGGGGGGGGGAGGGAATCCTTGCATTGAGTGGAATGTCATTTCCTACCAAGATGGGTAGAAAATGGAAACTACGCCCACAGCATGCACCAACGTGCCCTTTGCTTCTTATAATTATTTATATTAGATTGAGTATATTTTGTTAGTCTGAAACTAGCATCACCTTCGTTGGATTTTTTATTGGGGAATTATAACAATCCTCAACTACGGCCTTGACCTTGACAACGTGATCTCGATAGAATAATCAACGTAATGTGTAGAGAAGAGTTGTAAACCCTAAACCCTATATATTGGTTTACATAGACAACTCCCTTTCCATCATGGAGTTTTACTTCAACTAGGATTTAGATTCCTCTTAGCATGGAAAATATTATAAGGTTAGTAACTATACCCAAACACTAAAGTAATCTCCATTAAAAAGACTTACTAGCATTGGAATCCTAATTGATAGTGGTCTACTAAAGTGAGGGACCCACATTGGCATATGGTCATTGAGCCACACTTAATGCCCAATAATTTTAACATTCTCCCACTTCGTCCACATGATCACAACCATTACTCCAATATTCTTTGGTTAGTGCGATCACCAAAAAATTCTTCAATGTAACTAACCATTCCTATTTGTGCTAACCCTTTATACTTTGATGAATCAAAAAATTATTAATGCAAATCATGACGATTACATATCATTATTTCGACATGCTTCCTTCCATGCATTACCCTCATCAACAATCTCCACTTAACCAACTCTTTCATAGAAGTAACAGGATCCTTTTCATAACCATCCTATTAAATTGGTTACAATGAAATTCTCATATTCCAAATTTCCTACTTTATTAACCTCATCATATGTGTATAAATAAAATCAAGCAAGATCACAAAATCGTCCAAGAAAAATTGATATCAACTAAATTTGATCAATCTCAACAATGTCTAAAGAAAAAATAGTCCTTATTAAGGTAACTTTACAAGCCTATGTCAGTAACATGTTTCCTAAATGCTTGTGGTGCCAATGCCTTAGTCAAAGGATCTACAATCATGAGATCTATAGAGATCTCCCCTTAATAGGCACCAAACCATTTCTAATATTTTCTTTTACGGCAAGATACTTAACTTCCAAATTTTGGTAATACCTAAACTCTTGTCATTATTCACCAATATAACGGTTGAGGTGTTGTCCTAATTGACTCCAAAATAAAAACACTTATACGAAGTCCTAAAATTAAATTTCTCAGCCATTATACTTGCTCTGTGGCTTCAAAGCACACCACATAATGCCGACACGGAAGTTAGTGAAATCAAGATTCCATAAAATCCCATTTTTCACCAACTTACTTATTACTTCTTTCGAGATGTGTCCAAGTCTTTTATGCCACAATATGTATGAGTTCTCATTAATTAATCTTCTTTTATTGCCACTGTGCAAAAATATTTGTGTTTAGAACTATTAAAGACTTTGCAAAAATTGGATCCAACTTTAACTTTTATAAACCATCACACGCAATACTACTTCCAATTAGAATATCATTCTTATAGATTTTCAAAATTCCATGTCCAAAATTAAAAATAAAACCATCATTGTCTAATTTTGACAAGGAAATTAAATTTGTACTAATGGAAAGAACATAAGAGATATCGATGATATTTTGTTGAAATCCATTATCCAAGATAAGCTAATAAGTCCCTATGGCTTCAACCTTTGCTTTTTGCCGATTTCCCATAAAGATAGAATTTTGGCTATTATTTGGACTTCGGCTTGAAATGAAGCCATGCACACATTTAACACATGCACAGTAGCACCAGAATCTATTCATTAGGTATTGGAAGGTACATATATTAAATTGGTTTTCAAATAACTAAGAGATAAATCAGAGAAATTATCTCTTTGTTTAAACCAATTTACATGCTTCAAAAATTAGAACTAAGATGAGAGAGAACATATCCGTACACTTAGCAAAGATATTTCCTACAAAAAATGAGACTACTCCCAAATTGAACAAGTAAAGTAAAATTAAAGGCAACTGATGAACTTACATTAATCAAATATGCTTTAAATTAAATCACGTAATCTATATTCAACTTAATTTAAAAATAATGGAAAGAAATAAATTAAACTGTTTAATAATCCTACATCATCATCTTCCTATTTTGGGCCGAAAGATAATATGCAAATCGATTTCTTTTGATGAACCAATCATCTCAATAAAGCTATCCCACTACGTACAAAGTAAAAAGACGGATGATACCTTTGGGTAAGACAATCACAATCGAATTAGGAAGTACGTGTTGAGACACCTTATCCCAGTCTCCAAGTGATTGCAAGATAATCACACCTTTGGGCTGATCCTTGATCTCCTAATTCGTTCCCGCAAGTTCAATGCTATTATCCATTCTACTATAAACGGTAGTAACAGATTTAACTCAATTCAAAAAATCTACAACTAAGCATGACTAGGCCACTTTGGCAGCTACACAATCAATTAAAATTGTGATTTTAATTGACATATATAATAACATCGAGTATGAACCAATATGTCATTGATAGCTCATTGATAAAAAAATTTGTCATATGATATAATGAATGGTTTAGGGCCCAGTAGATAATTATTTTATCTCTGCACTTTGATTTGAGCCATTAGTAACCTAATGACATGTCATAAACTGATCATACTATCCACATATATATTAGTCCTTTATACTATCATAGGTCCAGATTAACTTTAATTGGGCCTTTGGATAAAAATCTAATCACCTAACCTAAAATATGATCAAACTAATATATCATAGGATTTCTTTAAGCATCCAATGATTCAAAAATAATATGGGTATAAAATATAATTTAGAATGAAAATGGGAATTGAAATTGGCCTATATTTTTTAATGACTTTATTCACGGTCATCAGCGGAAGGGTCCCACATAAGCCAAAATAGTCACCATTAATTCATAAAACATTGGATGAAAGATGTGACAAGCACAACTTGTATGTAGCAAAATAATGCGCTACAATTATATAAGACAACTCCTTTATCTAACAAGAAATAAAGAAATAATCGGTTTTGAAAAACTAACCGGTCATACTGATCAAAAACTTAATTTTGTTCTTAACTGCTGGATTGTCTTTATTTTATTGCTACTGCATAGTGCTCACCGCCACGAAATCATAGAACTAAACCATGTGTCTATCGGAGTCCAGGTGAGCTAGATATCACAGGTCAGAGTATTCGGCTTGAACTTTAACTGGCCCGCCTACAGCAAACGTCCTCATGAACCGATGCATAAATAGCACCTGGGTCAAGTCTGTTACGGGTCCTGTTTGCCTGACTTGACGTCACCTGAACTTTATACAAGGAAGGGCCTTAACTTGCGCACGTCCCAAGGTAAAAAGAAATGCCAACAGCAGCAGTCGTCGCTTGCTGCTACTCTTCTTTTTATCTCTTCCTTTCTTTGTCTTGGCACGATTTTAACAAACCAAGGCAAAAGGATGGCAACAGTAGCAGTCGTTTGCCTGACTTGCGTCACCTGAACCTTATACAGGGAAGGGCCTTAACTTGCGCACGTCCCAAGGTAAAAAGAAATGGCAACAGCAGCAGTCGTTGCTAGCTGCTACACTTCTTTTTATCTCTTCCTTTCTTTGTCTTGGCACGATTTTGACAAACAAAGAGGCAAAAGGGCGGCAACAGTAGCAGTCGTTTGCCTGACTTGATGTCACCTGAACTTTATACAAGGAAGGGGCTTAACTTGCGCACGTCTCAAGGTAAAAAGAAATGGTAACAGTAGCAGTCGTTGGTTGCTGCTACACTTCTTTTTATCTCTTCCTTTCTTTGTCTTGGCACGATTTCTGAGACAAACCAAGCGGCAAAAGGGTGGCAGGTGAAGAAGAGAAAAAAAACAAAACAACCCCTTGATCTCCCTGCACAGAGAAAATAAAAAAAAAAGGTTCCATGGCCTTCGTCTACCTTATCGCAAATACAGATGCAACCCGACGGAGAAACCGAAGAAGATGATGGTGTAGATCTCATCGATCGATAGCACTATCGTGGAATGCAAACCGTCAATCAGAAAAGTAACTTATTTAGATAGTACATGTTAGTCTAAAATTAACATCACCTTAATTGAATTTTTGATTGAGAAATTATAATACTCATCAACTATGCTCTTAACAATATGATCTCAATGTGTAGATAGGAGCTATAACCCCTAAACCATATATATAGGTCTTTAACTAGAATTTAAATTTCTCTTAGCATAGGAAATACTCTAAAGTTAGCAACTTTACTTACACACCAAAGTAATTTCTATAAAGAATTACTAGCGCTTTAAGACCCGTGCTCAACACAGGCCATAAAAAAATAATTAAAGCTTCTTAAAAGATATTAATATTTAAATAAATATATAAATGAATATTATCATAACTTCTATTGCCCATTCAACATTTGAATTTGTATTACATATATCCATAAACAATTGCATACCTACACCAAAATCAACAAAGGCTGAATGCATAAAAACAAATTTAAATCAAGATCAAACTCATCTCATCTTGTGGACTCCACTTGATTCAACACTGGCTCACTTTGCTATAGAACTTTAAGAAATATTTCTAAAAAATAAAACAACTGTATGGTTAAAAATTATATTATTTGTAAATAGAATCATTTATAAATATTTTAAATGAATTGCATCAATGGCCATTTGCTTATTAATTATGAAGAGGATTAAGGGGATCATGGGATAGACCTTTTCCAAAATGGGACATTTTAATTATCAGTCATATTGTTCAAAACAATTATAAAAACAAATTTTCTTTTTTTATATATATAAAATACCCAGCCTTGAAATAGACATATCACAACCCCAAAATGTATATGTGTCAAATGAATGGACCCAGTCCACATACTTTATAATTTAGCCCAAATCTAGGGTATTACATGGGCCATTCAGGTTTAGATCCAAGACTAATTAAGCTCTGCCCAACATTGCACTGCCAATGGTTGGGTCGTGCTAGGCCAAGGTGTATCAAAGTCCACGTCAAGACCTGTCATGCCCTGATCCCGAGAATTTGGGGATTTGAGTGGGCCCGCAGGGCGTGGATACGTAATCCCGTAGAAATCCATGCCCTGAAGAATTGTGTACGAATTCCTATAATGGAGATTTCACAAGAACGTGTGAGGTATGCCAACACATGTAGGAATATAACTCATCATAAGCGAATTCCCTGCGAAATACTCAGTAATAATCAAAAGCAAGTTAAAAGAACATATCCGTTGTCATTCATAGATAAACATATAGATATATGTATATAGCAGTGCTCAAAGCTCCAATTATATTTCGTACAATTCAACATTTACCTAAAGGAGATAGGTACATAAAGACCAATTTGCGTTTTCCCAGAACAGACCAAAAAGTGACCATAACATCTCCAGAACTGATGCACTCCGTAGGATGACTAATAAAAGACATCGTCATCCTTTCATTCATCTATACCCCGAAGTACCGTTGGGGCACTCTCCGGGGGGGCGTCAACACCCGAGTTGGGAGCGGGTTTTGTACCTGCAATACCAAAGGTAACACTGTTAACACAATGGTTAAGCAAGTACTGAGGCATATGAAGCAAGTATAACAATACATATCAACTGAACTTAACAGTATACACTGATTTAAAGAGAGCAATGGTAAATTACTAGACATATAGTGCATGAGTGGCAATGAATGAGGTATTACGATCAAAACATACTACGTACTGATTGGCAACCACGATGCTCTATTCTCCCAAAAGGGGAGCATACATATGAGTCGCTAGGGGATCAAACTAGCTTCCAGAGAAGCGTCAACAACTCCTCCATAAACTACTGCAGTAGTGACATACATATACCCAAAGGGCACAAGCTAAGTGATGCCGTCTCGGAATCAATCATACTAGTTATAACATACATAAGGAATAGTCAATCATGGAAGCAACGAATAATTAAACGAAACACATGCATATGGGCTACAAAGGCCCGAACCTCGGCTATACCCTTGGCTAGCAAGCATACATTTAGTAAAAGCTCTGGCTTGTCAGACACGCACTCATTAGAAGCTCAGGTCTGAGTTGCCTCAGGGTTTGCTAGAGGAAGTGAATCCGATAACGAGTCATGTCGAAGGTAATATATCATAGCAATATAAATGCATTCAGATTGAATAAGTATCCCAGAACCACTATCCACCCTATATTATGTAACCCATGATCCCCAAGGACATTCAACACGACGTACTCATAAGACGTCTAGTGTCATTGTGTTACCGCGTCTTGGCATCACCTCATATGCGTACAGGACACCCCTTTTCTTATGCCAAAATCCATGACTTGCCATTGGGAGATCATTCGGAAATAATTCGTTCTCTCCAACATGTGATTACCCTTGGTCCAGTATAGTGGTATGGAAGGTGCCAACACTAAGGCCCTACAAAATCATTGAAGGTTCTTAACACCCTATAATTACTGGGTTCTTACGGCTTAGCCGTGTACAATGCTACGGTTTAGCCGAGTGGTTCATGGTCCTTTTTAAATTTCAGGATCATTTACTGCTTAACCGTATATTTGCCTATGGCTTAGTCGTGCTAAGCCTACGGCTAGGTTATGGTGAGGTTACGGCTCAGCCGTAGTGTTTAACGGTGCAGCGTAGTTAAGCCGCAGAAGGAACTGCGTTTCATGAGTTCTCTGGAAAGCTCGCCGTAAGAAGACCTACAGCTTGGGTATGGGCTGGCCACGGCTTAGCCGTAGTGCATTTCATGGTGTAGCCGTAGGTAAGCCGTAGTACAAAACCAAGTTTTGCAGCTCTCTGGACTTTGAGCCGTAATGCTCACGGCTTAGCCGTAGCTTCGCCGTAAGCTTCAGAATTCCGGAATCACTTCTACAAGTCGTTTCCAATACAGAAATCTGAGTTGTAGGGAGTTTAAATGGCTTGCTCCAGGAGTCTCTGAAGATATCTAGTACTCACACACCCTATAGTACTACATTTTTACCTTCCAACTCAAACCACACCATATGTGTACAGAATTAAAATAAGCAAAAATGTCTTAAATTGGAGAATTGAAAGAATTAATCCAAGAATCAATACTTAATCATTCATGCAGCACATATGAACTCTAATACTTGCCTTTGTACTAGTGCTAGCCTTCTCTAACTCTTTCTTGTTGTGTGGCTAAGGGAAACCTCTAAACTAAAATGGGTCCTCTACAAGTAGAACATGCAATGAAGAGTGGGATTTAGATTTGCATGCATGTCATGAAATGGAATCCTTGTGACTCTAATAAACCCAAAATGAATGACAAGGAGGTAAGTCTTCACTTTATGAAGCTAATAGCTTAGAGGAGAGAATACCCAAGGAGAGAAAAGTACAGGGAAGGAGAAGAGGAAGAAGAAAAAAAAGTCCCCACCACTACATGCAAGGCTTCTCAAGTCTAGTAGCTCTCCAAATCATGAAGTGAAGATGAAGATTGAAGAGGAAAGAAACAACTGCAGTAGCCAACGTAAGGAGGAAAGAAGAGAAAGAGAAGGGACGTGGAGTTCATTGTTTTAAACATAACTTTTCCCCAAGTTACATGCAAGTCCAAGCTTTTCATGAAATTACAGTTTAGGCCACATGGACCTCAATTGGCTCAAGACGAGTTCGGATCAGCGCACGCTCAACACAAAAGATGATCTACACGAAAAATTACACAAGGAGATCGACGAGGTGCCCATAAGATGCAAGATCAATTTACAAAAAAGCCCTCAATTACTGAAGTAAGGTTCAAACTCCTCTCAACTACCCGTCCAAGGCCCAAATCCAATAGTTTGTATTAGGTTAACCTTAATAAGGTTTAATTAACATAGAACGTGATTAATTAGCATAGATTATGATTAGTGGGATTCGGAATCTTACATCCTCCCCCACTTAAGATCATTAGGTCCTCCGAATGCAATGTACATCCGGTAGTAGCTCCGGATATTTTATCCTAATCTAATCCTCAAGCTCCCAAATGGCCTCTTCCTGTCCGTGATGCATCCACAGGACCTTAACGCATTTGATCGTTCGGGTACGTAGCACTTGCTCTTTAGTGTCAATAATGCGAAGTGGGCTTTCCTCATAGCTCGCATCAGGCTTAACTTGAATGTCATCCAACTCAAGGATATGCGAAGGATCCGGAAGGTACTTTCTAAGCATCGACACATGGAATACGTTATGAACTCCGGCGAGTGGGGGTGGTAGCTCCAATCGATAAGCTAAGTCTCTAACTCGGCTCAGTATCTCGAAAGGTCCTATAAATCGCAGAGCTAGCTTACCCTTATGTCCGAACCTAATAGTACCCTTCATTGGGGAAACCTTCAAGAAGACTTTGTCCCCCACTTGGAACTCCAGGGGCCGACGGAGATTATCCGCGTAACTCTTCTGGCGTGATCGTGTAGTTTTCAATCTATCTTGCACCTTTTGCACTTTTTCCGCCATATCCGCCACCAGGGCTGGTCCATGAAAACTCCTGACCCCAACTTCTTCCCAACAGATAGGCGTACGACACTTACATCCATACAAGCCTTCAAATGGAGCCATTCCAATGCTTTCGTGATAACTATTATTACACACGAATTCACATAAGGAGAGGTGTTCATCCCACTCCTTTCCGAAGTCCAACACGCTAGCTCGTAACATATCTTCCAGGATTTGTATCGTTCTCTCCGATTGCCCATCGGTCTGCGGATGATAAGCTATGCTAAAACTGAGTTTAGTACCTAAGGATGCTTGAAAAGACTGCCAGAAGGAAGACACGAACCTACTGTCTCGGTCGGATACAATTGAAACTGGAGTACCGTGTAGCCGCACAATCTCATCAATGAAGATCTTGGCCATCTCGTGAAATTTCATCCCTTTCCTAATGGGAATAAAGTGGGCTGACTTCGTTAGTCGGTCTACAATCACCCACACAACATCGTGATGTCTACTGGTTCGGAGCAGCCCCGACACAAAATCCATTGTGAGATTCTCCCACTTCCACTTAGGAATCTGTAGAGGATGCAATAAACCAGGAGGGTTCCGATGTTCAACCTTTACACGTTGGCAGGTAAGGCACCTTGCTACAAAACCTGCTATATCGTGCTTCATGTTATTCCACCAAAACCTTCCATGTAGATTCCGGTACATTTTTGTACTCCCGGGGTGCATGGAATAGCGAGCATGATGTGTTTAGTCATGATTGCTCTTTTTAAGTTATGATTTTGGACCGTTAGAACACAGAGTCTATCTCTAAAGTACAGTACACCATCGACTAACCTAAAATCGGGTCTCTCCGATATATGGTCATGAATCTTAACAAACGCAGGGTCTTCAAACTGCATCTCCTTGATTTGTTGAATTAGGGTGGGCTCGAAGACCGACATAGCTACTAACATGACCTTATCATCCATGAACTTCACCTCCACATCCAAATCTCGAAATTCCTCTACTAAAGACCATTCACCACACAGTGCTGCCATTTCAATGGTGGACTTCCTGCTCAAAGCATCGGCCACCACATTCCCTTTTCCGGGGAAATACTTGATTGGGAAATCATAATCCTTTATGAATTCCAACCATCTACGCTGTCTCATGTTAAGATCATGCTGTGAAAATAGATACTGAAGACTGCGATGGTTGCTATGGACTTCAAACCTTTTCCCGTATAGATAGTGTCTCCACAACTTTAATGTAAAGACTGCTGCAGCCAATTCCAGATCATGAGTAGCATAATTTTTCTCATGTTCCTTCAGTTGCCGAGACCCATATGCTATCACCTTTCCATTCTGCATTAGCACACAACCTAACCCAATCATCAAAGCATCGGTATAGATAACAAATCCGCCACTCCCTTCTGGTAGAGATAAGATCGGGGTTGAGGTTAGTTTCTCCTTAAGGAGTTGGAAACTCGACTCACGCTTAGCTAACCAAACAAATGGCTCATTCTTCCGAGTCAATTTTGTCAAAGGTGCCACTATTTTAGAAAAGTCCTTCACAAACCTTCTATAATAACCTACTAAGCCAACAAAACTTCTAACCTCTGCAACTGTTTTGGGGCTTTGCCAATTGACTATAGCCTCAACTTTAGCTGGATCGATTGCAAGCCCATCTTTAGAGATTATATGACCCAAAAAAGCAACTTGTTCTAACCAAAATTCACACTTGTCTAGTTTAGCATATAGTCAGTGGTCCCTCAATAATTGCAGAGAAATCCTCAGATGTTCTGCATGCTCGGCTCGGGTCTTGCAGTACACCAACACATCATCAATGAAAATGACCACAAATCGATCAAGGTAGGGTGAGAAGATTTTGTTCATCAAGGCCATAAATACCGCCGGGGCATTTATTAACCCAAAAGGCATAACTAAGAATTCATAATGCCCATACCTTGTCCTGAAAGCCGTTTTCGATATATCTTGATCCCTAACTCGCAGCTAATGGTATCCGAACCTGAGATCAATCTTAGAAAAATGGGTTGCACCCTGTAATTGATTAAACAGTTCATCAATCCTAGGCAGTGGATATTTATTTTTGATTGTCACCTGGTTTAACTGCCTGTAATCAATACACATTCTGAGGGTATCATCCTTCTTCTTCACGAATAAGACTGGGGCTCCCTATGGTGATGTGCTAGGACGAATGAACCCCTTATCCAATAAGTCCTGCAACTGTACTTTCAACTCACGTAACTCTACTAGGGCCATTCTATACGGAGCTTTAGAGATGGGAACAGTACCGGGTACTAACTCTGTAGTAAAGTCCACTTCCCTAATCGAAGGAATACCAGGTACTTTATCAGGAAATACATCAGGGAACTCACAAACCATGTGTATCTCTTCTATCTTCTTAGGTGCTTTCTTCTTCACAATGAAGGCAATATACCCCTCGCAACCACTATGAATTAGTCTCTCTGCTCGAAGTGCTGAAATTAATCTAGTGTTCGAGCTCTTCTTGTCACCTTGGAACACAACACTTGGGCTATCTTCATTCACCCTTACGGTGACAGTCTTACGAAAACAGTCTAGATAGGCCATATACTTGGTCAACCAGTCCATGCCTAAGATTACATCGAAATCGTGCATGGGCAACCCGATGAGTTCCGCGGGGAAAAGAACCTCTCCAATGAGAACTCGACAACCAGGGTAATAATCATCACAAATCGCTCTCTTGCTAACCAGAGTGATAACACTCAACACATACGGCAACTGTGCTGGCGATTCCTGTATCCTACTAGAGAATCGAGGTGAAATGAAGGAGTGTGAAGATCTTGAATCAAACAACACTTTAGCTTCAATGCCACAAAGAGAAACCTTACCTACAACCACATGCTCTGCTGCTTCCGCTTCTTCATGGGTCAACGCATAAGCCCGGCCTTGCCTTTTGGGTCGGTTTTGTTGTCCTTGCCTCGGTTGTCCTTGACCTTGCCGTGTCTGCCCTTGGCCTTGCCTCACTTGCTGTTGTTGACGGTTAGGCGTGGGTGGTGTCACTTTAGAAGACTGCTGGTACAGCTGCTGCGGTGGGGCTCGAGTAGAATCCTTCCTTCTTGGACACTCTGACAAGCGATGGTCTATTGAGCCGCAACCAAAATAGGCTCCCGTAGACCTCCAACATTTACTAGTCTCGTGACCTTTCCCGCACACACCGCAGATTAGTCGTGATGCTCCACTAACAACCCCTTTTTGTTTCTTAGAATATTGCTGGCCTTTCGCAGAAAGCAGGGTACACTTCCTAGACTCTCCCAGAGATAGGCTTTTCTCAATCTCTTCAGCTGCATAGGTTCTAGCCACAGCATCATCGTATTGAACTGGATATTGGAAAGCTGTAGCATCTCCCTTAATAGCAGGCCTCAACTCTTCCAGAAACCTTTCCACTCTCTTTTCCTCAGTGTCAATCAGGTCTAGAGGAAACCGAGAGAGCTAGCTGAATACATGCATGTATTCTGCAATGGTCATGGAGTTCTGCTATAAGGAGAGGAACTCCGCCTTCTTCTTGTGGGTTACATGATCGGGAATGAAATTCTTCCTAAATTGCCTCTTAAAGGCCTCCCAGACAGTGGCATCTGGCATGGCCCTCATGTGGTCTCGGATACTCTTCCATGATGTATTCGCGATATCCCTGAGCATAGATGCTATGAGGACCACTTACTGCCTTGGTGTGCAAGTTAAAGTATCGAAGACATTCTCAGTGTGGACAAGACATTCGTCTGCTTGCAACGGGTCTTCTTGTCCTGTAAACTTTGTAGCTCCCCTCTTTAGGAACTTTTCATACAAGGAATTAGGATCTCGAGGTTGATCTTGCTTGTTCAATAGAGCGGCTAACTGCAATTGCATGGCAGCTTGATTGGCTTTACTAGCAACTAGTTGATGCATCATCATCATGAACCGATCCTCCGTGTTGTATGTGGGACGAGGAGGAGGTTGAGATGGAGGGTCCGCACCTTCCAACTCTACATTGTTGTGGTCATTATCGCCGGAACTATTGTTTGTACCAGACCCGGACGGCATGGATCTGCAATCACAATGGTTATTAGTCATATATACATATACATATACATACTACAATTGTACCGAAATGTTATAATCATAATAGAGATCCACACCGAATGGACCTATCGGAACCACACCACGTTTCCTAATGTTGCTAAGTCTTTTAATTGACTTTTTAGTGCATCTCTGATAGCATCACTTACGTATGTCATTCCCCGATCCCGGGAATTTGCAGATTTGAGTGGGCCCCCAGGGCACGGATACGTAATCCCGTAGAAATCCGTACCCTGAAGAATTGTGTACGAATTCCAACAAGGGAGATTTCACAGGAACGTGTGAGGTATGCCAATACACGTAGGAATGTAACTCATCATAAGCGAATTCTCTGCGAAATACTCAGTAATAGTCAAAAGCAAGTTAAAAGAACATATCCGTTGTCATTCATAGATAAACATACAGATATATGTATATAGCAGTGCTCAAAGCTCCAATTATATTTCGTACAATTCAACATTTACCTAAAGGAGTTAGGTACATAAAGACCAATTTGCGTTTTCCCAGAACAGACCAAAAAGTGACCATAACATCTCCAGAACTGATGCACTCCGTAGGATGACTAATAAAAGACATCGTCATCCTTCCATTCATCTATACCTCGAGATACCGTTGGGGCACTCTCCGGGGGCGCATCAACACCCGAGTTGGGAGCGGGTTTTGTACCTGCAATACCAAAGGTAACACTGTTAACACAATGGTTAAGCAAGTACTGAGGCATATGAAGCAAGTATAACAATACATATCAACTGAACTTAACAGTATACACTGATTTAAAGAGAGCAATGGTAAATTACTAGACATATAGTGCATGAGTGGCAATGAATGAGGTATTACGATCAAAACATACTACGTACTGATTGGCAACCACGATGCTCTATTCTCCCAAAAGGGGAGCATACATATGAGTCGCTAGGGGATCAAACTAGCTTCCAGAGAAGCGTCAACAACTCCTCCATAAACTACTGCAGTAGTGACATACATATACCCAAAGGGCACAAGCTAAGTGGTGCCGTCTCGGAATCAATCATACTAGTTATAACATACATAAGGAATAGTCAATCATGGAAGCAACGAATAATTAAACGAAACACATGCATATGGGCTACAAAGGCCCGAACCTCGGCTATACCCTTGGCTAGCAAGCATACATTTAGTAAAAGCTCTGGCTTGTCAGACACGCACTCATTAGAAGCTCAGGTCTGAGTTGCCTCAGGGTTTGCTAGAGGAAGTGAATCCGATAACGAGTCATGTCGAAGGTAATATATCATAGCAATATAAATGCATTCAGATTGAATAAGTATCCCAGAACCACTATCCACCCTATATTATGTAACCCATGATCCCCAAGGACATTCAACACGACGTACTCATAAGACGTCTAGTGTCATTGTGTTACCGCGTCTTGGCATCACCTCATATGCGTACAGGACACCCCTTTTCTTGTGCCAAAATCCATGACTTGCCATTGGGAGATCATTCGGAAATAATTTGTTCTCTCCAACATGTGATTACCCTTGGTCCAGTATAGTGGTATGGAAGGTGCCAACACTAAGGCCCTACAAAATCATTGAAGGTTCTTAACACCCTATAATTATTGGGTTCTTACGGCTTAGCCGTGTACAATGCTACGGTTTAGCCGAGTGGTTCATGGTCCTTTTTAAATTTCAGGCGCATTTACTGCTTAACCGTATATTTGCCTATGGCTTAGTCGTGCTAAGCCTACGGCTAGGTTATGGTGAGGTTACGGCTCAGCCGTAGTGTTTAACGGTGCAGCGTAGTTAAGCCGCAGAAGGAACTGTGTTTCATGAGTTCTCTGGAAAGCTCGCCGTAAGAAGACCTACAGCTTGGGTATGGGCTGGCCACGGCTTAGCCGTAGTGCATTTCATGGTGTAGCCGTAGGTAAGCCATAGTACAAAACCAAGTTTTGCTGCTCTCTGGACTTTGAGCCGTAAATGCTCATGGCTTAGCCGTAGCTTCGCCTTAAGCTTCAGAATTCTGGAGTCATTTCTATAACTCGTTTCCAATACAGAAATCTGAGTTGTAGGGAGTTTAAATGGCTTACTCCAGGAGTCTCCGAAGATATCTGGAACTCACACACCTTATAGTACTACATTTTTACCTTCCAACTCAAACCACACCATATGTGTACAGAATTAAAATAAGCAAAAATGTCTTAAATTGGAGAATTGAAAGAATTAATCCAAGAATCAATACTTAATCATTCATGCAGCACATATGAACTCTAATACTTGCCTTTGTACTAGTGCTAGCCTTCTCTAACTCTTTCTTGTTGTGTGGCTAAGGGAAACCTCTAAACTAAAATGGGTCCTCTACAAGTAGAACATGCAATGAAGAGTGGGATTTAGATTTGCATGCATGTCATGAAATGGAATCCTTGTGACTCTAATAAACCCAAAATGAATGACAAGGAGGTAAGTCTTCACCTTATGAAGCTAATAGCTTAGAGGAGAGAATACCCAAGGAGAGAAAAGTACAGGGAAGGAGAAGAGGAAGAAGAAAAAAAGTCCCCACCACTACATGCAAGGCTTCTCAAGTCTAGTAGCTCTCCAAATCATGAAGTGAAGATGAAGATTGAAGAGGAAAGAAACAACTGCAGTAGCCAACGTAAGGAGGAAAGAAGAGAAAGAGAAGGGACATGGAGTTCATTGTTTTAAACATAACTTTTCCCCAAGTTACATGCAAGTCCAAGCTTTTCATGAAATTACAGTTTAGGCCACATGGACCTCAATTGGCTCAAGACGAGTTCGGATCAGCGCAAGCTCAACACAAAAGATGATCTACACGAAAAATTACACAAGGAGATCGACGAGGTGCCCATAAGATGCAAGATCAATTTACAAAAAAGCCCTCAATTACTGAAGTAAGGTTCAAACTCCTCTCAACTACCCGTCCAAGGCCCAAATCCAATAGTTTGTATTAAGTTAACCTTAATAAGGTTTAATTAACATCGTGATTAATTAGCGTAGATTATGATTAGTGGGATTCGGGATCTTACAATACCTATTAAAAGGAAATTCTATTTTAAAACACTAATATTTAAAATGCAAAAAATTAAATTTGTAAGGTTCATGAAATACCCATAAAACACTCAGAAAATACTAAAATAAAATAACATAAAAAGTAAATACAAGAATAGAGCAATAGGAGAAGCAAACCCATAATATCCCATTGTCATTATGAGAAAATTGTAATTTAAGTATGATAGGTTATAACAAAAAGAAATCCAAAAACTCACAATAGCTATTTGAAAAAATACAATTGCATTCAAATGAAGATAGAAAAACATATTATTTGTACTAAAGACAATATGTCAAAGTAATGCAAAACAACTTAAATCTCAAAATTCCAAAACTGATTGAACTAAACCAATCAAAATTCAATAAAACTACGAACAAATAAAGATGAAGAAAATATACTTATTGCAGATCTACTGAGGGGTGCAATTCTCTTCCATGGCTTTCGTCTCCGTGCCTGTGCCATACTTATCCATCCTACATATGTAAATGGTGTTGTAGACACAGAAACAACAATAGCGAATGAAACCTTTAACACTTAAAAAACTTGAATAAAAAAGCAAAATTACAATCAATCGAAAGAGGAAAAAAAAGAGAATTCATAGAAAAGTGAATCAGAATGTGTGTGTGTGTGTGTGTGTGTGTGTGTGAGGGGGCAAGAGTGGTTTACATCCAAAAATGACATGCCAAACTTCTTACTGAAACTAGTTTAACCTTTTACAACTAATCACGTCTTAGCCTTCTTACTCCCACTACAAGGCAACACACAACATTAGCTTAAAAATTCTTGCCACTAGCTTTCTTCAGAAAAAATGCACAATAGGTTAATATATATAAAAATAAAAAATAAAAAATAAAAAAAATTCTTACCTAGCTCTAAATCAAAGTTCCAAAAAGTACAGTATCTTTGCTTCGATTACTGTTTGAGTCTCTTCTTAACTCTTTGATCTGGGGAGTTATGGTGTTTGAGTGTCAGTGTACATATCAGTCAACATCTGCATCAAATATAAGAAATCAACCTTGAACATGGGTCATCAAGTTCAACTACACTCAAAATCAACTAAATGGCTTGGGTATGGAATAATTTATGAAACAACTATCTTCTAAAATTTGTTTGCACAACTTCACTACAATAATTTTCAGAAATAGGACAAAACCATAAGAAGCAAACCAAATAACAAAACCCGTTGACTTCTCATCTTTGCACTGATTGTACACAAAACACCCATGAACCAGCAAAAAGTTACAATTAAAAACAAAAAAAAAAAAAAAGCCATTCACTACTAAACATCAAATACATTACCAAAGAGTGCGCAAGAGATCAGAAAAACCCAAGCCAGAGAAGATGAACTTCGTTTTTAGAACAATTTGGGAGCTCTGGGAGGATGATATGATGGCTGGTAGATGTCCCTGTTGAAGAGAAACCCCCATCGTGCTAGATAAGAGCAGCGACAGTGGAGAAGAGGCCATTGAGCCCTAGAAAAAAAAAATCTCAAGATCTAACCAAATCTTAAGATAAGGATCAAACAATAACTTACGGTCATTTAACATTCCAATTTATTAGGGATGTGATAGTGAAGGAGATAAGATTTTAAATGCAGATTTGGAGTTTAATTAGGGATTAGAGGTTTAATGAGAGAAATTAGAGAGATATTAGCTAGGGAAAGGATTTGGATAGGGAGATTTTCGGAAAATGTAAAATTAGAACATGCCACGTGTCACCTTCTCATGAAGAGGGCTATGCCACGTGTCGTTCTCTTACAAAAGGAGGTATTATTATAATATATAACTAGCATTAGAGTTCTAATTGATAGTAGTCTACTAAAGTAGGAGACCCACATTGAAATGTGGTCATTGGGCCACACTTAATGCCCAATAATTCTAACACATTTGGGATAAATGTTTTAAAACTATTATGATTATATGTAATCACAAACGAGGTTAAATGCTTGCATTGCGCAAAGCTTGTGTTCGGTTGTTTATTGAGATAACCGTTGGTTTCTATTGCAAGGGTGAGTTGCAATAGGTTTGCTCTATTTCAGATATATAGATGGTTGGCAAAAGGGTTTGCAACTCCAACCTTTGGAGATACTTAAGAGACACTTGTCCCTAGCTGTCATTAGATTTTGTCTAGAGGATTAAGGTTATGGATCCATCAAGTTGAGTACCGTGTGTTGTATCGTAAGGATGTATTTAGAAGCGAGAAAAGGGAGGGGAGGGGGTGGGATAAGTGGAGGGGATGAGCAATTTTTTGCATCTTATCCCACTTATTTTTTATTTGTTTGCATTTTTAATGCCTAGGATTATATTATCATAGTTTCGACGTTATAGTGAATTAGTACCTAGTATATGGGCTTATATAATCCAATCTGGGAGGTGTGATAACTTAGGTTGGCTCTGAGTAGGGGGTGAGATTATATTTTTTAGGTATTTTTGTCCATTATCCCCCATTTATCTGAATGCAACCAAATATGGGATTGGATTCACCTCTGGAATAAATGAAATTCCATTCCATACAATAATACTATTGGACGAGCTTGAATGATATTAGCTATCCAATACTACCAAAAATTTATTCCGCTTCCAAACACATCCTAAATGTTCTAAAGTAATGGCTGTAAGAGTAACAACCGGTGTGATTTACACTTATGATACTAATATTTTTATATATCAAATGCAAAGTTATGCTTATGATTATTTCGAATGACTCTCTTCCCTCATAAAACGTGTTTTTATTTAAGGGAATTTACCCATTCAGGGTATAAAAAAGTTGGATTTTTTCAAAATGGTATTAACCAATATTTAATACCAAATGTGGGTATTTCTCATGTTTCATTAAATTTTTTTTCAAATATACCCTTCTGTGCGATATTGCACAGTGGGCGATATCGTACATACCCTCTCTTAAGTTTTCTCCACTGTGCTTTTCAAGTTTCTTCGCCATTTAAAAAAGTTTTCAAGAAAGATTTTATTTTGTATTTTCTCAAAAAAAATCTAAAGGCTTCTCCAACAAATATTTTGTACCTCTATTTGATGAGATTAGGAAATCACGAACTGCATATGTAGGAGGTTTTTCTTTTGTTGCACAGGTTGTTTGTATTTAATTTTCTAAGTACACTCAATTCATACGGCAGCTTAGCTATATTTTAACCCATGGCTAAGGCGTGGTTTAAAATGTGCTTATATTCAACCTCTTTTACAATTCAGCCGTATGCTAATATATGGCTTAGCCGTATGAAGCCTACGGCTGATCTACGGCTTCGTCGTGGTACATAAGTTGTGCCTAAATTCACCCGCATTTAAGGCTCTACCGCATGGTATTATACGGCTTAGTCGTATGAAGCTATGGCTGGGGCATGGCTTAGCCATGGGGCTAAGTGTGCTCAAAGTCACCCGCTCCAAGTGTGCTCAAAGTCTCCCGCTCCAAGTGCAGTATGCAATCTCGCCCATTGGGCAATATTGCACTACGGGCAATATCGCAAAACCGGCCATATCGCACAACCGGCCATATCGCACAAACCCTCTTATTCCCGCTAATATTTTGATTCTTTCCACCAATGTTCTGAAAATGTGAGAAGGTGTGTTCTCCTAAGTTTTCTCCATCTGAAGAGGTGTTCGTGTTCTCCTAAGTTTTCAAGTTTTCTCCATCTGAAGAGGTGTTCTCCTAAGTTTTCTACATTCTCCTCCAAGTTTCTTTATCCTTTAAAAAGGTTTTTGGAAAGATTTTGATTTTCTATTTTCTCGAAAGCATCCAAAAGGTTTCTCAGCAACTCTTGTACCTTTATTGTTTTTTTATTGCATTTGGTCACTAACCAATCATCCAGTGATGAGATTAAGCTGTTTACTTTTCTTGCATGGCTAGGAAATTTCTACATTCCTATGCTCACTGTTCCCATACGGCTTAGCCGTATATAATTCACGGCTTAGCCATGGAGCTAGGTTGTCCGAAGTTCACCTGCATTTACGGCTAAGCCGTATGATATTATACGGCTTAGCCGTATAAAGCCTATGGCTGTGGCATAGCTGATCTACGGCTTCGCTGTGGAGATTAAGTGTGATCAAATTTACACGCATTTACGGCTCTACCATATGAAATTCTACAACTTAGCCGTATGAAGCCTATAGCTATGGCACGGCTGCTCTATGGCTTAGCCGTGGGGCTTAAGTCAAGTCAAATTCACCCTCATTTATGGTTCAGCCTTATTATATAATACGGCTCAGCCGTAGAACAATCCACAGCTTAGCTGTGGGGTTTCAACAGGTGTTCTCCGAAGTGTTCTTTATTATAAGTTGATTTAACTTTAGAATTTCATTTATTGCTTTTTCAATATATTCTATTAAAGAATATTGAGTTGTATATTGATTAATATATAAAACAATTAAGATAAATTACATTAAATGATTCAACATTGTTATGACAAGATGTCTGAGAATGAAATATATATAATATTGCACTTCAATGGGGATCTTGACCTTGATCATCTAAATCCAATTTACATTGGTGGCAAGTAGAGAGTCATTTTTGTGGATACCAATATAAGTTATAATGCACTAGTTGAAAAAATTATTATAGATACAGATTGGGATGAAAAAGATGAGTATCCAATCATACGATACATGTGTCATACCAGTCAGATATTTACATTGGTCGATCTAAAATGCAATCAAAATATACAGAGTATGCTCAAGTTAAATCGTAATTAAACTGACCCCATATTATTATATCTCTATAGAAGCTTGAGCATAGAAGGAAGAAGTGAGCAGCCCGTTCCACGATTTGTATTACTTTTGTTTTATATATTATTCTTAATGAATGTTAAATTTCAACTTATTCAATAATCGTTTTTATATTAGTCTAAGTGTATCCTTGTTATTAATTTTGAAGCTACTTAAGTTGTACAACTTCGAGGGCACGGAAGAGATGTAAAATATTTGATGAAATTGAAGATGAGGAAGTTGCTCATGAACAAATTAATTATTGGTAATAGGTTAGTTATGGTTAGCACCATTGAAGTCTTATGTTAAAATTATTTTATAAATGAAATGATCTTATTGCTTTATTAATTATGCAGGCCTAATCTTGTAGTGATGCCATCAATTCAGATAGATGTGAATAGATCATCACCACCTGATGAACATCTACTTGAAACTACATCTATAGGGGATGGAGCAGAAACATTTTCTAATGGTGATGGCCACGTATCTTTCTCTCAAGAGAGTTATCACAGTGATTTGGATATGAATTTGGATCTTCTTAATCAGCTAGAGATAGTTTCCATGCGGCAAGAGATTATTAGAGAGTCATTTAATGTGGCCCCAAATTTGAATGTAATTGACACATTGGTACCTGATCTTGTCATCTTGGGAGATAATCACAATGGTAACTCCATGCACGAGATGTGGAAGGGAAGAAAGTTTCTGAATCATGATTCTTTTAGAGAAGTACTTGCAAAATTTGCAATGTACACCAACTTTACACTGAAACGTTTGAGAATGTCGCCAACGGAAGTTACTGAATGGTGCAATGAATCTAATTGTCCTTAGCGCATCCACGCAACACTTATTAACTCTAGCCCAGAATTTCAAGTTAGGATATACAATGGCATTCATACATGTTCGAAGCCAATGATGGGGCTTGCACATGGGCATGCAACATCTAGATTTATTGCTGGGTGGATCATAGAAAAACTATGTATCCATGAGTCATACACGCCAAAAGAAATAATAACCGACTTTTAAAAGGAGTTTGGCATTCAAATTAGTTACAAGAAGGCGTGGAAGGCAAGAGAGATGGCTTTTTATGAGATACGAGGTTCATATGAGAAATCATTTAGTATATTACCAGACTATTGCCTTGAATTGGGAAGTACTAATCCTGACACGGTGACTTATATTATACAAGAAGAGGATTCATCATTCTGCAGGTTTTTCTTTTCATTGGGTCCAAGCATAGAATCATTTCGTTCCACATTGAGGCTGTTAATTGCAGTTGATGGGACACACCTTCGTGGAAAATATCCTGGCATGCTACTCATAGTTGTGACTCAAGATGGAGATCATGGGATATTTCTAATCGCATTTGGTATAGCAAAAGTTGAGAATTTCAAAACTTGGGAGTGGTTCTTGGCTTTTCAGTGGTAGTGCGACCACCTCAAAACTTGACAATTGTATCCGATCGCATGAAAGGACTCCCAAGGGCAGTTACAGAATGGTTTCCAAATGTCAATCATTGTTTTTGTGTGTGTCATTTTTCGGAGAACATTCGTGAAAAATACAAAGATGATAGCATGTGTTGTAAGTTTTTTAAAGCTACCCATGCGTTTAGACCATGTGAATATGAATGTTATATGAATGACATTAGAAAAATAAATGAGGGGGCATATAAATACATTGAAGATATTGGAAAGCAGCATTGGAGCAATGCTTTTGTATTGGACCAGTGATATGACATGCTCACTTCAAATTGTGTTAAGGCCACAAATAGTTTACTTAAAGGGCCTAGAGAATTGCCCATAACTAAAATGGTTGAGGCAATTCGTTCAAAGCTTATGGAAATTTCTGAACTTCATCGGCAAAAGTCTCATGCTCGTAATTCTAGGCTTACTCATTATGTTGAATCTGTTTTGAGTAAAGAGAGCGAACAAGCACGTAGAATGAATATTTATCCAGCTAGCCTAACTGAAATTGAGGTTCATTCAGGTGAGTATGTGGATGTTGTTCACTTAGACCGTCGTTCTTGTACCTGTAGTAAGGGGGAATTACTTGGAATTCCTTACTCCCATGCTATGGCGGCAATTAAGATGAGAGGTCTCGATCCATATGACTTCTGTGAGCAATAGTTTACCTCTGAGATGTATAAAAGAACTTATAGTTACATTATACATGGTACAAGATATATGAACCAATGGGAGGTCCGAATTGGTTCACACGTGCTTCCTTCTCATGAAAAGAGACAAGCTGGTAGGCTCAAGAAGAATAGAATACGTATAGAAGATCAAGAAAGGAACAAAGTCACTTGCTCTAGATGTAAGAAGAAGGATCATAATCGGCAAACATGTCAAAATCCACCCACACAGGAGTGACTTGGAAACTGATGGCCAGTCAATATTTTGAACTCACAATTCTCTGTGGAGTGATTATAACATTACTTCACAATATTGTGAAATATGTTTTGCAATGTCTTATGATATAGATTGCTGGACTTTATGATGTATTTTTGGCTTGGTAATTTCCATGGATTTGCTTAGTTAAATATAAGTCACTGTTTAAGTTCTGTTTACATGGGCTGAGAATGTTATGTTTGGGATGTATACCATTTTTTTAAGTCAATAGAATAGCTTGCTTTGTCTTGGAATGGACTTCATAAAAAATCTATTTTTATTTATATATCAACAGCTGAGATTACGGTTGAGTCGTAAGATCTCATGGCTCGGAATCCAGAGAACAATTTCTGGGAGTTTTGGCTTTTAGCCATGGTATGGTGAAGCCGAAAAGTGCTCATGGCCACGCCATATATGTTTTTACAGCTACACCGTACCATTCCACAGCTCACAATCCAGATAAGAATTTTGGGAACTTTGTTTTTGGCTGACTTATGGCTAAGCTGTAAGATTTTTACAGTGAAACCATCTAAGAATTTACGACTTAGCCGTAAGACATGACCGCATGTACGGCTAAGCCATACATCCACTTTAAATACGGTTTTTAAGTTCTTTATTTATGTGTGCTGAGCTATTTTGTAATATCAGTTGGTGTCTTTGACTTTGCTAAGGTTCTCTATTTCTTTTCCCTTCTTCCTTTCAACTAAATATTTGCATCTAAGGTAATCTCCTTCCTCATTTTTCATCGTGCATGTCATCTTTCCCTCTTCCCATGTTTGTACCTCATTATTCATCGTGCTGAGACTCTATTTCTGTATATCTCTGTAGTTATGGGTTTCTGGAGCTTGTTTGACATTGGGGGTTTGAAGAATGCATAGGTTCTTGCTTACTTTGATTTTTATGATCTGTCTTTGCATCTCTATCTGTGTGTCCTTCTTCTTTGTTGTGCTTTACTACTCATGTCTTATGCCTTAGCATATATGATCCTTCTTCTTTTTGTTCTCTTGCTTTCTTGGTGTGTTTGAGTGCAATATTGATCTCTGTCTATGCTTCTTTTCTCTACCATCATGCCTCCTCGCACCAAAATGCATATCCTTATGGTCAACGACCAAAATCCTCAGGGACTTCATCAAGGCCTATGTCTACACAGGACTCTCCTCCATCCCATAGGGTTTTGGTTCTAAAGGAACCTACTAAAGATAGGACGTTTGCATCTAGGCCTATTACAGTAAAGATAAGTATAAATATTCTTGAGGTAGAAAAATATGATGTTCATACTCTTCTTGCAAATATTGGATGGGAGAATATTCTAAAATGGGAAGCAACTGCTTATCCCTCCGTTGTGTGAACTATGTTTGCATCTATCACAACAGCATCTCTAGACACCTTGAGTTTTGACCTTGCCTTCACCGATGGTACTATTGTCATAACTCCTTCAGTGATATCTTCTCTTCTTGGTATCCCTTTGTTGGATATTCATCATAGTGTCATAAAGGATTCCCTCTCTGAAGACGATAAATGAATTGTGACTTTTGCTCTTTGTGGGAGTGACATTTCCTGGAAGGAGAAGGGCTTCCTTCCTGCTATTTCACTGCTTCCCCCATATGGGATTTTACATGCCATCTTTACCTATAATGTTTACCATCGCAAAGGCAATTTTTCTGACCTAACACCCTTCATGACTAATGTCCTATAGACTGTGCACACGGGTGTAAGAGTCTGTCTTCCTTCACTCATTTGTGTCTCTATCATCTGCTTCTAGCATTTTCCGGGTTAAAACACGAATGCCTACCTCTTTGGATATCTTATGACCCGTCTAGCTACACATTGTGGGGTTGCCTTACCTACTGATGAAGCGCCCGAATCTCATACTACCTTTGGTAGAGTCAATATCTTGAATATTCATTTCTCAAAAAGGCCTGTAGCTGGTCCTCGTTATCCAGATTCTGGAGATGAAGAAGATTCTCTGGGAGAGCTCCCTCGGCCTACATAGCAACACACGGCTCCAGCAGTTTGATCTTCTCTGATTTCATAATCCTCCCCTATAGAAGCACAACTGGTCAGCCTCGAACAATGCCAATAAAAAATGGAGAAACTAATGAAAAAAACTTTTTGCAACTTATCCAAAATCTCGAAAAGCTGCCAGAGATATGATGTTGACATTCCCTTTCTTTCTCCCCCTTTTGATTAGCTTCTTCAAGAGATGGCACTACTGATTTTTAAAAGTCTTATAGGCCTATGTATGTACCCCAAATGGCATGGACTTTGAATGTGTTTGCAGAGTGGATAGCCATCATCTTTTATTTTTTTGTTGCAGTGTTAAATCCAATGGATTTCATGAGGCAAACCATGAATTTTAACTACCATCAAACATGTATTTTACCATAATATTTCAAATTGATACTGATATCTCACTCCCCATTTCAATGTCTTTATCTGTTTCAAAATTTTGTTTTTCTTTATATATCTACAGCTGAGATCACGGCTGTGCCGTAAGATCCCATTGTTCATAATCCAGAAAATAATTTTTGGAAGTTTTGGCTTTCGGCTAAGCTACAACTAAGCCGTTAAATACTCACGGCCAAGCCTTATATGTATTTACGGCAAACCCATATGATTCCACGGCTCATAGTCCAGAGAATAGTTTTTGATACTTTTGCCTTCGGCTGATTTACTTCTAAGCCGTTAACAGCTTACGGCTTAGCTGTAGAATAAAAAACGGCTAAGCCATTAACAGCTTACGGCTTAGCTGTAGAATAAAAAATGGCTAACCCGTAAGACTGTTTAAATATTTTGAACTGGTCAAATTAGCCGTTGTTGATAACCTCATGTATGGCAAAGCCGTAGGAGCATACTTCTCATTACAGAACCACTTTTCACATCTAGAAAATCTTTAGACCCGCTAGGTGAATACCTGTATATCTGTAAAAAGGCTCGACCACCACATTCGATGTCTGAGAGCAATCAAATGCATTATTCATGAGAACAGATGAGATACCCATAAATAGGACCAATTTTGGTGTGAAACACTTGGTTTTTTGTGCAATATCACAAGGCCTTTGATGCAATATTGCAATGACATATTTCGAATTCGCCAATAAATAAATCTCTAACCGATAATGTCATGGATTGGGCACCACAACTTGGAGATATATCAAATGATTTTAACCCAATGTGTTCACTTATTGCGGTGTAAAAAATGGAATAAGTTTTAAAAATAAATTATCCACAATTGAACCAATTTTGGGTTCAAACTTTGGACTTTTTGTGCAATATCACACAGATGTATTACCAATCCAGCAGCAAGTGTTGTTATAAATTGGGCACATCCGAAGGATAAATCAAACTGTTTCATACTAGAGGCGTTCACTTATTATGATGAAAAAAATAAAATAAGTTTTCAGAATAATTTACCCATAAATTTACCAATTTTGGCGGTCAAACTCAGGATTTTTCTACAATATCGCATAAAAACATTACCTATCCCCTTACATATTAGTTTCCAATGAGTAATGTCATGGATTGGACACCAGAATTGGGGGATATATCAAACAGTTTCATCCCAAGGCATTTACTTATTGTGGTGGAAAAAATAGAATAAGTTTTCAGAATAAATTACCCATAAATACACCAACATTTGCTCAAACTCGGAACTTTTTGTGCAACATCCACATCTAGGGCATATTTCAAACATTTCATGACAATAGCCAAGAATAGCACAAATCTAAGAGAAGCTCGTGACATATGTAATCTCCATAAATGTTTTTATCAATTGAGGAAACAAATCACAATACCGTTGTAATTCACTTATCAATAGAATACACTCACAGACTAGAAACACAAACTAGGCAAAAGTTTATGTAAATGCAAAGATAGAACCACACAACATTTATATACATTCAAATATATTCAACATCTAAAATAAAAACTTTCAAAATCATCTTTTATTAACAAAGTGAGAGGCATATAAAGATCCGAAAATGTCTTTATCATATATAAGAGATGCATCACAAAATTCACAAGAAGCTGTACAGTGCTCTTATCATCTGAATTGTATCTAAATTGTACATCAAAATTTGTGATTGACTTCAAGACAGTCTTCTTAAAAAGCATTTTGAGACTCAAAAAGATATCCATAAATCTACTTTTGTTTTGTATAAATATCCGTCACAATCTTTTGACAATAATACAAGACATCTGCTTGCGTGTATTCAATCGACTGTTTATATGCTGCATGCCATGCATTAGCCATTGTAAAAATGCCACAATCATAGCTGCATACCCAAAAAGTAATATTCCCATTAAAAAATATTATCATAATGAAGACAGATGATTAATTAAAATTAAGTTCAGGATTTTATGTATTTGTTTCTTGGGGATTTGGATTTCCTACTATAATTTGCCAATTTGTGGGATCATGCCATCCTATATGACCAAATCTCTGGTTGACAAATTCAACCTGAAAAAGTAAACAAAATGATGGAGATATAAGAGTAAGGTGGTAGAAATATTAAAAAGAAAGAGTTACGAACTATGAGGTTAATGTTAGAGATATCTTACAAAATGACGTGTATAATCAAAATCGCCTTCATGCCCCATCATGCTATTATAGTATACCCATTTTTGATCTTTTGGATATCTAATTATAACGAAAAAGTGGTACTTGTACCATATGGGGAATACCAAAGTCTCAAACGTCCAAAAATCCCTTGCTATGGTGCATGTAAACATATTATCAGTCATTGCAGTTTTTTGCTCAACTTCAAAGTGCTACATGAAAAAGGATGAAGTTTAGACTACGAATAGCTTAATTCATATGGTAAATAGTAACAAACAGTAGACATATGAAAACATTGAAAAAAAAACATAAACAAAAGCAAAGTAATACCGCAAGAGTGCTAGGGAAAAAGTATGAGTTTGGGCAATGCTCACTGACTATGCCAAGCTAATAAACCAACACCTATATAATGAGCTATTCAAGTAAGCATTGGAATGAGATATTAAATGGAATAGGCTTATATCTATGTTAGTTAATTAATTGAAAATAGTTTCGAATAGGATTTACTTACGAGGGTATCCATCCATGACTTGCTTAATGTTTTATGCAAGTTTTCTTTAGAAATAGTCAAGCATATATCTGGAATTTCATTCGTACAAATTCAAACATATATCTATATTAGAAAGCTACAAGATCATAAATGAAATAGAACTATTAAAGCTTAAGAAGTAGAACTTGCTTTGAATACAAATGCATCCAAAATTCATCCAGACTTGATTTCTCTACAAGGCTAAGACTGTAGTTTGGATTTGGGCAAATAAGCTTTTTCCTCTTGTTCTTCAGTACATAGTATGGGAATAACAGTCAAGGAATATAGTTAGCCTTCCTAGGATTGGCCTTCAACCGACTGACAATAGATCCAACCTCATTTTTTACCTTGCTTTGACTGCTAGGCTCTTCTAGTCCACCTAGAACAATTAAACTTTTGCTTGAACTTTCGGGGGTGCTAAAATTAGCTTGGATCTTGTTTTGCGAACTTTGAGGGGTATCGATTTGAGTTGGGATCATGAAAGAATAGAAAAAGTGGGACCCATGAATTGATATATGCGGGTCTTGTGATAATCCACAACCACCATCCTACGATGCAATAAGGGTGTTTGGTGGTAGACTTCTCAATTCCTATTAGAAGATCATAAACATTCATTAACCTACAAACATAGAAAGACATAAACATATCAACTATCATAATCAATTGCAAACTTACTTCTTCTCTTTCATTATCGGAAGTAGAGTTGATACAATCTTCAATGTTAAAGCTAACAAAATTTGATGACCATGCTTTTTTGAACATTGAACCTTTCTTTGTATACTCTTAACAAATATGTTCATCTGGGAGGGATCAACTATCTTCATTAACACCTCAAATTTCTCGAGCTGCCAGCCGAGGAATCTATCAACCTGTGAACACAATCAATGAATACAATCATTAGTATGGTGTTCACCAATAGTAACAATAAAGCCTATTCATCGTACGTTATGTCCGGTGGAGCGGTCATGATCTAAATGTGGTATCTTCGATGGCCAACCGATTCGATTTCATGTAACTTTTTTTATACCATTGCAAATATTCATCTCGATGGATGCCAACAACTTCATCTTTCTCTGCATTTAAAATATTGGCAAACCTCTCGTTCCAATCTGTTAATGCTTGTGTAAAGTTTTTCCCATAATCTATTGCTCTTTTAGATAATTTTCATCCACCCTCAAAAATCGATGAAATGGAGGCGGGACTGGTTTCTTTAATCCAAACTGCTTAAGTACGCAGTTGACATTGTGCCTCTCAATAATATTATATTGACAATTATTACTGCAGCTCTAAAGAGGGATCTATCCATCTTATTTATACAAGCTTTCAACTCATCTCCATACTAGTCATACGGTTACAAATCAAACTATAAGAGATAAAGAACATTAAACAAAGATCACATATGCTATAAATACAAAAAACAACAATGAACTATATTCATAAATAACCAACTTACACTATCAATGTCTTGTAAGTCGAGTTTATTCCGAACCTCTCTCACATTTATGAGAACGTGATGATCTTTCAATCATTCTTTCCACATCTTAAATAAGGGGATTCAAATCCAACGTCCTTCATAGCTTTTGATATTGATCGTCCAATCGACATCCTTGAATATGCCTAAATATGTAATTATGGAAAGAAATAGTAAAAAAAAGCAAGAATAACTCAAGCAAAGATTAATAAATCTATTTCAATAACTGTAATAGCTGAAGGGGCCCTGTGGTCGTCTTTATCCAATTTCTAATTCTTGATGCCTAGGTCAAGCTCCTATATATATTTGGTAGGCAAACAGGCCCCCAGGCATATAGTTTGAATTCTTCAAAAAGCTCAATCAAGTAAGCATTACCTCTCGACCCAAAAGTGTTTGTACAAATTTGCGAGGCAACAAGATGAAAAATATATGCACGTGTGTGCATAATCTCAACTTTTTAGAATATCTCTTCGGTAGGTCTTTGAAATTTTCGTGGAACCATGTCAAGTTTATTTGTCCCCCATGGATTTCAGGTGGGTCAGGGGTAGCACCCAATAGGTCAATGAATTTTTCCTCGACAATCATCCAATTAGACCAAACATGACCTGTAAAAGCAAGCCCATCTATGGGAAGGCCATATATGTAGGCCACATCCTCCAATGTAACCGTAGCCTCTCCCCAAAGAAAGTGGAATGTATTTGTTTTAGGTCTCCATCTTTCAACAAGTCCACTGATTAAAGAATGATTTATCTTCATTTTTTCCATCTCTGATAAATGATGCAAGCCTATTCTTTTTATTAATTGTCCCACTCTTCTATTAAATGTCCAAGAATGATTCTTAGGATCTGTAGGAATTGTAATATTCCGACCCAACTCAATTAGGCTTAGTGACTAATTAATGACGCAGTAGTTGTTCATTGTGTTTTGACTTTGTTTTGTTTTCGTTCCGAATCATGGATAGGTAATTGGGTTAAGTTTAACCTTGATTAGGTAGACATGAGCCCTTTTTCATAATTTTAGACTTTCTAAGACGTCGTCATTTATGCATCATCTTGCCGTCAACACGTGTATGTCGTTGCGCACTTCCGTAACTGACTCGTATACATTTGACTTCATTTGCTTCCGTTGGACCCTGATTTGACTTGAACTGTAATTAGTATAAACTATCGGACTATTGTTTAATTTTGCTCATCCTTATCTTATATAAGCACCGACTCTCTCTTCCCTTCCTCAACATTTGCTCTCTCTCTCTCTCTTCGTTTCTTCTCTCTCCCCCTCAATTCTCTTCTTCTCCAATTAAGCAAGAAAGAAACGATCTTTGGATTTCGTCGAGTAATTATGCTTAAGGTAAGATTTGGGGTTCTTAATCATTTCTTTTCCCCCTTCTTCTTCTCGTTTGTTTCCTGCACATGCTCAAGGTCTCTTCCTTTCTTCTTTTGCATGCATGATGATAGAAAGGTGTTGAGACGTGTGATTTGAGTCCAAGGACAACCCTCTCGTTGAAACACGTTGAAAACACTTATTTGAGGCAAGTATAAGTATGATTTGACTGAACACATGTTGGCATATGGTGATTGTTCTTAGTCTCTTTTCCGCTTATGCATGTGTGTTGTGTGAATTACAACCATTTGCCTTTGTATCTTCTTAATATTTGTTGTTTTCGTGAATGCGAGTGTTCAATTTAGTACAGCCGTTCTGTAATAGAATAGACTGTCCGACCAATCGGGCTTCAAAGCGGACCGATCGGACGCTCCCAGAACCGAAATTCGACCGGTCGGGCTCCTTGACAGACCGATCGGCCCTGAAGTGCTCTATTTCAAGAGGATACGTCTGTACACTGAAACCAATTGTAGTCATTTCTATCCTCCTACCTTTCACACCAAACAAGGAACCTTTTAGGCTATATTCCCGGGCCCCGTGGCTCGTGAATTATGTAAGGAATTCTTCTAGAGACTTCATTAAAAGGTGGGTATAAATTAGCTTTTGTAGGGCCTTCACATTAGAGTATTGGTGACCCTTAACTTGCCCAATGGAAATACGAACGCATGAATAGTCTTGAGGGCTATGACTTATTCACGTGTGTCATTCAGTGTTAAGCACCTCCCTATGGGTGTTGATTTAAGGAACTTCGATACACTCCCCTGATATACTGTAACACTTGATAACTGTGTATCGGATAACTTAAAACTACATCATCATGCACGGTTAGAAACACTAGATGACTAGAGTAAGGTTGGCTAGTAAATTATCTTGATTCGAGTACATCGAGTTGCATGGCATTTTGTATGATGGTCATTGACCTCCACTCTTTTGTAAGGCTTGTTCGTATCGGTCCCGACATGCCCTTTTGGTAAGGTAAGTTCGATTTGTTTGATTTGTTTGATATATGTCCCTAACTTGACTCTTGTACGTATGAGTTGAAGGTATGAACATAGGATATATGTTTGATATGATATGCATATTTTATTTAGTTTTATTCAGGTTCTAGTATTCATCAATTTAGACTCCATCTGGTCTAGCACTACTCAGCCTCAGCCTTAGCCGACGGGGTTGACTTTGGCAGAGTATATATGGTACCACTACAATGAGTATATGTCTTGGGGCTTCCGGACCCCAGGAACCCGAGACCCAGTCAATGGTGTTCTCAATATGTATGTACGTCCCTTTCTTGGAAGCATATGGCATATGTAATAGCCACCTAGTTATGTTCACATCATGTACACATTGATTCTGATAGCATGTTCATCTGATTGCACGACTGCCTAGTATGCGAAATTGAAACTCTATGATTTGTTCGTGATCACTTATTCTACTAGATACAACATGGGTTAACTTCTTGTTGCTTATACTTTGCTGAATCGTTGAATTCATGAGTTGTCCTTGGTGTTGCAGGCTCATATCTCTCGACCGACCCCTCGTTGGTCAATTAGACTCCAAGGGAGAACCCCGATGTCCCATCCGGACTAGAGGAGTGGATGTGATCACTCCATCGGAGCACGATAATGTCATACATGCATATAGGTCTTCCTTATTTTGGGATCTCAGTGAAATTTTGGGTTTATTCATGTCTGTATACTTTGTAACTTGGCCCATTTTGTATAACTCTGAACTTTACGTAATTTCTTGTATATATATTATTTTGTTCTTGTGTATGTCTCTTGTTATGGTTTGATACCTACAGCTTCCGCGTACATGTTTTGTTCTTGTGTATGTCTCTTGTTATAGTTTGATACCTACAGCTTCCGCGTACATGTATTGGCACGTGTGAAATTCCCTTGTGCGTGTGCATTTAGACTGAGTCCAAGTGTATGTGCACGGGAGTACGTGTGTCACTGGTTAGGTTTAGTCTTAACCCCCGATCTCCTGGGCTTGGGTTGTGACATACGTATTGTATGGTATTAGAGCATTGTCGCTCTAGTGATAAGCATGTAGGCATGTAGGCACGTGGTGAGGATACGATGTCACTAAGTTGACTTTATACTATGCTATTGTGTTTTGTTGGGGCTAGCTATAGTGGGGAACGCCTTGTATGTGAGTTTTGACCTTCTGTATTTTGCAGGATATGGCTTCTAGCTCAGGTACCAATAACAACCACAGGGACAATGAAAGTGGATCCTCTCCTCCACAACAGCCACAGAACCAAGAGGACTGATTTCTTGTGATGTTACAAGCGATCCACTCCTTGTAAGCACAAGTTGTCTCTTTAGTAGACAGGCAGAGTCAAGCATCTATTCCACCTCACGTGGAGCAACAGGTGGTTTTCCAACCTAAGGAGAGCGATCCCAATGCTCTTTATGAAAAGTTTCGAAAACAGGAAGCCACCGAATTCTATGGAAGTGAGGATGCTTTGAAGGCGAACCAATGGATAGAGCATACAGATGATCTCTTTGAGACTGTGGTGTGCACTAATAGATAGAAGGTGGGACTAATAGCTTCAATGTTTCCCGATGTCGCGAAGACTTGGTAAAAAAGTGTGAAGGAGTCTTACAAGAAGCAATTCAAGAGGAAATTCATTCCGGCCCATGTACATAGAGCTAAGGAAGTCGAGTTCGTAGCCTTACGTCAACAACAGATGACAGTGGTGGACTATGTACATAAGTTTACACAGTTGTCACACTTTGCTGAGGATATGATTAATACGGAAGAAAAGAAGGTTAACCAATTTATTGATGGCCTAATCCAAAATACAAGAATCATATGATAGCCTTCCAACAGCTAGCCACTTTTGATGACGCCATGGACCGAGCTTATACAGTGGAGGCCTACATTCAAGAAGAAAGAGCCGCTAATTCCAAGAAGCATGCGCCATTTGGTGCACGTGAGCAAGCATAGAAAAAGATGAAAAACAAGCAAGGCACCTTTAGTTCGACCGGTGTAACGTGTGAGCACTGTGGCAAGGGCTACAAGTCGGAGCAATGTTGGAGGAAGATAGGAGCTTGTTTCATTTGCGGCTCCATGGATTATTTAATGGCCAACTGGCCAAAATATAAGTCCTTCCAACCTCAACAATCAAAGGCCATTGCTTCAACGGGTTCAAGTAGATCCAATGCTTCGATGGCTTCGGGTAAACCTCAGTAATCTCGTCCAGGCCCAAACTGCAACGCCAGACTTCTCACGTGTATGCAGCTACACATGAGAGTGCCGAGGAGGCAAGCGTGGTAGAAGGTACTATTTTGGTTTCACAAGTTGAAGCTTTAGCGTTGTTTGATTCGGGGTTTATACGTTCATACATAGCACCCCAATTTGTCGAGCAGTTACAACAATAGTCTAAACCGCTACTGTATATATTGGTGGTGTCCACTCCTGTTGACAAAAGAGTGGAGTGTAGTGTGTACTATCCCCAATGCGATGTGCGTATCGAAAGGCGTCAACTCCCAGTTGACCTCATTTTGTTGTCGATGCTGGACTTCAACGTGATCCTTGGAATGGATTAGCTCGCACGATATCGTGCCTGTGTCAATTGTTACAACAGGACGATTTACTTTGATTTAGGTAAGGGCTTCCGTTTTGAGGGCAATCAAAAGAAATGCTTGAGGTGTGTTATCTCCGTGTGTAAGGCGGATCGATTGATACGCAAAGGGTGTGAAGGCTTCATTGCCTTTATTTCAGAGAAGAAAGATCAGAAGCAGCTTGCAGAGATTCCAGTGGTGTATGATTTTCCGGATGTCTTTCCCGATGACGTACCCGAGTTACTTCTGGTGCGAGAAGTAGAATTTGCTATCGATCTTGTGCTAGGCACTGCACCAATCAGTAAGGCTCCATATCGGATGGCCCCAGCAGAATTGTTGGAATTGAAAAAGCATCTACAGGATCTTTTGGATAAAGGTTTCATCCGTCCAAGTGTGTCACCGTGGGGAGCACTGGTGTTGTTTGTCAAGAAGAAAAACGGCACCTTTCGGATACGTATTGGCTAATGGCAATTGAATAAGGTGACAATAAAGAACAAGTATCCCCTGCCGAGGATGGATGAGTTATTTGATCAACTCCAAGGTGTAGCCTATTTTTCTAAGATTGACTTGTGATCCGGATATCATCAATTAATGGTGAAAGAAGATGACATTCCCGAAACCGCCTTCAGGACACGGTATGGACACTATAAATTCCTCATGATGCCACCAATGCACCTACAGCCTTCATGGCTTTGATGAATCGGATTTTTGCTCCTTTCTTGGATCAGTTTGTGGTTGTATTCATCGATAATATTTTGGTGTATTCTAAAACAGTAGAGGAGCATAAGGAGCATTTGAGGAAGGCCTTAACCTTACTACGAGAACATCGTTTATATGACAAGTTGTCGAAATGTGATTTTTGGCTTGAGCAAGTAACCTTTCTTGGTCATATCATTTCACGAGAAGGATTGGCAGTTGATCCAACTAAGGTAGAGGCAGTTGTGAATTGGCCTAGCCCAACGACTGCGACAGAAATTCGGAGTTTTCTTAAATTGAAGGTCACTACCGTAGATTTGTTCAAGATTTTGCTAAGATTTTCGCTCCTTTGATTAAATTGACTTGAAAGAATGTGCCTTTTGATTGGACTAAGGAGTGTGAAGCTAGTTTCCAGACTTTGAAGGACAAGTTGACTACCACTCCAGTTTTGACCTTACCTGATGGAGGTGAAGGATTTGTAATTTACTCTGATGCTTCTAGCGTCGGATTAGGCTGTGTATTGATGCAGCATGGCAAGGTGATTGCATATAAATCGAGGTAACTTCGGGAGCATGAGAAGAACTATGCCACCCACGACTTGGAACTGACAGTTATCATGTTTGCGTTAAAACTCTGGAGACATTATCTGTATGGCATGAAATTTGAGGTACACTCATATCATCACAGCTTGCAATACTTATTCACGCAACATGAGTTAAACATGAGGTAGCGCAGATGGCTAGAATTTATCAAGGATTATGATTTTCCAATCAAGTATCAGCTGGGGAAAGGCAATGTGGTGGCAGACACACTTAGTAGGAAATCGGAGACCGTAAACGTGTTAGACAACTTCCTTTTAGTAATGCATGATTATCCTATCGAAGTGAAATTGGTAGATGACTATGTGATGCTAGCAAGTACTCTAGTCTTTTAACATGGGGTGATTCAGAAAATTAAGGACCGGCAATTCGACGACTTAACCTTGAAGCGCATTCATGATCACATCGAAGATCGACCCGACTTCCGACTAGAAGATGGTGTACTGTACTTTCGAAACAAACTGTGTGTACCAGCCATCGATGATTTAAAGGAGAAATTGATGACAGAAGCACACTATGCGGGATATGCGATGTACACAGGAAGTACGAAGATGTACCGAAACCTAAAATATCTATTTTGGTGGAATAACATGAAGAGAGAAATCGTAGGGTTCGTCACTAGGTGCTTAACTTGTCAGAATGTCAAAGCAGATCATCAGAGGCCTCCAGGTTCGTTGCACCTGTTGCACATACCGCAGTGGAAGTGGGAATATATTACCATGGACTTTGCTTCAGGGTTACCTCTAACGAGTAAAAAGAACAACGCCATTTGCATGATGGTTAATCGGTTAACGAAGTCAGCCCATTTCATTCCATTCAAGAAGGGTATGACCTTTTCAGAAATGGCGAAGAAGTTTGTGAATGAGATCGTCAGACTCCATGGTATGCCCGTGTCGATTGTATCCAATTATGACAGCTGTTTTGTATCGTCATTCTGGAAAACATTCTAAGATGCTATGGGTACCAAGTTGAATTTCAACATAGCGTATCACTTGTAGACGGATGGACAATCAGAACGAACGATTCAGACTTTGGAAGACATGTTACTGGCCAGTGTGTTGAACTTTGAAAAAGAATGGGATTCACATCTCTCATTATGTGAATTCGCTTATAACAATAGTCTCCACGAGAGTATTGGCATGGCACTCTATGAAGCCTTGTATGGGCGTAAATGCTGAAGTCCTATGTGCTGGGAAGAAGTCGGAACGAAAAGTTTTCACGGACCGATGATTATAGCCGAAACTACGGAGAAGGTTCAGAAAGCAATAGAAAATTTGAAGGTTGCTCGGTCGAGACAAAAGAGTGACGTAGACACTCGCAGAAGAGCCTTAGAATTTCAAGTTGGAGAATGTGTTTTTTTGAAGGTCTCACCGATGAAGGGTACGATATGTTTCCGCCAGAAGGGAAAGTTAGCGCCAAGATACGTGGGTCCGTTCGAGATCAAGAGTTGAATTGGTGATTTGGCGTACAAGTTAGCTTTTCCAGTGGAGTTTTCAGGAGTACATAATGTATTCCATGTGTCGATGCTTCGTAAGTATGTTCACGACCCTACCCACATCATTCGCTACGACGATGTGCAGATCCAACCGAATGCAACCTACATTGAGCGACCGCTTGGTATCGTGGGAACTCGAGAACAGATCTTGCGTACCAGAACGATTCGATAGGTCAAAGTGTTATGGGAGCATCACAGTCCAGATGAAGCCACTTAGGAATTATAATAACAAATGGCACGTCAGTACCCCCATCTTTTCACGTAGGTACGACTTCATTCCATGTGAGTTCATTCTGAGGACGGAATTATGCTTAAGTGGGGGAGGATGTAACATTCCGACCCAACTTAATCAGGTTTAGTGACTAATTAATGATGCAGTAGCTGTTCATTGTGTTTTGACTTTGTTTTGGTTTCGTTCCGGGTCATGGATAGATAGTTGGGTTGAGTTTAACCTTGATTAGGTAGACATGAGCCCTTTTTCGTAATTTTAGACTTTCTAAGACATCGTCATTTATGCATCATCTTGGCGTCAACATGTGTATGTCGTTCCGCAATCCGTAACTGACTCGTATGCATTTGACTTCATTTGCTTCCGTTGGACCCTGATTTGACTTGAATTGTAATTAATATAAACTATCGAACTGTTATTTAATTTTGCTCATCCTTATCTTATATAAGCACTGACTCTCTCTTCCCTTCCTCAACATTTTCTCTCTCTCTCTCTCTTCATTTCTTCTCTCTCCCCCTCAATTCTCTTCTTCTCCAATTAAGCAAGAAAGAAACGATCTTTGGATTTCGTCGAGTAATTATGCTTAAGGTAAGATTTGGGGTTCTTAATCATTTTCTTTTCCCCCTTCTTCTTCTCGTTTGTTTCCTGCACATGCTCAAGGTCTCTTCCTTTCTTCTTTTGCATGCATGATGATAGGAAGGTGTTGAGACGTTTGATTTGAGCCCAAGGACAACCCTCTCATTGAAACACGTTGAAAACACTTATTTGATGCAAGTATAAGCATGATTTGACTGAACACATGTTGGCATATGGTGATTGTTCTTAGTCTCTTTTCCACTTACGCATGTGTGTTGTGTGAATTACAACCCTTTGCCTTTGTATCTTCTTAATATTTGTTGTTTTCGTGAATGCGAGTGTTCAATTCAATACTCCATTCTGTAATAGAATAGACTGTCCAACCGATCGGGCTTCAAAGTGGACCGATCGGACACTCCCAGAACCGTAATTCAACCGATCGGGCTCCCTGACCGACCGATCGGCCCTGAAGTGCTCTATTTCAAGAGGATAAGTCTGTACACTGAAACCAATTGTAGTCATTTCTATCCTCCTACCTTTCACACCAAACAAGGAACCTTTTAGGCTATATTCCCAGGCCCCGTGGCTCGTGAATTATGTAAGGAAGTCTTCCAAAGACTTCATTAAAAGGTGGGTATGAATTGGCCTTTGTAGGGCCTTCACATTAGAGTACTGGTGACCCTTAACTTGCCCAACGGAAATACGAACGCATGAATAGTCTTGAGGGCTATGACTCATTCACGTGTGTCATTCAGTGTTAAGCACTTCCCCATGGGTGTTGATTTAAGGAACTTCAATACACCCCCCTGATATACTGTAACACTTGATAACTGTGTATCGGATAACTTAAAACTACATCATCATGCACGGTTAGAAACACTGGATGACTAGAGTAGGGTTGGCTAGTAAATTATCTTGATTCGAGTACATCAAGTTGCATGGCATTTTGTATGATGGTCATTAACCTCCACTCTTCTGTAAGGCTTGTTCGTATCGGTCCCGACATGCCCTTTTGGTAGGGTAAGTTCAATTTGTTTGATTTGTTCGATATATGTTCCTAACTTGACTCTTGTACGTATGAGTTGAAGGCATGAACGTAGGATATATGTTTGATATGATATGCATATTTTATTCAGTTTTATTCAAGTTCTCGTATTCATCGATTCAGACTCCATCTAGTCTGGCACTACTCAGCTTCAGCCTCAGCCTTAGAATATCCGATGGGGTTGACTTTGATATAGTATATATGGCACTACTGCAGTGAGTATATGTCTTGGGGCTTCCGGACCCCAGGAACCCGAGACCCATTCGTACCTTGGCCTGGTCGATGGTGTTCTTAATATGTATGTCATCCCTTTCTTGGGAGCATATGGCATATGTAGTAGTCACCTAGTTATGTTCACATCATGTACACACTGATTCTGATAGCATGTTCATCTGATTGCACAACTGCCTAGTATACGAAATTGAAACTCTATGATTTGTTTGTGATCACTTATTCTACTAGATACAACATGCGTTAACTTGTTGTTGCTTATACTTTGTTGAATCGTTAAATTCATGAGTTGTCCTTGGTGGTGCAGACTCAGATCTTTCGACCAACCCCTCGTCAGTCAATCAGACTCCAAGGGAGACCCCCGATGTCCCATCCGAACTAGAGGAGTGGATGTGATCACTCCATCGGAGCGCGACAATATCATACATGCATACAGGTCTTCCTTATTTTGGGATCTCAGTGAAATTTTGGGTTTATTCATGATCTGTATACTTTGTAACTTGGCCCATTTTGTATAACTCTGAACTTTATGTAATTTCTTGTATATATATTATTTTGTTCTTATGTATGTCTCTTGTTATGGTTTGATACCTACAGCTTCCACGTACATGTTTTGTTTTTATGTATGTCTCTTGTTATAGTTTGATACCTACAGCTTCCGCGTACATGTATTGGTACGTGTGAAATTCCCTTGTGCGTGTGCATGTGGACCAGGTCTAAGTATATGTGCATAGGAGTACGTGTGTCACTGGTTAGGTTTAGTCTTAACCCTCAATCTCCTGGGCTCAGGTTGTGACAAGAATGCAACGTAGAATTTCTGCTTCCTATAAAATACAAGAAAAAAAATGAAACAATTAGAAAGTTTAACAACTAGGATGAAATATTGGATAATCAAATAAAGAACATAAGATGTTTACCTTTCCATCCCATATTAGATTCGAAATGTGGTTGTCCTGTTCAAATAATAAAGACTCGTCTTGGGGACCTGGGATGAAATCTTGCATCTTTATAACTTAGTCTAAAAGTGCACTTCACTGAAACAAAATATTGATGCTTAGATTTAACATCTTAAATTAAATAAATAGGAAATTAAAAAAACATTTCATTAGCTTCTAAAAATTTTGAAGCTCACGGCAAACTCTTATGGCTAACCCATAAGTGTTCTATGGCTCAAAAGCCAAAGAGCTCTAATTACTATTTACTCTATGGCTGACCCCATGGCTAAGCCGTGGAATTGGTTACGGCCATGCGTAACCACACCGTGATCAAGCCATAAGCCATTTTATGGCTTGCTTCCAGAGAACCCCGAATCCATCTTTCCTCTACGGACGACCCACAGCTAAGCCGTGTATTGTACTACGGCTAAGCCATATGTCAGCCGTAGGCTTATACGACTAAGCCGTAGAACACCTACTGCTCCTCTGTAAATGCGGGTGAATTTATGGACGGTAAGCCGTCAGATATTTTAATGAAGAAGGTAGATGCAGGAGCAACCAGAGGAAGGTAAAGAGATATCCTCTCTGTGTGACCTTCCGGTAAAGAGATATCCTCTCTGTGTGACCTAACTTGACCAAATCTTGTCCCGCAACCTAGAAACCGAAACCAAATTCTCCATTGCAGATGAATGGTAGTACTTTACCAACGGTGTCTACAGCACATACCAACGAGATGCTTTCCGGTGACAGCGCAGGCAAACAGTGAATGAAAAGCATCGGCAGTATCCACAACTAGTCTGATATTCTTTCCTTCCTTTTGCAACTCACGTATCTTTCGTTGTTGAATATTTTTTCCTATACATGTAAAATGATGAAAAGTTAAAAATAAGGGTTTTAACTCAAGGGGTAAACTTGGAATAAATAAAGAGGCTACCTGTAAGATATCCTTATATGAGTTATTTTCTAGGTCAATACCATTTTGAGGAAATCCAACTTTTTTATACCCGGTATGGGCAAATTCCCTTTGTTTAATTTAAGACATGATATTAATGCTAGAAACCCTTTCGTTTGAAAGGCGTGCTTATACGAGGTGTGGCATTGCTGTTATACAGTTTTTGAACAACTTTTATGAAAGTCAACAGGTTGTGAACCATTTTTATTAAAGTACTCAATTGTCCATAAAATGTTGATAAACTGTTTGAGAAATATCAGGTTCTGTGCCATGACTTACGTACACTCCAGAAATCTCTAATTTCAAATACTCAAGGAAGAGCCAGTGGGGTCCACTACAGAGTAATATTTGGCGAATCATGCTATATTTCTATACGGGGTTTTACTCCTTGTCCATTCTTACGAAGCATGACATCCTGAAGCGGTAGAGTTTGAGTTATTTTATAGCTCTTCATGAGTTCTATAGCTCTATGTGGAGTAGAGTACCTATGTTACAAGAGTACTCTTGATAATCTCACCTACATGAATGAGATGAGATCATCTCCTGTGAAGATTTTAGATAAATTACCTAGGACATGCATTATATTGGGATATAAGCAGGTGACAGAATTGTGCTGGCTTTGAACGTTACAATGAGTAAAGTTGTGTGTGGGTTGCATTTAGACTTAGAGTTCAAGACTCAAAGTCACTCTAGTTTATATCTGAAGCTTCTTCACTACATAAAGGTTCAAGTCGAAAGACTCCTTTACTTAAGCGCTTCCTTATATCTTCTTGCGCGATGATGATTCTGATGATCTTGAGGTCTCGATGCTTATGCTTGATGAATATGTTTTTAAAATACAAGTGGGGGATTGTTGAGTCTAGTGTGTATTTAAAAAACAAATACTTAGTTTGCCTATCCCACATTGAAACTTTGTGAAAAATCTTTTTGTTATTTACTAGTATATAAAGACTCTCCATCCCATATCGGAAAAATATAGAAGGTTTCTGGGCCTTTACTAGCTATATAAAGGATAAGGATTTAACTCCAAGAATTATTCGAAGCAATCATTTCTCTTTCTTATATATACATTATTTTCTCTTCTGCTACAATTTTATTTGGGAAATTCTTAGTGAGTAATCCCTTAGTTATAATAATTTATTTTCTTGGAACATTCTTTTTTGAGTTCCAATTTCCGAGCAAGAAGGTTGAATGGTGTGTGTATTTCGGTCTTGTTCCATGCAAGGAATTCCAAGATAGAGACTGTATTCTAGATTGTTTTATCTTGGGAATGGCATGACTACTATGGTATATTTTTGTATTTGGATTAAGCGATCCGAGGCAATCTGTTCCATTTGATTCTTTCTATTTATAGTATTATACCAACAACAAGTACTTTTCTAATGTCCTAAATCTGTCTCACTCAATGTATCCCGTTAATTCAGGTCTTAATGCAAGTTCTATGAATTGAGATTTAGTGAGGAAAAACCCTGCCACGGTCACCGAGACATTTTTAATTAGAAGATTTGGACCTGGGTTCTATTATCTCACATATGTGAGCTGTGTTCCATTAAATATGCATGTTCCTATCATCTCACACGAGTGAGCTTCTTAGGGACCCAGTCCCTTATCAAGGATTAAAAAAAGGGACGTTCTACTGTAGGTCCCCCATCTTTTCATTTTATTGCTATTGGTCCATGATCTTTTCTTGTATAGGTAGAGGTCTTTTTGTCAAATGTCAACACTTAAAAGACGAAAACACCCTCCATGTACTCCATTTGAGACAAGTGAGAAAAAACTTTATCTTGAAAAAATAACGCATTTGTAAGAACAGTAAAGTAAGAGCGAGAAATCTTCAGCAAAAATCAAATCCAATTCTAGGAATCAACTCATCCTTCAGGTTAAAACCGATGATTTTTACTCAATCGGTAAACGAAGGGGTTTGTGTCAAATTAATATGATGATTTAAAAATAAAAATCTTATTTTAGTGTTCCCCTCTTGTGTCAAAATCTTATTTTAGTGTTCTCGCCTTGTGACTTGATCATTCAAGTCACTGTTGTATTGAAATTTGTATTGGTTTCTTGCCTTTAAAGGTGACTAAAGAAATGATCTGTCGATCAAAATCTATAAATGAAATGGCAAAATATCCATTCACAAAAAAAAAAAAAAAAAGGGAGCTGCTATTTGTATACTGGTTTGGGCTAAATTAAAAAAAAAGTTTTTAAAATTTCCAAAACACCCACACCCCCTTCTCTCCCTACACTCACTCTTTCCCTCCCTCCTCCCCTTCAGCCGGCCACAAACTCTGCCGTCAGAGGGTTACCCTCCCTCTCCCTCCTTCTTCCTCTCCTCTCCTCTTCCCCCTCCTTCCTCTCCTCCTCTCCCTCTTTCTTCCTTTCCCCTCCTCTCCTTCCTCTTCCTCTCCCACTCCCACTCTTCGCCCTGTTCGGCCACTTAGGGCTGAACAACACCGGCTAAACAACAAAGGTGTTGTTTGGCCCTGAGAGGCCGAACAAGGCGTAGAGGGGTAGATGAAAGGGATGGGGAGAGGGAGGGCAGTTCCCCTCTGACGCAAGAGTTCGTCGCCAGCTGAAGGAGAGGTGGGGAAGGGGAGGAGGGAGGGAGAGAGGCTGTGTGCAGGGAGAGAAGGGGGTGGGGTTGTTTTGGAAAATTTTATTTATTTATTTATTTTAAAATTTTTTAGGCTGCGTATAAAAAGTCCAAACCAATGTACAAATAGTAGCTCCCAAAAAAAATCTAGTCGTCCTTTCTATTCTCTAAGTTTTTAAAACCCCATGGTTGGTGGCAATTCATGATAAAACCTGCCAACCCAATCTAAAATCAGGTTTGCCCCAGAGTTTAGAGTTCAGGGTTCACCATTTTTATTATTGAGTTTGTTCTAGTTTACAATTTTGACTTGATAATACATGAGTTGGTTCGATTTTGTCTTTTGACCAATACCCTAACGTGTTTACTTGCATTAACGTCAGCCTAATCAGGAGCCAATCCTTTTCTCTCTCTCTCTCTCTCTCTCTCTCTCTCTCTCTCTCTATCAAGGATTCAGGTTGACCAAGGATGTAAATGGGTCGGGTTCATGGTGGATTTGGGCTGAAACCTGATTTAATTGATATGGTTGGACTGATTTAGGGATGTAGATTGGTTTAAGTTGGCTGTGGATAAGAGGATCTAGACTCCCCTTAAAGTGCTACACTCTCGAAACTGCTCTTATAGATTTACTATTTCAAAGGTAAGGATTACAAAATTCTCCAAATTCTCCAAGTGCTGCCAAATTCTCCTTACACCTCAACATCTTGGAAGTTGGAGAATTTCAAAGATCAAAAGTGATATCTTAGAAGGTTAGATTCTTAAAATTCTACTAATCAAACAAGGAGTCCTACACACAACAACTGCATTGTCATAAAAAATTTACAACACAGAATTCCCATTACACTAGCAGACAATGGCTGGACTTAAGAGAATTCCCAACCGGGAGAGTTTTATTTTCTCCAAATGTTGTCCACTTAACACTAGGGCTGTCAAAAGTCCGGGATGGGCTAGGCATGTAATTGTCCTTCTCCTACTCCCAACATATGTTGGATAGGCTGAATGTGGGCCAAAGCCCTCTGAGGGCTCGCACTATCTAGGTTCTCACTCTACCCTTGCAGGCCAAGGCCAGGTCAGGGTCAAGCCAAGGGGATGAAAACAAGAATACCAATTTTTAATTTTTACAAATAAGAAAATCATAAGTTACTTATTGAGACAATCATAACAAATAATATATTACAGCAGATACCTTGTAGTTTGACTGTCCAAGCGGTGGGACAAACACATGATTGGATGAACAGAGATAGTCAAGGGTCATAAAAGAATCTAGAAATCTCCAGGGTGCTCTTCAATTATGTTAAAAATGTCTAAAAATGTAGAAATTTGTGAAGCATTCTAAAATAGTGGGATAAGTGTAGCACTAGGGATAAGGTTGAGTAGAAATTTCTAAAGATATACAGAAGGTTTTATAGAAGGTTATCGAAGTTCTCCTATTTCTTACTTAAGTGTTATATGTTCCTAGTAGGTGTGCCTTTATTATATGCATCTTGATCTAAAGGCTAGACCAACGTTGGAAATGGAATGCCGCTGAGCGCTGGGACTGAATCAAACTGTCTGTGACAAGCACACAAAACACACTGAACCCATCACATTCACACTTCCACCCTAGCTTTCTCCAAATAAGAGAGATTTATCACTACAATCCTTCTTATCAATTTGCACAAACATCTAAACGATGCTACAAATGCATCTTGGAAGATGATCACAATTCCAATTCAGCAATTAGATATTGTGACAGGAGAAATGGAATAAAATGCCCATGAGAGCAACTCCTATGGGCACCGAGTGAAAGAAAAATACCCGCCCTTGGAATTTGGAAGCAACAGCCTCCAAAGCAGTGGAATCCATCCATTTGTTCTCTGCAGCGAAAAAAGAAATGAAAGAATTGAACACGAGATGGAGACATGCAGCCTGAAAGTTTGTTATCCTCTTTTCAGTCTATCTAGCTCCCTTTCAGCATCTTTAAGCTGTGTGCTTAAAATGGAGATCCTCTGCTCCAACTCCTCAACTGTACCTTTGGTGAAAGGGGGCTTGTATGGTGACAAAAACTTGACAGAAAATGATTTTAATGCTTCAACTCCACACACCTACCAAGATCAATTGCAATTAATTTAATATGCAAGCATTTCAAGAGAATTAAGTATCACCGAATCTCTGGAAACAACTGCACATCAAGGAAACATGCGTTGGCTATTTCCTGGGGTAAAAAACCAATGTAGAGCTTTGGTGATCTATCAGGCACATTCACATCAAGATGAGGTCCAGTGAGTACCCTGGCCCACAAAGGAAGCTAACCCACTTGTAAAAGACACCTATATTATGAAACAATATTTTGAATTTCGCTCCCAGTGGGCCTTCTTCATTTTGGGTGAGATTATCAACCAAAAACCAATGTAGAGCTTTGCTGATCTATCAGGAACATTCACATCAAGATGAGGTCCAATGAGTAACTAATGCGGGCCAGATTATAGGTCGGCCAACCCGTTGGGCCCGATCCATAAGCCCAATAGGACATTTAGTTATTTAGGGATATTATAAGTAGTTTAATTTGATTAGGATTAATATTCGTCAATTCTTATTTTGTCTAGGCTTATTCTAATATTAGTAACTTTGTTTCGTAGGAATCAAGCCAACTCCTTTATATAAAGGATATTAGGCCTCATTATTATGCAATGCTCAATTTAAATCAATAAAGTTTTCTTTTGAGATGTTACCTCTTATGGTGTTTTTTCTTCTTGTGAGGGTGCCCTAGGGGCTAGATCCATCTTTGGATTCGATCAATCCTTTGGGAGATTGTTCTGTTTTTCGATCATGAATTCATGGCTGCGCCAATACCCTGGACCACAAATGAGGCTAGCCCACTTGTAAAACACACGTATATTATGAAACAATATTTTGAATTTAGCTGCCAATGGGCTCTTTTCATTTTGGGTGAGATAATCAACATTATCCTTGCACACCTAGTGAAGGCTTTGGGGGTGACATGACTCACATTCTCAAAATGGTTGTGGAAGAGTGCAATAACTTCATAAGGATTTCTCAAAGCTAACCTCTTGTGGAAGCAATGCCAACTTGGTGATGTGGAAGTCATCATATAACATATAGAACTGATCAAGATACTTTTGCTGCATCCGCATTCGTGCTTTCAACAACTTGGATTCAACACCTACACAAATACAAAAGAGTGCAAGACTGCAAGGTCAGATTATTGGGATGATGGTGGAGAATTTTTATATTGTAGACATGAAAGTAGCTTCATGTGAGGGTGCATCCCCTAGCATAGACTCAAAAATGTAATGCACCTTCTTCATCAAAAAGCACTTGATTAATGATAATATTGTGAGTGTCAATCTCGAACTTTGCAAGTTCTTGCACCAACCTCTCCGTTTCATATAGAGAAAGGAACTCCGGAATGCAGACACAGACAAAAGTCGTCAAGTCCTGCTCCCAAAAATGACAGCCAATATTATTGATTCTAGAGAAGAATGGATATTGATCTGCATGCACAAGAGAAACCTAACATACTCATCCTATACCATGCACAATGAAAATAATGACTAAACACCCACATAACGCATTTATGTGCGTCCGAATACGTTCTCTTGATCAGTTAATACATTTCAGCACATGTGTGCAAAACATTATGTTGGTGATTGATTGCAGTATTTGAGGACATTGATGTTATTTTGTCACAAGATCATGGAACTATAAGCAAAGAATGAACAACCATATTGGGATTCGACAAAATCATGGATATTGTTATGGAATACATGATAGATAAGGACTTGGTTACACCCCAAATATTATATAGGAGAGAATGGAGCAAAGATGAGACAAAATACCAAGATATCTGAAAATCAATTTAATTTCATATCAATGAGGTTAGCTATGGAAGCTTTCTTCACACTTATACAATTAATAAACAAAATACCGACATAAAAAAAAAAGTCTTCATATGGTCTTCATCAATCTAAAGAGACCCAAATGTACCTAGAGACTTGATTTTGTGGGCTTTAGATAAAAGGAGTATCCTAAGAGGTTATATTGACATCATTGAAGATATGTATGAGCGAGTAGCTTCGACTGTGAGAACTACCCATGGAGAGACATATGAGTTTACAGTAACCATAGGTTGCAACCAAGGTTTTAATACTCAGACTTGGGGCCCAACTCGGGCTTGGCAAGTCCGAGTCGACTCAGCCGAGTTGGGTCCCATAGCCTATTTGATGAAAAAGTCTTTAAAAATGTGAATAAATACAAAAAATAGAAAAGAAATAGAATATATATATAAAGCTTAAAACAGGGGAGCCCTAGCCCCAGCCAAGTGAGAAAGAAACTGTGTGGCTAAGGTGGGAAAATAGAGGAAGAGAAAAGAGTGAAAAAAAGGAAGAAAGAGAAGAAGAATGGGTACCTCATACCTGTCTGGAGGCTGAAGCAGCGACCAATAGCTGCTGCCTGCTGGAGCAGCAACTAACAGCAGCTGGAGCAGGGACTGGGGGCAAGAACAACAAAGGAGCAGCGAGCTGTAGGAGGGAGGCAGCAGCAACTAGTAAGCAGTGGCAGCAGCATGATCAGCAAGCGATGGCAGCACCAGCCACCAAGGCAGAACCAGGAGCGACGAGCAGCAGCCTATGATGCACGGATACTTCAAAATGGCCAACATATCGTGTCATATCGTATCCGATACTTCACTTTTTGTGTGTAAAATCCGTGTCCCTTCTGTGTCCATAAGGTGTCCTTGCCGTATCCGGGCATCATAGGCAGCAACAGGCAGAGCAACGAGCAGACGAAGAAGCAGAGGTTTCTCTCGCTCTCCCCTTTCTCCCACTAAAAACCCTTTTCATGTGCCTCTCTTTCCCACCACTCTTATAAAAAAGGACTTTACAAAAAACCCCTCGTTCTTTTATTGTTTTCACATTTTTTCTTGCATATAACTATATAAGGGCTGGGCTGAGTCCGAGTCACATGGACCCGACTAGGTCATGGCCGAGTCCGAGTCGACTCGGCCGAAACGACTTGGACTCAGCCAAGTTTTTAAACCATGGTTGCAATAGATTCAATTTTCAACCCTTATCTCTTTGCACTGATTATGGATGTGTAACTGTTCACGTTCAAGAGGAGGTACCATGGCTCTATATTTAATAAGGATGGGGAGATTGAGGAGGATATCAAACATAGGACAAGAGCTAGATTGTTGAAGGGGAGACTTGCTTCTATAGTAATTTTTTATCACCAGATATCAACAAAGATTGAAGGAAAAATATCACAAGATGGCAATTATACCAACTATGACCCATGTGGTGGAATATTGGCCAATTAGGTAACAACACATGCAAAAAATGATTATAGTAGAGATGTGAAATATTGAGACGGATGTGTAGTAGAACTAGGAAAGACAAAATCAACAATGAGAGCATTTCGGAGCATTAAGGGATAGCTTCAATAAACCATGAATAAGGAGAGACTCATTTGAGATGGTTTGGTCATGTCAAATGCAAGCCGACAATGGTGCTAATAAGGAGAAGTTTCTTCATAGAGGTTGATGACCCCTAAAAGAAAGGGCTTAGGCCGAAGAAAACATGGATGGAAGTGGAAAGGATGTATCTTATAAGTTCAACCTATCCAAGGAATTGGCCCAAGATAGACTTGATTGGTGAATCAAAATTCATGCAGCTAACCTCAACATAATTGGTAAAAGGCTTTGATGATTATGATGATAATGTCTAAATCATTTCAAATTATAAAAAAAATGATTTGATAATTAATGAAATATTTCTATGACTTTTCATGTTTAGCATATTAAATAATATGGCCACATCGACTTCTCTTGAGATAAGGGAGTAACGTGAGTTTAACACCTAGACACAAATTCATGCCCAAATAGCATACTTGAGGAATCATGTCATAGTAGGTGGTTGGGGAATTGGTTTGATCTCTGAACGTGGGCCTGATGACACTACCTATTTTGATTTCTATTAGAGAAGCACTTCTCACGATAATCATCATCATCAACATCATGAAGGGCTTGTTTGTTTGGACCAAAATAGATAAGAACTGAATTCATAGGATTTATACCAATAGTAAGTAAATATGAAGATTAATGGTAAATTTTAAAAAATGAGCATCAAATAATGTTTCCTTTTATAGAAATAGAATCAAAAGAAGATAGAAAATGAACTACTAGGGTGACAGCTGGTTTATTCATTTCCCATCTTCTTTTGGTTCTATTTCCCTCAAAGGAAAGTTGTTTAATGCTTATTTTAAAAAGTTCCCATTTGATTTTTATTTTTAACCACTTATAGTATGAAATCTATGTATTCAATTCCTACGTATTATAATGCAAACAAAATAGGCCCCAAGAGCAAATCTTAATGTGCATTTTATTTATTTATAGGATCAATTTTTACGTTTTGAATAAGTTTCAATTTCGAGGCCCAAATACTTTGGAAACTTCATATAAATGGTGACGCTAGGCTTCTTGAAGCATCTAAGCTCAAGAATCTGTTATTGAAAAATGAATTGGAGAAGCAATGGGCAGAATACGTAGAGGATATAGGAGTGATGAAATTAGGGAATTTTTGTAATTAACTTAGTTTTTATTAAAATAGATGGCTTATTCTAGGGTAGAATTATAGGATGCATGGATGATTAAAATGAGACCAAGGTCTCCTTGAGTTTTGGAGCAATTATTCTCTCTCTCTCTCTCTCTCTCTCTCTCTCTCTCTCTCTCTCACACACACACACACACACAATATCAACATATTCTCTAATCTCTTCTCTATTTATTTTTTGTACCTCCACCACAGCACTTTTCATCTCTACACTTATTTTACACCAAACGGGTAAATGAGAGAACGGGAATTACCATCCATAGGACACAACACCTCAATAAAAGTCAATTACATACATCACATTGGTGGGATCTCTTATTCTGAGTTGCATGGTTTATAGATTCCGCAAGATCTAAGTTCAAATACTGTAAGCACAAAAGTGCACACACACACAATATTGAACACAACAAAAATAATATAAAATAAGCTCATTCATTCTCCAAATGAAAAAGATAAATGACAAGGAAAGCAGTGTAAAAAAAATTGGAATCGCTCGCCGAAAAACGCATACACACGCTAATTTAAGTTGGACAAAATGTAATGAGAATTGAGTGGCTCAGTGCAAACTAAGCCTGCATGCATTGTAAGGGACTTGAGGACCGATGAAAGGAGAGGTATTGCTTACTTTTTTTGGTTCCAACTGGGTTAAAGAATTCCAATGAGGGCGAGGATTAGTGATTCTGAAGGCATTGAATAATTTTAAGGAGCAGAAATAGAACTTCACAATCTAGGCAGACCCATAAAATTAAGTGATGTGGGCCAAGGATGAAAATAGCGATTGCGGCGAGCATAGCGGCCTGTCGCCGAAACGCTACGTAGCGTGCGATACGTAGCGGAAGCGGCGCTACATAGCGGCAGCTGTGTGATTGGAAAATGTCTTCAAAAAGAATCTGAAAAAATTCCAAGAAATCCAGAATATTGAAAAATGATGGAATATATGCTTGTTTTGCAAAAGTAACTAGTATAGGGGTATGTAGCGGTCCCCTCATTGCATGAGGTCCTATATCACTGTATGAATAGAAAAAAAATAGGAATGATAACAATTGTATAATGATTAATATTGATTAATGTTGTTTAGTCATATGCTTAGAATATAACATTTCAAAGTTTTATCTTGAAATACACACACACACACACATATATATATATATGGAGAAAGTTTTTCTATTAAAGTGAAATTTGATTAGAGCCCTATTTTTTATTAGAGTACAATTGTTTGGATTAGTTTTTTTAATGGTTATTTCATAGTTATAGTTTGAAATATATATATTTATATAAATGTGGAGGGGAATTTTTTATTAAATTGAAAATTGAAAAGGGTCCATTTTCTATTAGAGTGTTATTTGATTAGGGCCCTATTTCCTATTAACTAGAGCGAACTTTGGTTGGGCCATGTGTCCTATTAAATAGCCTATGTTCAATTAGTGTGAAACTTGGATGTGCTTTATTTTCAGTAGGTGTGGAATTTTTTTTTTATATAACTGTAAAAAGTAGGTGTGGAAGTTGGCTATGACCCTACTTCCAATTTGAGTGAAATTTGAGGAAGGTTCCAATTTCAATTTAGTAATATTTGGCTCCTATATGACCTTTTTAAATGTTTTCAATGGTTTTTAATGTTTTTGAATGGCCCATTTAATTTTTATCTCTACCTTTCATTAGCTAGGCCATCGTGGCCCATAATTGACCCGTTAACAAAATAAAATATACAAGAAGGATATTTGTTGCCCACTTACCCTAACTATCGCCCAAAACAGACGATCGGCAATTGGGAAAGAGGGAAAAGAGAAGAAGAAGAAGAAGGAGAAGGAGGAGGAGGAGCACCCGCTGCTGGGTTCTACTGCTGCTTGCTGCTGCCGTCGCAGTGATGCTGCTGCTGCAGCTATATCAGGTATGTCCTCTACAACTCGTCCCACTCTATCTCTTTCTCTCTCTTTTTTTGTCTTTTTCCCTTTCTTCTTCTTTTTCTACTTTTTTTTTTTTTTTTTGTTGTTGTTGTTATTCTACCAATTGAGCAAAAGAGAAGAAGAGGGAAGAGGGGCCCTGATTTAACCAAGCCGATACATAGCAGCCACTACGGCAATGTAGCGGTTGTAACGGCCGCTACGGGAATGTATCAGCCACTATGGGCCGCTACACTTGTGAGTGCCGCTACAGACAATATAAGTGTAGCAGCCGATATTTACATCCATGATGTGGGCCAAAAGAAAGTGTGGAAAGCAAGAAGATTAATCTATTTGTTAAAGAGATGGAAGTTAAATTCCATGATGATGGTCGCCAATGGCCATTACTCATCTTTACAGAAGTTCATCAATATGAAATGGCACGTGGATTGGCCAAACAAAGAACGGATAGAACATCATTAGGATTTTTGCCCCCAATTCTCACATGAAGTGAGAGAATGAATTTTTGGACCACATTTTAACTTTCCTTGTGATTAGGGTCCAGGGATTGTAATTATGTGGCCCATGATAGACTAGAATGGCGAAATAGAATTCATAAAGCTGAACTTAACATAGTTGGAACAAGGCTTTGAAGAAGATGATTTAGTACACATCTCTTATACTTCATAGTCCTTTCTAGTCAGCTGTACATTTCGTCCTTAATGAAAATAACACACCATCGCTGATATAAATAATGGTACATGAAACACGTATAGTACATTCACCAGAAAGAATTTGGAAGGTGTGAAATCTTACCGGATCCTTGAATTGCCTATTCACTTGTTCAATCACATCTTTCATGCCTTCAAGCTTTCCTAAGATTGCATCCATGCCAAACTCATCATCAACACCAAACATGTGAGTCATCTGTCATGAGAAGCGATCAGTGTCGTGTGCTGGATAACATTTTACTTTTTGGTACATTGCCCCCAAAAATTAGACCAATTCAATATCAACTGGTCATTAATCACACTAACACACTTCCAAGCATATCAGACATGTAGTCAAAATTTATCTACCAACAAAACAGATAATAGAAATCACGCAAACTGATACCATGCATCTAGAGCCAGTTCACCGATGGCACAAATAATGATCTTTGAAGCAATAAATGTTAACGGCTGATTTTAGGGGTCTCAACCTTCTAGAGCAAAGAAGATTTTATTCTGATTTTGAGAATACTACTAGTAGATGAAATCAATAAAACCAGAAAGGCAAAATATAACAGGGAACCATGCATATAGAAAATCTTCACGCCATGAAAGGAAAGAAACAAGAAGATTGCCCTTGGTAGTAGTCAGGGATGTAAACAGGTTGGGTTCAGTATTGGTCTCATGGTGAACCAGGAGCCAGAACCAGACCAGGGCCTAATTTAGTTTATATGCTTTGTGGAACCCAACCCGGTTTAACAATTTAAAGGTACAAAAATATTACTATATAATGAATGACCTCTAGATACTTCAGTTCAAACCAAATACCTCAAATTTAAAATGAGCTCTTGTGATGTCTTTCATCTTGTATAATATTAATAATAAATTATTTAAAATATGTATTTTGCATTATATATAATGTCTTACACATATCACTTCAGGTGCACGGGTTTGTAGGTATGGACCCAACTGAACCTGGGCCCTGTCCCGACCCAACTGTCAACTGGGCCCAAAAAGAGGTGTCCACACTCCATATCCTGATTTTTCAGGTCGGGTCTTTTGGGCAAATGGGTAACTGGAGGTCCACTGACATCCCAAGTAAAAAAGAATTAAAAAATATACCTGATTAAATAGGCCACCAAATCTATTTTTCAAGGCCATCACCTTAGCAAGCCCCTTCTCCAATGTAGCAGGGAATTGTAAAAGTCGCAATGTATGGCCAGTTGGAGCTGTATCAAACACTATAACCGAATAGTCCATTGTCTGCACTAATCTGTGGTAAGAGAAATGTTAGTGTCAACAAAAATTTGATCATGAATAAGATTTGCAAGTACCAACTAAGAGATCGGTATAGTATCATTCAACAAGATCATAAGCAGAGTACTTTTTGGTTGCTCAAAGTTTAATTAGTGAGGTAAACCATATATAACCCAGAAAAGTGAAAAAAAAAGTATTATATGATAGTAAAAGTCTGCAGATAGAGACCAATCAAACTGAAGACAAAATATAAAACGCCATCGCACATCTTAATCTTTTTCTTTTTACCCTGAATTGTATCGCATATCTCAATCTTGTACTTGGACAGTCATTGAGTCTCATATGCTGATAAAAACATCCAGAGAAGAACATATAGATAAACTACCCTGAAATCCTTGGTTGAAAAAACATATAAAGACCCCAAGTAACAATTCCCAAGAAATGAAAGCTTTGCACCCCACAAAGATTGTACACAAGCGTTCCCCAAACCTCCTTTCTTCCTCCCCACACAACCCTTCTCTCTCTCTCTCTCTCTCTCTCTCTCTCTCTCTCTCTCTCTCTCTCTCATACAAACACAAAAAGTATACCTAAGTAACCAACAGAGCTACAACCAAAGATCAATGCCTTGTTGTTCCTGTGAGAGGAAAACACCTCACCAATGAGCTATTAGAGGATTGATACACAACAATCCCCCTCAAAGATCCCAAAATGTGATCATACCCAATGATCAAAATAGCAGTTGCAACAGGCATAACAGTGAATGGCCAAAATGCCATGTACCTGGCAATACATAGCAGTTGTCGCAATATGTAGTGGCATAGTGGTGTGAGTTTTTTAAGTGATCAATTTTTTTTAATCTTTTATAGTAGTGAATTTTGCATTTTTTTTAGCGATTCGAACCTTCGAACCATATAAGGGTAGAGACAACTTTTAAAAAAAAAAAAGTCATTGAGGAGAAGAAATAGAAAAACAAAGTTTTAAAATATAATTGCTTCGCTGTACAAAGTTTAAGATCATAGTGCCGCTATTTTGAAATAGTGTAGCAGCCTCAACCGCCATTGCTGCTATTTTGAACCATGATCCTGCCTATAAGACACTAGGACAACTTTCTCCAAGAAAAACTTAAGGCTAAGGCTATTGAGTATTGAGTAATTGTAGAGAGAGAGAGAGAGAGAGAGAGAGAGAGAGAGAGAGAGAGAGATGGTTGGTGTATTATAATAACACGGCATATGATTAACACCATTCAATTGGTGTTCTCATGGTCGATAAGCCAAAATTCTAAACAACACAGTTAAGTGACCATAATAGTCCAGTTAAAGGGAAAAAAAAAAAAAAAAAAGGGCGGCCTATAGTGAAGATTTTTCAACTGATAGGCCCCCCATGGGTTGTAAGAAATTAAACACCACACTGATAAACAGAGAGATTAAGAAATGAGGCAAAGAAGTAATTGGTCTGCATCTGACGCAAGAATGAGGCAAAAAGAATACACACTTAAGCATCTCGGCGAAGCTCATGGCCTCATCAATTCCTGGGATTGCATTTGCAAGGTCAGAGAGAAAGCTGTCCAACCCTTCCCCGTTCAGCAAGTCATCATTCTCAACAGTTGGGTCCACCTCCTAAAGGCAAAAGTTAGGGACAGAAAACAGAAAGATGGTCATTGATCATCAGATCTTTAAAAAAGCAAAAACAAAAAGATAGATAGATAGAGAGAAAAACCCAGAAACCAAAGGAAATCCAAGTATGAAGTATGGGGTGGGCATAGCAAGGGGGGATTGGATTGGATTGGATTGGATTGGATGGTAGGGTGGGAATGGTATAGTGATACTACCACCCACATACCATGCCGTAGAGATTGTTGAAACCGTTGACAAGGGTAGGGGCTTCGGTGAAGCGTTGCTGGAATGCATCGCTGAGATTATGAGCTGGGTCGGTGGAGATGATGAGAACTGAGGATCGGACCCTCGAGAGGAGGATCGAAAGGATCGAACTGCAAGTCGTCTTCCCCACACCTCCTTTCCCTCCCACGAATACCCATTTCAGGCTCTCCTGATCCAAGATGTTCTTCACCGTCCCCTCCGGCTCCCGATCTCCTCCTTCGTCTTCTTCCTCTTACTCTTTCAGGACATGATGCCATCTCTCTTTCCCTCTGCACAAGTGGTGAGGATTTTTTGCCAATTTTATTAATGCCAAGGCATGTCAAGCAAACTAAAGTCTACCAAACCCGCTTTTAATTGAAAATTATTTTATATTTTAACTTTCTTAAAAATTTTATTCCATCACAATATATTTTAAAAAATAAAATTATATTTCAAGTTTCTACTAAAATCTAAAAATCTCTGCATTAATTATTTATTTTAATTTTCTATTGTATGATATATAAGAAAATTTGTTATATTTGTGTTCTATGATTAGGACACATAACATAGTATCCTTCACAAACAAGAACACGAACACAGCCACGAAATAAGGATATGACACGATATGGACACTGCGATACGGTAAAACCTAAAAAAATAAGATACGGACATTGGTAGGACACGATAAATAATAAATAAATATTATATATAATCATAAAATTAAAGAATAATTATATTTTTAACCAAATTAAAAAGCATAATATCACAATTAATAAAGAAAAATAAAATTAATACTAAAAAAGTAAAAAATAAAAAAATAGCAGTAGTAGTTATGAAAAATGAAAAAAAAAAAGCAATAGCAACATGGACTAATAGCACATTAGTTTTGAAAAAGAAAAAAAGAAAGCACTGACAGCAATATGGAACAACAACACAATAGTTCTTAAAATAGTAAAGAAAACAGCAGCGGCAGCAATATGGAAGAATAGCAAAACAATTCTAAAAAAAAAGGAAAAAGAAAACACCAGCAGCAACAACATGGAAGAACAACACAGCGGTTCTTTAATTAAAAAAAAATATAGAAAACAGCAGGAGCAACAACATGGAAGAACGGTACAACAGTTGTGAAAGAAAAAAAAAAAGAAAAAAAGAAAACAGCAGTAGTAGCAACATGGAAGAACATCAGTTCTACAAAAAAAAAAAAAAAAAAAAAGACCAGCAGTAGTAGCAATCAAGAAATATAAACAAACATTACCTTTTTTTTCTTCCTTTTCCTCTTCCTTTTCTTCTTTTTCTTCGTTTCTTTCACGCGCATGGTCCCTCTTCTTCTTTTTCTTTTAGACGCACAATGCCCCCCAACCCCACCCCCCCTCTTTTTTCTTTTTAACACGATGCCTCTTTTTTATTCCAGGGCAGCCGAAGGACTTAGAGCAACAAAGGGTTAAGGGATGTAAGTTAACAAAATCTACGTTTAGCCCCTTTTGTGTTTTTTTTTTTCAAATTTGAACCAAAGGACTTTAGTTTTAGCCCATTTTTATTATATTTTAGCCCTACCGTGCCTAAGCAGTGTCTGCAATTAAAAAATAAATTAAAAAAAAAAAGATAGGACACGTGTTCGGCCGTGTCCATGCTTGACATAGACACGGGGACACTATACAAGTGTCCATGCTTTATAGTTGGTGATTAAAATTTGAAGCACATAATTTTTTTTAGAAATAGTTTTATTTTAGATTTTATATTATATAAGCAAATGAACTCAAAATCAAATTTTCTTATGTATATAATAAAATTAAATGACATTCTTTTGTATGACTTCAATTACCCATGCTAACCCACGGGGTGTTTTGCCAGTAATTGATGAGAAACACGTAATGGTTCCAAATTGGAATTAAAAAGTAAAACATGAACTCCTTGAGGTTTTTTGGAATTAAAAAGTAAAAAATGAACTCCATGAGGTTTTTTGGAATTAAAAAAGTAAAACATGAAATTCATGAGATTTTGCAAGTTTCCAGACAATTGTTTTTGAGTTGTTAACTAACGTTGATTTTGTTCTCCTACGTAAGCAATCAAGGTTGCGCTAAAAGTGGCCGATAAAACATGCCTTGAAATTTTCCTTGGGCCCTACTCTGGGTCCATTTGACAATCAGCATGGATTTTGATAGATTATTGTAGATCAATTAGGTAATCAAGTCGGTTGAGGTCTCTAAAATTTAATGAGCTTCCTGACGAATCCAGATTTATCTCGATAGTTCACAAATCACAACGTCACCGTGAAAGAGGTAATAATGTAATGAATGGTTCACAAAGATAAAACTTTGAATGGCGCATGCTAAGTATAGTTATATCTAGGGGTGTACAAAAAACCCCTCGATCTGTGAATCTTATCCGATACAATCCGATCTGCGGTTTTTTTAACCGATCCTATGATTGATGAATTTGCGACGGATTGAAAAAATCATAATCCGTTAGTAATGGTTTGGTGACGGATTTTACCTTTAATCCACAGGTTTAAACTAATCCAAACTGTTGAAATAATACATATATGTTTATATAAAAAATATTAAAAGACAATAATCTCCATTATAATTTCCTTATTACAGTGGATAAAGTATATGAAATAGTAAGAAAAACTACTAACGGATTAATGAACAATTTAAATTGATCTGAATTGTTGATCCATGCTTCAATCATGATTTGTTTTAATGGGCAACGGATCGGTGATGAATTACAAAACTTTCAATCTGTAGGTAATGATTTGGTGACGGATTTGGCTTAATTTGATCCAAGTAGAACCGCGTACACCCCTAGTTATATCAAAACATTTTTCAATGCTTTGTCATATGTTGATATGTAGTTTATCCAAAAAAAAATCTGTGGTTTTTATACTAAAATCACCTCAAATACTTAATTAACAAATAGAACACTACCTGTTTGTTTTCATACTATTGAATTTTTGGAAATTCTATGACTCAGATTTTTTTTAAGTGCTTAAAAAAGAAGAATTAAACGCGAACATGAAAAAAATGACTGCACAGTAATAAAATTAAATCAGAAATAGATGGGAGATGAATACCCAACTATCACTCTAATAAATATTCAATGCTAAGAAAGTAAGGTCCCATCTACATGAGTACCTTTTATATCCTTTCACCCCTCATTCCCATATCCTTCTCCCATTTACAGTCAAAACATGTGCGATAATTCCAAGAAATAGGCTTAGCAGTAGACCATTGAAGGAGAGCCATTTCTAAGTAGTGAAGATTTTTTTTAAAGTAGCAATATCAATGGATTAAAAAGCCGCCAGGAGAAACCATGGCAAGGATCACCAAGAAAGGCCTAAAAGACAATGACAAAGACCATAGTTAATCAACCCTCATTAGATGAGTAGGGGCATTTGGCTACCTTCACAATCATTTTGAAAGACTATCTACTTTATTAATGTCACTCAAATTTAGATAATTTAATATTCATCATTCAAGTGATCATCTTTTTGTATATCTTCACAATATCATGCATCACCACTAAAAGAAGAAAGAAGGCTCTTCCAAGTAGAATTCTAATCCAAACCATCTCTTCCAAGCCTCCCGTTCCTTATCTTGATACCCATGTACCTAAACGAAAGATTAAAAGAAAAAATAGAGCATTAGTTTCAGTTTTTAGGAGCCATATGCAACAGTGATTACAGGGTTGTCAACAAGCAGGACTTGTCTAGATCAAGGTTTCAGCCTGAGCCCAATCAGATAATACAAGATTCGAGCATGAGCAATGGCCAGGGTCAACTTTCATAGTCCCAGTCTGGTCTGATTAAAAGTTCTCACAGCTGGGATCAACCAACTATGCAATTTCTATAGATTTCTTATCAGATTAGTACATGGTGGGCTGATGTAGCAGGTGGTCCTCTAGTGTGGTCCCTCTGTGGGGCCCACTGGGCACCACACCAACCACAGTGTGGTGATGATGATTTAACATTGATAAGGATGCATTGACATTACTATTATGATGACTATGGACCATTTATTTGAAAAAATAGTCCTGATTCAGCGTAGTCAACTTACCTCAGTATGTCAGAACATCTCCGGAGTTGAATGAGCCTCACCAGGTACTCCACCAGAGTTACTACGTCACTTAGTTTAAGACATTCCCAGTGGAGTTGAGATTCAGGGTTTCAAAACATGGTTTGAAATTAAAATCCAAAAGAAGCGGGGAGTCCAAATATCTAGCCCTAAGCCCAACCCATCGCAAGACGGTTACCAAGATCCAATGGACTGGCCCAAACTGTGGATGCATCCTCATCCAAGGTGACACTTGAAATTTGAACAGGACAAATTAAGGTAGACAAATATTGATGAAGAAGATGATGATGATCTTGAATTACCTTCCGAGCATCATTACCGTCGCCTGAGGATTAGTACCCGGGGAGTCATAAAAGGTTGAGCCATCAATCACCCGAAGTGAATCAACCCCAAGTACCTTGTACTGATGGTCCACAACCCGGCCCACCTGGCAACCTCCATGGTAATGCCATATGGTCACTACAGTATCCTTACAGTACTGTTCCCAGGACTCCGAAGTTGAAGCATTACTGAGTTTGGGCTGTAAATTTGTCACGAAATATTGAGTCATGTTTAGGAGAGCTCCCAGAGGAATGCTTGGAAATCTGAACTTGGAAAATGCCTTGGACTTGATCACTCCCTCAATTATTTTCAAGCCATCTATGCATCTTTGTAGATCCTCAGGCTCTTTGAAGTAGTTAAAAGTGACCATAGGATTGTCATCTGGATTCCTAGTTCTTAACTTGAGATAGCCAGTTGAAAGGGGACCTACTGTCTTTTCAAGGATGATTCCAGCATTTAGACTTGCATCATGGGGACTTTTAATTGCTTCCAAAGCACTTTCTGTGGCCTCTGAGTTTCTTTCTTTGGTTGGTGTGATAGTTGGGAGCTGGCTAGTCTGCAAAGGAAGCAAATTTATTTTAGTAGGCCTGTCCCTTCAAGTAGGGGCCAAAAAAATTTGGTGGTCCACAGAAAGGTTAAGCCCTGTTTGCTTTGTTTAATTGAATATGAATTCTGAGATGATGTATTTTTATGAGTGGTTAAAAATGAAAAATCAAAGGTGAATATCTGAAAAGACATGTTTGTTTGTATTAGATTACATAGAAATTGAACACATAAGAATTAATGGTCAAATGAACTCCATAAAATGATTATTAAAGAGATTAGGGGTGAAGCACATAGCTAAGATACAACTCTCATTTTTGGAGGATTTGAATTAATAGAGTTGTGGCTAGGTATTCATTTCTTATCTTCTCTTGATTCAATTTCTATTAAAGATGAGAGTAACTATTAAAAAAAAACAAATCAGAAATGACCATCAATAAACTCTCCTTTAAGGAAAATTGAATTAAGGTATATCAAAAATGAATACCAATCATCACCTTAGTAAATGAAATCCTAGAACAGTTATGGGCTCATTTACATGTCACCTTATAACCTTCACCCATCACCTCACATCCTTCATCCCTTACTTGTCTAATAATCCTTTGGTGGAGCCCAGCTAACCATGAATTTTTATGTATTTATTCAATATCTATGTATAATATGCAAACAAACATGTCTTATGGAGGAGAAAAGTGAGATGCCGATAGTGAGACTTATAGATCTATATATAAGGTGCTTAAATCATGGAGTGAATGGTCAATTTTCTAAATAAAATAGAACTCCTTTCTCTATTATCAAAATGAAATTGGACCATTTGCAAGCACACATCCGTGTCTTTCCTCTGATTAGCTAGAAATTAGAAAAACACAGACATGCCTGAAAGCTTATGCAGGGAGCATGAACCTGAAGAGCTGAGGAGATTCCAAAGTATCTGGCAAAATCAATGCCACTGACTGCTTCGATGTAGGTTCCCAGTCGAGTGATGCCAACAACTTGAACGAGGGAGATCTCGACAGGAGAAGGAGAGGGGACAAAGATGAAATTCATTGGGTTGTCTGACATGCCTTGCCCAACCATGGGCTGGTCCACGAGAACCTTGATCCCCAAGGACTTGAGGTGCTGGGCTGGCCCAATTCCGCTCAGCATCAGCAACTGAGGGCTTCCCAGTGCACCTGCTGAAACTATGATCTCACTCATGCTCCCTTTCCCTTTCTCTGTGCTCAGGTAGGCTTTATGCTTGTTGCCTCCAGCATCCTTAAAGATCACACCATGGGCTGCCGGTCTTGACTTCCCTGTGCATGAATGAATGATCATCATACTTGCTTGGTAAAAGTTCAATCCATATATCCATGCCCACCTACTTAACAGAGTTGTTATATGCATACACATTCCTTAGAATTAATCACTGTGGTTCCGTCATTTGGATTGATTCAGCCAGCGCACCATAATTCTGTGGTAAACTAGGTGGACGCAGCCCACTGTGGTTATCAAGTTGATGCCTTTATAACTTTATTATCTGGATGAACCACTGTTATTTCATCATTAGATGAGTATGGCCACTGTTGTCATTACATCATTGAGGTGAGTGGGACCACATGATTCCCTTCATTTGTTTGTGGGCTCATTCTGTGAAGATAGAGATGTAACCTCCTAAGGAGAGGAGTGTTAAAGCGTGTAACAACTATAGGCCAACTAACCATGCCCGTTAAAAGAAAAGAGCAAAACCATAATTTCATGTGATTTTTGTGCCTTTCATAAGCCAGAAATTACAACCATTTAATGGCCTACAACCCACCATCAATGAGCGGAGTTTGTAGATTAGTCATTCACAAAATTAGAGATACCATGGATGTTAGTACTAGCTGCTCAATGGACATTTTTCAGTTGTCCAGTTTAATAGACAAGTAACAATTATGCTCATATATTTTTAGAATATAATATATTTTAAGAGCTTCTAAATGTACTCTAATTTGAACTTTTCATACATAGCCAAAAAAATAAAAAAAATAAAAACCCCCAAAATACCCCCACTCCCTTCTCTACCTACACACTTTCTCTCTCCCTCCCTCCTCCCCTTCCCCACTTCCCCACCCACTGGCAACAAGCTTCAGCAGCGGAGGGAACTCCCCTCTCCCTCTTCCTTCCATTCCTATTCCTCCTCCCTCTTCATCTTCATCTTTCTCTCCTCTCCCTCCCTTTTCCTCTCCTCTCCTCATCTCTCCTCTCCGCCCCATTCGGTCCTACGAAGCCAAACAACAAAGGTGTCTGGCCCTAAGATGCCGAACAGGGTGGAAAGGGGGAGAGGAGAGGATAGGAGAGGAAGAAAGAGGGAGAGGGAGAGGGAGAGGGAGAGGGAGAGGGAGAGGGGAGTCTCCCTCCACCCCGGGAGCTCGTCGCCTGCTAGAAGGAAAGGGGAGAAGGGGAGGAGGGAAGGAGAGAGAAAGTGTGCAAGGAGAGAAGGGGGTGGGGGTGTTTTGGAAATTTTTATTATTATTATTTTTTGGACTATGTATAGATAGTCCAAGTTGGAGTACGTTTAGAAGCACCCTATATGTTAGATGGCTAATTCACAAATAACTCTTTCATGATAGTCCAAATTGGAGTACATTTAGAAGCTCCCTATATGTTAGATGGCTAATTCACAAATTACTCTTTCATGATCTGGAGGGATCAATAGGCTCTACATACATCCCATTTGTCTCATTCTCAATCCAACATTTTCTCATTCACTTGTCTAATAAGATTCAAATTCTCCTTTCTCCAATCATAAAAAATTTTGGTTCTTGACAACCTCTTTTTTTTCTTTTTCTTTTTTTTTTATGACATGGAACCCTCCAATCCTACCGTACAAACATTGTAGGGCTGATGGTAAAACCCTGGATACATGACACCACCCATAAGCACCATGTATCAGTTAAGACACTCAAATAGTGAACCGCTAAAACAATACTAGACTTTCCAACTAGTACAAAATATTTAAGGATGGGCTGGTTCTTGATATAGTTGATAAAAGCCATACAGAAACCTTGGTGGAACATTAATCAAATTACACTTGTGGATAGAGAAGGTGGACAAGTGTGAGCTCTTAGGGTCCTAAGGAGGAGAACGTAGAGATAAAAAAAATTTTCTATAGTTCAAATTTGTACTGCAGACATGTTTCTCCTCCTTCCAAAAGTCCACCTTTTCTTTCTCATTCTAACAGGCCTCACTGGATCATTTAAGTAGTAGGATTCTAACCTTTGGTTTTAAACATGATCCTTCGCACCGTGGCATGTAGAAGAACTATGAGGCCACTTGGATTTGCATACTCAAGCAAATCAGCAGCTGTATGTCGATGGTTGTCCTTGTCAAAAATGGTCCCCCCTACCTTGGTCCCCTGGATGTGATCAAATGTATACCCATTATTAGGCAACAAGCCCACTTCTAGCAGACCATCTCTCACTGCCGATTGCCATTGTAGCATTGGTGGCTTAAACGCCACCACTTTCTCTACCCATTGATAGGATTTGTTCACCAAATATAAGTCCCAACCAGCTCTCTGCACGTACTCTGGGCTTGCACGTGTATAGAACCCAGCGTTCAAGCAGCTCCCCCCTCCTAGAACACGAGCTCGGGAATTGACAACACCATCCTCAGAGACAAAAGATTGGGCCGGGGACGTCAAAGACGTGTCAGTAAGTGTGTCGGTGAAGGTGGCTAAGTTGGTGATGTTTTGGTTGCCATAGGGGGAACCACCCCTTTCCAAGAGCAAGACACTGAAGTTTTGAGATAGGGTGGCTGCTAGAGGGCAGCCTGCAGTTCCTCCTCCAATGATGATGTAGTCATAATAGGCCACTTGAGGGGCCTTAGTTGCTTCTTGCATGAAAGTGTAGTTCGGGGCTGCTAGCACGTCAATGAACAAAACAGGTAGTTGAGCTAGTTGATTGTACTACAAACTACAAAGTGAGAAAATTAGATAAAATAAAATGATTAGAAATGAGCACAAGTGAAAAACAGATTAGAATTAATGATTCAGTTAATTTCAAAACAAATGGTTGAATGCGACCAATGACACAAATATTAACATATTTGGTCACAAGAATTAAGAGAATTCTTGTGTTATGCAAGAGAATTTCAAATTCTCCTCATGCGATCCTACTAAGCGGAATTCTAAATGCCCAAAGTATTTAGAATGCCAGAATTTTAATTCCAAAATTGAGAAGTGGCTGTTCATGTGGGCTATTATTCAGAATACTAATAATTCTATGAATCAAAGAAAGCATTTGAAATGCTCAACGTACATGATTTGCAACACCATCAGAAATTGTCTACGTATCTAATTCCCAATCATAACTATCACTAACTGAACCGGGTGCGGATGGGCAGGCCAGCACTTGTTTAACTTTAGCCTGGCCTGCGTTGAAATTAATAGTGGCCATTTTAGGGCTTGTAGGTTGGACATGGGCCTAATTTCTCATCCAATCAAATGAGGTCCCAGTCCTATCTATTTTTAAAGGTTTGGCCTGGCCAAAAATATTAAGCAAACAAGGGTAGCTGGGCCTAGGCCTAACTTTTGAGGCCACAGCCATAACTGGGTTATGTGCTAGTATTTTGTTTTCTTAGAGGAGGAAACAGAAACAAGAAGATGAGAATCCTAAATGACATCGTGCATTGAGTGTTGCCATTTGAATAACAATTTTATATCTCTTGACACATAAAAAAAATTTTCAAATCCCCAAAATACCCTTCCCCCCTACACATCTCTCTCTCCCTCTTCTCTCCTCCCCCCCTTCCTCTGGCCGGTAACGAGCTCCTGCCGGCAGGAAGGGGGCTCTCCCTCCCTCAGTTTCTCCCTCTTCCTCATCCTCTTCCTCTTCCCCTCCCTCTCCCTCTCCCTCTTCCTCTTCTTATTCCTCCTATTCCTCTCCTCTCCCTCCCTCTGTCTCTCCTTCCTCTCCTCTCCTCTCCTCTTCTCTTCCTTTCCTCTCCGTAGAAAGGAGAGGAGAGGAAAGGAAGAGGAAGAGGGAGAGTGGGGGAAGAGGAAGATTGAGGGGCCCAGTGAGGAGGAGAGGAGAGGAATATGAATAGGGAGAGGGAGAGGGAGAGGAAGAGTGATGGGCCCAATGAGGAGGAGAGGAGAGGAAAAGGGAGAGGAGAGGAGAGGAGGAGGGGAAAGGGAGATGAAAAGGGAGGAGAGGAAGAGGGAGGGAGAGGAGAGGAAGAGGGAGAGAGAGAGAGCCCCCCTCCCGCCGGCCAAAGGGAAAGATTGGATGAGAGAGGAGGGAGGGAGAGAGGTGTGGGAGAGAGAAGGGTATTTTGAGAATTTTAATTTAATTTATTTTTTTCCTCATGTGTCAAGAGAGATAAAACTATTATTCAAATAGTAGCACTTTTGTGCTTTACCTGCCTCTGAGGAACATAAGCCCTGGAAATGAAGAACTCCAGCAATAGCTGCTAAAATCAACCTCCAGGGTCCAAACGCTTCCATGTCTCTCACCAACAAAGCCAACCTAATTACCCAAATGGATTCAGGCCCTGGAAAATTGTTGAAGCAGCACCCACTACCATATGATTCTGCAAATGACAAAGAAACAAGATCCGGGTTTTTAATTTTTCAGAAAAAAAAAAAGAAAAGAAAAGAAAAGGAAAGAAAATGTTCTCTCTATTTCACCTGTCACTTCTCCACATTGCCCATTTATTAGAACCCAACTGCAGTGTCCTATTCCTCATGTGATTTCATACACCTGATTTCTAGACTAGATTAAAAAAATCGAAAGTTGGGTTGTAAATATAAATTTGATTGTGGTTAATTTATATGTATTGGCCATTATCCCAGCTTCAGTAAAAAGTAAAACATTCTCAATGGATTCCAGACAGGAAATCCATGCATCAATTGAGAAAGCTTTTATACATTCATATTTATCTTGTATGGCTGAACATGTACTACTGAATTTTTATGATTAAAATGAGATTTAGTGTAAGATCACATCCAACTTCCCCAGTGGATCACAAGGAAATTCATATCGGACATGTCAACATGTAACATTCATTCTACCAAATAAAAGATCTCTTTTTAATGTAATCTGAATGTTCTCCTACGAGTAGACTGCTTGTTGCTTACTTGTTGCCCAAGTTTGTAAGATCGTCCGATTAGATGTATGCCAACAATGACGGAGGGATGATGGAAAGGACCACATCGAGAAGTGGGAGCCAAAAAAAAAAAAAAACCGCACCACATTATCCTATCCCTTAACTTAATTTCAATAAAGTTTAATTACATCTCAACTACATTTTTTTTCCAATTCAGTCCATCGGTGAGTGGAGGACATGAAATTAGGCCTAATGCCAAATCATGAGATGAAAAAGATTGTCAAATAGGTTGCATTGATAAAAGGTGGCCCGGTGGGCCCCATAGAGCTAGATTACATAAGGAATCTGCTCGTAACACAGTTTCCCTCTTATCAGCGGCGGGCCTAGGATTTATCTTTGGGTGGGGCTAAACTTTTGCTGGACTTACCATTAAAAAAACTTTCTTTGCTAAAGTTTGCTAGACTTTTTTTACATTATAAATAATACCTATATGTTTTTCCTTAGAAAATGTCCAACTCGTGGAACTCAAATAGATGCACCACAGTTAGATTGGGCAATAAAGAGGTTTGAATGTTATTAGTTAGAAGTACCAAAAATATTAGATGGATAAAAAAATGTTTCTGACCTTTATTTTAGATGCTAAAACTCACATTATCATGTTTCACTAGATTTATGTATCAAAATCAATGCCCAATGGGTGCATGAGAAAAAACTAAATACAACAACATTTGGAGGACACCTATCCTTTTCCTTTAAACATTCTGAAAGCCTACAACCTTTGGTTAATGGGACTGGAATTCCATCTTTGAATCATAGTAGGGTATGATCATCTTTGGATTTGTAGACACACTCAGATTTGATGGTTTATGGCTTAAGGTTTATATTAGAATTTGGTGATTTAAGGTTTGGAATTAGGATTTGGAGATTAAGGGTTTAGATTTAGATATAGAGCGATTAGGAAGGATTGTACAAATATGGGGAGGGAGAGAGAAAACCTAAGACTAAGATGAAGAGAGAGACTAACTATGGGAGATGAAGATGCAGTAGTCGGCATAAGGGCCAACAACGAGTAGCTTGATCAACAATCGGCGCAAAAGGGTTTTGAAAAAAGATGTTAAAAAAGAGGGAGTGATTGTTGCCGTGGTGTGCTTTTATTACCAGCTAAGTTTCACATATGTGGCACTCTCTTTAGGCATGTGGGGTGGCAAGTTTAGAGATGTGGGACATACTCCAAGGCCCCATTCGAAAAAGAAAAATTCTATGGGGTTCCAATTCCGATACGGGACAGTTGCCCCGAATCGCCCCAACGTGGGTCAGCCTCTGCCTCCTAGGTATGCCACAGTAATCCAATCCTCTTTCTCACAGAGACGAAAGAGAGTTGAGAGTATGTTTCATTTTCACGGCGCTATTTTTTGATTCAATTGCTGCTGCAGCTCTTGATGGGTACTTTTAAGTAACTTGGTTTTTGCACAATTTGGGACAAAAGCCATTCTATATCCTACCAAGTACTAATACATTGGTACTTAATGACTTAAAACCGAATTCAAATACCAATAAAAAAAACTAAGAACTTATATGGTACAATTTAGTCAGAGACTTCCCAAATAATTAGATTTACATGGAACTTTGACGTCCGCATGCCGATCCATGTCACCTTTAATTCAGACGAGGAGGTCCCCAGAAGTCACACCTGTAGCCTGCAGGTGAAAATTTTGACTTACATGAATACCAAACAACAATACATTGCTTACCTGCTAGTGATACTCCTGTTGGAAATCAGAATTATCAGCAACCAAACAAACATGCCCAAAGAATTTCTGAAACTCCCAACTTCGCTTTATCACTGCACTGTCCAAAGCCACTCTTTATTAAGGTATCAAGAAGAAACTAGTAAGATGAAGAACATAAGTACTAAAGATGAGAGCCATATATAATTATAATAGAATACTTATGTCGCTTCAATTCCTTAAGGCAAGACTCACGAGAACTGACCTAACCGCTGTTTAAAATAGGAAACTCAAAAACAAATATATTATGTCGCGCTCACAGCTCCTGGCATATATCATGCGGTGTGTCAAATGGTCAATATGTGTTGGGTTTATGTCTTGTATTCCGATTTAGCTGGATGAGTCCATTGGGTTAGCCAGTGATTGGTTTAAAGTCAAAAATGTTTTGGTAATTGTACTGAGGCTTTCTTGGCAGCCAAGAAAGCGGAGATTATATGTGTATAGTCTGTAACCCTAGATCTTGCGTTAAAGAGAGGTGAGAGCTCTCTTGCCCGTGGTATTCCCATACCACGTAAGAGAGACGATGTGAGAGAGTGAGAGTCTCTATACGCTTTACTTATCATAGTGAAGATGATAGTCTCTGTGCCTGCGGACATAGCCCCGGTTTGGGTAAACCACATAAATATGTGTCTTTTCTTGTGTGTGGTTGGTTCTTTATTGATTTTAGATTGATGAATGTGCACAACGGGCGATGTCAAGATCACAACAAGTGGTGTCAGAGCTGAGGTAGTGTTCTTCGGGTTTTTGAGCGAAGTGGAGATCGCTCAATGGCTTGGAGATTGTGCATGAAAGATCAACGGATCGGATCTTCTCGGAGGATCCGGAGTTCTGCAATTCTCATTGCAGAAAACACAGAGATCGTGGGTGATCACTGGTTAGGCCACAGATTGGAGTTTCCAATAGAAATAGAAGAAGATCGGAAAATCAGATCTCTGTTTGGCGACACACAGTTGCTGAAGAAGAAGAGAAGCAGATTAGGTTCTCGGTTCTCGGTTTTTGGCTGGACAAATCAAAGATCTTCACTGGAGAAGATCCAAATGGCTCTCAATTCTCTGATTGCTGCAGAAATTAGAGATGAATGAGAACCAATTGGGACGTGGCTGCCAGATTTTGAGGAGAAGGGATCCAATTTGTGTCAATCGCTGTTGGGCCACACAGATCAGAAAATAGGCAAGCAGTCGCCACTGCGATTGCCGGAGTTCTTGCTAGTCGCCTCTCCCGCAGCTGTGTTTGTCGTCGCCAGACACCGGAGTTCCTTCGCTGCTGCCTCTCCAGCCCATCGTCGCACGACCGCTAGCCGGATTGTCGCTGCCACTGCCTGCATCACCCGCTTTTGCCGTCGCTGCCAGCCTGCCGGAGTAGTCGCCTACCGCTCTTGCCACCGCTACTAGTCCGTCAGAGCCATTCCCTGCTAGTCCGCCGTTGGTGAGGAAGAGAAGGCACGAAGCCTTCGTGCGTTCGGCTCCCTGTTGTAGAACGAGAAGACGGGACGAAGGAGCAACCTTGTCAAGTTGGGTTCAGGTCAATTTGACCTGACCTGTTATTTGCAAGCCCATCACAACAAAGAACAACTCGGTTCCAAGTCAGTTGCAAGTCGGTTCGGGTCATTCAGACCTAACCCGTGGAGTAGAAGCTTGGGGCAGCAGAACCCAGAGCAGGTCGGTTTCAGTTCGGGGTCAGGTCGGGTTGCAGTCTAACCTGACCTGTTAGCAGCGAAGCTCAGGTAGCAGTAAAGGTTGCAGGCCGGGTCAGGTTAGGTCGACCCAGTCCATGTACAGAGCCCAGCCCTCCAACATTGCAATCTGATGTCAACCGATGTTAGTGAAGGAAGGTCAAAGGCCAGAGTTGACCAGATTGACGGCTGAAATTGTTTCTGCGATATCTTGATGTCTGATGTCCGATTGGAGATCCGTTTGCGCCCACATACTCGTTTTAAATAGATCTACATAGTAGAAGAGGGTGATTGGTTGTTTGGCGGTCAACAAGGAGGTTGCCCGATCAGAGCATAGAAACTTGTTTCTGCAATATTGAAGCCATTCGAACTTGAATTTCAGATCCATTTCTTCTAGCGTGCTTCTGTTGATGAGATCGATCTACAGCTTGGTGCAGAAGTCTTAAAAAGAGAAGATCTAAATAGATGTGAGTTCAGCTTAGAATTAGGTTGACTCGACCTGGTTGTTGTTGCAAACCCAATAATAGGAGTCGCCGACTTAGTTGCAAAACGTTTGCTGATTCACACAAAGTTCTTCATTTGGGGTTCACATGGTTTCTAGATCGCATGTGATACTGTTTATCTTGCCAAAGCCAAGCCAATGAAGAAACAGCAAGGAGGAGCTGATGCAATAACAGTTGTCAAACATGTGTTTGATTGATCGGAGGCCAAGTCAAATGGAGTTTTTGACCCCTCGGAGGCAGAGGTTGTTCTGCAATTGTGAAGTCATCTGGACTTGTATTTCCAATCTGTTTTGCTTGCATGCTTGTGGTGGTTGGATCTTCATAGAGATATTGAAGATGGGCAGGATGGTGAGTGATCCAAATATCGATATCACTCAGATTCATCAATACTTTTGAACTTTAAGTTCGAGGTGGACTTTGACGAGAAAATAAACTTTGCTCAAAGCTCATGTACTGGTTCAACATGTCAAAATGTTGAAGGAAGAAAACTACATTGTTGGTGCAGTGACGTACCATTCAGCAAGATACGTGAAGATATTGCCGATTTTATCTCCTGGTGGCTCAAGTTATACGGAATTTAAGGCAAGGTGGAGATTGTAGGGTTTATGTCTTATATTTCGGTTTAGCCAAATGAGTCCATTGGGTTAGCCAGTGACTGGATTAAGGTTAAGGGTGTTTTGGTAATTATATCGGGGCCTTCTTTGTGGCCAAGAAAGTGGAGATTATATATATTTATAGTTTGTAACCCTAGATCTTGCATTGAAGAGAGGTGAGAGCTCTTTTGCTCGTAATGTTCCCACACCACGTAGGAGAGACGATGTGAGAGAGTAATAGTCTCTGTATACTTTACTTGTCATAGTGAAGATGATCGTCTTTGTGCCCATGGATGTAGCCCTGTTTGGGTGAACCACGTAAATCTGTGTCTCTTCTTGTGTGTGGTTGGTTCTTTGTTAATCTTAGATTGATGTATGCGCACAATAGGTGATGTCAAGATCACAACAATATATACCAGGTAGATATCAACTATATTAGAGTCAACTACATAAATTCTGTTTGATTAAGAATAGCTATATATTTCATTAAGAATAGCCGATAGCTATCTGTTTATAACAATAAAAGTCAATTAGTTTAACTTAAACAAGTAAACCTGTTAGGCTTCAGATTTTTAATTTGGATCGAATCAGTTTGTCGGATTTGAGTCGGGTTAAGAGGGGCAATATCACACCTGGAAATCTGAGATCTTTGGAACCCTCAAATCACGAGACACGATGAGTCCATAATAACAAAAGTAAAAGAAAATTTAATTAATGAATTTCATTGAACAATGATTACATGATCAAATAAACAAATGGGGAAAACAAAGAGGGTGAGTACAACTCTGCAAGTAGACCCACTATGCAACTGTAGCAAACGGGTAACAATCAAGGTATCAAATTTAAAAGCCATAGTTTCGAACAAATCACTAAGGAGTGGAACATAGCAATCTCAAGGCTGATAAAGTCGAATAATAAAATCAAATCAAATACAAATTGGCAAAATCGGATTTCAGCAGAATTTACACAAGACGGAGGAAATAAGGAAGATAATCTAACAATTAATTAAAATTATTACAAATTGAGTCACGGATTATGAATTTAGACATTTCAAATGTAATTTTACAATTGCTTAAACCATGGTAATAAGAGAAATAGTTCAAATCAAAATATCAATAGTGAAAGGGATAATTAATATGAAAGTGAAATAAATCATGAGCCAAAGTAACCAACTTAGGAGAGTTATATCCTTTACATAACTAAATACAAATTTATCAAGGATGAAAATGTACAATCTTTAAAGCAACAAAGAAAGTTAATCAAGACATCATAATTTAGGAGCAACATCTTAAAATCAATCTAAAGATAAGGCATCTCCGCAGTAAACAAAATATTAAAGTGTGCTTGCCAGAATTAAACTAGCACCAAGTACAAAGTACCCGCTAGGTACAAGCCATTTTCATATTCAAAGTTGGCACTAGACTTGAGATACTGGTAATCTCCATAAAACAAAGTGAGTTTAGCTGTAGAGTATAAATATTGCACAAGAGAGTCCCAATTCCAACGTCATGCCTAAAAGAGTTAAAATTTGCGTATGAGCATCCTTACGGTACATTGCCCATACTGTCACAACCCGAGCCCAGAAATCGGGGGTTAGCGAAAAGCCAAACCTGTGACACACGTACTTTCGTACACGTGCATCCAAACCCAGTCCAGATGCACACACACAAGGGATCTAACACGTGCGAAACAACGAATGCGGAAGCTGTAGATATCATAGCAAGCAACAAAGAAATAGCGGAAGCCAAAACAAATGCGGAACGGAAAAAGATAAAGCTAAATACAATACTCGAAAACCAGATACAAGTCTGAGTACACGACAAAATCAAGATGTACAAATATACAGAGTGACAAAGTCCGAAGTACAAAAGACACCGCTCCAAAAAGAACAAATCCCAAAAGCTACTGATGGTATGCATGTACGCACTCGGCAGAGGTGATCAGGCCCACTCTGCCAGCCCAGAGGGTGCCTCTAGACTCTGCCCTGCAGCCTCCTCGACCGCCGGGGAGGCGGGCAAGGGATCTGTGCCTGCAACACCACAGACAACGCAGTGAATACAATGATCCAGCAAATATGAGTAACAGGGATGAAACACTCATAGTATCAAAGTGAAGAATGACAGAATTAATTACAGAGTTTCATATTAGTATGCTAAGCAAATCGTGCATAGAAGTAAAGCATGATATGTGAATCAAAACATAGAAATACTGAACTAAGTGGCTACTACGTTAACCATATTCTCTCCAATAGAGAGCAGAGCAGAGTAGATGAGAACACCACTGACCGGGCCAAGGGTACAAGTGGGTCTCGGTTTCCTGGTTTCCGGGGTCCCAAGACAAAGCGACACTGCAGTGATACAGAGATACAGAGATCTAAGCCAGAGGTAATCCCGTCGGGCATCCTAGGGCTGAGGCTGAGTAGAGCCAGACTAATACCAATCAAATCAAATCCAAAGGAAGGGAGATTATCCGCTTTGGACTCACCGATGGCAAAGACCGGATCTTATCCTCACGTATTAATCTCTGGGCAGAGCCACTAGGGAATACCCAATAAATCAGAGATATACAGAGCATAGCAGAAATACCGATCATAGCATAGATTAAGTCAAAGCACAGCATAGATCAAAGCATAGCGCAGATCGAAGAATAAAACAGATATACAGGACGAAAGCAAAATGACCTCGTAATACATAAACATAGATTAGCAGAATAGAGGGCAAAACTGTAAACAATATGCAATGCATCTCAGATTAATACGGAATCAAGGTTAATTACAAGCCAACACTAATCTAGTTGTTCACTGTCACTAACCGTGCATGATGATGTAGTTTTAAGCTATTCGATGCACCGTTGCCATCCAAGTGTTGCAAAGTAATCCTCACGTGCACCGAAGTCCCTTAAACTAACACCCATGGGGAGGTGCTTAATAGTAAATCAACGCTCACATGAATAAGTCACAGCCTAACAGACTATTCATGCGGTCCAAAGAGTCCATTGAGCATGTTTACATGGGTGGTTAACCTGTATTTTAGTCCTACAAAGTCACACCATTATCCTAAGTTTTATTTCAGATTTTCCAGGTCTTACGGTTTAGCCATGGGTGACCTACGGCTTAGCCGTATACACTTTACGGCCTAGCCGTAACTTGCACTACGGCTTAACCGTGGTTCCCTTCAATACACAGCTAAACTAGTCATCTTCCACCTCTGATCTGATACCTTTCACGGCTGAGCTACGGTGGAGTTCACGGCTTAGCCGTAGACCAATCCACGGCTTAGCCGTAGCTTCCCCGTAAGAGTACTGAAATCAGAAAGTTTCGACTGATCAGGGTGATAATTCACGGCTGGGTCATGGCTAGCTTATGGCTCAGCCGTAGAACAATGTACGATTCAGCCGTAGCCTAGCCGTAGAACAAAATGTGAAAATTCAAGTCTCTAGAATCTGAGCCGTACAAAGTTACGGCTTAACCGTACAATACAGAACACGAATTCGAGCTGAGTACAGAAACTGAAATTTGATACAGAAACTGAACAAAACAAGTTCCAGAGGTTCCAACATTACAGAATTTGGCTGTAAAACACAACAGACATGTATAGGATGTAATAGATGAGATCAAAGCAGTCAAACAAAAATACCCATATGTGTTATATAACCTGTACTTATACTTGCCTCAAAGCTCTGTCAATCACTGAAGCCAAGCCCAGATCCAACTACAACCCAAGCAAAATAAATCCAGACACAAACCATGAGCATGCAGAGAGAGATGGGAGATCCAATTGGAGAAGAAGAAGAAGACTTGGAGAGAACCCACTTACCTCAAGCAATAGACAGAGATCAGAGAAGAGAAAATCCAATCGGAAGATATGTAACTCCAACACCAACAAGACCGAAGAAGAGAACGAAGAGGAGAGAAGAATTGGAAGAGAAAGGACGTGACTCTCCCAGAGCTGTGCATGCAACATTGAGGCAATGAAATGAGCAGGAGAGAGACACCTGGAGGATGACTCATATATATAGTTTTGGGAGTTTACATCAACAGCCAATGAGTTTCAGCTATTTACAGTTTAAGTCACACGAAGGTCCAACTTCTCCAATTGACTCCGAATGAGTCCCATACTTTAAAGAATACCTTGAGAACAAAGATGTTCTAGCAACAAAATCCAATAATTCATGAATTTCAATTTACAAACAAAGGTTAGGTTGGAAACACAAATCGAGCCATACATCATCGAACCTTTGAATAAATCCAACTTTCTCAATTAATCACAAACACTAACACAAATAATTCATTTTATAGAAAAATGGTTTCAATGGGACCAATATCAAGTCTAACAATGAACAAATCTAAAACAAATCAAATAACAACTTTCTGACAATAATGATAGCATGATGTATCAATAAGAAAATATCAAATCCAATGATCATCACATCGAAGGTAACAAAATTTCTCGGAGCTTTATGAGTATTTCAGTAAATTTCAAAATTTCAATTTAAAACATAATTGAAACAAGGAATGAAAAACTCAAGTATTAGGGTAACATAGTAAGACCACTCGCCTGGATCGACAGTGGATGATTGATTTGACTTGGATGTCCAAGTGTCTTAGAGTGGGTTCCTGATAATGATGTTTAACAAATAAATTTAGCAACTGGGCCCAATGATTAGGTTAATGTACTAATTACTAAATTTGGGTCAAGCTTGGGTATAGGTCATGTATCATGGGTTGGCATGGTCTGGTGTGGGCACAGACTGGATAATACAAGTGGGCCCAAATGTAACACTTCAACCCAACTTAATTAGGTTTAACGACTAATAAATGACGAATTAGTTGTTAATTGTGTTTTGGTTCTGTTTTGTTTTGTTTTGAGTTATGAATAGGTAGTTGAGTTGAGTTTAACCTGGTTTAGGTAGACGTCGTCATTCATAATTTTGGCGTAATTTTCGTAATTTTAGATTTTGATAGACGTCGTCATTCATGCATCATCTTGGCGTCAACACATGTATTTCGTTGAGCTCGTCAACTTCCGTAACTGACTCGTATATGAATGACTTCGTTTGCTTTCGTTGGACCCTTATTTGACTTGAACTATAAATTATATAACCTATTAGACTTTTCTCCAATTTTGCTTCATGCATATCTTATATAAGGCCATATATGCATCGAATCTCTACCTCTTTCTTTAATGTCCTATCTCTTCCTTCATTCCCTCTCCCTCACCCTCAACTCCTTTTTCTTTTTCTTCTTGATCAAGTCAAGCAAGGGGATTTCGTGCACTCCGTCTTTACTTCTTTACCGTGTGGCTTAAGGTAAGCTTGGGTTCTGGTTTCTTCTTCTTCTTCATGTTAGTTACTGCACGTGCTCAATGTCTCTTTCTTTCTTCTTTTGCATGCATGATGATAGGAAGTTGTCTAAACATGTGATTTGAGCCCAAGGACAACCCTCTCGTTGAAAATGTTTATTTGAGGCAAGTATAAGCATGATTTGGATGAACACATGTTGGTGCACCATGTTTGTTATGAATTTGGATGAACACATGGTTTACAACCCTTATGTTGTAATTAAATGGCTTGATTGTCATTGTGCACAGCAGGTTTCATTTAAATTTTTCTATAACAGAATGGACTGACCGACCGATCGGGCTTCAGAGCCGACTGATCGGGCACTCCCAGAACCGAAATTCGACCTGTCGGGCTTCCTAACCGACCGATCGGCCCTGACGTGTTATGCTTCAGGGGATTAAGCTGTACACTGAAAAACTTTGTATTCATTTCTATTCTTCCACCTTGCACACCAACCAAAAAACCTTTTGGGCTATATTCCAGAGCCCCGTGGCTTATGGATTATGTAAGGAAGTCTTTCCAAGACCTTCAAGAAAAGGTAGGTATGAATTGGACTTTATAGGGCCTTCACATTAGAGTATTGGTGATTGGTGACCCTTAACTTGCCCAATGGAATAACTTGCCTAATGGAAAAATGAGAATCGCATGAATAGTCTTGGGGGCTGTAACTCATTCATGTGTGTCGTTCAATGTTAAGCACCTCCCCATGGGTGTTGTTCTAAGGGACTTCGATATACTTTCCTGAATAAAATGCAACACTTATAAAAGACAACTGTGTATCGGATAACTTAAAATTACATCATCATGCACGGTTAGAAATACTGGATGACTAGATTAGAGTTGGCTAGTAAATATCCTTGAATTGAGAAAAATTGAGTTGCATGACATCTTGATTTACGTTATTTGGCCTCCACTTTTCTGTATAGTTTATCTAGCTTTGATTTGCTCATTTGCTATAGTAAATTCGATTTGTTTGATATGCTCACTATGTTTCCGTTATGTTTGATATGTCCAGTCTAATATCTTGAGCTTTGTACATACGAGTTGAACGTATGGCTGGAATATATGATATATGTGTGATAGGATATGCATGCTTTACTCAAATCTAGTATGTAATTGACTCCATATGGTCTGGCACTACTTAGCCTTAGCCTTAGCCTTAGGATACCCGACGTGATTGACTTTGGCGTAGTATATATGGCACCACTGCAGTAAGTATATGTCTTGGGGTTTCCGAACCCTAGGAATCCGAAACCCATTCGTACCCTGGCCCGGTTGATAGTGTTCTCAATATGTATGTAAGATCCCTTTCTTGGGAGCATATGTCACATGTTGTAGCCTCCTAGTTATGTATATGACGTGTCGATCTTGATTCGTTAGCATGGTTAATTTGTTGCATAACTTGCCTAGTATACAAAATTGGAACACTATGATTTATCCGTTGTTACTTATTCAACTAGATACAACATACGTTAACTTGTTGTTGCTTATACTTTGCTAAATCGTTGTATTCATGAGTTATCCTTGCTATTGCAGGCTCAGATCCCTCGACCGACTCCTCGTCGGTCAACCAGACTCCAAGGGAGACCCCCGATGTCCCCATCAGGATTAGAAGAGTAGATGTGATCACTCCATCAGAGCGCGACAATGTCCTACATGCATATAGGTTTTCCTCATTGTTGGGATCTCAGTGGACTTTTGAGTTTATTCATGACCTTTATACCTTGTATGTTTGGCCCATTTTGTATAACTCTGAACTTTATGTAATCTTTTGTATATACATTAGTTTGTTTTAGTGTATGTCTCTTGTTATGGCTTGATACCTACAGCTTCTTCGTATATGTATTGGCACGTGTGAAATTCCCTTGTGCATGTGCATTTAGATTGAGTCTAAGTGCATGTGCACGGGAGTACGTATGTCACTGGTTAGGTTTAGCCTTGACCCCCCATCTCCTGGGCTTAGGTTGTGACACCAAAGCAGTGAGGGTTTATGCATGCTTGTAAATTGAGTGGATTTGGGCTCACACATCATGAGTGAACTAATATATTAGGTGGGTCAAAACTGTGGGTTGCATAAGTGGTTCATAGAGGAGAGAATGGAGGGAAGAAAAAAAAAAGTGGGTTGAATTGGTATGCCGAGTTGGCTGTGAGTTAGAGAGGGAAAATGAAGATGGGTTCTCCTGTTGCAGAAAATAAACTGAAAAAGAACGAAGAAGGAAGTGGTAGAGGAGAAGAAAAAAGTGGTCGAGAAGGAAGAGATAGGATCTGGATTTGAGTTTTGTCTCGGCAAGGATAAAGGAAACACAAGGAGAAGAAAAGAGAACTAGGAAGGAGTAGAGTGATGGCCTGGTGGGAAGAGTGGAGAGGAAGAAGAAGAAACAAATGGAAAAGAGGAACAGAAGAAGAAGTAGGAAATAGGAAGGGAGAAGGGAAAAAGGAAAACAGAAGAAGGAGAAGAAGAAGAAAAGAAAAGGAAAGGAACGGAATAAAAGAAACAGGAAGATGAAGAAGAAGCTGAGTGCAGTTGATGGCTAAGTTAGGTCGAATGAAACATTGGTGTATGGGGCTCAAAAACGAACTACAACAAAGAATAGAGGAAGGAGCAAAAAGGAGAAAAGAAAAGAAAAAGATGGAGAACAACTAAAGTAGACAGAAGAAGAAAGAAGGAAAGAAAGGAAAAAGAGCAAGAAAGCACGAGGGAAAAAAAAGAAGGAAGAAGAGAAGAATGAGGAGGAAGGAACATAGAATAAGAGAAAAAGGAATTACAGGGAGAAGAACCAAAGGTAAGGAGGAAAAAGACATGGGTGCAGTGGTGGAGAGAAGATTCATAAATGGAGGAAGGAAGTAAAGAAGCACAAGTGGTTTCATTTGGCATTGAAGGGGAGGTGGGTTCTACAGCAAGGAAGAGAGTAATAGAGGGAAGACCAGACAAAGAAGAATACAGAGGGAGGAGAGGAAGAAAAGACGATATAGAAAAGAAAAAAAAGAGAAACCATGCGGAGGGAAACTACTCGTGGGCATGGATGAGAGGATTGGAGTCCGTTTGACGAGACGAAGATGAAGAAAAAGAAGACGATGCAGAGGAGTGTGGAGATAAGATGCAGACAGTTAGGGGGGGGTGGCAGAGCTCTCGGGCTCTGCTATGGTGGGTGAAGAAAAGTGAAGAAGAATAAAAGTAAAGGAAAGAAAGATAAAAGAGAAAAGAGAAACGAGGAGGAGAAAGAGATGGGCAGTGAAGGGGGAAAAGGAGAGAAAGAAGAAGAGACAGAGAATGAGAAAGAGAATAAAAGAAAGAAAAAGAGGATCAGAAACAAGAAGAGAAAAGAGAATGAACCAAATGAGAGAACCAAAAGGAGGAGGAAAAAGAAAACAAAAAATGCAGAAGATGGATTCTTTGCTAGAACAACCATAATCAGAGGAAAGAAAATACGAAGTCAAAGTTGAGTTCTATTGCAGAAAATAGAAAAAAGAAGGAGAAAGAAAAGGAAAAAGGCATGGGACCAAGAGGAAGGGATGATGGTGATACTGTAAGGCCCGACAGTGCATGGTGTCCATGGGTTCAACGATGTGTCGGATAATCTCTAGTGGTAGGTCCACGGATGCAATGGGTTAGATCAAGATAATGCAGACTATGCACATCGTGAGACTTGGGTGTCGTCTAGATGATCATGGTAAAAGCATGACTAAACAAAATTTCCATGATAATATAAGGTGAACACTAAGATGATCTACTACAATAATAAACATGGAAAGAGAGAGAAAAGAGAGGAAAGACATACCGAAAAGGGATAGAACCACAGGGAAGTGATAAGAGGGGAGATTGAATTTGTATGAGTGAATGGCTAGGGTGGTGGGGGTGTTTAATTTATAACAGAGGGAGAGAAGAGTTCTAAAAGAGACTTGTTCTCAAATTGGAATTGATAAAAGAGGGTAGTTTAGGCCAAACTCTATTTCCAGGGTAGAGTTTGAGATGACTTTGGTGCTCAAGTAGGGTTAGACTAAATTTATCAAAATGGATTAGGACTCCAAAATACAAGCTAGAATTGAACACTAATTTCAAGGTGGTGTTGAAATAGGAAAATATAACAACAAGAGACCTAATCAATTTGAGCATCTTGATTGAGCCATACTTTCTAACAAGCCAAACTCTAATAAAACATGGTCCCACAAATAATTTCAATTTTAATAGAATAACACAATGCATGTGGGGTCCATCACAAATCAAATCAAAGGTCAAGATTAATTCAAATTTAAAATTAAAATTTGGGTCATTACAAGTTAGATGGGTAGCTTTGTGTAGGGCCCATTGGAGATGGGTTGATTAAATACTCTTGGGCTTTAAGCCTGAGTTATTTGACACTTTTTAGCTAAAAGCCTTCTTTTGAAATTTTGTAAAACTCACTAAAAAACAAGGAGCACTTCTTTGTAATTTAGAAAAACCTTTATATAATATAAACCTAAAGGTTTTCCCAATTCTTCCATTGTCTTCCTTTCCTCTATAACTAAGCCTTAGCAATTCTCCAAGGGAACCAATGTTTGATCTTCAAATTTGCTTTTGACATCCAAATCCAGCAAGTGGATAACTGTAAACAATGTCCTCTTTGTTGCTTTGTTGAATCATCTGCTCTAATTATGATTTATTTGATTTGGTTTAATGTTTTGGCTATAGGGATTAATAATGAAGATCTGATTTCGATTGAAACAAAGAAAATACATATGACTTATTCGATTGGGTTTAATGTCTTTGATAATAAAGATTTGATTTTTTATTTGAAATAAAGAATTGTATATAAAAGAAATAATTAAAAAAAGGCAGACAGCCGCTGCTTGCACTGCCCAGGCAGCAGTGCTGCCTGGCTAGCCGGGCCGAGCCTAGCTACGGTTGGGCCTAGCAACGCCTAGGCCAGGCTACTGGATGAGTCGCCACTGGGCTAAGCCCAATTTTCGTAAAACATTATTAAGATCTAAAATATTAATTATAAATGGAGTAGAATATTGTTTAAGGATTATGCTGACTTGATTAGAATTAATTAATTCTTAATTAGGTGTGATTAAAATTTTAATTAGGTTTGTTCATAACTATAATTGGGGTTTAATCACTTGTGATTAATATTTAATTTAATTTGATTTGAATTTAATTAAGATGTAATTAGGGGTGATTAAATCTTAATTAGAAAATATTTGGAATTCTAATTTGGACTTTAATTGGGTTTAGATTTCAAATATGAATCCTAGATTTGGAGCTTTTGATTTATATAAAATAATTAGGTGTTTTTATACACAACAATGAAGATTAAGAACCTAATTGTTCCCTCTCCCTTTATTCATAGTTTGGTTTAGTTTGGATAAGAAATCTAAATACTTTTACACAATTTGTAAAATAACTTAACTTAACATAATTGGACTAGATGAGTTTTGTTTTGAGAAAAACTGATTGAATGTCACATGAGGGTTGGACCAGATTCAAAATGCGAATGTAAGTTCCGGGATGCACCACATAATAAACACCAAAAGTAGAATATTGGCATCGTGGACTTTCATTACTATTTTGGAAAAAGGTTGGTCCACATATGCATGCTTAATTAACTATGACCATTATCCACTGGATTAATGTTTACCCTTAGAGAAATTAAAATGACACGTGATCATAATACATATTAAAAGTAAGTAATCTAAGTACTTAAATTGATATTGGGTTGGATATTATGAATTAAGGGTTTCATAGCATGGTTCATTGTACATCAGTAGATGTATGTATTTGTATATATATATTTATATATATCTGACCAACTGCAGTTCGGAGGTGGACGTACGCCATCAGTTTAGTGTGTATTATGGAATATAGTGCACAGCCGTGCCATTTGTTATATATGACGACAATACCCTTTTCTGTATATCTATTTGCGGGAATACACATTTTTATATATCTATATATGGGAATACACATTTCTATATATCTATCTGCGGGAATACCCATTTTTTAATATAATATCTACTGGAGTACCCATTTTTTGTATATTGTATCTGCAGGGATATCCATTTTTATGCATTTATGCCATTGAATTTGCATTCATTATCTTTTGGAGTAGAATGTAAAATATGTTTTAATTTAATTGATTAATATTATTGTTTGCAGTTTATCCTCTTGCAAGATTACGTCAATCTGACTCACTACTTTTGGTATCTAGGTTCCGTTATTGGTGCCGAATTGATCAGGTGACGTAGAAGATTTCGCCAAATGGCGGAGTTGTTGAGTGGAGCACCGATGACATCGTTTAAGGTGTCTTAGTATTGGTGTTGAGATTGAAACATTAGATTATGTAATAAGGCCATATTTAGGGCTATTAGTTTATTCATTAAATTTGTTTGTCTTGGAATTACAATTTTAATTATTATGCTTCGAAATACTTGACCTGGATTTTATTATTATTGAGATTTGTTTTATGGTTGGATATGATACTCAGTTGTGCAGACTATGGATTTCAGTTCAGCGTGTGATTATGGCTACTTGATCACCAAGCATAACCTCACGAAAGACTTCAATCCAGCCGAAATTGAAGCCTGTATTGTTTATGTAAGAAAAATTTTATTTAGCCCAATTCTCATACCCCAAGAACTAGGTTTGGATTCGGCTCCATTTTAGGGGTGTGATAGATGGTATTAAAGCAATCAAGTTTTAGAAGTTCTAAAAGATGCTAGAACGTAGGTCTGATGTGAGGATTAGAAAAATTTTAATGGAAACGTTAAGGGTAGAAGCGTATAGTCTTTGTCTACGATTCTTGATAATGTTTAGAGTTTGCATTGGTATGTTTAGGTTCCACATTTTAGGTCATTTAGTTTCTAACAATTGGTTATTTTGTAGACATAACACCTAAGACAAGGAAAACAAAAACCAATCCATCCAATTGGGGGTTGGGTGAGCCCAGCGGTATAGCTAATGATCTAATACAAACTCTGCTCCAGACTATGTTAACCTATCAGCAATATCAAGATCAATAGATATCGCAGTTGTTGGAAGTTGTGCAGAGGATGAATCCACTTTAAGCAATGCATGCAACTCATTCACTAATAACGATGTAACCAACGTTTGTAGTATGGCCTCAGGTAGTAGATCAGGCAGTATTTCAGACAAGTGTACTTGAGGCTTTGCAGAGGGTTTGGCAGTCTCAGATTGTTATTGCCCCTAGACTCCAGGATCCAAATGATATTTTTGAAAAGTTTAAGAAAAAGGTCCGCCGGAGTTCAACGGCGGTGAAAATCCAATGGTGGCCGAAGAATTTCTCATTCAAATTGAAAAGATATTTGAGAACCTAGTCTGCACAGGGGTACAGAAGATTAAGTTGGCAGCTTCAATGTTCCGGGATGTAGCTGACAGGTGGTGGTCCACTGTTAAATAAGCATATGATGAGATAGCTAAAGAAGTAACTTGGACTATCTTTCGTAATCAGTTTCGTGAGAAGTATGTACTGGAACATGTTCGCATTCAGAAGCAAATAGAGTTTGACAGATTGAAGCAAAGTACCTTATCTATCAGGAATATGAATTGCAGTTTACCCATCTCTCTCGTTTTGCAGCAACTCTCATCACTCCAAAAAGTGAGAGAATTCGATGGTTCCTTGATGGCTTTCTCCCAGATATACTACTACACGCCAAGTCATAAGTTCTAAATACCTATCAGGAATATTTGGATAAAGTATATTGGGCCGAGGAGGTGATTGGGGTGCATTGCCCCTCTGAGCCAACCCAAGCAGAAAGTTGGTTTGTCTCCGGCCCCACAGTACCAATTCAAGAAGCAAAAAAGGGAGTCTTGTGGCATTTGTGGTGATAAGCACCCCACGTTTAAGTGTTGAAGGCAGATAAGAGGGTGTTTTCACTGTAGAGACACTAGTCATAAAGTCAAGGATTGCCCTAAGAAAAAAGGCCAACAGTATTAGCAAACATCTACATAGGGAACTCCTATTTAATCACAGCCGCTGAGACAGATAACACCAGCTTCCCTATAGTAGAAACGACCTCAAGCACTGTAGCAACAAATGCAGTTGCATTGACCTCCCTAGCAGCCCCTACCTCAGAGAGGGCCTCAGCAGTCCCAAGGGCCTAACAGACAACAAGCAAGGCCCCAGCAGGTAGGCAAAGTGTATGCCATGACCCAGGAACAAGCTGATGTTGCAGGGAACATTGTGGAAGGCATTATTTATGTCTATGATAACAATGCTAAAGCTTTATTTGATCTTGGCTCTATCCATTCTCATATTTTCCCTAGTTTTGCTTTGAAGATTGGTGTTAAAGCAGCTGAGCTGCCATTTAATTTAATTATGGCTACCTTGGTGGGTAAAAAGGTTAGTTGTTTAAAGTACTACCTTGATTGCAAATTGGTGATAAGTGGTGTTGTGTTAAAGGCTAATTTAATACTATTGATGATGAATGACTTTGACTCCATTTTGGGTATAGATTGGTTTGCTACTCATAATGCAGTGGTGGACCACCGTGTTAAGACAGTTATGTTAATAGCTGAGAATGGCACTGAGGTGCAATTTGTGGGATCTAAGAAGAAGGTTCTTACCTATATAATCTCAGCTAAAGGTTCTGAGGTTTATATAGCGTTTATCATGGAGGATAAACGGACTAAAGTGGTGGAGGAAACACCAGTGGTGTCTAAGTTTCCGAATATTTTCCCGATGACATTCCTAGATTGTCGCCGGTCTGTGAGATTGATTTTACAACTGAGTTTATGCTAGGCATAGCTCCGATCTCGAAAGCCCTTTATAGGATGGCCCCAACTGAGTTGAGAGAACTCAATGAGCAATTGCAGGAGCTGTTGAACAAGGGTTTTATTAGATTGAGTGTCTCTCCTTGGGGGCCTTTAGTGTTATTTGTCAAAAAGAAGGATGGTTCTATGAGAATATTTATTAATTATAGACAACTAAATCAAGTGACCATCAAGAACAAGTACTCTTTACCTAAAATCAATGAATTGTTTGATCAATTGTAGGGTGCTCAATATTTTTCTAAGATTGATTTGAGATCAGGATATCATCAGTTGAGGGTACGAGATCAGGATATTCTGAAAACTGTATTTAGAATGAGATATGGTCACTATGAATTTCTAGTGATGTCTTTTGGACTGACTATTGCATCTGCAGCTTTTATAGCTATGATGAATAGGGTTTTTGCATAGCACTTGGACCAGTGGTGGTATTTATCGATGATGTGCTTGTATATTCGAAGAGTCGGGAAGAGCATGCCCGGCATCTTTGCACTTTGTTACAACTATTGAGGGAACACCAATTGTATGTTAAGGCAAGTATGCGTGAATTTTGGTTGGAGCAGGTAGACTTCCTTGGTCATATCATCTCCAGGGAAGGTTTAGCGGTAGACCTAAGATTGAAGCATTGGTAAAGTGGGATAGGCCAAAAACAATGTTAGAGATCTAAGGTTTCATAGGCCTTATAGGTTATTACTGCAAATTCGTGGAAGGATTTCCCACAATAGCAACCTCACTGTCAACATTAACTCGTTTGGAAGTTCCTTTTGTGTAGAATGAGAAGTGTGAATAGAGTTTTTAGAAGTTGAAAAGAAAGTTGAACCACAACCTCTGTTTTGACCTTACTTGTAGGTAGTGATGGTTTTGTGATTTTCACCGATGCATCCAATGTTGAACTTGGTTGTGTTCTCATGCAACATGGGAAGGTGGTAGCATATCAGTCCAGATAGTTGAAGGAGCATAAATGGAAGTATGCAACCCATAACTTAGAGTTAGCAACGGTAGTCTTTGCTTTGAAAATGTGGAGACATTATCTTTATGGAGTCACTTTTGAAATGCATTCAGACCATAAGAGCTTCTAGTATCTCTTTATGCATGGTAAATTGAACATGAGACAGAAGAGACAAATGGAGTATATTAAGGATTACGATTTTGGGTTGAAGTACCATCTAGGAAATGCTAATATAGTGGTAGATACTCTAAGTAAAAAGGCAGCGTTCACTAGTGGATTGATGGCAGAACACTTTTAGATTCAATAATTGGAAGACATGGATCTTTATTTCTAGCCTAACAGTGAGCAGGCAGTGTTGGCTAGTATAATCTTGTGGGAACTCGAATTACTTCCGAGGATCAAAGAACACTAGTTACTAGATCCCGAGATAACAAAAATCAAAGATCATATGGATGAGAGGCCTGATTTTAAGTTGAAAGATGATATTTTGTATTATAAAGACAGAGTTTGTGCGATTGATTTTCTAGACTTGAAGGATGAAATCATGGTAGAGTCACACCATACTCGGTATATTATTCATCCAGGCGGTACTAAGATATATCAATATTTGAACGATCACTACTGGTGGAAGAATATGAAGAAGGATATCGCAGAATTTGTTAGAAAATGTTTGATTTGCCAACAAATTAAGGCAGATTATAAAAAACCCCCAGGTCTTTTGCATCAGTTGGAGATTCATCAGTAGAAATGTGAGCACATCACTATAGACTTTGTGTTAAGATTGCCTAATATCAGAAAGGGATTTGATGCAATTTGAGTAATAGTGGACCTTTTAACTAATTCAACCCACTTTGTACTGTTCAAGACTGGTCAAGGAATAGAAAAAATGGCAGATTTGCATATCAAGGACGTGGTGAGATTGCATGGAACACCAATTTTTATTGTCTCTAATCGTGATAGTAAGTTCATATCTCGGTTTTGGGTATCATTACAGGAAGCTTTGGGAACCAGGTCAAGTTTTAATACAGCCCATCAACACCAAAGAGACGAACAGACAGAGCGTATAAACCAGACATTGGAGGATATGTTAAGGGCATCTATCTTGGATTTCAAGACCAGTTGGGATGAAAGCTTGGCTCTATGTAAATTTGCGTTTAACAACAGTTACCACTTTAACATTGGCATGGCACCTTTTGAAGTCTTGTACAGGAGAAGATGACAAACTCCTATATGTTGGTCGAATTTTGGAGCTCGTGGTTTTCATGGACCATATGTGGTTGGAGAGTCCAGTGACAAGGTAAAACAAATTCGGGAAAGGCTGAAGGTTGCCTGCAGTCACCAAAAGAGTAATGCAGATAAGAGGAAGAGAGAGTTGAAGTTTGAGGTTGGTGACCATGTATTTCTGAATGTGTCACCTACGTGTACTACCTTACGTTTGGGTAAAAAGGGAAATTCTCTAGAAGATATGTGGGACCATTCTAGATTATCAGCAAAATCAATGAGGTGGCTTATCCGTTAGCACTGCCACCTGAACTATCAGGGGTTCATAATGTCTTCTATGTTTCTAGTGCGAATGTTGGACTTGAATCCGTTATACATTTGCCATTTTTTAATGCAATCAGTAGGTCCTCCCTCCAGGATAAAACATGGGTGCCCCTTGGGGTCCAAACTATATCTCCATTCTTAATGCATATAAAAACACACACATACTTTATTTCACAAGCAATGTGGGATTTCCTTCTTCCTTTCTTTGTTACCATATACAAGCAACTTTAAGTGGTCACTTTGGGAGTCAATTTCTTATTCATATTTTAATGGTTTCCAATGAGCAATGGTTTGGGCTTAATCTTCTCATGGAGGAGAACACATTAGCGCTTTGACCCGCCTCAAGAGACGTGTATGACCCACACCTATTGTGGTCCAAAGTTGACCCAAAACCCATTTTTCCAATAGGTACACGGTGAGGAGTCAACAAAATCATCGTAATCCTTAGGTTGAGTTGCAACTGGGGATGGTCTGTGAGTATCTCTTATAATCTTCATTTTCATAGTACTTATTATGTCAATGTAACCCGTGGTTTTTCCCAAGTAAGGTTTTCCACATAAGCAATATGCGTATTTATTCTCCTATGTGTTTACTCATTCTAGAATATATTAAACTATGGTTTTATCAAACTCCATATTAAAGTCTGATTAGGGACCTAAACCAGAAACTAGGGTAGTTTCAAAACTTACAAGTGGTATCAAAGTCAAGTCATGGATTTAAGCCACCGGAGTGCCATTGTTGTTGTGTTTGGTGGGGGGGGGGGGGGGGGGGGGGGGGGGGGGGGGGGGGGGGGGGATTTTTTGGTAAAGGCCTATAGATGCCACAATGCCGCTCCCTGCGATCACTTTAAAAATATAACCTCGCAGGCGTGATATTGAATGCCGTATAAAACAATTGATGCTCCTTTCTATGACCAATTGGTTTTGGGATAAGTGGCAGAGCTTAATGGTCTGAGATTCTTGTTTAAGTTGCGTAAGAGCCATCGTGAGGGGCGGTTTGTTAGGTAGAGGCCTGTAGGTGCTATAATGCCGCTCCATGCGACCGCTCTAAAAACAGGCCCACGGGCAGTGTCGAATGCCATATAAAACCATTGATTCTACCTTTCTTATTACCAATTGGTTTTGTGATAAGTAGTACTCAATGGGGCATGAGATTCTACATTTAGTATTAGAGCGGGCCACACAAAGTTATTGTGTGTATTGATCAATCCAAATTTGGTAAAGAAGGCACGTCAACCACCAAGCCTCTAATGCTTGATGGAACAAATTATTCTCATTGGAAGGCCATGATGATTACATTTTTTAGAGCCATAGATGATGATGTCTGGATATTTTTGAAGAAGGATATTGTTGACCCATAAAATTTTGTAAATAATGCAGCAAAGACATTACAAGCTTTGGATTATAAATTTCTAGAATTTTCAAAGCACGTGAACCTCATCTCAGCTCAAATCAATTTCGGAGACTCTTTGCTGGCTCTTTGGGAATTACTGCGGGACTTGACACTTCCACATGTTGAAGTAAGCTCCTATTCAATGAAATGCTTTCAAGTATATCTAAAGACCATTCCTCAAAGATTCATAGCATTTGGATGCCATTTGGATCCAAACTTGGTTCAGATGATCGTATATTATGCTCTGTGGGTCCCTGTGCAAAGTGTTATCTCACGAAGATTAACTTAGCTGGAACTCTAAGAGGAAGTTCAAATAATGCCCAAGACAGGCCCTACAAAATTTCGGGTTGAACAGACATCATCGAACCCAAAAGCCACAAGCATGTCAGCCTGAGGTTAGTTTCCCCCCAAGCCATGGGGTCACTGACCAAAGTCCTACTTCCTGATATCCAAAATTGATGAAATTAGGGCAAATACTCCAAGATATCCCTGATGTCAGGTCCTCCAAGGTTCGAACCAAACCGAAGTCATTTTGGCATCAAACAGCTGAGACAAGGGCCCACTTTTATAAAAAGTCAACTTGAGAGTTGACCAAATTTCGAAGGTCAAAACAGGTTGAAACTTCTATGACATGCTCAAAATAGTGTCAAGAAAGAACCCTCCAAGTTTCATGGCGATCGAACACCGTTCGAGCCCTAAATTGGCGAAGACAGGTCACATACACAAAAGTCCGAAAACGGGCTTTCTCCGTGACCGTGGCCTGTTCATCAAGGGAGTTGACTAACTTCAGGTGGTCAAAATGAGCTGAAACTTTTATTACATGGTCAAAATAGTGTCAAGAAGCATCCTACCAAGTTTCGTGGCAATTGGACTTCATTCGGGCCTCAAACAGATGAAAATGGGTCACATACACAAAAGTCTGAAAACGTGCCTTGTCCGTGACCGGCGACTGTTCATCAAGGGAGTTGACCAACCTCAGGTGGTCAAAATGAGCTAAAACTATCATGACATGGTCAAAATAGTGTCAAGAAGCATCCTACCAAGCTTCGTGGCAATTGGAGTTTGTTCGTGCTCCAAACAGATGAAAATGGTTCACATACACAAAAGTCCGAAAATGGGCCTTGTTTGTGACCGGGGCCTGTTCATCAAGGGAGTTGACCAACTTCAGGTGGTCAAAATGAGCTAAAACTATCATGTCCAGAAGCATCCTACCAAGTTTCGTGACAATTGGACTTCGTTCGGGCCCCAAACAGATGAAAATGGGTCACATACACAAAAGTCCGAAAACGGGCCTTGTCCATGACCGGGGTTTGTTCATCAAGGGAATTGACCAACTTCATGTGGTCAAAATGAGCTGAGACTTTTATGAGATGGTCCAAATAGTGTCAAGAAGCATCCTACCAAGTTTCGTGGCAATTGGACATCGTTCGGGCGTAAAAAAGCTAAAAACAAGTCACAAATACAATGTTCCAAAAATGGGCCTTGGGAGTGACCGAGGTCCAATTAATGAGAAAGTTGACCAACTTCCCGAAGTCAAAACGAGCTGAAATTTTTATGAGATGTAGAAAATAGTGTCAAGAAGCATCCCTCCAAGTTTTGTGGCAATCAGACCTCGTTTGAGCCCAAAACAAATGAAAATAAGCCACATACACAAAAGCCTGAAATTGGGCCTCATCCGTGACAGAACGTGCGGTCACGGACCTTCAAAAGGTGTTTCCCACGACTTTAGGTGGTTTCCCTCCACTCCTCTTCGAAATCCAACTCCCCACAACTGCTATTAACTCCCCAAAACTGCACAAAACTAATTGAGAGTCTATAAAAAGAGCAAATTTTGAAGGAAGGGAGGGGGCTAACACACATAAGGAAGAAAATAGAAGAAATCAAAGAAAGAAAGCACTTAGAGCAACAAGAAGCAAACTCTAGCAGCACTTCCACGACCATTTCCACCTTCTTTCCTCAGTTTTGAAGGTGAGGAAGAAAATTCAGAAGAAGAGAAGGAATTGGAATGGCCAAATTTCATAATATGTTCGTATGTCGGCAATTTTTGAGAGGATGACATTGTCACCTCTATTTCTCTTATTTGTAGGGCTTCCTAGCCATTGCAAGAGTTGTGAAAGAAGCCTCTCTAGGCCTCATTTTGTTCCTTGAAAATAATAGGTTCAAAATGACACAACTCCGACTTCATATTTGCCCATTTCAGACTTAAAACAAAAACACAGTCCGTAAGCACGAATGATGAGTTACAGAGGTTTCAATTGATTCCATGGTTAAATGTGATCTTCTTGATGGTTGTCCACCACTCCAAAGTCATGAAAATGGAGTTTCAACACTTAAAATAAGTTCCAAGAAAGAACCATCGCGAACAGGACGAAACCGGAGGAGAAACAGTGACCAAACAGTCACTATCTGCCAGTGACCGAGAGTCTCGGTCACTGGAATGGGGGAGTGACCGAGAGTCTCGGTCACCCCCCCTTTTCCCATTTTTTCTACTTTTTTGCATTTTCTTGGTTATTTTATGTACTTTTCTTGAAAATTCCAAGTTGAGATCACATCTAAGACTTGAGGGAGGGGTTGTAAACTTTCAAAATGCATGCAAACAACCTGCATCCCCTCGGTCAGGGCATTGAGCCCATGTAAACAAAAGGGAATTCAGTGATGAACTATAATTGATTCCCATTCTTCTTAACGCTTGAAGTACGTGAATGTCGGACATTGAATCCATTACACATTTTCCACGTCATTTTTAAGCGCGATCAGAAGATTGGCGCCGTCTGTGGGAATTATATTGCCCTAATTTGTAATCGAATTTGGATAAAAAATGCATGAAAAGTGCTGAAAATTGTTGAAAGTGCCACTGTTTCACTGAAACTGTTGCTGTTGCACTACAACTGCTGCTGTTGTGTTGAAACTGCTGCTGTTGCACTAAAACTGCTGCTGTTGTGTTGAAAAATGCTGCTGTTGCACTGAAAATGCTGCAAAAAATGCTGCTGTTGTGTTGAAACTGCTGCTGTTGCACTGAAAGTGCTGCTGTTTTATTGAAAAATGCTGCTGTTGCACTGAAATTGCACTGAAAGTGCTGCTGTTGCACTGAAAGTGCTGCTGTTATGCTGAAAACTGCTATGACCGCGGGAATCAGTGGAAAATGGGTAGTGACCGTGGGTCACGGTCACTGACCTGTTTTATGGCTAAAAATGACTTGTTTGACCCTTGAAGACACCCATGCAAGACCTTGATGTTTATGATGGGTTTGGAAACATTAATGAAGGAAATTTGCACGTTGAAGTGCATTCTTTTATCATGTAAATAAAGGCATTAAGCACCTTGAAGTGCAAAATTTTTCCATTTAATTGGAGAAATTAATTGAGGGAACTTGCACCTTGATGAGTACGGACCAAATCACACCCTTTCATGCTTTAGAAGAGTGATGATTCAGTCCAAGGGGCTTTGACCCAAATAAATGTTTTATTAGATCAATGATAAGACCAACGACATTGCAGTTATGCATTGTCCGGCGTCATGCACTGATGGATCTTGTTTAATCATTGTGGTAGTGGCACAGGCTTGATCCTATAGGCCCTACTTCTTTGATTAGATCCAACTCTCTCTTGCTTATAAGACTGACACAGATGGCCTTGATATGCTGCCAAAATTACAGTAGCCAGGTTTAGTCAGCTTAGCATGCTTTTAAACCTGACCATATGGTCCCAAAATGCTGCCAAAATTCTGATAGCTAGGACAGTCAGCATAGCATAATGAGATGGGAGTTATGCCTATATCTAACCATTTCGGTTCAATACCATGTTGGTTCAGATGGCATTTATAAACCATTTTGGCTAGCCCAAGAGGCAACCATATTGGTTATACCACTGACATAGTCCATTGGGCTTACTTTTTGCAGAAGAATATAATGGGTTCTTTAGTCATCACTTTTGACGAAGCTAAGGAGAGACTTTTCAGGATCTCCATGACACAAAACAAGCCACCTACAAAATCACAAAAAAGGGCCCGAACAGATACTGTTACTCCTCTATTAAGAGTTTCAGTTTTCCAAAGGCTCTCTACTCCAATGGGCTCCACCACCTCAGCTCAGAATGGGTCATCAGTGACCCCAAAGATCATTAGGAGAATAGAAGATCCTCAGTCATGGGTTTCCAAATATGTTCAAAACCCATTCGGAGTCTTTCATAAGGGTGAAAAAGACCCTGAATGCAAACCAAAGTCAGGGAGCAGCAGTCTCCGTGTCATCAAGCCTCTACTAGAGGCAAGGCAAGTCTGTTACACAAATCACAAACCAAGGGCACTTAATAAGTTGCCTCAGTAGCTATGCAAGCTCCAGGAGTATCCCCGATTCGACCCAAACAAGGGGCTGTGACAAGGGACTCTCGACAAATCCCTAGAAAAGCCCAAAAACATGCTGTCATTCCAAGCTGTAACACGTGATTGCCACAACCACGCAGGCGAAGTTACAAGAAGGCTGAAAGCAAATCTTTGGCATCATTTGAAGAGAATATCTTTTACCCTTTGACTCAAAAAGAGGGGCGGAAATTCGGAAGGAAATGTCTGCCTGCAGTCATTGTAGCACCACAACATCCATCACATGGTGCTAAGAACAAAGAGCCAGCTGAACGGTTGGTCATTAACAATTCAACCGATCTGGTTTGTTTCAAGAACTCGCTTCAACAGAAGAAGGGTAAAGAGAAGAATAATGAAATAAGTATTGTCAATATTCTTTCATTCCCTACTTCCAACCCTATGGGCTGGAATCAATTCGCCAATACTTCTAAGCCATTGATTGCTAGATTTAAAGATCAAACTTTAAAGGCCAGAGTGGTCAATCAAATCAGAGAGAAGGCTTTGGCTCGCATTCGAAAGCAATCTCGGCATACAATCACTCCAAAATGGATGGTCAAAGAAGATGAGTTAGAACTGACTTCCTCATGCATGGTTGGGCCAGGTCCAACTAGAAGGGTTACTCAGAGTATGGCTCGAACCCAGTCACAAGAATCTGATTCCAATTCTCATTCAGGCGGAACCTCTGAAGGACATGTTGAAACAGATTCCGACAAAGATTCAATTACTCTCCTGGACACGGAAGATAGTCAGTCTACCTTTCCTACGTCTTTTTACCCCTGTTAATATACTGTATTCATGGCTGAAGGAAGTAGAATTGGAAACGATGGAAACGAAGGTGCAAGTGATAGTAAAAAGACTGGCGAAGAAAATGCTGATGAAAATAAAAAAGATGACGTCAGTGATGTCGTCAAACAGCAAGGAGTTAGAATTGATCACCTAACTACCCAGTTAAAAATTTTGACAGACAAGTTAGGTGGTCCTGCTGAAGCTCCAGCCAATCCTTTATTCGCCAACAGGAGAGAGAAAGTTATGATCAGGAGGAACCAAATCACAAGTTGAAGTCAGAAGGCAGCAAGCTTCATATCACCAAGCCTCATCTGGGGGCAAGGCAGGTCCAGTTCATGGATCATAAGTTGGTGACAAATGCTTAAAGTCATCACCTAATCAGCCCAAACAGCGGGTCATTACCAAGCAAACATCAGAGGACCTCCGGCAGTTCTCGACTCGTAAGAAGGCCCAGAAGGGTCCATCCATCCCAAGATACAGCACGTGGTCACCTCAACCACACACTCCAAAATCCAATAAGGCTAAGAACAAACCCTTGGCCACACTTGAAGAGAATACCTTTTACCCTTTGACTCAAAAAAAGGGACGGAGGTTTGGCGGGAGGCTTTTACCCTCCATCATTGTGGCACCATCCGTGCCATCTTCACCCCAAGGCTTATCACATGGCGCTAAAGACAAAAAGCAAGCTGAGCGATTGGTCATCAATAATTCGACTGATCTTGCTCTTTTCAAGAATTTACTCCAACAGAAGACGCGGCAAAAGAAAAAGAACAAGAGGTGTGCTACTGACATTCTTTCAGTTTCCACTGCCAATTCCATGGATTGGGAACGAGTTGCTAGCACTTCCAGGTCATTGGTTGCCAGGTTTAAAGATCAAGCCTTGGTAATCCGAATGGCTAACCAAATCAAGAAGAAAACTTTAGCCCACTGCAATAACTAAACTCAGAAACTATCGCAGTGCAAGATCACTCGGAAATGGGTGCTTAAGGAAGATGATCCGGACTTGACCTCGTCTTACATGGTCGGGCCAGGTTCAATTTGAAGAATTACTTGGAGTATGACTCGGACTCAATCACAGGGATCTAATTTAGACTCTCATTCAAGCAATACTTCTGAAGGTCATGTCGAAACTGATTCTGATGATGATCCTATCACTATCTTGAATATAAAAGATAGTCAATCCACTCCTCAGGCATTAGCATCATCCTATCCCCGTCAGTACACTGTGTTTATGGCTGAAGGGAATGGAACTAGCAAAGATGAAAATGACGATGCTAGTGGAAGTAAAGATGCTGACGAAGAAGATCCTGGTAAAAATGAAAATGATAATGTCAGTGATATTGTCAAACAACAAGGAGCTATGATCGACCATTTGACCGCCCAATTGAAAATCTTAACAGATAAGCTAGATAGTCCGGTTGGAGCTCAAATAAATCCTCTCTTCGCCAACAGAAGAGAACAATCAATGATTATGGAGAATGCCACTAAAATTGATCTTCTCATAGCCCAATTTAAGTCCGTAACAGACAAGGTAATAGCTGCAGGTTTTACCGGTGGTAATCATTCATCAATCCTTGGTCTTCATGTAGATCCTGAAAAACATGTAACCTTCAAAGAAGTTGAAGAGATACTGATAAAATCAAAAGTGGAGACCAAAATGAAAAAGATAGGTATTACACCTAAGTATCCCCCAGAATTTGATTTGGTTCCATTTCCACCAGATTATAAACTTCCGACTTTCCAACCATACCTTGAGAAGGGGTCAGCATATCAGCATATTGTGCATTTCAAATCACTCCTAGGAAACCTGCCAGAGTTAGATGCACTAAAAATAAGACTATTTGTCAGCACATTGAAAGGAGTCACCTTCAATTGGTACAAGCAGTTACCAGAACTCTCCTTCATGACATGATCGATCACAGAAGAGAAGTTCTTACTCCATTTTCAGTAGGAGGATCAGACAATCACCTTTGCTATGCTCAGCAGCATAAGCAGGGAGACAACGAAACTGCACAGGCCTTTATTAATAGATGGAGAGCATTATCTTATAAATGCTTGGAACAACCATCTCAAAGGGCAATGATCGAAATGTGCAAAACCAATTTGCGACCAGAAATCAAGGCTATCATACTTAGTCATAAAACTAAGTCTCTGGCCCGATTAGTTGAAGTTGCCACTGATGCAGAACTAACTCTCAAAGAGATCAGTCAAAGTCAAAGCTATATTGAAGATGCCTTTTCTAAGAACTCTTAAATAACTCAAGGGATTGCAGGGCAAACTTGCCTACATTTGCAGGTTCATCTCAAACTTATCTGAGAAGCGTAGAGCATTATCCAGACTCATGAAGAAAGGGATTGCATTTATGTGGGATAAAGCTTGTGAAAATATCAAATGGTGTCTTATAAACCCACTGATCCTTTCAGCCCCAATTCCAGGCAAACCTCTCATCCTCCACATTCAAACTCTTGATCACTCTCTGGGGGCATTGCCAGGTCAAAAGAAAAACGAGGAAACTGCATCACTATATTATTTCCAATGAAATGTACTTGGTTTCCAACACCAATCCACTGAAGGCACTTGTGACAAAGCCTAGTACACTGAGTGATTGTCTAGCCAAATGATCTATTAGTTTCTCTCAATATGACATTAGAGCATGCACTCTGATGAAGTTTCCAAGAAAAATGAATTTGGAGATCTAGTTGCCAGGGGTGGGATCATTTTCTGCAGCCCAGAAAGATTCCATGTCCCCCAGTCCTCATTAATCAAGTCATGTTCAAATAATGTGGTGGAATATACGACATTGAAGATGAGTCTCGAGCTAACCTTGGAATCCAGTATCACTACATGGAGATTTGCAACTTGTAATCAAACAAAGGAATCTCGAATATAAAGTGAAGAAATTGGACATGCTTCCTTTCTTCAACGAAGCTTATGAAATCAAGGAGAGATTTGTGCTAATCGAATTTCACCACATTCCAAGACATCAAAATGTCAAAACAGATACAGTCCTCTACTTTTTGAAGACTCACATCATTTGTCGTTTTGGGGTACCTAAATGTCTACATCATGACAATGGTCCTCAGTTCAACAAAGATAAATTTTACAGATTTTGTGATAAATGTAGAATCCAATGTTGTCCCTCCATGGCATAGAACACTGTAGCAAATGGACTTGTAGCTTTTAACAAGACTATTTGCAAAATTCTGAAGAAAATGGTCTCTGGCAACAAAAGGTTGGAGTCCCAAACTTCCTGAAGCATTGTGGGCATACAGAACTACTGTTCGTGGTCTGACCAAATCAATATCATATTCCTTGGTTTATGGTTGTGAAGCTGTGATAGCCTTATAAATTCAACTTCCTTCTATTCGGATAGCTATGATGAACAAATACATTGGAGAAAGGAATGCCAAGTTCAGATTCCAACAGTTAGAAAACCTTGATGAAAAGAGGCTTGCTGCTTGACAAAGCATCGAACTCAATCAAGCTCATATGATTGGATCTTTTGACAAAAAGGTCAAAAGGCAGATGTTCACTACACACATGTCAAAAGGCAAATTTGAAGTCAAATGGGAAGGACCTTTTATTGTCAACAAGGTTTACTCCAATGGTGCACACGTCACTCCTCGCACTTGAAGGAGACAGATGCATGATGTTTATCAATGGAAAACTTCTCAAGAAATAATATACTTGAATGTCATTGGTATACCCAAACCATGTATAATGTACCCAAACCATGTACAGTGTACATTTTCACTCCTAACCAAAATAAAAATCCTCTGGTTTCGAGCCTCACAACCTATGACTCGTAACCAAAATCCCTCAGATTTGTATAAAATAACTGCGAGGATCAAGTCCTTCGACCCCTCTAGTCAAACCTTTGTTATGTGGATAATGTCCTTACAAGACCCCTTGTAACATCCTGTTATATAGATTAAGTCTTTTTGTAGACCCTATATAGCAAAACTTAGCTATGTGGAATAAGTCTTTTTGCAGACCCCATATAGCTGATCCTTAGTTGTATAGAACAAATCTTTTTGCAGACCCTATAGGACTACCTTCGGTTATGTAGAACAAGTCTTTTTGCAGACCTGTATAACCAAAATCTAAACAAAAACCAAAACTAAACCTTTGTCCTAAAGAATAAGTCAAGAATCCCGAGGAAAACCTCACACATGGGCACCGGATAATATCCACTTTATTTAACCCCTTTCGACACCAAAAGGATCAAGTCATGGACCTTGGAGAAAGCCTCACACATGGGCACCAGATACCGTCCACCTATATGACTCCCTCATTTTCGATTTGTGGATCCAAAAGATCGCAAATCACACCCTCATACAAGTCTGAGAAAACCAAACCAAACAAACCATCCACACAAACCACATCAAACATCCACAAAAAATCAAACAAAACACCCATACCAATGACAAAATGGAGGAAAAGAAAGTTTTTCCGTTGATATTCATTTGAAGTTTAAGTACAAAGAATGAAGTCAATGTATACATGGCCACCCAAGCTGATCAAGATAAAAGAGTTATACAAGAAGCTGCGGCGATAAAATCTAGTCCAAGAACTTCCCAAGTCGCCTGCCTTAGGACATGCCCTTTAAAGCTTGGATAAGCTGGTGTTGAAGGATCCCTAAGGGCATGAGGTGCGATTGTCACATGCAGTAAGGCTTTTCGGGAATCGCCAATGTTTCTTCACGAACAGAAGGTGAATCATGTGACCCCTGTGAAGACAAGGTAGCTGAAGGATCCTTAAGGCATGAGGTGCGATTGTCACATGCAGTAAGGCTTTTCGGGTCCCTCCACCTTCAGCAGTAGAAGCCTCATCTGATATCTTCTGAACAACAGGGTCTTCAATAACTTTTAAAGGTGATGACTGATCCACCCTAAAGTGAACTCTCGGAGGTGTCACGGCCTTGGAAGGCGTAAAACTGCCAGCAACTAGAGCCAAACTATTAGTAATAGGTGTTACAGGAGTATCCTCTACCGAGAGACCTGCACTTTCTAAAACCATTGTCTGTTGAACAGAAGAGCTTGTTCTGATCACAACAGTATCCGCTATTGGGGCTTCTGTAACTGGAACCATAACACTGTCCGTTTCTTTTTCTGCATCGCCGACAGGTTCAATACGTTGTTCCATTTGAATATCCTCAGCTTCATCAGCCCTTGGCTCATTATTAACAGGCAAGGTGGTACCGGCTGGCGACAATCCCGCACTATTATTCATACTTTGGGTTAGTGAACCGATGATAAACTTTCTACAAAACGTTGCAGATCACTCACCAGATGGCTGCCTGGTGATGCCTCTAAGTATCCACTATGAAGTGAGACATCATCCAAGTCAATTGAAGCTTCGGCATGCTCCTTCTCCGCTTGTTCCTCGATAGGGGATCCGAAAGATCTCCTAGGAATGGTAGAAAGTGTTTTAGCAAGTATATCAGAAACAACCTCTTCCGCCCGACCACCTGAAAAAGGGGAATGAGCAGAAATTATAGCACGAATGTTGAAATGCTAACCATGCTAATGTGAAGTTTACCTTCAGCGACAACTGGAGTTTCTTCGATATCCCTTGAGAGTCCGACCGCAGATTCCTTGACAATCTCAGAAGGAGGCTTCTGTTGTTCAACCTGGAAAACAGCTTCCGTAATGGTAGCAGTACCAACATCATCAATAGATTTCTTTGCAATGATGGATTCTGTCGGTACATCTGCTGCCACTTCTGTCTCAAATTCAGGCATCTGGGCTTGATTAAATATATCTTTTTCAAAATCAAACTCGATGTGAATATCACTATCAGTTCGCTCTCCGGTCGTAAGAGTATCAAAACTGCTTTCTCCTCCACTCCTCTCATCAGAGGCATAATCTTCAGCAACTCTGGCCATTTGCCTCGCAGACTCTCCAGCAATTGAGGGTTGAACTGATAAAATCCCAAAAAGAAGTATCAATGTTAAAGCAAGAGATACAGAATCAATGAAGATATGATTATAAACAACTATATGTATGTTACCAGTTTTTAGCCTCCGAGAACGACGTGCTAGAGGACTTTCAGCTTTTCTCTTCCTAGAAGATATCTTTTTGTTAGCTGAGGCTCGGACTCGAGTTACCAATTCTGAGCGAGTAGCTCTAATTTTCTTATGCAAACCCAGATCCTTCGGAGGGTTCACGGGCATTATGATAGATGGCCTTGCCCCTGTAGCCACTTCCGCAGATTGGACCCCCTTTACTGGACTTTGATTGACATATGTCTCTGTCAATACAGGAGTATCAGCAACAGTTTTTAATTGCTGAGCAAAATCTGCCTCAGCAACTGCATGCATAACAGATCGCTTTTCCTCAAACTGTCTAGTCTATTCTCCTACTGATACATTGGTTTTAACAGAACGGGAAACAGATCCAAAATCCAAAGCAGCCCTGCCCATTTCCCTGATTTCAGCAAGGCTAATACTCTCCTGTAAATTTTCCTCTATGGCTCGTCGCATTCTCGTTGAGGATACATTAGGCGGAGGCATGTAACTTTCATCTTCCTCACCTCTTAAACCACGGTGATCTCGACAGATATCGGATCCGACTGTCAAACCAATTCGCCATTGGTCCCCATCATGTAGCCAATTTTCAAAATTCTCTGGGATGAAACGATCTTTTTCTCCCTTTTCTCCTTTTTCCTTCTTCTTAGAGGCAGGCAAAACACGACATTTAGCTCGAGGATTGCTCGTGTATGCCTGCACAATGGCGAGGGTGCTTTTAGCAAACCACTGGGCGAAGCCACTCGTATATCCAGGGTTCGAAATATGAGGATATCCAAAACGGGCCTCAGTGTCAAACGCCCGGTAAAATTCACAAGCATTACGGACATCTGGCAAGGAACTGATAGTGCCTTGAATTCGGCCCAGTGCTCCTACGACGGCCTGATAGAAGTCGAATTGTCTGCAGAATCTGGCAGGTATATAAGGTTGAATATTGATGTATGTATTTTTCCTATACACCAGATCTGCAGGCCTTAAACTCAGAAGCCAGCTCTTTTCTTCGTCTGACAAGCCGATATCCCGGCCACCCTCCCCAACCTTGTTTATTGATGGCTCCACAGCATTCCTAATCTGAGTTGGAACTTCAATATTCGGTATAGCATCCCGGGAAGCAACATAATTGTTAAAGTTGCGCAAATGTTGGCGCAAATCAGTCATGGAATAGTTGTTAATTAAGCAACTACCACCAACCACACCCTCCATGAAAATGTTCCCCGGTGCACCACTATGTGAATGAAGACCATTGCAATGGTAGGTGAACCAGGTGTACAGTAGATATTCGGCATACTCTATCAGCATATAAGATACAAAAGCAGGACCCAAAGCGAGGCAATGTCCAAAGGCCATCTTGAGGGCTGGATATATGCAACCAGGCCTAAGGTCGTTTCCTGAGCTCGGAAAAAGAACCTCGAACAACCATGCTGTCAAGAATGAAGCAAGCCAACATTTCATTTTCAAATCTGGATATTTGGCAAAAATATAAGGCTGAAAGTCCGTATCTTCATGAAAGATAATTGTTGGACCTTTCTTGGGATCTTCGCTCGGGATTACCCTCTTCCACTTAAAGAACCCGCCTCCATTAACAAAGAAAGGGTCAGTGATTGTCTTCACTTGACTCATCCATTGAAAGACTTTGCCTCGACTTCGGCTAGTCGTCTGAATAGAACCTTCAAGTGCAAAAAGGAGGTAATATGTGGCCCAGAATTCATCATCCATACTGGCTAATTCTTTATCAGGCAAAACGGTTTCATCATAAATTTCGCCGTAAGGTGCCAAACCAAAAATTTTATTTATTTCGCATAAAGAAAATCCCAACTCCATCTTTGGAGCAATGAAGGTACCAGTCGCCGAGCAAAATAACTCCAGAATGGCTCTGCAAACATCCTTATTCTCACACGGGACTCTTTGTGTGGTAGCATTTACAGCATCAAAAATCCCAACTGCTTTAAATCTTCCGCATATTGATGCTTGATTGCAGTCACCCAGCTTGGCCAATCCCCAATGCATTTAAACCACCCGCGAGATTGATGTCTCTCACCTAGCCAAGCACTCCCGTCGCCTGAATGAATACCAAGACCGAAAGTTCTGAGCTGTGAAATTATAGTGCCCGCTTCCAAATTTAGAGTGCACAGTTCAAGGGTCTCTATTTCAGACCTTGAGTGTTCTATGAAGTAGTACGGAGGCTGACGTATGAATTTCCCGGTCTTGAACTGGACATGATGTCTTATCTACAAAAAAGGATCATGCCTTGCTGGGATTGTTGAAGATAACGACATGATAGTTGGATGCTGTCGAATGGAGCGAACAGTGGTTAATTCAAGCAAGACCCCTGCCGGTTTTGTGTAACGATATCGCATATGGTCAGTAGGTTGCTTTGTAGTTTCCTTTGTGGCATCTCCAAATATATATCGTGGTTTTGGTAAAACCACCTTGTCATTATTCTCCCAATTGGTATTATTTGCCAAGCACCAATACGAATACCAATTTCTCATTGATAAAGCTTTAGTCCTCTGGAGCCACAGGTTGATATCAGATGCTTCATTTGGATCTTTTGGATCAGACTTCCTTGCGGTCTTACCCTTGGTACGACTTTTAGGTGCTCCAGCAGTTGCAGTTGCGAGTGCTTTACCCTTTCTATCTACAAAGCAAATCAAAAAGAAGGAAAAGATAAGTATCAGTAACAATGATATGGAACTTTAAAAAAAAAAAAAAGAAAAAAAATCGGCAGCATCTCCCCTTAGTATAAGGCCAAAAAGAGAAGGCAATACTCAGTTCTGAGACCAAGAGTTGGCATCAAAGGCACACTTAAGTCTCAGAACCAAGGCTCCCGGTCCAAACAGATGTTCAAGCATCTTAAGACCTTTTCAGGGGGCAGCAGGTTCGTGTTCAAGCACAGAAATGGCATTTGATCTGTGAATAGCATATAAGGCATGAACAAATGCAAGCATGTATGAAAGAACAATGTTAAAAATGCATGACACGTTTCCAACAACACCGACAAAGTGTAACATCCATTTCAAGACTGAAGGATTTTCACGTCCCTAATCCTAGCAAATGAGGCCCCGGGTGATGATTTGCTATGATAGGATCATTAGACATTCTCGTGGGATCTTCAGTTACTTCGCGAAGTCAATCTTAATGATCATCAATCGTCATCGATGATCGGAATGCTTCTCCCCATTTTAGGATTCTGATCACTCAAATTTTCAAATCTAAAAAAATTGACCATCGTTCATAGGACATTATGATGATGATGAGAGGACTGATTAACAAAAGAACTATTGAGCAGTCTACGACACATTTACAGGCTTGAGATGTTGGTCAAGCTCGTAGAGATCGAGGAGATGCTGAACATAATGAGCAGCCGCAAGAAGCTGAGGGGGAGTCTTCCCTTTCTAATCGTATGGCTCATTTAGAAACTAAGGTGGATGATGGATTCAAAAGTGTGAATGAAAAACTCACAACCATTTACTCATCCCTTGCCGCTCTACTCTCTCACTTTTGTTATCAGTGACAGTTATGTCCTTCTTGGACCTCATTTAGATGCTTTTGTTATTCTGATTATATTTTTGCTAGGAGAACTTATGTTTATGTTTCTACTTCTATTATTACGCATCTTTATTATGTTGTCAGAACTTCTATTTTTAATTCCTATGCTAGCTCCCCTTGTCAATTCTGAATAAAAAGGGGGACCATGCTTATGTTAGGTGATGATTGGTGATTCATTTTCATAATTGCCTTCACTTGTTTTTTTTTTCAAGTCTTCGTGACAGGATTTGCAGGAATATAAGCCAATGCTGATTTGAAGAAATTGGGAATTCCTAACTGATGATGATTTGAAGACATTGGAAACTGGTGATTATTCTTAGCTTTTGATTGGGTAGATTTTTATGTACTCAGGTATTTTGTTCTTGAATTGCCAGGGAGATTGTAAAGAATTTTTAGTATTGGCAAATTCGTTGAGAAATGGATAAAATTGGGCTTTATGCTGTATCCATGTATTTTATAGATAGACTGTGCAGTTGATCAGAATTGAAGAAAATCAAGTGAAGCGTTTTTTCTAGACCGCGCTTGAGTGCCTATTTGACAGCGCTCGTGTGCTCAAACTCGAGACGAGTGCGCTCGAGCTCCGTGCCATTGTGCTTGCGCGTAGTTATCCAGGTGAGCAAGATTTACAAGCATGCTCACACTCGCGCTCGACCGCCGAGAGCGATTTTAGTTTCCAAATTTCAAATATTTTCTTTTTCCTTTCCTACTCTTTAAGAAAGATGATTCCTGTGCAAAGAAGACTAAACCTACGAATCTAAGCTTATAGAAACTATTGTTCTCTCCCTCTTGGATCTACCAATCTCCCTTGAGAATAACCTAATATCCCTCGGAAATTGAAGTATCCTTTCTAGAGCATTTTGAAGTGTTATATTGATGTACTCAAGTTGCTGCTCTAATTCTTCTCATCTACTCTCTCTCTCTCTCGAAGATTCAACTTGAAGAAGCTTTCAATTTAGTTGTTTCAAGTATAATGAAGACGCACGGCGAGGAGTCGGCAAGATCATCGCAGTCCTTAGGGTGAGTTACAACTAAAGATGGTCTGTAAGTATCTTTGTAATATTTGTTTTACATAGTACTTGTTTCTCATGGTTAAGGTGACCCGTTGTTTTTCCCAAGTAGAATTCTCTACATAAAAAAATCTGCTTGTCTATTCTCTTGTGTGTTCGCTTGTTCTAGAATAGATTAAAATATAATTTTATTAAACTTCATATTAAAATCTGATTAGGGACCTTAATCCGAAACTAGGTTTTGAAACTTTCACATCCAATCTAATACATTAAAAAACAGGGCCATTAGACTACATTCATAGTGGCCACGATTGGATAATCGGGCATTTCATTGCAGTGGCGAAGTTAAAACAGAGTTTCTTGTGGACCGACCTGTGCATCAATTGATCCAAATTACTGATCAATGGCTTTCCAAGACGGAGATAATTTTTCTTCAGAGGATTTCCCTGTAGAAAGCCTGCTCCACTAGTAATACATCAAACAAAGCTTTTCTTTGCTTATGATCAAAGCATTATAAAAACCTGTTATACAAAAGCTAAGGCCCACTGACTGCTTACATTTTTCTTTAGAAATGAGCAGAACAATTATACAGTTTTCTTCTACTATACAACATTTATGTACAATTGAGGAAAAGGAGCATTGTAGATGGGCCATTTGTTGCAGGCTTACAACAGAGGGTTAAAAGAGTGAGTTGTAGGTGAGGAAGGTGGCAGCAATGGAGGCAATGCATATTAGAAGAGATGGCAAAAGGGTGACATTCAAGAGCTTATCCTCGCCTAAGTAGCCAGCCAATGTTATTGTGCCATCAGCCATGACCCGAGCCAATGTACCTGCTTCAGTTGATAGCAGCCCACCATTATAGGTTCCACGGGTGAGCCTGGAAGACATGACTCTAGATAGGAGCGATAGATTGACCCCTAGGATGGTCAAGCAAACCACAAAAATCAGAAACAAGATCATATAGTGAACATCACATGCCTCCAATCAAAGGGCGATCATTAAGACACCAAAGGTTGCATGTAGCAGTAGTAATGTAGGATATGTCCTACGAAAGGAAACTCAAACCTGAAAGCCCCAGTATTATACATGTGTAGCAGAGACAGGAGAAAAGAAGAGAAAATAGTGAATCCTAGAAGAGTTCCATAGTGGGCCCACTTTTGAAGCATCTATATCATTGAAAAATAGTCTTCCCATGTAGTGTATACACCCCACAAATTTCACGCAAATGACCCATCTTTACATCAATAATTTTTAGAATGCTTAGATAAAATATTAGAAACAATTCAGATATTTCATATAAACCAATTTGACGTTGGGCCTGAATTTAAGTTAAATTTTTCATAGAGAATTACGCATTTCTATATTAAATTTAGATTATCTTCAAGGGTCCCATCCAGGAGATCAATCTTGGAGGATCCTCATTCCAGGCCTATTTTCATTTAAGTGGCCTCACTCAAGAGACTCATGAAACTCAGACTTGTAAAACTCTACTCCCCACCCCCAACCCCACCAAAAAAAAAAAAAAAAAACAACTTTTTTCTTGAAAGAATTGCTGAAACACATGATACTCGCTTTGTGGAGAAGCGGAGAAAAACTCTGTTAAGGACATGAATAATTTGTTACATGTATATCTTTATAAACAAGGGATTTTTACAAAAAAAAAAAAAAAGAATCTGTAAACAGTAATTAGATGAATTGATTATGAAAACACATAATTGATAGATTAGGGTGCAATATATATATATATATATATATGATAGAATTACCCTTATGACAATATTGTTACCTACAAAATGAAATTGTTATCCAAAACCCATTTTACATATATCCCACCCACCAAAACTAATGTTTTAGTTTCTCCATCTAGGTTTTCAATGAAGTTTATCTGAATATTGAAGAATAAAGAAACAAATACAAGCTTGGAAGGGATCCATATGTCAAAATTGTTGAGATAATATACGTTTAAAATGTTCTTTCTCTTTCCTTCTCTACTTCTTTGAATATTCCAATGTTAATATGCTATTGTCTACCAGCTTTCTGCTTGCTTACAATGAAATGAAAACTTTCTTTTCTTCAAGCTCCTTAAAGCCTTTGATAGTGGTCATCCTCATTGATCCTCCTCTTCAATATCTTAGAAGCCCTTCTCTGATCCGAATCTTTTTGAAAAGAATTACCCAATTAATGGTTATCAATGTTGAGATTAACTAATCCAAAATGGGTCTAGCCAATGATGTTTTTGAAGCTAGTGGAATCTCTGCCTTTATCCTATTCATTTGTGCTTTTTCTTCCTTTGTCTTGCGTTTATACTTTATGCCTTCTTTTTGAAGCTAGTGGAATCTCTGCCTTTATCCTATTCATTTGTGCTTTTTCTTCCTTTGTCTTGCTTTTATACTTTATGCCTTCTTTTTGACCAAAAACAGCTGGATTTGTTCAGGTGCCCATCCCTTCCAACCGTGTGTTTCTTCTTTTCATCTTCGACATTTAGAGAAGCTTCTTTAAACCGAGATGGAGAAACTAAAACATCAATTCTACGGGACAGGGTATATGCAAATTGAGCGTCAGGAGGATAACGATATCATTACGCAGGTAATCGATATTGTTACACATGTAACAATAGCATCACGAGGGTAATTCTGTCCAAGAAAAATGTACTACACCCTAGTCCATTAATTCTATATTTTTTAATAATCAATTCATCTAATAAGTGTTTGAGGCTAATTTTTCGTAAAAGTCCCTTAAAAAAGCACAAGACAGGAATCCCTTTTTAGTTTCTTATTCACTCTTCTTTATAAAGAGCAAAACTTTCTTCAGAAGGGCAAAATAGCTAAAACTTAAAACTACTAAGTCTTAGATTCCTAAAACTCCTCCTTTTTAACACAGAGAAAAAAATTTTGAGGATGACCCCCATCCCTTTTGATGCAGGCCCTAGGGTTAGGGCTGCGTTGGGTGCCAAAGTACGTGTCCAAGGATACTTCGAATTGTCAAGAAGACTTGAACACATGAAGATGCACGTCCAGGGAGAAAACCCATAATTCTATTCAATAATCAAAGTCTGAATAATTGTTCTCTACAATGCCATATAAATAAGAAAAATAACTTAGAGCCTGAGGAATGTAATCAACCAGGAAACTAAATAATATAGGAAACTAAATCCTAATTACAACTCATGAAATAAAATAAAATCTAATGACATATAATTACTAAATAAATGCCTAAATCTATTTGGGCCCTACTCATATAGCCATTGAGGTTAATATTGCATCACTTTTGCCACTGGAAGCAGCGACAAGCAGTTGGCGTGGGTGATTGATAAAAAAAAAACGTGAATAAGCATTGTCGTAGAACTTTGATTGTCAAGAAGTTCTGTTGTCAAAAATCATGAAGGGTACTGTGAGTTAAAATTCATGCAGAAAGTGCAAACCTTTAATTCTGGATATTTTAAAATGGTAATATGAAGGGTTATTAAATTTCAGTTTGAGTTTTCTAGACAGCACTGTTTTATTCCATCAAAGCATTTGTTTATCTGAATGGAAAAAAGAAAAAACAAAAGGAACTTCCGAATGCCTTGGAAATGTATGGACTCACATAGGTTATTTAATGAAACAGAAAAATTGCTAGGAAAGAAATAAGAAGGTTCCTTCAAATTGGCATTCATATAAATCAGAAATAGAGGTTGTCGGTTACCTTCAAGAACTTCAGCAGATACAAAGGTGATAAGAGCGGAGCAGACGTATTGTGGCACAGAGTATGGGACTATGACATGAAAGCTTGAGAATATACCAATGCATACCATAATTTCAGCTGCAAGTAAAATTTGCCTACAAAAGAATCAAGTACATCAAGCGAAATGTTGGAAGACTATGCAAAAGAAATTCATTAATTGACTGGTAAGTTCAGCATTCGACATTTGTGAGCAAAATAATTGGGGTAAGCAAAAATAATACAGCAACTTCTGCTTCTAGCTCTCAAAATGGAAGGGCTACTTCACTGTTACTTCTGTCTCTAAATGTAAAAAGGGAAGCAAAAGAAAAGTCTATGTTAGGAGTGCGTGTATGAGGAAGTGTGCGCTAGTAGCACACGATCTACGATCAATCAATCCAATCACTTAATAAAATCACGCAAAAAGACACAGAGGATTTACGTGGTTCACCCAATGAGGGCTACGTCCTTGGACACAGTGACGATATTATAATATTTATATGGTGTGGGCAACACCACAGGCAAGAAAGTATACTCTTCCGCAAGATCTAGTGTTGCAGATTATATGATAATTATAATCTCCGCTTTCTTGGCCCTTAAGAAAGCCTCGGTACAATTACCAAAATACACATGATCATAAGGCAGTCCTTGGCTAACCCAATAGGCCCATCAAATTAACCCAGAATACAAAACATAAATCTAACAGTCTGTTACTTTTATGTCTTTAAATGTAAAGAGGGAAGCTAAAGGAAGTCTGATACATCCATGTCTCTAAATGTCAAGACTAAAGGGGGAAGCTAAAGGGAAGTACAGGACTTGATAAAGAACTTCTTATTCTATAGGTCGTACTACCTCCAAATGCAGACAATTGAGAATGGGTCCATGCCAGTGGATGTTCTTGCAGATGTTCAATATGCCTATAGAACAAACAAAATGAAGGTTTCCGTGACAGTCTTAGTACCCTGTTCACCATAACACTTGCAAGTTAGAAGTGAGAACTCCAATGGTATAACCCCTTTCTATAGACAGAAGGTGATTGCGCTCAACCCCTAGGAATATTATGAAAGGGATATTATGCCACCCTATGGAAGAAAGCATCAGCATGCATGAAAAGCATGAATCCAGATGCCAGCTGGATCAATGGCAGTGTCCACGCATGGGAACAAATGGGGATGATCGAAAGTGGATCAGGAAGCCCTTGCACTTTATCAACAAAACATTCATTGAATAAGTTAGGATTTACAGAGCATTGATAAGAGTGACATGTATTGCATATGAAATGACATATTGGACTGACTGTACTACTAAAGTCTGGCCTGGTGAAGTTAAGGTAATATAAGTATATAACTGTCCAAACCAAACTGCAAGACTGTAGTGGCAACTGGTATTACCCCGCAGTAAGCTTCTTGAAGAACATAAGGCGTAGAGATTGACTTGCAAGTTGCAATTTAACATATCAAATTTGACAAAAAGACCCAAAATGTGCTTGCATTTTGGGTTGGGCATACAAGAGTCTGATAGATCTCTGTTATCTAGGAAACAGAACAGAAATACAAACATATGAAACATGGATTTGCAACTGATGTCAAAGATGTACAAGCCTTGCTTCATATAATTGGCACATGTGGATGTTTGTATGAAGGATTTTGAGGGCTTGACCCTTGATAACATTCTTGGGAAGTATGCATAGAGCGTGGCCACATCAAGCAGGGGCAGGTAGTTGGTGCCCTCCCATCCGAAGCTTCTTGGGCTTTAATCTAGATGGAGCTTCTAGAAGCCACAACCCTGAAGGGGAGGTATTGATTGCTTTATTGAAGTTTGTTGGAAATTTTGGACGCTTTCTGAATTTATTGTACTTGTTTTTCAAGAAAGGTTGTTGAGAGCTACCCTTCAAATACAATTTGATGGGTATCTTGTTTGGTTAAGAGTCCTCACAAGTTGTTCTTCAGCATGTGAACAAAGCTGCTAACTAGATAGCAGATTTGTTGGCAAAGCAAGGAGTGAACAGGGTTAATTCCTTATTTGGTTATTTCATGTTGTTTCTTGGTGTGGTTTCTATAGTAGGTTCTTGGATACATTTTTTGTAGGAGGTTCTTGGTAGTTGGTACAAGGCTCCTCTACTGTTACCTCCTTTTCATGTCTTTAATTTCTCAGCTATGCTTTCTTGGGTAATTTTGAGGACTTTCCTCATAAATGTCTCTCTATTCTATAATAACAAAAGTTTTTGGTACTAAATACATATATATAGGATAATATCCATGTGCATCCAGTCTGCCCTGCTAAATTTAAAGTGCACTTTCTAGAAAATCTTTAGTTTAATTTCTTGTTTTATGCACTCTTTGTTTTTTATTTTTGAGTGTTGTAGCAAGGTTATTATGTAATTTTGAGTGAGTGTGAGTGTGTGTTGAGGGGGGGTAATTTCGATATTTTGTAAACATGTCCCACTTGCACATGTCCCTCTCTCTCTTAACTTCTCTCCATCCAACCACCTTTCCATCTTCCCATGTTGCTACATCATTATCCTCTCACCAAGCCATTATCCCAGCATACATGTTCCCACACACCTCATTACTCCCATCCACTTCTCCATATACCAAGCCACATTTCCTTATGCGTCATTACTCCCATACACCCAACTACTTTCTCCCATATAACTGATTACTTCTTTTACTCCTCCACAACCAATTTTAGACTTCCCATACATCCATTACTCTTATTCAACCTTTTCTCATCTTTCCCATGGCTTTTCACAAATTATCTTTCTTTCCCATTTATGCTAGCAATTTCTCAAATCACCTATATATATAACTGTGGGTGACCTCTTCAAAACCATGGCCATAAAACCCACCTTGGAGCAAGTAGGGAGAAATGAAGTCACATCAACAAGTCCATATTTTGCGCATGTAGTGGCCTCAAGCTAAACTTGTAATGTTTATCTTTTAATGAAGTTGTTCTCCTCCCCCTTGATCTTTCAATTGTTTTACTTCTTCCATCTTAGTGTTGAGGCTTGGGATAATGTGGTTTTTTCACACTAATTGACAAGCGAAATTTCGGATATTTGGATTTTGTCGTTCTCTACATGCACAATCCTACCATGCATACCGGCTACTGGGACCCATAGGCCCCCACAATCATGGGTCCAATTTTTGTTTTTTGCTTTTGTTTTTTTTTTCTTTTTTTTTTTTTTTTTGTGTGTGTGTGTGTGTGTGCGGGGGAGGGGGGGATCCAATCATGCCTCTAACTGCTTGATCCATGGCCCACAAGTTTAATGCCTTTATATTAAAAGAATTGATCCTCAATCCAATGTTATAAAACCCAAGGGTTCGGTGACTATCAGAGAAGGAAGGGGTGGTGTCCCAGGTGTGTAAATAGTTCAAATGGATTATAAGGTGGGCCTGCTAGAAGTTCTCATTATATAGATGCACCGTAAAAATGTACATAACCATTTGCCATAATATATATATGGGTATATGGGCAAGCCTCTCTTAAGCTTAAGCTTATATAAGAAATTTCATAAGCACGAGCCCTTGGGGCACACCTTCGGTCCATTTGGTCCAACCAAATAGACCAAACACACGACCACAACCTCCCCCACCCCACCCCCCGAATGGCACATATCCATCAATTTTTATCAAATTCGAATTTATTAGACCGTTGGATTGACAGTGCACCGGTCTGAATGGACTGTTGATCATTAAATTTTTGGGGCCCAAATGGAAATGATAGAAACCACGGTTGGAGTTAATTTTTTTTTACAGAAAGAAGGGTCCTATGGAGTCTTTCAAATCCCACCATCCCCATGTGGGTCCCCAGGTGGGCCCCACAGGAGTGAGCCATATACTTGAGCTTACTTTATCTTAAGCTTGAGTTTAGGAGAGGGCACCTTATATATATATATGTTATATTATGGGTGGATGCCCACATTAAGGTACACATTAGATAAAGAAAGCACTTAGGGTTAGAGTTCTACCATATTGGGTTGCTTGGGAAGGAAGAAATTTTATTCTATAAATGAGATCTTCCTCCTCCTTTATTATGTACACTTCTCTCATTAATAAGAGCTTTCTCCTTCTTCTTTAATATGTTATCAGTAGAAACAAAGCTGCCCTCCTCATCCTCGACATGCGTGCAAAGCCCCCATCCCTCCTTTTGCCTTGACCAACGTGCAGAGAAGCACCAGCCAACGTGTAGAGTCCACGTGCAAAAAGCACCAACCCATTCCTTTTCATCTCTGCACTTTGGCTCTTGTGTAGAAAAAGTACACCATCCCACCTTTTTTCTTTCCTACTTTCAATCCACAAAAACAAAAAAAAAAAAAAAAAAAAAAAGAAAAAATCAAACAAAAGAGAAAGGGACAGCAAGTGCTGCCGCCATTCTTCGCCTCGGCCCAAGTGAAACAAGAAAGGGGACAAGTCCCCTCCCCCTTTTGCCTCCCTTGTCCTTCCCTCTTTCGCCTCGATTTATGTGAAACAAAAAAAAAGGGCTCCAACATCAGCAAGGACACTAATGGAAGCATATGTTGCCGTCAAAACTTTAGATCGCCATATCTTGATAGTACGAAGTCAGATCAACGATCTGTTGGAACCTATGGAAAGTTCGTGAGCAGATCTACACATTGAAAGCTAAAAGAGGCAAAATCAACAGTAAAATTATTTTTTTTTACTTTTCAATCTTTCTTAGATTAACAAACATACACATAGACTTTTATCATTATTTCCTTTTAGATTTGAAGATGAACGGTTCATTTTTTTTTTTAAACAAGGGAAGATCAAGATAGAATGAATTATAAATAAGAACCTGAAGTTCTATATTAAAAAGGACCTGTAATTCCGTACGAACGAGAAGTTTTTTTCTAATCCGGGTCAGAAGATCCATACGTAATTAAAATCTGAAACCAGAAGTTATCAGATCCACAATATGAACTCGAAGATTCATATTCCAAATCAAACTTGAAGCTTGATATTTAGATCCAGAAATAAAAGCAATAGGCCATAATATCAAGCCTGAAACCTTGATAGAACTTGAAGTTCTAATTAAAGAATCTAAAGTTCTAATTGGTGAACTTGAAGTTCCAAATCAAGCCAGAAGCCTTGCCAGAACCCATTGTTTTGTATTCTTAAAGTTGATAACTTGATGTTTTCAATTTTAAATTGGTCAAATTGATCTAACATGACTCACCCTTTGATTTATTCTGAATGCTTTAAAGTTTCAATGTTGATCTTTTATCATTCTCTGCATATCAATGATAACAGATATATATATATTTTACAATTCTTACATAATGTTGAATTTAGCCAAACTTGAATTCAAAGCTCTTAACATTATCGGGAACAACTACTTACTTGGTACTTGGATGCAAAAATATACTTGCAATCCAAGAAACTTGGAGAGACAACAGTAGAGGGTAAAAAGGAGTACCCAGAAAATAAGGCGTTGGCACTTATCTTCTTGTGTCATCATATACATGATGACCTCAAGAATGAATACCTCACAGAAGAAGACCCAGCAAGTCTTTGGAAATCCCTAAAGAATAAATATGATCACCAAAAGATGGTCATATTGCCAACAGCTTAGAACGAAGGCAAAACCTTAGATTTCAGGAATACAAATCAGCATTTGAGTACAACTCTGCTTTTTTCAACATTGTTTCCTAGTTAAGATTATGTGGAGAAAAGATTACGGAAGAGTAGATGTTAGAGAAAACATTGTCCACTTTTCACGAATCAAATGTAATCCTACAGCAGCAATATCGTGAAAGATGTTTCTCTAAATACTCATAACTAATTTCCTGTCTCATTATTGCTGAACAAAACAGCAAGGTCTTAATAAAGAATTACAACTCTAGACCAACTGGATCTATGTCAATGCTTGAAGTAAATGCCAATTTTAATTCCAACAAAGGCTAAGGAAGGAGACGTGGTAGAAACAATCCATCCAGAAAAGATGGAAAAAACAACTCCTCCAGCCAAGAAGGATTTCGAGGTCCCCTCCCCAAAAATTCAAAAACCACTAGAAGTGGTCTGATCCCCAGAAAAAACAAAATTAGGATCACAATCAGATCACCAAGTAAATGTACCCATCGTGCTGATGACCCTTGCTACAGATGTGGAAGGAATAGGCATTAGTCACGTAATTGTGATGCACCAAAAGAAGTAGTGGAACAATATAAAGCATATAAGGCCTCTATTCATTTTACAAAGTCAAATGATCTGGAAGATTGGGATTGGGATTGGGATTGGGATACAGTCATACAAATTGATGATCATCAGTTAAATACCATAAACTTGGATATTAGGGATTTTTTCGAGGACGAGAATGGCCAACCTCTGAGCAATGAGGTATTTTATGCTAAGATAGGGACCCCATCTGGCATGGTCTAAAAGACCAAACAAAATTTTTTATTATCATTATTTTTGCAAAATCTCTATTTAGAATGATGTTTTTCAGATATTTATTTTTTCATAGATATTTATGATGGATGATATATTATTTTTTGGTTTATTATTTTGATGAAATTTTTATAGATGTTTTTTTTAATTTATATCATGTGATTACTTAATTACATTCTTTTATTATTTTTTGTTTAAAGGTATGGATCACGAAAATGGGGATATTCACTGTCTTGTAGATAATGCCACAACAAATACCATTATGAAAAACCAAAAGTTTTTCTTAGAATTGGTATTCAATCCACAAAAGATATCCACCATAGCTGGACCTGTGCAAATAATTGAAGGCTCCAGAAGAGCCCACATGACGTTACCTAATGGTACTCATTTATTCATTAAAAATGCATTGTTCTCCAGTAATTCCCAAAGAAACTTGTTCAGTTTCAAAGACATCAAAATAAATTGATATCATATTGAGACTGCTAATCAAAGTAACAAGGAAATGTTACTTATCATTACCAGCATTGGAAGCCAAAAGAAAATTCTAGAAACATTAAGTGCACTCTCTTCAAAGTTATATTATATGATAATATCTATCGTCGAATCACATTTGATTTTGAGCAAAATGATACCGTTAAACCCGAAGCTTAGCAATACTCAGACTTTATTGCTTTGGCATGATAGGTTAGGACACCCCAGGGTTACCATGTTAAAGAAAATTATTAATAACTCTGTTGGGAACTCCTTAGCAAACCACAAATTAACCATAACTAATGGGTATTTATGTATTTCATGTTCACAGGGAAAACTAATTACTCAACCTTCTCTTATCAAGATTGTATTAGAATCCCCATTCTTTTTACAAAGGATATAAGGAGACATCTATGGACCGATAAATCTACCTAGTGGATCTTTTAGGTATTTTATGGTTTTGATTGATGATTCCACCTGTTGGTTGAATGTTTACCTACTTTCAAGTAGGAAATAGCCTTTGCCCGCCTATTAACCCAAATCATTAAACTTAGGGCCCACTTCCCTAATCATCCTATTATGTCTATATGACTTGATAATGTGGGTGAATTTACATCACAGACCTTAGATGACTACTGTTCCTTTCTCGACATTATTGTCGAACATACTGTCCCTCATATCCATACCCAGAATGACTTAGCTGAATCCTTGATTAAGCGCATTCAACTTATTTCTAGGACTATACTGATGCAATCCAATTTACCAGTTAGTGCTTAGGGACATGCTATGTTACATGCATCAATTCTCATTAGACTACAACCTACAACCGACCATCAATATTCCTCTACACAACTTATATAGGGATATCAACCTAATATCTCGCATTTGCGCAAGTTTGGTTATGCAGTTTTAGTCCCTATATTACCCCCTCAGCATACTAGGATGGGACCTCAACGTAGGTTAGGAATCTATGTAGGATATGACTATCCTTCGATTATTCACTTTTTATAACTAATGACAAATGTTTTTAGTGCTCGTTTTGCTAATTGTTAATTCAATGAGAAGAGATAAGATATTTCATGAAGAACGTATTGTTCCTGTAGAACAACCCGTTCCTGAAGAACGCATGAACTAATGTGAAATACTTCCACTTTTGTCTCATTTGGACCCACATACTTCACAATGTGAAAATGAAATACGTAGAATTGTGCACTTATAAGAAATTGCAAATAGATTACCTGATGCATTTAATGATGCAACAAAGATAACTAAGTTACATGTGCCAGCTATGAATGCACCTGCTAGAATTAATGTCCTTGTAAGACAAAGCCAGAAAGTGGCGAAAAAAGAGTCTGCAATGCGTTAGAAGTGTGGCAGACCTATAGGTTTAAAGGATACAGCTTCGTGGAAAAGGAGAAATGTACAATCATCATCATGCCCTCCCAAAGATACACTTAACACTCCGAACAAGGTTCCTCCCGAAGAGGCACATAACGCTCCCGAAGAGGTTATAACAAAATCCGCTCTTTTTAGAATAATGGAAGTCCCTGATAAGACTAAAAATAAAACTAAAAAAGCCCCTGAAGAGGCACTAGTACCGGATGATGAAAAGATCTCTATACTTTATAATTATTAAAGACAGACATGGGATAGAAAGGAAATTGTGATCGATGACGATTTGCATATGTAGTAGCTGCATAAATATCAAGGGACCATGAGAATGATGACTGAGACACAGAACCACGTACTATAAATGAATGCCGATAAAGGAAAGATTGACCATAATGGAAAAGTGCAGTTACAGCAAAGTTAGAGTCTCACAGTAGACGTGGTGTATTCAGACATATAGTTCAAACTGCAACAAGTGTTAACCCTACAGGTTACAAGTGGATGTTTATAAGGAAAAGGAACGAAATGAATGAAATTACTAGATACAAAGCAAGACTTGTGACACAAGGTTTCTGACAAAAACATAGGATTGATTATGAGGAAACAAACTCTCCCATTATGGATATAACAACATCCAGATATCTGATAAGTTTAGCAGTTTCTAAAAATTTAGAAATGAGACTCATGGATGTTATAACCAATTACTTGTATGGGGAATTAGACACAGCAATTCATATGAAAATCCCGAAAGGATTTACTTTGCCCGATGCAAAGCCCAAGAGTATATACTCAACACAACTGAGACGATTATTGTACAGCCTGAAGCAATTCGAAAGAATGTGGTAAATTTGTCTTAGTAAATATTTGTATAAGGGAGGATATGAAACAATCTCATTTGCCCATGTATTTTTGTAAAAAGATCCTTAAAAGGATCTGCAATAGTAGCAGTTTATATCGATAACATAAATATGATCGGGACTCCAAAAGAGCTCAAAATAACTACTTATTATTTGAAAAGAGAGTTTGAAATGAAAGACCTTGGGAAAACAAAATTTTGTCTCAGCCTACAGATAAAGAGAAGTTCTAGTGGAATATTAATCCATCAATCCAATTAGACCAAGAATGTTTTGAAATGCTTTGGCATGGACAAAGCACATCCACTAAGTATTCCCATGGTCGTTTGGTCTTTAGATATAAATAAATATCCATATCATCCAATTGAGGAAAATGAAAAGGTATTGGATCTTGAAGTACCATACAGGAGCATTATTGGTGCTTTGATGTATTTAGCACAATATACTAAACCGGACATTTCTTTCTCAGTGAATTTACTTGCCAGATACGGTTCTGCGTCAACATAAAGGCACTGAACTGGTATCAAACATATCCTACGCTATTTACATAGTACAATTGATTTATGACTCTTTTATTGTAAAGCTTCCAAGTTCGTAAGATATGCAGATTTAGGATATTTCTCCGATCCTCATAAGGGTCGATCACAAACAGGTTACGTATTTTTTAGTGGTAATGCTGCTATTTCTTTGTGCTCTACTAAACAAACTTTGGTAGCTACTTCTTCTAACCATGCTGAGATTTTAACTCTATAAAGCCAGTAGGGAATGTGTAAGGCTAAAATCTTTAATTCAGCATATTCATAGTTCTTGTCTATTGCCTCTTAAAACAGGTACCCTAGCGTTATCTATGAAGACAATGAAGCATGTATCAACAGATTAAAGAATGATATATTAAAGGTGACAAGACAAAGCACATTGCATCAAAATTCTTCTTCATACATGAGCTTTAAAAGACCAATGAGATTGAAGTCAACCAAGTTCGTTCAAGCAATAACCTGGCTGATTTATTTACCAAGTCATTGCCAAAGTCAACATTCCAGAAGCTTGTACGTGAGATTGGTATGCATAGAGTCTATCATCAAACAATGTAAAGGCTATTATTATCAGGGTGAGTAACTGATCAGAGGTAGACATCTTAAAGCATGCTACTCAAGACATATGTGTGCTGTACTCTTTTTCCTTTTCTAGGTTTTATCGCACTGGGTTTTCTTAATTAAGATTTTAACAAGGTAGCATTATCCACTCCCAACATTAATTCAATAATTTTGTAGAACGTTGTACTCTTTTTCCTTCGCTTTGGTTTCTATCCCATTAGATTTTTCCTTTGCAAGGTTTTAATGAGGCAACTGTTATTGAATGGTGGTCATCCAAGGGCGAGTATTATAGAAAATATTATTATGGGTGGATGCCCACATTGGGATCTAAATCAGATAAGGAAAGCACTTAGGGTTAAAGTCCTACCATATTGGGTTGCTTGGGAAAGAAGAAATCTTATTCTATAAATAAGATCTTCTTCTCCCTTTATTATGTACACCTCATTAATAAGAGCACTTTCCTTCTTTAGCAATATATATATTGCATCCTTGGAGACGGTTCCTACGGGAGCAACCATGCAAACACCCACTCTTTAGGAATGTGAGACCCCCTATGATCAATCCCCCCAAAAATGTCACAAGCTCTAAGTTTGAAACCCATCAATATGATTCACCGTTGGACTGAAATCCGTAAACTAATGCTTTCTAAAAACTGTTAAACTTGAGGTCCACGGATCAAGGGGTGAGAATGATCTAATCGACTTGAAATTTTTCACATAACTAGGTTCCATCTAGATCTTTTGATCCCCCATCTCCCTCATTATTGGCATGCAACCAGGTGGGCCCCACAAGGCTGGCTGCAGGGAAGAACACCCCCTACACACAAATGTTTGCTCGTTCTAGACACAAAATATCAATTAAGTTGTTACCACTTACCAATGTTAGTAGTAGATAAACAAGAATCATGGCAATAAAAGCACAATATAGAGCCAATGTGGTGGGTATGCTAAGGTGAATTGAGGGAGTTATGGGGAACATAAAAAAGGAATGAGTATATAAGAGGAATAAAGCCCTCCCATACTACTCTCTTCGTTTTGCAGCTTTTGCAATAAAATCTGACTGGTACAATTTAAAAAAAAAAAAGAGTTCATAAGTGGAAACAAAAAGGTGGGACCATTGAGAGAAAAAAATAAATGAATGCAATTGGAGATGGTTTGGGCATGTAAACAAAAGACCAGAAAGTAGGCCCTCTATAAAGTATTGATCAATAAAAGTTCAAAGAACCAGAAAAAAGGGAAAGGCCCAAAAAAATACAAAAAAAGAGAAAAATACTGACTAAAGGCACACTAAATGTGGAGTTACATAGAACATCCCTTTAAAAGGTTACATGTAAAAGTAGAAATCACAATTTTGACTCCTTAAATAGGTGGATAGATCTTAGATGATATTAGCATTATTATTATTACCATTAGTATTATTAATTATCATTGCACTTGTTTTTATCTCCAGTATTTCCATTAGTAGAAGAATCCATTGCTTATGAGATATCATCAACACATGCGATATCTTGCAGCACTTGACTGTATATTTTTATTAGAAATGAATGCCATGACACCAAGAAATGTGTCATTCTTGAATTGAAATTCATAAGAGATTCATAAAAATATTTACATTAAAACAAAAGCAGAGAAGAAAAGCGTGAGCAGAAATTAATATAGCAGTAAAAGCATAAGGGGTTTCGACCTACAGCTTATGTGTAAAGATAGGTCTTCCCTCTCCCTTACCAAAGAGTCTAATTTTTCACAAACCTTCTCCATTCTAGGGCTGCAAATGAGAAAACTACCCATATTTATGTGGTTTTCAATTATTCAAAAGTGTCATCCCTATTATTCACATTGTTCTTCCAAATATATGTTAGTCGGACATTAACATGTGATATCAAAGCATCAGAGATTTGATTTGGGTAACCAACAATTGTCACCATTCGCCATTTTTCCTAGGATCGCACAATTTTATTTTTTGTTCTTTGGTGCATATTAGAAGGACCATGAAATTGGCTTGCACAAAACTCAAGACATATCTCGACACTGGGACTTTCTTTTTCAAATCAACCCAATGAAATGTAATAACTCTGCGTGGTAACAACACTCCTACTCACAATGCTTTTTTTCTCCATTGTCATAGGGCCGATCTAATAAGAAATTAAGTGTCTATGATGCATTACGAATTGTCCCTTGATGTAATAATGCCCCCACATAAGTGTGTAAGATTTACTAAGGAGGGTTTTTGACCTTCATCTTTGATGAGATGGGCTTGGACTTGGACCTTAGGGTTTTTGTGCTTGGCTATGCGTACAAGTATCTCCATATGTATTCGATATGGTTACCTTGCTTGACTAATGACCCTAATCCCAATAATTCCAATGGATTTATGATATTAAACTAATTTTTTTATTGATAATCTTTAAAGTAACAATCCAGGAGTGTTCGGATCATGATTTGGCCCCCCATAAAAATCTAAGAAGTAAATATAAGTTGAGATTGTTCTAGCATTTTACACAACTTTTGCAACAATCTATGAAGATTTGACATCCGAAAGTAAACCTCAAAGGTATTATGAATGGCGGGGATCATAGATTTGGAGTTCAATGAAGTTTCAAAAAATGACCCCTAAATCATGAATTCCAAAAATTATATGAACAAATTTGGATCAAACCCCAAAATCCTAACAAAATACAAATATAAAATTCTTACAACAACATATTTCCCTAGCAATAACTCTATAGTCTATAATAACAAACTATTATACTAAAATAATTCCACATATAAATATTAGTAAACCATTTGATATATCTTACTTCAAAACGAGTATAAGATGAATGATCCGTCGATTTGTATTTCATGGGTTAGAACATTTCATGCATAGCAAATGAAATAAAAGATTTTTTGAAACACATTTTCACCTCAAAAAATAAAAAGACAAAGACCCCATGTACCTTACCGAAAAAATAGTAACAAAAAATAGTAAAATTGAATCGTGTACGCAGAGGTAGGGAAAAAGGAAAAAGTTGTAGAAAATATACTAGAATACAAAGGAAGGAGCACAATTTTTGTTAAACAGGCTCAAGGCCCAAAGCCCATCAGTGGTCAATGCTAGGCCCAAGGCCCAAAGCCCATCAGTGGTCAATGCTATATATCATGTGGAATTGATTTGGGACAATATTGAGGCAGCTGTAGTTTTCCTTACGCTTTCCTTACTTAGAATAACAATTGTTGTAATTAGTTGTTTTCTTAATTTAGATTAGTGATTGATATAATTAGATTGTTTTTCCTTTCTTAGAACCTTGATTAAAGGCATGTAAATACCTATATATTGATGGATGATCTCCATAGTAAGACACACAAAAATTATTGCATTCTCAAGAGTATATTCAAACTCTTTTTGTGATCGTGAATTTGTCATGGTATCAGAGCAAGGATCAAGGCAATCTTGATCTTAGACATCTTCCAAAGCCTTGAGGGAATAGGGATAGCGAGATGAAGTCTCTCTCGTGCAACAAATAGATTCAGGATCTATTTTCAAGAAGTTTCCAACAACACAGTACCAGCGATACCTTCTTCCTGCGTCAAAGATATTCTGTTAGTGGCCCACTGTTGATCGATCAGATCAATTTCAGAAATCACCCACTCATGGTCGCCTCATATTTCTAAGGATATTAGTGATTTTTCAAGAATTTTCAGAGACTCAAGGTTGGTATTTTACTCATTCTCAAGATTATTTTTCAAGAATTTTTTAGAGACTCAAGGTTGGTATTTTACTCATTCTCAAGATTTACCCGAAATTTATATTGTTTTCATCAGGACCGTCCAAAATATTGGATACTTAGTAGAATCAGTTGAAACTTGGTTCAGTAGAAGCCAGAATAGAGGGATATCATAGATTTGTTGTCTGATCTGGGGCCAGATCCTTAAGTGGGACCCACGTAGTGGAACAACAGCCACTATCCAGTTCGTCTGGATTGTTTTTTTAACAGTTTTTTTTGTTGTTTTGTGTTTTCTCTCTCTCTGCTTGGTTGGATTCTGGTTCCTACACACAGGGAAGACATCCTACATAGTTTCTTTTGTTTGTAGCTAGTTCTTTTTCTTTTCAGAACGATTTGATTCCAATTTCGGTTGTGATGGAAAAATCTGAGGTCACGTTGATTAAATTTACGGGAAAGAATTACCTTGCCTGGTCTTTCCAATTTCAAACATACCTCGAAGTCAAGGAATTGTGGGGATTTGTTTCTGGCACGGAACCTAAACCCACTGAGGATGAGAAAAAGATCTTTTCTTGGCATACTAAAGATGCCAAAATCAAATCCTGGATTCTGGGATCCGTTGAGCCCCATCTGATAATGAATCTCAAGCCTTACTCTACTTCTAACGCTATGTGGGGCTATTTGAAGAAAGTATATCATCAAGATAACTCTGCACGTCAATTCCATCTTGAATGTGCAATTGCTGAATATACACAAGGGACTTTGTCAGTACAAGATTATTATTCTGGATTCCGTACACTGTGGTCAGAATACGATAGTATTAAGTATGCGGATGTAGCTGACAATGTGTTGACAGTAATCCAAGACCTTCAGGCTTCTAGTCAGCGAGATCAATTTTTGATGAAACTGCATAATGAATATGACAGTGTCTGCTCTGCCCTAATGAATCGAACGCCCTTACCTTCATTGGATGTCTGCTTGAATGAACACTTACGAGAGGAACAATGCCTTACGACCTCGGCTCATATTGCTCAACAAAAGACTGCAACCTATTCAGTCGCGGTCTCGGCCAATAAAACTTCTCAGCCGCCGCCTCGAGACTTGAGCACAACCCAATGCTACAGTTGTCAGAAATTTGGGCATCTTGTATCTCAATGCAAACAGAAAGTCTGTAGCTACTGTAAAAAGTCGGGCCATATCATCTCTAAATGTCACCGCCGTCCACCACGTCCATCAACACAGTATCAGAATTCACAATATCCGGCTCCGCAGTATCAGAATTCACAGTCTCAGACTCCACACGCATATGTGGCTTCCTCGGTTATGCCTGTTCCTACATCTGCACCCCCACAGCCTGGGCCTTCCTCATCTCTCACTCCTGAATTGGTTCAACAAATGATTATCAATGCCCTCTCTGCCTTTGGTCTCTCCGGTAAGTCACCTTCATGTTCTACTTGGTTCATTGATTCTGGGGCATCTAATCATATGGCGTATTCCCACACCCCTTTCTCCAATATGACAAGTTACAATGGCCATCTTCAAATACAAACTGCTGACGGCGGTCATGTTCCCATTACTGCTATCGGAGATATACCTGGTCCCATCCCATTGAGAAATGTTTACCTCTGTCCTAATTTAACTTCCAATCTATTGTTAGTTGGACAACTTGTTGAAAATAATTGTAACGTTTGTTTTTCTTCTTTTGGGTGTGTTGTGCAGGACCAGATGTCCGGGAAAGAGATCGCGAGGGGGCCTAAGTATGGACGCTTATTTCCGCTGGATCTTTCTCAAATTTCTATGAATCAATTTGCCAATAATGTGTTTTGTTTTTCTCTTAGAGATAATTGCCGGTTGTGACATAATAGACTCGGACATCCTAATTCCAAAGTCTTGTCCCTTATGTTAAATTTTGGTTTATTAAATAAATCTCTTGGTTTATCTTCTTGTGCTACTTGTAAAATGGGAAAAAGCAAAACTCTTCCGTTTCCTCATTCCACTTCACACACTCCTCAGTGTTTTGAGTTAGTTCATAATGATGTTTGGGGAATTGCCCCAGCTCTTTCCCACGCTCACTATAAATATTTTGTGACCTTTATTGATGATTTCAGTCGGTTCACATGGGTCTATTTTTTGCATTCAAAATCTGATGTTTTTAATGTTTTTAAAATATTTCTGGCTTATGTTGAAAATCAATTTTCCACCTGCATCAAAATCTTGCAATTTGATTCAGGCGGAGAATATATGTCCTCTGAGTTTCAGTAGTTTTTGCAAAACAAAGGCATTATTTCTCAAATATCTTGTCCTTATACTCCCCAGCAGAATGGAATCGCTGAAAGAAAAAATAGACATCTCCTTGATGTCACTCGTTCCCTTGTTCTGGAATCATCGGTTCCTACTCGTTTTTGGGTTGAGGCACTAGCTAGAGCAGCTCATCTAATCAATCGTATGCCATCCACCTCCATTGAGAATCAAAGCCCATATTACCGTTTGTACAAAACCGCTCCATCTTATGATGATCTTCATGTTTTTGGCTCCATTTGTTTTGTGCACCTGCCTCCTCCTGAGAGGACAAAACTCACGGCACAATCAGCTCAGTTTGTGTTTTTAGGTTATGCACCATTTCAGAAAGGGTTCCTTTGCTATGATCCTCACATTCATCGTCTCCGTACCTCTAGGAATGTCGTTTTCTTTGACAATCAGTATTTTTTTCAAAAACACATTGATCCTCCTGACTCTTCTTTTGTGTCATTACCTGGTTTTTCAGATGACCCGTCAGTTGTTTGTTTTAATCCTAACTTTGTGCATCACCGATGGAACAGCACTGCGCCTACCAAGGATCCCCCTTCTGCTCTTCCTCCGGCATCCGGTCCAACACCGGCGGTTGATCCATCCGGACTTCCTTCACTACATCGCTCCACTCAGATTTCGGTACCGCCAGCCCCTTATGGGTTCTCACATACTTCCTTAATGGCCACTTTGTCTTATTCTTCCATTCCACAATCCTATTCTCAAGCTGTGCAGGACCCGTGTTGGAACAAGGCTATGCAAGACGAATTAGATGCATTGGCACGAAATCATATGTGGGATATTGTACCATCTCCTGTGGGTGTCAAACCTATTGGCTGTAAGTGGATTTTTTCTCTCAAGTTAAATCCTGATGGCTCTTTAGATCGATATAAGGCGCGTCTCGTCGCTCTTGGAAATCGGCAGGAACATGGCATTGATTATGATGAGACCTTTGCTCCGGTTGCCAAAATGACCACCGTCCGCACTATTCTTGCTGTTGCTGCATCTCAATCTTGGCCTCTCTATCAAATGGATGTCACAAATGCGTTTCTCCATGGTGATCTCAAAGAAGATGTTTATATGCGATTACCTCAGGGATGCTCATCGGGGACCGGTATGGTTGCCAAACTTCGACGCTCCCTCTATGGTCTAAAACAAGCTTCTCGCGCATGGTTTGAGAAACTTCAAGCTGCTCTTCTACGCTTGGATTTTCATCCAAGCCCATATGATCCTTCTATGTTTTTACATCATGCTCCATTAGGGATCACTATACTTCTTGTCTATGTTGATGACATCGTCATTACCAGTCCTAATGGCAAAATGATTCAGAAGCTCCAAGCGTCTCTTCGTGAGACATTTCAAATGAAGGATCTCGGCCCTCTCCACTATTTCCTCGGTCTTGAAGTTCATCAATCAACTAAAGGCATCGTTCTCAATCAGCACAAATACACTGTTGATCTCATTGCCTTGGCTGGTCTTACTGCTTCTGCTCCTGTAGATACGCCGGTCGAATTGAATGTCAAACTCAGTCGCGAGGGAGGTGATCTTCTTTCCGATCCTACTGCTTATCGCCAATTGGTTGGCAGCTTGATTTACCCCACGATCACTCGACCTGATATCTCTTATGCGGTCAACCTGATGAGTCAGATCATGACTGCTCCTTATCACCTTCATCTGGCTACTATTTGTCGCATCATTCGGTACCTTATTCGCACACCGACTCGTGGGTTATTTTTTCCATCCAATAATCCTCTATCTCTCAAAGCTTATTCAGATGCTGATTGGGCTGGCTGTCCGGATACTCGCCGATCAACGACAGGATGGTGCATGTTTTTGGGCGATAGTCTCATTTCTTGGAAATGCAAGAAACATGAAAAAGTTTCCAAATCATCTACCGAGGCCGAGTACCGAGCCATGTCTGCTGCATGCTCCGAAATTCTTTGGCTCCGTGGTTTGCTCTCTGACATTGGTTTTCCAGCAGACGGAGCTAGCCCCCTCTATGCGGATAATACAAGTGCAATTCGGATTACTGAAAATCCGATTTTTCATGAACGCACTAAACACATCGAGGTTGATTGTCACTTCAGACGTGATGAGCTTAAACGTGATGTCATCAGCCTTCCACATGTCTCCACTGAACTTCAACTTACTGATATTCTCACCAAAGGTCTTCCACGGCCCCGCCATCAGTTCTTGGTTGACAAATTGATGCTTGTTGATTCTCCCACATCAATTTGAGGGGGAGTGTTAAACAGGCTCAAGGCCCAAAGCCCATCAGTGGTCAATGCTAGGCCCAAGGCCCGAAGCCCATTAGTGGTCAATGCTATATATCATGTGGAATTGATTTGGGACAATATTGAGACAGTTATAGTTTTCCTTACGCTTTCCTTACTTAGAATAACAATTGTTGTAATTAGTTGTTTTCTTAACTTAGATTAGTGATTGATATAATTAGATTGTTTTTCCTTTCTTAGAGCCTTGATTAAAGGCATCTAAATACCTATATATTGATGGATGATCTCCATAGTAAGACACACAAAAATTATTGCATTCTCAAGAGTATATTCAAACTCTTTTTGTGATAGTGAATTTGTCAATTTTAGGTTAAAAAGGGATAAATTTATGCAATATTGCACAATTTCTAAGTCAAGAGAAAGTACAATATCACATACTTAAGGGAATTTTAGTCCTTAAATGCTGTAAATTTAGGTATGGGAAAATATTTAAAATTGGTAAGTTGGAGGGAAAATCAATCTCTATAGTTGAGCAAATGGTAAAAACCTCAAAACATAATTAACTGATGAAATTAATGTTTCATAATCATGACATGAAAAGTTTACCTGTCTTCAAACATGTTGGTAATGTAGCTTCCAACAACAACGTTTACTGGAAGAACTGTCAGCCCAAGGCATGCAAGAAAAATTGCCACAGCACTAGTTGACCATCCAAAGTAGAATGTGGTAATGACACTAGATTCAGAGAGTAAAATCTCCATGGAATACTTGAGCATGAAATAAATCAACAACTGGACCTGAATACATTTGAGAAAAAAAAAACAAGTTAAATATTATGCATAATTTTAAAATTTTCAGATCCACACAAGAACTATTATTAGAAGACTTGAGAACAGGTATGTGGCTATTAGTGTGGTTCCTAGAACCATGTCTTTATGCTATTAAATATGCAATAGTCTACCATATTCCTAGACCCTTGATTTATGCAGCAAATGGAACATCATAAAATTCAATTCATGAATACTATGAAGACAAAACAGTTAAAAGTCTCTTACACTGATCCATTGACAACTTCCACATTGTTCATGTTAAAGAATCAAAATCAGAAAGGCTTTGTAAAGTTAAAGTTTCAAATCAGAGCTCAAAGATTTGACTATCATTATACCAAGATGCTAGTCCATGTTCTCAATATAAATCCAGTTGCTTAGAAGTAGTAAAAATGTTGTACCTAGAATTGGACAGTGAAAGGCTGCTCACTTTGTTTTCCATGTAAATGGAATATGATGAAATTTTATGCACTATTTCAACAAAGAAAATAATGAAATTAATTCATGAGTACTTTGAAGACAATGTTACAAAAATCTGTCATTCAACGATAACAGAAACTGTTAGTTAAAGAATCAAAATAACGCTGATAGCAAAAGCCTTGTACATACTTAAGTTGGTATCCAAATCATAGCTCAAAGATTTGATTTTCACTATCCCCTAGATGCCTAGTCTATGTCCTCAATATAAACCTGTTGCAAAGAAGCACTAAAAATGTAAAACCAAGAATTCGACGGTGAAAGACTGCCTGCTTTGTTATCTTTGCAAATAGAGTATGATGAATTCAATTCATAAACACTCTGAAGACAAAATGATAAAGGAGTTGAGCTAATCCATTGATGACAGACAATATTCATGTTAAAAAGGGTCATAATAGCACTGTGATAGTAAAAAGCATTCCTACATATACAGTAAAAAGCATTCATACATTTACAAGTCAGGTGTCCGAATCAGAGCTCAAGGGTTTTATTTTCATTCGCACCAAGATCTTAGTCCATGTCCTCAATCTAGACTGATTGCTTAGAAGTGTTAAAATATGAAAATCTAGAACTGGGCAATGAAAGACCGCTCATTTTGTTATCCCTGCAATTCTTCATACGAAGTTCTTTTTTAACTTCAATGTTACTTAGAAATTTGGTCTTTGGCTTCTAAATTATTTTATCCAATCCCTTTCCACCGTCAAACATCAGGCTCAGTTGCCCCCATTAAAAGCATGTTACAGTGACAAGAGTGTCCTCCCATAGGCCTTTAGCCATACACTCTTGAGTCCCAATTTTCAAGAACACCTTTTGTCCTTTCCCTTTATGACCCTTCTAGGCTTGCCCTGTTGCAAAATTAATATTTATTGTTGAATTAACCCAGATACTGCATAATCTTAATCCCAAAGTACCCAACATTTAACTGTCTACTTTAAGGCAGCATATAACTGTGTGATTCACAACCATTACTTTATATAAGAACTTGCTGTAAGTTTTCATGTCAAACACTATACCTGAGAATGTTTAACAGATAAATGAAAATCGGGATATTCTCTGAGACCCTGGAATAATACATTGCAATGCAGAAGAAAGGATGTTCACTCCTTACAAAAGAATGTGAACAGTGGGATGAGTGAACAGATAAAATTTGTTTCAGTATGCATGGTCAGGACACCTTCCATCCCGATTCTTCAATACATCCACAAGCATCTTTGATTCACTGGTGAATGTATCAATTGAAATTTTCTATAATGCAAAAGTATTCATGTTATTGACAACTAAATAAAAACTTAACATATAATTGGGTCACATTTTAATAGAATTGGCATATCGTTTTCCCTTTAAAAAAATGCAAACTAGTAATAAATCGAATCCAACTCCACACCTTTACTGATGGGGTAAGTAATCTATATGCCGATCCAATTGATGTCACTGGCTTATTTGAATCTTCTGAACCTTCTTCACTGACATCACATTCCTGATCTTCATCATTGTAATTTTGCTTCTCTTCGGAATCTGATAGCAAAGGTTGTGCAAGGCCTTTTTCCATTTGATCATTCTGTACTGGGTCTGTCAGCAAAAAGATACAAAGTCTATCAATTATATATACATCAGCACAATAACCATTTAAAAAACAATGATTATTAAAGGAGATGGTTCGAAATTTATCCACTGAAGGAAGTTCTGAAGCATTAATAGTTTTCAAAACAAGCACATAAATGAAAATAATATGGACCAAACATTTGACGGAATGACTATAACTATCTTGACTTGTAGTATTCTATATCAGGGAAAAAAAAACATGAATCCAATATTTGGATCAAGGATTACGCAGAAAAATTGTAGACAAAAGAAAAACAAAAAGGAAAAAAAAAAGAAAAGAAAAGAGGTGGGGGGGTGTGGTGGAAATGTACTCCTACAAGCTACAACATATGCAATTCTGTGGGGCCCAAGTGATCAATGTAGGCCTTTTCATACCCCGCCTCTCCCCCCACCCCCCCCCCCCCCCGCCCCGAACACCATGACCTGCACCAGGCCCAATTTCAATCTCATCAAAACCTTTAACCTCCATTAGATTGAATCTCAAAGAAATCTATGGTTAAAAGACCCCTAAACATTAAGGCTATTAAATCAAAGGCTAGAATGATTTGACAGAGCTGATTTTTTGTTGACCCTGATGCATAAGGAGATGAGGCCTTTCCATGTACCCCCACCTCACTAATAAGAAGGCATCTAAGTGGGCCCCATGAGTTGGACTACATATAAGCAATATGTAGTATGCTCGTAGGAGAACATTGCCACTTTAAATAGACATTGCTCTGTTTCATGCGAGGGAGGGAAAATGTTCATGGAAAAGGCAGAACGTGGCAAAGCAACATCTCACTCAGATGTAGTATCTCATCAGCCATTAACATGGAATATAAGCCAACAAGCTTTCCTGATGTTGAGGCCCCAGATTGGATGACCATAGATTAAAATTTGCACTGATCCGATCAACTTCACAGTTTCTATTGAATAAACTTTATCTAGTGGATGTTAAGAAGATAAAATTCTACTTTGTTCAAATTCGATGGGTAAAATAAGATGGATAAGTTCCCACAATCAGATTACTTCTTGGGTTATGCTCCAGTCCAAAGTCCCTAAGATTTAGGCAGCCTAATTGGCAAGGGCATGCACTTATCCCATATGTATGACGTGGGGGTTGCCATTTCATCTCCCAAAAAGGAGTTTCCATAGCGTTTTGACTTGCATTGATGGATTTGAAGCATACAAATATATTTCCAGCAATTTCCAAGCGAGGTGTGACATTGCAGCAAGGCCCTCAGACACATAATTAGGTGCTAAAATTAATAATGCATTATCCATAAAAAAAAAAAAGAGGAACAACTCTGGATAAAATTCAAGAAAGTAACAATAATCAATAAGAAGACCTGACTCTACCAATGCATTGAGTAGCTGTAGCTAAAGAAAACGAAATTGACCAACCAGAATTTGCTTCCTGTGGTGCTTGGTTCTCTTCAATCTCTTGATCAGGTTCTTTAAATGAAAGCCACAACCAAATTAAATAAAGAAGCCATGCCAGAGCCATAACCCAACCAGGTAAAGTGTCTTCATTGATTGTGATCTTGTAAATCTTAAATTTCGTTTGAAGAAATCCAGCAAGGGCAGGGCCACATGCCATCCCAAGAGCACTGGCACTAACAAAGCCTGCAGAAGCTTGCATCCGTAATTTAAGCGGCACACAATCACTTATGTAACGGCGATTAACAGCTCTTGCAGATCCCAATCTGCATTTGTTGTCAGTGCCATTTTGCTAAGTGTATAAATGGAGTTTTCTAATTCTAAGATACTAGAGATCAGTAATGTCCAGTTCAAGAATAGCTACATTAATGGTTGCTACAGAGCACATCCAAATGCTTTTGTACATGATAGATAGTGAGATATTAAAGAATTTAATAAAAGAAAGAAAGAAAACATGGTATAGAACAGAACAATTTCACAAAGCAAAAAATAAGAAAGATCCGTTTGCTTAAAAAAGAGGATAAAAACTTTGCATTTGTATGTGCATCACATCATTGAATGACAAACAAAAGCAAAATAAATAAATATATTACCCACAGAACAACCGACCAACCAGAAGAACTGCTATTGAGTCAAGATCATATGCCAAAGCATACAAGGTATTGCCTAAGAGAAGAACAATACTGCTGAACACCAGAGGTCTGAAGTACGATTTATTTGACCATGCACTAAAATATACTGATGAAAACACCTGAGCAACAGCCATTGATCCAATTATAACACCACAAACTGTTGCTGCAGCTCCAAGGCTCAGAGAATAGTTGTCCGCTGTTGGGACTATAATGTATGTATTGACCATATAGAGGAAAGTGTTTGCCAAGTTCAAGAGAAGAGACATGAAATGGTATCTCTGATCACCAATTTGCCGCTCAGCTGGAGCTGGCAACTCTTCTTGCATAATAAGAGCATGTTGTCCTAAAAAGTGTAGGAAGTTTGTTGAGTGTGTTAGCCTGTCCACAGCTGCTTTTATTGAGTCAATAACAGGGTCCTGCATGGTTAAGTACATTCAATGCAATTTGAACTGCAAAATTAAAAAATTGAAATTTGATTCTCTTTTGAAAGGATGTGTATAATAAGATAAGATGGGCGATCAAATAATACCTGTAGACAAATAGATGGTTGGTCATAAATTGACGAAGAGCTTCCATGACAATGTTGAAGATCTGCAAGATTCCGAGATAATGCTCCAACAACAGCCCCTATTCCCTGCGTACTATGCAGTTAGTCAAGAGAGGGTAGTTTCAGAAAAGTATAACCCATGGCTATAAATTCTAATTTCAATAGGTCCTTGACTCCTATATTAATTTTAATGAAAGAAAAAATAATCATTGAAGCCCTATTCCATATATAAGGTGTTGGATTTGTATTAAATAAAAGATCTGGCAGAAAAAAAGGAAAAAAGTGTCATCAGACCATCAACAACATATTTCATCATCTCAACAAAAAAAAAGTTACAGACAATTGACTGATAAATTGGATGTATTACCACGTGCTTGAACACTTGCTGAAGTTGGGAATAAGGATGATTAGCACGAGTCATCACATAGTAATCAGTGAATCTATAGCCAAACCTTTTATCAAACTTCTTCAATATCTTCCGCAGACCAACAGCATTCAGCTCAACAAAAAAGAGAAGCTTCAGAAGATCTTGTCCCACAGCTCTATATGCTTCTCTCAATTCAGATATCAGTGCTATATCTCGCTGATCTTGGAAAAGTGCATGCCTCTCCCCAAGCTTCTCTATCCTACTTGCAAGAAGGCCTTGTTGCTCCAACAGAAACAGAACAATCTTTTCAATCTAGAAAGAACGAAAAAAATGAAAAGGCATCATTGTTTTTATTCAACTCTAAAGAAATAAGAGGCAGTATGGATTCTTCTAAAAAGAATTTCAATCAGGTTTAATCTTTTTCCCTTCTTCTATAACTTAGTAATGATCTATAATCAGCAATGTCATGAACACTCTGGAGAAATATTCATATGAGTCATCATGATGTCACAAACTAGCAAGAAGCTCTAGCCAGAGGTTGGATAATCTTTCCATTCAACATGTGGTTTTTCATCATGTTGGGCCGACGGCCAATGGTTTTGCAGACTCTTTAGCTAAGAAAGAGGTGGATAGGTCTTCTAATTTCATTGCTTTCACTATGCAATCTATTTTAATGGTATAATGCTTTTATACCATAGTGCCCCTATTTGCTTGTATTGGGCAGGGCTTCTTTGTAATTCACTTTTATCCTTTAATATATATCATCATTAACAATAAAAAAAAAGAATCTTTCCAATCAATGGAAGAAAAGAACAAGCATAAAAGCACGCATCTTCTATCTGTACAGTCAAATTTCAATTTTGGTTTCCCATTATGTGTTCTGGCACCTAGGTTCACTTTTTATACTCCATAGAACCACATCTACTGTTACTTTCTTTTTCTTCTCCCATATAAGTAATGGCATGTGTTAAATTACAAGGAAAATAAACACCAAGAAAGGCAGAGATTCTATGAATGATTAAACCATTCCCCGTTTTAGCAAAATACTGAAGTCTCATCAGCTTCTTGTCCTGAGTAATGAACTGAAAGTTAAATTTGATCTAACACCTAGATACTTCATAATGATGTATGTTCTTGCCATATTTCAGATTGTTTCCATCAGCCTAATGCCCAGTGCATATTTCAGACTAAGCAATTCCTCTCAGGTCTCAACACTGAACAGAAACCACATCTATCTCCGCTTACTTCAACAAACTCAAAAGCCTTTCAAATAAAGAATCCTCATATTTCTTTCTGCCCAAGTGTACTTGTGGGGCTACCAAAGTTGTTTCTGCTTTCTCCAGCAAGACCAAGTCATGGAGTTCCTTCAAGGAATCATCGACTCCTTTGCTGTTACTTGGAGCCAGATTCTTCTCGTTCAGCCTCTTCCTCCCATCAACAAGCCATACTCTTGTTCTACAGAGAGACCAAGAGGGGGCACTTTGTTAACATAAGTCCATAAATACTAAGGCCTGACCCACCTGTATAATAAATGAGCTGTGACCCATTACCACATGAGATCCCACATGAAAGGATTTGGTCAAACTTATGAACTGTGCAGTGATAGCTTTCCTTTCATGATAGATTTAATAGGGATTATTGATTTGTAGATTAATTGTAATTCATCGTGATTGAAGGCCTTATCTAAGGCAAGAACTGATTAAAAAGACAGTAATAGAACAACCATTCTGGGTACCTTTTCCAAATTGCTTTTCTCTTGTATTGTATGGTTCTTCCCTGTAACATGGAGTCAGAGAAAGGTCTGTTTGCTATACAAAGTGATTAGAAAGCATCTAATCTCTCTTGTTTGAGTTATTAAGTTGCAGCGTGCAGAGATCCTATTCTGGAAGAAAGCTACAGTGACTCTGAGTAGTGATCCAAAGTGGGCCACCATCAGACGATCAGATCTGGTCAGTGCATCTCCATCTCCTTGGTCGCTTGCTTATTTGGGATTTTTTGGTATATTTCCCAGATTTTTTTGAAGATCAGAGGTAGGCCATTCGGTTGCTTTTCTAATTTATCAGTTTTTGCATGATCTTTTCATCAGAGCTGTCCAACTTCCAGCATAAGCCCTCGATTGCTGTAATCCTTGGACTGTTTGTTAGGAGATTTTTTCTATAATCTTTATTTGATCACGGATCTGGAAGGATAGCATCAACAGTGGGCCCCACTGCTCCACTGATCATTTTGTGTGAAAAACTTGGGTAGTCAGGGCCCCTTTTTGGGCAGAAACAGGGACAACAGCCCCAGTCCCTTCTATTTTACTGTTCTTTGTGAAGATCTGTCTATATCAATTCATTCAGAATTGATTTAAGAAGCTGATCCTGCAATTTTCCAGAGATCTTCTCGTATAAATTCATTCGAAATTGATTCAAGTAACTGTATTTTTTTCAGTTCTGATCACAGAACCTTTGATAACAGTGAAACTGACCACTGTTTTTTGAAATCAGCACTTTTGCTTTGCATCAAAAATTTTTCCACTATGATCTTGTTATTTTGGCGTGCTTTGTGGGATATATTTTGGCTTGATCACTGATCTGAAACCAATAAGCTGATCTTGGCTTGTAGATTTCATTCTGGCAGTTACATCTAAGTTATTTGTGGGAATTCTTCCAGTCATTTGGACTTTCTGGGAGTCATTTAAATTCTGCCCACCATTGTTTGACTAGCTGATTTTTTGTCTGAGATTCACATTTGTTGTCTAGATTGATAATGGAGAAAACAGAAATTGCAATAACAGAATTTAACGGGAAGAATTATACTTCCCGTTATAGAGTGTACAAGGCTACCGCATAACCTGGGGTTAGTGCGGTTAAAGAGGTTAGTCCATGAGAAGAAGAGGAGGAATAGAAAAATTAGACTTGCTACTTGGAATATAGGAACCTTGACAGGCAAGGGCATGGAGTTGGTTGAGGTAATAAAAAGAAGAAGAATTAGTGTGGCCTGTATACAGGAGACAAGGTGAAAAGGGAATAAAGCTAAGGAGCTCACGGATGGGTATAAGCTTTTCTATGTAGGAAAGGGTAATACAAGAAATGGAGTGGGTATAGTTGTAGATAAGGATTTGAAAGAGAAAATTGTGGGGGTAAAGAGGTTTGGTGATAGAATTATAGCAATTAAACTAATGCTAGAGGAAGACATAATTCATATCATCAGTGCATATGCTCCTTAAGTAGAACTAGAGGAAAGTGTGAAAAGACAATTTTAGGAGGAGATGGATGATTTAATGCGAAAAATCTCAAATAGTGATAAGATTTTCCTTAGAGAGGATTTAAATGGACATATAGGAAGAGATAATAGAGGATATGAGAGAGTGCATGGAGGGAAAAGATTTGGAGAAAAGAATGAATTTGGAAACACTATATTGGACTTTACAGTGGCATTTGATCTTGTAGTAGCAAATACTTACTTTAAAAAGAGATATAAGCATTTAATTGCCTATAAAAGTGGGAGTAATAGAAGTCAGATAGACTTTTTTCTAGTTAGAAAACAGGACCGATTGGCTTGTAAAGATTGCAAGGTTATCCCAGGAGAGAGTTTGACTACACAACATAGGCTCGGAGTTTTAGATATTTGCATAGAAGTAGAAATAGAGCGATAATAAACAAAATGGACCTTAAAACAATGTGAAGAGATTTGAAGGGGGAAAAAGCAAATATATTTAAGGACAACATGATTGAGAAGGGAGAATGGAATATTAAATGAGAAACTACAGTAATGTGGAATTAAATGGCTAATTGCATTAGGAATGTTGCAAAGGAGGTACTTGAAGAATCAAAAGGAAAGAGACATTAATAAAGAAAAATGGTGGTGGAGTGTGGAGGTTTAGGAAGTTATTCGACAGAAAGGACATTGCTATAAAACTTGGCAGTGAACTAAGAGTATGAAAAATTTTAAGCTATATAAAAAGGCCAAGAAAGAAGCTAAGAAAGTAGTAAGTAGTGCAAAGTTCAAAGCATACGATGACCCTATAATAGGTTAGGAACAAGAGAAGGAGAAAAGGCTATTTTTAAGCTCGCAAAAATAAGAGAAAACAAAAATAGGGACTTGGATCATGTCAAATGTATCAAGGACAATGAGAAAAATATTCTGGTGAAGGACAACGATATTAAAGAAAGGTGGAAGAAATATTTTAGCAAACTTCTAAATGAAGAACATTTGGGCGATACAAGAGTTAAGAAGGATACTTCATCACTAGAGCATACTTTTCTCCGTAGAATTAGAGGGGTGGAAGTGAAGGAAGCATTGAAGTGAATGAAGACAGGAAAGGCAACAGGCCCAGATGGTATTCCGATAGAGGTATGAAAATGCTTAGGAGAGGTTGGGATGAGTTGGTTATGTAGACTATTTAATAAGATAGTTGTGACAAAGAAAATGCCGGATGAATGGAAAAGAAGCATTGTAGTACCTATATATAAGAATAAAGGAGATATATAAAATTGTACTAACTATCGAGGGATTAAATTTATGAGTCATACTATGAAGTTATGGGAGAGAATAATGGAGCAAAGACTGAGAAAGAAGACCAAAATCCCTGAAAATAATTTGGTTTTATGCCGGGATGATCAACTATGGAAGCTATCTTTTCACTTAGGCAATTTATGAAAAAATATCGAGCAAAGAGGAAAAATCTACATATGGTATTTATCGATTTGGAAAAAGCCTACGATAGGGTACCAAGGAATTTAATTTTGTGGGTTTTAAAGAAAAGAAATGTCCCCAGATGTTACATTAAAATTTTTAAAGAAAGGTATGAAGGAGCAGTAACAAATGTGAGAACCATATATGGAGAAATAGGTGGATTCCCCGTGACTATAGGTTTACATCAGGGATCAACCTTAAGCTCTTATCTCTTTCCATTAATTATGGATGAGTTAACTGTGCATATTCAAGAAGAAGTACCATGGTGTATGTTGTTTGTAGATGATATAGTATTGGTGGATGAATCAAGAGATGGTGTAAATGCAAAGCTTGAGAGATGGCGGGGAGAATTAGAATCTAGAGGCTTTAAAATAAATCGTACAAAGATAGAATATATGGATTGCAACTTCAGTGGTCATATACAAAGTGTTGAAACCACTGTCAAAATTGAATCCCATGAGATACCACGTAGAGATTCTTTTCGGTACATAGGCTCAATGATTAGTAAGGATGGGGAGATTGACGAAGATGTGGAGCATAGGATAAAATCTGGATGGCTGAAGTGGAGACTATCTTCCGGAGTGCTTTGTAATAGACGAATGCCAATGAAATTGAAAGGCAAATTTTACAGGACAGTGGTTAGACCAGCTATGACATATGGAGCAGAATGTTGGCCAATTAAGAAGACGCATATTCATAAGGTGGATGTACCGGAAATGAGAATGCCAAGGTGGATGTGTGGTAAAACTAGGAAAGATAAAATTAAAAATGAGCGCTTTCGAGAGCATTTAGGGGTAGCACCAATAGAGGATAAGATTAGAAAAACCCGTTTAAGATAATTTAGACATGTTGAGCGTAAGCCAGTAATGGCACCGGTGAGAAAAAGTTTGGCTATACAGGTAAATGGCCCATCAAGAGGTAGGGGTAGGTCGAAGAAAACATTGATGGAAGTTATTAATTCAGATTTGAAGAAGTTTAACTTATCAAAAAATTTGGCTCAAAATAAAACAGAATGGAGAAACAGAATTCATGTAGTCGACCTCAACATAGTCGGGATAAGACTTTGATGATGATGATGATGATGATGATGATGATGGGCTTTTCAATTACAAATTTATCTTAAAGGTAAAGAACTATGGGGCTATGTTGATGGAACGGATAGTAAACCAACTGAGGATAAAGGCTTGGCCAAGTGGGAAACAAAAAATGCACAAATCATGAGTTGGATATTGGGGTCTATAGACTCTTAATTTATTTTACTTCTTAGACCCTACAAGATAGCAAAAGATATGTTAGACTACTTAAAAAATAATTATCAGTAAGAAAACACTGCTCGTAGATTTCATCTGGAGCATGAGATCTCCCAATTTGCTCAAGGTAGCATGTCAATTTAGGACTGCTACTCTCATCTTGTTACTTTGTGGACTGATTACACTAAGATTATCTATGCGGATCTTTCTGGAGCATCATTGGTTACTGAAGGTTTTGGGAGAGAGCCTCTAGAATGGATTAATGCCAACCTTAATGTTATATGTGCAAATAATCATCTACGCAGCGGAAATGAATCAAACTACAAGCACACACCACAAGAAGGCACAATTTTTATGTGGAAACCCAAACTCGAAAAAAACCATGATCAAGAATCAAGCACTATGAATCGTACTACAATTACAAAAGAATACTCAGAACCCTTATCCAGTTGTCCCTCAACCTAAGGACTTTGTAATTCCCTTGCACAGCTCCCTGCTACAACGACCCCCTTGTCGTTCTCTGTAACAAATCCAAACACCTAGACGCCTTCTAGATGTAGCACTTGACTCTCCATAGCAATCTTCTACACTCAGAGAATTAGAAGACAAGGATCTCTAAAGCAGAACTTCAGCCCTTCAACTCTCTAATTAAAGAACTCTAGAGAATGTGATCTCCAATAAGCAATCTCTTCTTAGAATAATGAGATCTGTGTTCCACACCTTAGGGTTGAAAGAGAACCTTCTTTTATAGCCCCAAATTCGTGCCTCATAAGTATATTTCAATCAGGAAATGAGCTGGCATAAAACAGGCAAGTTCCTCTTCAAATCGGACTGAAAAATCGCAAGTCGGCTAACTTTCTGCACCTATCCGATTGGTCAGATGAATGGTCCGATCAGTCGGATTAAAGTTCTGCCCGAGTGACAATTCAGCACATTTTCTGCAAACTTCTGGAGATCATAACTTTCTCGTTTTAGCTCCAATTGAGGCAATCTTGGACTCTATGGATATCTACTCGAAACGAGTTTTCCAATGGTAGGTCATATGCCCATATCTGACGCTCAATTTGTAAGATATGACCTTTTTAATCCATGTTGTCTGTAGAAAATTACTTCAATTTGTCGCTTTTTCTTCGGTTTCTTCACTTTAATACATCCGGCAACTCAAACCATTCTCCATACTCAAAGAAATGTAGAATACAACACTAATGGACTCAAGTTTTGTCCAACCCATGAATTTACCAACACAAAAATCCTTATAGTTACCAACATATCTCAAATTGCAATTAACATATCAGCAACAGAAGGCCAACATGGCAATCATGGATGACTCTACTTCTGCATTGGCCCGTGCTACCAACATATCTCAAATTGCATGGTCTGATTCTTCATTTTCCACATCTTTGACTCCAGAAATGGTTCAACAAATGATCGTAAATGCATTTTCTGCTCTTAGTCTTTCAGGTAAATTAAAATCTTCAATCTGCACCTGGTATCTAGATTCAGGGGCTTCCAACCATATGACATTTGCATCTAAAAACTTCTCTCATCCTGAGGAAGTATGATGGCAACCTCAAAATCAATACCGCTAATGGTAGTAGCATTCACATTACTACTGTAGGATCTACGTCTCACTCTCTACCATTGGAAAATGTGTTTCTCTCTCCACATCTTACTTCCAACCTATTATTTGTTGGCCAACTTGTTGATAAAAAAAATGCTTTGCCTCATTTTCTCAATCTGGTTGTATTATGCAGGATCAGGTGTCGAGGAAAGTAATAGTGAAGGGGCTTAAGCATGGATGTCTTTTTACACTACAACTATCTACACAAGATAGGAATAAATCTATCACTGCTTTACTTTGTGATTCTAGTTTAAATAAATGACACTTGTGGCACATTGAAGCAGCACGAGGAAAAAGAATATCCAACAAGCTATTCTCTAAGCCAAAAGGCTTAGGATAAACCGTCTAGGCCTCACACCAAGACAAGAATTCAACCCACATGGAGAGAAGAAAACTGAAATCTCAATTCAATAATAATATAGTCTATCCCATGAGAAGGGATTACATCTATTTATAACTAAACTACTCTCCAAATAAAGATATAAACTAGTTCAATCCAAATAAGGAGTCCTACTTAAAATATAAAAGCAATTTCTAAAACTTAAGAAAGCAACTACTATTAATTAATTTTTAGTGCTGAGCTTTAGACTTAGGAGTACAGGTATAAACTTTCAAATGTGGTCTATTGGTCTGGCCTGCATCAGCTCGCCCCGGCTTAGAAAAACTCGACTTTGGGGAGTTGTTAGCTTGGTACTTCTCATATAGATCCAAATTGAGTTGCTAAAAGTTGGTAGCCGTAACCCATGTCGCTTCGGAGAATGGTTTTCCTTTCCACTTGACCAAAAACTTATGTAATCCGTCATTCTTCATAGAAACAAGTTGATCATCAAAAACATCACCAATTTCCTCTAGAGGTTATGGATTGATGAGAAGTCGGAGAGCTTGTTCTTCAAAAGATTCATCTACATGATGTCCATGATAAATTGTCACATCTTCAATATTAAATGTGGAGCTGATATTCATGTCCAAAGGAAGGTCTAAAACATATGCATTGGAGCTAATTTTCTTTAAAATCTTGAATGGTCCTGCACGTTTTTGGTGTAATACTTGTATTTTCCTGTAAGAAATCATTTCGACTTCAAACGAACCATGACCATGTCTCCTTCATCAAATTCAATATGACGTCACTGTGAATTTGCATGCTGCTTGTAAGTCTCAGTACTTTTGACAATCTATTAGTAAACTTCTTCATGGACTTACGTCATGTGTTGTGTAAATTGTTCAGCTTCTTGGCTTAACCTAGCATCAACTGGTAATGGGCTTAAGTCAATCGGAAGACGTGGCTTAACACCAGTAACAACTTCAAATGGCGATCTTCCAATGGTTCTATTGACGGAATTATTGTAAGCGAATTCCGCCATGAGTAAAATAAGATCCCACGAAGCAATATAATTGTCGATAAGGCATCGAAGAAGATTTTCCAAACTCCTATTGACAACCTCTATTTGGCTATCAGTTTGCGAATGGTACGCACTAGAATATTGGACCTTCGTGTACATCATGTGCCATAAGATTTCCAGAAGAAACTCATCAATTTTGTATCTTTGTCAGACACTACTGGCTTGGGAAGACGACGCAGACGAACTACCTTTTTAAAGAAAAGAGTAGCAATTTTCTTCATATCTGTTATGTGAGAACATGGAATAAAATGTGCCGTCTTAGAAAAACGATCAACAACAATAAATATCGAGTCTACCTTCCTTGTTGTTTTAGGTAAACCCAAGACAAAATCCATGCTTAGATCTTGCCATGGTTCATGTGGAATAGGAAGGGGTTGATATAAACCGGTGTTCTTCTTTTGCCCTTTTGTAAGTTGGCATACCCTACATAAGTCACAAATTCAAGCAACGTCTGTTTTCAAGCATGGCCACAAGAAGTGATATTCCATAATAGCCAATGTTTTATCACGTCCGAGATGTCCACTAAATCCGTCACCATGTAATTCACGTAGGATAAACTCTCGAATAAATGTAGCTACCAAATATAATTGATTTCCATGAAATAGATAACCATCATGAATAGAAAATTTCAAATGTTCAGAAAACTCACCTTTTAGAAGATCAGTGTAAATTCGACCAAAGTAATGATCAGCTGCATATTCTCTGTGTATTTCTTTAAAACCTAGAACTGTAACGGAAATGGTTATGAGAATGTGAGATCGACGACTTAACGCATCAGCAACTTTATTTTCCATTTCAGATTTATGGTGCAGAACAAATGAGAATCCCTACAAATATGCACTCCATTTGACACGATTGGCACTTACCTTCTTTTAAGAATTTAGATGTTACAAAACTTCATGATCAGAATACAAGACAAACTCTCGTCCAATCAAATAATGGCGCCAATAATGTAGAGCTTGGCAACGGCACAATATTCCAGATCAGAGGGCAAGTACTTTTTGCGAGAATCATTCAATTTCTCATTGAAGTAAGCAACTGGATGACTATCTTGACTCAAAACTCCACCAACACCTACTTGTAAAGCAGCACAACTAACTTCGAAGACTTTCTCAAAGTTAGCAAGTTTTAAAGCAGGTGCTTCGGTCATTTTCTGCTTAATTTGTTCAAATACCCGAGAAGCTGCCTTTGTCCAAGTGAAATCTTTTATCTTCATGCAATCAGTGATAGGAATAATGATTGAACTGAAATTGTGAATAAATCTCCTATAGAAAGTGGCCAATCCATGAAAGCTCCGTACTTCATGAATACTTTTAGGAAGGGGCCAATCAATGATCGCTTTGATTTTCTCTGGATCAGCTTCTATCCCTTGGACCGATACAACAAAGCCCAAAAATAGAACTTTGGAACTCAAAATTGTACACTTCTTCAAATTAATGTAAAATTTTTCTTTACGACGTGCACGCATGACATACCTCAGATGGTCGAGATGAGCTTCTTTGGATTTGCTGAAGGTCAAGATATCATTGAAATATACCACAACAAATTTGCCGAGAAAAGGCCGTAAAAGTTGAGTCATCACTCTCATAAAAGCGCTGGGAGCATTGGATAAACCAAATGGTATAACCAACCATTCGAGTAATCCATCTTTAGTTTTGAATGCAGTTTTCCATTCATCTCCTGGCCGAACACGAATTTAATGATATCCACTTCTAAGATCAATTTTGGAGAAGACGGATGAACTCGCCATCATATCAAGCATGTTGTCCACTCGGGGAATCAGAAACTGATACTTGATGGTGATCTTGTTGATTGCTCAGCTATCGACACAAATCCACTAAGAACCATCTTTCTTTGGTGTTAAGACAGTTGAAACTGCACAAGGACTCATGCTTTAGCGGATATAACCATTCTGGAGTAAGTCTTTAACTTGTCATCACAATTCTGCATGTTCAGTTGAACTCATGCGATAAGCAGGTAAATTAGGGAGGGAGGAACCTAGGACTAAATCAATAACATGCTGAATGTCCCTCATAGGTGGCAGCTCTTTCAAAAGCTCAGCTAGAATCAAGTCCGAAAAATCATAAAGCAAGGACTTGATCTCTGGTGGTGTAAAAACATGTTCTGTTTTATCTGCCTCCTTGAATTCTTTAGGAAAAAGAGTATAAATTCTTTTTTGTTCAAATTTGCGCATAGAAAGAATGCGAGAATCAAAATTTTGTGCTGGTTTCTTTGCTGGGATGGAGGAGGCTCGCTTTTCTAAAGCGGTTGGCGATTTATGTGAGACAAGAGTTACTTTTTTGTTCTGATACTTGAAAGTATGAGTAGTAGCTTCTCCATCACTTTGTACATTGTTATCAAAGAACCAAGGTCTTCCTAATAAAATATGAGTAACATTCATAGGAATGATGTCACACAAAATAGAGTCTTCATAACCACCAATCTTAAATGTTACCTAGCACCTATTTACAACTGGTATTGCCGTGTCATTCACCCAAGAGACTTTGTACGGCTTCAAATGTTTTTCGGTCGGAAGTTTTAGCATATTAATTACTTCTTAGGATACCACATTCATTTCGCTTCCACCATCAATGACTAGATAGCACAGTCTGTCACATGTTGCTGTGGTGCGAAATATGGTGGTTCGCCTCCAATCTTCCGCTTCCTATTTAGTAGTGACAAAGAGGTGATGAATAAATAAAACTCGACCTTCTGTGTCACCTTGATAAAAAGAATGATCTTCTTGCTCAAGTGGAGGTTCAGGATTGTCACATGGAGTTTCAACATCATACGCTTCATTAACAGGCTCTGACTTACAGCCTTCTTCCTCATTTTGTGTATGATGAATATTTTTTGTACCTAGGCATTCCAAAGCATAATGTCCTTTGTCTTGGCATCGAAAGCAAGTGAGGTATTGCTTTGGCTAAGAAGTACTGACATTCTTTCCTTTATTTACATTGTTTGGAGGGGGTTGTGCTTGATTTTGAGGTGATGCTTACCGATTAAAATTGTACTGTGGAGCTTGCCGGTTGGAGCTTTGTGAAGGAGTAACCCGTTGATAGGTCATATCGGAGTTTCTTCTCTGAAGAGGTTCTCCAAAACGCCGTGAATAGCGATATCGCAACTTCTCTTCAACGTGAAAGGCCATACAATGGACTTCCCAAATGCTGTAGAAATTAAGGGTAGTCAATTTTCTCTGAATATCTTGACGAAGGCCTTTGTTGCACCTTATAATTGCTTGGCGATCTTGTTCGGATACTTTGCATCGTACCATGAGATCACAGAACCGCTCTGTGAATTCATCCACATTGGAGTTCCCTTGCCTACAACCAACTAGTTGATCAAAAAGAAAATCAACGTAATCAATTGGTAGGTATTTATCTTCAAACTTTTCTTTCATCTCATCCCAGGGGTTAATAAGGCATCTCCCATGAGTGGCATTCCTCTCATCTATACTTCGCCACCAAACGCATGCTACACCTTTCAGCTTTATTTTCACAAAGGGAATACGCTTGTCTTCATCCATATTATATCACTCAAAATAATCCTCAAATGCTGTAATCCAATCAATGAAAACCTTGACGTCCGTGCACTCGTAAAAGTTAGGAACATCGACATGTACCTTTTTTGTGATGTCATCCCAACGGCAGTAATAGTCATCATAAGCAGAGTCTTCCATCATGCGTTCCAGAAACTGTCGACAAGTTTTTTGAGGCTCACTAATAACAGAGTGCTCTAATTATAGTATATCTTCTGCTTGAGGATCTTTTTCCTTGTCATTGTTGGAAGTTCTAGGTTTGCCATTAGTTTTGTTGCCTTGTGAGGCTGGAGTCTACTGTCTAGCATCAATAATCTTCTCAATTCGATCCACTCTATTTATCAACACCATGATATAAGTATCACGTAAGCGGTCAATGAATTTGCCTCTAAAGTTTGCTCCAACGCGAGTAGACATGGTGCCTACGAACTTGCTAAGGTTTTTTTTTTTTTAATGCCTACAAACTTGCTGAGGTTTTTTTTTTTTTTTAATCGCTGGCTTTGTGTCTAGTTTGGGTTAAGGTTGAACCTGAATTCAACCCAACAGTAGGTGCTATGAGAAAAGAACGTGGGAGAAAGGATTTCTCCTTGTTGTCTTAGCTTTTGTGCAGAAAAGAGATATTGAATATTGAAAAGAGGTCATACTGCACTTATTACAATGAAAACCAACGGGAGATGAGGTGGATTTGATGCGACAAGGAGAAGATGACGAAAAGGGGAAAGATGAGAGGGACGATGGAGGTCTCAGGTGGGTGCTGCGACAATGGTGCATGCAAGGCAAGAGATGTGACGACGGAGACCAAGTACGCCTTTCGTTCTTTATTCTCCCTTTGTTGTTTGCCCTTTTCTTTGTCGAGGTATTGGTGGTGGAGAAGGGCTGCGATGGTGTGCGATGGGGGTTGGGAGAGGTGTCGATCGGGGTGAGGGTGGTGGTGTTTTGATGGTGGGGAGTTGGGATGTGGGTTCGGTGAAAGGGTGTTGTGGGCTTCGGGTGTTTAGGGCTAAGGAGTGTTGGTTGTGGAATAGGGATTATGGTTTTTAGTCGAAATTCCAGAGGGGTTCTAGAGAAGGGTGTAAGGAAGAAAGGGTTTCGGTGATGGAGGGTTTGTGGAGGACAAGGATGGGCAAGAGATGGAGTTGGGGTGGTGGCAAACAGAAGATCAAGGATTAGCTCGGATTGACGATCAAAGCAACGATTTGGGATCTTTGCTTTAATAATACTAATTGAAGCAACACGGGAAAACAGAATAGCCAATGGGTTATTCTCCAAGCCAAAAGGCTTAAGATAAACTGTCTAGGCCTCACACCAAAGATAGGAATTCAACTCACATAGAAAGGAGAACGGAAATCTCAATTCAATAATAATGTAATCTATCCCATGAGAAGGAAGTACATCTATTTATAACTAAACTACTCTCCAGATAAAGAAACAAACTAGTTCAATTCAAATAAAGAGTCCTAATTAAAATATAAAAGCAATTTCTAAAACTTAAGAAAGCAACTATTACTAATAAAGCAACTACTATTAATCAATTTTCAGCATTGGACTTTAGACTTGGGCCTGCAGGTATAAACTTTCAAACATAGCCCATTGGTCTGGCCAGCATCACACGGGCGCGAAGGACATCCTAACTCTTAGACTTTAATGTTTGTATTAAATTCCATGTTGCCTCGTAATAAAATTTCTTTGAATAATGTCTCTTTTGATTGTGGTAGCTGTAACTTAGTGAAAAGCAAAACACTTCCATTTTCTATGAGTGAAACTTCAACATCAAAATGTTTTAACCTCATTCATAGTGATGTATGGGGTATAGCACCTATAATATTCCACTCACAATTTAAGTATTTTGTTACCTTTATTGATGACTATAGTCGGTTTACGTGCATTTATTTTTTGCACTCAAAAGCTGAAGTTTTTCAAACTTTTCAAGTTTTTTGGCTTATATTGAAAACCAATTCACTACCTCCATTAAAATTCTTCATGCAGAGTCCGAAGGAGAATATATATCAAAGGAATTCCAGTAATTTTTGCAGTAAAAAGTACTCATATCCCAATACACATGTCTTTACACTCCGCAACAAATGGGATCTCTGAAAAGGAAAATCGACATCTTTTGGACATAGTGTGTACACTTCTGTCGAAATCTACTTCTCTGTTGGAATCCTCTATCCCTGCTAGATTTTGGCCAGAAGCACTATCTATAGCGGTTCACCTCATTAATAGGTTACTACTTGTTGGTCTTAACCATCAAACACCATATTACCGTCTTTTTAAAGAACAACGCACATACTCCAATGTTCACACACTTGGCTGTGTCTGTTTTGTTCTTCTTCCTCCATCAGAAAGAACAAAATTGTCTGCACAGTCTTCACGTTGTGTTTTTTTAAGATATGCAACAGGCCAAAAGGGTTTTCTTTGTTAAGACCTAGAGATCAAATGCCTCAGGGTATCTCAGAATGTTATTTTCTATGAAAATTAGTATTTCTTTCAGAATCATATGGATGATGATCATTCTACTACCCTTTCTTTTCTTCCTAATTTTAGTGAAAATCCTTCCACTCCTGTCAAAAGATTTAATCAAAATCTTGTGTCCGAAAGACATAGATTGCGACAAGACACTGTGCCAGTGCCTCCTGACACTAATACTAACTCTGCACTTGTTCCAAGCACTGCAATTCCACCTAGTTCGAGTGAATCTTTGCAGGTCAACTAGACCTTCTTGCCCTCATGATCATTTTGGTTTTACTCATGCCTCCTTACTTGCCACACTTTCCTCAGTCCATATTCCCAACTCTTATTCGTAAGCAGTGCAACTTGATTGTTGGCAACAGGCTATGCAAAAAGAACTTGAGACTCTCAAGGAAAACCACACTTGGGATGTCGTGCCATGCCCATCTTCTGTTAAACCCATTGGAAGTAAATGGGTATACTCCATCAAGCTGAACCCAGATGGCTCATTGGCACGATATAAGGCATGCTTGGTAGCCTTAGGCAATCGACAAGAATATGGTGTAGATTATGATGAGACATTTGCGCCCGTGGCCAAGATAACAACAATGCAAACCGTCCTTGCTATTGCTGCATTGCATATTAGTCATGGCCTTTATATCAAATGGATGTGAAGAATGCTTTTCTTCACGGGGATCTTAGGGAGGAAGTTTATATGCGTCTTCCCCAAGGATGCACTTCTACTTCCAAATCAGACATCGCACGATTGCATCGATCTTTATATGGGCTTAAACAAGCTCCTCGAGCTTGGTTTGAGAAGTTTCGTAGTACTATGCCTCAGTTCCATTTCTCACAGCCCATGTGATCCATCCATGTTTACTCATACTACTGCCCAAGGGACTACTATACTTCTAGTACATGTGGATGATATCATTATCATTGGCCCTCATAGTGATACGATACGTCAACTTCAATCTCACTCCAGGACGTCTTTCATATGAAAGATTTAGGACCATTGACATATTTCTTGGGCTTGGAAGTTCAACAAACTAAAAAGGGTCTTTTTCTTAATCATCGTAAATATGTCATTGATCTCATTGCTCTTACGTGGCTTCAAGATTCAACTCCAGTAAATACCCCTTTAGAAGTGAATGCAAAACTACATTTGCATGATGGCGATCTTCTTCCTGATCCTACCACGTATCGGCGCTTAGTTGGCAGTCCCGTTTACTTAATAAACACAAGACCGGATATATCTTATGCCGTTAATGTAGTCAGTCGGTTCATGACTTCTCCAAGGCATCTTCATCTGGCTGCAGTCAAGTGCATCATTCAATATATACTTGGATCACAAACTCATGGGCTGTTCTTTCTAGTTGGTACACCTCTTACACTTATAACTTATTTTGATGCGAATTGGGTAGGATGTCCAAACTCAAACACTCGTAGATCTACGACGGGATGGTGTATGTATCTAGGTGAAGCATTAATATCCTAAAAATGTAAAAAACAAGATAAGGTGTCCAAATCATCTACAAAATCTAAGTATTGTACTATGTCTGCAGCTTGTTCTGAGATGTTTTGGTTGCATGGATTACTCTTTGATCTAGGTTTCTCGCAGAATAATCCTAGCCCTCTTTATGCAGATAATGAAAGTGCAATTCGTCTCACATAAAATCCAATCTTCCAAGAACGCACGAAGCATATAGAGGTAAATTGTCATTTCATCCGCAATGAATATGATCGTGATGTCATTGGCCTTCCATACGTCACCTCCAAATTTGAAATTGCAGATATCTTCACCAAAGGTCTTCCATGGCCGTGGCATGAGTTCTTGGTTCGCAAATTATTGCTGATTGATCAGGATCAATTTGAGGGTGGATGTTAACATAAGTCCATATATACTAAGGCCTAACCCACCTGTATAATAAATGGGATGTGACCCATTTTCACATGAGATCCCACGTTAAGGAATTTGGTCAAACCAATCAACTGTACAGTGATGGCCTTTCTTTTATAATAGATTTAATAGGGATGATTGATTTGTAGATTAATTGTAATTCATCATGATTGAAGGCCTTATCTAAGGCAAGAATTGATTATAAAGACAGTAATAGAACGAACCTTCTGGGTACCTTTTCCAAATTGCTTTTCTCTTGTATTGTATGGTTCTTCCTGGTAACACAATTCACCTTGGTCCTCTGCAAGGACCGCTGTCTCTGCTCCTGCTACTACCAACAAGCTCACTAGCCATGTTGCACCATATTTATCTGACTCGTGACAGAAACCTCATTAAAGCTCGAATGGAGAACTGTGGCAAGGATAAGTCATTGGATCACCACATGTTATCAACTGCAAGGATATCCTCAAACCAGCCTAAGTTGTAGTTGTTCCTCAACATGCCAACAACAGTTAGTCCACTCCAATTAAAGATGAAACAGCTAATGTCACTTCATTGCAGCCTCAGAGTTCCATCACATGAGAATGATATCAATAGATTCTAGTTATAGTCACCACAGGTAGTTCCACTTCATCATCATCATCATCAAAGCCTTATCACAATTCCTTTGGGGTCGGCTACATGAATTCTCTTTCTCCATTTCTACCTATCGTGCGCCATATCCTCAAAAAAGTTAAACTTCTTCATATCTAATTCAAGTAGTTCCACTTACAAGGCCAGTCTTGCAGGTACTACCCATTCTTCTTTATGTGACTAGCTACATGTGATGACTGGCGGTGGGGTCCCAGCCACATTGTGGGACTCCCCTTGCTTTGCCAATTGTCCTAACTCCTGAATGGATTTTCTCTTTAAGCACTGCTATTTGGGATATATCACTCTTGCTAAGCTACTTGAAGTTATAAGAAATGTTCCCTAATTTTAAAGAGAGAGATATCCTTCCCAAAAAGGAGAGGAAAAACTGCCACTTAACAAGGGAACTCTTATCCCACTCAAACACCTCGACATGGGGCCCACATGGGGCCCCACCTATGACTGGGACTAAGGGGATTGAAAGATCTACCCAAGCCCCTCCTCTTTGTAAAAAATAACCCCATCTCTTGCCTCTATCATCTCCATATAGGCCCCCACAAGTTTAACGGTGTACAGTCTATTCGGATGGGACCTAAACTTAGGGGACTAGTGCCATTTAGGGGGGTGCTGTGTGTCATCCATTTGGATGGACCATATAGTAGGCCCCACCCCTGGTGCGCAAGTTGCACATTGGGTGCACTGGGTAATCTTTGTGTGTGTATACACACAATGCTATCACATATCCATTAATAAGATAGACAAATATATATATCCACTAATAAGATAGACAAATATATATATATATAGAGAGAGAGAGAGAACAAAGATCTTTGTTTGGGAATCGAAGAAAGAGAATTAGAAGACCTAGACACTCCATTTTCTTGTTTTGTGATCAGGATGTTGAAATTTCTACTTCCAGAACTTGGGATTTCACACTGTCAACCAGACTCTGTTGACAAACATTTCAGACTTGATTGTCATTTAGTCCATGAAAAAAATCCAATCTGGCCTCATCATAACTTCCAACATTCATACTTTAGAATAATTGATAGATATTTTGTAAAAACCTTGGGTAAAGACCTATTTCTTCATTTGAATGCAATTTAGGCAATCAAAACATCCATGGTCCCACTTGAGTTGGGGTCTTACCATATTTTTAGGGTTGAAGTCCACAATTTTGTGACTATTTGTAAGAACTGTTGACTGCTGTATATTCAACAGCCTACAAACTATGATGCCCAGATATGGCATGGATATAACATGGACATACAATGTACATTGTAGGGACACAGAGTTTACACACCCCAAAAAATAAAAAAAGTAAAGTATCACATATTCTATGACACGATATGTTGCTCATTTTGAAGCATCCTTGCACCATAGCCTACAAGTCAGTGATTTTCTGTTGTATCTTCTTATTTAATGTGTCCTCAATAGGAAATTGAATTTCCCAAACAGGCTGTGATCATATGCTAACCACAGTTCCTTTTCAACATTTAATATAGCAGCACATTTACAACTAACTGAGCACAATTCACCTTCAATGCGACAATAATTGATCAATCAGATAAAAGTGTATTTCAATAACTGTTTCTTTGGTCTAGAACAGACTAACATGAGGGTACTATAAGTTTCAATAAGTGAGGTGCATATGGATATGGTTGGTTTCATCTTGATCTTTGAGCCAATAGGAATGGCTGCAACACTGATGAACATGTCACATACCTGGTTATCTAGCACCCTAGAGAACTCTTTGAGAACATTGCGTCGATCTTGTGCTCCTACTTGGATTTGTTGTGAATATTGCTTTACTTTCTTCTTCATAAACTTGTAGTTGATATAGTACCTGGGAATGCACATGTTATAACCAGTATTCAGCATTCAGAACCCCTTAAAAGATAGCACAAAGTGAAGAAATGCTAGGCTGTTGTGTATGAATAACTCAACTTCACAAATGAACATCTTGTGTTGACAATATTTATATAATAACAGAACATCATCAAGAATAGCTAACGGGCGGAAATTATTTAGTCAATCACATTGCTCGTCAACACTAAATGACAGACTGTCAATACCATGGTTGTGGAATACAGAACCAATTGGTTTCATTAGCTTCAGTGAAATAGAAAAGAAATGTATTCTAATGAATGGAAAACAGCCACATAGCTTACTGTTGCCATTCTGGATATTGTCGTTCCTTCAACTTCTTCCCAAATGCAACCATCTTCAAGTGAAATGATCACACTAAAAGCAAAAATAAATGAATTATTAGGGGATCAGAAGAGAAAAATGTATTTTTTTCTAAATTATAAACTCACAGGACAACCACTTAATAGTTAAAAATACTAAATGGCATTCCAAATGGTAATCATATAAATAAAGATATCACCTTCTTTTCATTACATCTTGGAACATGTATAATAAGTATTCCCTATCCACTCACAGAGTCATGTTCCATTAAACACAAGTAGTGCATTTATTTATTACCCTCGAATCAAGAAAGTGATTAAGAACAGAAAGAAAATCAGAGATGGATGATGGCAGCAACCTGTCAAGGTAACCTATCATAGTGCTATCAGGTTATCACCGTATAAATATGTTACCATTCTCATAAGATTTGTGAAGCCTATTAACAACACATAGATACACTGTTCAACTGCCAACATGCAACAAGCATGTTACATCCAAAACACTCAGTAGTCAGAAGGTGAAGGCAACAGTATACATCCCTTGGCCAGAAAAAGGCCAGTCCATTCATCCGGAGGACCCACACATGTAAATTGAATAAAGACTAATACCCTTTCACTTTAACCATCCACATCCTGTGTGCATGTAAGAACCCACCAATGGTCAACTCCGTCTTGCACAAGAAGGCACAATTTAGCAGCTGATAAAGCAAGGCGTAGCAACCAAGAAAATTTCTTTTTCCCAATTAATCCAAATAGTTGCAGCCATGCAGTAAGCATAATTGCACAGAATGATTAGGTCACCATTGTGGAAAGAAAAGGGCTCATTCCTATCCCCCCTTGATTGATTTTTCGTTAAGAAAGATTCTTTGATGCTCAGTTTTGGAGGATACAGAAGCTGTTGTCTTAAAACCCAAACAGGGCCCTAATTAGTTTGTAATGGTGATTAAGTCCACCCAATGCATTCGGCATTCCTAATGCTTGCTCATATATAGTTACATGAGAATGGTTTGTCTAGATTCTTGACTTCCTACCGATGACACTTTAAATAGAAAACTTTGAAGCTACTGTGCTATAAACCAACTGTTCTATGGTTCTCATAGGAACTAGTCAATCCAAGATCCATATAGATGCAAAGCACCATTTTCTATGAGAGATCATATCTAAAGGTGAAGTGATGCTTGGACTTGATTAACAACTAATCAACTAGCATCTGACTCCTAAAATGAACTGATCAAAACAGCTTGACTAAGATTTAAGCACTAATCAACTAGCCTCTATTTTCTAATCTGAAGTGGTGCGGTTGAAACAGCTACTCTAGATTCAAACATAGAGATGTGAAACACCATTACATATAAATGATGATAGGCTATATCTGAAGTGGTGAGGAAGTTCAAGCAATGTTGGAATTGAGTAAAATTAAGGTGGAGTAGAAGCTCAAGCTACAATTGTCTTGAATCAACTGATTAATGTTATGCAAGCACTCAACAATCATAGCGTGAAGCTCTCAACATTGTTTTTGATAGAGTACTTCAAAAAGAATGATCCAGCCTCAAATTCCCAACAAGCAACCCTCACTCCGTGGCCAGGTTCACGCATGCCTATTATCAAAGATGGATGGAAAAGTCTTCACAAGGATTAGCAATAGGGTTCCCATAAGTTGATTCTAACCCTTGATTAATGGGATTCAAAGTTGAACAAGTATTCAACCCATGAATAAAACTGAATTTTTGTGTAAGATAAAACAGTGATTATTAAAAGGCAAGTCAATTTGAAAGACTGCTGAGCCCACAGCAACATCGTTGTGGTCATTGTCACTTAGAAAAAAAATAGGCATTTCACTTAGAATCTTGAGCCTGCATCGATCAATGATTCAAACATGGAACATGGAAAGAAAAAAAAACGAAAAAAAGGAAAAGAGTAGCCCCGAGACACCACCATGCTTCTTTGTTACAACTGCATGCATTATCTGATCCCTTAACAATTTGAGAAACATCTAAAACATTCATTTTAACTCCCAATCCCTCCCAAAACTAATACATGCTTGTAATGCTGACAGCAAATAAGAATCATGTAAAAAAACCATGACTAGAAATCTAAATACATGAAGAAGTACCAACAACACAAAAAACAACATACATACACAATTACATATTGTCTAGGTAGCAATAACAGATTAGAGAAGCACGATCACCTCCTCGGATGGATGCGAAAGTCAGAACTTTACACAATTCCGAGCAACCTAGATGACCATCAACAAATCCCAGAACCACACCAAAAGCTTCTACAGCACCACCAAGCAAACAAGCTCAAAATCTCAAACAACATGTACTGGTAAGATAAAAACACAAACATTACGAAGCATTTCAAGTTGGTAAACGGAGAGAAAAAAAAAACTTGAATTGGAAACAGCAATCAAGATTCCGTGGATTTCGTCAGCAAACCTTGGTACCAGAAAAAGGCAAGAGTGGTCTAGGGCAGTTCCTGAACAAGGAGAGAAACGCAGAACCGCCTGCCTCAGCAGAAACTCAGAAAGGAAAAGTCAGAAGAGTATTTGCATTTCTGGGGAAAATTAAGGAGATATGATGTTCAGGTCACCAAACAAAACCTGTGATTTTTATTTGAAAGAGAAGGCTTGTCAGAAAACTTTTTTCTTTTCTTAAGAATGCGTCTGATACTATCAAAAGAGAGTTTTTTTTTTCTCTCTCTTATTTTCTTTTCAATCTCTACTAGTTATACTGCAGTGGAGCAGAGAGAGAGAGAGAGAGAGAGAGAGAGAGGACGACGACGGTGTTGTGCGTGCGTTCTCAGGGGTGGTCTGTCCTAGATTTCATGTAGGAGATGGTGGCATGGTGATGCTGAGGACGTGTCTACGGTTATTTATGCGGAAGTTCGCATGGACATAGATAAAATAAATGAAGATAACGATCGATCCGCTGTATGCACACGAGCTATGGAGTTTTGTCCCACTTTCTTTAATTCCATTTACATCCAATTGCCTGGATTTTAACATTTTCTTCCTAAATGGAAATGCTCACATTCATTTTGAGCATTGAACTGAACTAACGGTTTAGATTGAGAGATAGAGCATTGACAGCCAAACTGGATACACACGTGCAGTGTAGATCATTTATTCCCTCAAAAGCGCTAGATCAAATTGGTGAGCCCGAGTTACATGAAAAACTGCTCTATAAATATGCTGGATGTGTTTGAAAACGGAATAATTGTTTTGTAGGATTGAATAGCTAATGCCATCCAATGATATTATTATGTGAGATGGGATTATATGTATTTTGATTGCATTCGGATAAGTGGGTGATAAGGGACAAAAATATCTAAAAATATATAATTTTACCCTCATTCAAAACCAACCCAAGTTATCCTACCTCCCAGGTAAGATTATCTAAGCCCTCATATTAAGTATTAGTTCACTGTAGCGTCGGAAATATAATAATATGATTCCAGACATTAAAAATTCAAACAAACAAGGAATAAATAAGATAAGATGCAAAAAGTTGCTTATCCCTCCATTTATCCCCTCTTTATCCTGCTTTCAAACACATCAACTGTGTTGAAAAATAATCCTGATACTAGAATTTTTGAGATTTAAATGATGATTCCATTACGACGCTCCCAGCAGAAAAAACCAATCAAAATCAATAATTTGAAGAAAGCTAGCCATTAGTGGGCCATAGCACCGAGAATTGATGATACCGGCTAATCATATTTGGAAGGCCTAGACGGTTGATGATTTGGACAAGAGTTTTATATTTTTTCTTCTCAAGGGACTACAACTCTTTCTCAGCTCCAGCAATAAGGGCAAGCAATTTCGATGGCTTAGCATTAGATGTGCAAGTGCATGAATTGACGTGCTACGGCAGGGCAGGGTATGAATCAGTAATAATTTATCTTTTCTCGGTAAAAAGCAAAGGGTGGTGGTGAGATAATATTCCGAAGGTACCTTAGGATATTCCATCACAGACAGAGACCGATAACAAAGTTTTGGAAACTGAAAAGTAGTGGATGATATTCGATACTGCTAACCACCGGATTAATGGGGGCGAGAAAGAGATTAGGCTTCGTTTAATAGAATTTAGAGCACCGTCATTATCGTTTGTACGTAGTTTTTAACTACAATTGCTCGTCCTTTTCTGGGATTTTGATTTTGATTTGCTCCCTCAATTGGCGTTGTTCCCATCTTTACCGTACATGTGCCCTGCCGCCCAAGTGAGGATCCTGAGCCCTTAAAATTTCCACAGATTTTGTCAACTGAAGATTCCTGGTTGATTCACAACACTAAAATAAAAATAGAGTAAAACAGTATCTAACAATTGCACTTTTTGAACTCGAAAACGTATTTGCAAAGATTACAAGCAACATATAATAATGATTTAGCATCTCTGTAAACACGTTTTTAACTAAAACAAATGCTTATTTGTTTATTATCTTCTGGATTAGATTAAAGATACAATGCCGAAATATATCCTAATTTTACAATTTTTCTCTCCAAAACACTTTATGAGTAAGGATAGTCCGCTTGGTATTTCCACAAACAAGTTTTTGAGTTAGAAAAAGTTATAATCATTAAATTTTATTTCACTCTACCTTTATTCTTTTCCATGGCAAATAAAATGTACATGAGCCCACCATGCCTCGCAAAGAAATGCGGCATTTTCATTTTCCTTTCATGCATGAAACAAGGAAATGGGTTTTACGTTGGCAAATGTTAGGCACGTAAAACACATTATTATGTTCACCAAAATCACTATTTTCACTTATTAAGGGCCCATTTGGCAATGTTCTCAATTTTGTGCTCAGATAAAATTATGCTGAGATCAAGTTATGCCAAGATTAAGCTTTTGCAGAACTTGTTTAGCAATGTTATATTAAAATACTCTATTGAGAATATATCATACAGAACTTATTTAATAACAGCATAAAAAATTTTCTCCAACAAATGAAAGCACGATAATCAAAATATCTAAAATAGGAGACTCAATTTTAATGTTTCGTACTTTATTATTTGCATACAAGAGACTCACCTATAAAAATTACAATGGAGTACCCACTTTTAAAAATTAAAACATGAGGCCCATATTCATTGAATTTATAAAGTGAGCCTATCTTTATAAGAATTATAATATCAGCCCACCTTTTATAATGTAAATATGAGATCTATTTTTATAAATTACAGTATGATACACACTTTCAAAAATTAGAAAATGAGCCCATATTCATAAGATTTATAATGTAGGCCTACTTTTTATGATTGTGATTACTTGACTCACATTTAGAAATCACAATGTGGTGCCCACCTTTGGAAATTATAATAGATTATAATAATAAATTATCCTGTTTGTTGATTATAAACACAAGTGCCACTTTCAAAATTACGTGGTACCCACCTTTAGAAATTAATACGTGGGGCTACATTTATAGGAATTACAATGTGGCTCCACCTTTTGTATTTCATTTTTGGAAGATTAAATATATTTTTTGAACGATTAAATATTTTTTTAGAAATTAAAAATTTTTTTTGAAAGAATGAATGTTTTTTTTTTTGACATATTACATATGTTTTTGAAAGACTAAATATTTTTTAAAAAGATTTTTTTTGGAAAGATTAGGTATTTTTTTGAAAGATTAAATTTTTTTTAAAAGATAATATATTTTTTTAGCATATAACCCACATTTAGAAATTAAAATATAGGGCCACATTCATAGGAATTACAATGTGGCTCCACCTTTTGTGATTTTTTAAAAGATTAAATGTAGTCTTAAAAGATTAAATACTTTTTTTAAAAGGTTATATATTTTTTTGAAAGATTAATTATTTTTTTATATATTAAATATTTTTTTGAAAGATTAAAATTTTTTTTAGCATATAACCCACATTTAGAAATTAAAACAACAAGCCACATTCATAGGAATTACAATGTGGCTCCTCCCTTTGTGATTTTTTTAAAGATTAAATATTTTTTTTAAAAGATTAGCTTTTTTTCAAAGTTTAAATATGTTTTTGAAATATTAAATATTTTTTTATGGTTCAAATATTCTATTGAAAGATTCAATATTTTTTTGAAAGATTATATATTTTTTCCGAAAGATTAAATATTTTTTTTGCAAGATTTAATATTTTTTTGAAATATTTGATTTTTCTTAAGATTAAATTTTTGTAAAGATTAAATATTTTTTTAAAGATCAAATTTTATTTTGAAATATAATATTGTTTGACCATATAGCATACATTTAGAAATTAGAACATAGGGCCCACACTCAAAGGATTTATAATGTGGTCCTACCATTGTAAGAAATTAGGTTTATAGTATGGGCCCACCTTTTGTGATTGTTATCATGTGACATATTTTATAAATTAAATAGTAAAGTCACCTTGAAATAAGTAGGAAACAACTATGCCGGCAAGTTTTTCTTTTTTTAATAAAGTTTTTTTATTCCAAGTTTTTTATGCTAGCGGGTTAAGATTTTGAGAATTCGGCCTCATCATCGTCATCATCATCAAAGCCTTATCCAAATCATGTTAAGGTCGACTACATGAATTTTGTTTTTCTATTTCATTCTATTTTGAAAATTCTGCCAACGAGATTAAAATTCGAGACACTGATTTGTATATACCAAGCATGTTTTTATAAACTTTACCTGATGGAAACATAGGAAAATCCAAATAGCATAATGTCAAACGCAATCTAAATGACCATATCCAGCAAAATGACCATATCCAGCAGTTTTAGATGCATTTGGAAGTTTTTGAGTTTTTCATGAATTTTTCAATATTGATGCTTAATGTTAACATGAGAATATTGAACGGTATGAATTATGAATTGGCAGCCCATACAATGTAGAAAATTAGATCTATTGGTTAGGAGTCTTTAACAAATTAGTCATAATATATGAAACTTTAAGATGATTAGCTTTAAGTTCTTGAATTTATTAATTATATACAAGTTGAACAGTTCCAATTACAACTATGGAGCCCAAAAGAATGAAAACCGAGGGCAATTGATGTGGCCCATAGGAATGTAATCACTATCAGTGGTAGACCTAAAGTTTTCATTTGATGGGTGCATATCCAAACTGACAATTGTGTTTTGGAACAAATATAGAATTTTCATGTGGGTTGTAAGAACGAATGTAGAAATTTATGTAATTTTTTAAGAAAAATTAGAATTTCCACCATAATTTTAAATGTGGACCAAGGTTCAACAGTGTGTCTGCCCCCATTTGGATGTTTGTAAGTCCACCCCTATCACTATATAAGACGGTACCAACGTCTCTTGCAAAAGAAAGTGTAAAAGTGAGTTTAACACCCCTTTAGGTGTGAGAATTTTGGTGAGATAATCTTATTTATATACTATTTTCACACATCATATATGCATCTTATACATAAATAAGCACAAACAAAAGTATTAGTAAATAATTATTAATATGTATGTGAGTCATTTATATATATAAATCACTACTAACAAAAAATCCCTTGCGATACTGTTTTGATGAGGCAAATTTAGATACAGGGGAAAAGGTAAATCTGCATATGCTCATGCCAACTATTAAATGGACATGAGGTGCCAACTTGCCAACTGGACTAAGTCAAAACCATAACTATGAGGCCTGACCCGACCAAAAGCGAACTTTATTTTAGGCTTATCTGGGTTTAGATAGGACCGTGCTTATATTCTGAAGGGATTTTTAAAATATAATAGCTCATAAACTCTAACTTCATGGGGGTAATAACAAAAGATATAAAAGTGGCACTTGAATGCCTTAAAAAAATATTTTTTTTATGGTCTACACCTTATGCATTAGAAATGATGCACGATGTCATGGATGGGCGGTCTAGAAGCGATCATGTTTATCTCTAATAAGTGCATTAGTAATAGCAGAAATAATGACAAAAACATCATGATTTGATTCCAAATCCTCTAAGACTTGACTTACAGAGATCCTAAGTTAAAGAAGTGAAACTCTGCAATGAAACATGCCTATTGAAAACTCAATCTCCTCAAAATACATCCTACCAATGTATATGGAGTATCCTCAAATTTTCTACAATAGGAGTTGGTCCCCCTGTGCGATAGGCATTTAATTATAAGCATGATTAGCACTATATTAAGCATATTGAACCAATTCCTATTGGAATAAAATACAAGAATATGTCATGCACTAGAATATGTCCAACTGAAGATAAGGAAGAAGAAGTTCGTATATGCGAATGAGAGGGAATATTACTGCTCAGGAAAAAAAAAGAGTCCAATGAGACCAATGCAGTGGATATATATTTTTTAAGTCTTTTTTGGTGTACAAGGAGTTTAAAGAGATTTTTTTGATAAAATCCTCAAGCTAGAATCAACTTTTACCCAAGAGCCTGTCCATCAAGAGAGATATATATATATTTTTTTTTGCTTAAAGAGATTTTATTAATAAATCAAAATAAAGACTACAGAAAAAGATAGTAGGTAGGATCGGACCTTGACAGGGTCAATTTCTCAACAACATCGGGCAAAACATTTGCAATTCTCCCATTAGCCATCCATAGACCCTTACATTTATGTTTTAAAATATCCAGGGCAAGAGGTGAAAGATATGACTTGAAGATATGCAAGTTGGATAATTGTGCTTTGCCAGGTTGACTTGAAAATATTTTTTTTTTAAAAAATATTGACTCCATCAATATATATTTTTTGTAGATTTGTGAAAATTATATTGCTTTTAGAAAACATAATCTCAATGGAGATACACCAATAAGCACACATAAATATCTTTTTCCATTTCAATCATATCCAATGTGGGATACAAATAATGTCTAACTGATGTTTCAGTATTTTGAAAATTTCCAACAACTCAAGTTCTCACCAAGATATATTTTATTGCAGCATTAAAAGAATATTTTTTATAACATCACAATGTTTTCAAATACATTATGAGAAAAGAAAATATTACAAGAGAAATGGAAGAAAATAAAGTAGTCTTGGCACTTCTGGTTTTTTAATTGTTAGAAAATTAATCCATTTTTTGTGACGTTTATCTGATAAAACATTCAATATTTAAAGGGCAAGCCTCTCCTTATTTTCAGCTTATATAAGAAATTTCATAAGTTCGATCCTTTGGAATCCACTTTTGGTCTATACAGATAGACCAAACACACAACCTCCCTTAATTGCACATGTCAACTAATTTTTGGTCAAATTCGAAGTTACTAGACTGTTGAATTGACTATGCACAGATTCGAATGAATTGTTGACCATTAAATTTTTGGAGTCGAATTGGAGATGATAAAAATCATGATTAGAACTGATTTTTATCAAAAAAGGATGGTCCTAGGGAGTCCTTCAAACTCCCATCCCCATCCCCATCCCCATGTGAATCTCTAGGTGATTCTCACATGCGTGAGCTATACATTTGAGCTTATTTTATCCTAAACTTGCACTTAGGAGAGGGGCTCTCACATTTAAATATTCAATTCCTGCTTGTTATGTATTGTAGTTGCTGTCTGTCCCAGGGCACAAATTGAAACTAAAAGCGCAGGAGCAGGAAAGAGACATGTTTACCAATTTATCAGTCTTGTAAACTTCAGAAAGTGATGCTCCCACCATGGACTACTCACTCACCCACCACTTTAATAATGCTTTACATAAACCTTTCTGCTGTAAATTCTTACAAATTCAATACGAAGTAGGAAAATAAATCTCGAAGAACCATCGCAATTCGTTGGATAGGGGTCCCCTACGGCCTACATGGAGTCCAGAATCCAGATGAAAGTCTTGCAGGATTTTGGACCCCACCTTTCATTGGGGCCTGCTTTGTGGACATCGGGTTTAAGAATCTTGCAACGCTGTTGTGTGGGACTCTCCCATGTGAAAATTCCCACAGGATATAAAATGGCGTCTCTTATGTGCGTGTGCCACTCAGCGCGCATACCTTTCATGCGAAAATGTTTTTAAACTGATTGATTTGACGGATCTATGTTTTATGTTTTCTGCTGTCTTATTGCTAATATAAAAGCATTTTAGGCAATTTTTTTCCAAAAAAAAAAAAAAGACAGGTTATAGACCTAAGAAGCAGAGAACCATTTATTATATTAAAAAAAAATTAAGAATACCAAATTGTAGAAGTCCTCTATTTTTGAAACTTTTCATGGAATACTAATAAGTTGGTGGTTAAGTGGCTTTGACACTTTAGTTCCACAAATATTTGGGTTAGATCTTTGAATTCTCAACTTAGAGTATCACTCTTTATCATTAACCTAATGTTGTTAAAAGAAAAAAAGAAAAAAAAAACATTTCTCTACAATGAATTCCATGTAAAAACAAAAAAGGAAAAGAAAAGAAAATTTGCTAAGAAAATTGTTGCCTAGAACCATGTCCTTAATACACTTGATTAATGTAGTAATTGGTATGACTCATTCTGAAATTGCAATTGGGTCTGATGCTATCTGTCTAGTTAAAATTAATTTTCATGGGATTCTTCATCACAGTTCCTTTCCTCCATTCACAATGTGGAACTATCTTTCACTTTCTTTTAATAAATGTTCAAAGCCAAAGCACCGACCCCACAACATTCAGAGGTGAGCAGTGGAGTATATGGGAGAGCTTATCTTCTTGTGTGCATTGCTGCATTTCCGGTCCACTCCTGTTAGATTTTTCAGGGTCCACACCTCTTAGATGTTTTTAAACAGAAAAATAGGCACCACATAGAGGAAACCATAGCCACCTCAACTAGGAGCAATGTTATAATCCCAGGTTTTGATGGGGCCCACAAAATTGTATCAGGGAAAGAGAAGTGGGAACTGTAGAGGAATATTCGCATATTCCACTCGTGATATAAATGCTGCATGCTTCCCACTATGATCCCGTGGCAGTTGCTCTGTCTCTGTTGGGAGTAGGAATTGACTAAAGACAAGATTAGACAGATTTGTAATCATAGGATCATGACTCCAATTTAACTTCGTTGAGGGTCCACAATTCTACGCGTCGATTTCTTCGTTTTGGTCGTTGATACACAACAATCTTGTGGGTCCCACCATTGGAGATGATATGCTCACCATTTTCTTGTCTTTTTCAATATTTTCTTTTGTCAGTTGGTTTGGTAGAGAGTTCAAATTCATGTATCCTAGTATCAGCTAATGCCTCCAATAATTTGATTTGCAACTCGGAACCTCATCAATTACAATGGATTTATGCAAGCAATCAAAGCAACCGATTTGAAACCAAACCGTAGGTTGCATACAGATTTTGCTTTTGAGAAAAACTCTAATTACTAATTAATGATAGCATGTACAGGAACAGATATTTTCTCCTACCATTGGACTGTATGTTCAGTGTAGCTTTATGATTATGAGTCCTGATACTTGGTTCGATCGATCTTCAGTAAGTGTATCCCTTCTATTTGTTGCTTATCGGTCTCGCGCTAAATACTATTGGACACTCACATGACTTTTACTCGTTGGTTGATAGGATTTGAAAAATGAAACAATTAAGCGACACTAAACTTCGAAATTATTAAGTCAAGGATTCGGACAACTTGGTAACCTTGTCCTCAAGAAGAGCACATTTCAATCTGCCTGCTGCCTTATACCAAATAATAATAATAATTTGCATGCTACCATTTGTAGGCATGTATCTTTGCCCATAATAAGATCTTTCGATCCTCCTAACCCCCACCTAGAGGAACAAATCTTTATGATGTGTAATCTTCTTCAATGACAAGACCTTTCCATCCCCTACCACAACCTCAAGGTGTTGATTTAGATGAGCTTCATGTGAGCATAGGAGCATCTTCTTTTATTAGATTTCTTGAAGAAAATTCATGGTGTTGGTAATACATAGATATGATGTGATAGTTTGTTCATCATATTTCAACCACATAAAAAATTCCAAATCCCATCCTCCCAAAATATCAAAGTATAATTTTGGAAATTTCACCTACAGGATAACTTTTGAATTACAAATTCATCATAACTCCATCCAAGTATAGGATTTGGAAATTCCACATAGGGGACAACTTTTGAATTACAAATTCTTCATATATGAATTCTTTGAATTATAAGTAAAAGAATAGTCCATAGGTGTTTTCTGTTGTTCTCTAAATGACAGATCTCTCCATCCTCAACCTGTAATATTTCAGAAATGAAAAATGCCAAAACGAACTAAACAAACTCTTTCTTTGAAAGAATTCAAAGAATTCATGTTTGAAGGATTTGTAAATTTTTCAAAAGTTGTCATGTATATTTCCTAAATTAGCCTCCTATTGGGTGAGGACTTGCCAATGGAAAGATGTTAGAATTTTGAAATTTTTAATTATTGCAACCTTTTCAGGTCTAGAATTGAAAATTCTCGCAAAGAAATATATCATTTTTAAATATAAGGGGACGATTCTTACATCAAATGTGCCAACATCCAAATTCTTGTAAAAATATTCTTTCAAAGAAATGGGCCAAAAGTATCCCTCCCTCTCTCTCTCTCTCTCTTATGAGGAGTTTAGCCAAAAATGATGGCCAATTGGGTTCAGACCAAGTGGGTCCAGTGTTTTAGTTAGTTTTTCTAATTGTATTAGGAATTTCTTATTTATTAAACAGTGGTTTCTTAATATCATTATGACTTTCCTTTGTCTACGAATACAGTTCTTTGGAGCTAAGAAAGTGGTGGTTATATATATATTATCGTAATCTATAACACTACACATATATTGAGATTTCATGGCTGTGGATTCACAGATTGAAGGAAAACCTAATAGAAATTAGTTTTTCATGAACGTTGGCATCTTTGTCGAACTACGTAAATCTCTTGTCTTCTTGTGTAGTTCATTGTTGATCTTGGTTGCTTTGTTGATTTTGATTCCTTATACACAAGCACACAATAGTGGTGTCATGCCCACAACATAAACATAGTCCAAAGTTCTAACTCGATTTTAAGTCATAAGTGGGCTTTAAAAGGATGCTTGGTATTTCATTTATGGGATATTTGACCCCTGAGCCCCGCAAGGGACAATGAGCCAAAGCGACCTACTCTATGCACAGGTGCAAAAGAGGCATTGGCAGCAATAAAGTATTCAGAAGCTTGGTCTGTATGTGGACCCAGATCTTATTTTTGTCAAAAAGAGAAATCTACTTTTGCCCATTCCACTAAAAAATTAGGCTCAGGGCATGTAGCCCTAACATGATGCCGTTTTTTAGTTCACCAATGATTCTAGACGGATATATTGCTGTTTATCAACAAGAATTCTGGGGAATTTTGTCCGGGTTTTATGAATTCTGCAAATGTTGCCCCCAGTTTATAATTATACAAATGCTCAAATATAATATAGCATTTTGAGAATTGAGATTTTTAAGATTTTATCGGCCAAAGTGACATCTCACATAATTGATTTTAAAAATTACTAGCACTTCAAGGCCCGCGCTGAACATAAGCCATATAAAAAAAAGTTAATTTATTAAAAATTATTAATATTTAAATAAAGTATAAATAAATATTATCATATAAGTCATAATACAAACCTAGTCAAAATTGAAATTAAAAAATAAAAAATTTTAAAAAAAATTATGTTTTAGTTCTTGTACTTGTTTCAACACATGCCCTTATTACTTCTATAGCACTTGTTTTATCTCGTGCACTTGATTCAACTCCTTCACTTGTCTCGACAAAGTTATTGGTTTTTGGGATTGTATTAGAACTTCTTGATCCAACATATTGAAATGTTACATTTTTCTTAATAATTTAATGTTGCACGTATTCAACATTCAAATAAATTACTAAACGTAAATGTTATATAAAAAAAACGTTGATGATATTTTATTAGAACTTATATCTTTCAATTTTGACAACAAAAAAGTTGATTCTTTACTTGATATGATAAAAAAAAGGTTTAATGATTATTATCATATAAATAATAACACATACATAGTTAAAATTGAAATTAAAATACTAAAAATTTTAAATATATATATTTAAGTTCTTGCACTTGTTTTAACTCTTATAACACTTGTTTCATCTCATGCACTTATTTTAGCTCTTTTGATTGTCTCGATAAAGTTATTGGTCTTTGGGATTGCATTAGAACTACTTGATCCAACATAGTGAAATGTTATATTTTATTGATAATTTGATGCTGAGCATATTCAACATTCAAATAAATTACTAAAAGTAAATGTTATTTAAAAAACATGTCGATTATACTTTATTTTAACTTATATCTTTCAATTTTGACAACAAAAATGTTGATTCTTTGCCTGTCATGATAAAAAAAATTAAAGTTTATTAAAAATTATTAATATTTAAATAAAGTATAAATGAATATTATCATATAATTCATAACACAAACATAGTTAAAATAGAAATTAAAAAACTAAAAATTTAAATAAAAAATTTATATTTTAGTTCATGCACTTGTTTTAACTCCTATAGCACTCGTTTCATCTCGTGCACTGGTTTCATCCCATGCAATTAGTTAACTCCTTCGCTTGTCTCGACAAAGTTATTGGTCTTTGGTATTGCATTATAATTTAAATTAAGGGCTGATATGGTACATTAGATCTTAGGATTTTATTATTTTTAAATTATATATATAGGATTGTGCAAGGCCATGTTCAGCCTAGGTCCTAGGCTCATATTATCTCAATCAAGTAGCATGATTGATCATAGGTGAGTCGAACAATGAGATGAGCTCTTATCCTATCTTTTTCTTTTCTTTTCTTTTCTTTTTTGGCATGTTGTTTGGGATTTTGTACAAGAATGGTGGGGCCCACTTGGGTTGACCTTTGTACCATGGCAAATCAAATATGTTTAACTTACAGGATTCAAGTGGATTTAATCCAAAATCTAGTCCCTTATTTGTTGGATGGAGGGCTAACCAATCCTTTATCTTGGTGGGGCCACCCATGTTGGTACCAAAACATGTGATCCAATGGTGAATTTTGACTTAAATTGGGTGGAATGGATGCTTTATGGGTTTAATTCCTTTTGATCAACTCATTTGACTCTTTGTGCCCTTTTATAAATATTATGATGAAATTAAAATAATCACGTGATATTAAAAGATCTTGATCATTCATGACCCAAGGATCTTTTCGTACAGGATTTATTTGACTCTTAATATTTAAAAATTAACAATTTTAAAAGATTTTAACTTGATTAGTCTTGTGATTTAGGGTGGACTTAATACTTGGTGCATTCATTAAGGGCATGCCCAGCAGGATCCAACTGACTAGGTGCAATGTTCAATGGTTGGCCATAATCAACTCTATGCACTTGCATTTAATTCAAAATACAGTTCCTTATTTGTTGCGTGGATGGCTGACCATGCCTTCATTTTGGTGGGGCCATCCACGGGCCCATGGTCATACCAAAACATGTGATTAAGGGTGAAAATATATATTATCATCATTATCATCAAAGCCTTATTCCAACCATGTTGAGGTTGGCAAGGGTGAAAATATATATAGTGAGAGAAAATAGGTGGAGATAAAATATGACGGTGTAGATAGATTTTACAACAATTTGTGGAGTATGGTATGTATAGGGTGGAAAGATTTTTGGGAAGGACTTAAAAGACAGATATTATGACTCTTCTTCATGTTATAAGGTAGAGAGAAAATAGGAGATTAGGAGATGTGCTCATAACATATGTATAAGGTGGAGAGAAAATAGGAGATTAAGAGATAATCTTGTAGAGAAATTTAGAGAGATATTATAGGAAAGGGATTCCTTTATTGTGTGTGCGCCACTTTTCGCTCTCCCATGCTCTCTCGCGAAAGGGAAATTCTCTTTATATATATATATAATTATCATTTAAACATAAAATTTGGAATTTTTTGGGGGATAGGAGTTCTTAACATAGTCAGTTTCCATAAAAAATACCTCCAAGTGAATGGGCTTTATTAGGGCTAGCAAAGTCTCTGTTAGCACGCGGGTGCAACATACCTACATGATTCAACAAATTTTGAAAATTAAATATTAAAAGTTCTACTATAGTAGTTGACTTCTTCACCCTGCTATTGCTTGCACCACTCAAATAAAAATTCTAGGTCTACCATTGATTAGGACATGTTCTTTTACCAGAATTTCTAGGAAGAAATTTCAATTTTAAGAATTCATAGATATAGGATCTATTTGGAAGACACTGTGGAAACGGAAGCCTAGGTTTCTTCTTTCGTAGCAACGGTTTTCTATCCCCTTTGATGAGAAACATAGATCCACGCTTTGAGGGGATTCCATTCGAAAATGAAGGAGCACCAGAGATCATGGGACAGATTCATATATTGCACCAAACAATAGAGGAAAGATCTTTAATTTTTGGCTCTTTGTCTCCCTTAAGTTTCAACTGCAATGCTCTCTGCACAAATAAGCCCATAATGTCATGGCCTATCCACTTGGCATTTGCAAATGCTATGTTTTGTCGCTAGAATTAAAATTTCTAGTTACCTAAAAACATTACCTTTGGCATTTTCAAAATTTCAACCATCCTTTACATTTGTAAATCCTCCACCCAAAGGAGGATTCAGAAATTCCGCCATAAGATGATAATAGCGGCGGACCCATTTGTTAGCCTTGCGAGTGTGCACCCCCCCCCTAAAGATTTCACAAAGCCCCATAAAGTTTTTAATATTTTAAACTTTTTTTACATATGGCCCAAAGATTTCACAAAACCTTTTTAAGTTTTTAATAATTTTTAATATTTTTACATATGGCCCCCTCAAAACTTTTAGAAAACTCCCTACATATTTTGAAAACTATATTTATCTTTTACATCTGGACCTCCCTAAACATTTTTTTTGTAGATAGTGGCCCCCCCAAGAAAAAATTCATGGGTCCACCCTTCGATGATTAGATTTCACAATATTGGAGAAAATTTCTCATTGTTTAGCGCCTATTTGGATGCAAAAGAAAGTACAAGAAAGTATTATTTTGTAGAATATAATCTTTCACTTTTTAAAGAAAAAATCTTGTACGTTTAGTAACTCAATAAAAATACTAAGACAAGATCATTTTCTTTAAAAAAAAAATCTATTTCTCCTATAACTCCCTCATGTAGAAAACTTTCTACAATATAAAATCTTTTAAAAAAATAATTACAAAGTGGTAGAATAAAGACTTTACTTCACCAAAACTATTATGATGTATTTGTTTATATATATATGGTAAAATAAAGTCAAGGTAAATGTCACATCATGGTAAAGATGGGATAAAGTAAAAGTTGGATAAAGCATATGGCAAAGTAAAGTGGGAGGGAATGGTAAAGTAGTTTATTTTTGTGTGACTTTATTTTATAACATTTTACTGTAGTTTTGTATGATCAATAAAAAGTGACTTGCGATAAAGTGACTTGTTTACATGCGTGGCAAAGTAAAATAAAGATTAATATCACATCATGGTAAAAGGTGAGGTAAATAAGTTAAATAAAGTGGTAGAGTAAAGTAAAGACTTTACTTCGCCAAATATATCATAATGTGTTTGTTTACATATATGGTAAAGTAAAATAAAGGTAAACGTCACATCATGGTAAATATGTGGTAAAGTAAACGTTGGATAAAGCATATGGTGAAGTAAAGTGGGAGGGAATGGTAAAGTAATTTCTTCTTATTTGACTTTACTTTATAATATTTTACAGTAGTTTTATATGGTAAAAAAAAGTGACTTTTCTACATGTGTGGTAAAATAAAATAAAAATTAATATCACATCATGGTAAAAGGTGAGGTAAAACGAGTTAAGGTAAAATAAGTCAAATAAAATGGTAGAGTAAAGTAAAGACTTTACTTCACCAAACTTATCATGATGTATTTGTTTACATATATGATAAAGTAAAGTAAAGGTAAATGTCACATCATGATAAAGATGGGGTAAAGTAAAAGTTAGATAAAGTATATGGTGAAGTAAAGTGGGAGGCAATGGGAAACTAGTTTCTTCTTGTTTGACTTTACTTTATAATATTTTACTGTAGTTTTATATGGTAAATAAAAAGCGACTTTTCTACACGTGTGGTAAAATAAAATAAAAATTAATATCACATCATGGTAAAAGGTGAGGTAAAATGAGGTAAGGTAAAATAAGTTAAATAAAATGGTAGAGTTAAGTAAAGACTTTACTTCACCAAATCTATCATGATGTGTTTGTTTACATATATGGTAAAATAAAGTAAAGGTAAACGTCACATCATGATAAAGATGGGGTAAAGTAAAAGTTGGATAAAGTAAATGGTGAAGTAAAGTGGGAGGTAATGGGAAATTAGTTTATTTTTGTTTGTCTTTACTTTATTACATTTTTTCAGAGTTTTATATGGCAAATGGAAAGTGACTTGTGATAAAATGACTTATTTACATACGTGGTAAAATGAAAAAAAAAGATTAATATCACATCATGGTAAAATGTGAGGTAAAAAAGGTGACATGAAGTACGTGGTGAAGTAAAGTGGGAAAAAGAGTTGCAAAGTTGTTGTTTTTAGCATTTACTTTACTTTACTACATTTTACCATGATTTTAGGTGATAAAAAAGCAGCTTATGGTAAAAAAAAAGCAGCTTATGGTAAAAAAAAGTGGCAATTGAACTTTACTACATTACTTTTTTTTATCCAGACATAGTAAATTACATATAAATTAAAGTACCTAATAAGAAATTATTTTAGTAATGAACTTTACTTTAATTTAAGATCTTCCAAACAATTAAATTATAAATCTGTAATATTATTCAAAAACTGCCAAACTGAAAAAATATCACAATATTTTAATATTACACTATTCGATTCTATACTATTTTATTCTTACATTATTTAAACCTATAAATATTTTATTTTGTAAACATCCAAATGGGCACTTGGTAAAACAACTTTCTCCTTGCAAGAAAAGAAAAGGAAAAAACTTTTATTAGTAGCTTTTTATTTTCCTTGAAAAGGGTTAAGATATAAGATTGAGCAGGGGTTAGACCCCATGAGGTATCATGTGAAGTGGAGAAAACATAGAGAAAATAAGTAATGAAAAGAATAAAAAAAATATAATAAGCCATTTAAAGAAGAGAAAAAGTAGGGAACTCATTTATTGCAACATCCTCATTCGTTGAATGATGGGGCCCTTTCAATAATTATAGCTACACAAATATAAATGCGAATAATTTGCACATAAACTGATGTGGATAGACAACTAAGCAAGAGAATCCATAGATCTTAAACTCAACAAAACTTAACCAATGGTAATGTCTCTCAATATCAGCTCATGTGCAAATTATATGCATTTATGTGTGTGTACATATAATTATTGGGGCATTTTCACTTGCAAAATCGCCAGGCCCTGGTGCATGTGAATAATTAGAATGGCATGTGTGATGTCCGCACCTTTGTTTGGGCCACGGGGGATGGGTGCATGTGGATGTGCTCATCCTTGTGCTAAGCCAAGTTTCTCAACCTGTTGCCCCGTTGTCGCCTACATTTTGGGTCAAGAATGAGGTCTAACCAAGGTTTGTGAGATCTTAATTCCAACTTTAAACTTCTAATTTACAATAATTGTGTTGTATAAAATTATAAACAAGCTCTTATTTCCTGAGGCAATTGGGTCTTGTAGGAATTGTAGAAATTGGGTTCACCTTTTAAAAGTTCCAGTGTAGAACCTATCATTTGCATCATTATGAAAATTCATGACTTTATTTTCACCCAAAAACATATAAATTTTGTAATATCCACTTTAGCAAAAGAAAAAAGAAGCTCTAAAAAAATAAGCCGCTCTGTTAGTTTTTTTAAGAAGCAAAAGGATTAATATGTAAATAATTTCTAAAATTAGAAATTTATAGAGGTCTACCAAATGCTCTAATATGGACATAAGTTTTAAATAAAAAATAAGAGCTTATTCTTATAGCCACTAAGTTACCAAATGGGCCCTTAGACTAAGTCTACAAAAATGGACTGTGACTCAGGTCACCAAGCAGAGTAGTAAGAAAGAAATTGTGGTCGCTTGCTCAACTTTGGGACCTAAAAATGACAAAGTTGGCTCACTTAAGTGACGGCGAGTCAAACTGTTTGTATTTTTTTTTTTTTTACTTTCTTCTAATGAACTATAGCTAGTAGCTCAACTGTACCTCCATGGGCCTAGTATAGTTGAGTAATTGTTATTACAAGAATCTGGCCCAAACCCAGCATGTCTGTCTTAGAATGTCAATTGGCCCTGGCCCATATTCTTGGTAGCTTCCAGCCCAAGTGGGCCCTACGACCACTAAAGTACAGTTAAGCCAGTCTATAGTGGTCGGGACAGCTGAATTTGTCATTGTGTTTCATCCAGATCGCCGCTATAGAGGCGAGACCGACATTTTTGGCCTTTGGGCCTACCCAAGTCGAACCAAACAGCACAACGTCTGCAGATACTCGGCCAGGGGCCCGGGCGAAGGCCACGGTTGAAAATAATATCTGTTAAGAGGACTGTCAGGATTCTACTTCCAAATCAGCTTACATGGTAGGCCAACCAAGGATAAAAATGTTTCTATTGCCCAAACAAAGTTTCTTTTTGGTACCCAGCCAACAGGGTTGGGACATATGGGAGAACCCAGTTATGGGGAAATTACGTGGGGAGAAAACCAGCTTATGTAGGGAGATGCTGTAGGGAAATTAGCCCAGGATCTGGAATTAATGACGGCATATACAAATCACACAATCTCAAGCAAGCAATTAAGCAACCACGAAGAAGATGACACACGAGCCATTATGTGGTTCGACAACCTTGCCTACTTCTACGGAGAAAAGCACTTCACCTCCTTAGGGTTTTGGGTTACACATCATATTAATACATAGACCCTGTTTTTTTTGCCACCAAGAAAACCCATACATAATGTCTAAAATACCTCCTAACCCTAAGCATCGGTTCTGGTTAAACCAGACGACGGATCTGGCTAAACCAGAATACAAGACAAAAGCCAACAGATACAACCCCCTCAACTGGGAAAGAAACTTGCTCAGTGCTCAAGCTGGGAGGGAACTCAGGGAACAAACCATGGGCATGGTAGGGTGACAAATGGGATATTCAACCAACTGAGCTATGCCTACACAGAGTTTGAGATGATGGTGAAGGCCAATTATAAGAATGGTTACTGACCTAACCAATGATGGAAACATGGCGAGACCAGCCAATAACAGAAAGCACATGAATGCTCTCCACAAATGATAGAAATTAGAAACAGCAGTCGACCCCATCAGAGATTTGAAAAAAAAAATGGATGGAAAGCCAGGCCGCACATTGCTCATATGTGTATTACGTGTATATAATTATTCTCTATGATTTTCATCTTTCTATGCGTTCATCAATAAACTGATAATATCTTGAAGAAAACCCTAGAACTCGAAGGCAAATTCTGTGAATTTAAAAGCGTCCAGACTAGGATCTCCCATGGGTGTCTAGAGCCAAAAAATTATCTAAGAATTACAAAAATCCTGTGGTAAAGTTTTTTAATGGGGCCCACTTATTGAAATTCCTAGAGCGTTTATATTTTAATAAATGATCCCACTGAGGAGCATTACAAGATTTCTAGTTTCATTATTGTGGTGGCAAATATAAAAGATGGGCCAATACTTTCTGTTAGAAGATATATATCTACGCTGGGCTTGGGCACCTCAGCCAAGTGTAAAGGATATATATCTACGCTGGGCTTGGGCACCTCAGCCAAGTGTAAAGGGCTTAGACTGATCATTTCACTATCCCCATTAAAATTTCATGGCCAATGGGCTTCAACGACATGCCACATATTTATTATAACATTCTCTTACTTAGCAAATCAAACAAGAGTTTTTGTTTTTTTGGTCTTTTTTTTAATTATCTAATTGGCTTATGATTGTTGAGACTGTGGAAAATCAATTGGAACAAATCCTTCCTGCAGGGGAGATTATTTTGGGGTCGGACAAAGTACTCCAAACTTGATACAAACGCAAACCATTGTGTGACTGATATTAAACGTCTTTTATTTGAAGTTTTCAGCTTCATCTCATGACGCCCACTTTTCTTTAAACCAATCAGTCTCCATGATTTTTCCATAAACTTGATTGACGATGGCAAAATGGTGAGAGCAGCAGATACAATTGTGGATCCCTTGCTCTTCTGCTATTAAATTTGAACAAATTTAAAGTTAGAGGGGTACCATCTGATGAGTGATAAAGGACGTGAGGACTGAGGACCGAATAGCATGCGGTGACCATATATGTGTGCTGCTTTGGTGGGGCTAACATAAAGGAAAACAAAAAAACAGAAGAAAAGAAAATCCTAACCATAAAATGGAGTAAGCTATGAAAAACCTACTAATGAAGGGGAATTAGGGATACGAGATTCAAAAAAACGTAGCTCTTCAAGCTAAAATGTGTTAGAGATCCCTAAATAACAATGACATTTTATGTGTGATGAAATGCCTAGCTATTACTTTGATGAAACTGAAGTTCGTATTTTGCAAATACTAAGGTTCATAGCATCAAATACTCAGGTTTCAATTCCGGAAACTAAAGTTGACAGAACAAAATAATAAGGTTACAGTGAAACGGAGAGGACTTCATTTAAACTAATTTATCTCAACAAAAATGAAGATGAAGATTCAATAGAAGAAACTTATTCTCTTGATCTTGAACAATGAAGAAACAACAGCTAATCGATAGAATACATATATATGGGACCTTAAGTTTTCACTCAATGAAGCACCAATGTAAAAAGATACATGACTTAATATATAGACTCAACTTCTTATCGGAGATTAAACATCTCATAATTGCTTATACTTCTCTAGACAATCAGCATAATGAGAAAGATGATTGAGTACATAGAAAATAAAAAGAAGACATATAGGAAAACAAAGAAAACTACAAGAAATAATGAATAGAGTAGTGAACCATATTAAGTACTGGTAGCTGCATAGAATAGTGAACCCATCATGAAATCTGGTTTACTTCTGATAGCTCCTCTCAAGCTAAATTTCTCTTACTTCAAGCTAGGTCTTCATCTTGATGAACAAATCACTCTTCAAAGGCTTGGTGAACATGTATGCTACCACGTCTTGAGATTTACAAAATTTGACTTTAACATCTTCATCATTCACTAATTCTCAAATGAAGTGGGACTTGATCTTTATGTGCTTGTTTTTACTATGAAACATAGGATACTTCGAGAAATATCTGGTTGATTTGTTGTCACAAAATAGTTTTATGGCTCCTTCTTGTTCATGATTTAGCTCCTCCAAAAATCCACCATAACCACCAAACTTCATAACCGGTGGTAGCAAGAACAATATATTTTGCTTCAGTTGTAGAGAGGGTTACAACAAATTGCTTCTTTGAAGAGCACGAAAGTGCACTAGAATCAATATTGAAAACATACCCTCAAGTACTCTTGCAATCATCACACTTCCAGCCCAATCACTATCACAAAAGCTAACCAAACTTGGATTTTTAACTTTGTAATAGTAAAGACCATGATTTTGGATTCCTTTCATGTATCTTAAAATACTTTTTCTGGCTTCCCAATGAGCATCTCTTGGAGATTTCATGAGTCGACTAAGCATGCATACTGAATATGTAAGATCAGATTTTGTTGTTGTTAAGTACATTAAACCATCATTAAGACTTTGATAAAGAGTTGGATCCACCACCTTCTTTCCGTCATTTATCCTTAATTTCTAATCAACTTCTATGGGAGCATTAATGAGTTTTGCATCTTCCATCCTAAACCTTTTCGAAAATTCTTTTGCATATTTCTTTTGAGAAATGAAAATTCCATCTTCATTTTGATTTACTTCAATTCCAAGAAAATAGTGAAGTATACCCATATTAGTCATCTCAAGTCATGCATCATGACTATTTTGAATCTTCAAACATTTTAACACTACTCCTGGTAAAAATCAAATTATTCACATATAAGCAAGCAAGGAGAATCCCACCTTGAGGACTTTTCTTGACATAGAGAGTGTGCTCATGAGGTGACTTGTGAAAACTACTTTCTTCAAAATATGTATCAATGTTTTTGTACCATGCCCTTGGTGCTTGCTATAGACCACACAAAGCCTTTTTCAATTAGTGTATTTTCATCTCTGCGTGCTTTTTCACATAGCCAGTAGGTTGATCAACATAGACCTATTCTTCTAAGGTATTTATCCAACTACACCTCTTGCATTTAGCTTGGTCTTGTACATCTACTTTACTCCAATTGTCTTCTTGCCTTTTGGAAATTCGACCAACTCCCAAATGTCATTTCTTTGGACTCAATTTCTTGATCCATAGCTTCAATACACCATTGTTCTTTAGAGGCTTCTTCAAATGTAACGGGATTGGTATCTACAATCAAAGCAAAATTCATCCCACCATTAGTAATTATAACACAATCACTAGATGGATACTTTTTGGATGGTTGATGTGGCCGGCTAGATCTCCTTGGTGCAAGTGTTTCTTTATGATCAACATTTTGACCCAAACTCACCCTTGATGATGATGATGATGATGATGATAACGATGACGGAGAGCTTGGAACTCTATCATTTTGTTATTCTAATTCTTTATCAAGCAAAATAGAATTTTGCTTCTTCTCATTTTCATTCCATTCCCATGACTCTTCTTCATTGAATTTCACATCTCTACTAGCAATAATTTTGGTAGTCAATTGATTAAACAACTTATTTGCCTTGGATTTTTTACTATAGCCAATGAAGATGCATTTATCTGATTTGTCAAACAATTTTCTTCTTTTCTCATCCGGTACATGTGAATAGGCAATGCTACCGAATATTCTCAAATGGCTTACACAAAGCTTATGACCACTTCAAGCTTCTTGAGGGGTCATATTTTGAATGCTTTTTGATGAGGCACAATTGAGAAGATAGACCGCACAAGCTATTGCTACAGTCCAAAATGAATTAGGCATTCTTTTGGCTTTTAATGTACTTCTTGCCAAATTCATAAATGTTCTATTTTCCCTTTTCGCAACACCATTTTGTTGGGGTGTATAACGAGTGGTGAGTTGATGCCTAATTCCATTTTCTTTCAAGAATTCATCAAACTCATTCGATACCTAGTCACCACCACGATTGGAGCACAAAGTTTTCAACATAAAACCACTTTGCTTTCAACCATGGTCCTGAAAGTAATGAAATGGCCAAAGACTTCGGAATTTTCTTTTAAGAAATATCTCCAAGTTTTTCTATTACAATCATTAGTGAAAGTGAGAAAGTAGCGATTACCTCCAATTGAAGTTGTATTCATAGGCCCACATAAATTTGAATGCATTAATTGAAGTGGACTCGATGCTCTCCAAGCTTTGCCAATAGGAAAAGAGTCTCTATGATGTTTTCCAAGTGCACATCATTTATAAACTTGGTCTTGACAATCCATATTAAACATGCCTCTCACCAGATGCTTTTTACACATCAAAGATCATGAGCTTAAACTCAAGTGACCAAACTACAGATGCCATAGCCATGAACTGTGTTTTATGATTGCACTAAAACATGGAAAAGATTCATATTGGATGTTCAAACCAAACATCTTATTTGTTCTTGTCTCTAATTATATAATGATCACCTTTGAAATGAATATCATGCCCTTTGTGAAAAAGCTGTCTAATACTAAGAAGATTATGATTTAAGCCTCGTACATATAAGACATTAGAAATTTTCTTTTGTCTCCATTCTTTGTGCGAAGGAGGACATCACCACATTCCTGTGTTGGAAACCTTCTATCATCACCAATCTTGACTTTGGATTGAATGGAATTGTCAAGATTAGCAAACACATCTTTGTTGCTGGTCATGTGGTTACTACAACCACTATCAAGATATCAAATATCACTACAAACATTTTCACTATATTGCAAGCAAGTAGGACAGTTTCATCACCTTCCTTTTCTTGAACATTTTCATGCATAAAACTTGATTAATTTTGTCCTTCATCAACTATCTTTTTTCTACTATATGCTTGCATGTGTCTATATTTTTTGCAATAGTGGCATTGTATATGAGAATAGAAAGAGCCATGATCTTTTCCTCTTCCTCGTGCTCTACCTCGTCCTCTTGTAGGAGCATTGTTACTATGAGAATCATGAGATTCAAGTTCTCTCTCATGTTTCTCATGTGTGCCACGTCCATAGTTGCTTCTTCCTCTTCCATGAGTGTGTCCTCCTCTTCTCTCTTTAGTACCTCCTTTTAAAGAAAGTTGAGATTGGAATGCTTATTCCAGAGGAGAAGAATCAAATTGCTTCATGTGAAGTCCATGGGATTGGAGTGATTCCACTAAACTTTGTACGGACCAAGAGGATAAATCTTTTGATTCTTCAATCGCAGCCACAGTATATTCTAACTTAAGGGTTATGCTTCGGAGGATTTTTTCTATAACTTGTTGATCTTCAATTTTTTCTCCATTTTCTCAAATTGACTAACAAGGGAGATAACTTGGTTGTAAAAATCTTCAACTGATTCAAATTATTTCATCTGTAGAGAATCAAACTCACTTTTGAGAGTTTTTAATCTTACAATCTTTACCTTGTCTTTTCCTTTATATGATGTGTACAGTGTGTCCCACACTTGCTTTGCTAAAGAGATTCTTTCAAAAACATCTTCATCCATTGCTCGAAAAATGAAAAACAAAAACTTCTTGTCCTTTTTGCGGTTCTCCTTTAACTTATTGAGTTGTTGTTGAGTGAGAATTCTTGGATCTACTGGTTCTTCAAAATCAGTTTCAACCATGTCCCATAAATCTTAAGATCCATACAACACCTTTGTTTGGATGCTGCATTGGTTGTAGTTCTTTCCACTGAATCGAGGAAGCTGTGGTTGTAGCATGCCGTTGGAGGCCATTGAATCACCTTGAACAGGGCTTTGGTACTACTTTGTTGAAATCCGCAACTACTACTTTGATGAAATTGAAGTTCGTATTCTAAGAATATTAAGGTTCATAGCAGCAAATACTCAATCTCAGTTTTGGGAACTAAGGTTGACAAATCATAATACTGAGGTTATAGTGGAACAACGACGACTTCACTTAAACTAATTTCTTAACAAAAAATCGAAGAAAAAGATTTGAGAGAAGAAACTTATTCTCTTGATCTTAAACAACAAAGAAAGAACATCTAATGGATATATAGGACCTTAAGTTTTTACTTATTGAAGCACCAATGCAAAGATATACATGACTCAATATAGATTCAACTTTTAATCCGGGATTAAACATCTCATAATTCCTTACACTTCTCTAGACAATCAATATAATGAGAAAGATGCTTGAGTACAAAGAAAATAAAAAGAGGACATATGGGAAAACAAAGAAAACTATAGGAAACAATGCATAGAGTAGAGAAGCATATTAAATACGCAGTTGGATAGAATCGTAAACCTATCATGAATTGTAAAAGCTAAATATTACCTTAACAAAACTCTCAGAAAAGTCAAGTATAAAGTAGGTAATTCATAAATCTGGAAGGGCGTTGTCGAGATAGTGAATTTAGTTACTGATAAGGTGGATTGGAATGTTGGTAATTTCAAAAACATCTTTGCTTCGAATGATAATTGGGTTCCGTGCAAAGAAGGTCTTAGGGCCTATTTCTTTACTAGAATTCTAGTAATTCATGTCTATAAGAAATTTAAATTCTCCAAAAGTTAAACCCTTAAGATAGGATTTCAAATCCCTCCTCTTGATGGAGCATTTGAAATCCCAGCCCAAATTTCTAGAGTGTGGAATTCAATGAATTCCAAACGGTCATTGAAGATCTTTTAACTAGTTAGAATTTGAAATTATGGTAAATAAAATATCACATTTCAAATGCCGGGAGACAAGATGTTGCATCATATCTACAAAACCCCAACATAGCAAATTCTCGTCAAGAGTATCAGTAAAGAAACATGCTATTAGAAAGTCTTTCTGTACCTTGTCAAACCCTAGTCTTACAATCAATGATTGATGGTGCTTGGATTAAGAACTGGAATGAATCCACAATTAAGACTACTTTAAAAATCCTTTTGATGTAGTGGATGTTCGTAAGATTTATATGCCTATGCATAATATATATATGTATATATATATATAAGGAAACAAGGACCTTTCCTAAAAATGGTTGACTCCCACTCAAATTGACGACATATAAGGTAATTATGAAAGGCAATCACAATTCCAACAATTCTATAAATTGAAAAGTTGTGTACAGATTCTCTTTCTCTCATAGTATTCTTTTATTCTGATGGAAAGGTCTTTAAATTGCCATTCAAGTAAGAGCATCCTTAACCCTAAAATTAGTTTGTTAGATGTGGTGTGCCCTGTATGTGCTAGTGGGTCACGTTTTCTTTCTCTTTGACCATGCTAGAGCTATATATAGTTTGGTTCTCATTTTGGACTCTTAGCTCATAAATCGAGCTTTTCGAACTTGATATATTGGTGAAAGGAATTTTGTAAATCAGGCCACCCAACCTTTAATCAGTATAAAGTAATTGACACTCTGAAGTTCCGGTCTTAGCCACTTGGTGGGCTATCTAGAAAGTAGCGAATGAATTTCTTTTCAGGGGAATCCTTTTAAAACCCATTAAAGCAATAAACTTTGTCAAAAGAATGATAGAGGAGCCTAATCTGCTTCTCAACACTGAAACTTTGAGCAATTCAAGTGGAGAACGTTACTCTATATATAGTGATTCAACATGGAGACTGTTCTAATAGTCTCTAACACAACTTATATAGGGCCACTAAAGGAAAAACCACATATGAATTATGATTAGTTTGAATGGCTCTTTCTTTGATGCATGAGCAAAATAATGCCAGAGGTTTCTTCTTCAAAGGAAGCCGAAATAGGTGGAGCAGTCTCTCAACGAAGGCGAGGATTGGGCAATTAGTCCAATCATATTGGACATTAAAGTCTTTTGTGAGTCTATTTATTAACTGGAGTAGTTGCCACCGAAAACAAAACTCCACATCTTGTATTTCCTGGGATGAAATGTTAAGAGGATTCAATAGTAATGAATTCCTAAATGAGAAATGTCAAGTCGCAATTTTAATATCTAAAATATCTCTCCTCTCTCTTAAAATCTCTATGTCATCATTCTTTCTTTTTACATGTTTCCTATATAATAAAAAAACACATAAAATCTCTCACTATACTACCAAAATCTCTCACCACAATCATGTCCTTCAAATGCACAAGTGGGTCCCAATAGAAGGTTTTTATTTGCTTTCTTTTTTTTTTTTTTGTTTGCATTCCTTTTTCTTTGAAATGAATTTCTCCTTCCTACCAAAAAAAAAAAAAAAAAAAAAAATCCAAGACTATCCTTCTAAGATACCAGACCACCAACCAAGTTTGGCTCAACACATGAGCCAACAATAGACTTGCTCCTGAACCATCTTTATACATACATACATGTCTATTAAGATTTTTCAAATCCAAATCACATGAATGCTCTCTTTTTTAATGACACATTATAAAAGGACTAGAATTTTCAATTACCTTTAAAATGGTTCTTTTTGGAGCTTCAGATTGTTGGGACTCTTTGAATTCAAATCTCCTATAAGTTCTAAAAACTATCGCAACAAATTTCCCAAATCTTAGGATTAATATCATAATTTTGCACAACCTTTTATTTTCATTAAGGAGAGATGGATCCATGTCCCATAGTGGGCTGCTTTTAGATTATGGCCATCAATTTACTCCCTTTTTTTTTCTTCTATTGTGGCAAGGACTAGTATAAGAAAAGTTAGTTTGAAAAGGATGGTAAATGTTAAAGATGTATATGCAAGGAAGGGTGGGGCCCATTGATGTAGTATGCATTGCATCCATGAACAAGTGGGGTAGTAAGGGTGTTCATGGGATGGGCTGGGCCAGGCTAATGCTTATCTAGTCCCAGCCCAACTTTAGAATTACTGGCCCAAGCTTGGGCGAAGCCCAAAATTGGCTGTAAGAGTCAGGCCCGAGCTCACCAGGCTGAATTGGGTTTTTTAATCAATTATGTGGCCATTTGAGTAATTGTTTATATTAATTAAATTAAATTATATGCAATCATTGCACGGGTCGGGCCAAGCTTTGGGCTTTCTATCACTTAATTCAAGACCAGTCCAATTATTAAAAGGGCTCTAATTACATATCCAAGCTGTGCTGGGCTCGGGCTAGCCTAGCCCAGGATCACCCCGACCTAAGTGGGGTGGTGTGTAGCAAGTGAATTTTCTCATCAAAATCCCCTCTATACTTATTTTTCATGTTATTGGAAATGTATTATTAATGCAATGTTCCAAGTATGTGGGTGAGTTTAATGGGCTTTTTTTAAAATCAATGTGTGTCATATAAGTTGGGGATTACTTCCATTTCATTAGCTACTGTAGCATAGTTGAGGTAATTAGATAATGAAATTTCCATTTTAATTCTTTCTTAGTTGAATAAGCAACAACACTACTATATAAGGAGAGAAGAGTCAACCAAAATCAAATGGCCAGAGTTTGTACCATTAGATTTGTGTCTCTTACCCTTTTTTTTGTATAGTTTAGTAATAAAAAATTTAAGGAAGAAATTTTGCTAAATTTATTTTTTCGTTTGGTTTTTACCTCATTCAGACTCTTGAAACCTACTTAAAATTTATTTATTTTCTCTTACGATTACATAATAATAATAATAATAATAATAATTATTATTATTATTATTTAAATATCATTATAATGACTATAATGTTCTTTTTTTTCTCTCTCATTACCGGCTACAATCATGGCTTAGGTATTTTGCTTTCCTATTGACCATTTTTTTCAAATACTTATATCTTTTATTTAAGATTTAAGATTTATCTTGAGTTCAAATATCGCTTCATTTTATATTATTTTATTAGTATCCCAAATCAATATAGGGTATAGAGATTTGTTATTGGCTTAAGATTTATACTCTTATACATCAACAACTTCAACTAAGAAACTTACATGATTGATTTGTAATTTATGTGAATTCATTGCACTTTTTTGTCCTTTTTCTTTTTTATAGAATTTGACGTAGTGAATTTCAAAATGTTAAATAATATATATAATTATTCAACGCGGGCCCTAAAGCGCTAGTATATATTGTGACAATACCCCCTTTCACGGAATCGCAACACGTGGCGCAGCTCTCTTCACGAGAAGGCGATACGTGGCGCAATCTAAGAATTCTATCAATATTAGCTAGACTTTATCCATACCAACTCTCTAAAATCTTTCAATTTTCTTAAAATCTCTCTCAACATAACAAACCCAAATCAAACTCTTTTCTTTTTTTACCTACATCTAAACCCATAAAATTTAGTTTCAATATGGGGATCCAAGTTGGTAATATCTAAATGTATTATATATCTTCGCTTCTCTCATTCCAAGGTTTTAAGGGATCTTTAATTTTCATTTGAGATTTTTAATTCTTTGCTTGTTCTTTGGTATAGATTTAAAATAAAACTAATATTGTATTGTTTAAGATCTTTGCTTACATTTGTAATCAATGTCGGTGTAGATTGCCATATGATATGAATAGAAAGGGGAAAAAAAGCCTGCATACAGAACCCATGTCAGATCCTTTAAATCTCTAACCCAGTATCAGTGGATTTCAGTTGTAGTGGTTGGGCCTGACAGGATGGACCCACACTCATTTAGAAATATATATAATATAATTTGGTGAGATTCATAAAATATGAGCCTCACATGCATTAAATTTCTTAATGCATGGGTCCATGTATTGGTCTTTTGATGTTTTTATATTTCATCCGCCTATTTTATTTTTCATTGGGCCACAAGTTTTTAAAGTTCTTTCTTCTATTCATTCATATCTCCAAGTTTTTTATATCTTTTTGATTCCTTTTTTCCCATGAGTAATCACTTGTATATATTTGAAATTTAAATTTATTTAAGACCACTCATTCCTTAAAGCACTACTTGCTAATCTTGATTTCTTAATTCTGCCTAAAATCTTTCCTAATACACGATTTTCTGTGCCTAAAATCTTAATAAAATTCACTTGGTCCAAACTATTCTATTTTCTCTATAGATGACATCCGACTACACCTATTTTATTTCCATGTATAAATCTTTTTAATTTTTTTAATGATTTGATTGGGCCCAATAAATTAAATGGCGGGCTCAGGCCTGAATTTTACAAGTCATGTCTGGCTTCGGCCAGGCCTAGGCCACTGCTTCTAAAGTTGGGTCAGGCTTAAATATGCCTTAGCATAGTTTGGCCTAGCCTGGCCCATGCAAACCCCTACTAAAAATTTTCTACACATTCTAATACTCTTTATGATTTAGTTTTCTTTTTCCTAAGTTGGCTCAGTGGCCAGAAGTGGGAAGGCAAGGTGCCCACCTACATATATTTATCAAATGGACAATATATTTATCAAGTGGACAACATTGGATGTTAGTCTATTTCCTTTTCTATTCAATTCAAACTAATCAATTTTTTCATAGTGAGAGGGTTGATTGACCTAATGATTCTTTGTATAGTGGACAATTCCATTTAATTTTTTTTCCATATAATATTTTTTTCTCTTGAGTTGAGTTTACAAGTTTAAGAAAAAATGATCAAACTTTTTTTTAACAATATTATAATAAAATTCTATGCGTACATTATTTTTCTTTTTTACTTAGTTTTACTAGTATGATACTTAATTTTTTAAGTGTACGTTGAAATATTTGAAATTATGGTTGTGTGATGAATTTTGTGTTAATATTAATTTACAAAACATTTAAATATTTATAAATATTTTTATTCACAAATAATATAATTATTAGACAAGGCTTGCGTTAGGCGCGGGCTCTGAAATGCTATTATATATATTAAAAGAATTCCCCCTCTTCGTGAGAGAGCATGGAAGAGCAACACGTAGCACCCTTAAAATCTAAAATATCTCTCCTCTCTACTAATTGGTTTCCCTGTGAAGAAGAGCCATATTTTGATAGCCTAATTTCCTATCTAACTAGCTTTCCTAATCCTAATTTTTTTCTTAATGATAAACTTCTAAATCTAATCTATTAAGAAAAGACTATCTCTAATCCACACGTAGCGTAATTTTTTTCATGAGAGAGCGACATGTTGCACAATCTAAGGATTCCATCCATATTAGCTAAACTCTATCCATACAACATCTCTAAAATCTCTCAATTTTCTTAAAATTTCTCCTTGGTTTTTTACAGAAGCTTGAGTTTTCCAAATGTATATCAGGTTCATATGCAAATACATGATGTGAGTAAGTAAAAAATCTAAGTTTTAAACAAGATATGAGTTGGTGAAAGAAAATGTAGATAGGTGGTCATAGTGAATGGAAAGATACAGACCGAATCATGGGTCAGATAAACTATAGCCTAATTATGTGGACCACACCTCCAAATTTGTTTGAACCACAACTAAGCTAGGCATAATGTATATATTTAATGTTTAGATTTAAGGCCACAGATCTGCATATAATTGAACCCACAGGTTTATACAAAGGCCCATGCTAAACCCAGGCTTAAAAAATGAGAATATATTTATATATAAGATTTATTGAAATATTATTAAAAAAATTATATGTTAACTTTTTCCTATTAATCTTTTTATTTTTTGTTTATTTTTTACCTTTTGGATTTAGGGGATAAGGACGTATACATAATGAATACACATGGGTAAAAAAAATTAAAAGACATATATTAATATTTCTTTTTTCAATTTATCTTTCTATTTCCACTCCCCCACCAACTTTTGTCGGTTTTATGAATACTCAAAAATATTTACTTTTGTTTATTGTTAATTTTTTCTATTTTATTTCATATACACTATTTAGAATAGTAAATAATTTGTGATAAGAAAAACTCTTTTAAAAAAAGAAACCTAAGATATATGTTAAGAAAAACTCTTTAAAAAAAGAAACCCAAGATATAAGTTGTGTCAATTTATATAAGTTTCATCCTAGACTTTGGACTTCAAGCGAAAATATCTCATCATGAAAACTCTTTATAAAAAGAAACCCAAGATATAAGTTGCATCAATTTATACTCTCTCTTTCGTTCAACTTTTCTATTCCATTCATAAATCATAACGATAGAAGAACTAGAACGGATGCATATTTTCTTATTCTTTTGTTAGAATGATACATAGGTTAAGGTATTCATTTCTTACTTCTAAGCATGCATTATATTCTATACAACACAGAATTCTCATGTCCCTTATATTGTTGATAAGACTTAATCATCTTTTTCATGGCATGTGCCCAAGCGCTACTTTTTCAATTCTTATGTCAGTGCCCCAAGTGGTCCAAGTGAATCCACCAAATTTGATGAGGTATGTACGTCATGCTCCCAACTGCATCTTATTTGGAATTCCTTCTATTTGATTTGGGTACTTATAGAACTAATTATTATATTCTTAAACTGTTTTATGGTAATTGGTAGCTTTTTGACTGATACTATTTAGATTTACTACTTACAGAGGTAATTATTATATTCTTAAACTGTTTATAGTAATCTATAGCCCTTTGACTGACACTATTTAGATAAAGACTTGGATCTCTAAACCCTACACTGATCATGGTAATTTGTAGCCCAGAAATCTTGATTATTTAATCATAAGTCATTGCAATCAATAATAGCATTCTTAAGATTCTTAAGATTGTTGAAAAATAGGAGTTCTAAGAATCATGTTAACCCCAATCCAACTAAATTTGCATATCATCTAGTTGTTATGTTAATCAAGTTAACATATTTATCGATTGCAAATATTATGCAATAATTATTTTTAAATTTTTTTAATGTTAGATACATTACAACTATAACAGTTGTGGATCATACTAAGCAAACATCATTCTTATTGTAGGATGAAGTATTTAAGATTTTCATAAATGCGACAGAAGAAGAATTTCAAGAATGTGCAAATAACATATTTTACATTTATATTTACTTGCATAAAGTTACTTCTTTATTTTAACTATCATCATATATATATATATGAACATGGAATTTTTAATTATTTTGCAAGTTAATTGGTATGAACTATTGGAAAATAAAATAAAATAAGCATTGTGAAAGTAATATTTATTTCATATAAAACTGTTGACCTATAAAAATTGAAAATACTGCAGCGAAGACACCTCATCTCAGTTTAATTTAGGCTACAGAGGTTATTTGTAGATCCTGGGGAATCACTGTGAGAACCGGCATTCCTACATGTCAAAGTGATGATATGCTATGCTCTGTGGATCCCTGTGCAGAGTGATATCCCATGAAGATCAAGGTAGCTGGAACTCTCAGAGGAAGTTCAAATTTCGGGTTGAACAGACATCATCGAACTCAAAAGCCACAAGCATGTCAGCCTGAGGTCAGTTCCCCCCAAGCCAGGGGGTCACTGACCAAAGTCCTGCTTCCCGATGTCCAAAATTGATAAAATTTGGGCACGAAACTTCAGTCATGCTCAGAAGATAGTTTACAAATGTTCAAGTCGAAAAGACTCCGTTTGGTCTAAATTTCATTACATGTCAGCTTAGAGAACAGTAATCCCGAATTTGGGGGTCACCAGCTAAGATCTTACTTCCAGAAAGCCAAAGCAGATAAAATTTGGAAAGAATGCTCAAAGAATGCCCCAAGTTATTCTCCCAAAGTTTCGAGTCAAGTGGAGGCTGTTCGGATAGAAAACAGGATAATTATCTCAATGTGGAGTGAATAGTGACCTAACGCATGCAATGAATAGGCCACTGTTCGAAATCCTACTTCCTCAAATCCAAACTGCATGAAATTTGGATGAATACTCCGAGATGTTCTTGACGTCAGTCCCTCCAAGTTTCAAATCAAACCGGGGTCATTTGGGCTTCAAACAGCTGAAACAAGGGCTCACTGTCATAAAAAAGTCAACTGAAGAGTTGACCAAGTTCAGATGGTCAAACAAAGCTGAAACTTCTGTGACACACTCAAAATAGTGTCAAGAAGTGTCTCTCCAATTTTTGTGGTGATTGGACGTCGTTTGGACCCCGAACAGGCGGAAAAAAGCCACATATGCAAAAGTTCAAGAATGGGCCTTGGGAGTGACCGGGGCCCACAAACAAATGGAGTTGACCAAGTTCAGGTGGTCAAACAGATCTGAAACTTCTGTGACACACTCAAAATAGTGCCAAGAAGTGTTCCTCCAAGTTTCGTGGCGATTGGACGTCGTTTGGACCCCGAACAGGTGGAAACAAGCCACATATGCAAAAGTTCAAGAATGGGCCTTGGGAGTGACCGGGGCCCACAAACAAAAGGAGTTGACCAAGTTCAGGCGGTCAAACAGAGCTGAAACTTCTGTGACACACTCAAAATAGTGTCAAGAAGTGTTCCTCCAAGTTTCGTGGCGATTGGACGTCGTTTGGACCCCGAACAGGGGGAAAAAAGCCACATATGCAAAAGTTCAAGAATGGGCCTTGGGAGTGACTGGGGCCAACAAACAAAAGGAGTTGACCAAGTTCAGGTGGTTAAACAGAGCTGAAACTTCTATGACACACTCAAAATAGTGTCAAAAAGCATTCCTCCAAGTTTCGTGGTGATTGGACACCGTTTGGGCCCCAAACAGATGAAAACAAGCAACATATGCAAAAGTTCAAGAATGGGCCTTGGGAGTGACCGGGGCCCACAAACAAAAGGAGTTGACCAAGTTCAGGTGGTCAAACAGAGCTGAAACTTCTATGAAACATTAAAATGGTTTCAAGCAACATCTCTCCAAGTTTCGTGATGATTGGACATCATTCGATCCTCAAACAATGGAAAATAGACCACATATGCAATGTTCCAAAAGTGGGCCTTGTCCGTGACTGGGGCCCAATTAATGAAAAGGTTGACCAACTTCCTGAAGTCAAAACGGGCTGAAATTTTTATGACATGCAGAAAATAGTGTCAAGCAACATCCCTTCAAGTTTCGTGGCAATTAGACTTCGTTTGAGCCCAAAACAGATGAAAATGGGCCATATATGCGAAAACCCGAAATTGGGACTCGTCCGTGACCCAGTCTGCGGTCACGGACCTTCAAAAGATGTTTCCCACGATTTTGGGCAGTTTCCCTCCACTCTTCTTCGAAATCCAACTCCCCACAACTGCTATTAACTCCCCAAAACTGCACAAAACTGATTGGGAGTCTATAAAAGCTTCAAATTTTGAAGGAAAAAAGGGGGAACACATACGCAAAGAAGAAAAGAGAAGAAATCAAAGAAAGAAGCACTTAAAGCAACAAAGAAGCAAACTCCAGCAGCACTTCCATGACCATTCCCACCTTCTTTTCTCAGTTTTGAAGGTGAGGAAGAAAATTCAGAAGAAGAGAAGGAAGTGGAATGGCCAAAGTTCATGCTATGTTCATACGTCGACAATTTCTGAGAGGATGACATTGTCACCTCTGTTTCTCTTATTCGTAGGGCCTCTTAGCCATCGCAAGAGTTGTGAAAGAAGTCTCTCTAGGCCTCATTTTGTTCTTTGAAAATGATAGGTTCAAAATGACACAACTCCGGCTTCATATTTGCCCATTTCGGACTTAAAACAAAAACGCAGTCCGTAAGCACGAATGATGAGTTACAGAGGTTTCGATTGATTCCATGGTTAAATGTAATCTTCTTGATGGTTGTCCACCACTCCAATGTCATGAAAATGGAGTTCCAATACTTGAAAGAAGTTCTAAGAAAGAACCAGCGCGAACGCACAAAAAACGGAGGCAAACAGTGGCTTCACGGCCACTGTCTGCCAGTGACCGTGGGTGAGTCACGGTCACTGGAAGGCCCCAGTGACCGTGGGTGAGTCACGTCACTGGAATGGGGCAGTGACCGCGGGTCACGATCACCCCCCAATTTTTCCTCGTTTTCACATTTTTTTTCCACCTTATATACATTTTCTTGTAATTTCCAAATTAAGATCACATCTAAGACTTGAGGGAGGGGTTGTAAATTTTCAAAATGCATGTAAACAACCTGCATCCCCGCAGTCAGGGCACTTGAACCCATGTAAACAAAGGGAAATTAATGATGAACTGTAATTATTTTCCATTCTTCTTAATGCTTGAAGTGCGTGAATGTCGGACCCTGATTCCGTAATTCATTTCCACGTCATTTTTAAGTGCGATTACAAGATTGGCGCCGTCTGTGGGGAATATATGCCCTAATTTGTGATCAAATTTGGTGAAAAATGCATGAAAGTGCTGAAAATTGCTGAAAAGTGCTACTGTTGCACTAAAAACTGCTGCTGTTGCACTGTAACTGCCGCTGTTGTGCTGGAAACTGCTGCTATTGCGCTGTAACTGCTGCTGTTACATTGAAAGTGCCGCTGTTGCACTGTAACTGCTGCTGTTGCACTGAAAGTGCCGCTGTTGCACTGAAAGTGCTGCTGTTGTGCTGGAAACTGCTGCTATTGCACTGTAACTGCTGCTGTTGCACTGAAAGTGCCGCTGTTGCACTGTAACTGCTGCTGTTGCACTGTAACTGCTGCTGTTGTGCTGGAAACTGCTGCTATTGCACTGTAATTACTGCTGTTGCACTGAAAGTGTTGCTGTTGCACTGAAAGTATTGCTGTTTCACTGAAAACTGCTGCTAAAAGCCTGTGACCGGGGCACACGGTCACTTACCTATTTTTTATGATGACAAAGGCTTATTTAACCTCCAATTACACGCATACAAGACCTTTGACGTCTGCAATGGGTTTGAAAATATCATTAAATGACTTTTGCACCTTGAAGTGCATATTGTTCATACAAATGAAGGCATTGGGCATCTTGATGTGCGTATACTTGCCATTTAATTGGAAGAATTTGCACCTTGATGTGCATAACTTGATTGAATGAATTCGCACCTTGATGTGCATGGATCAAATCATCACCCTTTTCACTTTAGAAGAGTGATGATTTAGTTCAAAGGGTTTCTGACCCATATAAAATGTTTATTAAATCAGTGATAAGACCAACGACATTGTAATTATGCATTGTCCAGTGTCAACTACTGATGGATCTTGTGTGGTCATTGTGATAGTGGTGTAGGCTTGATCCTGTGGGTCCTATCCCTTTGATTGATCCAACCCTCTCTTGCTTATAAGTCTGACACAGATAGTCCTGAAATGTTGTTGAAATTTTGGTAGCCAGGTCTAGTCAGCATAGCATGCTTTTAAGCCTTACTCGATAAACCCGAAATGCTACAGAAATTCTGACAGCAGGGATGTCAGCATAGCATAATGAGATGGGATTTATGCCTATATCTAACCATTCCGGTTCAAAACCATGTTGGTCTAGATGGCATCTATAAACCATTCTGGCTAACCCAAAGAGGCAGCCATGTTGGTTATACCACTAATATAGTCTTGTGGGCTTACTTTTTGCAGAGACATCATGGGTTCCTTGATCATCACTTTTGATTAGGCCAGGGAGAGGCTCTCTAAAATATCCATGACCCAAAACAAATCAACTGTAAGAGCATCAAAAAAGGCTCGAATGGACTTTACTGCCCCTATGTCAAGAGTATCAGTATTTCAAAAACTCTCTATTTCAACAGACTCTATAACTTCGGCTGATTCAAATGGGTCATCAGTGACCCTTAAATTCATCAAGAAGACTAAAACTCCTAAATCTTGGGTTTCCAAATACGCCCAGAATCCGTTTGGAGTTTTCAACAAGGTTTAGAAGGAACCAAATCACAAACTGAAGTCATAAGGCAGCAATCTTCATATCACCAAGCCTCGTCTGGGGGCAAGGCAGGTCCGGTCCACGGATCATAAATCAGTGGTACTTGACAAGTCACATTCAGTGACTGCTCAATACTTAAAGTGACCACCTACTAGGCTCAAACAGCGGGTCATTACCAAGCAAACACCAAAGGACTTCCGACAATTCCTAACTCGTAAGAAGATCCAGAAGGGTGCATCCATCCCTAGATACAGCACGTGGTCACCTTAACCACACACTCCAAAATCCAATATGGCTGAGAACAAACTCTTGGCCTCAATTGAAGATAATACTTTTTATCCTCTAACTCAAAAAGAAGGACGGAGGTTTGGCAGGGGGCATCTACCTTCTATCATAGTGGCACCTTCTCCGTTATCTTCACCCCAAGGCTTATTATATGGCGCTAAAGGCCACAAACAAGCTGAGCGATTGGTTATCAATAATTCGATTGATCTCGCTCATTTCAAAGATTCACTCCAACAGAAGAAAGAGCAAAAGAAAAAGAACAAGGGGGTGCTATTGACATCCTTTCACTTCTCACTTCAGATTCCATGGATTGGGAACGAGTGACAAGCATTTCCAGGCCGTTGGTTACCAAGTTTAAAGATCAGACCTCAGCAGCCAGGATGGCTAACCAACTCAAGAAAAAAGCTTTAGCCCATTACAAGGACCAAAATCAGAAGCTGTCACAGTGCAAGATCACTAAAAAATGGGTGGTTAAAGAAGATGATCCAGACTTGACCTCGTCTTGCATGGTCGGGCCAGGTTCAATTCGAAGAATTACTCAGAGTATGACTCGAACTCAATCACAAGGGTCTGATTCAGACTCCCATTCAAGCAATACTTCGGAAGGTCATATCGAAACTGATTATGACGATGATCCTATCACTATCTTGAATGCAAAAGATAGTCAATGCACTCCTCAAGCATTAACATCATCTTATCCTCATCAGTACACTGTGTTTATGGCTGAAGGGAGTGGAACTAGCAAAGATGGAAATGACGATGCTAGTGGAAGTAAATATGCTGACGAAAAAGATGCTAGTGAAAATGAAAATGACAATGTTAGTGATGTTGTCAAACAACAAGGAGCTATGATCGACCACTTAACTGCGCAAGTGAAAATCTTAACAGATCAGCTAGGTGGTCCGATTGAAGCTCAAATAAATTCTTTGTTTGCCAACAGAAGATAACAAGCAATGATCATGGAGAATGCCACTAAAATTGACCTTCTCACAGCCCAATTTAAGTCCCTAATAGACAAGGTAATAGCTACAGGTTTTACTGGTGGTTATCATTCATCAATCCTTGGTCTTCATGCAAATCCTGAAAAACATGTGACCTTCAAAGAAGTTGAAGAGATACTGACAAAATCAAAAGTGGAGACCAGAATGAAAAAGAAAGGTATTACACCCAAGTATCCCCCGGAATTTGATCCGGTTCCATTTCCACCAGATTATAAACTTCCGACTTTCCAACTATACCTTGGGAAAGGGTCAACATATCAGCATATTGTGCATTTCAAATCACTCCTAGGAAGCCTGCCAAAGTAAGATGCACTAAAAATAAGACTATTCATCGGCACATTGAAAGGAGTCGCCTTCGATTGGTACAAGCAGTTACCAGAACTCTCATTCATGACATGGCTGATCACAGAAGAGAAGTTCTTACTCCATTTTCAGGAGGAGAATCAAACAGTCACCTTTGTTATGCTCAGCATCACAAAGCAGGGAGACAACGAAACTGCACAGGCCTTTATCAATAGATGGAGAGCATTATCCTATAAATGCTTGGAACAACCATCTCAAAGGGCAACGATCGAAATGTGCAAAACCAATTTACGACCAGAAATCAAGGCTATCATACTTAGTCATAAAACTAAGTCTTTGGCCCGATTGGTTGAAGTTGCCACTGATGCAGAACTGACTCTCAAAGAGATCAGTTAAAGTCAAAGCTATATTGAAGATGCCTTTTCTGAGAACGCTTAAATAACTCAAGGGATTGTAAGGTAGACTTGCCTACATTTATCCGTTCATCTCAAACTTATCTGGGAAGTGTAGAGCATTATCCATACTCATAAAAAAAAAGGAATTGAATTTGTGTGGGATAAAGCTTGTGAAGATATCAAATGGTGTCTCATAAACCCACTGATCTTTTCAGCTCTAATTCCAGGCAAACCACTCATCTTCTACATTCGAGTTTTTGATCACTCTCTGAGCACATTGCCAGCTCAAAAGAACAATGAGGAAGCAAGGCTTGCTTTAATGGTACACATGCACTCCTCACACTTGAAGGAGATAAATGCATGATGCTTATCAATGGAAAACTTCTCAAGAAATAATATACTTGAATGTCATTGGTATACCCAAACCACGTATAATGTACCCAAACCATGTACAGTGTACATTCTCACTCCCAAACAAAACCAAAATCCTCTGGTTTCAAGCCTCACAACCTATGACTCTTAACCAAAATCAAAATCCCCTGGTTTCGAGCCTTACAACCTATGACTCGTAACCAAAATCCCTCATATTTGTATAAAATGACTGCGAGGATCAAGTCCTTCGACCCCTCTAGTCAAACCTTTGTTACTTGGATAATGTCCTTACAAGACCCCTTGTAACATCCTGCTATATAGATTAAATCTTTTTGTAGACCCTGTATAGTGAAACTCAGCTATGTGGAATAAGTCTTTTTGTAGACCTCATATAGCTAATCCTTAGTTTTATAGAATAAGTCTTTTGTAGACCCTATATGACTACCTTCGGTTATATAGAATAAGTCTTTTTGCAGACCCTGTATAACCAAAATCTAAACAAAAAAACCAAAACCAAATCTTTGTCCTAAGGAATAAGTCAAGGATCCCGGGGAAAGCCTCACACATGGGCACTGGACAACATCCACTTTGTTTGACCCCTTTCGACACCAAAAGGATCAAGTCATGGACCCTGGAGAAAGCCTCATACATGGGCACCGGATAACGTCCACCTATATGACTCCCATATTTTCGATTTGTGGATCCAAAAGATCGCAAATCACACCCTCATACAAGTCTGAGAAAACCAAACCAAACAAACCATCCACATAAACCACATCAAACATCCACAAAAAATCAAACCAAACACCCATACCAATGACAAAAATAGAAAGGAAAAACATTTTCCATTGATATCCATTTTAAAGTTCGAATACAAGCAGTGAAGTCAATGTACACATGGCCCTCGGGCCTAATAATAAAAAAAAATGGGAGTTGCAGCAGAGAATCTCAGTCCAGGAACTTCTCTAGTTGCCCCTTTGCATTCAGTACTTCTGGCCATGAGGATACGCCCTTTGTAGCTTGTATAAGCTGGAATAACAGTATTAACGTCAATCTCGTCTAGCTTAATATTCAATTCAATCTCCAACGACTGCACGAAGTCATTCAGGGCTGTGCGTTTCGCTTCTGTATGCGCGAAAAGATCATCTCGGCGATGAATTTTCTCTGAAACAGACTTCTGCAAATTTTCCATGGCATTTTCCATGGAAGATAATTGATGTTTAGTCCTCTGGAGCCACAGGTCGACATCAGATGCTTTATTTGGATCTTTCGGATCAGGCCCTCTTATGGTCTTACCCTTGGCACGACTTTTAGGTGCCCCAGCAGTTGCAGTTGCAGGTGCTTTACCCCTTCTATTTGCAAAACAGATCAAAAGAAAGAAAAGCTGGGTATTAGTAACAATGATATGGAACTTCTCAAAAAAAAAAAAAAAAGGGCAGCATCTTCCCTTAGTATAAGGCCAAAAGGAGAAGGCAATACTCAGTTCTAAGACCAAGATTTGGCATCAAAGGCACACTTAAGTCTTAGAACCGAGGCTCCCGGTCCAAACAGATGTTCAAGCACCTTAAGACCTTTTCAGGGGGCAGCAGGTTCGTGTTTAAGCACGAAAATGGTATTCTATAATTCCCACAGAGGTTATGGTGATTCGATTTATGCTTTCGCTATGCTTTAAAAAAAAAGAGTCATGACAATCTCTTGGAATATGTGGCTAGCTTTACCACTATTTGGTCTGAAGCATTCTCGCTAATGACAAGGTCAATTCATATAAGTCACCATGGCAAGAGATAAAATCATTTGAATGGCCTGTGATTAAGAGTAGCTGTGCCGTGGTTGTATTTGGATAGTCCGTGGTTGTATTTGGATAGTGCCTAGTCTGAACTTGAACACAAATATCACAAAGAGAAAAAGAACTGCAGCCCATTCAATTCAGTCTACATGAGTGCTCTGTGACCATGGAATTAACCAAGCCAAGACAGCAATGGTTGTGACTACAGCAAAAGGTAAGAAGGAAATTCAGTATAGTTTCTTCAATCATGACTGTGAACACTTTACAAATTGTTTCAGTCATGACCATGGACTACAACAGTGGTTTTGGCGGTGGGCTTGCTCGATGAAGACTTCACCAGAGAATGAAATTCAGGGCTCTATCATGTGCCAAGAAAATTGGTTGAATCTAGCAAACAAATTTGTTTTCAAATAAACAATTTGACAAACAGTTGGTGACCGTGGCCATCACCATGGGTTCATTAAGATTGGCTATATTTCAAATCTGGGAGATCAATACCAGAATTCATTCACAGGTCTTGCATATAAAAAAAAAACTTCTCAAGCTATGAAACCCCCTTCGGTTTGCTTAGACCGTTGATCGTGGGAACACCGTGACAGTGGGTATTCTGTGAGCATAAGACTTACCAAACCAAGACAGCAATGGTTTGGATGAGAATGCACTTGGACAAACACTACAGTAGAAGACAAGAAGTGAATTCAGCAGAATTTTTTAATTGGGCATTCCATCAAACAGGTGGTGGCCGTGACAAATCATTTTGGGTTCGTATGGTCAGTAGACTGGTGAGTTTGAGGTGATTTCACAAACATCACTTTACATCAGTTTTTGAGAGAGGAAAATGGAAAAGAGGGAAGAAGAAAAGAATGACAATTAGTCATGATTGTGAACCCCTTGAACCCATTTCAAATTGTCCCAGTCATGGCCGAGAACTCCCTCAAATTGTCCAAAGACGTGACCAAAGATGCATCTAGCCAAAATAGAACTTGAGAACAGCAAAAAGTTTTACCAGCCATGGTGATCTTCAGTTAACAAATTTGCAACGAGATCGAACAGAGTGGATAGACGCCCTGGGTCCTTTGCACCTTAGCTCGTCTCTTCCTCTTGCAGTCAGTTCGGTCTCCCCCTCTCCCAATCAATTTGGCCTCTCTCTCTGTCTCACCCGGTCTCTCTCCCTGTCCCTCTTTCTCTCTCAATTTCTCTCTCTCTCCCGGTCTCTCTGTCTCACTCGGTCTCTCTCTCTCTCTTTCTCGGTTTCTCTCTCTCTCTCCCGGTCTCTGTTTCTCTTGGTCTCTCTTCCTCTCAGTTTTTTCTCTCTCTTTCTCTCGGTCTCTATTTCTCTCGGTCTCTCTCCCTTTTTTTCAGTTTTTCTTTCTCTCTCCCGGTCTCTCTCTCTTTTCTCTCTCTCCTGGTCTCTCTCTCTTTTTCTTTTTTTTCTCTCTCTTTCTCTCTCTCCCGCTCGGTCTCTCTCTCTCTTTTCTTCTCTCTCTCCTAGTCTCTCTCTCTCGGTCTCTCTCCCTCTTTCTCAGTTTTCCCTCTCTCTCAATTTCTCTCTCTCTCCCGGTTTCTCTTTCTCACTCGGTCTCTCTCTCTCTCTTTCTCGGTTTCTCTCTCTCTCTCCCGGTCTCTGTTTCTCTCGGTCTCTCTCCCTCTCTCACAGTTTTTTTCTCTCTTTCTCTCGGTCTCTGTTTCTCTCGGTCTCTCTCCCTTTTTCTCAGTTTTTCTTTCTCTCCCGATCTCTCTCTCTTTTTCTTTTTTCTCTCTCTCTCTTTCTCTCTCTCTCTTTTTCTCTCTCTCCCGCTCTCTCCCTCCCGGTCTCTCTCTCTCTCTTTTTCTCTCTCTCTTCCGCTCTCTCCCTCCCGGTCTCTCTCTCTCTTTTTCTCTCTCCCCCGGTCTCCCTTTCACCCTTCTCTCTCTTTTCTCTCTCTCTCCCGGTCTCTCTCTTTTTCTTTTTTTCTTTCTCTCTCCCGCTCTCTCCCTCCCGGTCTCTTTCTCTCTTTTTCTCTCTCTTCCGGTCTCCCTTTCACCGATCTCTCTCTCTTTTCTCTCTCTCTCCCGGTCTCTCTCTTTTTCTCTCCCTCTCCCGCTCTCTCCCTCCCGATCTCTCTCTCTTTTCTCTCTCTCCCGGTCTCTCTCTTTTTCTCTCTCCCTCCTGGTCTCTCTCTCTTTTTCTTTTTCTCTCTTTCTCACGGTCTCTCTTTCACTTTTCTCTCTCTCTCTCTCTCAGTTTCTTTTTTTTTTCTTTTTCTCTCTCGGTCTCTCTATCTCTTTCTCGATCCTTCTCTCCCTTTCTCCCAATTTCTCTTTTTCTCTCGGTCTCTCTCCCTTTTTCTCAGTTTTTTTCTCTTTCCCTTTGTCGGTTTGAACAGCAAAAAAAAAAAAAAAAAAAAAAAGACAGAAACGTTGGATTTTAACTGCCCACGGTCTCTTCCTTGTTTGGCCTCTTTACCCATGGTCATTACAAACTTGAACTGGTGGAACCCATTGCAGAATCCCCTTGAGCTCAAGTCGTTCCCACAAATACAATTTGGTTAAAATTAGTGGAGTCTAAACCTTGATCAAGTCTCGATGGATTCCTCCTTCTTCATCTACGATCTCTGTGATCTTTTGAAATTCCTATGAGGGGTCCACTTGGAGTAATTTACAAATGAAATAATCCTATTTTAAGGTATTTTGAGGGAAATTATACAAAAAAAGAGATGCGGAGTCTCTTTCCAAATCAACTTTGGTTCAAAACTTGATTTCAAACCAATGTCCCAAATTGTTTTTCATCAAAACTCATAAAAGTCAATCTCTTTTAAAACTACATCTCATTTTGTCAAAATTGCATCTTATTTTAAATCATGTCAAGCCAAGTCAAAACCCAAAATTTGATTTTTGAAAATGAACCAAAAATCCATGAAAATCCAAACCCAAATCCCTTTTTAATAAAACTTTTGATTTTCTTAAAACCTCAGGGATTCTTTTTGTGGGTGTTCCCTACGTCCCCACAGAGATGCCACTCTGTATATCTGTGAAAAATAGGTCAAAAGAAAATCAAATTCATTTCCAAAATTCAAACAAAATTAATAAACTTCTGAATTTTCTAAATACCTAAGGGATTCCTTTCTGGGTGTTCCCCACAGTCCCCACGGAGATGCTACTTTTGATATCCGTGAAAATAGGGCAAAGAAATTTAGATTTCTTATGTCTTTTCAAAATTCCGTCATCAAACCCTTCATGGTTTTTATCAAAATTTTCAAATCCCAAGTTTAGGCCTACAACCTACCTTGACAAACTGTCTTTTCATCAAGCCATCCATCATTCCCACAGATTGGCTATTTCGAGGCACAATGATTATACTATAATCATTGCACCTCGAGGGGGCACTTGTTGACCTAGAAAAATTGCAAATACTGCAGCGAAGACACCTCATCTCAGCTTAATTTAGGCTATAGAGGTTATTTGAAGATCCTGGGGAATCACTGTGAGAACCGGCATTCCTACATGTCGAAGTGATGATATGCTATGCTCTGTGGATCCCTGTGCAGAGTGATATCCCATGAAGATCAAGGTAGCTGGAACTCTTAGAGAAAGTTCAAATTTCGGGTTGAACAGACATCATCGAACTCAAAAGCCACAAGCATGTCAGCCTGAGGTCAATTCCCCCCAAGCCAGGGGGTCACTAACCAAAGTCCTGCTTCCCGATGTCCAAAATTGATGAAATTTGGGCACAAAACTTCAGTCATGCTCAGAAGATATTTTGCAAATTTTCAAGTTGAAAAGACTCTGTTTGGTTTAAATTTCATTACATGTCAGCTTAGAGGATAGTAATCCCAAATTTGGGGGTCACCAGCTAAGATCTTACTTTCAGAAAGCCAAAGCAGATAAAATTTGGAACGAATGCTCAAAGAATGCCCCAAGTTATTCTCCCAAAGTTTCGAGTCAAGTGGAGGCTGTTCGGATAGAAAACAGGCTAACTATCTCAATGTGGAGTGAATAGTGACCTAACGCATGCAATGAATAGGCCACTGTTCGAAATCCTACTTCCTCAAATCCAAACTGCATGAAATTTGGATGAATACTCCGAGATGTTCTTGACGTCAGTCCCTCCAAGTTTCAAATCAAACCGGGGTCATTTGGGCTTCAAACAGCTGAAACAAGGGCCCACTATCATAAAAAAGTCAACTGGAGAGTTGACCAAGTTCAGATGGTCAAACAAAGCTGAAACTTCTCTGACACACTCAAAATAGTGTCAAGAAGTGTTCCTCCAAGTTTAGTGGCGATTGGACGTCGTTTGGACCCCGAATAGGCAGAAACAAGCCACATATGCAAAAGTTCAAGAATGGGCCTTGGGAGTGACTGGGGCCCACAAACAAAAGGAGTTGACCAAGTTCAGGTGGTCAAACAGAGCTAAAACTTCTGTGACACACTCAAAATAGTGTCAAAAAGTGTTCCTCCAAGTTTTGTGGCGATTGGACGTCGTTTGGACCCCGAACAGGCGGAAACAATTCACATATGCAAAAGTTCAAGAATGGGCCTTGGGAGTGACCGGGGCCCACAAACAAAAGGAGTTGACCAAGTTCAGGTGGTCAAACAGAGCTGAAACTTCTATGACACACTCAAAATAGTGTCAAGAAGCATTCCTCCAAGTTTCGTGGCGATTGGACACCGTTTGGGCCCCAAACAGATGAAAACAAGCCACATATGCAAAAGTTCAAGAATGGGCCTTGGGAGTGACCGGGGCCCACAAACAAAAGGAGTTGACCATGTTCAGGTGGTCAAATAGAGCTGAAACTTCTATGAAACACTTAAAATGGTGTCAAGAAACATCTCTCCAAGTTTCGTGATGATTGGACATCATTCAGGCCTCAAACAATGGAAAATGGACCGCATATGCAATGTTCCAAAAGTGGGCCTTGTCCGTGACTGGGGCCCAATTAATGAAAAAGTTGACCAACTTCCTGAATTCAAAACGGGCTGAAATTTTCATGAAATGCAGAAAATAGTGTCAAGCAATATCCATCCAAGTTTCGTGGCAATCGGACTTCGTTTGAGCCCAAAACAGATGAAAATGGGCCATATACATGAAAACCCAAAATTGGGCCTCGTCCGTGACCCAGCCTGCGGTCACGGACCTTCAAAAGATGTTTCTCGCTATTTGGGCAGTTTCCCTCCACTCTTCTTTGAAATCCAACTCCCCACAACTACTATTAACTCCCCAAAACTGCACAAAACTGATTGGGAATCTATAAAAGCTTCAAATTTTGAAGGAAAAAAGGGAGAACACATACACAAAGAAGAAAAGAAAAGAAATCAAAGAAAGAAGCACTTAAAGCAACAAAGAAGCAAACTCCAGCAGCACTTCCACGACCATTCCCACCTTTTTTTCTCAGTTTTGAAGGTGAGGAAGAAAATTCAGAAGAAGAGAAGGAAGTGAAATGGCCAAAGTTCATGCTATGTTCATACGTCGGCAATTTCTGAGAGGATGACATTGTCACCTCTATTTCTCTTATTCGTAGGGCCTCTTAGCCATCGCAAGAGTTGTGAAAGAAGTCTCTCTAGGCCTCATTTTGTTCCTTGAAAATGATAGGTTCAAAATGACACAACTCCGGCTTCATATTTGCCCATTTCGGACTTAAAATAAAAACGCAGTCCGTAAGCACGAATGATGAGTTACAGAGGTTTCGATTGATTCCATGGTTAAATGTGATCTTCTTGATGGTTGTCCACCACTTCAATGTCATGAAAATGGAGTTCCAACACTTGAAAGAAGTTCCAAAAAAGAAACAGCGCGAACAGCACAAAAAACGGAGGCAAACAGTGGCTTCACGGCCACTGTCTGCCAGTGATCGTGGGTGAGTCACGGTCACTGGAAGGCCCCAGTGACCGTGGGTGAGTCACGGTCACTGAAATAGGGCAGTGACTGCGGGTCACGGTCACCCCCCAATTTTTCCTCTTTTTCACATTTTTTTTCCACCTTATGTACATTTTCTTGTAATTTCCAAATTAAGATCACTTCTAAGACTTGAGGGAGGGGTTGTAAATTTTCAAAATGCATGTAAACAACCTGCATCCCCGCGGTTAGGACACTTGAACCCATGTAAACAAAGGGAAATTAATGATGAACTGTAATTATTTTCCATTCTTCTTAACGCTTGAAGTGTGTGAATGTCGGACCTTGATTCCGTAATTCATTTCCACGTCATTTTTAAGCGCGATAAAAAACTAGATTCAACAATGAACAAACTAACGTCAAAAAGCAGTATTCCAGTCAAGAAAATTAAAGAAATTAGCTACTCTTAAGAATCAATCATTTTATTGTCAGAAATTGAAAATTATAAATTTTATTTTACTGTCATTAACACAATTTCTTTCATATCAGTTTCTTTTACAAATTTATTTGAATGTTTACTATGCAGTATCAAATTATAAAGAAAATGTAAAATTTCAAGATGTTGGACTAAGTACTTCTATTGCAATACCGAAAACAAATAACTTTATTGAGACAAGGGCACAAATTGAAACAATTACAGGAGTTAAAAGATCTACATAAAATGAAACAAGCGCAACTGTCGAGACAAGCGGAAAGTTGAACTAAGTGTAATTACTGAAACAAATGCATGCCAATAAACAAATATCGACATTTATTTTTTTTTCCATGGGTCACATGTAATTCTTTTAATTATTCAAGGATGACTTAATATTAACAATTTTTTTTTACTCTCAAGTTTTATATATTTATGATTTAAAGAAAATGTTTTCTCCTTTAAAAAAAATAAAGACTCAATATTTTAACAATGTTTTTGCTATGATTTATGTAATAATATTCATTAATATTTTATTTAAATTATTAATAATTTTTAATAAGACTTAATTATTATTTTTTCCAAGGCGGGCCCTGAAGCGCTAGTTATATATATTATAACAATAACCCCTTTCGAAGGAGGGTGACACGTAGTGTAGTCTTTTCGTGGGAGAGCGACGCGTGGTGTAATATAAGAATTCCACCCAAATTAGCTAAACTTTATCCATACCAGATCTCTAAAATCTCTTAATTTTTCTAAAATCTCTCCTTGGTTTTCTATAAAATCTCTGCCCCCCTAATTTCTCTATCTCATCCCTTCACAACTTCAGCCATATCTATTCTATAAAGGACTCTTATTTCATATATCCATACCACCTCTCTAAAATCTCTCAATTTTTTAAGCCTTTTTTGGAACACCATGTGATCACCTTTTAATAATTTTTTAATGAAAATAACTATTTAAATTGGCTTCTTTTTCATAATTCTAGTTCCGGGTCCTCTGTGTACTCGAACTGAAATCAAAAGGATCCCATATGATCAAATATATATAGTATTTAAAAATGGTAAAATCTTAAGATCTAAATTACATGTCAACCCTTGATTTAAACACTCTCTACAATAATGCTTTATCGATATGTCCATTAGTTGCCAAGTCCGAATATTATGGCCTACATGCCCCACTTTGGAGGATCTTCCTTAAAAATCTCTCTTTGAAATTCTTATATAATAAAAATTTAGAACTTTTATATTTTTAATCATTTTCTATTTCTAAGTTTTATATATTATTATTGCATCTTATTTAAGCATTTTTCTTTTGTTTCGGCCTGGGAGGGGGCTGGGCCTCCCCCTTTGTGAGAGAGAACAGGCGTTTGACATGTGGCATGCCTTCGCCTCCTATTTTCTTTTAATCTCCTATTTTCACATGGCAATATAGATTGCATAAGTGTGATTGATTAGATTGGATGATATCTTCTTCGAATCTCCATTGACATAAAATCTCTCCATCTCCTATTTTCTCAATCTCCTATTTTCTTGGTGTGACCTATTGAAAAATAGCAACAACTTTATATCAAAATATTACAACTATATAAATGGCATAATAAAGTCAGACATATCTACTAAACGCTCTCTTTCTTCTATTTTCTTGGTGTGACCGAACTGAATGAAAACATAAACTAAATATGAACATGTCACTTCAATAGCAAAAGTACATATGCTGTTGGGGCATTTTAAATGGAGGCACTGATCAAGTCTTTAAGTTGCTTGTCATATTCAATGGTGCAGGAAAAAAATACTTTCTTCTTTCCCTGTTGTGGAAGAGGCTGTGGAATGACGTGAATGGTGCTCTTTACTAGGATAGTAATTAAGAAAAGAGAAAGATTAAAAAGAGTCCATGTATGTTGGTGAACTATAGTATTAGGAGAATGCTAAATACTAATATAGGTAGAGGGCTCCCATGTAGTTGAATGAATCCGGGCATGATCTCATTAATTTGGTTTCTCAATGGGCCCTACGATATTATATCATTGCTTTGGATTTTCTCTACAATTGGGCCCACGGATGATAAAAGAAAAAAATTTGAAAAGATAAAATTCTTATAAAAATCTCCCCATCTCCTATTTTCTCTCAATCTTCTATTTTCTTGGTGTGACCTATTGAATAATAATAATAGCTCTATATCAAAATGTTAAGACTATATAAATTGCATAATAAAATCCAAGGCAAATCTACTAAAATCTCTCCATCTCCTATTTTCTTGGTGTGATTGATTTTGGATAATAGCAAAGAAAGTTTCTATAGAAATTTATTACAAGTTTCTTATGTTAATCTTTCATGTGCCATACCTATTTTGAATAGTAGCAACAACTCTAGATCAAACCCATTTTCTCTCTACCATATCCTAATGTCTCTCTCTAAATCTCTCCACATAGTCATTTCCTATTTTCTATCCATCCCTACATGATCGTCTCCTTTCTCTTTTTTCTATATAAGATAAGATAAGATAAAAGTCCTAATATTATATAGAGTGTTGCTATTGGCACTCAAAATTTTTCTATCCACACCCACCTTTAAAAGAAACCCATGAAATTATTCAAATGCCCCCACCCTCTTTCCACCTCCCCCTCCTCTCTCTCCTCCCCCCTCTCCCCACCTCCACCTCCTCCTATAGCTTTAATGACGATTGGCGGCTCTTGTGAAGGGGGGCTACCCCCTCCTCCCCTCTTTCTTTCTCCGTTAGTCGCCTACCTCCCCTCCTCTCCCCTCCCTTTCCCCACCTCCCCCTCTTCCCCTCCCTCTCCCTCCCCTCTGTTATCTCACTCCCCTAACCCCTCCCACCTCCATCCACTCCCCGCCCCTTCGCTGGCACCCCCCCTCTCTCTCACTCCCCTACCCCTCCCACCTCCGTCCACTCCCCGCCCCTTCGCTGGAACCCCCTCTCTCTCTCTCACTCCCTCTCCCTCTCTGTTATCTCTCTCCCCACTCTCTCTGTCCCCTTCCTCACCTTTCTGCCAATGCCGTTTCTCCACTTTCTCTCTCCGTCTCCCTCTCTCCCTCTCTTTCCCTCTTTCTGTTTTCTCCTTCCTTGGCCCTTCCCTTCCCCTCCACCCCTGTCTCTTATTTCTCCCTCCCCCTCCTTCTCTCTCCCTCTCTTTCCCTCCCCCTCATTACTCTTTCTTTACTCTTCTCTTCTCTCCCTCCCATACTCTTTCCCTCTCTTGCCCTCTCTCTCCACCTGATAGACGTTGTCGGGTGGACAAGGAGGAGGGAGAGGGAGGGATGGAACTAGAGCCGGAAAAATCCAGCCTAACCAGCCAACTGGGTCCGACTAGACCCGTTTCTAACTTGGTGAACCTGAGTCATTCAAAATACAAGTTGGATTAGGGTAAGGGTTTACCAAACCATATAAAAATGGGTCGGTTTAAGGTTGCCCACCTAATCCATTTGGCCTGTTTAGATTTTACTAATTTACCAGGACTTTTTAATTTTTATGTGACTTTTCTTATTCATGTGGCCATAAAACCATGTACTCGGTACTGATCGCGCTTAAAATGACGTGGAAATGTGCAATGGATTCAATGTCCAACACTCACGTATTTCAAGCGTTAAGCAAAATGAGAATTAACTACTGTTCATCATTAATTTCCCTTTGTTTACATGGGTTCTAATGCCCTAACCGCGGGGATGCAGGTTGTTTACATGAGTTTACAAAGTTTACAACCCCTCCCTCAAGTCATAGATGTGATCTCCATTTGGAAAATACAAGAAAATGTACATAAAGTAGGAAAAAATACAAAAAAGAGGGAAAAAAATGGGGTGACCGTGACCCGCGGTCATTGCCCCAAGCTAGTGACCGTGGGTCACGGTCACTGGCATTTGCCAGTGACCGTGACCTGTTAGCGACCGTGAGTCACAATCACTGACAGACAGTGACTTTGAAGTCACTATTGTGCCTCCGTTTTCGTGCTGTTCGTGCTGGTTCTTCTTCCAAACTTTTTTCAAGTGTTGAAAATCCCTTTTATGACATCTTGGGGTGTTGAATAACCATTGAGAATATCGAATTCGACTATGGAATCAATTGAAAACTTTGTAATTCATCATTCATGTTTACGGACTATCTTTTGTTCAAGTCCGAAGAGGGTATCACAGGAAGCCAAAGTTGTGTTATTCTAAACCTATAGCTTTCAAGGAACAAAATGAGGCCCAAAGGGGCTTGTTCACAACCTCTGTGATGGCTAAGAATCCCCCCCAAATGAGAAAAATAAAGATGACAACGTCATCCATCGAATAGTCGTCAATGCATGGACATGGCTTTTTCTTTAGTCACCCTCTCTTCTCCTCCTCTTCTGAACCTTCTTGCTCACCTTGGTAATTGAGAAAAGGAGGGGAAAAGGTCATGGAATGCTACTGTCCTCTTGCTTGAATGCTTTTGATTACCTTTTGTGTTCTTGAAATTCTCTGTATGTTCACTGTCCATGTGTCTCTGTTCTCCTCCCATTTTCTTTTCAAATCTTAGCCTTTTATAGACTTCCCCAGTAGTTTTTGGCAGTTCTAGGGAGTTAATAGAGGTTGTGGGAGGTTACACTTTGAAAGAAAGTGGAGAAGAACCGTCCAAAGCCGCAAGAAGTGCCCTTTGAGGGTCCGTGACCATAGCCACGGTCACGAACAAGGCCTAATTCTTGGTTTTTGCATTTGCGACCCGTTTTCATTTGTTTGGGGCTCAAACGAAGTCCAATCGCCACGAAACTTAGAGAGATACTTCTTGACACTAGTTTGACCATGTCATTAAAGTTTTAGCTCATTTTGACCATCGAAAGTTGGTCGACTCCCTTGATGAACAGGCCGCGGTCACTCCCAAGGCCCATTTTTGGACTTTTTCATTTGTGATCCGTTCTCACTTATTTGGGGTCCGAACGAAATCCAATCTTCACGAAACCTGGAGGGATGGCTTTTGACACTATTTTGAGTGTGTCATAGAAGTTTTAGACCATTTTGACCATCTGAAGTTGGTCAACTCCCTTGATGAACAGGCCATGGTCACTCCCAAGGCCCATTTTTAGACTTTTGCATTACTGATCCGTTCTCACTTGTTTGGGGTCCAAACGAAGTCCAATCTTCATGAAACTTGGAAGGATGCTTTTTAATACCATTTTGAGTGTGTCATAGAAGTTTTAGCTCATTTTGATTATCTAAAGTTGGTCAACTCCCTCATTGATTGGGCCATGGTCACTCCCAAGAATCATTTTTTGAACTTTTGCATTTGTGACCCATTTTCACCTATTTGGGGTCCGAACGAAGTCCAATATTCATGAAACTTGGAAGGATGCTTCTTGACACTATTTTGAGGTGTCATAGAAGTTTTAGCTCATTTTGACCACTTGAAGTTGGTCAACTCCCTTGATGAACAAGCCACGGTCACTCCCAAGGCCCAATTTTGGGTTTTTGCATTTGCGACCCGTTTCCACTTGTTTGGTACCAAAACGAAGTCCAATCTCCACGAAACTTGGAGGGATGCTTCTTGACACTATTTTGAGTGTGTCATAGAAGTTTTGGCTCACTTTGACCATCTGAAGTTGGTCAACTCCTTCATTGATTGGACCACGGTCACGGACAAGGCCCTTTTTTTGACTTTTGTATATGTAACCCGTTTTTGCCAGTTTAGGGCCCGAACGATGTTTGATCGCCATGAAACTTGGAGGGTTACTTTTTGACACTATTTTGAGCATGTCATAGAGGTTTTAACCTGTTTGACTTTTGAAAGTCGGTCAACTCTCTAGTTGACTTTTTATGAAAGTGGGCCCTTATCTTAGCTGTTTGAGGCCCAAATGACTTCAATTTGATTCGAAACTTGGAGGAACTGACATCAGGGATATCTTGGAGTATTCATCCAAATTTCATGCAGTTTGGATTTGAGGAAGTAGGATTTCGAGCAGTGGCCTATTTATTGCATGTGTTAAGTCACTATTCACCCCACACTATAGGTAGTCAGCTTGTTTTCTACCCGAACAACATCTTGAAAATTTGGAAGACTAACTTTGAGCATTCTTTGAGTATTTGTTCCGAATTTCATCAGCTTTGGCCTCCTGGAAGTAAGATTTTAGCTAGTGACCTCCATAACTCGGTGTCACTGTCCTCTAAGCTGACATGCAGTGAAATTTAGACCAAACGGAGTCCTTTTAACTTGAAAATTTCTAGAATATCTTCTGAGCATAACTGAAGATTCTCGCCCAAATTTCATCAATTTTGGACATCAGGAAGCAGGACTTTGATTAGTGACCCTATAGCTTGGGGGGGACTGACCCCAAGTTGACATGCTTGTGGCTTTTGGGTTCGATGATGTCTATTCAACCCAAAATTTTATTGGGCCTGTCTTGGGCATCATTTGAAGTCCTCTGAGAGTTTCAGCTAATTTGATCTTCATGGGATGTCACTCTACACAGGGACCCACAGAGCATAGTATATGATCATAAGCACCAAGTTTGGATCCAAGTGATGTCCAAATGCTCTGAATCCTTGAGGAGTAGTCTTTAAATGTACTTATCAGTATTTCATTGAATATCAGCTTGTTTCAACATGTGGAAGTGCCAGGTCCCGCAGTGATTCCCAAGGAGATAGCAAAAAGTCTCTGAAGCTGATTTTAGCTAAGATGAGATCCAAGTGCTTTGAAAACTTTGGAACTTTATGATCCAAAGCTTGTAATGCCTTCGCTGCATTATTTGCAAAATTTTATGGGTTAACAGGTACTCCTAATCTTATGTAGAGGAGTTATGCAAATTTTTTACACTTAGAAAATTTTAACTCCCTCTCTTCTAATACTTAGCTCTTCAATCTTCATAGGTCTTAATCTTGCTCTCACAGCACCCTACCATGCGTGGTGTGTCAATACTACAAGGAAGAGAGCTCATACCTCTCTACACCCTACATAGCCCTACGTAGTTTACACTACGGGGAAGAAATCTGTCACATCTCCTACATAGAGTTTAGGATCACATTAAATGAATAGATAATGTATGCTTTTTTGGCCTCCAAGAAAGCCCCAGTACAAAGACTAAATTATCCTTGACCCTAACTTGGTCATTGGTTAGACCAATAAACCAATCCGGCCAAACTGGAATGCAAGACATAAACCTAACAGGAAGTACATAGCTATTCCATCTACCCTCCTTCTTATAGAGTTTGCAACAATGTCAACAATAAGCTAGGTTAGCTCTTTCTTTTGTTGTTAAACTAACAATAATTTTGTAGAAGCTCTTAATCAGTTGGGATAGGGTCCATGTGCATCATCAATCTAAGTAGAGTTCAGAGTGAGATGTGTATCGATTCTCCATATAAAACAAAGCAACAGCTAAAATAAATAAAATGATACCCAGTGCTTGTAAAGAGTCGCTAATAAAATAAAAAGGAGATTGACATTAATGGTTTAAATAATACACAGATACTTTGATGTGTGAGAGAGAGAGATAGAGAGAGAGAGAGCTATTTTCTAGCCTGTTTGTTTGCAAATCTTTTGGGTCATTGGTCTTTGGAACTCAAAGTGGATTTGAAGCCCCCATTCTAAGAGTCCTTTAGAGAATAGATAGGGTTAAAGTGGTAGAGGGATGAGAGAGAGAAATTAGGGAGGGAGATATTTTATTAAAAACTAATGAGAGATTTTAGGAAATTTGAGAGATTTTAGAGATGTAATGTGGATAGAGTTTAGTTAATATGGATGGAATTCTTAGATTGCACCATGTGTCACTCTCTTATGAAGAGAATTGCGCCACGTGTCGCTCTCATGCGAAAAGGGGTATTGTCATAATATATATAATGGCTTTTGGAGTTATTGAGGATGATGATAGATCAAAGAATTTGAATGATCTAATTGGTTTGATATTCTGTTGGATCAGATAGAGCCCACAAAAAGAGATGCACAAGTGTAGGTAGCTATAGGAACTGAACTTCTGACATGCGTCTATTAAAAAAATCTCAAAAGTCTATGAATGATCAAATCATGTTGGATTAGGTGCGATCATCTCCCTCGATGACTCAACCACCTAATACGAAGAAAAGACTGTACGCCTTTCCTTCCATAAGCCGAATGGGCAAGGTTTAAATATTTTTGAGGTTTATGGTAATGTCAAAAGGAAGATTTGAATCTCAAGTGGTATTAAAGTAAAAAAGATTATTTGTAAGAGGGAATTTAAGAGTCGAATGTTTTCTTTTTAAATTGCTATATAAAAAAGAATAGAGTCCTACATGCAAAAAATTTGGAAAGAGAAATCTTCATAGCATGATTTAAGTAAGAAACATGTAGATGGATTATTGAGTAGATATTTTGCACACGGCACATTGTAGATCTCTTGGGTTGTAAATGATTCTTTTGCCATTGGGCCATAGGGGTCTCTTTACTGACTTAATTTTTAATGCAAGTGGTTAAGTTTGTGATCTTACAGCGTGACAGCAACCAAGGGATATCGTTGAATAGATGAGATGGGACATACTTTAATCTTAACCATGCAGTAGCTGAATAGATGTCATTGTATGATTGGTTCCACAAGCATATGCTAATGAAAATTATTCAAAAGCTCGGTAGAGGATCGTATAGCTTTTCGTTCGGCGACATGAGTGGGCCTTTGGAAAATGGGGCTTTAATCAGGGCGCAACACATTTGAAATTCCCTAGAGTAATGCATGGTATAAGTTCGGGTTGATAATCACAATCGTATGTTCAATATTTATTTTAAAAAATTCTTCTAATCTCAAAATTCTAATCATAGTTGTGCAATGGGTTATCCAAGTTTAACATGAACATAGGGTCGGTGTGCATTTGAAGAGGAAGACTGTCAGGACAAGATTTCCCTCTGAGGGGTGTCACGAAGGGGAGAAGGAGGTGGGGAACAGGCGGTTATGATTTTTCATTTTTTTTTCTTTTGGCTATATCAATTAGGTTCTTGACTAATCAAAATCTCTTCTCCTTTTTATTTTGTTTATTTTTTTACTATATATACTATGGAATGATGGTGGGCTCACATCATCATCAAAATGAAAATGGTTGTAAGTCCCAACCCTCAATGGACCTACTTATGCATGTATAGGTGTAGATATGTGCCATGTTATGGATTTTTTTATTCCTTTTTGCTTATATCAATTAGGTCCCTTCTTTTTCTTTTTACTTTTTTCATTATACGTACTAGAAATATTAAAAATATTAAAAATTACGATTGTGTAATGACTCTTATGTTAATATTATTTATAATTTATTTAAATATTTCTAAATATTTTTATTTACAAATAATATAGTTAGAAAACATGGAGCAACACGTGGTGCGATCTCAATAGAGTTCTATTGTACAAATCTTCTCTCCCAAACAACTCTCATTTAATTTTAAACTTTTTATTTATTTGTCCCATATCCCTAAAATCTTTCAAATTTACATAAAATGCCTAAAATCTTTCCATATGAGGTTTTTCTCTATATACAAAAACATTTACAATATAACAACTTTTACAATACATACGATCCATATAGGCCCATTAGCTCAACCATACATTCAATGTAGGAGAAGAGGGCATGTATACTTTCTATTGGTGCCTCAAGAACATCATTTCCTGCAATTTCAAAGACACCCTTCTTCTACAATACTCCAAACCCTCTTATTCTAACACTTATATTCTAAGCCTCATGCTAAGCCTAAGCCAAAATTGAAAATTATTAAAAATTTAAGGCTTTAAGTATAATTAAAAAAATAAATATATTATAAAGAGCAATGAAAGAAATTATCTGGGCCTCTTTTGCTAGTTATATATATTAAAGCAAATCAGAGAGTGACATGTGGAGGTTTGCCACATTAGCACTAATGAGTTATTCTTTTAAGAAAACATTTTAAAAATTCATAGAGGCTTTTGGCGTTGATGTATACTATACCTCTTCATAAGTCCTGTATACAAAATCCAATTGCTTAATTTCCTTTTCTTCTCTCTTCAAACTTGTGAACATTAGGGTAAACGATTATGTGAGAGTTGAAAGTCTAATAGCTAGATCTCACAAAGTCCTAGAGGGGGGGTGAATAGGACTATTAAAAATTTCTTTCCAAGAATTAGGTTTTATTAGTGTGCAATCTGAAGGATTAATTAAGATTGAGAGTCCCCAAGAGGATTAAGAGAGATGTTCAGAGTTGTGAGTGCTTACAGTGTGTAGAAATGTAACTAGAATAACGAAGATGTAGCTTAGAAATGATGATCAACACAAGTGACAAGAATACAAGGCAACATCCACACACAACAAGCAATAAACACAGTGATTTATAGTGGTTCGGTCCTAAACCTACATCCACTCTCAAGAGCAATCTCTCTTGGTTCCACTAAATATGAGGTACTTACATAACATGCACTTTTTGCAATAGTTTTTGATGCGGTGGTTTGTCTTCCACCAACTGAGATTTTTGATCAGGTGGTTGATCCTTGATCTAGTCCACCAACTACAACAATTTTTGATGCGGTGGTTTGTCTTCCACCAATTACAGCAAAGAGAATTGAAATATTAAAGAACACCTAAACAAGGAATTGTATACCTTGGTTTTGAGTGGTGTTCTTGATGCTTAAAAGACTACCTCCAAGCTTTGACCTCTTGTTCTTGCTCCTTGGTGATGAAGATCTTCAAATGAGTGTTCAGCCAAGGGAAGAGGTTTTAAGAGGGTTTAGAAGGCTAAGATATTCTCTCAGATTTAATGAAGCCTTTCCTAAATAACCAACTACTCTTCTTGGAACAATAATGGCACTTTAAGTGTTGAAGAGTAGGTGGTTCTGGGAGCTCTAAAGATGGTTTTTCTAGAGGTGCAAAGGCTCAGCTATACTGGTGATTTTCTCAGTAATCAAGTCTGCAGTTGGAGCAAAGGATAGGTCATCTTTAAATACAGGTAAGCTCCAACGGATAGATCTACGGCTAAGAACAGAATGGTCTACAGCTTAGCCGTATGCTCTGACAACATCCAACAGCTAGTTTAACCGGATTCAACAAAATTCCTTCTTACGGTTAATCGTACGGCTTAGCCGTAAATCCTTATACGGCTTAGCCGTGAGCACCTTTCAGCCTAGCCGTGGGTCAGCCGTAAGCTAAAATCTCCCAAAAATGCTCTCTGGAAAGTGACCCGTAAACCTTACGGCTTAGTCGTGAATCACATTACGGCTTAGCCGTGAAGGCCTTTCGGCTTGGCCGCAAGGTCAACCGTAGGCATTATATGGCCAGGAGCACTCTCTGGACTGTGGCCCGTAGATTTTACGGCTTAGCCGTGAAACATACTACGGCGTAGCCGTAATCCTTTTTCGGTGCAGCCGTAGGGTCAGCCGTAGAACAAAAAGACTCAAAATGTACTCTCTGGATAGTGAGCCGTAGGTTCTATGGCTTAGTCGTGGTCCAAGCCGTAATACACAGCCAGGGTTTTTTTTGGAAACCCTTTTTCCTATTTTAATTGTACGGGCACTAGGGGTCACAGTTACTTTATCCCTTGGCACTCACAGAGGATCTTCTTGAATGATCTTGAACTTCTTTGAACTTGCTTAATCTTCATTGATAGGTCTTTCTTGAATGGTCTTCAACTTCCTTGAACTTGCTTAAACTTCTTTGAACTTAGATTGATTTTCAATGAACTTCGGAAATGAACTAGGTCTTTCTAGAACTGAACTACGCTTTGGTCACGTAATTGACAGCATGTTCTTACAGTGACATTAACAATCTCCCCCTTTGTCAATTTTGTGACAAAATTACACATAATGTAGAAGATACAACATTTTAGTTCAACAAACAGGATACAACAAGTATTACAATACAGAATACACCTTAACCAAACATATCCACATAAGTTTGAAAGTTCAACACATTGAAGCTCCCCCTTTGAAGATACTTAACCTGCAAAAGGCTACAAACACAATCTACTAGAAATGTGGGAGGTTAGAGGGCTCCTTCTAAAGACATGCATACAATTCTCCCCCTTTTTGGCACAATATTGACAAAGAGATATACAAGAAGTACCACAGCCAGAAAGCCATAAATAAGGGCAGGAAGACAAATAAGTGCACACAAAGATAAGCAACTTCGAAGTAATGGCCATATTATATTAGAAGTTAGGAGCAGTACAAGGCATAAACACATAACAATGGCCAAAACACATAAATAGCGCATCACCACAAAGACAAAAGATGAAACTAATAACAGATCCAGAAGGTGAAGCACAACCAAAGTCAAAAATACATAGAAAATTCAATGCCAATGCATCTTAGAACATCAATCATAATGAGGAGAGGGGGAAAGGAATGGCCACATCATCTCTCCGGCAGCTTTTGGAGATCTTTGACAGGTATTGAAATGATTCCTTCAAGAGCTTCTCCATCTTAGTTTGCCGTTGTTCCAGCGCTGCCAACCGAGCTTCAAACGAGGAATAGGAAGAAGCCGGGGGAGGAACCGGAACCGGTGAAGCATTAGAGGGTGCTGCAGGAGGAGGCCCATCCGGTGAGTCTTCTTCATCCCCAGAGTCATGAAAGCGGGGACCAGCCCCTTGTTGCTTGGAGAAACGCATGTTCTGAATATTGACTGTGCCAAAGGTGGGGTGAGACTCAGGAGCTTCATCAGAAGGTAAATTGACCCCACACTGAGAGGCAAGGCGAGTCATCAGATAACCAAAAACGCAGGCATTGGTGCCTCTGCCCGGGCAAAGCCAAAACCGAATGATGGTAGCACAAATCAGAGAGGGAAGACACACCCTGACCCCCATATGAATAAAATAGAGAATATTAACCATGAACGGGGTTAGATCAGAGAAATTGCCCCTCCTCGGATAGATATTACATGTGAAGATTGCATGCAGGATCCAGAAATGAGGAAGTAATGAAGCAGCAGGAAGGAAACCCTTGTCCTTCCAAGGGATGGTCGCTCCACATAGAGCGAAGGTGGCAGTTTTTTTTTCTTCTTCGGATAGAGAGTCCTTGATGACCGAGGGGGGGTATCGGAGAGAGGAACACACAAAAGGGCAGAAATGATGGCAGGGGTGATGGTATTGGTGCCATCAGTGAAATCAATTTCAAAAGACATAGAGTCTAACGATGCTCGCTTGATGGATGCATACATGGTTCGCACAATCGAGGGGAAGCCAGGACCACCCCATTTCAGAATATTTTCCCACCCAATGTTGGTGAGGAGGGTATGGACTCCATATGTTTCAACAGCTAGAATATTGACATCGCGTTCCACAGTAATTGAATGGGAAAAGAAGGACCGATCGCGAGTGGGTTCCCGTGGAACCAAAACTCGGGGAGAGGGTGGAGAGTGCTGTCGAGGCCGGGAGGAGCTACTCGAGGCACGAGGCCTCTTGCCGACAAGGTAAGCGTTTTTGGTTCGTGGAGGCATAGTGATAGATGAAACAGGAAACCCAATCCACAAAACAGAATGAAAGCCAAATGCACAAAAACAGGAACGATAGCACACAGAAGAATCAAGCACAGTAAAAACGGCAATACAGTAACGATAGCAAACAAGAACCGAGAAAGAGTACCAAAGTCGCCAAAGATACCTTGAAGGAGAAGGCTGGAAGAGGAAGAATGAAGAAAGAAAAAAGGACAGAGACCTAGGGCAGAAAACTCGTGCAGACGCAGAGTAAAAAAGAAGTGAAGAGACGGAGTTAAGTACTGATCGGTGCGCAGAACGAGGACGAAAATAACATTTACTGCTTAGCCGTAGAGTATTTTACGGCTGAGCCGTAAACCCTGACGGTTGAGCAGTAAGGTAAATGTTTGCGCAAATACGGGTTAACTGTAAGGAGATTACGGCTTAGTCGTGAAATTACTTACGGCTTAGTCGTAGGCCCTGGGCAAAACACAAATTAATCCAAACAGCAAACACCAATCGATTTCCTCAAATTTTCAAATTTTAACACATCAAGAGGTTTAGTCAAAATGTCTGCAAGTTATTTTTCAGTCTGAATATATTCTAGCTCAATGATTCCTTCTTCAACCTATTCTCTAATGAAATGACGTCGGATATCAATGTGTTTGGTATGAGAGTGCTGGACCGGATTTTTAGAAATGTGTATGGCACTCGTGTTATCACAATACAAGCTCATTATTTCTTGTTTAATGCCATAGTCCACAAGCATTTGCTTCATCCACAAGAGTTGAAAACAGCAATTTCGGGCAGCTATATATTCAGCCTCGGCAGTGGAAAAAGATATGGAATTTTGGTTTTTACTATGCCAAGCTACTAGACAGTTTCCCACATAAAAACATCCGCCACTTGTGGATTTTCTATCATCTAAGTTTCCTGCCCAATCAGCATCTGAGTATCCAGCAATGAAAGATGATGAGTCATGAGGATACCACAGACCATATTCAGTTGTATCTGCAATGTACTTAATGATTCTTTTTACAGCAGTCAGATGGGATTCTTTCGGATCTGCTTGATATCGTGCACATGCTCCCACACTAAATGCTATGTCTGGCCTACTGGCAGTGAGGTATAATAGGCTACCGATCATACTTTTATATAGGCTAGAGTCAACTCCTTTACCATTAGCATCTTTAGTAAGTTTGATGGTTGTACTCATGGGGGTTTTGACATGTTTCCCAGTCATCAGACCAAATCGTTTTACCAATTTTTTGGCATACTTGGATTGGGAAATGAAGATACCATCACGTAATTGTTTGACTTGTAAACCTAGGAAGAAATTCAATTCGCCAACCATACTCATTTCGAATTCAGATTGCATTAGATTAGCGAACTGAGCAGTCAATTCATTAGACGTGGAGCCAAAGATGATATCATCTACATATATTTGCACTATTAAAACTGACTTTCTTGTCTTTTGGATAAAAAGAGTTTTATCTACACTACCTCTTTGAAAATTATTGTCTAACAAGAATTTTGTCAACCTTTCATACCAAGCACGTGGAGCTTGCTTAAGACCATACAGAGCTTTCTTCAATCTAAACACATGATTAGGGAATTTTGTGTCTACAAAACCTTTAGGTTGTTTAACATACACTTCCTCATTCAAAATTCCATTTAGAAAAGCACTCTTAACATCCATTTGATACAATTTGAACTTTAAAAAACAAGTTATAGATAATAAAATTCTAATTGATTCTAAACGAGTAACTGGAGCAAAGGTCTCATAAAAGTCAATACCTTCAATTTGAGAATATCCCTGCGCTACCAACCTAGCTTTGTTCCTAACAATAACGCCATTTTCATCAAGTTTATTTTTGAAGATCCATTTATTGCTTATCACATTTTTATCCTTTGGTCTTGGAATTAGGTACCAAACATCACTTCTTGTAAATTGATTCAATTTTTCTTGCATAGCTTTTATCCAATCATTGTCTGAAAAGGCTTCATCAACGCAGGTAGGTTCTAAAACAGAAGTAAAGCACAGGTGACTCATAATGTTCTCCAATTGTTTCCTAGTTTTTAGACCTGTTAGGGGGTCACCAATAATCTGATCTATAGGATGATCTTTTACATTCACCAAATTTTCAGTGGAAATAGGTACATCAGTTTTTACTGTGGATCGTGTGAGTTCAGTCATTGAGGGAACATCCACTTCATCAACATCATCAGAAATTGTGGATTCATCATCTATAATAACATTTATTGACTCTTGGATGACTCCCGTTCTCATATTTAGAACACGATAGGCTCGACTCCGTGTTGAATAGCCTAAGAATATACCTTCATCACTTTTTGAGTTAAACTTACTCAGTTGTTCTCTATCCTTTAAAATGTAACATTTACTTCCAAAGACCTTAAAATATTTCACATTTGGTTTCTTCTCATGCCACAATTCATAAGCTGTCTGATTTGTACCAGTCCTAAGATAAACTCGGTTGATGATATAGCAACTGGTATTAACAGCTTCGGCCCATAAGTCTCTAGGAAGATTTTTACTATGAAGCATGATTGTGGCCATGTCTTGGAGAACTCGATTTTTCCTTTCAGCTACCCCATTTTGTTGTGGAGTTTTGGGTGCTGAATATTCATGATGAATCCCATATTTCTCACAGAATTTGTCAAATTGATCATTTTCAAATTCTCCACCATGATCACTTCTAATTCGGGCTACTGAAGTCCCTTTTTCAATTTGAATTTGTTTTACAATCCTTTTAAATTCTCCAAAGGCTTCAGATTTTTCTCTCAAGAAAGCAACCCAAGTAAATCTAGAGTAATCATCTACCATGACAAGAAAATACCTTTTCTTACCTCGACTCTCTCTTTTAGTTAGTCCAACCAAGTCCATATGAATAAGTTCTAGAGGTCGAGAAGTTTTCATAGCATTTACCATTTTATGGGCACTTCTAATTTGTTTTCCTTAAAGGCACTCTCCACAGATCATCTTTTCTTGACTACTGATCTTGGGCAGTCCTTCAACATATTTGTTTAGATGGGATAAGTCCCTGAAGTTAACATGCCCTTTGTTTAGATGGGATAAGTCCCTGTAGTTAACATGCCCAAGTCTTTGATGCCACAGCTTAGCTTCATCAATACTAGTTAATAAGCAAGAAGCAGAGGATGAAGTATTTTTTTTCCCACCACATAACAGTTATCGGTAGTTCTAAGACCTCTCAATATTATCTTTCCATTCCTTGAGATCTCACAACTATGACTACTAAAGTTTACGGCATAATCTTTATCACAAATTTGAGATATGCTAAGTAAATATGTTTCAACCCATCAATGCACAAAACATTCTCAAATGGTGGCAAGTTTGGAACATTTAAAGTTCCTTTCCCAATAATTTTTGCAGTACTGCCATCACCAAAAGTAACCGTGCCTCCATCGAATTCAATCATTTTAGACAAACAAGATTTATCACCAGTCATATGTTTTGAGCATCTACTATCCAGATACCATCTTGATTGTTCTGCAGCTTTAAAAGCTGTGTGGACCACTAGATTCTTGTTTTTAGGTATCCATTTAAGTGTACTAGTGGTGGGGATCACAATTGGTTTTTGGTGTTTCACTTGAAAGGTTTTATGTTGGGGAATAAGAATGTTTGCACCATCCTTTTTGTATATTTCAAATTGTTTTCTTAACTTTTGGACTTCTTTTAACAGATTATCCATCTTTTGGTTTAAGGGGAACTTGTTTATTTGAGACTTCTGCTTTTTGTTTTCAAGTTCCACTTTCTTAGAGGTGTTTTTCTCAATTTTTTGACTAATGTTATAATGAATTTTTCTTAACTCGCACTCCATTTTGAAATGACCTCTTTTTCCACAATAATGACAGATGACATTTGATGAAACAGTATGAGTACTAGTAGATGCCTTATCCAAAGTGTTTTTAACACTAGTATCTTCCTTTAAAGCACTTTTGACAAAAACAGTTCTGGAACTTAAAGACTGATTAGCATTTTTGTCATATCCAAGACCGGTCATATCTTTATAAGCTTTCCCAATTTTGAATAGTCTAATGTATTTCTCATCATTTTGGGTAAATCTGTACTCATACTTTTCTTTATACCGTTTCAGAAAAGTCACTTCATTGTGGAGAGCATTATTTTCATCTTTTATTTTTAAAAGGGATTTTTCATTTTCTCTTAATTTGATTACATTTTCTCTTTCTGTTGATAATTGGGTTTTTACACTTTCGAGTTCTTTGATTAATTTTTCCTTTTCAGCATTAATACTATCAACCTTTTCTTTTAAATTCTTAATTTTGTTTTGTTGATTGCTTACAGTTTCAACGAGCCTACAGGTTCCCTCATAAAGTAGTTCATAGGAATCCGTGGTGTTGTCATTATCCTCATTATCTGAATTTTCATATTCACTCTCTGACTCACTTCTTGAGATTTCTCCATTCGATATTTTAATCATTTCCTCAGAGAGATTGAATGTTGCAGTGGTAGCCATCAGAACTGTATATTTGTCTAATTCATTTTGATGTGATTCATCTGAGTCAGAATCTGATTCAGATGAATCGTCTCAAGTGGCTACAAGATTCTTCTTTTTGAATTTTCCTTTTAGTGGACAATCAGTGGATATGTGTCCAAATTTCTTACATCTGTAACACATAGGCTCCTTATGCTTACTTCGAGAAAGGGAACTTGACCGACCTTTGTATTTATCATTAGTGTTTTCATTTTTATAATCTTTCACCCTTTTTTTCTTAAATTGTTTCAAAAATCTTTTAGCCAAAAGGGCCACATCTTCATCATCGTCATTACTAGTTATTCCTATGTCATCTTTAGAGGAATATGTGTTATGAGGGTGATTAGAGCAATTGATTTCTTTTTGTCATTGTTAAATTTGAGTTCAAAGGTCTGAAGGGATCCCACTAAATCTTCAATTTTCATTTGTTCCGAATCCTTGTGTTCTTCTATGGAAGTTACCTTAGGATGGAATCTTTCCGGAAGTGATCTCAAGATTTTACTACAAATTTTACCTTCCGGAAGAGTTTCCCCAAGAGCCCACATTTCATTTACAATTTTCATGAGCTTAGTATGGAAGTCAGTAAACATTTCATTTTCTTCCATGCGAATGTTTTCGAACTGACTCGTGAGCATCTGAAGTTTAGATCTTTTGACAACTGAGGTACCCTCATAAGTAACTTCCAAGGATTCTCCAGGCCTGTTAGCATTAGTGGTTGACATGATCCTTTTAAACTCTTCTTGATTCATGGCACACACTATACATTGTAAGTTCTAGCATTATTTTGTCTAAGAAGTAGCTGAGCAGCAGACCATTTTGCTGGATCCAATGGTCTAGTGGTCATGACACCATTTGTGTTTACTTCTTCAGTGGGTTCTGTCTAGCCTTTCTCTATAGCTTCTCAAACAGCCCAGTCCATGGATTTAAGAAACGCTGTCATTTGGGCTTTCCAGAAGGCATAATTTGTTCCATCAAAGAAAGGTGGCCGGGTGATAGAGCTTCCTTCACGATTCATGGTGAATCTAACAAAAGATGGATTTACTTCAGGTTATTACACCTTTACGAAGTAACCCGCTCTGATACCAATTGAAAGTGCAATAGCTAGATCTCACCGAGTCCTAGAAGGGGGGTGAATAGGACTATTAAAAATTTCTTTCCAAGAATTAGGTTTTATTAGTGTGCAATCTGAAGGATTAATTAAGATTGAGAGTCCCCAAGAGGATTAAGAGAGATGTTCAGAGTTGTGAGTGCTTACAGTGTGTAGAAATGCAACTAGAATAACGAAGATGTAGCTTAGAAATGATGATCAACACAAGTGACAAGAATACAAGGCAACATCCACACACAACAAGCAATAAACACAGTGATTTATAGTGGTTCGGTCCTAGACCTACATCCACTCTTAAGAGCAATCTCTCTTGGTTCCACTAAATATGAGGTACTTACATAACATACACTTCTTGCAATAGTTTTTGATGCGGTGGTTTGTCTTCCACCAACTGGGGTTTTTTGATCAGGTGGTTGATCCTTGATCTAGTCCACCAACTACAACAATTTTTGATGCGGTGGTTTGTCTTCCACCAATTACAGCAAAGAGAATTGAAATATTAAAGAACACCTAAACAAGGAATTGTATACCTTGGTTTTGAGTGGTGCTCTTGATGTTTGAAAGACTACCTCCAAGCTTTGACCTCTTGTTCTTGCTCCTTGGTGATGAAGATCTTCAAATGAGTGTTCAGCCAAGGGAAGAGGTTTTAAGAGGGTTTAGAAGGCTAAGATATTCTCTCAGATTTAATGAAGCCTTTCCTAAATAACCAACTACTCTTCTTGGAACAATAATGGCACTTTAAGTGTTGAAGAGTAGGTGGTTCTGGGAGCTCTAAAGATGGTTTTTCTAGAGGTGCAAAGGCTCAGCTATACTGGTGATTTTCTCAGTAATCAAGTCTGCAGTTGGAGCAAAGGATAGGTCCTCTTTAAATACAGGTAAGCTCCAACGGATAGATCTACGGCTAAGAACAGAATGGTCTACGGCTTAGCCGTATGCTCTGACAACATCCAACGGCTAGTTTAACCGGATTCAACAAAATTCCTTCTTACGGTTAATCGTACGGCTTAGCCGTAAATCCTTATACGGCTTAGCCGTGAGCACCTTTCGGCCTAGCCGTGGGTCAGCCGTAAGCTAAAATCTCCCAAAAATGCTCTCTGGAAAGTGACCCGTAAACCTTACGGCTTAGTTGTGAATCACATTACGGCTTAGCCGTGAAGGCCGTTCGGCTTGGCCGCAAGGTCAACCGTAGGCATTATATGGCCAGGAGCACTCTCTGGACTGTGGCCCGTAGATTTTACGGCTTAGCCGTGAAACATACTACGGCGTAGCCGTAATCCTTTTTCGGTGCAGCCGTAGGGTCAGCTGTAGAACAAAAAGACTCAAAATGTACTCTCTGGATAGTGAGCCGTAGGTTCTACGGCTTAGCCGTGGTCCAAGCCGTAATACACAGCCAGGGTTTTTTTAGAAACCCTTTTTCCTATTCTAATTGTACGGGCACTAGGGGTCACAGTTACCTTATCCCTTGGCACTCACAGAGGATCTTCTTGAATGATCTTGAACTTCTTTGAACTTGCTTAATCTTCATTGATAGGTCTTTCTTGAATGGTCTTCAACTTCCTTGAACTTGCTTGAACTTCTTTGAACTTAGCTTGATCTTCAATGAACTTCTGAGATGAACTAGGTCTTTCTAGAACTGAACTACACTTTGGTCACGTAATTGACAACATGTTCTTACAGTGACATTAACAAGAGTGACATGTAGAGGATGCCACGTCAACACCAATGAGTTATTCTTTAAAGAAAATATTTTAAAAATTCATAGAGAGACTTTTGGCTTTGATGTATACAATACATCTTCGTAGCTCTTTTATACAAAATCCAATTGTCTAATTTCCTTTCTTTTCTCTCTTCAAACTCCTAAACATTAGGGTAAAAGATTGTGTTTCTATACTTGCAACAATTTTCTTCAACTTTCCATACGAGACTAGATTAGGATAACTCTTCATCTTTAGTTGAATTGTCTATGCATATTGGATCATTTGCTCATGTGAACACTGAGCCTATCTACGTGTGTCCAATTAGACCCATTCCATCGATGCAACCCAATCTATTGTTGCCTAACCCATTCATCCACCAACGTATGTGAGACCATTTCCTTTATAAAATTATTTTATCCATCCACCTCTATATATATATTAAACTATGTAGATGAAATTCAATATAATTATTTATGAGCCACTAAATCCAATCCATTCACCTATATATGTGGGACCATCATAAAATCACTATATCGATCCACCATATAGACATCTAAATGGGATAGATGAAGATACTGCTACATTCGGGACCTTTAATTAAACAATTTAGCTGGGACCCATTTGATGAAACATCAAATATTTATATATGTTCTGGATCAATTAGATGAAAGGCATCAATTTAATCCATCCACAGGTCCCATTCAAAGACTCTACATGCACATTTCTTCTCAAAATCTCCTCTAAGTTAAGGAGAAAAAAAAATCTTGTATACTAATTTTGACTTTTTCATAATCCTTATCCCTTCAAAATCCTTGATCTAACCAACATCATTGGAGGGATATAACCTATGTCCCTTTAATAAATTAAAACAAAGATATATGTTATAGATTAGCTAAATGAAAGACATATTTTATCCATCCAAGGATCCCATTTAAAGACTCTACATGCACGTTTCTTCGTAAAATCTCCTCTAAGTTAGAGAGAGGAAAAATCTTCTATACTAATTTTGACTTTTCCATAATCGTTATCCCTTCAAAATTCTTCATTAAACCAATGTCATTAGAGGGATCTAACCCATCTCCCTATAATTAATTAAAACAAAGAGCATTAGCAATAAGAACTCTTTCCTTAACTATGGAAACTAGATAATTATATGCTAAGTCAAACGAATTACAAAATTTCCTAAATCTCTTTCTAAAAGTGGATTCTTTATATTATTTCCCATTTAAAATTGATCTTTCTCTTCCTAAAAAATCTCAAATCATTATTAAGAATTGGGTTGTCCTATGACTATTCCCTTCTCAAAAACCTTTTTTTTTTTATTTTGAATAGCAAATCAAGTACCAGTTAAAAGATCTTCTTGTTCTCAAAAAAAAAAAAAAAAAAAAAAGGTTACAAGATCTTGTTTTACAGAGTTTGAAATTTATGATACAAAAAGCCTTGTAATATATTCAATTAATCATACATGCCAACTTAAAGATAGAAAGAAAATACATCTCTCTCCAAGATTGACTATGATTTTGAAGATAGAGTTTATGGATTTGAAATATCTTTTTCTAAATATTTTTATATAACAATTAAATGTGCTCTCATTTGGATATTATCCATATATGCGTTTTTATTAGTGCTCATATAATTTTTATGGCTTGGGCTTAGCATAGGCATGTTGTTTCGTGCCTTTTATATTACTCTTATATACATATGTGAAAGGCTACTATGCATCTATCCCTCACCTTGTAGTGAGGTACAATTCCCTTTTTAGACCTAACAAGATCAAAAAGGTGTCATGAGGGTGATGGTTTTGTCTTCTTGCACATTAATACTTTCCATATATTGAAGTGTCCCTCACTACAAGGTGAGGGATAGATGCATATTAGTTTTGTTATATATATAAATATATATATCTATATTATTATCAATAATATTATAAGGAAAACACTAAATTTAGATGTATATATTTTTTTGGGGCCCGGGCTACTGGTTAATTTTAAATTCATTCTTAGGAGGATGAATTAGTGTAGCTCACATGCTTCCTAAGCTTTTAGCTATTCCTTGGATTCTAACGTGCCATTGGGACAGATTTTGGTGGCCTAAGACATTTTGGGGTGATAATCTTTCTCATTTTTTTTGTTGGTTGGATGTACTGCTTTTTGTAAGAGTTTTTTTTTTTTTTTTTTTGATGTATTGTTTTCGTAAGAGTTGGATGTAGTGGTTGTGGTTGTAGCCGATCAACAGTTGTTATTTAAGGGTTATATTACTAAATGACTCTAATGGGTTATTTGTTAATTTAACAAGTAGAGTGAAGTGAGGTAAATGATTATTTCAAAAGATTAAAAAAAGAGAAGGGTTACATTTATCCCATATGAGATTTTCTATTTTAGTAAAAATAGAATGTAACTTTTTGACTTTTTATGTTAAAAATAGATTTATTTTGTCAGTTACTAAGATGAGAAAGTAACTTTTTGATTTTTTAGTGTAAAAAGGTTGAAAATTTTTTTTGAAATGTGGTATTTTAATTTTACTCTTTTAGTTTATTGTGTCTTGTGATGATAAATGACTTTAACTTTGCTTAGAGGTGAAATTTTGCTAATTCATATAGTGTAAAAAATGCTTGAAGACCTAGTTATAATTACCACTGGTAAAGTTTTCAGCTTCACGTATTCATGAAGCCCACATTGCTTTAAGTAGCCAAATTAGTCTCCATGGTCTTTCCACAAACTTGATTAATGATGGCACAATGGTGAGAGCAGCAGATACAATCACGGATCCCTTGCTGTACTGATAATAAATTTAGACAAATTTAAGGTTAGAGGGGTATCATCTGATGAGTGTAATTAAAGATATTAAGTATGGCCAGTTTTTGGGGGGCAAACATGAGGGAAAAAACAGAGAAAACCCTAACCACAAATGGAGTGAACTTTGAATACCTATTTACGAATGGAGTGAACTTTGAAAACCTATTAACGAAGTGGGTTAGGAATAAGAGAAGCAAAATTATAAGGTAGCTCTTTTAGCTAAAACATATTGGAGATGCCTAAAAAACAATGACCTTTATGTTCAAGAATTCTAAATGCTAAAAGATTGCCCTAACAAACCTCTCTGAAAAGTCAAGTACAAAATAGGTGATTCAGGATTCTAGAAGGGCTTTGTGGAGGGAGTGAATTTCAATAATGATTAGGTGGATTAGAATGTTGGTAATGATCAAAATATCTCAACATGGAATAGTAATTGAATTCCATGAAAAGATTTATGAAGCCTTTCTCTAACTAATCAAACCCTAGTCTTAGGAACCTTTCTCTAACTTGTCAAACACTAGTATTACTGCCAATGATTTATGGAGTTCGGAAAAAAATGTGAATGAATCCGCAATTAAAACTCCTTTAATAATTCTTTAGATTCGGTGGATATTTGTAAGACTTATGTCCCCAAGCATAATTCTAAAGATAAAAAAATTAGGACCTTCTCTAAAAGTGGTCAACTCAACCAAATCAGACATATAAGGTATAATTATAGAGGACAAAAGTGTTGGAAGTAGGTGGGTCTCGTGGATAGATTTTCAAAACTTTTGACCCACTTGACACATGGATCAACTATCCATAAGACCAAAACCCAATCCAGGATGCATTACCCTCAATCTCGTGACCATGTACAGTAAATATTCTACTAGCACTAAACATCCATAATAATCTACGACATGCAAGAAGTAGATCATACCTTTGGAGATCCGCAGTGCTCTAATGGATTTCTTCAACACCTCTTAGCCTTCCACGCTATGACTCGAATTGGATTTCTTTTCTCAAGAAGAATGGTGGAATCTTCAGGAGAAATCCTAACTCGAAACTCCAAGGAACTAGAAGAAAGAAGGAGAGAGTAACTCGTGCAACTCTTGCACGAAAGGGTTTGAGCGTGAGAGAGACTCTTTTGGACGTCCAAGGAGGTTTTATAAACTTTCAGATCTCGTCCTTGCCTAATTGAATAGAAGTCTTACTTCCAAAGCAATTAGCAACTTTCTCCTTTCTTATCCCTTCTTTCTAGAGTTCGAGTCGGATTAGTATTTTCCAATAACTTGGGCTAGCGTGGGGACCACTTGGGATTCCTTAAAAAGCTGGCTCCAACTGGAACACCGCGACCCCACATCTCATGTGCAATCCGGGCCCTCAGTTAATTGCAAATAACACCACTATATAAATGCAATTGCACTCCAGTCTTAGGAATAAATTACAATGAAGACCCTAAACTTCCCAATTACCAGAAGTAGGCCCCTCTATCAATATCCGTGGATCAATTGGAATAAATCCGTCTCTTCCAATCTAAGTTCCACATCTTATTATCCTTGAGCCCCAATTAATCATAGTAATCCTCAGTACCATCTAATTAACTCTTAATTGAGATGGGTGCGTACTTACTAATGACAAATCCATTAATTGGCACAAGGGATAATAGAGATAGATTCCATCTTGATCATTCAACATTCCCACAGTTCTACTACCACATACCCAAGACACCGAGGTGTTAACCTACAGTCAGCCTCACTCATTGGTGACTCAAAGCAAATGAATAGATAGAAACTTTAGTTCATCAATGTCTCAGGATTGAAAGCCTATTGCTAGGGAATTATGAGAGCATACCTTATTATTGAGACGGAATTCCATAAGGTGCATCTCATGGTCATTCAATACATCCAATGTACCAGCACCGTGATCCAGAATCTTACATTCTGATGATCGAGACAAATCACACTATTTCATAGTGATCAAAGTGCTGCAACCTTATCAAATGAGATGCCCAGTCTCATTACTGGTTGTGAAGCTATTTAAGTATAAGATTTGTGACATATATCTCCCGCGTGTGGATCTCATCCATGCACATATATCACATCTAACATACTAATGGGACCTGGTTCAACTCATGAACCATTATGTCATATGTATTGGTCATGTGCATGAATTAGTAAAATAACACTCATCTCATAAAAGCAAAGCATGATTTTATTGATAAATAAAGAAATTAATCAATTTATTACATCAACTGATGGATTGAGTCCACAAAATCTAACAATCTCCCACTTGGGCTCAATGCCAGTCAGGGTTGCATCTCATGCCCATCCCTTCTACATGCTGCTTAAAGACTTTGGTAGTCAAAGGCTTAGTAAAGGGATCTGCCAAATTGTCCGCAGAGGCTATCTTGGTAATAGCAATATCACCTCTCTGCAATCTCTCTGACTAAGTGATACTTTCTATGTACATGCTTTTGGCTTTTATGGCTTCTGGGTTCCTTTGACTGAGCGACTGCCCCGCTGCTGTCACAATAAACTGTGAGTGGCTGTCGTACCAAAGGTACCACCCCAAGTTCCAAAAGGAATCTTTTAAGCCATACTGCTTCCTTAGCTGTTTCACAAGCTGTTACATATTCAGCTTTCGAGGTTGAATCAGCGATACATTCTTGTTTTATACTCCTCCAGCTGATAGCTCCCCCTCCAAGCATAAATACATAACCAGAGGTGGATTTCCTAGAATCCTTATCTGACATAAAGTCAGAATCTGTGTATCCGACTGGAATCAACTCATCACTGCTATAAATCAACATGTAATCTCTAGTCCTTCTCAAGTATTTGAGAATACATTTTACAGCAGTCCAATGTTGAGGTCCTGGATTAGATTGATATCTGCTGACTAGGCCCACTACATAACAAATATCTGGTCTAGTACATAACATAGCATACATGAGGCTACCAACAGCCGAAGCATATGGTATCGACCTCATTTGCTCATTTTCCTCAGGTGTCTTAGGACACTGATCCTTGGAAAGGTGCACTCCATGCCTGAAAGGTGTGACACCCTTCTTGGAGTCTTGCATTGCAAACCGTACTAGCACCTTATCTATGTATGCAGCTTGGGATAAGCCAATCATCCTATTTTTCCGGTCTCGATAGAGTTTGATGCCTAGGATGTAACTAGCTTCTCCCAAGTCCTTCATATCAAAAGTCTTGGCTAACCAAACTTTTACCGTTGACAACATTCCTATGTCTTTCCCGAGGAGAAGGATGTCATCAACATATAAAACCAGAAAAACTACCCTGTCACCTTCACTTTTCATGTACACACATGACTCATCCGGATTTTGACAAAAACCAAATGACTTGATTGCCTGGTCAAAATGGATATTCCAGCTTCGGGATGCCTACTTCAGTCCATAAATAGACTTCTGCAGCTTGCAAACTTTTTGCTCCTGGTTTTTAGCTACAAAACCGTCTGGCTGCACCATATAGATGTCTTCCTCAAGATGGCCGTTGAGAAAAGCCGTCTTGACATCCATTTGCCAAATCTCGTAATTGAGATGAGCAGCAATGGATAAGAGTATCCGGATGGATTTAAGCATGGCTACTGGAGAGAAGGTTCCTCATAATCGATCCCCTCTTTCTGAGTATATCCTTTCGCAACAAGCCTAGCCTTATAGGTCTCCACTCTTCCATCTGGTCCTCTTTTTCTCTTGTAGACCCACTTGCACCCAATAGGTTTAATATTGGCAGGCAAGTCCACAAGTGTCTAGACCTGATTTGAGTACATAGACTCCATCTCAGCTTTCATAGCATCTTGCCGGCGTCCCGAGTCTAAGTCATTGATTGCTTCATCATAGTTAGAGGGATCTTGTTCCGGCTCTTTTGGGATTGCTTCATAAGACTCTCCCAAGAATGATAACCTGTCAGGGGGTCTGACAATCCTCCCACTACGACGAGGTACTGGTGTAACTACTGGTCATACTTGGATTTGGAATTGATTGCTCCTGAATCTCTTCCAAGATCACCTTTTCTAAAAATTTCCGGTCCATCATATAATCTTCCTCCAGAAAAACCACATTGGTGCTGATCAGCACTTTCTGCTCTCTGGGATTATAGAATAACCAACCTTTAGTTCCTTTAGGATATCCTACAAATGTGCATACTTTCGACTTCGCTTCCAACTTATCCGTCTTAACCTTGAGCACGTGTGCTGGACAACCCCAAATGTGTAAATGTTGTAGACTAGGCTTTCGCCCAGACCACAATTCCCGGGGAGTCCTAGGTATAGACTTAGATGGTACGAGGTTTAGTATGTACATTGCAGTATCCAAAGCATATCCCCAAAAGGATATAGGTAATCTTGAGAAACTCAGCATAGACCTAATCATATCTAAAAGAGTCTGGTTCCTTCTTTCTGCTACTCCATTCTGTTGAGGCATACCAGGAGCAGACAACTGGGATAGAATCCCATTTTCTGATAAGTAACCCATAAAATCAGCAGAGAGATATTCCCCTCCTCAATCTGATCGAAGAGTCTTGATACTCTTACCTAATTGCTTTTCCACTTCCGCTTGAAATTCTTTGAACTTTTCAAAAGCTTCGGACTTGTGGTGCATAAGGTATATGTAACCATATCTTGAGTAATCATCTGTGAAAGTGATGAAGTACTCATATCCTCCTCTGGCCCTGACATTAATGGGTCCGCAGACATCAGTATGCACTAATTCCAATAAATCTTTGGCCCTATTACCCTTAGCTGAAAAGGGTCTTTTGGTCATTTTACCTTCCAAACAGGACTCACAGATATGCATTGGTTCTACCACCAATGAAGGTAAGACACCATCTTTCACTAGCCTCTCAGTCCTGTTAAGGTTTATATGACCTAGCCTCAGGTGCCAAAGTTTTGTTGGATTAGATGAAAGTGACTTTCTCTTGAATGATGATCTATTAATTGTTTCAGTATCATGTATCTCATACATCGTGGGAGTTAACAAATAAAGTCCATTGGTTACCTTGCCAGAACATATGAAAGTACCATTCCTCTTTATGACAACTTCAGTACCAAAAGTAATAGAATAACCTTTATTCACCAAACTAGAAACTGAAATTAAATTCCACCATAAAGACGGTACATATAATGTTTCTGACAAAACCAATTTATTATTTGAAAAATATAAAGTAATGACTCCCACTGAAACAGCCTCCGCCTTAGCGTCAGATCCTAAGTTGACAATGATTTCTCCATCACTTAGCCTCCTGGTTTCCCTGAACCCCTGCAACATATTACATATGTGATTAGTTGCCCCGGAATCCACACACCAGGATTCTGAAGTACCAGTTGCAAAACTAACTTCAGATATAAGTGACTCAATCATACCTGGGGTCTTTTTCTTAGACAGATATTCTGGACAATTCCTCTTCCAATGTCCTGTCTTACCACAATGGAAACACTTTCCTTTTGTCCCTGAACCCTTAGCTTTAGCCACGCCACCAGTTGGACCATTCTCCACCTTAGGACTTTTTGGAACTGATTTCTTTTTGCCTTTCCGCCCTTTGCCTTTCGGCTTAGACTTGGCATCTGACTTTTCTGTCATTAAGGCAGTTGGTTTTTTCTTCATAATCCCTTCAGTTGCTACCAGCTGACTAGATAGCTCAGCCAGAGTCAGATTCATTTTATTCATATTATAATTGACCTTGAAATTGTTGAATAACTCTGGTAGTGACTCAAGGATTATGTCAATCTGCGATTCTGCATCAATCGCAGCTCCCAGTACATCTAACTCATTTAATGAGTCCATCATCTTCAATATGTGTTCTTGTACTGATGTACCTTCAACCATCTTAGTGCTAATGAGCACCCTCATGGCTGCCTGCCTAGCAGGTCTGCCTTGTTCTGCAAACATCTCCTTTAAATTCGATATCATATCATATGCAGTCTTATAAGATTGATGTTGATGTTGCAGCACACTAGACATGGATGCCAGAATGTAACATCGGGCCATCTCATCGTCTTTGGCCCATTTGGTGTAAAGGTCCTTTTCTGCTTCTGATGCATCTGGGCTAGGCTCTTCAAGGGGGGTTTTTGGTAAGGACATATTTATATCCTGAAGCTGTCAGGACAATATCCAGATTCCGTTTCCAGTCTACATAGTTGGATCCCACCAACTTATTCTGATTGAGGATGGTCGCAAGTGGATTGAAAGTATTCGAATTCATGCTTGTAATATTGTAGCACATAACCATACATTCAATTAATGAATTTAAATGACATTAGGGTTTAGTATTCTACCAAATTTATGTGGGAATCCTCATAACCACAAAATTCAGAATACATCGGAATCCCAATCCTGCGGGGTATGCCTCCTTGGGGAGTGCAAATACCTCCTAGACTGGTGCAGATCAAAGTTGGTCAAAATTGGGATTAAGACTAACTATCCATGATCCCCTTCATTCATTACAATCTAGGTATCTCATACCAAATAATGTATGACTCCCGATTAGCTTCGGTTTCTAAAATACATGAGGCAAATCCTTGGAGATACTACATCATTATTTTAGTTAAGTGTGACCCACCAACTAGCATTACATGACAACCGTTGCGGGCAGCTCCTCCTTGGGGAGTGGGCTCCCACCCCGTCTCATCAACACTATCCATAGGAAATCCATATCCAGTATCCAGATAAATACAAGCCCTCCGTGGGGAATGGCCATTCTCAAAATGGCGCGAGGCTAATACTTTCCTTACAATGGACCTATGGTGGAAAACCATGGGAATTTTTATATATATAGAAATGCCCCGCTCCCACATATTTTAGAGTTAAGGATTTCCTTGTAGGTGTATGGGTCCATCAAATATAGGTATATATTCATCTCATGATACGACCAATGATTGGTTCCAAGTTAAGTTATTTTAAGGAAAGTCCAGTTTCTAAAATTAGTGTTACCAATAGATCCATCTCATGGGCCCACCAACTCTAATTAGAACTCTTTCCAAAAATTAATTTGATTTGACCAATTTTGGAATTTACTATGTTTGGTTCAGATATGGAAATACTCTAAAATAAGCATTCATCCATAAATAGAAAGTGCTATAACAAAAGACTAGTCCTCTCCTCCACATGACCCAGGCGGAAAAGACTTCTTGGACTTCTAGACTTTCCAAAACTTTGGGATTCCTTAAACTCTTTGGGCATCTCCAAAACACCTTTTGATAATCTTCAAACTCTTTGATTAGGAGTCTAGCTTCTCTTTCCTTCTTTGTTTCGGACATCTCCAGAATTTACAAATTTTAAAAATACATAAATTCCTATGTCTATATAATGAGACTTACATGGTAGTCTAAACATGGAAATAAAAGGGCTATAGGGAAATTCACCATGCCTTGCCCTTTCACGGGAAACCAAGGAGACCATGATGCCCTTTACACTTAGCCACAAATAAACCAATAATTAAAAGGAAAGAAAAAACATGTGGGCCATATGGAGAGGACATTATCACCTGCAAGTTAGTATCTCGTACAACAAAGCATCTCACAAAACCAGGTTGCCAAACCACAATGGAAAAACAAGATGCCAAATTTTTGCCACCACGATACAAGATCCCCTACGCAGCGAGGGTCCGGGGGCAGCGCCCCCGGCGGGGGTCGAACTGCCCGGTCAGCTCGCGAGGTTCCAAGGGGCAGCGCCCCCGAAAAAAAAAAAAAAACAACTCAGACCAAGAACAAGATGATTCTGCCTAGGTTCGGCTAGCCGATCTGGTCCCTACGGTTAGCCAACAGACCTCTACGGCCATAGTGGTCCGTTTGACTAACCGACCTGACGAACCCAGAAATTTGGGTTCTTTTTCAGATTCGGCTCCTGCTGTTCCCAGTCACCTCTAATGATCTCAGTATGCTTTTAATGGCATCTTATCATCCTCCTATTATGATTAAAACCTTTTGTGACTTTCCAAACATGTATCTACTACAAAAGCAAGCAAACTCAATAAACACTGATCCTATCATAGCCCTTGCTCTATCCTTTTCACATCTCATGCAAAGATTAGAACAAGATTACTGATCTAACATGATTAGAGATGAGGTATGTCTCTGATACCAATTGTTGGAAGTAAGGTGGGTCTCGTGGATAGATTTTCAAAACTTTTGACCCACTTGACACAGGGATACCAAAACCCAATCCAGGATGCATTACCCTCAATCTCGTGACCATGTACAGTAAATATTCTACCAGCACTAAACATCCATAATAATCTATGACATGCAAGAAGTAGATCATATCTTTGGAGATCCGCAGTGCTCTAATGGATTTCTTCAACACCTCTTAGCCTTCCACGCTATGACCCGAATTGGATTTCTTTTCTCAAGAAGAATGGTGGAATCTTCAGGAGAAATCCCAACTCGAATCTCCAAGGAACTAGAAGAAAGAAGGAGAGAGTAACTCGTGCAACTCTTGCACGAAAGGGTTTTGGGCGTGAGAGAGACTCTTTTGGACGTCCAAGGAGGTTTTATAAACTTTCAGATCTCGTCCTTGCCTAATTGAAATAGAAGTCTTACTTCCAAAGCAATTAGCAACTTTCTCCTTTCTTATCCCTTCTTTCTAGAGTTCGAATCGGATTAGTATTTTCCAATAACTTGGGCTAGCGTGGGGACCACTTGGGATTCCTTAAAAAGCTGGCTCCAACTGGAATACCGCGACCCCACATCTCATGTGCAATCCGGGCCCTCAGTTAATTGCAAATAACACCACTATATAAATGCAATTGCACTCCAGTCTTAGGAATAAATTACAATGAAGACCCTAAACTTCCCAATTACCACAAGTAGGCCACTCTATCAATATCCGTGGATCAATTGGAATAAATCCGTCTCTTCCAATCTAAGTTCCACATCTTATTATCCTTGAGCCCCAATTAATCACAGTAATCATCAGTACCATCCAATTAACTCTTAATTGAGATGGGTGCGCACTTACTAATGACAAATCCATTAATTGGCACAAGGGATAATAGAGATAGATTCCATCTTGATCATTCAACGTTCCCACAGTTCTACTACCACATACCCAAGACACCGAGGTGTTAACATACCCAAGACATCGAGGTGTTAACTTACAGTCGGCCTCACTCATTGGTGACTCAAAGCAAATGAATAGATAGAAACTTTAGTTCATCAATGTCTCAGGATTGAGAGCCTATTGCTAGGGAATTATGAGAGCATACCTTATTATTGAGACGGAATTCCATAAGGTGCATCTCATGGTCCTTCAATACATCCAATGTACCAGCACCGTGATCCAGAATCTTACATTCTGATGATCGAGACAAATCACACTATTTCATAGTGATCAAAGTGCTGCAACACTATCAAATGAGATGCCCAGTCTCATTACTGGTTGTGAAGCTATTTAAGTATAAGATTTGTGACATATATCTCCCGCGTGTGGATCTCATCCATGCACATATATCACATCTAATATACTAATGGGACCTAGTTCAACTCATGAACCATTATGTCATATGTGTTGGTCATGTGCATGAATTAGTAAAATAACACTCATCACATGAAAGCAAAGCATGATTTTATTGATAAATAAAGAAATTAATCAATTTATTACATCAACTGATAGATTAAGTCCACAAAATCTAACAAAAAGAAATTCCAACAATTCTTCTATGAATTGGAAAGTTGAGTGGAGATTGCCTTTCCCTTAATTATTTTGTTTGGATGGAAATATTTTAAAAATGCCATTCAAGTAAGAGCATCCCTTTTCTTTAAAATTAGTTTGTTGGATGTGATGTGCCGTATATGTGCTTGTGGAGGTTTTTAGGGGTCACTCTTTCTTTCTCTTTGACCATGGTAGAGCCCCATGGTTGGTTCTCATTTTGGCCTTTTAACTCATAAATTGAGCTTTTCAAACTTGATAGATTGGTGAAAGGAGTTTTGTGAATCTGGCCACTCAAACGCTTCACTAAAATATAGATCAGTTTAAAGTTTTTATCTTAATTAGCTAGGAGTGTGTTCTTGACTCTATGATTACCTAGAGGTTCTGGCCCATTAATAATCGGATTTGGGTTCTTATTTAGGCCTCGATAAGTAAATGGGTGTAGGCTGGATTCTTTTTTCGATCCATGACATAAATGGGTTTGGATCTTATTTCACCTTGTTTTTAGCCCATAGACCCGAGGCCTAACATATTCCCTCAATTTTTTAAAATTTCTCTTAAAAACTATTTTTTTTTCTAAGTCATTCTCTATTCAGACCCAGACCTATCCCAAATACTGAAGCGGTTTTAGTTCTTTCTTCTCATTAATGATTAAACTGGTTTCGAACCAATTCTGGTTCCATCTTCTCAAGAAATGACCTGTTTACATCCTTAGTCTTAGACACTTGGTGGGCTATCTAGAAAACTGGGAATCGCTTACAAAACCAAAGGGAACTGTCACGGGCTATACCCCTTTCTTTGTAGGGGAGTCCTTGTAGAACCCACCAAAGTGATAAACTTTGTTAAAAGAATGATATAAGAGCATAATCTACCTCTCAATGCAGAAAGTTAGAGCATTTCAAATGGAGAACCTTACTCTAGAGTGATTCAAAATGAGGAGACTACTCTAATTTTCTCTAACATAGGTTATGAGGCTGCTATAGGAAAAGCCACATATGATTTATAATGAGTTTGAATGGCGCTATCAATGATGAAGGAGAAAAACAAAGAATCAAGACTTCTTCATAGGAAGCCTTAACAGGGACAATCCTCTTTGTTTTGAGGGAGGCTAAAGGTAGTGATTTTGTTAGATTGTTCTTTTGTCAAATGCTAAAAAGGTGGAGCAGGCTTCCAACAAAGGCGAGGATTGGGCAATAAGTCCAATCATCTTGGACATGAAAGTCCAAAGTGTCCTCTTTTGATACTCTTAATTTGGAATTCAGGCTTCCAACAAAGGCGAGGATTGGGCAATCAGTCCAATCATCTTGGACATGAAAGTCTAAAGTGTCCTCTTTTGATACTCTTAATTTGGACTCTTAATTTGGAATTCACTTTTGATAATCTTAATTTGGAATTCATTCTTAGGAGGCTGAGGGTTTTGGTGAGGCAAGGCATTCTGGGGTGTAGACTCATTTTTTGTTTGATTGGATGTATAGTGGCTGTGGTTGTGATCTGTTGTTTCTTCTTGTGGTCGACAGTTGTTAAGGGTTACTAATAAATGACTCTAAGGTTACCACTTATTGCTAGTTGACCTAGTGTAAAAAATCCCTTTAGACAACCCAAAAACACCCTCTTGACAAGGGCAACTCCTGTGCACTTATTGGTCCACGTACATATCCAACACATCCTCACGATATGAATTGTCTGTCATGATCATCAAGTATTAAAAGAAAATAGATGGCATGCTAATGTGATAACGAAGAATCGAAAACAGTGGAAATGTGTGAAGCACTAGCATTATTTTTGCCATGCCATCCTTCACTAGTTTAAAAGTTGTCTCTGCTGGGTTCCTTCCATCTCTATGCCTTATAGCTTTTGTTGGGTTTATGTATTGTATTTCGGGTTCATCGGATTAGTCTATAAGTTTAGCTTTAGATCGGGCTTTGCGTCAGGGCTATTTTTGTGTTTGTATAGAACTTTCTTAGGAGCTAAGATAGAGAGAGTTATATATATAATATAACATATAACTCTAAACCTAAGCAGAAGAGTGTAATAAAAGAGTAGAATTTTCTTTCGGCCATGGATGTAGGTACATCGTCAAACCACGTAATTCTCTTATGTGTGCTCTTTTCTTATGAGTGGCTTTGTTTGAACGATCGCAGGTTACACGCTTCCATACGGGTATAATAGGTTTGTTTAGGAGCACATTTGTGTATACACCCTTTTTGTGAAAAGAGGAAATTGCCACATCAGCAAAGTCCATGTAAATGAATTTCATGAGAAAAGAGTTCTGCATGAATATAAAAGTTGGTGTTTGGTGCAAAATAATTTTCCTTGGTGAATTTTAGGTAATGTTGTTTGGTGCAATTGCGGAATATTTGGTGAAAACCATAGAAAAGAGGGGGCAGAAGGGTGGGTGGAAGGTACAAAGAGGGGTAGAGAGTATGGAAATAGGAAGATAGGGAAGGGGTATCGTGGTAGATAAAAGAGGGAGGAGCCTAGATATATGGTTGTAACCTACTATTAAATGAGAAGAGGGTGAATATTTTTATGAAAACAGAAGTCCGATGGTCATCTATAGGAATTCCGTTTCCAACCTTTTCAAAGAAAAGTCTGACGTGCTAGTGACAAGGTGGAAAAGTAGTTCCGAAGAATTATGCTGCACCAAACAGATTAAAAATGATTTCTCCAAAGAAAATCATCCCCTTTTCCACAGAAAAGTGTTACACAAACATTCCTTAGTGCTTTTTCCCCATTTTTCCTCTCTAGTTAGAGATGTTAGGCTTAGCCTCAAAAATTAAAGGGAAGTTGATGTTGGTCTAAGCAGTCGTATGATGATAAGGCCCATGGCAGATCCAGGTTGGTCTGAGCAATCGTATGATGATAAGCCCCACGGCGGATCTAGGTACTGGCACGTGGGTGTTAGTGTGATTGTATTAGTTAAACTTTGGTGTACTTTCAAATATACTATATGAAAATTCTGGATCTATTTCAAAAAATCCAATAAAAATTATGGGTTCACTCTTAAAATCCATATGAAAATCCTCTATTTGCCCCCAAAACCAAATTACCTATTAGGGCCTGCACTCCTCAAACAAAAATCCTAGTCCGCCACAACCTATGTACGTAACAATATACTTGTGCTAAAAGAAATAGTGACATCAATTGAAATATAAATGTAGGATCAGGATCCTATAATGTTTTTTCCAAATATGTATTGATTTTTTGGCGTTAAAAGGGAGAAACAAATTAAAGACATGCTGGCTTTTTGCTACATTGCATTTTGTGTTGACATGTATTGGATTTAGTTTAACCAATACCTTCTTTAGATCAGATCAATTATGGCATAAAAATATTGCATTTAGTTTGACCGTTGCCATTGATGATCACCCGCCCCATTAGGACACATTTGGCAAACATCCATGATGATAAAGGGATTCTATAGTTTCAAAGAATCGCTCCTAAAGTCTGCAATCAACCATCTTCTCTAACAAAAACTAGGTTTGACAAAATAGAGGATTTCTTGGGAAGAAACCTTTAAGAAATCAATGGCTGAAAATGTTTTGGCCAATATATCACGATCCACAAAGCCCCATGTTATGAAATTTTATCCCATATTCGTTCTTGGCCTCTAAATCAGATCTAACGATTTGAATTTTTCAAAAGGGGCCCATAGAAGTCCATATTTATGTGTGGAATGTTGATTTCTTTTTTAAAAATATCATTACATCTAAGAAGATTGACGGATGAAACTTGGTTCCATAGCCACTTTGGGGGTGCTGCTCACATATAATGGTCTAGATCATCCATGGAAGTCCCACCCATTGATCAGATCATGAAAACGCAGACTACTATCCATTTCGCCTCAAACACTATTCATCTGCCTTTCTGCGCGCACACGGAAAGGCGGGATCTGATGATGGTGGGGGAGTTTCGACAGTGAATTCCATGAAAGGGTGGAAAGTGGCAATCTGCTTTCTGCATGGATTTTCATATGAAAATTTACAGCAACGACCGTTGCCAAATATGCCCTTAATTTTTTTTGGTGTGATTCTTTATTACGTCAGACCAACCAGGTTAAGTCCACCTATCCTGGCATAAGAGTATTTTGGGCATTTTTCCTATAATCAGGCCCATTATATAAATTGTTATTTTCGGTTTAGGATTTAATAATGTATGGTTTTTCAGTTTGAAAAAAAAAGCATTTTTTTTTCATAACCCAAGGTATCCTTCGCCAGGGGATTACTTGATTGGATAACACAAAGGGTGGGGGCCGAACTCAAGACCCTTAAGAGCAAACTTAAAACTCAAACCAATTGAGCCACTGTCTTGGCGGCAATGAGAGAGCAAAGAGTCGAATGAGAGAGCAAAGAGTCTATGTAACCCTTTGCTTTTCTTTGTAAAAAGAGGATTTTACCCCAAAGAAAAATCATCTAAAAGGGACCACCAAACAAAAAACTTTAGGTGCGGGTGCATCGGGTTTATTTATTTTTTTTTTTTGCATCTAGGGGAGAAAAGAGTCAAATTCGGCCCCTCTCGAGAAACATTTGTTTGGTTTCTCTCATGTTTGATCGCAAACAAGAGATAGTAGTTGAGGGCCCAGAATATTCATTTGAGTGGGCTAATTTTTTTTTTTTTTCACGAGCAAAAGAAAAAATGTATTAAATTTAATAAACATAAAATATTTAATTAATAGACATAAAATATTTAACTATATCAACAAACATACATTCTTTTATCAAAAGTCATCTAAGTTGTAAAACAATTACATACATTCCAATAATCGATCGATAGAGATGTTAACTATCTATAAAAACAATGTAAGTGACAATAAGCAAATTGAAAAATAAGTAGGTACCACATAGTTATTTGGGAAGAAAAAAAAAACTACAGATAGATTTCATATTGTATAAAAAATGATGCATTTGATATCGTATCTCTATCATTTGTACGATGATTATATTTGATGAAGAATACATTATGCATAACTATTTTAATTAGAGAAATGTGATAAAGAATCCAAGTTTATTTCTTGAAGGGATGTTGCCCTTTTGTGTGAAGCCTCAAAATAGATCAATTGTTTCATCAAACTATTCAGATTGGACTCATCCTAAAATTGAAGTGTCAAATGAACTATGTTTCTTTCTGGCAGTTCATCAAATGTCTAATTGGAATCCAACAAGAGGTCTAACTAATTTTACATGTATATTGAGAAGTGTTTTCCAAGCAAATAAATATAGAGAAAAACAAAGAGGGAGAAAGAGAGGAGGAGAAAGAGAAACATATAAAGAGAGAGAAAGAGAAACATATAAAGAGAGAAAGTCTTACATGTTAGATTGTCACGCGAAAAAACTCGACACAGAGCAGAGAGGGTCGCCCCAAGCCCTTCTTTTTCCCTTACAGTGGTCAAAAATGCAATCAAGGGGTTTTCGAAATACAATATTTTGGAGGTGGGCAGCTTTTGTGAGATATGTAGGACATAGCCAGGGCCCACAATAAGATTTTGCAGATTTCTTAAGTTGACAGGGGATATCGGCCCAGGTTCACATTACTTGGGTCCGCCCCTAAGAGAGAGGACTTGGCGACTTGCCTCATCATCGTCGTTGTTATTGAAAGAGAAGACCAGTGGGAAGAAGGGCTCACGAAGTTTTTTTTTTTTTTTTCGTGATTTACAGAAACCGAAAAAAGGATCGGTGGACCAGAAACAGGCAGTGTGCATGGCTCCCCCAGTGGTGGTGTTGTGTAGAGAATCAAAGAGAGATCAGGGCTAGGCTTGATCTCAGGTGGGTCACACACCGATTGGATCTTGGTTGCTTGTAGAAATCTGATCGCAACCATGATACGAGCAAAAGGTTTCTATTAAGCATAAACCGGAAACGAAGGAGTTGGCTTCTCCGGGTTGAAGGGGGGAAAAAAAAAAAAAACAAAGGCCTCCATTTTGACATGCGGTGTGGAGGTTGCCTTGTAACTTGGAGAAAGAGGCATTCGGAAATGACAGCGGCCGTCCTCCGCCTAAATAAGAGAAGACGAAGGGAACTTCGCCCTTTGTTGCAGGGAAGCTGGGCTTTGTTTTGTTGTCACTACCATCCCCGGTGAGAAAAGGTTGATGGTTTTCAAGTACTGCCGTGGAAGGACCTCATCACCGATTGCCGGCCATTGCCCAGTCACTGATCGCCGTCGCCACTGCTCCCATGATATTTCCCATTGTCCTCTCTCGTAACTCCACGGTCCCACACCTATGGGAAACTCAAAATAAGATCATCCAAAGAACATTCACCACATTAATCACATCGACTTGTCATTAGAAATAAAACAAAATTAACCACATATTTCAAAGATTCATGGTAAGGAGAAGAAATGAGGCTTCAGGGGAAAGGCCTCAAGCCAAAATCCAAACTATTAGTGACTCCCTCGCTTTTCTAAGCCAACGTCTAATTTGAGCATTATTCGACACTCACCTTTAGATGTAAAAAAACACACGAGTAGTCATCAGGTGACTACTTTGGTGCACCCACACCTAGGCTAAGCTTTTTTGTTTTGTGATTCTCTTAGATATTTTTTGGTAAAATCCTTGAAAAAGAACTACCTTTATGAATTTAGCTTTCATTGGGTGAACCACGTAAATCTTATATGTTTATATGTGGTTTAATCAATTTCCGTCTTTGTTTATCCGACATTAGCTTAGATTAGATGGTTGTCAATATCATTATATATATATATATGACAGGACAATATTCATATGCATGTCCCTGACTACTTTTGTCATGAAAACTCTAGGTGAAGCCCATTTGTCACCCAATCAAAACTTGGAAATACAAAAGGGACATCCTAATAGACACATGCCTCCAAGTTTCGGTTAGATCTGAATTTACTAACCGTTATGCGCATGAATAAAGGGGTTAGGGACATATGATTGGGTTGAAATTTGATATATAGGGTGATCCCGTATGGTTCTTTCCATCCCCCCAGTCTCATCCATTGGTAGGGTCTACAGTGGACCCTACAAAGGAGCATGCATGGTCCCTCCATGAGGGATGTATGCCCAAAAAGATTCCTCGGACAGGACAAAGGGTAATTCTCAAACCCTACTAAATTTGATGAGGTTAATAGATCCCACAAACTCTACCAAATGTATATTTAAAAAAAAAAAAGCAACAGCCCCATCGCTAGTGGACCAACTTGATTTGTACAACAAATAAAACATTCCAATCACTGTTCTTCACTGCCTTATCTTTTAATTCTATATATAATAAGGACAAACTTTTCGCAGGAGAGCAAAACGTGGCATAGTCTTTTTGCGAAAATGCGACTTGTAGCGCGCTCTGATTAAAGTCCTAACATCTCGATTATCTCTCTTCTCTCTTAAAATCTCTCCATTAATATCCATCATATAAATTAGTGGAGTACTTAGATTTTAGGCCAATACCTTTACAATGAAAAAAGATGTAATATAAGTTAGTGAGATTCATAAAATGTGATCCCCACATGCATTAAATTTCTTACTTCTCATGAAATGGAATCCTCTTTATAAAAACAAAAAATAAAGGCAATTTAGTGGTGTTTTTTAGTTTTTGAACAAAGCCGTATTTTGAAAAAGAGGAGTGGATGTGTGGAATAATGGTGAAAACTAAATAATAATTTTCCCCTCTAAATCGTGTTGTTAAATTTGGATTTTTCCAATTGGAAAATCATTGAACGTTATTCCTTTTTTAGTTTATTTTCATCATAATATTTATAAAAGGGCACGAAGAGTCAGATGAGTTGATGAAAAGGAATTAAACCCATAAAGCATCCATCCTACCCAATTTAAGTCAAAATTCACCCTTAGATCACATGTTTTGGTATGGCCATGGGTGGCCCCACCAAGATGATTGGTCATCCCTCCATCCATCAAATAAGGGACTATATTTTGGATTAAGTCCACTTGGATCTTGCAAGTCAAACATATTTGATTTGTCATGTTATAAAGGTTAGTCCAAGTGGGCCCCACCGTTCTTGTACAAATACCAAACAACATTCCAAAAAAGACAAAAAAAAAAAAAAAGGATAAGGGTTCATCTCATTGTTAGACCTACCTATGATCAATCTTGCTATTTATTGAGATAATATGATCCTAGGGAACTGGGCTAAACACTACCTTGCACAATCCTATATATATATGTATATATACATATAGTATCTCAAAATAATAAAATCCTAAGATCTAATATAACATATCAGCCCTTGATTTAAGTTCCAATGCAATGCCAAAGACCAATAACTTTGCCGAGATAAGCAAAGGAGTTAACCAAGTGCAAGACATGAAACAAGTGCTATAAGAGTTAAAATAAGTGCATGTGTTGAAACAAGTGCATGAACTAAAATATAGCCTTTTTCTTTAAATTTTTAGTTTTTTAATTTCAATTTTAACTATGTTTGCATTATGTTTATACAATAATATTCATTTATACTTTATTTAAATATTAATAATTTTTAATAAACTTTAATATATATTTTTTTATCATGACAGCCAAAGAATCAACACTTTTGTTGTCAAAATTGAAAGATATAAGTTTTAATAAAATATCATCAACAGGTTTTTTTACATAATATTTAATTTTAGTAATTTATTTGAATGTTGAATATGCAGCATCAAATTATCAAGAAAATGTAGCATTTACATATGTTGGATCAAGTAGTTCTAATGCAACCCCAAAGACCAATAACTTTGTTAAGACGTACAAGCGATGGAGTTGAACCAAGTGCATGGGTTGAAACAAGTGCAGGAACTAAAATATAAATTCTTTCTTTAATTTTTGGTTTTTAATTTCAATTTTAACTATGTTTGTGTTGTGATTTATATGATAATATTAATTTATATTTTATTTAAATATTAATAATTTTTAATAACTTAAAAATTTTTTTTATCATGTTGGGAAAAAACCAACATTTTTATTGTCAAAATTGAAACATATAAGTTCTAATAAAATATCATCAACATGGTTTTTTATATGAAATTTACTTTTACTAATTTATTTGAATGTTGAATATGCGTAGCATCAAATTATTAAGAAAAGTGTGACATTTTAATATGTTGGATCAAGTAGTTCTAATCCAATGCCAAAGACCAATAACTTTATTGAGACAAGGGAAGGAGTTGAACTGAGTGCACGAGATGAAACAAGTGCTATAGGAGTTAAAACAAAGGCCTGTGTTGAAACAAGTGCAGGAATTGAAATCTAAACTTTTCTTTAAATTTTTTAATTTTATTTTCAATTTTAACTATATTTGTGTTATGATTTATATGATAATATTCAGTTATACTTTATTTAAATATTAATAATTTTATTTTTTTACCATAGCCTGTGTTGGACGCAAGCCTTGAAAGGCTTATCACTTTTAAAAGCAAACACCCCCTAATAGCCACCAACTCACTATCATGCCTCGAACTTGAGAATTGAAGATTAGAATGGATCCCGAGTTGCGGCCTATGTAATCCCATAGCATTCCATACTATATGAAGACACGCACGAACTGCTACAAGAGAGATTCCACAGGTACATGTGAGGAAGTTTTACAAATACATATATTATGCTTCAAACAGTAAAGTGGAAGCCTGCGAAATACACCTGTAATTTATCATAAGTAATAATAAAAACATCATCCATTTATAATTATACCTAAAGTCTGTTTCTTAACTATCCATATACACATGACGACAAAATATTTAAACATATAAATAATTCAAAATAACATGCACATCTTTATCAGACTCCTAAATAACAATGAGGGGGAATGGCAAGACTTATCTAAAGACCAATCATGACCAAGCCTAAGCAACCCAAACAACCCTGCAACCCAATACATCGGATGACTAGTGGAATACATCGTCCTTATTTCACTCATCTTCACCCCCGAGGTACCGTTGCGGTTTCTTCTGGAGCCGCGTTGACTGCCGCAGTGACATTGGGTTCTGTACCTGTAACACCAAGGGTAGCACTGTTAACACGACAGTTAAGCAAATATAGAGATACATAAGACTATCATAATTTATCAATTGAATTAGATAACATATTGATTAAAAGAAAGCCATAATTGTAAGTTAAGCATATTGTGTATGAAGTAAGCATGAGCAACGAATCATAAACATAAATATCATAACATACTAGTCGGCATCCACTTGGCTGTTTTCTCTTTACAGAGAGCATATCATACTATGGGAAATCAATAGTGGTCGGGCCAAGACCATTTAGTTATCCTAAAAGTGCTGATCAACTCTTTATATAACTATTGCAGTAGGTGAAAGTGCAATAACTAGATCTCACCAAGTCCTAGAGGGGGGGTGAATAGGACTATTAAAAATTTTTTTTCAAGACTTAGGTTTTATTTGTGAGCAATCTGAAAGATTATTAAAATTGAGAGTCCCCAAGTGGATTTAAGAGAGATATTCAGAGTTGTGAGTGTTTAGAAATGCACCTAGAGCAACAAAGATGTAACTTATAAAAGATCATCAACTCAAGTGACAAGAATGCGAGGCAACATCCACACACAACAAGTGGCTACAAGATGATTCATCTGAGTCAGAGTCTGATTCAGATGAATCGTCCCAAGTGGCTACAAGATTCTTCTTTTTGAATTTTCCTTTTTGAGGACAATCGGTGGATATGTGTCCAATTTTCTTACATCTGTAACACATAGGTTCCTTATGTTTACTTCTAGAGAGGGAACTTGACCGACCTTTGTATTTATCATTTGTGGTTTCATTTTTATACTCTTTCACCCTCTTTTTCTTAAATTGTTTCAAAAATCTTTTAGCCAAAAGGGCTACATCTTCATCCTTGTCATTGCTAGTTACTCCTAAGTCATCTTTAGAGGAAGATGTGTTATGAGAGGTGATAAGAGCGATTGATTTCTTTTTGTCATTGTTAAATTTGAGTTCAAAGGTCTGAAGGGATCCCACTAAATCTTCAATTTTCATTTGTTCCGAATCCTTGTGTTCTTCTATAGAGGTTACCTTAGGATGGAATCTTTCCAGAAGTGATCTCAAGATTTTACTACAAATTTTACCTTCCGGAAGAGTTTCCCCAAGAGCCCACATTTCATTTATAATTTTCATGAGCTTAGTATGGAAGTCAGTAAACATTTCATTTTCTTCCATGCGAATGTTTTCGAACTGACTTGTGAGCATCTGAAGTTTAGATCTTTTGACAACTGAGGTACCCTCATAAGTTACTTCAAGGATTCTCCATGCCTGTTTTGCATTAGTGGTTGTCATGATCTTTTTAAACTCTTCTTGATTCATGGCACACACTATAGCATTGTACGCTCTAGCATTATTTTGTCTAAGATTTAGCTGAGCTTGAGACCATTTGGCTGGATCTAATGGTTTAGTGGTTGTGACACCATTTGTAGTCACATCTTCAGTGGGTTCCGTCCAGCCTTTCTCTATAGCCTCCCAAACAGCCCAGTCCATGGATTTTAAGAATGCTGTCATCCGGGCTTTCCAAAAGGCATAATTTGTTCCATCGAAGAAAGGTGGACGGGTGATAGAGCTTCCTTCAGGATTCATGGTGAATCTAGCAAAAGATGGATCTACTTCAGGTTATTTCACCCTTAAGAAGTAACCCGCTTTGATACCAATTGAAAGTGCAATAACTAGATCTCACCAAGTCCTAGAGGGGGGGGGGGGGTGAATAGGACTATTAAAAATTTCTTTTCAAGACTTAGGTTTTGTTTGTGAGCAATCTGAAAGATTATTAAAATTGAGAGTCCCCAAGTGGATTTAAGAGAGATATTCAGAGTTGTGAGTGTTTAGAAATGCACCTAGAGCAACAAAGATGTAACTTATAAAAGATCATCAACTCAAGTGACAAGAATGCAAGGCAACATCCACACACAACAAACAATAAACACAGTGATTTATAGTGGTTCGGTCCTAGACCTACATCCACTCGCAAGAGCAATCTCTCTTCGTTCCACTAAATAAGAGGTACTTACATAACATACACCTCTTGCAACAGTTTTTGATTCGGTGGTTTGTCTTCCACCAACTAGAGTTTTTGATCAGGTGGTTGATCCTTGATCTAGTCCACCAACTACGACAATTTTTGATGCGGTGGTTTGTCTTCCACCAAATACAGCAATGAGAATTGAAATATTAAAGAACACCTAAACAAGGAATTGTATACCTTGGTTTTGAGTGGTGCTCTTGATGCTTGAAAGACTACCTCCAAGCTTTGGCCTCTTGTTCTTGCTCCTTGGAGATGAAGATCTTCAGATGTGTGCTCAGCCAAGGGAAGAGGTTTTAAGAGGGTTTGGAAGGCTAAGGTATTCTCTCAGATTTAATAAAGCCTTTCCTAACTCACCAACTACTCTTCTTGTAACAATATTGGCACCTTTTGGTTTTGGAGAGTAGGTGGTTGTGGGAGCTTTGAAGATGATTTTAATGGAGGTGCAAGGGCTCAGCTATACTAGTGATTTTCTCAGCAATAAATTCAGTGGTTGGAGCAAGAGAGAGGTCCTCTTTAAATACAGATGAGCTCCAACAGATAGATCTACGGCTAAGAACAAAATGGTCTACGACTTAGCCGTAAGCTCTGACAACATCCAACGGCTAGTTTGACCAGATTCAACAAAAATTCCTTCTTACGGTTAATCTTACGGCTTAGCCGTAAATCCTTATACGGCTTAGCCGTGAGCACCTTTCGGCCTAGCCGTGGGTCAGCCGTAGACTGAAATCTCCCAAAAACTGCTCTCTGAAGAGTGGCCCGTAATCTTTACGGCTTAGCCGTGAATCACATTACGGCGTAGCCGTGAAGGCCTTTCGGCTTGGCCGCAAGGTCAACCGTAAGCATAATATGGCCAAGTGCACTCTCTGGATTGTGGCCCGTAGATTTTACGGCTTAGCCGTGAAACACACTACGGCTTAGCCGTAACATTTTTCGGTGCAGCCGTATGGTCAGTCGTAGAACAAAAAGCTTCAAAATATACTCTCTGGACAGTGAGCCGTAGGATCTACGGCTTAGCCGTGGTCCAAGCCGTAGAACAAAACAGGGTGTTTGAAAAACCTAATTTCCTAGTTTATTTCTATGGACACTTAGGGATCACAGATACCTTATCCCTTGGAACTCACAGATGATCTTCTTTGAATGATCTTGAACTTCTTTGCTTAGTCTTCATTGATAGGTCTTTCTTGAATAGTCTTGAACTTGCTTGAACTTCTTTGAAACTTGGCTTGATCTTCAATGAACTTCCGAGGTGAACTAGGTCATTCTAGAACCGAACTACACTTTGGTCACGTAATTGACAACACACTCTTACAATGACACTAACAGTAGGAACATAACTAATACCCTTATTTGGTCCTGTTGAACCTCCTATAGGTACAAGCTAAGTGGTGCCGACTCAATGTATTAAGACCTAGCAGAATTCTTACATTCTTACTTATCATACGTAGCGAACTCCTCTTTCTTATACCAAAACATATATAGGTTTTGAGTTCATAGTCAGTCATATAAATCCGAATTGAACGAAGCAACTATCATTTAAACAATGTATACTCAATGAGCTATTGATGCTTGAACCCTTTCAACCATAGTTACCCCTATTTTGGCTTACAAGCTCACACTCAGTAGAAGCTCCAACTCTGAGCTTGCCTCAAGGTTCACCGGGAAAAATGGGTACAAGATAAATTATGTTGAAGGCAAGGTTACATAACAATATAAATGCATTTAGATTGCGTAATTATCAAGGATATTTACTAGCCAACCCTATGCTAGATAATCCGTATTTCCGAAGTCATTCAACACAATGTATTCACAAAACGTCCGATGTCGTTGCGTTATCACAAATCTAGGTATTACATTGTGTAAGCAGAGGACACCTCTTCCTATGCCAATACTCATGAGGTGACATCGAGAAACCATCTGGAAAATCAAAGGCAATGAGTAACAGCTCTTCACTCTTCTTCCTTATCATTTGATCACCATTGAACTAATTTGATTGGGGTAGAGGTGTCATATCTAAAGCCCTATAAGGCCTTGGAAATTCCTAATTTCCTCAGTTCACTGTGTTTTTACGGCTTAGACGTGTATGGGTCACGGCTTAGCCATGTTACATAAGTTTTCTTTTAATTTTACCCGCATTTACTACTCAGCCATATGTTGGTCTATAGCTTAGCCGTATGAAGCCTACGGCTAGGGCATAGCTGAACTACGGCTTAGCCATAGTATAATCAACGGCATAGCCGTGGCTCAGTCGTAAAGGAAAAGCTGGATTAAAGGTTCTTTGAAAAGTTAACCGTAAAATAGCTTACGGCTTGGTCAGGGGTGATTACGCCATAGCTCTAGTTCAAAATTCATCTTGCAGACCATTATAGCTTTGCAATTTTCAGTTTATTTCACCTATTTAACTTGATGACTAATATGAAACTCCTTGTCACGCCCCAAACCTGAGAATTGGGGATTAACTGTGGGTTCCAAGGAATGACACACGTACTCGTGACAATTGGTGCCATGATTGAACACGTACGAACTATCACAAGGGTGATCTCACAGGTACGTGTGAGGAAAATCCACGAACACCTATTATCCATAGAAGGAATTCAAGCAGAAACCTGGAGATTTCACCTGTAATTATATCATGAGCATCCATATACATTCATTTGTTCCATTCATTAAGCAAACAAGTTTGTTAATTAAATGCACCTACATGATTGTACATGAATATCTATATATAATACAAAAGATATAATTGCCAAAATGAACCCTAAGCCTATTTTCATGTGTCCCTGTTGCGCACTGTGGAGGGAGATCACGAGAAGATGTCCCCCTCGTTCCACTCGTTCACGTCCTGAGGTAATGCTGGGGTTGCCTCTAGGATCGCACTGATTGCCGAGTCGGCAGCGGGTTCCGCACCTGTGACACCATAGTAACTCAGTTAACACAACAGTTAAGCAAGATAAGGGTACATAAACTTAACATGATAGATCAACTAAATTAGAGGCACAACAATTAAAGGAAATTAATATTGTAACTTAAAGACTTATACTGTTGAATCATCAGACTCAAACGATAACCGAACCTCCTATGGGGAATAGCACTAAGGGATAACGTTCTCCTCATTCCCCCACTGTGATATTGCCCGCTTTAGGCAGAGCCCCCAGGGAGTACCTGCACGGTTTTACTTTTGGGCAGAGCCGCCACGGAATACCCAAAACACGTTATTCTTCTGGGCAGAGCGCCCCCCCCCCCCAAGGGAGTACCCAGGATGTGTCACTAGGGGAATGCGAGGGCACGTGATTATATTGTTCGCTTTAGGCAAAGCCCCCAGGGAGTACCCGCACGGATTTATATGGCCAGAACCAGACACTCTCTTAAGCAATGCGGGACTTTGCTAGGCAAAGCACCCCGTGAATACCTATTCAAGAGGTCCACACCCACCGCTCACGTTGGAGATATTTATCATAGAATCACAACTAAAGAAAAAATGCTGATAATCCAATGCATATTAATATAACCAATGTTATTAGTTTATAGGTTATCAAGGACAATTTCTATCAATTCTATATTAGATAATCCGGGTTTTCAAGGTTATTTAGCTCAGTATATTTATAAGGCGTTCAGTGTCCTGGTGTTACTATTCCTGGTGTTACCACATGTGTATGCAGGGGCAAATCACCTTACGCTCACACCCGCGATTTGACGTTGAAAACTAAGATCTCTTTTCTATGGTTTAAGGGAGTAACCTATCCCTAGGCTATCCCATAGACTATAGAAAGTCCATAGTCAAGCTTAGAATTCATTTTTGAACACCTTCCGATAAGTTATCAGTCAGGCTTATCCGACCGGTCGGACCTTTCCAGAAGTGGAGTTCGACCGGTCGAGCTTGGTAGCTGACCGGTCGGACTACCTGATGAGGCAATCGACCGATCAAGCTTCTGGACCGACCGGTCGGCCCTGAAGTATTCCCGGTCAAGCTTGGTAGCCGACCGGTCGGACTACCTGATGAGGCAATCGACCGATCAAGCTAATGGACCGACCGGTCGGCCCTGAAGTATTCTGTTGTCGGTGGGTTTTCTTCCCAAATGCATTTCTCTTCCAAAACCCCAATTTACCTGTAATGAAACCACTCCAAAAGCCTCCATTCTACACCTTTGAGTTCTCTAAAGGCCAACAACATCCTTATTCAACCAAATCCCCATTTGATCCATGCATTTCCACAAAGTTGTAAATTTGGTAAAATCACATGATCCATCAATAATCAGAGAAATCAAGCTATGCATGTAAGATTATGCATCCTTATACTTGCCTTAAGTACGGTGCTTCACTTAAACCGATTTGCCCTTTGTCTAGATGGAGAATATGGAACCTCAACTCTTCCACAAGCGAGAGGGTGAAAATAGTGCTTGATCCGTAGAAAGAGGGCAAGAGGGATGGAGAGGAAGAAGAAAGAAGCTCAAGCTTGATGCATGTAACTTCAATCACTAAGAATAAGTGCTGAATGAGGGAGGCGATGATGGGAGGAGAAGAAGAACCGACTGCACGTGCGAGAGAGAGGAAGATGGAGAAGAAAAATATCGGTGGTAGTTAGTGGGTTAGGGTTTTTTTTATATATATAAATGAAGTTTTCGGAAACTACAAGCGAGCCCTCTTGGTTTCTATATATTTCCAATTAAAGTCAATGGGCTTAAAATGGGCTAAGATGGGTCCAAATGGATTTGGGCCAAATGTAAAAGATGTTCAACAAGATGAAACTTACCCAATGCAACCAATATGATGCTTTAATGATGCCAAATCATGAAAATACTAAATGAAAAGGCCTTGGACTACCTAATAAAGGTTCGAGCCCGACCCAACTACCTATCCATGACCCAACCTCTTGGGACTTAGGCTTAGTTAACCCAATCACTCATCTTAATTAGAGTACAACCAACTTAATCATTATAAATTATAATTATCTAAGGTTGGGACCTTACATCCTCCCCCTCTAAAGGAACATTCGGTCCTCCGAATGCAACTTACCTCTGGCACAAGTCCTGGATACTTCGCACGAACTTGTTCTTCGAGTTCCCACGTAGATTCTTCTGGTCCATGATGCTCCCAAAGAATCTTGACCCACTTGATCGTCTGGGTATGAAGCACTTGGTCCTTGGTGTCGTTGACGCGAAGAGGTCGTTCTACATAGCTCGCATCTGATTCCACTTGGATATCTTCCATCTCAAGATTATGAGAAGGGTCTGGAAGATACTTCCTAAGCATCGATACGTGAAACACGTTATGAACTCCAGTAAGTAGAGGCGGTAGCTCCAACCGATACGCTAAATCTCCCACTCTACTCCGAATCTCAAATGGACCAATATATTGCGGAGCGAGTTTGCTTTTCTGACCGAATCTGATTGTACCTTTCATTGGGGAAACCTTTAGAAAAACTTTATCTCCCACTTGGAACTCAAGAGGTCTTCGACAATTGTCTGCATAACTTTTCTGACGAGACCTTGCAATCTTCAATTTGTCTTAGACTTTCCGCACCTTCTCCGCTGTAACAATAAAAGGTCCATGAAAACTCCTAACTCCAACTTCTTCCCAACACACCAATGTACGACACTTGCGTCCGTATAAAGCTTCGAATGGAGCCATTCCGATGCTCGCGTGACAGCTGTTGTTATATGTAAATTCGCATAAGGAGAGATGTTCATCCCATTCCTTCCCGAAGTCTACCATGCTAGCTCAAAGCATATCCTCCAAGGTCTGTATCGTACGCTCTGACTGCCCATCAGTCTGAGGATGGTATGCTGTGCTGAACCTGAGTTGGGTGCCCATGGATGCCTGAAAAGATCGCCAGAAGGAAGAAATGAATCTACTATCTCGATTTGAGGCTATAGATATTGGGGTGCCATGCAATTACGTAACCTCATCGATAAACACCTTGCCCATCTCGTGAAATTTCATACCTTTCTTAAAAGGAATAAAATGGGTTGATTTCGTCAATCGCTTAACGATCACCCAAATAGCATCATGTCGTCTACTAGTCTAGCGTAACCCTAAGACAAAATCCATCGATATATTCTCCCATTTCCACTCAGGGATATGCAGGGGGTGCAACAACTCGGGAGGCTTCTTATGTTTAGCCTTTACACGCTAGCAGGTAAGACATCTAGCCACAAAACCTGCAATGTCTCTCTTCATATTGTTCCACCAAAACCTGCCATTCAAGTTTCGATACATCTTGGTACTACCGGGATGCATAGCATATCTAATGATGCGCCTCGGCCATGATAGCTTCCTTTAGATTTTGGACGGCTGGAACACACAGTAGGTCTCGGAAATACAGCACAGCATCAGCTATTCTGAAATCTAGCCTTTGAGTTATGTGTTCTCGAATCTTGACAAACTCTGGGTCCTCGAACTGTCTCTCATTAATCTGTTGAATTAGGGTTGGCTCAAAGACAGACATGGCTACTAACATCACCCTATCATCCACATGCTCAACTCCTGCATCCAAATCTCGAAATTCTTCTACTAAAAATAGCTCACCAAACAAGGCTGCAATCTTAATCGTTGATTTTCTGCTCAAGGCATCAGCCACCATATTGCCTTTCCCTAGAAAATATTTGATCGGAAAGTCATAATCCTTTATAAGCTCTAGCCAGCGACGCTGTCTCATATTGAGATTATGTTGAGAGAATAAATACTGAAGACTACGATGGTTGTTATAAACCTCAAATCTCTCTCCGTACAGGTAATGTCTCCATAGCTTCAAAGCAAAAATGACAGCGGCTAGCTCCAAATCGTGGGTGGCATAGTTCTTCTCATGCTCCTTTAGCTGTCTAGACCCATATGCTATAACTCTTCCATTTTACATCAAGATGCATCCCAATCCAATTCTAGAAGCATCTGTATAAATAACAAATCCACCACTACCCTCTAGTAAGGATAGGATTGGGGTTGAGATCAGCTTCTCCTTCAGCAATCAAAAACTCGACTCGCATTCATCCGACCAAACAAATTGTTCATTTTTCTGAGTCAATCTAGTTAATGGGGCTGCAATCTTAGAGAAATCTTTAACAAATCTCCGATAGTAACCTGCAAGACCGACAAAGCTTCTAACCTCAGCAACGGTCTTTGGGCTTTGCCAACCGGTTATGGCCTCAATCTTGGCTGGGTCCACAGCAAGTCCATCTTTCGAAATAATACGTCCTAAGAAAATTACTTGTCTTAGCCAGAAATCACATTTATCCAGTTTGGCATACAATCGATGGTCTCTCAACAACTGGAGTGAAGTCCTCAAATGCCCAGCGTGTTCATCTCGGGTCTTAGAATATACCAGCACATCATCAATAAAAATCACCATAAATTGGTCTAGATAAGGAGAAAAGATCCTATTCATCAAAGCCATGAATGCGGCAGGGGCATTGGTTAACCCAAACGGCATAACTAAAAGCTCATAATGCCCATATCTAGTTCTGAAAGCTGTCTTGAGTGTATCCTGATCTCTAACTCGCAGCTGATGATATCCAGACCTTAAGTCAACCTTAGAGAAATATGTTGTACCCTGCAGTTGATCAAACAACTCATCTATTCGAGGTAGTGGGTATTTGTTCTTGATTGTCATCTGGTTCAACTGCTTGTAATCGATACACATCCTAAGGGTGCCATCTTTCTTCTTCACAAATAGAACTGGAGCTCCCCACGGTGATGTACTTGGACGAATAAATCCTTTGTCCAATAGATCTTGCAACTGCACCTTAAGCTCACGTAGTTCTGCAGGCACCATTCTATACGGGGCTCTAGAAATCGGGGCTATACCGGGCACAACCTCTATAAAGAAATCTACTTCCCTAACTGGAGGAAGACTAGGAACTTCGTCTGGGAACACATCTGGAAACTCGCAGACTACGGGAATCTCCTCTAACTTTGGAGGTGATTTCTTCTTAACTATGAAAGCAATATATCCCTTACAACCATTCTGAATTAGCCTATATGCCCGAAGTGCAGAAATTATTTGAGTGTTCGAACTCTTCTTCTCACCTCGAAAAACAACACTTGGTCCGACTTCCTCAATCCTCACGGTAACGGTCTTTCGAAAACAATCCAAATAAGCCATGTACTTATTCAACCAGTCCATGCCTAAAATCACATCAAAATCATGCATCGGCAACACGACGAGTTCTGCTAGAAAGATCATCTCACCGATCGTGATCTTACAACTAGGGTAGGACACCTCACAGATCACCTTCTTATCTACAGGGGTGAAGACGTGCAACTCATATGGCAGTCATGCTGGGGACTCCTGAGTTCTACCAGAAACTTGAAGAGAAATGAATGAATGTGATGATCCCGAGTCAAACAGCACCTTGGCTTCCACACCACAAATAGAAACCTTACCTACGACTGTGTGATCTGCTGCTTCAGTTTCCTCCGAAGTCAACGCATATGCGCGGCCCTGTCGTTGAGGTCGGTTAGATTGTCCTTACCTGGGTTGACTCTATCTCGATTGAATCTGTCCTGATCGAGATTGCCCTTGACTCTGTCTGAATTGACTCTGCCCTGGAGGGTGCTTGTTCTCGTGAAGGAGCAAATGGTGGGGTCCTAGAAGATTGCGAGGACTGCTGTTGTTGCGAGTCTTGTTCTATACTCCTCCTCTTTGGGCACTCAGATCTTCGATGACCCAAAGAACCGCAGAGGTAGCACGCTTCGGTTACTCTCCAGCACTTGCTAGTCTCATGATTCTTCCCACACACACTACAAACTAGCCTGGAAGAACTGCTGGCAACTCCTTTCTGCTTCCTGGAGTACTGCTGGCTCTTTCCTGAAGACGGGGTGCTCCTCCCTCATTCACCTAAGAACAAACTCCTCTCAATCTCTTCTGCTGCATAGGCCCTCTCCACAGCGTCATCATACTCTGTTGGGCACTGGAAAGCCGTAGCGTGTCTCCTAATGGCTGGCCTCAATCATTCGAGGAACCTTTCAACTCTCTTCCCTTCGGTATCGATCAAATCTGCCACAAACCGGGAGAGTTGATTGAAGATGTGCACATGCTCCGCAACTGTCATAGTGCCTTGCTGCAAGGATAGAAATTCTGCCTTCTTCTTACGGGTGACATGCTCCAGGATGAACTTCCTCCTGAATTGCCTCTGGAAAGCGTCCCAAATAGTCGCTTCAGGCATGGCCTTGATATAGTCACGGACAGTCTTCCACCAAACATCTGCCACATCTCTAAACATCGAAGCGGTCAATGTCACTCGCTGTGCACTCGAGCAAGTCAATGACTCGAAGACATTCTGCATATGCTCAAGCCATTCATCCGCTTGCAGTGGATCTTCTCTTCCCGTGAATTCGGTAGCTCCTCTCTTTCTGAACTTCTCATACAAAGAGTTTGGATCTCCTGCTTGGTTCTGCCTTTCAATCAAAGCTGCTAACTGCAATTGCATCGCGGCTTGGTTAGCATTACTCGCCGCCAACTGATGCATCAAAATCATAAAGCGCTCATCTGTCGTATAGGTAGGGCGAGGAGGTGGAGGCGACGGAGGATCAACACCCTCTATCTCCACATTATCCTAGTCATCATCTCCCATGTTGTTACCTGCTCCGGATCCAGAGGCCATTTATCTGCAACTATAGCTAGAGATTAGCCTTGACCGATGCTAATACAAAAGACAATTGCAAATCCTTATACCGAGATTCTATTTTCCCCAACTACATCTATCGTACCTCACCACGCTTCCTAGGGTTGCTAAGTCTTTTAATTGACTTATCAATGCTTTGATACCATACTTACGTATGTCACGCTTCGAACCCGAGAATTGGGGATTAACTGTGGGTTCCGAGGAATTAGACACATACCCGTGACAATTCGTGCCATGATTGAACACGTACGAACTGTCACAAGGGTGATCCCACAGGTACGTGTGAAGAAAATCCACGAACACGTATTATCCATATAAGGAATTTAAGCGGAAACCTGAAGATTTCACCTGTAATTATATCATGAGCATCCATATACATTCATTTGTTCCATTCATTAAGCAAACAAGTTTGTTAATTAAATGCACCTACATGCTTGTACCTGAATATCCATATATAATACAAAAGATATAATTGCCAAAATGAACCCTAAGCCTATTCTCATGTGTCCCTATTGCGCACTGTGGAGGGAGATCACGAGAAGATGTCCCCCTCGTTCCACTCGTTCACGTCCCGAGGTAATGCTGGGGTTGCCTCTAGGATCGTGCTGACTGCCGGGTCGACAGCGGGTTCCGCACCTGTGACACCATAGTAACTCAGTTAACACAATGGTTAAGCAAGATAAGGGTACATAAACTTAACATGATAGATCAACTAAATTAGAGTGGCACAACAATTAAAGGAAATTAATATTGTAATTTAGAGACTTATACTGTTGAATCATCAGACTCAAATGGTAACCAAACCTCCTATGGGGAATAGAACTAAGGGGTAACGTTCTCCTCATTCCCCCACTGTGATATTGTCCGCTTTAGGCAGAGCCCCCAGGGAGTACCCGCACGGTTTTACTTCTGGGCAGAGCCGCTACGGAATACCTAAAACGCATTATGTCTTCTGGGCAGAGCCCCACCCCCCCTCGCGCCCCCCAGCCAGGGAGTACCCAGGACGCGTCACTAGGGGAATGCGAGGGCACGTGATTATATTGTTCGCTTTAGGCAAAGCCCCCAGGGAGTACACGCACGGATTTATATGGTGAGAACTAGACACTCTCTTAAGCAATGCGGGACTTTGCTAGGCAGAGCACCCCGTGAATCCCTATTCAAGAGGTCCACACCCACCGCTCACGTTGGAGATGTCTATTTTAGAATCACAACTGAAAAAAATGCTGATTATCCAATGCATATTAATATAACCAATGCTATTAGATTATAGGTTATCAAGGACAATTTCTATCAATTCTATATTAGATAATCCGGGTTTCCAAGGTCATTTAACTCGGTGTATTTATAAGGCGTTCAGTGTCCTAGTGCTACTATTCTTGGTGTTACCACATGTGTATGCAGGGGCAAATCACCTTACGCTCACACCCCCGATTTGACGTTGAAAACTAAGATCTCTTTTCTATGGTTTAAGGGAGTAACCCATCCCTAGGCTATCCCATAGACTATAGAAAGTCCATAGTCAAGCTTAGAATTCATTTTTGAACACCTTCTGATAAGTTATCAGTTAGGCTTACCCGACCATTCGGGTGAAGGTCCGACCGGTCGAACCCTTCCAAAAGTGGAATTCGACCGGTCGGGCTTGGTAGCCGACCGGTCGGACTACCTGATGAGGCAATCAATCGATCGAGCTTCAGGACCGACCGGTCGGCCCTGAAGTATTCTGTTGCGGGTGGGTTTTCTTCCCAAATGCATTTCTCTTCCAAAACCCCAATTTACCTGCACTGAAACCACTCCAAAAGCCTCCATTCTACACCCTTGAGTCCCCTAAAGGCCAACAACATCCTTATTCAACCGAATCACCATTTGATCCATGCATTTCCACAAAGTTGTAAATTTGGTAAAATCACACGATCCATCAATAATCAAAGAAATCAAGCTATGCATGTAAATTATGCATCCTTATACTTGCCTTAAGTACGGTGCTTCACTTAAACCGATTTGCCCTTTGTCTAGATGGAGAATATGGAACCTCAACTCTTCCACAAGCGAGAGGGTGAAAATAGTGCTTGATCCGTAGAAAGAGGGCAAGAGGGATGGAGAGGAAGAAGAAAGAAGCTCAAGCTTGATGCATGTAACTTCAATCACTAAGAATAAGTGCTGAATGAGGGAGGCGATGATGGGAGGAGAAGAAGAACCGACTGCACGTGCGAGAGAGAGGAAGATGGAGAAGAAAAATATCGGTGGTAGTTAGTGGGTTAGGGTTTTTTTTATATATATAAATGAAGTTTCTGGAAACTACAAGCGAGCCCTCTTGGTTTCTATATATTTCCAATTAAAGTCAATGGGCTTAAAATGGGCTAAGATGGGTCCAAATGGATTTGGGCCAAACGTAAAAGATGTTCAATAAGATGAAACTTACCCAATGCAACCAATATGATGCTTTAATGATGCCAAATCATGAAAATACTAAATGAAAAGGCCTTGGACTACCTAATAAAGGTTCGGGCCCGATCCAACTACCTATCCATGACCCAACCTCTTGGGACTTAGGCTCAATTAACCCAATCACTCATCTTAATTAGAGTACAACCAACTTAATCATTATAAATTATAATTATCTAGGGTTGGGACCTTACACTCCTATTAATTGATTCAGGTTTCTTCACGTTTCTTGCTCTTATCATTGTCCAACTACATCATTATTTGAAGGAACTGTGGCATGCAATGAAAGAGCATTGACGCTTTAAAGGCACAATAGATTAGAGTATATGAAGATTAAAAAGGTGAAGTGAGTTCAAACTTTAAAAACACTGCTGAAAGATATAATGAGTACACATGTAAAAGTTAAGAAGGCTGAAATCAGAAGATTTGGCAAAGACTGCAAAAGCAAATGTGATTGCAAAAATGAAGGATAAGCATTTAGCAATAGAGGTTGTGGCAAAGACTACCAATACTAGTGATATTGTGGAAGTCATTAAACATGACTTAAGTTTGCCATTATATATGATTTAAGTTATATATGATGTTGATTAATTGATGTCCATATGGAAGTGATTTTTATTGTTTGATGTAATAGTGGTGGTGCCTTCAAGTGTAATGTATGTTGTTTGATTTATATAATGATGATTTTGATAGTTTTCATTGCAATCAACAAATAATATGTTGATGTTAACAGAAATATATACAGATATTGCACCTAAAATATGCATAACTGACCACTTTCGTTAACATTAACAAATAATATGTTGACATCAACAAACCATTTGTTGATGTCAACATAAATGAATACAAAAGTTGCTCAATGAATCTATGTAGCTGAGCATTTTCATTGACATCAACAAATAATATGTTGATGTCAACATAAATGAATACATAGATTGCGCACAGAATCTAAATAACTGAGCGTTGCCATCACAATCAACAAATAATATATTGATGTCAACAAAAATAGATACAGAGATTGCACAAAAATCTGAATAACTTAGTGTTTTCGTTGACATAAATAGATTATTTGTTAACATCAACAAATAATATGTCGATGTCAATATAAAAGGATACAAAAATTGCATTCCTTATTTTGTCCAACTTTTGTCGATGTCAACAAAACATGGGCAGTTTTGGTATAAAAAAATAAAATTTGAGCAGGAGGTCTTCACTTGATATTATAAAAGTTAGAGGACCTCAACTATGGTTATCTTTACTAGTGGTCTTTTTTTGGAAATACCAATACCATGACATTATATCAAAATATTAGAAAAAATAGAATGCTCTAAAAAAAAATTGCCTTGTTTCAAGATAAAACTTTAAAAAAATATATATGAGAAGAATTAAAATGAACTTCTAACAGTAAATATTTATTTCCTATACTTTTTATTTTTAATTATTTTCAAAATATTTCCTCCAAAATATCCAAAAAAAAAACCCCTAAACTTGAAAATATCCCCATGTTTCTTTTTGATAAAAAAAAATATATACCTATGTTTTTGTAGGAGAATGACACTGGCCTTAGTTTCTTGAACTTGGCCAGGGCTGGGCTGGACTTGACTGAGTCAACTTGGATAAGCTATAAATCAGGAAGTTTCTACTCTTTCCTCGCTCGATCAAAAACTCAGTCTAAAGTTTCTGAATCGACTTCGGGTGGCCGCTTCCCAGGCCGAGTTGAGTTTCTAAGTTTTTATCTACATCTTGTTCAATAAAAAAAGTTTTTATCTGCACAATTTAAATAATGATCATCCACCTAATCCAGACCAACCAACTCGGGGCCTAATTTTTAAAACCCTATAATCTTAAGATAATGACCGGTGGATCAGATCTTATATAAGATATTCTACGTAAATTACACCTTACATCAGGAGAGGTTGACCCTAGATTTTAAAACCCATATCATCTTAAGAAAATGACATAAGAAGTCTCTGGCTAGTTGTTAACTGTCCCAATGTTGAGTTGACTTTCTCCGCGGCAGTTGCATGTGAATTATAGTGACGTTGACCCGTCAAGATATTTTTTTTCAAACCCCCTTTCTTTGATTCTCATTAGTAAAATGTTCCTGATGGGTGGTTGGTCCAAAAAATATATATATATATTCATTCGAGGCCACAGCTTTTTTTATGTCCATCTAGGGGATACTGACTTGTTTTTCAAAAGACAAGGGACTATATTTACCATCCATTCGTGGGAGACTTTTTTTGTAATCGGAATAAAAGGTAGAAGGTATTTTCAGAAAGATTCTTAGGAGTCCATTTGACAAGGTGACTCACTTAATGGAAGTTGGGTTTTTTGAGAATTTCAAATGATTGTCACCCCTTCCTCCTAAATCTTCCAAATTCTGTGTTTGATGGATAGAACTTCAAAAACAGCAATAATAAACTGGCAAAAATACTTCAAATGCTCCAAATTCGAAATTTTCAAATTTCTTTTGAGAATTGATTTCTGACATTATTAAAATTAGTTAAAAAGTTCATGGCTTTCGAAAATCGCAGACCCAGTTCATCAAATTCTTGCTGCCGAAATGACCCTAAATACCCTAAATACAATTTAAAAGATAGCAAATGTATCAAAATAAGTGTACAAACTTGTCATCGGCGAGTTGATGCTTTGACTGGTTGAGATAGTGGTGGGGGCCGAGGGGTCCATGCCTAACTGCCTTCCGAAACGTGATCATTCTCGCCTACCGATAGGTGTACATGCACTATGAACGAGTTGGTTGCTTTCTCTTAATCGACCTGTATGACGAATGCATGGGTGGGTCTATGTTTGCATAGAGTACATGGACAATGAGGACCAAGATGACTGTAAAAAACATGCATCAAATGAACATTTTTTTAATACCATTAAAAAATAAAGATTTTCTTAACAATATGGAAACAGTAAGTGAAATCTTGGAAAGCTAAAAACTTCACCCCTTGCCTTCTTTTTTTTTTTTTTTTTTTGTTCTCTTGATTTGGCTCAGTGGCCAAAAGCGAGAAAGGTAAAGGCACCTACCAAGAATCAATCACTAGTAAATGATATGGGAAGGGGAGCCACCGGGACATTCCTAAGTTTTCCCTTACCTCTCCTCTTTGCTAATCTTAAATTTGGAGCTCATTTAACCATAATTTCAACTGTATTCAATTTCCACTTATTCCATGTAAACAAAAATTCCTCTAGAGTATAGATTTTTAAAAACAGAAAAAGAAAAAGTATATCTACTGCTATCTAGTGGGTTTTTTTTTTTTTTTTTTTTTTTTGGTGCAGAGAAACAAAAGTTGCAGCTTGCAGAGACCCTGTTATTCCAGCGGCTGGGACAAAACCTTGTCGAATCCCACAAAGACGCCGAGCAGCAATCAATGAAACGACTGTCCTAGTTCTTGCTGCGACAAAGAGCATATATGAAATCGATTGCGCCAATTACAGAATTCTAGTATCACTTTTTTGCACAGATGTGAACTGTGCTATCCAAGTGCAAACTAAGATTTTGATGAACTCACATAATTATCTTAGGTCCAATTGTAAGAACCTCAACTTTGGAGGTCATGAGCAAATGAACATCTTAATCACAAATCATTCTTGTAAAGATAAATTAAGGGCACCCCTGCACTTCGGGCTTAAAAGATAATCTTGCCTCTATCTAAGACATCAAAATGTAAGATTAAAAGCTTGACGAGTAAATGGTCACTCCTTTACATCTATTAACTGAAACTTACAAAATAAAAAAAAAGTTGGGGGAAGAACTATTACATTTACATAGACAGACATCTCTTTGTTATCCACATGAGCTGTAGAAATTATAATTACAATCAATGGATTGATACCTTATGCCTTGCTATCTTTAGAAGGAGTGATCTTGATCACCAACCCAGGGTAAACATCATCTGGGTCTTGTATATGAGGATTTTGCTCAACGATGAAGGGATCTCCACACTTGTCACTGATGGTGTGAAGCGTTTCGCCGTCGTTAACAACATAAATCTCGTCGCAAGGCCGCGCTGTGAATTTTCCATGGATGGGTTCCTCCGGTGGATAATTCTCCCTGAGGGAGGCCAGCAAGAGAAGGGCTAGAACGAATGCACAGTAACATGAAGCTACATCAGCTATAGCTATGGCTGTTGCAATAGTCTTCTTTGTGGATTTGGCCATTAATTTGAAGAGAGAGAGAGAGAGAGAGAGAGAGAGAGAGAGAGAGAGAGAGAGATGTTGAAGATTGGAGGTTTTGTGGTTTTGGATATGGAGGAGCAGAAAAGAAGGCAGGCGTGGGAGGAGAGGTTTTGGCCGTTTTTATGGGTGTGGATGGGGTTGGGAAAGGCACGACGGCATGTATTTTGGCGTTAGTGTTACGTGATGAAATGCTTTCTTTCGGTGAAATTGCCTAAATGCCTACCCCTTCTTCGTTACGCTGTGCCGTTATTGTCCACACTTTCAGACCATGGGGATGGAACGTGTTGGGTCTATTCCGGGTGTCCTTGGGGAAAGCAATTAATCAGATTGTGTAATATGTGTCTAAAATGAGTAGATGCTGGGTCTATTCAAAGACATTATGGGGCTATAATTTCTTAAAGAGGTATCTCCTGATGTTTTTTTTTTTTGGTGGGGGGTGGTTGAGATTGACTTAGTGGTTAACTTTTTTTTTTCTTTTTTTTTTTTTTTTGCATTGTGTGGCAACCTTTGTTACAATTCAACTCCCTTACATTCACTATCCCTCCATGGTTTACCACTCATCTCATTTCCACTTTAAACATAACTTAAAAAATTGTCAAACTTTAAGGCCTCGAATAAATAATAGTGATTATTTAATTAAGATGTTTTTTTTTCTCAAAATCATATCCATGATTAAACCTTTTCAAACTACCTCCCATGATTAACATACATCTAAGTGAGTCTCTTAAAGGGACTTAAAATTTTTCCTAAGGTACCTCTTAGTAGAATGTGACATGAAAGAGTAGAAGAAATTAAAAAATACTACTTATGTTATTTTTATACTATTTTAATAATTTTTTTCATTTTTTATGTTGAATTTCTCTTCATACGTTTGTTTTCTGAAAATATCACTATATCATTGAAGATTTCATTTAAAGCAAATATTGTTAATTATATTCTCAAAATACTGATGATGTTTGAAACTAAGGTACCACCACCTCATTAAAACACAGATGACAATGTTTAAAACAAAGGTCCAATAGAAGGAAATGGAAATACTACCACTCAAAGTCACAGCCACATAGGAAGTAAAATATCAAAGAACATCAACCAACTCATAGGCCCTACCCAAAAAATGAGAACTCATAGGATCCGACAATAGGAAATTATTGCCCAGCCACCTCAATGATCCCTGGTGATTAGAATTGAAAAATGCAAATTCAGTTCACTCTATTTCTGCCACCTGGCCCAACTACAATCTGTTACCTCCCTCATACATCAAATATTATTCATGACCTGTCACAGGCCTCTTTTAATTTTTATCTTAAGGATAAGATTGACTCTGTTTAAAAGGGAGAAACCCAAAATGGAACATGCCTAGAGTTGTAAATTGGGGTAAGGTAGAGAAAAGAAAAGGCCATAAGTGGGCATAAACCAACAGTACCTACAGGCTAGGCATGATGAAAGAAAGCCCACAGCTCAGGCAAAGGACAAAAACAGAGACTACATACTGCTAAGGCTCAAACAACTGAATCAATTCCATCCCTAAATATTGCTTATTGGGACAGGGATAACTTTTAATTTCTTTAGGAGGCACCATGGGGGTATTGAGATTTTGATGATATGAATGGGCTGTTTAGTATGAAGACTACCATTATCCTATGGGTCTTGAGATTTTTTCTTAAAAGAAAATTACAGTAAAAATTACCTTAGTGGGCCACCTAACAAAAAAGGCTCCATTAGCGTTTTACATACGGGAACGGCCCCAAAGTGCTTTTTTGTGTTTTTTTTTTCATGTGTTCATTGAGCAATGATGTCGTCATTCAACTGCACATAAACCTCTACGCGAAACCCTCATTTTTCATTTTCTTCTTCCCCAAGCTTCATCTCAGCTTTGGCGAAATCAGCACTTTCCTCCTCTTCCTCCATCTCATTGTCTTCTTCTCCTCCACCATCAACATATATCTGCTCTCATCTTGTTCTCCCATTTCCAAAACCACCACCACCATCAACAAACCAATCTTCAAAACAAAAAAACCTGCCACCCCAAGAAGCAAAAGACGATGAAGATGAACCAATCTTCATCTTATTTCCCTTCTGCCGCTTCTTTTCTTCTTTTTATGGTTCTCATTTTCTTCTTATTTTTTTTTCTTTTTCCATGTTTTCCCCTAGGTAGTGACGAACTGAATACTGATGTGTTGGGTTTTGTCTTGTATTCTGGTTTAGCCGGATCGGTTGTCTAAGTTAGCTAGAACCGGAGTTCAAGGTTAGGGGTATTTTAGACATTATATATGGGTTTTCTTGGTGGCCAAGAAAACGGATTCTATATATTAATGTGATGTGTAACCCTAAATCCTAAGGAGGTGAAGTTGTGTCGAACATAATAAAGAGAGAAAGGAATAGTGTGTGCTTTTTTCCGTGGATGTAGGTAAGGTTGCCGAACCACGTAATTGCTTGTGTGTCATCTTCTTTGTGGTTGTTTGATTGTTTGCTTGAGATTATGTGATTTGTGTGTGCCATGGTTAAATCGCAGACCCTGGGCTTTATTTCCCTTAAAGTGGTATCAGAGCCTAGGATTTGGTAGTTCGGTGCTTGTGTGGCGAGATGATTATGCTTGGATTGAATCTGGACCAAGAGGGTTGGTTTGGACTGCTGCTCGCCGCGGATCTGGGTTTCGTGTTTTCTGTTCTGGGTTTGCCAAACAGGAAACACAGGAAACATCATCTCTTCTGCCTTGCCTGATCAGACAAAGAGCATGAAAAGGGCTGTCGTTTGCATCTTCAACTGCACCGTCGCCGTTATGACCGACGGGTCTCCTGCTGCAGTCGTCGCTACTGCACTGTCACCATCCGTTGCAGTCGTCGTCCCGTGTTGCCACCCCCACTGCACTGCCGGAGTCACCGCTGTGCCGCCGTGCTCCTACCATTGTCACGGACCATCCACCATCTACCGATCAACGTCAAGGAAGACGAGGCCTGGGTAGTAGTCCCCTGTTGCAGAACCCAAATGATCGGGGAAGAATGCGGTTTCGGCATTGGGTCAATCTCGGGCTGGGTTAAGCCCTAACCCGTGAAGCCCGGTCTACGAATAGCAGAGTAGTTCGATTTCGAGTTAGGTCGAACCCGAACTCGGTTCGGCAGAGAAGTCCAGCGACAGCAGAGCAATTCGGTTCTGGGTCAGGTCGGACCCGAACCTGGTTCTGCAGACAGCCCAACTAGCCCGATTCCAGGTCGGGTCCTATTCCAGATCAGGTTGACCAGACCCATTTAGCAGGAGGTCCAGCCTGCCAGCACAGCGCTGACATCAGCCAACATCAGCAAACGTCAGCAGAAGTACGATCAAAGGCCATATTTGACCGGATTGATGGCCAGAATTGATTTACGAATTTCGAGGTCATCCGGACTCAGATTCGCGTCCTGTTTTGTTATATGAGCTCGTTTCGAGGTTATCTACGCGTTTGTGGAAGAAGATTAGCAGTTTGATTGTCAACGGGGAAGGTTGACTAATCGGAGTGTAGAAAATTGTTTCTGCGATATCGAAGCCATCCGAAGTCGGATTTTAGATCCGTTTCTTCTAGTGTGCTAGTGATGACAAGATCTATGAGATAGATCGAGGAGCTTGACCATTTGATAGACAGAAAACATGGAGTAATTCAAGAGGCAAAAATTGGGATACACAATGACTTTAAGGAATGAGTATAAGATTGAGATGTTCACTGGGTTAAACAATTTCAGTCTTTGGCAACGAAGGATGAAGGATGTCTTGATTCAGAAGGGTCTGAAGAAGTCTTTAGATGGTAAGTCGAAGAAGCTTGAAAAGATGTCCAACGATGATTGGGAGGATTTAGACAAAAGGGCTGTGAGTGCAATTCGTCTTACCCTCCACGATGACGTTCTCCATAACGTCATGGAGATTAACACTGCTTTGGAATTATGGAAAGAATTAGAGAGCCTGTACATGTCTAAGTCCTTGACAAATAAGCTGTTTTTAAAAAAACAGTTGTACTCTCTGAAGATGGCAGAAGGATCACGGTTGTTGAAGCTTCTCAATGAATTCAATAAGCTTGTGGTACAACTACTGAGCATTGAGGTCAAGCTCGAGAAAGAAGACAAATCACTGTTGTTTTTGTCTTCACTACCCCAGTCGTATGAGCACTTGGTGACAACACTGATGTACGGAAAAGATACTTTGAGCATGAATGATGTTACTGTAGCTCTTCTCTCCAGTGAGATCATGAAGAGTGACAGTGAAAAATCTAGCGGAGAAAGTATTAATGAAGCATTAGGTTCAAACCGGAGAAGGGGGAGATCTAGATCGAGGAATAAAGGATCAGAAGATCGGAATCGCTCAAAGTCGAAGGGTAAAGGCAAGGTCATCACTTGCTACTACTGTGATAAAGAAGGCCATATCAAGAAAAATTGTCCAAAGCGGAAAAAGGACTTTGAGAAGGAAGCAGAATCTGATTTAGACAGTACGAGTGTGACAGAAAGTTCAGATGACTGCGAGGTTGTATGTTTGGTAGAATCTGCTTCGGTCATCAAAGATATGGATCACACTGAAGGTTCCTGGATTTTAGATTCTGGTTGTAACTGTCATATGTGCTATAGTAGAGATCTGTTTGACACCTATATATCTTGTGAGGGTAAATCTGTTTTCATGGCAAACAATGCGGGATCTAAGTGCATTGGAGTTGGAATAGTGAAAGTCAAGATGTTTGATGGGATGATACGGACCCTAACGAATGTGCTGCATGTTCTGGATTTACGAAGAAATTTTATTTCTTTGGGGGCCTTAGACTCCAAGGGTTGCAAATGTATTATAGCAGGTGGAGTTATGAAGGTGGTTAACGGAGCAATGGTCGTCATGAAGGGTCACTTGGTTAATGGTCTCTACAGGTTAGCAGGAGGTACAGTTACAGGTAGAGCAGCTATAAAGAAAAAGGGAAAAGTCAGTTTATGTGAAGTTAGGTGGAAAATTGGAAGATGATGCAACAGGCATTTTCAAGAAGGCCATTAATAGAGAACCGAAACTGCAGGAACACTAGGTTAAAGGCAAAGTGCAGCAGATCCTTAATACTGCGGGCCCAAAGAAAAGTGCAGTCGAAAGGAGGGTTACCTTTACTTTACTAGATGAAGGTAAAAAGTCATCGTGTTGCAAGGATGCTAGCAAGGATGGCAACAGAAGGACTAGACCACTTCAGAAAACTAAGATGGTGTTTGGAAAGTCGATGAAGGAGAAGTTCAAGCCATGCTTGGACTTGATCATTGCACCACATAGATAAGAATGTGGATGCGCCCTTAGTTAAGGGGGTGCCGGAACCGCGCTCGATCGTAGCGGGTGCAGAGTCGTACCTTTCAGCGAGGTATGGGAGATCTCAAGGCAGGTCGAACTTGATCGATATTTGACAATACTAAGATTGTTGGTGCAGGAGCAGTGCTTGGTTAAAGCTCATGTGGATGTGTATCTTTCAGCAAGGTACGGGAAGACGAAGACATTATCGAGTATCCCAAGCTGGCTCTAGGGATTTGTGGAATCCAAGCCAAGGTGGAGATTGTTGAGTTTTGTCTTGTATTCCGGTTTATCCGGATCGGTCGTTTGGGTTAGCCAGAACCAGAGTTTAGGGTTAGGGGTATTTTAGACATTATGTATCGATTTTCTTGGTGGCCAAGAAAACGGGTTCTATATATTAATGTGATGTGTAACCCTAAATCCTAAGGAGGTGAAGTTGTGTCGAACATAGCAAAGAGAGAAAAGAATAGCGTGTGCTTTTTTCCCTGGACGTAGGCAAGGTTGCCGAACCACGTAATTGCTTGTGTGTCATCTTCTTCGTGGTTGCTTGATTGTTTGCTTAAGATTGTGTGATTTGTGTGTGTCCTGGTTAAATCGCAGATCCTGGGCTTTATTACCCTTCACGATGTCAATAGCAGATGCCAAGGACAATGCTCCAATGACATTCGGCAAAGGGCAGTGCGGCTGTCCATGAAGGCGCAGTAATAGGGCAACAGATTCCATTGATTTTTTTCATTTTTAGATCCTATAACCATAAATGAAAATGAAAAAGCCCCAAGTCCCTCTTAAATAAGAGTGTTTGCAAAGAAAATATTAGAGACTAATCCGAGCTTTAGAGAGAGGGCATGGCTTCTATGGGTCTTGGATGTGATGATTTAAATGATACGAGGAAGGTATTCGACGAAATGCCCATGAGAAGTGAAGTGGCATGGACAGTCTTAATATCTAATTATGCAATATAGGGAGAGGTTAAGGTTGTGCGCAAGGTGTATGATGAGGTGCCGATGAAGGATATAGGGACTTGGGGTGCTGTGATTTATGGGTATGTGTAGAATAACTATTTCAAGGGGAGGAGGTTGGCGATGTTTCAGATGATCCGATTGGCGGATTTGGAGGCTAATAAGGCGATTTTGGTGAGTGTTCTTTGTGTTTATGCTTAGGTGGGAGCTTTGGATGTTGAGTTGTGAATTCAGGGGTATTTGGGGAGAGTTGAGTTGAGGTTGGGTGTGAGGTTGTGGACTGTTGTTGTTGATATGGATTAGACTGGATTGTAGGTTGGAAACTACTTTTGTTTAAAGCTCTTTTCCTTCGTTGAATTATCTCAAGGTAGTTTCCTTGCAATGCATTAGTTCATCCTTACATCTCTTTTTTATTCATAGTTTTATTGGCAACAAAAAATACATCGGATCGTTCAAAGTGTAAGCCAAAAGTCATTATTAAGGACACATTGATACATTTAGAGTTTATACAAATGAAATTGGCACGAACTTGGCTCGAAAGATTTGGATAAGACGTATGTTTCAAGATTGTAAAAGTTGTAAAAGAACTTGAGTGAAGTTTTCGATTGTAATAGAGAATGACTATGAATGTGTTTCTTTTTGTCATTTCCATTTTGATAGACATTTTTTTTAAATGAAAGATGTTTATTTTATTAATTTTCTTTGATCAGTGTCTTTGTAATTTAATTTTGAATGTTGCATGTTTCGTTTGTTAAAGTTTCTTTCTACTAAGTTATTAATAATGGAGTACGTTGTTAATATCTTTGTCACTCAATTGTTATATTCCAAAAATTTTAAGTTATGTTAAGTGACGATGTCACCACAGATTTGTAAAGAGATTTCATTTAAAAAGTTCTGTGAAATGACGACTTGTCATTCGTTTGTGAAGAAATTTTATTTCAAAGGTTCTATGAAGTGACAACATGTCACTCGTTTGTGAAGAAATTTTATTAAAAAGGGTTTGTAACATAATGATGTTGTCACTCGTTTGTAAAAACATTTTATTAATAAGGTTTTGTGAAGTGACGGCATCATCACTGCACTGTAAAAATATTCCAAAGCAGTTCTTAAAGAATTGTTAAAACATTTCATTATACATAATCACATTGATTCTTTACCTGTACTCTTCACATTCAAACAAACATTCACATACATTCTTCAACTCCAAACATTCACCTTCAAACCAAATATTGTTTATAAAATCTTCACATTCATTCCTCACCTTCAAACCAAACATAAAAGCTTCACCTCAAACCTCACATATACAATTATTCGTCACTTCCAAACTTCTTGTCTACGTTCACATTCATTCTACATAATCACATTGATTATTCACCTACAATCTTCACATTCATTCTTCATCTCCGAACTTTTCATAAACTTTCGCATTCATTCTTTACATCCAAATATTATACATATAAAATATACATCAAATTTATACACATTCATACAACCCACATACAAACTTGCTTCATCCAAAACTCTACCTTCAAACATCAATCATCAATCAAGTCTGTATCTCCTAAATTCAACCAATGTGCATTGATCTACCAACTCTTCTTGAATATTTCAATGACAATCTTCGAATAATAATATGGGATGCACCTCGGGCAGCATCATACCGAACCAACAAGCTTCATAACAGATTGAAAGAGTGGGTTCTTTACTCAAAATCTTTATGAAGCTTTTCATTAAACAGTTGGTGAGCGGTTCATCCATGAGGGTGGAAGGTAGGCACGACTGGTCCTCCCCAAACAGAATAAAAACCCCCCTGAAGCACTGCCTCACTTGGTGGAACCTGAATTAGCTCTGCTTCGGCTGCGTCGTCGACACCGAAATCTTCATCCTCACCAGTAAAGTAGCATGGAACAACACTGGCCTGGTGGTCGTCCTTTCCTATGCCATCTCCAACATCTTTGCCCTCCTTTATGTCTTCTACTACACTAAGTTCGCCATCTAGATCTCAGTTGCCGGTAAGTCATTCTCTTACCTACAAATCAAGCTCGACGACTTAGTCGACTTCATCACCACTAGCAACAGCCTACTTCTACACCCTCATCAACCTCTCCAATGCCCTCCACTTCCATGTCTCAGCCTTCAAAAGGGCTACAACCTCCTCAATCTACTCGCTGTTGTTGTCCTTGTCACTTGCTTCACCATCGCCATATTGGGTACCTAAATATGGGCACTTTGTAATACTCTGACCCAAGCTAAGCTTGATTAGTAAGTAATTAATTGTGATTACGAACTAATTAATGAGGTTTTTTTTTAATTTGGTTCCAGTGGGTTAAGTTCAGGCAATGGATAGGTAGTTGGGTTGGGTTTGACCTTACCTAAGTAGATGAAAGCCCTTTTTAATAATTTTAGAATGCATGATTTCATGTCATACATGCATCATTTTAACACCATCACACTTGTCTTGTTGAACTCGTTGACTTTCGTACTGACTCGAATGCATTAGACGTCATTTGATTCAGTTGGACCTTCATTTGACTTGTATTGAAAATAAGACAAACTCGAAGGCCTTTCTTTTAAAACCCCACAATATATATATATAGAGTCAAAGGTCTCAGAACCCATTTTATTCAATCATCGTTGCTTCCTTGTTGCTAGAGCTTTTCTTCCTTGTTGCTAGAGCTTTTCTTCCTTTCTTCTTTTCTTCTTCTTCTTCATCCAAGAGAGGTCTTGCATGTGGGTTTCAAGTAACCACTCCCTCCTTCCAGCTCTTTTCTATTTTCTTTTCTTGTTAGAATTGAAGTAAGTAGGTTCTTTCATCTCAAACTGCTATCTAGCTCCTATTACGGTAAGATCACTTCTTATTCATTGATCTCTTGGGTTAATAGAGTCAAGAAAACTCTACTTTTATGCATGCACTCATCTTTTTCTTAAGTTTTGGCATGCATGGCAATTAGGTCTAAAATACCCAAATTGAGCCAAAGAAAGGATTAAGAGCTTAAAAAGTTTAATTAAAGGCAAGTATAAGCAAATTTTGGTTTAATACATGTTGGTACTTTATGATTCTTGCAAATTGATCAAATTGTATGTGTTTTTGCAGTCCTTTTAGTATACTGACTTGAAAATTCCTGACACGACTTGAAGCTTACAGCTAAACCGTAAGTAGTATACGGCTAGGACTCCAAAGAGCAAAAAACCTTAATATTGCACTACGGCCAAGCTATGGTTAAGCCGTAGGATGTACTATAGTTGAGCTGTAAACTAGCCATGGTTCAGCCATAAGCCATTTTTTAGCTTGAATTCTTGAAAGTTTGAAAATCTGATAACCTTCTACGACTAAGCCACAACCAAGCCGCATGTTGAGTTACGACTAACCATTGCCAAACCATGGCTCAACCATAGATTAAAAATGGCTAAGCCATAAGAGAAATCATGGTTCAACCGTGGCTCACCACATCTATGGAGGCAATTTTAGGAAACTACGGCCAAGCCGTAGTGTATAATACGGCTAAGCCATGAGTCCACTAAAAACTAGGATTAATAGGTATTGTTGTGAGACATTGTAGGGCCTTAGCTTTTGGATCCTTGTACAACATTAACCTGCGCAAAGGAATTAAAAGATCATGAAGACTCTTAAAGTCTGAGACTTATTCATGTGACGTTATCCATTTGTTAAACACCTTCCCATGGGTGTTGGTTTAAGGGACTTCGATATACACTTCCAACACAATGTAACACCAAAAGAAAGACAATTGTGTATCGGATAACTTAAAACTACATCATCATGCACGGTTAGAAACAATGGATGACTAGACTAAGGTTGGCTAGTAAAACTATCTTGATTCTATCAATTTGAATTGCATGGCATATTGGACGACGGTTGTTGTCCTCCACTTTTATGCATGGATTGAATGATTATCGTATGCCTTTTCGATATTGTATAAATTAGATTTACTTAACATGTCCTTAACATTTGATATTCTATTTACATTGGCTAGTGACATTGACTTGAGTATGAACGTCTAGCATGAATGAATTAAACGTAGACGATTTGGTATTGCATGTTTTACTCAAGTTCAGGTTTATGTTTGGATCGAAATGGTCAGGCACTACTCAGCTTCAGCCTTATGATACTCGGCGGAGTTGACTTTGGCGTAGCATGTATGTTGCTGCTGCAGTGTGTTCATGTTTTAGGGCTTCCAGGCCCCAGGAAACTAGAGATCCATTCGTGCCTTGGCCCGAACGATGGTGTTCTCAACACATAAATCCCTAAAGGGAGGATATGGCAAATGTAGTTGTCACATAGTACAGTACATCTATTCATTGATTTTTATAGCCTGTTTATTTCAAATGCACGACGTGCCTAGTTTACCAACTTAGAACTCTATTAATCATATGTCATTATTTCGTTTAGATATCATTTGTTCAGAATTCATGTTTGGATTATGACAAAGTTTTACGCTGGCTGTCACCTACCTAACGCAACCCTCCTCCTTTACCTGGGCTTGGGACCGGCAGCAAAACTTGGGAGTTTTTATCGATTTAGAAAAAGCCTATGATAGGGTCTTTATCGATTTGGAAAAAGCCTATGATAGGGTACCGAGGAATTTAATTTGGTGGGTCTTAAAGAAAAGGAATGTCTCAAGAGGTTACATTGAAATTTTAAAGGATATGTACGAAGGTGCAATAACAAATGTGAAAACCACATGTGGAGAAACGGGCGGATTTCCCGTGACTATAGGCTTACATCAGGGATCATCCTTAAGCCCTTATCTCTTTGCATTAATTATGGATGAGTTAACTGTGCATATTCAAGAAAAAGTACCATGGTGTATGTTGTTCGCAGATGATATAGTATTGGTGGATGAATCAAGAGAGGGTGTAAATGCAAAGCTTGAGAGATGGCGGAGGGCATTAGAATCTAGAGGCTTTAAAATAAGTCGTACAAAGACAGAATATATGGATTGCAATTTCAGTGGACATATACAAAGTGTTGAAACCACTGTCAAAATTAAAACCCATGAGATACCACGTAAAGATTCTTTTCGGTACCTAGGCTCGATGATTAGTAAGGATGGGGAGATTGACGAAGATGTGGAGCATAGGATAAGAGCTGGATGGCTGAAGTGGAGACTAGCTTCGGGAGTACTTTGTGATAAACAAATGCCAACAAAATTGAAGGGAAAATTTTACAGGACAGTGGTTAGACCAGCTATGACATATGGAGCAGAATGTTGGCCAATTAAGAAAACACATATTCATAAGATGGATGTAACGGAAATGAGAATGCTTAGGTGGATGTATGGTAAAACTAGGAAAGATAAAATTAGAAATAAGCGCTTTCGAGAACATTTAGGGGTAGCACCAATAGGAGATAAGATTAGAGAAACTCGTTTAAGATGGTTTGGGCATGTTGAGCGGAGGCCAGTAATGGCACCGGTGAGAAAAAGTTTGGATATACAGGTGGATGGTCCATCAAGAGGTAGGGGTAGGCCGAAGAAAACATGGATGGAAGTCATTAATTCAGATTTGAAGAAGTTGCACTTATCGAAAGATTTAGCTCAAAATAAAACGGAATGGAGAAATAGAATTCATTTAGCCGACCCCAACATGGTTGGGATAAGGCTTTGATGATGATGATAATTATTATTATTATTTCCTTTAGATACAATGTGTATTATCTTAATCTTGTTTATGCTTTGCTAAATAGTCTTATTCACAAGTTGTTTAATAGTATTACAGGTTCAAGTCCCAAACCTAGTCTGGCACAGACCTAGGTAGCGTAAGAGGAGACTGCAATGGTTCCTTCGATGGTATCGGATGGACATCAAAAATTTGCTGACTAATCCTTGTCGAGAGCCACTCACTAGTAGTTAAGAATTGTACATATTGGATTTTTTCGGGTCTTTTAGGATGTGCATATGATTGCATCCATGTAGATCATATTGTATAACTTGATCTTGTTATATATGTCTCTACCTTTCAGTATTCTCTTCATAGAATGTCATCCTTGATCTCTCTGCATGCATGAGCACATCATATTGGGTTTTACAGGTAATGTGTATAACTAATCTATTAATCTTATGTTTCTAAATTAATTTTTGGACTGTTCCACGGTTGTAATGGGCTTGCTAAACTGTTTAATAAAAAGTGAAGAAAAGCAAAAGTGATACTAATAGGCTTCCGTGCTTTGAATGCTTGAAAAGATGATCCGTTCAGCACGTCACACATGGAAGCATGTGAATATCCCTTGTATAATTTCATTCAGACCCTGGTTCGGGTGTGAATTGCATGAGAGTACATATGTCACTGATTGGGGTAACCCTAATCCCAGATTTTTTGGGCTCAGGTCATGACACACTTCTCAGTTGGCTGGGAAACATAAAAAGGAGGAAGAAAGGAGAAACAAGAAGAAAAAGAGATAGAAATAAGGGGAAGATGATGGGGGAGGTGGATTGGACTCGGGGAAGAAGAAATAGGAGAGGGAGAGGAGAGGTGCAGGAAATAAAATGCGACTTCATATCTGCTATTGAATGCTAAAGCCTACAGCTCTTTAAGTCATAGATTTGGCATGGAAAATTCTAACACACGGAAAATTGATGCCCAAATTTAAAACCCATTCAAATATAAATCCATTACTCTTGTTGGATTGAAATTAAATAAAAAAATTGATGCCTTCTAAAATTAATAACCTTCATATTCAAAGGTTGAGACTTAAGGTGACCTATGGAGTGGATAGTTTGTACACTTCTATTCTCTCATTAAAATCGTTGAAACTCTTTAAACCTTAACACAGGTTTAAGTCCCAACCAGATTTAATTATGAAGATAACAAAAATAATGAATCTAAGTAAACTATCAATCACCACAATGAATTTTTTACGTGGAAAACCCAAATGGAAAAAAACCATGGGACAAACCACCTGTCCACCAAGATCAAGCACTATGCAAGTAAGATAATAAAAACTACTTACTAGCCTTTTCCCAATTGAACACAACCTAAAGGACTCGAAGCTCTTCTTGTCGATGCACACGCCGTTCACATTCTTCAAGCTTGATCTTCACGCCTTAATGCCTCTCAAGGTGAATCACCCAAGAAGAGAAAGAAGACGAATCTCAGAAGCTAACTTTGCAGCACATAAAAGATATAGAAGTTTTAGAGAAAAAGATATCTCTTAATAAAATTTTTAGGGTTTTAATCAAGAGAGACTTATCTACTTCAAAAAAAGAATTGATCCATATATACACAAAAACCTTGGTGTCTTTTTCGCTTTTAATTCCAAAAGAATAGGGAAAGACTTGAGCGCACAAAATAGTAGATCTGAAAAATCAGAGATTTAGATTCGTGCCTAGCCGACCCAGCCGACCGATCAGATAGGCTATTCGACCGGTCAGGCATGGGGTTCGACCGATCAAGCACAACAGCTGACCAGTCGGTCTTCTATTCTGCCTGCAGATGTTACATGCATATAATTCGACCGATCTGCTATAAATTCGACCGGTCCGACTGAGAAGACACGCGTTTTTCACCGTTAAAATAGAAGACAATCATTTGTAACTCTGGTGATGACTTTGGTCCATCTAGAAAAGAAAATTACAACACCTTTAACCCCAAGTTTTGTCTCGACAATGAATTTGCGAACATTACATTCCTTACAATCTCTCCCTTTAGCAATTCATGGACAAAACTTCCTACACTGAACAATTTACCCAGACAAACCCAAAACAACCTTAGAAAGCCTATATCTCTTCATATCTAGGACATTTAATTCCTGAAAAAGACAAAAAAAACTTTCTAGCCACAAGCTCAAGTTAATAAACACATATCAAAATCATAATCCTTAAGATCTCAATACTTGTAAAGAACACATCAAAAACCACACATATCAATTAGTAATAGAATATGGTAATGTCGATGTCTCTCCTTTTTTGTGCATGAATTGAGAAGAGGACCAGAAGCAATAAGAAAAATAACTACAAAAGGAAATTGAAGCCTAGAAAGATAGCATAAGCAATGGACAATCATTGCCTACGAAGATGCTCCAAAATAGTGTCAAGTTTGGACTTAAGCACATCAAACCGACCATGTAGAGACTGAACTTCTCCATGTAGGATAGTGATATAAATAGCCTGGTCAGAAAGGGTTTCCTCAAATGTTGATAACCGGGCATGTATGGAAGGAGCATCAAGTATATCCTCCTTAGCAATAGGTGCAGGAATAGGCCCTCGAGGAACAGACTGACGAACCTATGACTGAGACTGCATCAAAGTGCTCATGGTGATAAGATTCAGTATAGGAACCGAAATATCATGCAATTCAGGTAATACACAATGTGTGATGAGAAACCAGGAGAGTGTAAAGCCAAATGGTAGCGAGGCATTCTTAGCAGTAGAATGAGCCTGATAGATAGTGTCAAAAATGACTCAGGGAAGATTGATGGGAAGACCAGTGCCAATAATATACAGTAGATAGCCTGCCTCTTGGTAAATTTATGAATAATGACCCCGAGGTTCAATATTATTCTTGACAAAAATGTTGAGCATTCTATAAGAATTGGTGAGTTCACTCTGCTTCAATAACAAACCAGTCGGCTAAGCATGAGGATGACCACTAAGAACGGACCTGACCTCATCAAAGTCAATGGTAGACGCACCCTCATCCATATCATTGGGGTTAGGATCCAGCATACGATATTTGGGATCGGGAGTCCGATCGATGCCTAAAATTCAGCAAAAAGAGGACGGAGTGATAATCAAATGCTTCCCGTGTATGTCACAACTCGAGACCAAGAAATCGGGGATTAAGTTTAAACCTAATCAATGATACACATACTCCCGTGCATACACACATAGATCCTGTCTAAATGCACCGTATAAGGGAAATTCACACGTGCCAATATCATGTACGCGGAAGTTGTAAGTATCATTGCATAAAAAGAAGCATAAACAAAGTATAAACCACTATTTATGAACAAGATTTATAAATACGAGAAACCCTATTTATACAAGAGTGAGGAATTGTTTCAAATATGTCAAGACACCAAAATGCAAGGAGTTGGACAACTCTAAGATAAACACATGGTGTACTCCACAAAATTCTAGATGAAGCCTAGCATGCCATAACGCTCTCCGGTGGAGTGACCACACCCACTCCTCTAGCCCTGACGGTGCTTCTATGGTCTCTTTTGGAGTCTTACCAATCGACGAGGGGTCGGCAGTAGAATCTGAGCCTACAACACCAAGGACAACTGGTGAATACAATGATTCAGCAAAGCATAAGCAACAATAAGTTAACACGCGTTATATCTACAAGAATAAAATACCAACTGATTTTATGTGGAGTTCAAGTTAGTTTACTAGGCAAATTAAGCATTGAAGTAAAGCATGCTCTCAGAGTTAGTAAACAGATATACTTTACTAGGTGGCTACTACATCGGCCATATTCTCCCTTCAGGGAGCACGCGTTGAGAACGCCATCGACCAGGCCAGGGTTCGAATGGGTCTCTGGTTCCTGGGGTCCGAAAGTCCCAAGACAAGAGCACACTGCAGTGGCACAAGCAAGCTACACCAAAGTCAGCCCCGTCGAGTATCCTGAGGCTGAACCTAGGTAGAGCCAAACCATGTCAATCATATCACATCATGCAAACCCATGCAATTCAAGTCAATTCAAGTTCAAGTAGTACATGTAGCAAACTCTATATCAAACCAAACCAATATAGGATAGTTCTGTCCCAATTACCAATCAAGTCAAGTGAGTTACAAGTGCATTACAAGGCAAACGACAGTAAAAGAATGGAGGGCAAGAACCAAAACCAACATGCTATGCAGGTCAAGTCATTTTCAGGAATCATGATAGTTTACTAGCCAACCCTAAACTAGTTATACAGTGTTTCTAACCGTGCATGATGATGTAATTTTAAGTTATCCAATACATAGTTGTTTTTTCTTTGTATTGCATTATATCGTAAAGTTGTATCGAAGTCCCTTAAACCAACACCCATGGGGAGGTGCTTAATAACTGGACAACACACATAAATGAGTCACGGCCCTCAAAACCATTCATGCGATTTTCATATTCCATTGGGCAAGTTAAGGGTTATCTACATTCCAACTCGAAGGCCCTATAAGGTCTCTTTAATACCTACCTTTTCTTAATTTCCAATGGTCTCACGGGTTAGCTGTGAATGTCCTACGGCTTAGCCGTGGGCATCTTACGACTTAGCTTTATTATGCACTTCAGTTTAGTCGTGGTTCCCTAGACTGTTCCTCCGCATTTATGGGTTAGCCCTGCTTTGTTCTACGACTCAGCCACGGTGAGGGTACGGCTTAGGTATAACACACGACACGGCTTAGCCGTAGTTGGACTGTAGGAGAGCTCTTCAAAGTTCTGCTCTCTGGACATTAGGCCATAACTTGACCTGCAGTTAAGTCATGCCTAGCCTACGGCTTAGCCGTAGTGCATTCTACGGCTTAGCCGTAACCTGACCGTAGTGTAAAGTCAAGTTTTGCAGCTTTCTGGGAAGTGAGCCGTGAAGCTCTACGACTTAGCCATAAGCTTCATAAATGTCATGATTTGAACCTGTTATAGATAACACTGAATTTGCATAAATGGGGAACCAAGAAGACAAGTAGGAAAAATTGGACACAAAAGGGCTGTAAAACACAAACCACATGCAAGATCAAAAAAAATATTCCCAATCATAGTGTACCAACAGGTGTTCATCCATAACGTGCTTATACTTGCCTCAAATGCATTTACAAGTTACTTGTTGTCCTTGGGCTTAAATTCAACGTCTAGATGTAACCTACTAGCCATGCATGCAAAAAAAAAAAAAGAAGCTCAGTGAATGTATGTGCATTAAAAAATCACTCGAGTCCAAGATGAGAGAATTCCAACAATTCTTACCTGAGCGCACACAAGAGATGAAGCGTGGATTGATGCAATGATCGTTTTAACGACGAGAAGAAGAAATGCCAAGAAGAATTCGTGAGAGGAAGAAAGAAGAAAGAAGTCGACATTAAAAGAAAGAGAGAAGAAAGGAAATGAGTTGGTGCCTGACATATATAAGATAAGGTTGAATTGGCTTTTATAAGAAAGTCCAACAAGTTAAGATAATTGCAATTTGAGTCAATTACACGTCCAACAGAAACAAATGACATCGTTTGCATGCGAGTCAATTATAGATATCAACAAGCTTGACGAGATACATGTGATGACACCAAAATGATGCATGAATGACGAAATCACACAAAATCAAAAATTACAAAAAAGGGCTCAAATATACCTATGCTAGGTTAAACTCAATCCAACTACCTATCCGTAACCTGAAATGAAATGCAAACAAAACCAAAGCGACAAGCATAAAACAAATTTACTAGAAAAAGATCAAAAGAATCATAATTGAATGTTAAATGGGATTAAGTTGGGTCGAAGTGTTACATCCTCCCCTGCTTAAGAATCATTCTGTCCTCGGAATGAAGACATACCTGCGTGAACATATTAGGATACTATCGCGCCATTTACTCTTCCAATTCCCAGGTAGCTTCGTCGAAACCATGATGTTCCCAAAGCACCTTGACCCATCATATGGTTCTAGTACACAATATTTGCTCTCTTGTCCCCAACAATACGGAGCGGATGCTCGACATACGACGCATTCGGCTGAATTTGCACATCATCATACTGAATGACATGAGTAGGGTCTTGGACATACTTGCAGAGCATCGACATATAGAATACTTCATGTACTCTGCCAGAGAACTACACTAGAAGAGCCAACCTGTATGCTAAATCACCAATTGTACTTTTGATCTCGAATGGGCCAACGTATTTCGGAGCTAACTTACCTTTCTGGCCAAAACATGTCATACGCTTCATCGGCGAGACCTTCAGGAAAACCCAATCTCCAACTTAAACTCTAAGGCTCTTCTACGAGTGTCACTCTTCTATATCGACTGAGCAACCTTCAAAATCTCGATTACCTTCTGCACCTTCTCCGTGATTTTGACGATAATCGTTGGTCCGTGAAAACTTCTGGTTCCAACTTCTTCCAAGCACACAGGACGTCAGCATTTACGGCCATACAGCGCTTCAAATGGAGCCATGCTAATACTCTCATAGAAGCTGTTATTATAGGCAAATTTGCACAATGAGATATGTGTGTCCCATTCTTTTTCAAAGCTTAAAACACTGGCCCGTAGCATGTCTTCCAAGGTCTGAATTGTCCATTCAGATTGCCCATCTGTCTACAGTGATCCACTGTGCTGAAACTCAACTTAGTACCCATAGTGTCTTGAAAAACCTTCCAAAAGGGTGAGACAAAACGACTATCACGATCGAAGACAATCGACACTGGCGTACCATGTGTAACACTTCGACCCAACTTAATTCGGATTAGTGACTAATTAATAATCAGTTAGTTATTAAGTGTGTTTTGGTTTCGTTCTTGTGTTGTTTGGGGTAATGGATAGGTCAATGGGTTAAGTTTGACCTGGGTTTAATAGTCTTGAGCACTTTTTAGTAATTTTTTATTTTGTTGGACGTTGTCAGTTTTGCATCATCTTAACGTCAACACATGTATTTCGTTGAACTCATTAATCTTCGTAACTAACTCATATGCAAACGACTTTGTTTGCTTCCGTTGGATCGGTATTTGACTCGAACTGGAATTACCTTGAATGCTTGGACTTTCTCATAAAATTCTTCATCTTTATCTTATAAAAAGAGACATCCACCGCCTCTTTCTTTCTTCTTCAACGTTCTCTTCCTCTCTCTCATCACTTCTTCCTTTTTTTCTTCTTTCTTCTCTTCGATCAAGCCAGGGGAGGAAGCTTGTGCACTCAGTCACAACCTCAATTCACGAGTAGGTTACGATATGTCTTGAGTTTTTGGTGTGTTCCTTCCGCTTCTTCTTCTCTTCGCGTCAATTGTTGTGACTGCACTTAATGTCTCTTTCTTCTTTTCTTTTTCTTGCATGCGTGATGGGTAGAATTGAGTTAGATAGCGAATTTGAGCCTCAAGGAGAGCTACCCATGTGTTTTGAATCCATTTGAAGCAATTATAAGCACAATTTGTTTGAACACTTGTTGGTAGTAATTTGATTGTGTTTACTCTTATTGTTCTTGCATGATTTATTATTATACAGCCCTATTGAGTGAGATTTGATGTTGTTGTTCCCCTGAAGTTAAGGAAATCGCCATGTTAGTTGTTATGTAACAGGTTTAGAAAATCGATCCAGTGCAGTCATGGCTAAGCCATCAATTGTACTGTGGCTAAGCCATAAGCCCAGCCGTGACCTAGCCGTAGATCAATACAGGGTGACATTTTGAAATAACTGAGAGTTGGCATTTTTCCGACCTTCTATGTTCCAGCCACGGCTAAGCCGTAAACCTCATCGTGGCTGAGCCATAGAACAGAAACAGGGCTAAGACGTAGGCCCACTGAGAAATGAATCAAATGGATAGGTTTAATATCGAGACCTTGTAGGGCCTTCGAGTTAGAATGTAGGCAACCCGACTTGCCCAACGGAATGTAAATATCGCATGAATGGTCCTTAGGGCTGTGACTCATTCATGTGCGTTGTCTAGCTGTTAAGCACCTCCGCATGGGTGTTGGTTTAAGGGACTTCGATACACTTTTATCGATACATTGCAACACACCTCATGTGAACGACTGTGAATCGAATAACTTAAAACTACATCAGTGTGCATGGTTAGAAACACTGGACAACTAGGTTAAGACTAGCTAGTAAATAACCTTGTTTCATAGTGGTAATCTGATTTGCATTGCATATTGATTTCGGTTTTGCCCTCCTAATCACATGGTAAGCGTTATGCGTTGAGGCAACAATTGGTTATTCCCTGCGGGCGCTATCCATGTTATATCCCAGGCAGAACAACTAATTCCATGTTCTTCTTCTCGTACAGATTAGTAATTGTTTAATTGTAAAGTTATTGCAAGACTTGACTTCATGCTTAAATTTCGTGTGATGCACGTATTATACTGCATACTGTATCGCATTGCTTGACCGCCTGATACTACTACTGCTATTGATTGACGTGCATCATATGACTTGACTGATTGTGTCTAACTGGCTCTCCTCCGCCACAGCCTTAGGATACTCGACGAGGTTGACTTTGGTGTAAACTGTTTACCGCCTCTGCAGAGTGCTACCGTCCTAAGGCTCCGGACCCCGGGAACTAGAGACCCATTTGGACCCTGACCTGATCGATGGTGTTCTCGTACTGATTGCTCTTAAAAGGGAGAATATGGGATATGTAATAGCCACCTCATACAGCATATCTGTTTTATCTGTTTTATGATTCTGATAGCATGCTTATTCATATGCACGATCTGCCTAGCATACGAATATGAACACTATGGATCTTCACATGTTAACTATTCTGATCACTGATAGATACAATATGTGTTAACTGATTGTTGCTTATACTTTGTTGAGTCGTCATACTCATCAGTTGTTCTTAGTGTTGCAGGCTCAGATCCCTCTCCTGACCCCCAGTCGGTCGGCCAGACTCCAGGAGAGGCACACGAGGCCCCATCTAGGCTAGCGAAGTGGAATTGATCCATTCCCTTGAGAGCGATTTACATCATTTCAGTTTTTTAGGAGTATGTGGGGATTGTATGAGTTTTGTACTCAGGGATTTTGGGGTCAATCTTGTATTTTGATTTCTATAACTGTTTTCCCCTATTTTGATGTACAATTTTGTAAATCTGTGTAATCTTTTGCAGTCATTGTTCCTTTTGTATATCTTTGTGTTATGCAATGATACATACAACTTCCGCGTACACTTTATTTGCACATGTGAATGATCCCTTATGTGTGTACACTTGGACTAGGTCGAGGTGTGCATGCACAGGAGTACGTGTGTCACTGGTTAGGTTTTAGCTAACCCCTAAATTCTGGGCTCGGGTTGTGACACCGTGCAACCTGATAATCTCATCGACAAACTTCTTAGCCATTTCCAAAAATGTCATGCCATTCCCGAAAGGAATGAAGTGGGCTAACTTCGTCAAGCTATCCAAAATCACCCAAATGGCATTATTCTTCTTACTCGTTGGCGGTAGACCTGAAACAAAATCCATGGTAATATGTTCCCATTTCCACTGAAGTATATGCAATGGGTGTAATGAACTTGGAGGGCTCTGATGATTAGTTTTCACCTTCTGACAAGTCAAGCACCTAGAGACAAACCCTGCAATTTCTCTTTTCATATTATTCCACAAAAACCAATCCTTTAAAGTTCGGTACATTTTCGTACTCCCTGGGTGCATCTCATATCGAGCTGGGTCGGCTAGGCATTAATCAAAAATCTGATTTTTCGGATCTATTTTCTTATGCGCTGAAATCCTTCCTTATCCTTTTGGAATCTAGATTGCAGAGGACACCGTGATATTTGTGTATGTATGGTTCAACTCTCTCTATGAAGGAGGCAAGTCTCTCCAGATTCAAGACCCTATAAATTTTATTAAGAGATCTTTTCTTTTTTGGAGCTCCTCTGTCTTTATTGTGCTGCATTATTCGCTTTTGAGATCCATCTTCTTCTTCATCTGCGGAGTTTCTCCTGGAGAGGCATCAAGGCGCGAAGATCAAGCATAAAGAAGGTGAACGACGTGTGCGTCAACAAGAATAGCTTCTAGATCTTTTAAATTGTATTCAACTAGGAAAAAGGGTACTAAGTAGTTCTTGTAACCTCTCTTGCATAGTGCTTGTTCTTGGCGGATTGGTGGTTAGTCCCATAGTTTTTCCCGTTCGGGTTTTCTATGTAAAAATTCGTGTGTCTATCTTCATTGTGGTGATTGATAGTTTTCTCAGATTTATTATTTTTGGTTATCTTCATAGCAAAATCTGGTTAGGACCTTGACCTATGTCAAGGTTTAAAGACTTTCAATTGGTATCAGAGCCAGTTCATACAATTTAGTGTGAGATCTATTCTGATGTCTGCTATGGAGATACTTAGAGATGGTACTTCAACTAATAAACCTCCCTATTTAGATGGAACAAACTATGCTAACTGGAAAGTCAGAATGGTTGTCTTTTTATAGTCCATTGATATAAATGTCTGCCATTTCATTCAGATTGCTTATGTTCCACCAACTGTTGTTTCTAATGGGAATATTTAGATTCCTAAGCCAATAGTCCAATGGACCAAAGAGGAGAAATTTGCATTCCTTGCTAACAGTAAGGCTATGAATGCAATCTTTAATGGTGTTTCACCTACAGAATTTAGAAGAATTTCTAAGTGTAATATTGCCAAAAAAGCATGGAGTATTTTGGAAAAAGTTCATGAAAGAACAGGTACGGTCAAACGGTCTAAACTTTAGAAACTAACTATTATTTTTGAAACCTTGATCATGGAAGATAATGAAACTTATGATGAGTTTTATGCTAAACTTCATGATGTTGTTAATTCAACATGTAATTTAGGAGATATCATTCCTGAGGAAAAAATAGTTTAAAAAATCCTACGATCTCTTTCTGAAAGGTTTGATTCTAAAGTTGTGGTAATTGAGAAAACTAGTGACTTAGATACTCTTTAGGTTGATGAGCTTATTGGAAATTTATAAACTTTTGAAGCTAATCTTAGGTCAACCAAAAAATCTAAGAGCATGGCACTAATCTCATCAAAGTCCAACAATGCTAGTAATATTTCTAAACCAAACTCTGATGATCCTAAGTTCGATGCTTTTTTAGTCAGAAAGTTTAAAAAGGTTATGAAAAGTTCTGACAAAAGGGATTGAAAAAAGCCTTATAAGAAAAATAAAGCCAAGAGGTCCAATTTTACATCAAATGTTAAACTAAACTCTAATCCCCTGTCACAGCCTGACAAAAATCCTTTTAAGATTCCTCCTAAGAATATTCAATGTTTCGAATGCAAGAGTTTTGGTCATTATGCATCCCAATATATTAATTGGACTCTTAGAAATCAAGGGAATCAAAGTAAACTATTAAATGTTACTTGGGATGATGATTCAGAGGAAGAAGAACATAATATAGAACCTGAATCTTTAGAAAATAGTAAATTTATCACTTTTATGACAGTCTAATAGCTCTATTGTCAAGGGTTCTAATGATGTAGGTTCTAATTTAGATTATGACAGTGATGATTCCTTGGATAATATGCCTTAATTTGAAACAGAATTGTTAGAAGCTCATGATAAACTATTGAAAAACTCTAGAAGAGTCTCATCAATTAATGATGCTCTTGAGTTGAAACTAGAGTCTTCTGAAAAAGTGATTTCATCACTCAAGAAAAAATTGAAAGAAGCTTATAGTAGAGACTTCAGTCCTTCTAGAAATTAAAATTACAACGCATTTAACCTAAGTTTTTTCTAGTCAATGAATTTGCCAGCATTACATTCTTTACAACTTCCCCCTTTGCCAATTTATGGACAAAATTTCCTAGATTGAACAATCTACCCAGACAAACTGAAAACAAACTTAGAAAGCCTGTGTCTCTTCAATCTAGAAATTTAAATCTTGACAAAAAAAATTTTTTTTTTCTAGGCACAAGATCAAGTTAATAAAGCAGAAATGAAATTAAAATATACAACATTTAATTAAGATTAAATGTAACTACAATGTAATTACAATTCATCAGTAAGTGTATACGAGTACATGTAACACAACTCTTGTTAGATACTCTGATGCTAATAGGGCTAGTTGTGTTGATGATAAGAAGTGCATATCTGGAGTCTGTTTCTTTATAAGCAACAATCTTGTTGCATGGCATAGTAAAAAATAGACCTCAACCTCTCTATTATTAAGGCGAAGTATATTGTAGCTGGAAGCTGCTGTACACAACTTCTATGAATGAAGCAAATGATGTCAGATTATGGGATTCAATAAAATCTTATGACAGTCTACTGTGATAATAAGAGTGCCATTGATATCTCTAAGAATCCTGTTCAGCATTCTAGAACAAAGCACATTGATATCAGGCATCATTTTATTCAAGAACTAGTTGAAGACAAATTCTTTGTCTTAGAGCATCTTCCAACAGAAAAACAATTAGCTAATTTGTACACTAAACCTCTTGAACCACTTAGGTTTGAATCCCTTCGTAAATCCCTTGCTGTTGATCTATATCTTTAACTTTTCTTCTTCATATATTTTGTTTGCACATGCTTACTTTTCTGCTGATTTCATGATTATTTGGTTTGTGATTTACTTTGTTTTACTTTAGTTACTGAGCCGGATTGTCTTGGTACTCAGCGTTTAAGGAGAATGTTCAATGCATACAATTACTCTCTCATATACTCACTAAGGTTATTGTCATTATATGGTACGCTGCATTTGAGATTTTCAGAGACTTACACAGCTTTGGAGAATCCACTTTGATTTCTCCTTCTCCTTACTCTCCTTTTGATGTGAGAAAAAGGAGAGGGGGGGGGGGGGTGGATACTCATTAAGGGGGAGTTTTCCACTCATCCTAGATAGGTTGCAACGAGTTCTTCAATGTTGATTTCACTTTGATGAAGATGAAGGCTGATTTTCTTTGAGCTTTGATTTCCCCATGTGAATGATTTCACTCTTGTTCATCACTCGACTGGACACATTTCTCCTTGTCAATGTTACCTCGATGTCATAGGCTTATTAACTATTGTAAAACATTGTATATGAGCATTGACGATTTTCATATCTTAGCCTACTCTTGGGTCGTTGCCTTTTCATTTTGTCTATCTCATTTATTTTGAACTTTCATAAGTTTATCACTCTTTGAGTTTTGTTATAAAAAAAAAAACTCATAGAAGTGTCTCTCGACTGGTCGGGCTATTCATCAGATGGGTCAAACTAGCCGAGTGGCTCTTCACAAAAGTAAAATTCAATTAGTCGGGCTCTCCATTCAGCCGATCAGGCACGCCTAGATTCTTTATCAAATGACAATCAAATCTAGTTTTACCATTATAACAGACTACAAATTTATTTGCGATTTATAGTGGATGATAATGCTGATTTAGTTTTGATCATTGATCTGATGAGTTTCATAATATATATTCTTGGATATTTTATCTATTTGTAAAGGCATTTTGATTTTATTCTATTGGTTCTAATTTATTTGTAATGAGAATTAGATCTAGATCGTGGATTTGATGTCTGAGATAATATTTATTTTTTGAGTTTATCGCAAATAGATTGAATCGTGAGTTTTGAAATAAATAAAAGTTGTTTCACTACTTATTTTGACTTTCATCTGTTTGGTGTTTATGCAATATCAGATTTGTATGCGATTTTGGAAACAAATGAAGTTGTTTCACATTAAAAAAATGGATTTAATCCGTTTTAGATGTTTATAATTATATCTGTTTAAATGGCTGATCTCTATTTTATTTTCAACATACAATACATTGTTGATTTAGATAGAATTTCAAACATTGTTTGTTTTATGTAATAAAATATACTCCACTTTCAAACATAGTTGAAACAGATAGAATTAAGAATTTCAAACAGTTTTCAATTATTTGTAATTCTATCTATTTGAATGTATGTTATATAGGTAGATTATGTAGATATGTACTTACATTTGAAGTTTGATTTCTATTTTGTTTTCAACTTATTATTGTTTGTTAAGACAGATAGAATTTCAAACATTAATTTTATCTGTTTGATATTTAAAACAAACTGACTGTTACATGTTATAGAAATTATTTTAAAAAACACAATAGCAAACAAATATTTTTGGAAAACACAGTAGCAAACAGATAGAATTAAAAAAAAGACGACGGCAAACAAATAGGAATAAAAGAAATAACAACAAACAAATAAAATTAAAAAAGACAGCAACAAATAAATAGAATTGAAAGAAACAGCAGCAAACATATAGATTTGAAAAACATAACAACAAAAGATAGATTTGAATTAAACAGCAGCAAACAAATAGGTTTGAAAAACACAGCAGCAAACAAATAGAATTGGAAAACATAGCAAAAAATATATAGAGTTGAAAAATACAACTGCAAATAAATAGAATTGAAATAAACAGCAGCAAAGATATAGAATTAAAAAACACAGTAGCAAACAGATAGAATTGAAAGAAATAATAGCAAGCAAATAGATTGAAAAACACAGCAATAAACAGATAAAATTAAAATAAACAATAGCAAACAGATAGAATTGAAAAACACGGCGGTAAACAGATAAAATTGAAAGAAACAACAGTAAATAGATGTATTTGAAAAACACACCAGCAAACAGATAGAATTGAAAGAAACAGTAGCAAACAGATAGATTTAAAAAACACAACAGCAAATAGATAGATTTGAAAGAAACAACAGTAAGCAGATAGATTTGAAAGAAACAGAAGCAAACAGATAGAATTGAAAGAAATAACAACAACCAGATAGAATTGAAAAACACAGCAACAAACAGATAAAATTGAAAAATACAGCAGCAAAAAGATAAAATTAAAAGATACGATAACAAATAAATAAAATTAAAAGAAATAGCAGTAAAAAGATAGAATTGAAAAATATATCAACAAACAGATAGAATTGAAAAAAAAACATAAAAAAAGAAAAGATAATTAACAGATACAATTGGAACACAGCATAAACAAACAAATTAAATTCAAAAGAAACATAAAGAAATGTCAAACAATTAATAAATACAATTGTAAAACACTATAAACTACTTGAACTTCAGTAATCTATAGAGAAATATTAAGTTTATAAGTTGAATTTAATTGTGTGAGTTACAAACAAATGCAGACATATTTCTCTAGCGAAATGGATGTGGAAAGATCATAAACTCACTTTTTTTTACAGTATATGGTTCAAAAATAGATTTCATCTGTTTGGTATAATAAAATTTAAAAACAATTTCATCTGTTTAGTATAATACTATTTAATGTAACATATAAAATACCAATGGTCTTATCAGAGATTTTATCTATTTGCTATTATACTATTGTGTGAAACATATAAAATATCAATTATACTAACATATACAATTGTAAAACACCATAAACTACTTGAGCTTGAGGAATCCATCTTTCCATGTGATAGAATTGTAAAATTCACAAATTTATATGTTATAATAGATGAATCCATCTATTTATTATTTCATGATGTACATGAATAAATGTTAAGTTTATAAGTTGAATTTAATTGTGTGAGTTACAAACAAAAGCAGACATATTTTTCTAGCGAAATGGACGTAGAAAAATCATAAACTCACTTTTTTTAAGCATATAGTTTAAAAATAGATTTCATATGTTTGGTATAATGAAATTTAAAACAATTTCATCTATTTGGTATACTACTATTTAATGCAACAGATAAAATTCCAATGGTCTTAATAAAGATTTCATTCGTTTGCTATTATACTCTTGCATGAAACGGATGAAATATCAATTACATGGATAATCATTTTATATATTTGGTATAATTTTATACGCAAGTAATAGATAAAATTACAAAAAACCCAAATTGATCGGAGTTACAAACAGATTGCTCGGACGAGAGATGGAGAAGATTCTCAGATTTGTTCACTAGGTTGCTAGAATTTTGTAGTTTGATAGAGAAGAATGTGTTGGATACGATAAGATATTCGTCGTCCATAAGCTCGAGCTACAAATAAATAAAAATGGCATGGTTTTGAAATGTTGAATTTTAAATATGCATACTTAATAATTATGAGGATCATTTTTATAAAAATACTTTCGTTTTTTTAACTTAAAGAACGAACATAGAATTAAAAATTCAGGCCTTTGCCGGAGCTCCCCAAAAACGAAGGCCCAAACGCCTAATCCTACTCAATTCAGTTCACCCTTTCTATTTTCTTCTGCTCGCAAATTTTACATATATAGATATAGACTCAACTCTCTCTCTCTCTCTGTCTCTCTTTCTGCCTTCACAACTGCAGCTTTGCAGTTGCACACAATCAATCAATCAATCTCTTTTTGCTCGGATTTGATAAAAACAACAAGACGAAAGCAGATGATGTTTTGATGTCTAGCTTCGTCTGCACATCTCTCGATTCCGCTACGATCTTCGTTTTCTGGCGGATGTTCCTTTTCTCCCTCCCCAGTCCCCTCCCGTTTGTATTTCGCCAATTCCTTCTTTCTAGGGTTTTTGATACCTCTTCAGCGACACCAGTAATATTACAATAAATAAGCGATCAACGAGAGTTTGTTTTGTTAGCTAGGGTTGGCTCTAGGGCTTTTTTTATTATTATTTTTTTGTTGGGTCCCTTCTTCTTCTTCTTCTGGCTTTGAGAGATATAAAGAGAGAGAGATAGCGATAGATATAGAGAGAGCCATGGATCTGGATACGTCGGAGAGAGATGGAGGCAAGAGGGTTTACAGCCGCCTCGGTCCCGCCCAAGATCGAGATCGATCCCAGAAGGTTTGCTTCCACTGGCAATCGGGAAGGTGTAATCGCTACCCCTGCCCCTTTCTCCATGCTGAATTGCCTCCCAAGCGGGCCAATTACGACGATCCCCGCAGTTTCCTGGGCGGCGGGGCTTCTGGTTTCAATCGGAGATACCCCAATTCCGCAGCCGCGTCTAACCACAGCAACGGGCATCCGTCCAGGTGGGGTCGGAGCCGCGGCGGCGGCGGAGGAGGAGCTCGGATTCCTCCCAAGAACCCGGAGAAGATCTGTGGTTATTGGATGAAGGGGAAGTGCACTTTCGGAGACAATTGCCGAAATTTGCATTCTTGGTCCCTGGGAGAGACGTTCTCCTTCCTGACACTGCTACAAGGGCACCAGAAGGTGGGTGGGTGGGTGGGTGGGTGGTTCTCCTTTATTATTATGATTATTGATTCGCATTCTTTTGGGTTTGGCCTTGTTTGTTGGCCGTTCGTCTCATTGTGGATTCTGGAAAGGAGTCTTCTCTCAGGCTGTTGGCGGCATTGCTCTTCCCTCCGGTTCGGATAAGTTGTATTCTGGGAGCAAGGATGGGACGGTGCGGCTTTGGGATTGCCAGACCGGCCAGGTGACTGACTATATTGCTCTTCGTTATCTTCTTTCCTTAATCGTTGAATGACTATTCAACTGGAACCTCTCTCTTTGTGACATTCATTCATGCGGTTTCTGTTCCTTTCTTCGTTTCTTTAGCTGAGTTTTATTCATTTTTTTTTTTTTTTGTAGTGCGCTGCAATTGTTACTCTGGGAGATGAGATTGGGTGCATGATTAGTGAAGGCCCATGGCTTTTTGTGGGTCTTCCAAATGTTGTCAAGGTTTGTTGGTACATCCTGAATTCACATGTTATTTGCTTCTTCTTTACTGTTACTTTACGTTCTCTTGTTTCAACTCACCTATGATGGTGATCACGCAGGCATGGAATACACAAACTAATACTGATTTAAGCCTCAGCGGGCCTGTTGGGCAAGTCTATGCTTTGGTTGCCATTAATGATTTGCTTTTTGCCGGAACTCAGGTACCCATTTGCATGCCATCTAGAATGCATTTATGCTTTCTATTCTGCCTTTTTACATTCTATTTTCTTTCAGCTTCCTCCTTTCTACAGTTCACTTCTCTTTTGCTCCATGCAGACCTATATATTTGTTTCATATCATCTTCTGATGTTAGTTTCATGTAAAAGTCATATGCAATTTCTTTTTTTTTTTTTTTTTTTTTGTTGTTGCAGGATGGCAGTATATTGGCATGGAGATTCAATGTTGCTGGAAACTGTTTTGAGCCTGCTGCTTCTCTTGTTGGTCATCGTCGTGCTGTTCTATCGATGGTTGTTGGAGCTCAGAAGCTTTTTTCCTGCTCCATGGATCATACCATAAGAGTGAGTGGGTTTTTTTTTACAATAATTTTACCATTCTTGGTATGCCAATCCCAAAAGAAACAGTCTGTTGGTTTACTCTAACCCTTAGCTTTCCAAGTTAATGATGCTGCTACCTACTTCAGATTTATTAATTATTATGATGCGTCAAGATGTCCCTAACATCTTTATGTCACATACAATGTGATTCTTTTATGCAAAAGGAGGTAGGAAATAGAATGTGGAAGAAACTAAGATCAGTAGCATCCATTGTCTAGTGGATAGGGCAAAGTTCCTCTAAACTGTCCGAATAGGTTCAAATTCTATTGTACGCAATTTGGTTCCATGCATTTTTCCATTTGGAAAGTCAGTGGGGCATTCGACTTAGCGTTGCATTGCATTCCTACTTCTAATTAAAAGTCTTCCGCTAACAGGCTAAGGGGGGTGTCTGGAAACCGTATATATTTAAAGATTTTGTTATATTAACTAGCAGCTAGGTTATAGTTTACCTACCTAAAAAATAGGGGTTTCGTTAACATAGAATATATTTTACCATATGTTCCTCTTCTTGTAAAACCTTCACTTTACATTATTAAAGGATTATGTTATAGAAAATAATATTTTATATAAAAACAGGCCGCAAGTTTTAGCACAATATCACTTGAGCTAGGTTTGGATCATGGGTCAAGTCGAGCCCGATACCCGTTTAGCCTAGCCCATAGGCAGTGGCGGTCCTAGGATTTTTCTTTGGGTGGGCTAAACTTTTGCTAGACTTACCAATTAAAAAAAAAAAATTTGGTAAACTTAGCTAGACTTTTTTTATATTATAGGTAATGCCTACATGTTTTGCTTTAGAAAATGTCCAACTCGTGGAACTCAACTATATGTACGACAGTTAGATTGGGGAATGAAGAGGTTAGAATGTTACTAATCAGAAGTACCAATAATATTTGATGGGTAAAAAATGTTTCTAACCTTGATTTTAGATGCTTAAACTCGCATTATCATGTTTCACTAAATTATATCTCAAAATCATTGCCCAACAGAGATCACTTCAAATTCAAGATAAGTGTGTGCATGAGGAAAAAAAAATGCAAGAAAATTTTGGAGAACACCCATCCTTTCCCTTTAAACTTTCTCAAAGTCTAACACCTGGATAATGGGACTGGAATTCCATCTTTGAATCATAGTGGGCTATGGTCATCTTTAGATTTGTAGATAAACTCAGATTTGGTGGTTTAGGCCTTTGGGTTTGGATTAGGATTTGGTGATTTAAGGTTTGGAATTAACATTTGGAGATTAAGGGTTCATATTTAGATATAGAGTGATTAGAAAAGATTGTACAGAGTATGGGGAGGGAGAGAGAAAACCTGAGACTGAGATATAGAGAGCTTAACCATGGGAGATGAAGATGCAATAGTCAACACAAGGACCAATGATGAGGAGCTTGATCGACAATTGGCTCCAAAGGGTTTTCAAAAAAGACGTTGAAGAAGGGGGAGCGATTGCTGTGGTGGCGTTTGTTTTTATTACCAATTGAGTTATACATATGTGGGGCCATCTTTAGACATATGTGGGGTGACGAGTTTAGATATATGGGACATACTCAAAGGCCCCATTAAAAAAAAAAATCTATGTGGATTCAATTCCATTCTGGTGTGGTCGCCCCAATCTCGGTCCACCCTTCCCCATAGCCCAGCCCATGGGCATCAAGTCCATCTATTTTTAGAGTCGTCGTTTTCTATAAGTTTTGTTAAGAAGTTCTTGTTATTTTATTTTATTTTATTTTTTCAAAACTTCTATCATCTAACCTATTTTTCTTAAGAGATATGATATCTCCTGCCTCAACCAAGGTTGAACTTGGTAACCTCTGCTTCTGTAAGAGGAATTTTATTTTATTTTATTTTAATTATTTATTTATATTTTGAATGGTAATTGAAACATTATTTTAAAAGAAGGCGAGGGCAACACACCACCAAAACCATAGGAGACTTATACCCAGAGAACAAAAGGCAAAACAATTGCATGATATAAGCAATCAAAGGAAAAGCCCTATCTACCCCTTGTTTTGCTAGAGAGTCCATCATGGCATTTGTTGACCTTCTAACGTGCTTAAACTTGACATGACCTTGAGAAGATAAAGACTTGATTTCCATAAAGATGAAGTGGAGCCTCCAAGGACCCTTATCACTTGAGATCCAAGAGATAGCATTTGAGGGGTTACTCTTTACCAATAATTTTTCATGAAATGAAGAGAACAAAACAAACGAAGAGCCTCTAAAATTGCCACCAGCTGAGTCGCATTTGATTTCTTAATACCTACATTCTTAGAGAACATAAGCAAGACATCCCCTTTGTGGTCCCCTAAGCACATCCCCAACACTTGCTGACCTTGTCTTTCCTCTAGCCACCCCATCCACATTGAACTTCAAAAAGCCCCTTGGGGGAGGACACTGAATTTCCCTTCATGATTCAAGGTACTGAACAAAGCAAACAAGCCTAGGAGGATTTATACGTACTCATGTTGTTGAGAGTCCCAAGTAAACCAGCCCAAGCCCAACAGCCAATTGTGGCTTTCAAGTCTCTATAAATTTTTGGAGTCGCCTTTTTCTACAAGTCCTGCTTAGAAGTACCTATGTCTTTATTTTGGGCTATCCTAATCTACCTTTATGTAACCTATTTCTCTCAAGAGTGTGATGGCTGATATCTATCTTTCTGCTCCAACCAGGCCTAATGTATTAACTGCACCCCCCACAACCCCCCCACCCCGCCTGGAGGACTTGTGCATCTTTCTGTTTTTAGGTATCCAATAAATTCAATTAATTGGAGTCTCAGTTGTAATTGGCTACCAAATAGAAAGTTGGAGTCTAATCCTTCTTCTTCTTCTTTTGCTTTTTTTTTTTTTTTTTTTTTTTTTGTGAGTGTGTGTGTGTGGGAATATTGGCTCAATCTATATGTAATGCAAACTTTGATTTGGATCATTAGATGGTTTTTTCAACTGCCATCTGTATAGCTCAAGCTCGTTTATTTTGGCATAATTCAGATAAGCACCACCTTTTTTGTGATGAGGTTGTAGCTCATAAATGAATTTAGTCAAAGAGTTGGTTTGCAACTTGTGCACATCCAAAGTTAAGTCTATAATACACTTCTTTTTTTTCCCCCGACATTCATTCAATCAAATAATAAAATTCAGAATTTTCTTCCTATATAGATTATGCATGCGATGTTGCTTAATTTTTTGGGTGTTGAATCCGGATCATCCTGAAGCCTTGGCTTGGGTTCTACCTAATATTCAATTCCATCACCTTGCGGCATCATGATTATCATTGGAGAATGCTTCACTGTATTACTTTGAATCAGTTACTAATATGTTATTTCGCTTGCTCAATGGTATTGTTCAGAGATTTTGACCTTTTTAATTGATATCTTGTTTTTGTACACAGTATTTTAGACCCTCTTTCTCTTATTGGATGTTCTAATTCATGAAGTCCTAAGCACTTCTATGATGTATATTTTTTGCACCCTCTTCCCCCTCCCTCATTTTATTTCTTGTTCTTGTTCTTTATGCTTATTGTTTAGTTACAGCTTTGATAACCATGAAACTCGATTTCAGGTGTGGGACCTTGAAACTTTGCAGTGCATACAGACTCTGACCGACCATACATCAGTTGTCATGTCTGTTTTGTGCTGGGACCAATTTTTGTTGTCATGTTCCTTGGACCATACAATAAAGGTGAGTTTCTTATTGCAATTTGTAATGCTTATGTACTATTTCTACCAATTTATCTTTTAATTTCACTTCTTTTGCTTTTGCAGGTTTGGGTTGCAACAGAGAGTGGCAAATTAGAAGTGACATACACACATAATGAAGAACATGTATGCCTCTTTATTCTAATTTTTTGTTATTTAAGTCATGTGACTTAAATTTGTGTATTTTGTTGAAAATTGAATCTTGTGGATTGCTTTTTCTTTTTCCCTTAGGTAAAAAGGGATTCTATTTAATAGTCTTCAAAGAGCACAACACAGTAACAATCAACAACTGGAACCATCTAAAATTGACACAGAAACAACAACCACCAACAATAACTAAAACAAAAACAGAAACAATTAATACTAACTAAAACAACACAACACTGCTTAAGCCTACTTAACAGGACAAGCAGATGGAAACCAAAGAAGCACAGACACAGATACGGGACACAGATATGACACAATATGGACACGCCGATACGGCATTTCTCAAAAAAATAGGACACGGACACGTCGGGCGACACGTTAATAGTATATATTTATTTTTATATATATGCCAAAAAATAATATCATTTTAACTTTTAATCAATTTAGCAGCGAAAAAATAAAAGTGCAAGTACCAACTAACAAATATATCAAATTATCAAGTATCAATACAACATTAAAACATAATTCATAATCATTAAACTTGAAATATCCATAGTCCCATACAATCCATACAAAGAAAATGGAGGATCATCTCTTTTCCCTTCCTCCATAAAAAAACAAAAAGCAAAAAAGAAGCCAATTGCAAGGCCTATTGTTTAGCAAAAGATTTATTTGTCTTTTGCTTGTGGTATGATTAATATTAACAATCATACATTTTTTCATTGTATAAAATTGTCATATATCAAGTTTATAAGTATTAGTAACCACAGTTTAACAAATATCCAAGAAATATCAACCACTTATTTATTTTTTTAATTATAGACATGGGTTAGGAATTGTGGAACACGTCGCAAAAAGAGTGTCGGACAAGTATTTGAAATTAAGATTTTTAGTTCTTAATTATGGACACTGCTAAATAGTATCGGACACGTGTCCGAGAGTGTCCAAGGAGTGTCAGTGTCCGATATGTGTTCGACACGGATACACCACTTTCTTAGAAATGTTCATGCTTCTTAGATGGAAACTAAGCTGGATGGTTGACCATTGGCTGTGTAGCCAGAGCTTCGAAATTAGCAGCTAATGAGACAACATATTGTTGTCCTATTATTGCTGATGCTATGATTTTGCAAAAATACACTCTGCACTATAAGAATACCATATACGAGGAGGTAAGTTTGACTCAAATATGTCCAAGGTGGGGTTTTGCAAATTTAGCTAGGCTGTCAGCGGCTGTATTTGCTGATCATCTTTAGAATCAAGCTTCCCAATAGCAAAGTCTTCCTGTAAGTGTCACGACATAATTCCAAATGGGCATGGGATGCCAAGAAGTTTTGGATCTTTGATGAAGAGTGATGATGATTGGGGAGTCACCTTTGATGATGACATCTGTGAGATGAAGAGAAGTGCAATGCAGGATCATAGCGCCATGAGTTCAGCTTCTAAAAGATCCATGATGACATCTATGAGACGAAGAGAAGTTATGGTCTTTTTTCTTGTCATGAGAGTGCCCTAGAGGCTGCATCAATTCATGGATTTGATCAATCCATTGGGGGATTGATCTATTCATTGATTGCAGATATGGGGCTGCATCAATTGGTATCAGAGCCCCTGCCATTCTATCATATTCCACCTTAACAATCCAACCCATCATCTCAAACCCTCCACTGCCTAAAATGAAGTCCAGCCATCACTAGCTATTTTAAACCATCCCAACAGTCGAACCCAATTTCCTTTTCTTCCCATTGAAACCAACACCTCAACTCCTCTACACCCACACCCAATTCCCAAAATCCCCTTCAATTTGAAAAAAGAAAAAACCATACCTCTTGGTCCTACTTTGCCCTAGCCAAACCTTGACTATCCCTGCTCACCCAAACCCATTCTCGACCCCTTTTGACACCACTGACCACCATTTTAACACTACCACCATCACCCGAGACCTCATTTTCCTCATCCTCAACCATCCTGCAAAACTCTATCCCTAACCCTAATCAGAACCCAAGACCCCAGTCTTTCCCAAACCTCGACACAACTCATTCACGACCCATCTAACACATCTCCAACCCCAATCGAATCCATCCCACCCTTCCACAACCCATCCCCAACCCCCCATCGGCCATCTCCACACTTCCGCAACCCAGAAGCCCTAAACCCACCCATCCAGTCCTAATCGTCAACCCACAACCACTTTTAAACCCCATCGTCAACCCTAGGGACTTCATCCACTTTACCGACACCACCAACAAACAACCCAGGGTCCCAGACCTCTTTGACCCCAAAACCTTCTTGCACTCTGTTGTTAGTCACCAATCCCAGTAGGGGGGAGAGAGAGGGAGAGAGAGAACAAAAAGGGAAGCAGAGAGATAAAGAAGCAAAAGAGGAAGAAGAAGAGGGACACTCGGTTTCTAACTCATACCTAGCTAGCACTGATCCTCTGCGGAGACCTATCCTTGTTGCATCTCTTTGGCCATCATCGACATAGCTACAATCTCCAAGGGTGTTTCTTCTCAGCCTGCCTTGTCAACTCCATCTCTCTACCATTATCAACTAGCAGCATTGTCGCCACCCCAATCCCATCTTCCTCTCTTAACTAGATAAGTGATGCAGCCCTAGGGTTAGGGCTTGCGTGGAAGTGCTTAAGCACGTGTCCAAGGACACCTTGAATCATCAATAAGACTTCAACACACACAAGGGCTCACTTCTCTGGGATAAAATCCAATTCTATTAATCAACCAAATCTGAGAATTTCTTCTCTACAATACCATATGTATAGTAAAAGCAAACTTAATGTGTAAGAAAACCTTACACTAGTAATAGAAACTTTCCTATTAACAATTTAATTAGAAATCTACTAATAAGAATAATATAATCCTAATCTAATTTGAAAAGGGCTTGCTTGTGGGGCCTAGACTGCGTCATCCTCCCCGGGTGAAAAGAAGAGTTCGTCCTCGAACTCGAGTCTGCTTCAGATTGCCTCTGTAAATATGATGAATATGAAGGACTTCTTTTGTGGCAACTATCCAGGAATTCTTCTTCGGCGGTTGCGGTTTCTCGGGATGAAGAGTAACATGCTGTCCACCATGCATGAATGTATAGGTATTGTCGCGCATACCATGAGTTTCATTTTTGTCATACATCCATTGATGGCCCAATAAGATATCACCACTATCCATAGGGAGTACATCACACCAGATCGTATCTTTGTAAGTTTCACCAATGGCAAAAGTAACTTTGCAAGTATGTCGAACATACGCTTGATCACCATTCATTAGCCACTTGACAAAATAAGGACGGTTGTGCTTGTAAAGTTTCAACTGGAGGCAATTAACAAGAGCTTGGGAGATGAGATTTTCGTAACTTCCACTGTTAATAACTATGCAATTTTGTCCCTGAATTGTACCCATGGAACGGAAGATATTTTTTCGCAACTATTTATTTTTAGCAATTGGTAGAGCGTCGTTGATGACAATAAAAGCTTCACCTGTGGTATCTGCATTTACTTCAGTAAGTTCTTCATTGTCAATATCCTTGGAATCAATGTCAGTACCTTTAATATCATCTGAGATATTTTTATAAGTACCTTAAATCTCAATCAGATGCATTCGCTTTGGACATTTTGTTGCACGATGTCCGTGCTGTTGACAATGAAAACAAACCAGCTTATTTTGACCTTCAATCCTTGCAAAAATCTGTCCATTGGATTTAGCTTCTTGTAGAGATAAATTCTTTGGTGGAACCCATTTGGATTTTTGTACGTGATGATTAGCAATTCCCTCAGCTTTGATAGTGTGTTGGATGAGTTCATCAACCTTATCAAAATGTTGGAAAGCAAGGATATGCTGAATGTCTATTCTCAACCCATTGAAAAATCTATCAACTACCACATCATCATCTTCATTCAAGCCACAACGAGCTTGAAGAGTAAAAAATTCCTCAGAATAATCAACTACTGTTTTGGACATTTGTTTTAAGTTTTGAAAGCTGGAACATAGATCTCTTGCATAGTTGATAGGAAGGAATTTTTGCTTCAGAATATTTTTCATCTCGGTCCATGTGTCAACTAGGTTTATGTTTTGATTTCTCTGTTTTCTTTGCAATTCAGCCCACCAAGTTGCAGCAGAATTACGGAATCTAGTAACAATCAGTGTAACTTTATGATGCTCAGTTATTGGTTTGTGTGCGAAAATATTTTGCACACTAACCAATCCATAAATTCAGCGAGCTGCAATTTTCCATTACATTGGGGAATCACGATTTTAATCCCTAAATCTCGATCAGGATTATTGATTGGTGGATCTTATTGATTTCAAATATTTGCACCATCATCACGGTTGTGATGCACACGCTGATTATTTTCCAAATTTGTCACTCTAGTGTCCAATTGTTGCGGGGTGGTGTGCATGCCATCAACTTTTGCAGATAATTCTCTAATGGCACTAGCCAAATCTTCAAGTGAAGAAGATAAAGATTCGGCATCCACTTGCTTCTTAAGAGGCATTCTTTTTAATGCAAAATTAAAATCTGATTGAGTTGATGTGTAGGTCTGCGCGCCACTAACACAATGGTGCAAACCAATTGAAAATCGGATGTCGGATGAGCCTGATATCACGAAAATAAATGCTAACCCGTGGTGTCACAATATATTGATGAGCTGTATTGTGTAGATGGGTCCAAGTGGTCACCGGATCCAAAACCAAGCCCAATAACTGTGGGTTCTCTTTGTTCTTTTTTTTTTAAGCCTTGGTCTTTGTGCCAAATGAGAATCAAAAGAGGTTCGGCTTGACTCTTTCTGTTTCTCTTGTTCAAAGAGATGGAGGGCTGTGAGAGAGAGACGCCGGAGGGCTGGAAGAGAGAGGCGTTTACGCTGGTGACGATTTCGAGCGGCAGCGACGATGGATGTGGATGCTAGTCGTAGGCGGTGGCGTGCGGCGAGTGGCTATGGCAGGCGGAAAAGGGCACGATGACAGGTACGTGTTCTTCATCAAATCTCCTTCTTCTTCTCGGTTCTTCCTTTTTTTTATCAGCGATAGGTGGGGAGACAGCGGTGTCGGGGGAAGAGGGCTCAATTTGGAGTAAGGTTAGGGTTCGGGCTGGTTATGGCCTGTTTTCGGTAATGGGGTGTTAGGAAATTTGGGTTTTGTGGATTTGGGTATTGGGGCTGTAGATTGGGTTATGCTCCGGTGATGGCCGAAAGGGTAAGGATTGGGGTTCTGGGGTTTTCTAGAAATTGGGTTTCGTAGATGGATTCCAGGGTAGGGATGGAACCGTGGGTTTGGCTGACTAGGGCTGACGAAGGGATCTGGGATGGGTGGTTTTGGGTGAGGCACACGAATTTTGGGATGGAGGGAAACAGAGAGTGAGGGGTTCAACAGGGGCTACAATCTCTGGTGTTCGACGGGGGCGGATTGCAGACTGGGGTCTGGGATTGGCAGCAGGAAGTTGAGGGTTTCGATGGGTCAGTTTAATGGCACGGTCTGGTTTTCTTGGGGATGAGGATGATGATGATCGGAAGGTGGGAATGGGATAGAAGGTGACACGCCGATCAATCAAAGGACCAACTCTGATACCAATGCAGCCCTAAGGTTAGGGCTTACGTGGAAGTGCCTAAGCACATATCCAAGGACACCTCGAATCGTCAATAAGACTTTAACACACACGAGGACTCGCCTCTCTGGGATAAAACTCGATTCTATTAATCAACCAAATCTGATAATCTCTTTTCTACAATGCTATATATAGAGTAAAAGCAAACTTAATGTGTAAGAAAACCCTACGCTAGTAATAGAAACTTTCCTAATAACAATTTAATTAGAAATCTACTAATAAGAATAATATAATCCTAATCTAATTTGAAGAGGGGCTGCTCGTGGGGCCCATACTGCATCAGTAAGGCCCTTCCATCATTTTCTTCTTTCCTTATTTTGAGATAGAGTCGAGAAAGGAGAATAGACTCCTTCCCACGTGCATGGCTTTTGACTTGAGCTAGGGTTCATTGGGTTCCAGTAGGGCCCAATTTCGGGTTTGACCCGAACCCAAGTCTAGACCACCAAACAGCATACAAAAAAAAAAAAGCCCAAAGTAACAACAGCATGATTGAGCCAATCACACCTTATAAATGCCAATTACTCTATCTCAGCCATTGATTTTCAAAGGGTGCTATCTTCACCATTTGACCTCCAATCTACGATCCATTTTTGCAAACATACTGCAATCAACAAGATCTACGTAGCAGGTTAGGTTCATCCTTTAAAGGTTAGTTAAATTTTGTTATTCTTTATCCAAGTTATCATGAGAATTTGTGGACACTTTATTGAAATTCAAAGACATTTGTATCAATACAAATATGGAGATTGGTATTTTGAGAAATAATTCTACTTTGATGAATTTCTTAATTTGAAGAAAGAAAACTTGACGGTTGATGAATATACCCACCAATTTCGAAAGTTGTAAGATATATGTGAACTAGACAAGAATGAAACACATGATTTGGTTAGTTATATCAGAGGCTTAAGACCTGATATCTTGGAAAATATGAATTTTTGCAAAACCAGTCAAGAGACATACTTAGAAGCATTCCATGTTGAGTGTATACTTAGATAGTCTTACATGCAACAATGTGCGTCTCAACAAAGACCAAGAGCCCATGTTGTGGGGAAACCTTTTGCCAGAGAAGATAATCCCGTGATTGTCATTCATTGACTCCTCAATACAAATGAGATGAAGAAGAAGAATGGAGATGGTCTACAAAACTCCACACGCTTGTAAGAGTCAAAGATTGGTCCATTAATTTGATTGTTGACATCGACAGTGCAATAAATTTTGTCGTGCAAGAAGTTATTGATAAGCTTCATTTGCTAATTCAGAACCTTCCTAAGTCCTACCAAGTCACATGGTCTAATAGTTGTCATACCTATGACTCATAGATGCTTGGTATCATTCAAGATTGACAATTACCAAGACAAAATTTAGTGTGATGTGACCAATAGTAATATTGTTTGTATTATTTTTGGACAACCATGGCATTTTTATCAAAAAGTGCACAATGATAAAGAGATGAACACATATACCTTTACGTGCGAAGGAAAACATATTAGACTCCTTCCATTGCCATCAACAACCCCATTGTCATCTACATCATCACTTTTAACTGAAGAGATATGGAAATAAGAAAAGAAGAAATAAATGATGTGATTGCACCAAAAGCACTAACAGAAAAATCAAAGCTAACATCGAAGAGCAAGTTCATGGCAACATTGATTTCGTGTGTATAAACAATATTAATCAAACCAATGTCAACCAAGAGCCGCAAAGGGTTTAGGAAGAACAAATACAGGTAGCCATTGAAGACTTGGATCAGGTTAGCGAGAATATTAAACATCTAGGAGATCTGATTGTAATGCCGCTTCTCGAAAATCCAGTTGGGTGATCAAAAGTCAAATCAATTGTTCCAGTGGTCTCACAAAAAGATTACGTTGCTGAAGTCCCCCATATTGACTTCATCTTTGGGGATCAAATATGGGCATTCGAATGCCAACAATTGAATCATCTACTAGTCTTATCACTCATCCAAGCTAAATTCATACGTCCGCAGATGAGACACTTCCAACGTACTTTTATGTGGAGAAAAAGAATGCAACAAGCTTCAAAGCCATATATAGACACTGAAGATCGAATGATAAATTAGAAGTTTTTGTGATTCATTTTCGACCCAGGAGGACTTTTCCTGAACTTGCCGGTCAAATTCTTTCCGGCATTTATCAAGCCGGCAACACGTAGGAGTTGAGTTTTTCCAAGCAGGGGAGAATTGATGTAGGTCAGACCTTGGGTTGGCCAATCCATTGGGCCTCGTTGTCCACAGGCCCAACTGGACATCTAGTTATTTAGAAATATTATAAGTAATTTGATTTTAATGGATTAATATTAGTGAGTTTCTTATTTTGTTTAGTCTTATTTCAATATTAGGAAGTTTTTGTTTCTTAGGGATCAAGCCAACTCTTTTATATAAGGAATTGTAATGACACATTGCTTATTCTCAATAATAGTTGAGTTTTGAGATTTTTCTCATAGTTATGGTCTTTTTCCTTGTCACGAGGGTGCCTTAGAGGCTAAATCCATTCTTGGATTCGATCAATCCCTTGGGAGAATGATCTAGCCATCGATCACGGATCCGGGGCTGCAATATTTACTTGGATTCTTCGTAGAGGAGTTTACACACCAATGTATTAGGGAGTGATAACGGTTAGCATGAGGAGGATGGGTTGGAAGGTGATTAGCCCAGGGACCAAGCCTTATAAACACAAACAAGTACTCATTTTTATCTCTTGCCTTTTGAAATTATTGTAATGGGCATCCATTGCAAAACCCACTCGAACTGTATTCCCCTCATGAATTGGCACTAATCCAAAATTTACTTCAATCCAAGTGCATTCCACAACTCATCCGCTGCATGTTAGTACAGTGCTAATCTGCCTTGACAAAGGTAGTATCGGTGTAGTAGAATTGGAGTTTTTTTAGGATTCTAGTACTAAATCCTACATGTACTCACATTGAGTCATCCCTGTTCTGCATAACATTTTAAACCATAATGCATGTCGAAATTTGCATGATCAACTGGAGGGCCTTTCCAACCTAGGTGTGTATAGAATTTGACTTGGCCTTTATTTAAACACCCAAAGGATGAGTTTAAAGAGATTAGATTGGTTTGGTAGAGGATGGGAAAGGGCTGGCAGTTGTGTTCGGCAGACATATATAGAGAATGTTTTAAGCTTGAATTCTATCTTGGTGGGGTCCACCAGGATGCATGTCAATAATGGGAGAGGAGGGCAATGGAAAGATCTCAATGGGACATGGGGCTGTGCAATGTATCAATCCTATCACATTATCCTGTCTCTCTGATCTATGACCCTCAAGGTTAATGGTTGTGTAAAGGCATCACTTTAGTTTTATGGAGTTTTCAGTCTGAAGGTAACAGCCAAATGAGTACCAAAATGGCGTAACCGCGTAAGTGTCTATTAATGTGTGGTGGCCCAAAAATAAGATGCTCCTCATCATCCTTATGTGTGGTTGGTTCTCATAATTTTAGCATTTTGTGTGCATGAATAAATATCCAACAACAATAGAGATGCTGGTGTTGTTATGCATTTGTTTTTGCCAACATATGTTATCAAGCATGAACCTTTTAGAAATTTGCTCTATACATGTGAACCTTTAATACGGGCATGGTATCAAATATCAATGTCTTTTTATCTTAGGATACTATTTCTGCATGTTAGCTTACATATACCTGACAGACATGTCCACCCATTGTTCTAGTTTTAGAGAGCCATTGTCTGACATGCAATGGAGCAATCCAGCACCAATATAAGTATGCATTTCTATGTTGCATGCAAACTGTCACTTAATTTTGAAAATGGAGTTGTGTGCGACAATCTCGTTGATTTTACTGTGAGAACAATTGCTTCATTCACAGTTAAACACTGTCTATCCATGCCTCCATGAAGTTTGTGGTGTTGCAGATCTGAATCCAATCTTTTATGCTGTTAGCAGTGTCTGATTGTCATAATCAGGGGAGTATGAAATCTCTGCTGTTGTCTTCTTATTTTGGCTGGCGTACTAATCTCTGTTAAGGCAGATACGGTGTTATTTGTAAATGATCAACTGAGCCATTTTACCTTACTCAATGAAAGTTGTCATTATATCTACTAGAAAAATGTAAGTTGTTATAAACTTACATCGGATGTGTGACCTCATATTCCAAACACCATAAGAATAGTGGAGTTCTCCCTGGAAACTTGCCTTTTGTCTATCCCAGTGGCAACGGGAGTGACCTACTAGGGTGCCATAGGTTTGAAGCAATGCCTATTTCAACTGCAATCAGCAATATCATGCTTCTCCAAGGTGGGGAAAAATGAAAACACCAAACATTAACTAAATAAGATTCCAGGACATTCCACATTAACCACTAGGCAAATTTTAACTGTCTACACTGAGAGATCCAATGCTTCCATCTACAAATGACACTTCCGGAGTTATTTTTACTTTTGAGTGCTCAATTTTATGATAATTTTAGAAAACATGTGTTTGTAATACTAGTTCTTTTTCTCCCCCTTTCGATTAAACTTTTTTATTATTATTATATTGGAATATGACATTACATCTTGCTCAAAGCATTTTATAGATTATAAAAGGCCTTTTCTCCTACTTATGTATGATACAAATTACATATTTAAGATCTTATGGAGGAAATGTTCATGTGCTGATTCTTATGTATTTCCATACTATTTTATATTTGCTATTATTGTGGAACTTTTTAGGTTAGAATTGCTATTGATTTTCAGCCTCCATGTGACAGGGTATCCTCGCCCTCTGTGGTATGCTTGATGCACAGGCCAAGCCAGTGCTTATGTGCTCCTGCAATGACAACTGTGTTCGCCTCTATGATCTGCCATCGTAAGTATCTTCATTTATTTGAGTGCCTTTTTTTTTCATCAGAATGTCGCAAGTGACATATTGATGCACCTGTATTCCATATGGGTTGCAGTTTATCCTGCCACTTGTACCAGTGTCACTGATGGAAGTCCTATGGAATTTAATGAGTTATATAGTCCTTGATTCTTCTTATATTTACGTGGGTTGAAACTTGAAAGTCTACTACTTTGTTCTATGTTATTTAGGTTTAATGAGAGGGGAAAGATCTTCTCCAAAGAGGAGGTGAGGGCTATCCAAATTGGTCCTGGTGGGTTATTCTTCACTGGTGATGGAAGTGGCGAAGTGAAGGTTTGGAAATGGTTGGCTACAGAGCAATCGTCTGCATGATGTGATCACAGCTTAGATTTCAAGCTGCTACTGTACTTCCATTTTTGCTCTTCTTCCTTTGTTCCTTCTATGGTGGGTTGATTTAAGGTTGCATTTTGGTTCATATAAGTTACTAGAGGGAGTTGTTGAATTGTGAAGGAAGAGAAAGGGGGCGGGAGAAATGTGTGTATGAGATATGGAGTTGGTCCCGGTTACTAATTATCAGAGTTATAAGTTGATAACCGCCAAGCCATTATCTTGTTGAATATAATTCCATTGAAACTATTGTAACTCTGCATGCTTGATAATCATAATTTCTCTTTTTATTTATTTTTTTCTATTTATGGGTTCAAGCTTGAATACCATGTCGTAATCCTGGATGCTTAATTACTTATAGACCTTGAAAGAAACGGTTGTTGAAATTTATACTAATAATGCCGGGAGGATTTTACCAAAAATATATGGAAGGGGGCCCCTAAACACTAAACCTCACCGAATGTATGGGTGTCCTGCAGTTTTCGGGTCATACGTGACTACTCCGGTGTTTGCTTTGGCATCTAATGTGCAAGTATCCAACTCGCTAGAGGTGTTTTACACTAGGGGTGAGTTCGATGCTCCACTCATCTCTATTTTAATCTTCTTCCCCCTACATCATCTTCTTCTTGCCAACCAACTCAGCATTCTGCAACCAACTTGTATCATGTTCATCTCCTCCTCCCTCCCCTCTCACCACTGCCATCTTTTTCTCCCAATCTCGTTGCCATCAGTGCATGGGAACGAGGGATTTTCTGTTTGCAAAACAGAGGGACTTGGATTTTCAGATCTGAAGATAGGCTCCAGACTTTCGATTTTCAGTTGCAGTGATCAAAGCGATCCGAGACACATTGCTGCAGAAGATCCGGACACATTGAAACAAGGAAGAGTTTGGCTTCTCTGGTTTGAAAACCAAGTGAATTTAGAGAATTACAGGTTGGCAAGAACTAGCGAAAATAGCCTATCTGTGCAAAACCCGAACAAATCAAGCTTGGCAAAAATCAATAATCGCTCATTTCTCAGATTCCGCCAAAGCAAACAGAAATCCACACTCAAACAGAAATTCCTCTTTTTGCACACCACCATATCCTCCTAACGAAACAGCACAAACCCCATCTTTCCACTTGTTTGAGCCATTGCATTGCCACCATCTTCTTCTTCGTCTGTGAACCGAAGCCATCCCATGTCCGCCCACACGTGCCTACTTCTCTTATCCCTTTTCTTTCTTCCATCAAACCACATCTCCACCAATGGCACCGCACGACCAGGCATCGAACCCATCCATTGGATGGCTTCTTGGGTTTGAAGCGTAACAGGAGCATCCAACTCGCTCAATGGGTAGTTTGAGGGAGTTTGATTTTCCCCAAGTAGATGAAAAAAAAAAAAAGAACACCGGACCATTCCGGGGCATACACAACTTGGGTGAGGTTTATGGTTTTGGGAATCCCTTACATGATTTTTTTTTTTTTTTTTTGTAAAATCCTCTAATGTCGGAGATGTAGTAAAATTGCTAAAACAAAGTAAAAACCATGGATGGCTCCTGGCTGGAGCTTGGGGTATGACAGTTGTGGTATGCAACTAGGACATGTCTAAACAGATATACATCTATCAAGGGCAAATGGAAAAGTCTCCTAATGAGCAAGGAGATAGAAAAAATTAGCCTCTCCTAATCATCCTAGCCCATGATGCAACGGCCTTATTGTTCAATGGTGTCTTAAATATAGAGTTTTGATATTCATATTTGAGTTTTTTTTTTTTTTGTTTTTTTTTTTTTTTGTAAGGAACCTATGTCTTCATAAAACCTCAAAAACACCCCTAAACTTTGTATTTTTTACTTTAAAAAAACTCTTGACTAACAGTCAAGCCTAACAAGAAGTAACTGCCGTCTTCCATAGATTAATCGTAACACCACATTTATTAATTTTCGGGGCTTTAAAATTAAGAAGAGTTGTTTAAATTACATTTTCCATAAACTTCAATTGGCAAGTATCATTTTTAAACTAGCAAAATACCCCTGTGCTATGCACGGGCAATTTAACTCATAATCTAAAAAATAGGCTAAACGTATTAAATATGATTTTTTCCTAAAGAAATCATTTTGAGATGAACATCTTCTAAGAAATTTAAATGATGAGATGTCAATATTATGGGGCGGGTTGGGTTGTGAGTTGGTCCGGTGTGTGGCGAGCATGTGTTTTCAGACTTGGACCCAATTCGGGCCCGAGATGAGTTATTACGATTAAAAAATTGACACAAAAAAAATTCAACTTTTGTTTTTCTAGTTGATAAAAATAGATTATTTATGTATATAATAGAATCAAATCATAAAATCAAATAATGTCTGTATCGACAGATCATATGATGAATATCATGCGTTTCACACATCAAAAACAAAAAATATCTAAATAAAATAACAATAAACTAAAGCAAAAATATTTGGTCTTGTAGAAATCATGTGTAGTTTGGGGCATACAATCGAAATGTCATGAATATGTCACTTGATGTTTGCAAGTCATTATACTTGTCTGTTGTTAGTAGGGGTATACATGGTTCAGATTGGATCTGATTGAGCCTAATCCATCACTAATCCGTTACCCACAAATTGACAATTTTATAATCCATAACCAATTCGTTCCGTATTAAAAACTAAACTGTGGATCAATGGTTCGGTTCGATTAAAATAGTTCAATCCATTAATGGTAGTGCCAACTATTTCTTCACTATTTTATATGAAAAGTGAATGGCTACTATTGAAAGTTAGATGATGAATGGCTAAAATGTTGCCTGTTAATACTTTTTATATAACTATATATACTTATTTTATTTCAACGGTTCGAATCGGTTTAAATCCTAGGATTAAGGGTAAAATCCGTCACCAAACCGTTATTAACGGATTAGGATATTTTCAAATCATCACCAAACTATTAACTATTGGATCGGTTGAAACACTGCAAATCGGATCCGATTGGGTCGATTTTACGAATTGATGTATTTTTTGTACACCTCTAGTTGCCAGATACCATTCAGAAAATATATGCAACTCCAAGTGAATTGTGAAAAACAAAGAAATAAAGAATGGAAGCTCTACATTATAGAAAAAAAAAAAAGATGTGATCTTTCATTAGGCCCTACTTCCTATCCCTAAGAATTCAGGAAATGAAAACGTACAATAACAAGATGATGCCAGCATTGTTGAAAATTTTCTTTCTACATTGCATACAGTTAAAATTAACGATAAGATGAACTGGTCTAATCCATAACAGTAGGTGTATTTTTTGATGGTGTGGGAAGAGGAGACATTTAGAAAGCTTATTCATATTTGATAAATTTTGAAATTCAGCACATTTCCAAATCGCCATGAATCGTTCAAATGAAAAGTATGAAGAATATGAAGCATGAACGATCATGTGGCTTGTCAAGAAACATAAGAAAGAGAGGGAGGGAAAAAAAAATTCAAACTTAGTATCATATCAGCAAGATATACAAAACTCAAATTTATATAGCCCCACATTTTAGGACAATAAAATAATCAGATGAAATTCAGAAGCAAAGTAAAAATAAAAATCTCATCACCCAACGTTCATCTCATAAACATAAATAATAATAAAAAAATACACCAAGAGGATTCAAATCAAAAGCAATTACTTAAACTCGCATTTCAAAATCTTTCTCGTCACACCATTGGACCTTTGTTTACAACAACTCTACCATCCCAAGCTTCCTACCTCCATGTTGATGATGAACTCTACCATCCCAAGCTTCCCACCTCCATGTTGATGATGCTTTGGAAATACCTAACCAAAGAGAGGTTAGCCAATAAACTAAAAGGGTGCTCAATAAAGATTGTTTTAAATTAGAGGAGAATGGAGTTGAGATTCTTCACGTCAACCATGTATGTACTATAAAAATAATGATTACCAAATACAAATGACTGGTGTGGATTACCAATAGCTCAATCCTCAGTACATAAATCAACCAAGTCGACCTAGCCTTTCTGTGCATCATGCTTAATGCCTTAAAGACAAATACAGACAACCTACGAGTTAGGCTTCTCTGACGACTTAGAAGGTGCTTCTAGCAGTGGGGTTGGTCATTCCTGATTGGGGAACCCGTGCATAGTTGATATATAAGGTGTCTGTAGCACTTAGGAAGTTGGTTTTGATGGTCATTCTAAGTTTCTTGTCCCAATCTCTCTCAATCTCTCATTTGTTTTCTGTGTTTTGTGGCTCTGTGAACTGTGGTCTGTTTTTTAGACCTTTATTGTGCCTATGCTGTTCCATTTAGCACATCCTTCTTATTGGTGAGAGAGAGAGAGAGAGAGAGAGGAGTTAGGCATATTGCATATGCTAGTTGATCCCACACAACATATGCTCGAGTTAAACGAAGTGGACAAACGTCTAAAGAGAGAAAGGAAAAAAAATGGTGTATAATCAACTGGTCAAATTTGCACTCATCATAATACAATTGCTGAGATTTTGGGGCCATGGCTAATCCAATCTCAAAATCCAACCCAATGCAGTAGAGAACAAAGGCTTTCACCAAGATTAAAGCAAACCATCCAAACACAATTAGAAACAACCCATTAATCCAAATTGAATAAAAAAATCCAAAAGAATGACATCAAATTCAGCATTTTTACCAAAATAAAATTCAACACAGAAAATGTCAATTACTCACTCATAAACAAAAAAAAACCCCAATCATCTGAGATCAAAGAACACCGTTGGAGACCCAATCACTTGCAGCAAACAGTTCTTCTTGACTCTTGCTCGCGTTCCCCACCCTGATTAAAATCTATTATTACAAAACCAAGCATTTACGAGATCACCCTTGTTAGAGCTCGCAAAAGCATCCGAGTTCTCGGCAACACAAGAAGCCACAGAGAAGAAGAGCAGTCAAATCTCATGTGAATATCGCCTAAGGTGAGACAATCAATAGTGTTACCTTGTATTAATTTGAAAAAATGAAAGAAGACCGTGGAAAATGAGTATGGAAGGCTTAAAACATAAAAAGCCATTAAACAGAAAAGGGAGGGTGGTGTGTGTTATATCAACTTTACACGCTGTGGAAAGAAAACGGTTCCGATTAGCATGAGCGATGAGGAATGATGAAAATCAATCAACCAATCAATGGCTGACATTAGTAGGGTAGGACAGATATTAGAGGGAGGTCAAAATCAAAAAATAGTCAAAGTTAAATTTACAATTGGCAATTCGATTCAGTTAGCTTCATATATTAAAATTAGTGTCAAGTGAGAGTGAATGTCTGTCAATTCAACAAGGGGTTGTTCTGTGTGAGGAGGTTATTGACATGGTCGTAAAAATATTACCTTCCATACAAAGTGAGAGGTACCTTTTTAGTAAGAAGAAATTCTTTCGGATCAAGTAGGCATCTATTAAGATGAAGATGGTAATGAGAGAAAAAGAGAAGAGGAAGAGTATTGAGTGACCGTGTGAGGGAGAAAGACAAGGGATAGAGACCTACTGGAGGGGGAGGGGGAGGGTTTTCTTCCAATTGGAAAAGAGGAACAAGAGGAAACGGCAAATGGGAAAAATGCGGTTTTGGTTGTTGGGGCATTCGGACATGGGGCGTTGGATTTCAACCACATGGGGCATGGGCCCTTGACCCATTACAGGTATAGGGGGATTCTTATAAGTTATAACCCATCCCCACAAGGATTACATGTGGGTCCACCCCTGATCCGGACAGTAGTAGTTTAAGATGAACCGCATCCTCCCCCAATTCAAAATGATCAGGCACTGATGTTGGCATTGCTGCCGCATGGTATTTATCATCAGGTGGTGCTCAATCTACATTGGGACCTACTACTTTTGAGGTGAAGCTTGAGAATATAATCTTAGGGATTGACATTTACCTTCAACGGTCCAAATGATCTCTATATGGGGGCTCCACAAAAGAGATTCAGAAAATTGTTGCACAGTTCCGTCACTTCCGTGCAAAAGCTGGGACAGAGAATCCAAATTCGTGTTTTTGTCATCCACATTGGAATTTTATTGAAGTGGTTATTTTTCATTGGAATGGTGACAGCGATTTCATTTATTATATGCGTTCGGGGAGTCTACTTTTAAATAGGTCTGATTGACTAGATTAGTGGATGTTGAGTCATACTGATGGCAACAGTTTTATCAATAATACATTATTAGACTCTGCGTTTCATTTCATATGAGAATGATGTAAACAGAGTTTCAACAATGATTGTATTAATATGAAGAAATATTAACAATGATAATCGTTGTTAATATTTGAGGAAGTCATCTCTTATTGGTGCAAAATATATAGGACCCATCTAGCGTTGACCCTCACAATGACGCTCATTTAGTTGTGGTAAAATGGTGTGGTCTAGCAATCTAATGTCGCTAATCAACATGGAACTAACTAATTTTGGTGATCATGATCGGGTTCTCTTCTAATAATTATAATTATATAGGACCCACCTACTATTAGGATTCAACAAAGGGCCTTTTAATGTCGAGACTCACAATAGAGCTCACCAAATATTGTAAATTATGATAGAACCTACATAATATTTGTAATAGTTGTGAGGCCAACTTAATCTTACGGTCATAGTGAGTTGAAAAGTGCATCTATGATAAATGGTGGGTCGCCCACGAACTCTCACATATGACTGCTCTAAGTTTCCTTTTTTTTTTTTTTTTTTTTAAATAAAAAATTATTTTCTACTCTAATCCTTATAAGTTATAACATAATAATATAACATCATGATTTTTTTTTATAGAATATTCTATAATTACTTAGGTAATGGAGTAAAACCTTTACTAAGATACTTTTTAAAAGATACCCCGGATGATGTGAAACAGACATTGATGACAAGGCAGTGGGCCACACCATATCCAGATGAGTTTGGATCACTTATTGCAATATGTGCAGTACCTCTCTCTCTCTCTCTCTCTCTCTCTCTCTCTCTCTCTCTCACACACACGCACACACACATACAGAAACAGAGAGAGATAAATGGGAAAAGGAGGCATGTCTCATGGAGAGAAGAAGGAAGAAGAGAACATGGCGGCTTGGCTTGTTGCTAAAAACACCCTCAAGATCCAACCTTTCAAACTCCCACCACTCGGTAAGGTGTTTATGCAGATTACAATATGTTGTAGCTCTGATCAGTTCTAGCTCGACAAACCATATATGTATCCTACTGTTATTAATTTTCTGGGACTGTCTTTGCCCCACTTCAGTGAACTGCATGGCAAGAAACAAGGACTTGGACCCGTAATAAGTATTACAAAGGTGGGTAGTGGGTCACACCAATGAAATCGTACGAGTCCCCGACCTCAGAAAGATCTTGATTAAAAACCAAGAAACCACATGTTCTAATTTTTTTTTTGCTGCTTTAGATCAGATCATCGCGTTATATACAACAGAGAGCAGAGCTCCCATCATCTCAATTCTCAACCACAGCCCACTCCCACCATCTGAGAAGAATTTCATTATCTATGACAGAAATCATATCTTAAGCAAGGCCCATTAAAGATGATCCCATTTGATTTGATTGTATGTGTATGACACAAGACATATCTTATATTAATTAAGCAAGGCCCATGAAAAATCGCAACACAGACTTCTAACTTCTTTAATCAAATGACGCATGAAATGGATCTGATACTTGTCAGTTACTCAGAGATGGATTTTCTTTTTTACTAGGCCCCCAGGACGTAAAAGTTCGGATGAAGGCAGTTGGCATCTGTGGAAGCGATGTTCACTATTTTAAGGTAATATAAAATTTCAATTTTGTCATATGTTCTTTCTGAATTATCTTCATTCCATAATTTCATATTGCTTACTGTCTTGAATAATTTGCAGCAGTACTGATCAGACCACGCAATGGTAAATTGGCTATATATGGTTGGAATTGGATCATGTCCTGTTGTTTTATCAGGTGTTAATCGTGGTTTTATTTACTATTCTCTATTTGCAGGCTATGCGAGTGGCCCATTTTATTGTAAAAGAGCCCATGGTACTGGGTCATGAATGTGCTGGGATTATAGAGGAAGTGGGTAGTGAGGTGAAACATCTACTGGTTGGAGATCGCGTTGCTCTGGAACCAGGGATCAGCTGCTCGCGCTGCAACTTATGCAAAGATGGGCGCTATAATCTGTGCAGGAATATGAAATTCTTTTCCTCTCCCCCCACCCATGGTTCTCTTGCCAATCAGGTGACTACGTTCATGAAATTTCATAGCGTTCATGTATTTTACTATAGCTATGGTCTACATGTTTATGTATGTGTTGGTTATCTGTGGCAGACCCAAGCCTGCCAAAGTGGGTGCAGCCGCTTAAAATTGTTTTTTTACCACGGTGTGCATATAAACTTTAATAAAAATTATGGATTCACCCTTAAAATCCACATAAAATTATTTAATTTGCCCCCTATACTAAACTATCTATTAGAATCTGCACTCCCTAAACAAAAATTCTATATCTGCCATTGGTGGTATAGTATTTTTACAAGCAATCCCAAAAACTGACTACTGAGAGTACTGAGAGGGCATGTTACAATATTCACTTATTCAGTCAGAGAAGTAGAGTGTGATCCTCCTCTTATCAAGATTGCACTTGGTTCAGGAGGCACTCATGTCTCATCTGACTACTCTTGAAGTGGAACTTGTTTTTCGATCCTTATAATTTTGCTTGATGCCTGGGCTGTGGGCTCATGCCTTTGTTTTTTTTTTTTGTAGTGTATACACCACTGGAAGCTCCTGTCCTCCTAGTGAATCAAAAAAACATATCTACCAGCATTGGAGTTAGGAAAATGTTTCGATCAGGGTGTTCTTTTGGCTAGGCTACCAAAACTAATAATAATAAAGTATTTCTGATCCAATGCTCAATTTTGACTGAAATGGCGCTCACCTTGTTTTTCTCATTTTAATATAGCTAGGACCTTCTCACTAGGAAATGCTATATGCCTAAAAACTAAGATATTATTAACAGAATTGACATAATACGTGCAGTTAAAGGGTAGAGTACATTATGCATTCTTTGTAATTAATTGGCTGTTACAAATGGAGAATGGTATGCTCAGTTCCCAGCATAGGAAAAACTTGTCTAGCTTTGTGTTAGTTGATCATCTCCTATGAACTTATATGCCCAGACTTGAAAAGAGGCGCTACATTTGCATTTGAACAAATCATCATAGAACTCAGATCCATATTTCCTTTGTCATTTGAATGAGCATAGCATTCATATTTACAGTTACTTAAATTGTAAAAAGACCTCTTTTGTGACAGGTGGTGCATCCTGCTGATTTGTGTTTCAAGCTGCCTGAGAATGTTAGCTTGGAGGAAGGGGCTATGTGTGAGCCCTTGAGTGTTGGAATCCATGCTTGTCGTCGTGCAAATGTGGGTCCAGAGACAAAAGTGTTGATCATTGGAGCGGGTCCAATCGGCCTTGTTGTGATGCTCTCAGCCCGTGCTTTCGGAGCTCCACGAGTTGTTATTGTTGATGTTGATGATTATCGTTTATCGGTTGCAAAGGACCTTGGTGCAGATCAGTTTGTGAAAGTTTCTACAAACACCCAGGTTTATTCTACTGCTTCATTGTAATTTTTTCTTGTTAACATTATTTTATAATTTATTATGTAATGCCTTTCATCCATCCAACATTACCTGTTCAAGGTTTGGTTCTCTTCTGTCCCTTAGCAGTTAAAAAAACAGTTGTGATTGTTTGAACACAAGAACATTTCACTACAGCAAGTAGTTCTCTGCCGCTATAACTTTGCCCTCAGTTGTTGTTGAAGGATATGTGGTGAACTTGTCATACTTTTTTTCTTTTTTTGAACTTGTCAAGTATTATTGATAATTTAAAGGTCATTGATTGGAAACGGTTGTCTGCTATTTACAGTAATGTGCCTATAACCATCGCCAATGCTGTCAAATGCACAAACCTGAAATTGAGTTTGCTACAAAAGTGCATTGTTTCAATGCTTCATTCCTAATTGCTGTTCACCTTCACCTCTGTTTGTTTGCTTTCTTCCTTCCTGAGCGACAGCTAATATTTATTAAGCTAAGCAAAGTGAGCAATATCGCCCATCTATTTTGTTTAGAATTCTACCAAGTAGATGTTGTTGTTGGATATCATGGGTGGTGGCCCACATGACCACCACTCACTTTGATATGTTCAAAGTATATGTCTTCCACTAAAGCCACGTCCCTGGAAACTCTCCAGTCGTGCGATCATGGAAGGCTTTCCGTTGATGGGGAGGAAAGCATTAACGGAGTCTATAAAAGGCATTGGGAACTCTCTCATCTTTACACATACTATTACTGCTTGGCATTCCCATCGATCAGCAGGCATTACGAGAAGACTGAGAGAGTTAAAGTTACGGATCTCCTCTTCGTTTCGCGATGGATTCAGGTATGCCCAATATTAGTTGTTTTTCATAATGCAAATCGATCCGTCAAAATGCAAATCCAATCCGTTAAAGTTTTTCCTAAGGGCCATTTATGCTTACAATTGGTATCAGAGCCATGGATTTCCATTAATAGGGTTGGATCTGCATCAAGGGGTTTACAGTTTAAAAAATAAAAAAATAAAAAAAAAATTCTGCCGGTGACAGAACTTTCAGGCAGGGCAAACTGCAGAGGAGGACTTGGCGCGGTGCGGCGCGAGGCGGCGGCTGCGAGCGGCACAGCCGCGCCGCGCCCAGTTCTGCAGAAATAGGGCAGCGCCGCTCTTCTTGCAGAAACAAGACAAATAAAAAAAAAAAAATTTTGGAAACGCTGGGCGCTGCCCTGCAGCAGGGCGCTGCGCTGCAGCACCGCAGCAGCCCCAGCAGGGCGCTGCCCTGCAGCACGGCAGCAGCCCCAGCAGGGCGCTGCAGCTGTTCCAGCGGCAGCGCCCAGGATTACATAAAAAAAAAAAAAAAAATCTCTGTTTGCCGCCGGGAACCAGCCGGCGACATTCACGGCCGGCGCCGTGGGAGCGCCGGCAGTCCGCGGGGCCGGGGCTGTCGGCGTCGGAGGTGGAAGGACCGGGTAAAAGGGCAATCGGTTTTAACCGATTGCCCCTGTTTTCGGGAAGAAGGAGAAGTGGCTCGGGTCGGGTCTCAGGTCGTTTGGACCTGACCCGACCCGACCCGGTCAGTTTTATTTAAGGAAATGGAACTGGGTTAACGGATCGGGTCGTTTGGACCTGACCCGACCCGACCCGGTTAGGTTATTAAAGAATAAAAAAGATTGGGTTAACGGGTTTGACCCGGCCTGACCCGAACTGACCCGATCCGACCCGAACCAACCCGGGTCATTTATATAACGTCAGGTCAGTCTGACCTGACCCGATCCGACCTGGATTGACCCGGTTCATTTATACAACGTCAGGTCAGTCTGACCTGACCCGATCCGACCCGAACCAACCCGGTTCATTTCTATAACGTCAGGTCAGTTTGACCTGACCCGATCCGACCCAACTGACCCGGTTCAACTGGAATTAAAGTAATTGGGCCTCGGATTCGGGTTTTGACTGACCCGGGTCGACTGACCTGGCCCAGACCAACATTACAGAATATATAAATGGCAGGTCAGGTCCGACCTGGCCCGACCTGTCAAGCCCGACTGGACTGAACAGGTTATTTTATGACCTGGGTCTGACCCGACCCACTGGCCTGGCCTGGTTTGAATAAATTATTATATTTATGTGTTTTTTGAATAACTAGGTCATTATAAAATTGATCCGTTCCGATCAGAACCGTCCATTTGATATATTTAAATGCTGTAATCATTCTGATGGGACTGGATCATTTACATGTGATCAGATCAAGGCCAGATCAAGGAAAAATGAACGATCAAAATCTTATTTTGATCATTACGGACACATATGATATCGGATTTTCGATCCGTTTCTTTTGTTGTGTTCCTTATGATGAGATCTACCATATTAGTGAATTAATTCCCGATCCAATGGTTCAATGATAATATCATAAGGTTTTATGCATGTTTAACTCATTTAAATTCATGTTTTCCGCTTATTGTTTACATGATTAATGTTGTTTGAGTTATAATTTGTTACATGCATGAATGTTTGATAAATAAATTAGTGTCATATGTTTCAATTATGAGTTAACTAGGCAGTCACCAAAGTGGCCCAGTTATGATGAAACTCATGTTTCAATTATTGAATTAGAGATACCATAAATAACACTAAAAATTGCAACTTCACTTAAGAGATAGATAATCAACCCAAAGGAGTTTATCTTTCGATTATTTGGAGATTGGGATAAAACACATTAAAAGATGTTTTGTGAATTCGTGTTGATCTATGCCCAAAGGTGGGATCTCACTTATTCACTTAATAAATTGTGGTTTTATCAAATAAATGAGAATAATAAATTTAACATGTTACATTTGACCCCAAAGGTTATTTGTAATGATGTAAAACTATTCTTTCTGTTGCAAGTTTCCCTTTAAAATTCAAAACATTATAGAATTGTGAGAATAATAGTTTATCTCTTCTTTTTACAGCATCTTCCTCCAGATCCTTGTCTCTTCCCTCATGCTTAGGAACTATTCCTTCTTTAGACGGATCAAACTACCCTGACTGGTTAGACATGCTGTCATTAACCATAACTTTTCTAGACTTAGAGATGGCTTTAGATGAACCCATGCCTCCTGCGCCTACCGAACAGAGCTCTGAATATGAAAGGGCAAAATATGATCAGTGGCACAAATGTGATAAAAAATGCCAAAAGATTATTATGACTTCACTCTCTAAGAGTATTAGGGGATCGCTTGATCAAGGAAAACATGCCAAGGAACTCTTAGATGAAATTAAGTCACAATTTGAAGTGACAGACAAGGCATTAGGTGCCACCTTAATGAATAAATTGACTAATATGCAGTATGATGGGATAAAAGGAGTTAGGGAACATATCCTACTCATGTCCAACCTAGCATCAAAATTAAAGAATATTGACATGAGTATTTCCGATGGATATTTGATCCAATTCATTCTGGACTCCCTTCCCTCTGCATTTGGCCCATTTAAAGTAACATACAATCAGAGCTCTAGTCGGTGGACCATTACTGAGTTGATCGCACGATGTGATCAAGAAGAGAGGAGACTTAAAGCCGAGGGGCAACTTCAGGTAAACCTTGTCTCCCATGTTAAGGGCAAGAAAGGTCCTAGAAAATTCCAAACTAATGCCAACATGCCCAAGGTAGATCCGAAAAGTAAGAAACCGGTGAAGAGTAAGGGAAAGAAGGGATCCGAAAAATGTCATTTTTGTGGCAAGAAAGGACATTTCAAGAAGGACTGCCTCAAAAGGAAGAATTGGTTTGAGAAAAGAGGTAAGCAAAGAAAATTATCTCTTGTATGTGAAACCAATATAATTGATGTCCCATCCAATACATGGTGGGTCGACTCTGGTGCAACCGTTCACATTTCTGGTTGTATGCAGGGATTCCTTTCAACCCGGAGGCCAAGTGATGGAGAAAGAGCCATCGTTATGGGAAACCGGAAGAAGTCAAGAGTCGAGGCAGTAGGCACGTATAGGCTGGTGCTAGATACAGGATTTGTTCTGGATCTGCCAAACACCTTTTATGTTCCGGATATTTCCCGAAATCTGGTTTCTATTTCAAAGTTGGATGTAAAGGGATTTGTGTTTAACTTTAATCAAGGATCTTTGAAACTTTTCCACAATAATATAATGATTGGTAGTGGTTTTTTATGTGATGGCTTGTATAAGTTAAGGTTAGATACTTTATACATACAATCACTAACTGCACACCATGTTACTTGTGGGATGAATGTTGGCATGAAGAGAGGACTAATAAAAGAGAACTCCCCTAAGTTGTGGCATAAACGGTTAGGACACATCTCGAAAGAGAGGATATTGAGATTGGTGAAAGACGGGTTATTACCAACCCTTGATTTCACTAATTTCGATGTCTGTGTTGACTGTATTAAAGGAAAACAGACACAAACAGTCAAGAAAACTGCCACACGAAGTTCTGAACTTCTGTAGTTAATTCATACGGATGTTTATGGAAAAATTGATATACCTTGTTTCACAGGAGAACAATATTTCATCACATTTATAGATGATTACTCACGTTTTGGTTTTGTCTATCTTATTAAAGAAAAGTCTGATTCTTTAACTATGTTCAAAATATTCAAAGCAGAAGTGGAAAAACAATTAGATAGAAAGATCAAAATCGTGAGATCAGATCGAGGTGGTGAATATTATGGTAAGTACACTGAAACAGGTCGTAACTGTCACAACCCGAGCCCAGGGTTCGGGGGTTAGCAAAAGCCAAACCTAATGACACACGTACTCCCGTGCCTGCACACGTAGACCGGGTCTAAATGCACACGCACAAGGGAACAAGCACACGTGCCAAGCAAGTATGCGGAAGCTGCAAATATCAGAAACATAAAACTAACAAGCAAGAAGGGGATACAAAGAAAGGACTGACATAATTACATAAGAAAGTTTTACAAAAAGAACAAAAGAATATATACAATAATGACATGTCATGCCAAATACAAGTCTGAAAATCCACAAAACAAGACTCCAAAATGATGCATGCCATGGACGCTCTCCCGTGGAGTGATCACATCCACTCCTCTAGGCCTGATGGGGCCCCGGGGGTCTCATCTGAAGCCTGGCCGACCGGCGAGGGTTCGGCAGGGGAATCTGGGCCTGCAACACCAAAAACAACTGTGAATACGACGATTCAGCAAAGTATAAACCATAGCAAGTTAACACACGCTGTGTCTAATAGAATAAAGAACATCATGTTATTAAAGAAGGCATTTTCGTATACTAGGCTAGCATGCAAGAAAGAAATATGCTGCGTGAATCAAGGATAACATGCTGTGTACATGACTAGTGGCTACTACATTACCATATGCTCCCAAAAGAGGGATCTTGTAACATGCAAAGAACACCATTGTCCGGGCCAGGGTACAATGGGTCTCGGTTTCCTGGGGTCCGGTTCCCCAAGACAAAATCCATACTGCAGCAGGCCATATAAACTATACCGAATTCACCCCGTCGGGATCCTAAGGCTGAGGCTAAGTAGTGCCTGACCATACGGAGTCAATCATGAAAATCCTGAGTAGATCGTGACAACTTATCATACGTGCAGATCCGTGAATGAACACATCATACATGCATACTCAGGGTAAATAAACCACAATGTGAAAGTAACGAAACATACGTAATCATGTTAGAGAGTTGAGATCAATGGTCGAATGCAATATGTTATGCAACAAATCATGTGAATCGAATCATCTTAAGTTACAAACCAATTCTAATCTAATTATCCGGTGTTTCTAACCGTGCATGATGATGTAGTTTTAAGTTATTCGATACACCGTTGTCTAGTGTTGCCTTGAATCGGGCGGTGCACGAAGTCCCTTAAACCAACACCCATGGGGAGGTGCTTAACATCCGGATAACGAACATGAATGGTTCGCAGCCCTCGAGATCATTCATGCGTTGTATCACATTCCGTTGGGCAAGTCTAGGTGCTCTACATTCTATCATGAAGGTCATATAGGTCTTATCTTTACACCTAGCCTTATTCTTCATGTGTGGTTACGGCTTAGCCGTGTGTGTGCTACGGCTTGGCCGTGTGTGGTCTACGGCTTGGCCGTATCTGAACCGTAGAAGGTCTGTCATTTGCTGACTCTCAGTTATTTCAGAAATTGCACCCTGTATTGTTCTTCGGCTTGGCCACGGCTGAGCTTCGGCTTAGCCGTAGGGCATTCCACGGCTTAGCCGTGCCCTAGCCGTAGAGGAAAACTGGGTTTTTCTCCTCTCTGGACTGTGAGCCGTAGGTGCTATACGGCTTAGCCGTACCTGCACGAATTCAATTTCCTGAAACCTGTACAGAATGTCTGGGAAGCATCCAAATTTCAATTTATCAAGGGAGATAGACCAAGTAGTAATCAAATAAGTATCAATGGGCTGTAAACACATGCTTTCCATACACATTAATGTGAGCTAACCAAAATCAAAGCATACCAACATGGGTTCTCACAACTATGGTTATACTTGCCTCAATTGGAGATCACTTGCACAATTGTAGTTCTCAAGTCCAAACACAACCTAACACAAGCAAAACCACATGCATGCATGAGGGATGGAGAGAAATCAAAACACAGACACACCAAGCAACGATGGAGACAAGAGGGAGAAGAGATGGAGAAAGGAGATGAGAGAATGGAAAGGTTTCCAACTCACCTTTCATGCAAGAACCTCACAATAGAGCTTGATCGATGGAGAGAAATCAAGTGAAGGAGGGAGAGAGAATTCCACATGCAGTTGAAGAAACTTGAGAGAACGAGAGAGAGAAATCCAACTTGTCGATCATGTGAAGTTATATAAGAAATGGGTTGTCTAAATTGCAATGAAGGCCAAGTGAAAATGCTAATTTCAGTTTGAGTCAAATCCCGGTCCAATCGAATCATACGACCTCGGTTGCAAATGACGTAGTTACGAAAGTTAACGGGCTCAACGAAAGACACGTGTTGACATCAAGATGATGCAAAAATGACCATGTCTAAGAAAAGCTAAAATTACGAAAAAGGGCTTGGTCTACTTAATCCAGGTCAAACTCAACCCAACTACCAATCCATGACCCGTAACGAAAATAAAACACAAACAAAACACGATTAGCAATGAAAACAAGATTAACTAACCACTAAACGAGGTCAAGCTGGGTCGGAGTGTTACATCCTCCCCTACTTGAGAATCATTCCGTCCTCGGAATGCACACGAACTCACTCATACCTGGGAAAACAAATCGGGATACTGACGTGCCATCTGCTCTTCTAACTCCCAAGTAGCCTCATCGGGACTGTGATGCTCCCAAAGCACTTTGACCCATCGAATTGTCCTGGTGCGAAGTATCTGCTCTCGGGTCCCCACGATACGGAGCGGTCGCTCAACGTATGCAGCACTCGGCTGAATCTGAACCTCGTCGTAACGAATGACATGGGAGGGATCATGAACATATTTCCGAAGCATCGAAACGTGGAAAACGTTGTGCACTCCTGCAAACATCTCGGGAAGCTCTAATCGATAGGCCAAATCACCAATCCGACTCTTGATCTCGAACGGTCCGACATAGCGTGGAGATAACTTGCCTTTCTGGCCGAAACGGATCGTACCCTTCATCGGAGAGACCTTCAGAAAAACCCACTCGCCAACCTGAAACTCTAAGGGTCGTCTGCGGGTGTCTGCATAACTCTTCTGTCTCGACCGAGCAACTTTCAAGTTCTCAATGGCTTTCTGTACCTTCTCCGTAGTCTCGGCAATGATCGTCGGTCCGTGAAAACTGCGGGTTCCAACTTCTTCCCAACATACCGGGCTCCTGCACTTCTTCCCGTACAATGCTTCATATGGTGCCATCCCAATGCTCTCGTGGAAACTGTTGTTGTAGGCGAACTCGCACAACGATAGATGAAGATCCCATTCTTTCTCATAGCTCAACACGCTGGCTCGCAACATATCCTCCAAAGTCTGAATCGTCCGCTCTGATTGTCCATCCGTCTGTGGGTGGTATGCCGTGCTGAAACTCAACTTTGTACCCAAAGCCTCTTGGAAAGCTCTCCAGAAAGAGGAAACAAAACGGCTGTCCCGATCGGATACAATCGACACGGGGGTACCATGGAGCCTGACGATCTCATCCACGAACTTCCTAGCCATCTCTGAAAACGTCATACCCTTCCGGAAAGGAATGAAATGGGCTGACTTCGTCAATCGATCTACAATTACCCAAATGGCGTTGTTCTTCCTGCTCGTCGGCGGTAACCCGGAAACGAAATCCATGGTGATGTTTTCCCACTTCCACTGCGGTATATGCAAAGGATGCAACGAGCCTGGCGGTCTTTGATGATCTGCCTTCACCTTCTGACATGTCAAACAGCGAGCAACAAATCCTGCGACTTCTCTCTTCATGTTGTTCCACCAGAAGCGATCTTTGAGATTCCGAAACATCTTCGTGCTGCCTGGGTGCATCGCGTATCGAGCGTAATGCGCTTCGTTCATCAGTTTCTCCTTGAAATCATCAACTGCTGGCACACACAACCTACTCCGAAAATAGAGTACACCATCCTCGAGTCTGAAATCGGGTCTGTCTCCAATGTGGTCTCGAATGCGCTTCAAAGTTAGATCTTCAAACTGCCTGTCTTTTATCTGCTGAATCATCTCAGGCTGAAACACTAGCGTACTAGCCAAAGTCACGCACTCATCCACTAGTTTAACTTCAACAGGGAGACCATGGAACTCTAAGAGGAAACTGCTCAAAAGCTGCACTGACTCTGCTTTCCTGCTGAGCGCATCTGCCACCACATTCCCCTTGCCTGGCTGATATTTGATCGGGAAGTCATAATCCTTAATAAGCTCAAGCCATCTCCGCTGTCTCATGTTCAGCTCCTGCTGCGTGAATAAGTACTGTAAACTGTGGTGGTCAGAACGAACCTCAAACTGCACACCATATAGATAATGTCTCCACAGCTTCAACGCAAACACGATCGCTGCCAATTCCAAATCATGGGTGGCGTAATTTTTCTCATGTTCTCGCAACTGTCTCGATCCATATGCAATAACCTTCCCGTGCTGCATCAACACACAACCTAGGCCAACTCGAGAGGCGTCTGAATAAACCACGAATCCTTCACTACCATCTGGCAAGGCTAACACTGGGACCGTAGTCAACTTCTCTTTCAAAATCCTGAAACGGGCTTCACACTCCTCAGTCCAATCAAATGGTACATTCTTCCTGGTCAACTTCGTCAATGGAGAAGAGATCTTAGCAAAGTCCTGGACAAATCGACGATAGTAACCTGCTAGACCAAGGAAACTGCGAACCTCTGCCACTGTCTTAGGGCTAGGCCAATTCACTACTGCCTCCACTTTAGATGGATCAACTGCCAATCCCTCTCGTGAAATGATATGACCTAAAAATGCCACCTGCTCAAGCCAAAAATCACACTTCGACAACTTAGCAAACAATCGATGTTCTCTCAACAACGACAAGGCTTTTCTCAAATGCTCCTTATGCTCCTCTGCTGACTTAGAATAGATCAGTATATCATCAATAAACACAACTACGAACTGGTCCAAGAAAGGAGCAAAGATCTGATTCATCAATGCCATAAAAGCTGCAGGTGCGTTGGTTAGTCCAAAAGGCATCACGAGGAATTCATAATGTCCATAACGAGTCCTGAAGGCAGTCTTAGGAATGTCATCTTCTTTGACCCTCAACTGGTGATATCCAGATCTCAAATCAATCTTCGAAAAATATGCTGCACCCTGAAGTTGATCGAACAGCTCATCAATCCTGGGTAGGGGATACTTGTTCTTGATAGTCACTTTGTTCAGCTGTCGATAGTCTATGCACATCCGAAAAGTACCATCCTTCTTCTTGACAAACAAGACTGGTGCTCCCCAAGGCGAGACGCTCGGGCGAATGAAACTCTTATCCAAAAGCTCCTGCAATTGCTTCTTCAACTCAGACAACTCTGCTGGGGCCATGCGATACGGAGCCTTGCTGATCGGTGCCGTGCCTGGAACAAGCTCAATGGCGAACTCCACATCTCGAACCGGGGGTAAGCCTGGCACATCGTCTGGGAAGACATCGGGAAAGTCACAGACCACCTGGAGCTCACCTAGCTGCTTCGTCTCTTTCTTCGCTGAGATAAAGGCAATGAAGCCTTCACACCCTCGGCGGATCAAGCGATCTGCCTTACACGCCGAGATCACACGTCTGGGGCATCTCTGCTGACTGCCCTCGAAACGAAAGCCCTTGCCTAAATCAAAGAAGATCGTCCTGTTGTAACAGTTAACACAGGCACGATATCGAGCGAGCCAATCCATACCAAGGATCACGTCGAAGTCCAACATCGACAACAGGATCAAATCAACAGGTAACTGATGACCTGCAATCTGCACGTCGCAATGGGGGTAGTACATACTACACTCCACTCGCTTGCCAACTGGGGTGGATACAACCAACACATATGGCAACGGCTTAGACGGCTGAGGTAACCGCTCGGCAAAACGAGGTGCTACATAAGACCGTGTAGACCCCGAATCGAACAAAGCTAAAGCCTCGACGCGCGAAATCAAAACAGTACCTTCAACCACCTGTGGATCCTCGGCACTCTCGTGGGTAGCAGCGTAAGCACGCGCTGTCTGGCGAGGCTGTCTCGAGCCTGGACGAGCTGACTGTGGCTTGCTCGGAGCTGTAGGTGCACTGGGTCTGCTAGGAACTGCACCGGAAGTAGGGCCAGATGGAGCTGCACCGGAGGCTCTATGTCGAGGACAATTGGTGATCATATGCTCCCTCGAACCGCAAATGAAACAAGCACCGGCCTTCCTCCAACAAGCTTCAGTCGTGTGGTTCCTACCACAATACCCACAAGTCACTCCACTGGAACTAGAAGTACTCTGCTGGCCTTTGGTCTTCTTCTATACTTGTCCTCGTGCACTGAAGGGCGGCTGTCGCTTGGGCTCAACGGCTCTCGCAGCTTGGTGGATGGCCTCGGCAGAATAGGCCCTGTCCACTGCATCGTCGAACGTAGCCGGACGCTGAAACGCTGTCACGTGGTGCATGTACCGGGGATGCAAACCTTCCACAAACCTGTTCACCTTCCTCTCTTCAGTACTGATCATGTCCGGAGCAAAATGCGACAACTGCATAAACTTGTTCACGTATTCTGCTACTGTCATCTGCTGCTGACGGAGAGCTAGGAACTCAACCTCCTTGGCTCGAAACACATGAGCCGGGATGAACTTCCTCCTGAACTGCTGCTTGAACATCTCCCACACCGTAGCACTAGGAATATCTCTGTATGAATCTTTCACGCTTTTCCACCAAGTCTTTGCGACATCCCTAAACATCGAGGTTGCTAGTCCGACCTTCTGCCGGTTCGTGCACACAACGGTCTCAAAGACATCCTCCGTCTGTTCCAACCACTGTTCTGCCTTCAATGGCTCTTCTATCCCATACAACTCAATAGCTCCTCGCTTGCGAAATTTACCGTAGAGGGCATTCGGGTCACTCTCTCGAGGCTGCAAGATCACCTGCTGGTCTACATGCGACTGAACTGGGGCTTGACTTTGTCGGTCTAACATGGTGGTAACTTGGGCTTGCAAGTTCTGCATCGATTGCGATTGTGCCTGAAAGGACTGGAATAGCATAAGAATGCGTTCATCTGTATTCGGTGTCTACGGTGACGGTGCAGATCCGCTCTCGTTATTTCCGGCGTTCTGCTGAGAACCCGAACCTGATGCCATCCTGTAAAATGGAAAGAGTCAGACACGAACACAAAACAATAGCGCCCAATAAGCCCCAAAATCTAGAAAGATCACAAAAAGTAATTGTATTCTCACCACGATCCTACATGCCTACATGTTTATCATCTAACACAAGGAATGAGCAAGGAATGCTCTGATACCATACAATACGTATGTCACAACCCGAGCCCAGGGTTCGGGGGTTAGCAAAAGCCAAACCTAATGACACACGTACTCCCGTGCCTGCACACGTAGACCGGGTCTAAATGCACACGCACAAGGGAACAAGCACACATGCCAAGCAAGTATGCGGAAGCTGCAAATATCAGAAACATAAAACTAACAAGCAAGAAGGGGATACAAAGAAAGGACTGACATAATTACATAAGAAAGTTTTACAAAAAGAACAAAAGAATATATACAATAATGACATGTCATGCCAAATACAAGTCTGAAAATCCACAAAACAAGACTCCAAAATGATGCATGCCATGGACGCTCTCCCGTGGAGTGATCACATCCACTCCTCTAGGCCTGATGGGGCCCCGGGGGTCTCATCTGAAGCCTGGCCGACCGGCGAGGGTTCGGCAGGGGAATCTGGGCCTGCAACACCAAAAACAACTGTGAATACGACGATTCAGCAAAGTATAAACCATAGCAAGTTAACACACGCTGTGTCTAATAGAATAAAGAACATCATGTTATTAAAGAAGGCATTTTCGTATACTAGGCTATCATGCAAGAAAGAAATATGCTGCGTGAATCAAGGATAACATGCTGTGTACATGACTAGTGGCTACTACATTACCATATGCTCCCAAAAGAGGGATCTTGTAACATGCAAAGAACACCATTGTCCGGGCCAGGGTACAATGGGTCTCGGTTTCCTGGGGTCCGGTTCCCCAAGACAAAATCCATACTGCAGCAGGCCATATAAACTATACCGAATTCACCCCGTCGGGATCCTAAGGCTAAGGCTAAGTAGTGCCTGACCATACGGAGTCAATCATGAAAATCCTGAGTAGATCGTGACAACTTATCATACGTGCAGATCCGTGAATGAACACATCATACATGCATACTCATGGTAAATAAACCACAATGTGAAAGTAACGAAACATACGTAATCATGTTAGAGAGTTGAGATCAATGGTCGAATGCAATATGTTATGCAACAAATCATGTGAATCGAATCATCTTAAGTTACAAATCAATTCTAATCTAATTATCCGGTGTTTCTAACCGTGCATGATGATGTAGTTTTAAGTTATTCGATACACCGTTGTCTAGTGTTGCCTTGAATCGGGCGGTGCACGAAGTCCCTTAAACCAACACCCATGGGGAGGTGCTTAACATCCGGATAACGAACATGAATGGTTCGCAGCCCTCGAGATCATTCATGCGTTGTATCACATTCTGTTGGGCAAGTCTAGGTGCTCTACATTCTATCATGAAGGTCATATAGGTCTTATCTTTACACCTAGCCTTATTCTTCATGTGTGGTTACGGCTTAGCCGTGTGTGTGCTACGGCTTGGCCGTGTGTGGTCTACGGCTTGGCCGTATTTGAACCGTAGAAGGTCTGTCATTTGCTGACTCTCAGTTATTTCAGAAATTGCACCCTGTATTGTTCTTCGACTTGGCCACGGCTGAGCTTCGGCTTAGCCGTAGGGCATTCCACGTCTTAGCCGTGCCCTAGCCGTAGAGGAAAACTGGGTTTTTCTCCTCTCTGGACTGTGAGCCGTAGGTGCTATACGGCTTAGCCGTACCTGCACGAATTCAATTTCCTGAAACCTGTACAGAATGTCTGGGAAGCATCCAAATTTCAATTTATCAAGGGAGATAGACCAAGTAGTAATCAAATAAGTATCAATGGGCTGTAAACACATGCTTTCCATACACATTAATGTGAGCTAACCAAAATCAAAGCATACCAACATGGGTTCTCACAACTATGGTTATACTTGCCTCAATTGGAGATCACTTGCACAATTGTAGTTCTCAAGTCCAAACACAACCTAACACAAGCAAAACCACATGCACGCATGAGGGATGGAGAGAAATCAAAACACAGACACACCAAGCAACGATGGAGACAAGAGGGAGAAGAGATGGAGAAAGGAGATGAGAGAATGGAAAGGTTTCCAACTCACCTTTCATGCAAGAACCTCACAATAGAGCTTGATCAATGGAGAGAAATCAAGTGAAGGAGGGAGAGAGAATTCCACATGCAGTTGAAGAAACTTGAGAGAACGAGAGAGAGAAATCCAACTTGTCGATCATGTGAAGTTATATAAGAAATGGGTTGTCTAAATTGCAATGAAGGCCAAGTGAAAATGCTAATTTCAGTTTGAGTCAAATCCCGGTCCAATCGAATCATACGACCTCGGTTGCAAATGACGTAGTTACGAAAGTTAACGGGCTCAACGAAAGACACGTGTTGACATCAAGATGATGCAAAAATGACCATGTCTAAGAAAAGCTAAAATTACGAAAAAGGGCTTGGTCTACTTAATCCAGGTCAAACTCAACCCAACTACCAATCCATGACCCGTAACGAAAATAAAACACAAACAAAACACGATTAGCAATGAAAACAAGATTAACTAACCGCTAAACGAGGTCAAGCTGGGTCGGAGTGTTACAGTAACCCAGGCCCGTTTGCTAGATTCCTAGAATCCGAAGGTATTGTTGCCCAATATACAATGCCTGGAACACCTCAGCAGAATGGAGTGGCTGAAAGAAGGAATAGGACTCTTTTAGATATGGTTAGGAGTATGGTTAGTAATACATCGTTACCTGCATTTATGTGGGGTGACGCACTAAAGATGGCCATGTACATTTTAAACAGAGTTCCTACTAAAGCAGTTCCTAAAACTCCTTTTGAGTTATGGACTGGGAGGAAACCCAGCTTAAACCATTTTCGAGTTTGGGGATGCCCATCTGAAGTGCGGGTTTATAACCCACAAGAAAAGAAGTTAGATCCTAGAACAGTAAGCGGATATTTTATTGGATATCCAGAGAGGTCTAAAGGGTATCAATTTTACTGTCCTAATCATTCAATAAGAATAGTTGAGTCCAATAATGCTAAGTTTTTGGAGAATCTTGAAAACAGTGGGAGTTCTGAGGCTAGAAATATTGAATATAAGGAGATTAGAAATGAGCCTCAATCCTCTTCTCAAGGTGGATTAATGATTCCACTTGATATAAGGGTTTTCCCAGAACGATCTGTTATTCCGATTCCTCAAGATACACAACCAACTTTTGAAATACAGTCACCTGTTATTGAAGAACATCCAGAGGAATTGAGAAGGTCAACTCGTACGAGAAGACCAACTATTTCAGATGATTATGTTGTGTATCTCGAAGAATCAGATATTGGAATTAAAGAAGATCCAAAGACTTTTAGAGAGGCAGTAGAAAGTAAAGATTCTGATAAGTGGTTAGACGCTATGAATGAAGAGTTAGAATCCATGTTTATAAACAAAGTTTGGGATCTCGTTGAACTACCTGAAAGGTCCAAAACAGTTGGTTGTAAATGGGTCTTTAAGACCAAAAGGGACTCTAAAGGGAAAGTTGAACGATTTAAGGCCCGACTTGTAGCTAAAGGATTCACTCAGAAAGAAGGTATCGATTATCATGAAACCTATTCTCCGGTGTCTAAGAAAGATTCATTTAGAATTGTTATGGCACTTGTAGCTCATTATGACCTAGAGCTATATCAGATGGATGTAAAAACTGCTTTCTTAAATGGGAATCTAGATGAAGAAGTGTATATGGAACAACCGGAAGGGTTTGTTCAACAAGGTACTGAAAGGAAACTGGTTTGTAAATTAAAGAAATCGATATACAGACTAAAACAAGCTTCCAGACAATGGTACTTAAAATTTAATCATGTTATTACATCTTTCGGTTTTACCGAAAATCCAGTAGACCATTGTATATATCTCAAGGTCAGTGGGAGCAAATTTCTTATTTTAGTCCTGTATGTAGATGATATTTTACTAGCCAGTAATGACCTAAGTATGATTCGAGAAACTAAAATATATCTTGAGAATAATTTTGATATGAAAGATATGGGTGAAGCAACCTTTGTATTAGGAATCGAGATATTTAGAGATCGATCTCGAGGATTACTTGGGTTGTGTCAAGAAGCCTATGTCAAAACTATTCTCAAACGTTTCCGAATGGAAAGTAGCAGACCACAAAATGCACCCATTACTAAGGGAGACAAGTTTAGTAAGGATTAATGCCCCATGACTGACTTAGAAAAGTTAGAAATGAATAAATATCCCTATGCAGAAGCAGTAGGATGTCTAATGTACCTACAGACTTGCACGAGGCCAGACATTAGCTTTGCAGTCGGAATGCTCAGTAGATATCAAAGTAATCCCGGTTTGCCTCATTGGGTAGCTGTCAAGAAAGTGATGCGTTACCTCAATGGAACAAGAGGATATATGCTCACATATCAAAGATCCAATCAACTGGAGGTCATTGGATATTCAGATTCAGACTTTGCTGGATGTCTCGATACAAGGAGGTCAACATCAGGTTACATTTTTCTGTTGGCCGGCGGGGCAGTATCGTGGAGGAGTGCAAAGCAGACGCTAATCACTCCATCTACATTTGATGCAGAGTATGTGGCATGTTTTGAAGCCACATGTCACGCATTATGGATGCGTAACTACATCATGGGACTTGAAATTATGGGCAGTATGTCTGAACCGATAAAGATTTACTGCGACAACGACGCTGCTAGGCGTTTCGCTCAAAATGACAAGTGTTCCAGTAAATCAAAGTATCTGGAAGTAAAGTATCTTGTACTCAAAGAGAAAGTGCGAGATCGTTTAGTGTCAGTTGTTGGAGCTCCATCGAAGCTCATGATTGCTGATCCATTGACAAAGGCATTGGCGCCAAAGGATTTTAAAGACCATGTAATAAATATGGGCTTGAATGAAATGCCTTGTAAAGGTCAATGATGTATGACACTTAATGTATTGATCAAATAAAGAAACGATTTTGCAATTCTTACTTTGTTATGGGCTCACATGTGGTAATTGTAAAATAAAGTAGGAATATAAAAGCATTATGACATTACAGTTCCCATTAAAGTAAGTCATATTAAAGATACTTATTAAGTGCTGGATTAGGCGAGAATATTAATGTTGTGATTGTGGAAGGAAGCATATCACTTAAGATGTGTAACCGCTACAGTTCGCATTAATAAACTAACCTTATCACAGATTAAAGGATCTTAACATTAAAGTTAAATGAAAAACCGGTATTTTCAAATGATGCGCATCAGTTAGAGTTATTTCTTTCAAAGTTTTTCTTATATTTGCAACAGTTTTATAAAATAAACAGGAATTAATGGTGGTCATATGGACCAAGTGGGAGATTGTTGGATATCATGGGTGGTGGCCCACATGACCACCACTCACTTTGATATGTTCAAAGTATATGTCTTCCACTAAAGCCACGTCCCTGGAAACTCTCCAGTCGTGCGATCATGGAAGGCTTTCCGTTGATGGGGAGGAAAGCATTAACGGAGTCTATAAAAGGCATTGGGAACTCTCTCATCTTTACACATACTATTACTGCTTGGCATTCCCATCGATCAGCAGGCATTACGAGAAGACTGAGAGAGTTAAAGTTACGGATCTCCTCTTCGTTTCGCGATGGATTCAGGTATGCCCAATATTGGTTGTTTTTCATAATGCAAATCGATCCGTCAAAATGCAAATCCAATCGGTTAAAGTTTTTCCTAAGGGCCATTTATGCTTACAGTTGTTTCAGGTTTTGTTGTGCAGTGTTTTTATCTCATATTTAATTGTGGTGATGCTTTATTTCCACAATTTATTTAGGCATGGAAGGAGGGCCTAATTTCAATGTATTTCATAAAATTTTTTAGGAGCATTTGCATGTTCAATTAATTACATTACACTAAGTTGTAAACAACAGAAGTTGCTATAGGTTGTAAACAGATTTATTTTGTTGAAACCTCAGTGCTAAATCATGTCTCATTTTTCAAGAGAAAACAGTTGCAAAGGGAGGAGCATTTCTTGCTCAAAGAGATTGTGCTCATTCAGTTCCATTTTGTCACGACATAATTATCTCAGTCTAAATCAGTTTCTTATTCAAACTCATCCTAGTCAGTAAAAAGAATTTCTTATTCTGTTATCAAAACGACTTAAACATGGCTCTCTTACAGGATGTGGATGCAGAAGTGGGTGAAATCCAGAAAGCGATGGGGGCGCAAGTGGATGTGGCCTTCGACTGTGTTGGCTTTGGCAAAACAATGTCCACAGCATTAAATGCTACTCGTGCAGGTGGAAAAGTTTGCCTTGTAGGACTGGGTCATTCTGAGATGACTGTTCCTCTTACTCCTGCTGCTGCAAGGTATTTTGTCTCCCATTGTGTACTTTACAAAGAAATTACTGGGTACTGCATCATAGCAGATGTACAGTTTGATCTGCAATCCTGATGTAGACATTTGAACCTCTATGGTCACAGTTTGTGGCTGTTCCAGAAACATCACAGGTTAGAAGATGGTAGCATTCTAAGATTGGTTATGCGGAAACTGCAAATTAATGGGTAATAACAGCTACAGCTATGCTGAGTGACCAGCCAAAGGCAGAAAGTTTACATCTTCTAATCTGGTTGGTTTTTCAGCCATCCTCCATTTATACCCATTGAATTAAATGTCTGGATCAAAAGCCATGTGCCCCCCATGGATTTCTAATTAAACATTCACTGCAGCAGATTAGGACCTAGAAAACTTTCTTTTTCTTGCCTGGTTGATCATCTTTGTTGAACAAACAAAGAATTGAGTAAACATTTATTGATTTAGAGTTTGCATACTACATCTAATGGCAGGGAGGTTGACATTGTCGGCATCTTCCGCTACAAAAACACTTGGCCTCTTTGCCTAGAGTTACTGAAGAGTAGAAAGATAGATGTCAAACCTCTAATAACACACAGGTTTGGATTCTCACAAGAAGAAGTAGTAGAAGCTTTCGAGACTGGTGCTCGCGGAGGTAGCGCCATAAAGGTGATGTTTAATCTATAAGTAGTTGTCTCTAGATTTATGTTTTCTAGTATGTATGATTCCCCTCTTTCCTAATCCACAATCAGGAAGGCTGCTTCCATTAGAACAATGAGTGCAGGGATCTGGTTTCTCCATTTCTAAAAGAGTGCATTGTTTTAACTGTTAAGTTTATAATTTGAAATAAAGTTGCCTGAAAGGTTGTATGCTTGTTCTTTCTCCGTCTTCTTTTACTTAATGTACTTGTAAATTCTTAAATTTCCTTTTGATTGGTCACTGGTTGCAACATTATTATTTAGCTTTCTTCCCAAATTGATCAAATTGTTATAATCCAGCCATAAGATGACTTTGTAAAATAATTTGTATGGATTTTCCTCCAATAAGCACCCTCCATGTGGAACCCACTATTTTCAATCCAAGCCAATCGCCTACCACCCCCTCTGAATGTCACAAATCCTATGGTATTTACATGGATTCGAATAAAAATGACAATTCGATTAAATTCGTCAGAAAAAGGGTGTCTTTTGAAACCATTAAAATTGAGGGCCGTGCATCAAGGTTAAAATAATATGACAAATTTGAAATTTTACAAACAAGTCTGCCCCCTTAATTGGATGGGACACAAGGTGGCATGCACAATAAGGGGTGCGAGGGCAAGGGAGCCCCATTTGTGTAGTTTGTCAATGAACATCAAGTTCAAATGCTTGGACCACTATAATCATCCATTTGCTCCTTGAGTTGGATGAATAGAGTTGCCCGGTCGTGAATCTTGATAAATATTACGGGTTTTGACTGTGCAAGAGACCTTAAACTTTGATTTAATGGGCAAGGTGTTGACCATTAAACTTTTTTTTATATAGGAAATTGACCATAAAACTTTTATCAAACAAGTGTTTGTACAAGAAAGGACATTCTAAAATGAACAAAATTACCCTTTCAACGAGGCCGAATTCCTCTTTTTCTACATCGTCGTCTCATTTCTCAGCACTTATATAAAAATTTATATAAAAAAATATTTTCACACTTTCCATTATATGCCAAACTAAAAATTTTTAAATTGAGACCATGTTTGGGCCATCAAAAACAAAACCATATTCGTCACTACAAACAAGGGCAGACCAACATTATCCACACCTGGGGCAGTCACCCCATGTTGGATCAAAAAATGTGTAGAACGTTGTATGAGCCAGATGGCCCATGCCCATTCTAGTAAAGTTGTCGCCCCACCTCTCTTTAGATCTAAAATTGTTCTCGTTTGCCACACGTATTCCAGTAAACCTCAAAACCCTCCTCTCAATTGTTCTCCTTATTCCCTTTCATGTTCTGGTGTCAACACAATCGCACGACACGAAGCCCTCTATCTCTCTCTGTCAATCTATTCTCTCTTCGCTGATTCTCTATTCTCCTTCTTCCTTCTCATATATATTTACCAATAATACCACTGTAAGTATTTTTGTGTTGGCAAATTCATGGGTTAGACAAAACTTGAGTCTATTAGTGTTGTATTTTACATATCTTTGAGTGCGGACTTCGCCGGATGCACTGAAGTGAAGAAATAGAAGAAAAAGCAACAAATTGAAGTAGTTTTCTAAGGACAACATGAATTAAAAAGGTCATATCTCACAAACCGAAAGTTGGATATGGGCATGCGACCTACCATTAGAAAGCTCGTTTCGAGAGGGTTCCGTAGAGTTCAAGATCACCTCAATTGGAGCTTAAACGAAAAAGTTATGGCCTCTAGAAGTTTGCAGAAAAATGCTGAAATTTTCACCCAGACAAAACCTTAATCCGACCGATCGGGCTATTTATCCAACCGATCGGGCAAGTGAAAAAAGTGTACCAACTTGCGATTTTTCAGTCCGAATTAAAGGGGAACTTGCCTATTTAATGTCAACTCCTTTCTTGATCGAATTATACTTATGAGGCACGAATTAGAGGCCATAAAAAGGTTTTCTCTCAACTCTAAGGTGTGGAACACAGATCTCAATATTCTAAGAATAAGATTGCTTGTTCGAGATCACCTTCTCTAGAGTTCTTTTATCGGAGAGTTGAAGGGCTGAAGTTCTGCTTTAGAGATCTTTGTCTTATACTTCTCTGAGTGTAAAAGAGTGCTTTGGGGAGTCAAGTGCTACATCTAGAAGACGTCTATGTGCTTGGACCTATCACAGAGAATGACAGGGGGTCATTGCAGCAGAGAGCTATGCAAGGGAATCATAAAGTCCTTAGGTTGAGGGACAACTGGATAAGAGTTGTCAGTATTTTCTTATAGCTGTAGTATGATTCATAGTACTTGATTCTTGATTGTGGTTTTTTTCCCGGTTTGGGTTTCCACGTAAAATCTGTGTCTTCTTGTGGTGTGTGCTTGTGGTTTGATTTTTTTTTTTCAGTGCGTGGTTGGTTGTTAGCACACATAATATTGAAATTAATTGAATTAATCCATTCTAAAGGATCTGTCCCCAAAAACCTTCAACCACAAACTCTATACAAATAAGAGACAGTGATGATGAGATTCAACCTTTGAATCAAAACTGTGGGATAAAATACCTTCTTACATATGGATACAATGAATGGAATCTTTGAATTGTACTTTACTTCTTGACTTGACTCCAGCTTTTGGAATCAAACTTTGGACATGCAATGAATATGTGTTTTTATCCTTATCAATTATGAGATATTTCTATTTTAGGTGCTCTACTCTCTCACCATCACAAGATCCCAAAGCACAAAACTTGTTTTGTCCTTCTTAATAATTAAATATACATAAACAAACATAGCATGTTAAAATGTCTCTTTTAATGGATTTTGGTTTTATAGCTAATTCTTATTATTGAGATATTTGGTTTGTATAATGTTATGGGTCTTTCTACTCTGATGTTTGTATTGATGGGGTTTGATTTATGATTGATATATCTTCCTAGGTTTCTAAATTTTGGGTTCTTTGGGGTTTTTTTTCTAATTTATGATTTTTTTAATTTTTGGATCATGTTGTTTGATTTATTTGTTGGGTCTTGAATTTTAGCTACTTTATTTTTGCTTTCTTACTAGATTTTTGTTTTTTGAACCACAATATGATGTTCATGGCTATGCTAACAATTTTCATCTATAAGTACAATACAAGTGGTCTTATTTTGATTCATATGATAAAGGAATGATCTCTTAGGAGGTTAAGAAAACAATTAAAGAGGTCTATTTCCATATGATAGTGATAATTACATTTTTCTAATTCTCTAGAGTTCTTTATTGTTGTTGTAGTGTGGTTGCCAAAATGATCTCCATCTCATTGGGCCAAATTAAAAACTGATTTTTTGAGGAATTAGTTGTTGTAGTTAAAAAGCTTGTGTAGGAATTAAGTATTGGTAGTAAGATGTGGATTTTTTATACTTAATTTGCTTGAAAAATAAAATAAAATAATAAAAAAATTATGTCTTAAACTATGTAGTAAGTGATGATTATTCGTAGTTAGTGTTGAGTATTAATTATTGGTAGCAAACATTATTTTTGGCTTTTTTAATTGACCATCATTTGCCCCACCTAAATAAAAATCCTGAATCCACCATGGTTCACAAAGTGCTCCACCAAAAAACACTTTTGACAACTGCCACTATAAGGATTCCAGCATATTCAAGAAAAGAGAAGAAAACTAAAAAGTGAGTTACCCATTTTTAGAAGTCCTAAAATATCTCCTGTTACAAGAAAAGAGGTTGATGAAAGACTAAAGTAAGAGGAAAACATAAGGAAAAAATGGAAAACAAAAACCTGCCTGTGGAAATGGGTTCCTTGGGGAAGATGAGAGAAGAACGAAAAGTTTTTCTATGATATAATTAGAGGTTGGCGAGAATGAGAGTAAAGGTTTAAAAAAAAAGTACTTTCTATGGAAAGCAATCCACCAAGGTCAAAATTCTTAATTCACCTCACAAAAATCCAGCAATTACTTAATCACCTCATCTCAAAATAATTCTTCAAATCATCAATCACAGCTTGTACAGGGTCAACATTCCCCATCTTATTGAAATTGTATAGCTGTACAAGATATACATGAATTGCACAAAATCTGTAATAGCCCATTATAAATAGAATAGAAAACCACCACTACCGTATGGTGAGTGTTACCATTTACAATACCATTGACTTCATCATCATATGGTATGAGAGCCTCAAACAGTGACCAGCGTCCATCTTGTTTCTACATTTTTTTTTTTTAATTTCTCTATCTTCACCATGACAACTTCATCCTCCACTCTACAAACCACCAAAATCCATCACCTCATCCATGTGAAACTTGACCGTCGGAATTTCCTGTTATGGCGCACCCAGTTCGTCCCTTTATCTAGCGATTATGATCTCCAAGGGTACATTGATGGGTCCCTTTCATGTCCCCCTCGTACCCTTCCGAGCGAGAAAGGCGCTAAAGGCTCAACGGATCTAAACCCCGCTTACATTGCTTGGCAAAAGCGAGACCAAGTGTTGCTCGGTTAGGTCCTCTCCTCACTTTCAGAAACACCATTGGCCCAAGTATTTGGCCTCAACTCCTCGCGCGCCGTCTGGCTTGCACTTGAGAAGCAATATGCATCTCAATCTCGTGCCCGAATCATGCAGATTCGGCGAGAACTGCAAACAATCCGCAGAGGCAACATGTCAATAGTGACTATTTCCAAAACGCCAAGCAACTTACTGAATCTCTTGCTGCCTCAGGCTAACCAATGCCTGATGCCGATTTTCAACAAGCCATTCTTAATGGACTATTGCATCATATTTTCTACAAGCCATTCTTAATGGACTTGACACAGCATATGATGCTATAGTCACAACTCTTATAGCAACAATAGAGGATACCTCCATGGATGACTTCCAGGCTCATCTCTTAGCATTTGAGATGCGTCTTGATCATCACAATGCAGTTATCAATTCTGCCACACGCACTGCAAAAATGTTGCCACTCGAAGAAACAACCATCACGCATCCTCCCGTGCAGGAAGATCTAACCGTGGCAGAGGACAAGGTCGAACTAGATCTAAATCACCCACCAATAACCAGGCTAATAATCAGGTTGGTCCTTGCCAAATCTGTAATCGTAAAAATCATATTGCCAGCACTTGCTGGTATCGTTGGTTCTACTGGTCCTAATCGCACTGCATACATGGCCAATTCCTCTAACTTATGATCAAAATTGGAATCCCGATAGAGGCGCTACCAACCACGTAAGAGCCGATCTCAACAATCTCAGTCTACAAAATGAGTATACTGGCACTGAGCAAATTCGAATTGGTAATGGTTCTGGACTTCCAATCTTTAACATTGGTATGTCTACCCTCTCTACTAAACATGATACTTTTGTGCTCAAAGATATTTTCCATGTCCCACAAATTTCTACAAACCTATTATCAGTTTCTAAATTTACACATGATAATGATGTATTCTTTGAGTTCCATCCCAACTTTTTTCTTGTTAAGGACTAGCGCACGGGGAGAGTGGCTCTTCACGGGTCAAATAAAAAGGGTCTCTTCTGGCTTGAACGCGATGGTCTCTCCAATAAAACTTCATCTCCATCTGCCTTGATCAGTGAGCGAACATCAATGACCACCTGGCACCAGCCTCTTGGCCATCCTATGTTTCATGCAGTAAAAAATATTGTTGCCTCTCGGTCTCTTCCAATAAACAATAAAAGTGTTGATTTTTGTTGTCAACTAGGAAGAGGCCGCAAGTTGCCATTTTCTTATAGTTCTACCACTTATAACTCACCACGGTAATTAATTGTCTCTGATATTTGGAGAGCTGTACCCGTCACTTCACATGATGGATTTTGATATTTTATTCTTTTTTTGGATATTTTTAGCAGATATGTTTGGATATTTCCTCTTACAAATTGAGCGGATGCTCTCCAAAACTTTATTTTCTTCAAAAATAACATTGAAAATCTTCTTAATCACAAAATAAAATCATTTCAATCTGATGGTGGGGGCGAATATAAGAAATTTAAATCCTTTTTGAATTCTCATGGGATCACTCATCGCTTCTCTTGCCCCCACACTGCCGAACAAAATGAACTCGCAGAACGTCGCAAGAGACACATTGTAGAAATTGGGTTTACACTCATGTCATGTGCCTCCGTTCCTACGATGTCCTGGTCTGACGCTTTCCAAACTGCATGCTACCTTTTAAATAGAATTCCATCTCCAGTTCTTCAAAATAAAACTCCCACTCCACATGATTACCTCCATATGCGAGTGTTTGGGTGCGAGTGTTTTCCTCATCTTAGACCTTATAAACTCATTCTTCGCTCCCCACCGTAGTGTATTCCTTTGTTATGGTTCCCATCATAAATGTTACAAATGCCTTCGTCTTCCAACCAACCGCATATACATCTCACGTCACGTTATCTTCAATGAGGAGTCGTTTCCCTTTGCCGTGGCTGGACAACGCTCTCCACCGGTGCCAACCACCTTGCAACCTTTGCCGGCATCCCCACCACTCTTATTTCCATCCATCCAAAACCAAAAGGTCATAACCACATCACCATCTCCATCACCCAATCCTAACATCATCGTAGCACCTACAGTAACACCCAACCCAACATTTGCAAGTGTCGAGAATGCTATCCAAAGCTCCACATCAACATCCACCCAAGAACCAACCGACCAACCAACCAACTGATGGGGGAAAGGACCACAATCCATCACCAATTTGGACACTTTGCTTCAAAATAGAAGCAAATCAAAACAATATTACAGCACCTCATCATATGGTCGCAAGATCTAAGGATGGAATCTTCAAGCCAAAAGTATTAATATCTAGCAGACACCAACTATCTCATGAAGATTTAGGCATGGAACCAACCTGCTTTTTTCAAGCAAATAAGGATCCTTTGTGGCGTGCTGCAATGTATATCGAGATTAATGCACTTCTACGCAATGGCACATGAACTCTTGTCCCTTCTCATCCCCACATAAATGTTGTTGGTAGTAAGAGGGTTTTCGAACTTAAAAGAAAAGCAGATTGGTCCATTGATAAGTATAAGGCCCGTCTTGTAGCAAAAGGGTTCCACCAGCAAAAAAGGGAATTAACTATGGTGAAACTTTCAGTTTTGCAGTCAAACCTTGCGCAATTAGTACAATTCTCGCAGTTGCTAGTTTCAAAAGGTTGGCTGCTTCAGCAATTGGATATTCAAGATGCCTTTCTTCATGGCATCCTTCGAGAAGCAGTGTACATGAAATAGCCCCTAGGCTTTATTGATTTTCGATTTCCTAATTATGTGTGCACTTAGACAAGTTCCTTTTTGGGCTCAAACAAGCACCTCAAGCCTGGTATAATCGCTTAACCACATTTCTTCAACAAATTGGCTTTGTTGGATCCAAAGCAGATACTTCGTTGTTTATTCAACGGACTTCAAAGAGTATGATCTACATTTTACGTTGATGATATAATTATTACAGGATCTAATGTACATCTTACCAAAGAAATCATCATTCACCAACAATCTCAATTTGTAATTAAGGATCTTGGACCTCTAAATTATTTTCTTGGTATTGAAGCAGTGAGAGACACCAAAGTTCTTTTTCTCTCACAACGTAAATATATTATTGATTTACGGCATAAAACCAGGATGGAACGTGCAAAGCCTCATTCCACTCCTATGTCTAGCACCTCCAAACTCTCAAAATTTGGTGGATCTAATTCAGTGATCCAACACTCTATTGCAGTGCAGTGGGTGTAGGGAGGCAGCTGTCAGGATCCCTAGATATTGTGCATAGATCAGTGCAGAAATAACTTTAAATGATGATGATTCAAAAACCATACTTGCGAAATCTATCTGATTTGACGTTGGTTTTACAGCAATCCGAAAATCTCAAGACTTTATACTGTATTCTTCTATACTTGTACTCGCACCAGAGTACGGGCCTCTTTTGTGAATTCTCTTTACTTTAAAAAATGAGATTTTTCTTGTGTGTTTTATTTAGAGAGTAATAGCACATATTTATAGGCTACAATAAGGACCTTAAGAAGGAAATAAGGAAAAGTCTTTTTATGGAAACAGAAAACTCTAATTCAACCCAAATTAGAATCCTAGTTCCATTAATTACAATTTAGTCTACTAGAGAATTATGATTGCACTCTTGTCCTTATTCTCAAAATAATATTTCAAGTTTCTTGTTATTAAATACTTATTAATCTCCCAACGTTAAGATTTCAGATATCCATCGATTAAATAATTACTGACACTTATAGTTAATCGATCTCGTTCTATTGTTTTGAAACTTTACACTTAACTTATTTAATATGTCAAACACAAAGTCTACCTTAAGGGTTTGACATAATCAAAACTTATAAGCTTCATCAAGGGGTATCATCAATCTCTATTATGGAAAGTGGATTTCGTCAATAAACTAATATGTACCATACACATAGTGTAGTCATCCAATTTACTGAGATTATTGACCTATAGAAGATCTCACTCCTTTGTTAATCAAAATGCCAAACATTAAATGTATGTGTCTTGTCACAACCCAAGCCCAAGAATCCAGGGATTAGGAGAAAACCTAATCTGTGATACACATACTCCCGTATATGTACCCCTAAACCTGGTCTACGTGCAGATATACAAGGGATCTATCACACGTGCAATCTATGTATGCGGAGTTGTAAATAGTATCAGTGCATAAATAGTGTAACGAGATACAATGAACATAATCACTAGGCAACATGGATGCCACAAGCAATACATGAGAGAAGAGTCAACACATACGTATATAAATACATATACAAATACATATGCAATAACGGACATGCAAGGCGCTCACTGGAGCGGATCAATCACACTCACTCCCCATCCCACTGGGGTCTCTAGGATCACCTCTGAAGTCAAGCTGATCTTCGAGGGATCAAAAATTGACTCTGATCCTGAAACACCAAGAACAACGAGTGAGTACGACGGCTCAGTAAAGTATAAACAACATAAAGGTAACACGTGCTGTGTCTAATCAATGACAGGTAATCATATAAGATAGCAATTTCGTATACTAGGCAAATCGTGCAATGAGTAAAGCATGTCATACGAATCAATAACAAACATACTATACTAGGTGGCTACTACATATGCCATATTCTCCTTATGATGAGCAATCAAACATAATGAGAACACCACGGGCCATATGGGTCTCGGTTTCCTGGGGTCCGGAACCCCTAAGACGGTAGCACACTACAGTGGCAACAATCAGTAATACGCCTAATGTCAACCCTGTCGGGTATCATAAGGCTGAGACTTAGTAGTGCCAAACAGAAAAGATCAGTCAAGTCATATGATGCACGTCAATCAATGTCAGTCAGTCAGTCAGACAATGCAGTATACATATCGTGACATATTACAAGCAAGCAGTACAGTGCGTGCATCACACGAGACTCAAGTACGAAACAAAACACAAGTCATATCATGTGGGTCATATTAAACAGGTCATAACAAGGTACAATACTTATACGTGTATACACAAACCCCACATGTCAAGCGAGTCATATAGGAGTAACATTCAACATCTAAGCAATGCAACAAGTAAAAAGATGATGTATTGTCTATGTCAAGTCCATGATATCCAGAGTACCATAAAATGTGTCAAGGCTTATCAACTCGCGTGAAAGTCAACAAAGCAAATTGACTAAATCAAAGGTATGATAAGGGCCAGGCGAATCATACAGTATCGCATTAATCATAAAAAAAGGCTTATCAGCACATTAGTCACTACGGATAGCATCGAACATGGGAGTCCACTGTTTCCGCCCAGGATTTACCATGGACAAAGCCCTCTGGGAATATCCAATCATTGTCCCAGTGCAGAACACGTATAAGAGGGCAAAACCAACGTCAATATGCAATGCAGATCGGATTATCTTGCAAGAATCACGATCTTTACTAACCAACCCTAATTTAGTTATCCCTTGTTACTAACCATGTATGATGATGTAGTTTTAAGTTATCTAATACTCGGTTGTTCTTCCTTTGGTGTCTCATTGTATAAATAAGAGCATCAGAATCCCTTAAACTAATACCCATTGGGAGGTGCTTAACAAGCGGATAACACTTATGAATGTATCTCAGCCCTCAAGACCATTCATGATATGCATATATTCGGTCATTAGTGTAGTTCATCTATAGGTCTCCATAGGTCTCCAAGTAGTATAGAATGGGTCAGGAGGTTATGTGCATTCAATTTTCTACGAGTCTACAGGTAGCTTACCCAACTGATCGGGTAAGTAACCGACCGGTCAGATCCCATCCAGAACCAAAATCCGACCGATCGGGGTTCAGGACCAACCGATCGGTCTTGAAACTCCCTGATACGAACAGAGTCGTTCATAACTGACGCAAGGCTAGAAGAACGATGAGAAATCTAAGTCTTAAAAACCTGTTAAGTCTGACATGATTTGTAACACACACGAGTGTGAGGTCTGTTGACCTATAAAAATTGCAAACACTGCAGCAAAGACACCTTATCTCAGCTTAATTTAGGCTACAAAGGTTATCTGTAGATCCTGGGGGATCACTGTGAGAACCGGCATTCCATGAAGATCAAGGTAGCTGGAACTCTCAGAGGAAGTTCAAATTTCAGGTTGAACAGACATCATCGAACTCAAAAGCCACAAGCATGTCAGCCTGAGGTCAGTTCCCCCCAAGCCAGGGGGTCACTGACCAAAGTCCTGCTTCCCGATGTCCAAAATTAATGAAATTTAGACGCGAAGCTTCAGTCATACTCAGAAGATACTTTGCAAATTTTCAAGATGAAAAGATTCTGTCTGGCCTAAATTTCATTACATGTCAGTTTAGAGGACAGTAATCCCGAATTTGGGGGTCATCGGCTAAGATCTTACTTCCAGAAGGCCAAAGCAAATAAAATTTGGAACAAATGCTCAAAGAATGCCCCAAGTTATTCTTCCAAAGTTTCAAGTCAAGGGGAGGCTGTTCGGATAGAAAACAGGCTAACTATCTCAATGTGGAGTGAATAGTGACCTAACGCATGCAATGAATAGGTTACTGTTCGAAATCCTACTTCCTCAAATCCAAACTGCATGAAATTTGGATGAATACTCCAAGATGTTCTTGACGTCAGTCCCTCCGAGTTTCAAATCAAACCGGGGTCATTTGGGCTTCAAACAGCTGAAACAAGGGCCCACTGTCATAAAAAGTCAACTGGGGAGTTGACCAAGTTCAGATGGTCAAACAAAGATGAAATTTCTGTGACACACTCAAAATAGTGTCAAGAAGTGTTCCTCCAAGTTTCGTGGCGATTGGACGTCGTTTGGACCCCGAACAGGCGGAAACAAGCCACATAAGCAAAAGTTCAAGATTGGGCCTTGAGAGTGACCGGGGCTCACAAACAAAAGGAGTTGACCAAGTTCAGGTGGTTAAACAGAGCTGAAACTTTTGTGACACACTCAAAATAGTGTCAAGAAGTGTTCCTCCAAGTTTTGTGGCGATTGGACACCGTTTGCGTCCTGAACAAGCGGAAACAAGCCACATATGCAAAAATCCAAGAATGGGCCTTGGGAGTGACCGGGGCCCACAAACAAAAGGAGTTGACCATGTTCAGGTGGTCAAACAGAGCTGAAATTTCTCTGACATACTCAAAATAGTGTCAAGAAGCATTCCTCCAAGTTTTGTGGCGATTGGACACCGTTTGGACCCCGAACAGGCTGAAACAAGCCACATATGCAAAAATCCAATAATGGGCCTTGGGAGTGACCGGGGCCCACAAACAAAAAGAGTTGACCAAGTTCAGGTGGTCAAACAGAGCTGAAACTTCTGTGACACACTCAAAATAGTGTCAAGAAGTGTTCCTCCAAGTTTCGTGGCGATTGGACGTCGTTTGGACCCCGAACAGGCGGAAACAAGCCACATAAGCAAAAGTTCAAGATTGGGCCTTGGGAGTGACCGGGGCCCACAAACAAAAGGAGTTGACCAAGTTCAGGTGGTCAAACAGAGCTGAAATTTCTATGTCACACTCAAAATAGTGTCAAGAAGTTTTCCTCCAAGTTTTGTGGCGATTGGACACCGTTTGGGCCCTAAACAAGCGGAAACAAGCCACATATGCAAAAATCCAAGAATGGGCCTTGGGAGTGACCGGGGCCCACAAACAAAAGGAGTTGACCATGTTCAGGTGGTCAAACAGAGCTAAAAATTGTATGAAACACTTAAAATGGTGTCAAGCATCATTTCTCCAAGTCTCGTGATGATCGGACATCATTCGGGCCTCAAACAATGGAAAATAGACCGCATATGCAATGTTCCAAAAGTGGGCCTTGTCCGTGACCGGGGCCCAATTAATGAAAAAGTTGACCAACTTCCTGAAGTCAAAATGGGCTGAAATTTTTATGACATGTAAAAAATAGTGTTAGGAAGCATCCCTCCAAGGTGGCAATCGGACTTCGTTTGAGCCCAAAACAAATGAAAATGTGCCACATGCGCAATTGGGCCTCATCCGTGGCCCAGCCTGCGGTCACGGACCTTCAAAGGATGTTTCCCACGATTTTGGGTGATTTCCCTCCACTCCTCTTCGAAATCCAACTCCCCACAACTGCTATTAACTCCCCAAAACTGCACAAAACTGATTGGGAGTCTATAAAAAGAGAAAATTTTGAAGAAACAAGGAAGACACACACACATAAGGAAGAAAAGTGAAGAAATTGAAGAAAGTCACTACCTAAGGCAACAAGAAGCAAGCTCCAGCAGTACTTCCACGACCATTGCCACCTTCTTTTCTTAGTTTTAAAGGTGAGCAAGAAAATTCAGAAGGAGAGAAGGAAGGGAAATTGCCAAAGTCCATACCATGTTCGTACGACGCCAATTTTTGAGAGGATGACATTGTCACCTCTATTTCTCTCATTCGTAGGGCTTCTTAGCCATTACAAGAGTTGTGAAAGAAGCCTCTCTAGGCCTCATTTTGTTCCTTGAAAATGATAGGGTCAAATGACACAACTCCGGCTTCAAATTTGCCCATTTCGGACTTGAAACAAAAATGCAGTCCGTAAGCACGAATGATGAGTTACAGCGGTTTCAATTGATTCCATGATAAAATGTGATCTTCTTGATGGTTGTCCACCGCTCCAAAGTCATGAGAATGGAGTTCCAACACTTGAAAGAAGTTCCAAGAAAGAACCAGCGCGAACAGCACAAAAAAACGGAGGCACAGGGCCATTGTCTGTCAGTGACCGTGATCCCCGGTCACTGGCAGGTTCCAGTGACCGCGGGTGAGTCACGGTCACTGGAAGGCCCCAGTGACCGCGGGTGAGTCACGGTCACTGGAAAGCCCTAGTGACCGCGGGTGAGTCCCGGTCACTGGAAGGCCCTAGTGACCGCGGATGAGTCACGGTCACTGGAATGGGGCAGTGACCGCGGGTCACGGTCACCCCCCATTTTTTTTCCCCTTTTTCATTTTATTCCACCTTATGTACATTTTCTTGTATTTTCCAAATTGTGATCACATCTAAGACTTGAGGGAGGGGTTGTAAATTTTCAAAATGTATGTAAACAACCTGCATCCCCGCAGTCAGGGCACTTGAACCCATGTAAACAAAAGGGAAATTAATGATGAACTGTAATTATTTCCCATTCTTCTTAAGGCTTAAAGTGCGTGAATGTCGGACCTTGATTCCGTAATTCATTTCCACGCCTACATTTTTAAGCGCGATCAGAAGATTGGCGCCGTCTGTGGGGAATTATATGCCCTAATTTGTGATCGAATTTGGTGAAAAATGCATGAAAGCGCTGAAAATTGCTGAAAAGTGTTGCTGTTGCACTGAAAGTGCCGCTGTTGCACTGTAACAGCTGCTGTTGCACTGAAAGTGCCGCTGTTGCACTGTAACTGCTACTGTTGCACTGAAAGTGCTGCTGTTGCCCTGAAAACTGCCGCTGTTGCACTGTAACTGCTGCTGTTGCACTGAAAGTGCCGCTGTTGCACTGTAACTGCTGCTGTTGCACTAAAAGTGCTGCTGTTGCCCTGAAAACTGCCGCTGTTGCACTGTAACTGCTGCTGTTGCACTGAAAGTGCCGCTGTTGCACTGTAACTGCTGCTGTTGCACTGAAAGTGCTGCTGTTGCCTGAAAACTGCCGCTGTTGCACTGTAACTGCAGCTGTTGCACTGAAAGTGCCGCTGTTGCACTGTGACTGCTGCTGTTGCACTGAAAGTGCTGCTGTTGCCCTGAAAACTGCTGCTATTGCACTGAAGTGTTGCTGTTGCACTGAAAGTGCTGCTGTTGCACTGTAACTGTTGCTATTTCACTGAAAGTGCTGCTGTTGTGTTAAAGAGTGCTGCTGTTTCACTGAAACTGCTGCTATTGTACTGTAACTGCTGCTATTGCACTGGAAACTGCCACTGTTTCACTGAAAACTGCTGCTAAAAGCCTGCGACCGGGCCACACGGTCACTTATCCATTTTTATGATGACAAAGGCTTAGTTAACCTCCAATTACACCCATACAAGACCTTTGATGTTTGCATTGGGTTTGAAAATATCATTAAAGGACTTTTGCACCTTGATGTGCATACACTTGCCATTTAATTGGAAGAATTTGCACGTTGATGTGCATAACTTGATTGAAGAATTTGCACCTTGATGTGTATGAACCAAATCATCACCCTTTTCACTTTAGAAGAGTGATGATTCAGTTCAAAGGGCTTCTGACCCATATAAAAAGTTTATTAAATCAGTGATAAGACCAACGACATTGTAATTATGCATTGTCCGGCGTCAACCACTGATGGATCTTGTGTGGTCATTGTGACAGTGGTGCAGGCTTGATCCTGTGAGCCCTATCCCTTTGATTGATCCAACCCTCTCTTGCTTATAAGTCTGACACAGATAGTCTAGATATGCTGCTGAAATTTTGGTAGTAAGGACTAGTCAGCATAGCGTGCTTTTAAGCCTGACTCGATAAACCCGAATGCTGCAGAAATTCTGACAGTAGGGATAGTCAGCATAGCATAATGAGATAGGATTTATGCCTATATCTAACCATTTCGGTTCAAAACCATGTTGGTCTAGATGGCATCTATAAACCATTCCGGCTAGCCCAAGAGGCAGCCATGTTGGTTATACTACTAATATAGTCTCATCGGCTAACTTTTTGCAGGAAACAGCATGGGTTCTTTGATCATTACTTTTGACGAAGCTAAAGAGAGATTGTTCAAAATCTCCATGGCTCAGACCACGAGGGCACCCAAAAGGGGCCGAATGAACACCAATGCTCCTGCATCAAGGGTCTCGGTCTTTCAAAGGCTTTCTACTCCTTCAAGCTACATGACCTCAACCCACGATGGGTCATCAGAAACCCTGAATCCCATCAAGAAGGCAAAGACTCCTAAAACTTGGGTCTCCAAATATGCCCAAAACCCCTTTGGAGTCTTTCATAAAGGTCGCAATGACTTAAAACACAAAGTGAGGTCGGAAGGCAATAATTTTCAGATCACCAAGCCTCGACTGGGGGCAAGGCAGGTTCGGTTTACGAAGAACAAAACGGAGATACCCGTTGGTTCACAGCAAGAGGCTTTGCAGACTACTAAGTCCTCATTTATGCATCCTAAACAAAAGGTACATCTCAAAAAGCAAACTACTCGCAAGCAAGCCCTAGCCCATGAAAAGAGTCAGAAGGATGTTGTTATTCCAAATTGCCATATGTGGTCACCACAGCCATGTATGCAGAAGTCCAGAAAAGCTGAGGAGAAACCCTTGGCCCCACTTGAAAAGAATGTCTTTTACCCTTTGACCCAGAAGGAGGGACGGAGGTTCGGCAGGATGTGCTTACCTTCTGTGATTGTGGCCCCATCACCATCACTTTCAACCCAGCGCCCATCATATGGCACTACAAACAAGAAATATGCTGAACGATTGGTCATCAAAAATTCGACCGATCTCGTTCAATTTAAAATTTTGCTTCAACAAAACGAGGGAGCAGAAGAAGAAAATTGAAAGAAATGCTGTTAACATCCTTTCACTTTCCACTTCCGACCCTATAGATTGGGAGCAAGTTGCTAGCACTTCTAGGCCATTAGTTGCTAGATTCAGAGATCAAACTCTAGCAGCCAGATTGGCCCAGCAAATAAAGAAGAGGGCTTTGGCTCGCTCCAAGAGACATGCTCGGAAGCAGTCACAGCATAGAATCACTCAAAAATGGGTGATTAAAGAAGATGAGCCAAATCTAACCTCCTCATGTATGGTCGGACCTGACTCAACCAGGAGAGTTACTCGGAGTATGGCTCGAACTCAGTCCCAAGATTCTGATTCGAACTTTCATTCAGATAGGACCTCTGACGATCATGGTTCTGATAAGGACTCAATAACTCTCCTAAATACCGAAGATAGTCAATCTACTCTTCCTACATCCTCTTACCCCCGTCAGTACACCGTATTTATGGCTGAAGGGAGTGGGACCGGTAATGAAGAGGATGCCGGTAGAGGCAAAGATGTTAGCGAAGAAAATGCTGACGAAAATCAAGAGAATGACGTCAATGATGTTGTCAAGCAACAAGGAGCTAAAATTGACCACCTGACGGCTCAATTGAAAATCTTAGCAGACAAACTGGGTAGTCCAGCTGAAACTCCTGTTAACTCTTTATTTGCTGATAGAAGAGAACAGGCAATGATCAGGAGAAATGCCACCAAAATTGACCTACTTACAGCACAAATCAAGGCACTAACAGATAAAGTAATCGCATCAGGTTCAACTCGAGGTGATCACTCCTCAATCCTTGGTTTCCACGCAGATCCTGAAAAACCTGTAACTTTTAAAGAAGTGGAGGAAATTTTAAACAAATCAAAAGTGGAAACCAGGATGAAGAAAAAGGGTATTACATCTAAATACCCTCCGGAGTTTGATTTGGTTCCATTTCCGCCAGATTACAAACTTCCGACTTTCCAGCCTTACCTTGGAAAAGGGTCAGCCTATCAGCATATAGTGCATTTTAAGTCGCTCCTTGGCAGTTTACCCGAATTGGATGCACTAAAAATAAGGCTGTTTGTTGGTACATTGAAGGGAGTTGCTTTCGATTGGTACAAACAATTGCCAGAACTCTCCTTCACTACATGGCCAGTTACAGAAGAAAAGTTTCTACTTCACTTTCAAGAAGAAGATCAAACGGTCACCTTCGCTATGCTCAGTAGTACAAAGCAAGGGGATAATGAAACTGCACAAGCCTTTATCAATAGATGGAGAGCATTGTCTTACAGATGCCTAGAACAACCATCTCCAAAGGCGACAATTGAAATGTGCAAAACCAATTTACGGCCAGAAATTAAGGCTATCATACTTAGTCATTAAACTAAGTCTTTGGCCAGATTGGTTGAAGTAGCCACTGATGCAGAGTTAACCCTGAAAGAAATTAGCCAGAAGAAAGCAAGTTCCTGAAAAATGGAATCATCATCATCTTCTGCTCCAAAACCAACTGTGTCGAAACCCCAAAAGAAGCAGGAGGTATTCAATGTACAAACCTCCAAACCGGTTCCTCAAAAACCACAGAATGGTAAGACGGAGCAAAACAAGAAAGAAGAATATGAAAAGAGGAAGCAAACTAAGTACCCTTTTGACGGGGACATTGAAGTCATCTTCCAAGCATTGATGGAGAACAACAAGCTCGAGCTTCCACCCATGAAAAAGCCAGAGCAAACGGGTCGTATTAATGATCCAAACTATTGTGCATACCATCGGATGGTATCTCATCCTTTGAAAGACTGCTTTATCCTAAAAGAAAAGGTCAATGAAATGTGGAAAAATAGAGTAATAACATTTGACCGAAAATATGATACGGCTCCAGTCAATATGATTTCCTTCGGACAATTTGCACCTGTGGCAATACCCGCTCCATCAAGGCCACCAACGGTCGAATTCCGGGTCATCAACGCACTACATAATGAACAGGGGTTGATACTTATCAAAGATTCTTCAGGGCAGGAAATGTGGGTTCACCCAGACTTAATAAATGATGAAGGATGGGAAAAAGTGAAAACTAAACCCACACCTGTGGAAAGAAGAAAGATCAAAAGGCAAATTAAAGGTCTCCAGAAAACTGCTCAAAAGAAACAAGAACAACAGTTTAAGCAGAAGAAAGACAAGGCGGTCGAGGCCCCAGTCTTAGAAAATCCTCCCAGATCAGTCAGAGGTTATTTTACTCTAGCCGACTACATCATTCCAATTCCAAAAGATGAGGAAGAACCAGCAATATCCAGCTGTAATCGGATATCATGGGATGGTACACCCCCTAACTCCGATGATGAAAATCAATGGTCGGATTACTCTGATCTTGAAGACGATCAATGGATCGATGATTATTTGGCTGATGAATACCCTTCTGATGAGGATGAGGATTTCGAACAAGCCTTTGACCCCGAGACAGGAACGCTTAATATCAAGCATGGTCTAAATACACTATCGGTGACCTTGTATGACATACACAGGCCAAGTTCAAGTGGCTTGTCGAATGATCCTCCTCTTTTTCCACTACCTCCAGAAGTTCATCCGGATCCACTACCATTAGTCGGGCACGATGAAGTTCAGGATCAGCAGACAGTTTTTCCTCCTTCTACGCCAGATGCTTCTTCCACATCTAATTCAGAGTTGATCTTTTCAAATGAAAATTCTGAATTAAGTAATCAGTTTGTCAGGGAACTTGGGTTACCGAAGAGACATAATAACCCTAGTATGAGTAATATTGTCGAGAATATCTCTGACTTTGAAGAGGAACTGTCAACGGTTCCTTCCCTGGTGGTTTTGAATGCTGCCATAGAACCCCAAACATCGCAGGCTATTCCTAATGGTGTAAACCAAGAAGTAGGCCTGGAAGAGGTCAACCAGCTTTTCATCGAACCAGAAGAAGTCAATGCCATAAGAAGAGACACACGACCAGAAATTGACAGAAGCAACATGCTTAGTGATGGCACTCGCTCTGGTCGTAACTATAGGGTCAACTATGATAAATCCTCTGTTCCTTCCTCTTCTTATGTAAACCCTTCGGGAGGCAATACCAATGTAAATGTAACTTCTCCAGAAGTAAATGATAATGCAAGGCCACCAGAGCCATTCACGTATGATGTTGTTGAACACCTTAAGCACATACCTGCACGACTCCACATTTTTTATCTCCTGCAGATGTCCAAGGAGACTCGTGACAACTTCATACGAGCACTACAGGCCTTGAATATTGAGAATCATACTCATATAGCACAAGTGCATCAAATAGAAAAGAATTATTTGAAGGCGAAATCCAAGAAGCCTCAAAAGCAATGCAAGGAGTGCCTCTTAACTCACAATGCTTCTAAAGCTACTATCTCTTTCACCAAAGAGGATCTCCTCTTGGGAAATATGAAGCATACGAGGCCACTTTATTTCACGGCCTACATCAAAGATATGCCTGTCCCAAGAGTTCAAGTTGACCCAGGGTCAGCTCTAAATCTCATCACAATCACGGCCCTTCAAGAGCTCGGTATTCCAGTGAGCAAGCTGTCTGCTACAAAGACTTCTATTCAAGGTTATGATGGGGAAGTCCAGGATCCGATTGGTAAAATCCGAATTCGATTCCAGTTGGGAGATTTAGTCTCAGAGGCCACTCTGCATGTAGTAAAAACTCGTGCTTGTTATAACATCCTCTTGGGGAGACGATGGCTTCATGATTATGCCATAGTATCTTCTACTCTTCATCAATGCCTTAAATACATCGACAATGAGGGGAAGGTACATCGAGTCTTTGTAGAGGAAAAGCCATTCAAAGGAAAAGAGGTTTATTTCACAGACGCAGCAATGTATCAAGAAATGCCTACAAAATCCAACTCAGATACAAAGAATGCTGCTGTGAATGATAATCCTGCAGAACCTTTCACTATTTCAGCAAAGAAAGTTGGTCAAAAATCTGATCTCCCCATAAAGTTGGAATGTGCAGGAAAATCTGCGGCAAAATGCGTAGATATCAAAGCTCCTTTGATAATTAAGGTGAAATCTGAAATCAAAAAATCAGATCCACCTTTAATCATATCTACAAAGCTATCAAAAGTAAAAGATGCGGAACATCAGAAGTTTTCATTTTCGGCCAACATGGTATCCTCGAGCTCTAATCAAGAAAGCAATGATATACCTCCCCCTAATAGGGGAATATCACCTATAAAGCCTGATTCTCCTATCACTTTTAGTCAATTGATATTGACATCACAGCAGAAGGGAGAATTAGCCGACAGGTACATTGATAGATGGCTCCGTTTGGCTGAAAGATGTGAAAATCCTCCACACTGCTCCGCATGGATTCACTTGTGCTGGGTAGGTTTTCGGCCAGCTCTCCGCAGCTTAACCATGGCAATGGAATTTCAAACCTTTGATGAGATGTCTCGAATTGTATCATCTCTCGAAGTGGCACTCCACCGGCTGCGCAGGAGGTCTAGAAGAATGCGTCCAATACATGTCATTTCAATGATCAGAGATACAGATTCTGAGTTGGATTCTGAAGACGCTGAAGAAATGAGCACCTTCGTGCATTCTATGGTAGACTGCAATCTTCCACTTATGCCATGACCTACTCCCTCTCACATTTATGAATTCGAAGGTTCTTGCTTTCTGGTACCTTCATCTAAGCAGTATAATCATCCGATTATTTTTCATCGGGCTGAAGATACTTCTCCACCAGATATCATTGACAAAATCAGTAATGAGGGAAAAATCCGGCTCGATATTTATAATCCTGTGGCCTGTAACATGATGAAAAATATGGGGTACAATCTCAAGAAACCTATGGGTCTTGGATTAACTGCAAATGGCATACGGGCTCCTTTGGATGTCTTTACTCCAGAGATGAAAGAAGATCTCCAGACAGGGGGCAGAATTGAGCAACTGCGTCATTACATAGGATATGTTCCTTACAGTAACATTCCTAAATTTAAACGAAGTGTTAAAGTTAGATCGGTAGTCTTCACTGAAGAATATGACTCGGATGACTCTCATGAAATTCCTGTGCTTCAAGATCCCGTTGACTGGGCCATTTTTCAGCATCCTGAGGGGGCAAGTGATGAAGATGATGCTGCATCACAAATCACTGACTATTAGCCACCTGAACTCAACGAGGAAATAAGCCCGTCCCAACATGTCCGCTGGGAATGCTTAGCCCTTGATGTAAAAGCCAAAGAGCCTAAAAAAACAAATCCTTGGAAAGGGATCAGGCCTTGGCTAAAACCCCCAACTGAAACCCCAAAGGGTTTCACAGAGTTAGAAACTTCCAATAACAATGTAGAAACACTTCCTTCTAATCCTCCAACTGAGGACCAAGTACAAGAAATAAACTTGGGAACCCCAGAAAATCCCCGACCTACCTTTGTAAGCTCTCAAATTAAAGGAAGTGAACTTGATCTGTATGTGGGATTCTTGCGAGAATTCATAGATTGTTTTGCATGGACTTATGCAGAAATGCCGGGCTTAGATCCAGAAATCTCCATACACAAATTAAATATAGCAGATGATGCTAAACTTGTAAAACAGGACCAAAGGAGGACTAAGCCTGAAATCATGGAGAAGATAGAAGCAGAAGTTCAGAAACTCAAAGGCGTTAATTTCATCCGTGAAGAACAGCATCCAAACTGGTTGGCTAATATAGTCCCAGTTACTAAAAAGAATGGACAAGTCAGAATCTGTATTGACTTCAGAGATCTGAATAAAGCCTGCCCCAAAGATGATTTTCCATTACCTATACCAGAAATAATGATTGACAATACTTTTGGGTTCGAAATAATGTCATTCATGGATGGCTTCTCGGGGTATAATCAGATCAAAATGTTCAAAGAGGATGAGAAACACACTTCCTTTAGAACTCCATTCGGCATATACTGCTATACTGTCATGCCATTTGGTCTCAAAAATGCTGGAGCCACGTACCAAAGAGCAATGATGAAAATATTCAAGGACTTACAACATAAATCTGTTGAATGTTATGTTGATGATTTGGCAATCAAGAGCAAGCATAAATCAGACCATCTCGCCGATCTTCGCACTGTCTTTGAGAGATTACGAAAATTCAATCTTCGAATGAATCCCCTGAAATGTTTTTTCGGAGTTTCTTCCGGAAAGTTTCTAGGATTTGTGGTGCGAAAAGGGGGCATTGAAATAGATCCCGTCAAAATCAAAGCCATATTGGAAATGCCTTCGCCGAGAAATTTGAGAGAATTGAAAGGATTGCAGGGAAGACTCGCCTACATCCGACGGTTCATTTCCAACTTGTCCGGAAAGTGCAGACCATTCTCCAAATTGATGAAGAAAGGAGTAGACTTTGTATGGGACAAAGCTTGTGAAAATGCTTTTCAGGATATCAAACAATATCTTACAAACCCGCCAGTTCTTTCAGCTCCAATTCCGGGCAAGCCTTTCATCCTTTATACCAGAGCTCTTGATCATTCCTTGGGAGCATTGTTAGCTCAAAAGAATGATGAAGGAAAGGAGGTGGCACTCTATTACCTGTCAAGGATGCTAGTTGGGGCTGAGCACAATTATCACCCAATAGAAAAAGAATGTCTAGCGCTTATGTTTGCAATACAAAAGCTGCGGCATTACATCCTCTCTAATGTGGTGTATCTGGTTTCCAATATTAATCCATTAAAGGTATTAGTGACAAAAGCCGGGGCATTGAGTGAACGTCTGGCCAAATGGTCCATCCTTCTTTCTCAATATGACATCAGATACACTCCTGCGAAAGCAGTAAAAGGACAAACTCTTGCAGATTTTCTAACAGAACATCCACTGTTAGAAGATTCTGAGTTCACAGACAATCTCCCTGATGAGTCAGTCTTCTTCGCTGAATAAACACGGCAATCCACCATTGATTCAGATCTACATTGGACCATGCATTTTGATGGAGCTTCCAGGACTAATGAACAAGGAATGCCAGTATCAGGGGTTGGAATTATTCTCTGCAGTCCAGGAAGATTTTATGTTCCTCACTCCTTTTCATTGATCAAGCCATGCTCGAACAATGTGGCAGAATACACGGCATTAATTATGGGGCTTGAGTTAGCTTTAGATGCTAGCATTAACATGCTAGGGGTCTATGGAGATTCACAACTTGTGATTAAGCAAATGAATCACGAGTATGAAGTAAAGAAGCCAGACCTAATTCCCCTTTTCAATAGGGCATATGAACTCAAACAGAGGTTTAAATCGATTGAGTTTCATCATGTTCCGAGATGCCAGAATGTCAAAGCAGACGCCTTAGCAAGCTTGGCAGCTTCAATGGCAATCCCTGAGAATGACAAGATGATATTGGAAGTTGTTGAGAGAAGACTTCTACCCCCACTCGATACTTACAAGGCAGTAGAAGATAGCTTCACTGTAATCAAAAATCGAATTTCATATTTCCAAAACTCATTCAGGGATTGGAGAGATCCTTTTATTGATTACATTCTGCATGGAGTATTACCAGAGAATCCTAAAGATAGAACCAGTATTCAAAGGCGAGCTCTCAAATTCCATTTTGATTTGCCCTCAAAAACTCTTTATCGCAAATCATACGATGGAGTTCTACTTCGATGTTCGTCCCCGAAAGAAGCTGAACAAGTTCTCAGAGAAGTTCATGCGGGCCTATGTGGTGCTCACCAAGCTGGACCAAAACTTCATGATCAAATTCGAAGATTAGGCTACTATTGGCCTACCATGGTGTCCGATGCTATTAATTTTGCTAAAAGATGCAATGAGTGCCAAATTCATGGTGATTACATTCACCAGCCTCCTGAACATTTGCACCCTACGACCACTTCTTGGTCGTTTGAATCTTGGGGAATGGATATAGTGGGAAAGATTAGTCCACCCTCAGAACGTGGACATCAATTCATTTTGGCTGCAACCGATTACTTCTCCAAATGGGCAGAAGCGGTACCTCTCACAGAAGTTAAAACTGATACAGTCCTTAGCTTCCTGAAAACTCATGTCATTTGCCGTTTTGGGGTGCCCAAACGTCTGTATCATGACAATGGCCCGCAATTCAATAATGATAAATTTTACAGATTCTGTGACAAATACGGAATCCAGTGTTGTCCATCTACAGTGCATAACCCCGCGGCCAACGGACTCGCTGAGGCTTTTAACAAAACCATTTGCAAGATTTTGAAGAAAATGGTTTCAGACAACAAAAAGAGTTGGAGTACCAGGCTTCCTAAAGCATTATGGGCTTACAGAACTACAGTTCGTGGTCCTACCAAATCAACACCGTACTCCTTGGTCTATGGTTGTGAAGCTGTAATACCTTTGGAAATTCAACTTCCATCTTTCCGGGTGGCTGTGATAAACAAATATACTGAAGAAAAGAATGCCAAACTCAGATTACAAGAGCTAGAAAGCCTTGATGAGAAAAGACTTGCCGCTCGACAAAGTATTGAGTTGTATCAAGCTCGTATGGCTGCATCTTTCAACAAAAAAGTCAAGTATAGAGCTTACAAGAAGGGAGATCTAGTCCTTGCAGTTAGAAGACCTATGTTTTCCACGCAATTGTCGCGAGGCAAGTTCGAACCTAAATGGGAAGGACCTTTTGCTGTCGACAAGGTTTACTCCAATGGCGCATATGCGCTCCTCACACTTGAAAGGGACAGATGCATGATGCCTATCAATGGAAAACTTCTCAAGAAATACTATACCTAAATGTCGTTGGTACACCCATGCCATGTACCTAAACCATGTACAGTGTACATTCTCACTCCTAACCAAAATCAAAATCCTTTGGTTTCGAGCCTTACCACCTATGACTCGTAATCAAAATCCCTCAGATTTGTATAAAATGACTGCGAGGATCAAGTCCTTCGACCCCTCTAGTCAAACCTTTGTTACTCGGATAATGTCCTTACAAGACCCCTTGTAACATCCTGCTATATAGATTAAGTCTTTTTGCAGACTCTATATAGCAAAACTCAGCTATGTAGAATAAGTCTTTTTGCAGACCCCATATAACTAATCCTTAGTTGTATAGAACAAGTCTTTTTGCAGACCCTATATGACTGCCTTCGGTTATATAGAACAAGTCTTTTTGCAGACCCTGTATAACCAAAATCTAAACAAAAACCAAAACCAAATCTTTGTCCTAAGGAATAAGTCAAGGATCCCAGGGAAAGCCTCACACATGGGCACCGGATAACATCCACTTTGTTTGACCCCTTTCGACGCCAAAAGGATCAAGTCATGGACCCTGGAGAAAGCCTCACACATGGGAACCAGATAACGTCCACTTATATGACTCCCTTATTTTTGATTTGTGGATCCAAAAGATTGTAAATCACACCCTCATACAAGTCTGAGAAAACCAAACCAAACAAACCATCCACATAAACCACATCAAACATCCACAGAAAATCAAACCAAACATCTATACCAATGACAAAAATAGAAAGGAAAAACATTTTCCATTGATATCCATTTTAAAGTTTGAATATAAAGAGTGAAGTCAATGTACACATGGCCCTCAGGGCTAATCAGAAAAAGCAAAACCATCGAATGGAAGGTGCAGCAGAGAATCTCAGTCCAGGAACTCCTCCAGTTTCCCCTTGGCATTTAGCACTTCTGCCATGAGGATGCGCCCTTTGTAGCTTGCATAAGCTGGGATGGCAGTACTAATGTCAATCTCGTCCAGTTTACTAGTTTCTCGGTGACAAAGCTTTAGCCCTCTGGAGCCACAATTTAACATCAGATGCTTTATTTGGGTCTTTCGGATCAAGCCCTCTTGTGGTCTTACCCTTGGCACGACTTTTAGGTGCCCCAGCAGTTGCAGTTGCAGGTGCTTTACCTCTTCTATCTGCAAAACAGATCAAAAGAAAGAAAAGATGGATATCAGTAACAATGATATGGAACTTCTCAAAAAAAAAAAAAAAATTCGGCAGCATCTCCCCTTAGTATAAGACCAAAAGCAGAAGGCAATACTCAGTTCTGAGACCAAGAATTGGCATCAAAGGCACACTTAAGTCTCAGAACCGAGGCTCCCGGTCTAAACAGATGTTCAAGTACCTTAAGACTTTTTCAGGGAGCAACAGGTTCGTGTTCAAGCACGAAAATGGCATTCTATAATTCCCACAGAGGCTCTGATCACAGAAAGTTAGATGCGTGTTCAGTGGTGTGCATGTTACTACTCAAAAAATAGGTGGATGTTCACTGTGACAACAGCAACAACAGAAAAAAAAACGGTCTCTGTTTTTCTCGGTCTCTCTCTCTCAGTTTTCTCTCTTTTCTCTCTTTTCTCTCTGTCCCGGTTTCTCTCTTTTCTCTCTCTCCCACTCTCTGTCTCACTCGGTCTCTTTTCTCTCTCTCCCGGTTTCTCTCTTTTCTCTCTCTCAGTTTTCTCTCTCTTTTCTCTCATTTCTCTCTCTTCCGGTCTCTCTCTTTCTCGGTTTTTCTCTCCCTTTCTCTCAGTTTTTTCTCTCTCCTCCGGTCTCTCTTTCTCGGTTTTTCTCTCCCTCTCTCTCAGTTTTTTCTCTCTCTCGGTCTCTCTTTTTTTTTCTCATTTTTTCTCTCTCTCCCGGTCTCTCTCCCTCTTTCTCGATCTTTCTCTCCCTCTCTCCCAATTACTGTCTCTCACGCGCGCACGCACCGTTGCGCTTCGTCTCCATTTTTCAGTCTCTGTATCCATGACAGCCCCAGGAACAAAAATGGATAGAGAGGGAACGTACTCCTGTTCATCACTATCTGCATCTATGGCATCTATGGTATCGGTGGATAAGGCCCTCCAAACGGTCCTTAGCGTTGCTCCTCGTCTGCAACCAGTCCAAGTGCCCCTCCAAGATGCGCTGGGTCTGGTCTTGGCCGAGGACATTGTAGCCCGCGACCCTTTACCTCCTTTTCCAGCATCCGTCATGGATGGTTATGCAGTAGTTGCTTCAGATGGGCCTGGTGAATATCCTGTAATTTCTGAATCAAGAGCTGGAAATGATGAAATTGGTGTGACTGTGATTCCCACAAATGTTGCATATGTCACAACTGGGGACCGATACCTGAAGGTGCTGATGCAGTTGTGCCAATTGAAAATGTTGAACAAATAAAAGACACTTCTAGTGGAGGAAAGTGTGTAAAAATATTGGGTGGAGATAGCCCAGGCCTCAATATTCGTCCAGTGGGGTTTAACATTGAGAAAGGTGCTACTATTATGAAGTCTGGTGAGCTAATAAGTACTTCTGAAATTGGCCTACTTACAAATGTGGGAGTAATGATGGTGAAGGTGTACCCAAGGCCAACAGTTGCAGTGCTTTCAACAGGGGATGAGCTTGTAGAGCCTGCAACTCAATATCTAAGCCATGGCAGATTAGAGACTCCAACCGTTCTATGCTTCTGGCTGCTGCTGTACGACAACATTGCAACACAGTTGATCTGGGCATTGCTCATGACAATGAAGAAGATCTTGAAAGGATTCTCGACTATGCCATTTCTGGTGGGATTGACATACTGTTTACTTCTGGAGGTGTTTCAATGGGAGATAGAGATTTTGTCAGGCCTTTGTTAGCAAAAAGAGGGACCATCCATTTTAGCAAAGTTCTCATGAAGCCTGGAAAGCCATTAACGTTTGCGGAGATTCATTTTAAGTCAATTGGAGAAAGTGCAGGAAAGAAGATCCTTGCATTTGGTTTGCCTGGAAATCCCGTGAGCTGCTTAGTCTGTTTCAATCTTTTTGCTGTCCCTGCTATACGCCATCTTGCTGGATGGACTAACCCTCAACTCAAGAGAGTGCATGCTCGCATTGCACAGCCGATAAAGACAGATCCCATTCGACCTGAGTTCCATCGTGCCGTAATTTCTTGGGAGCTCAATGATGGATCTGGGAACCCTGGATTTATTACAAAAAGTACTGGTCATCAGATGAGTAGTCGGCTACTTAGCATGAAGTCTGCAAATGCGTTACTAGAGTTACCAGCGAACGCTGATGTACTTTTGGCAGGAACTTTAGTCAAAATTATATTGATTTCAGATATAAGCAACTTTCCTATGAGTAAGATGCAAAATAGTTTGGATTCATCATTATTGCCCTTAAATCTTACCATTAGAAGTGAAATCATGCATTCACAAACTTCATCTGAATCTCAAGATGCAATGGTTAATGTTGCTATCCTTACCGTTAGCGATACTGTTGATAGAGAAGGAAACCCCAGGTCTTCTGTATGCAATGCTTCAAGAGAGTCTCAAGGTGACACCATTTGCGATTCTCTCACGTGCTACAACTGGAATAAGAGCGTCAACACTTATTATCAATATGCCAGGAAATCCAAATGCAGTTGCTGAGTGCATGGAGGCTTTGATACTGGTGTTAAAGCATGCATTGAAACAAATAAAAGGAGACAAGAGAGAGAAGCATCCTCGCCATGTTCCTTATGCCCAGGCAGAGCCAACAGATGTTTGGGAACACAGTTATAAGCTAGCCTCCTCCGAGTCCTCTGCTTGTGCACATTAGAAAACTGGAAGAGAATTGAAAAGAACAGTGACAGTGTCTTTGGCAGCCATTAATTCCCCTAATTACCTTGACTAACTGGTGGTGAGTGATGGTGTGAGCAACTAACGATATAATTGAAAAATCAAAGGAGCACCAAACGCTTTTAAAAAAAAAAAAAAGAGAGAGAGAGTCAAATCAACTTTGGGTCAAACTTTGATTTCAAACCAATGTCCCAAATTATTTTTCATCAAAACTCATAAAAGCTAATCTCTTTCAAAATTGCATCTCATTTTAAATCATGTCAAGCCAAGTCAAAATCCAAACTTTGATTTTTGAAAATGAACCAAAAATCCATGAAGATCCAAACCCAAATCCATTTTCTCTAAAACTTTTGAATTTCTTAAAACCTCAGGGATTCTTTTTGTGGGTGTTCCCCACATCCCCACAGAGACGCCACTCTGGATATCTGTGAAAAATAGGTCAAAAGAAAATCAAATTCATTTCCAAAATCCAACAAAATTCATAAACTTCTGAATTTTCTAAATACCTAAGGGATTCCTTTGTGGGTGTTCCCCACAGTCCCCACGGAGATACTACTTTTGATATCCGTAAAAATAGGGCAAAGAAATTCAGATTTCTTATGTTTTTTCAGAATTCTGTCATCAAACCCTTCATGGTTTTTATCAAAATTTTCAAATCCCAAGTTTAGGCCTACAACCTACCTTGACAAACTGTCTTTTCATCAAGCCATCCATTATTCCCACAGATTGGCTATTTCGAGGCACAATGATTATTATACTATAATCATTGCACCTCGAGGAGGCATTTGTTGACCTATAAAAATTGCAAACACTGCAGCGAAGACACCTTATCTCAGCTTAATTTAGGCTACAAAGGTTATCTGCAGATCCTGGGGAATCACTGTGAGAACCGGCATTCCATGAAGATCAAGGTAGCGGGAACTCTCAGAGGAAGTTCAAATTTCAGGTTGAACAGACATCATCGAACTCAAAAGCCACAAGCATGTCAGCCTGAGATCAGTTCCCCCCAAACCAGGGGGTCACTGACCAAAGTCCTGCTTCCCGATGTCCAAAATTAATGAAATTTAGACGCGAAGCTTCAGTCATGCTCAGAAGATACTTTGCAAATTTTCAAGATGAAAAGATTCTGTCTGGCCTAAATTTCATTACATGTCAGTTTAGAGGACAGTAATCCCGAATTTGGGGGTCATCGGCTAAGATCTTACTTCCAGAAGGCCAAAGCAAATAAAATTTGGAACAAATGCTCAAAGAATGCCCCAAGTTATTCTTCCAAAGTTTCAAGTCAAGGGGAGGCTGTTCGGATAGAAAACAGGCTAACTATCTCAATGTGGAGTGAATAGTGACCTAACGCATGCAATGAATAGGTTACTGTTCGAAATCCTACTTCCTCAAATCCAAACTGCATGAAATTTGGATGAATACTCCAAGATGTTCTTGACGTCAGTCCCTCCGAGTTTCAAATCAAACCGGGGTCATTTGGGCTTCAAACAGCTGAAACAAGGGCCCACTGTCATAAAAAGTCAACTGGGGAGTTGACCAAGTTCAGATGGTCAAACAAAGATGAAATTTCTGTGACACACTCAAAATAGTGTCAAGAAGTGTTCCTCCAAGTTTCGTGGCGATTGGACGTCGTTTGGACCCCGAACAGGCGGAAACAAGCCACATAAGCAAAAGTTCAAGATTGGGCCTTGAGAGTGACCGGGGCTCACAAACAAAAGGAGTTGACCAAGTTCAGGTGGTTAAACAGAGCTGAAACTTTTGTGACACACTCAAAATAGTGTCAAGAAGTGTTCCTCCAAGTTTTGTGGCGATTGGACACCGTTTGGGTCCTGAACAAGCGGAAACAAGCCACATATGCAAAAATCCAAGAATGGGCCTTGGGAGTGACCGGGGCCCACAAACAAAAGGAGTTGACCATGTTCAGGTGGTCAAACAGAGCTGAAATTTCTCTGACATACTCAAAATAGTGTCAAGAAGCATTCCTCCAAGTTTTGTGGCGATTGGACACCGTTTGGACCCCGAACAGGCTGAAACAAGCCACATATGCAAAAATCCAATAATGGGCCTTGGGAGTGACCGGGGCCCACAAACAAAAAGAGTTGACCAAGTTCAGGTGGTCAAACAGAGCTGAAACTTCTGTGACACACTCAAAATAGTGTCAAGAAGTGTTCCTCCAAGTTTCGTGGCGATTGGACGTCGTTTGGACCCCGAACAGGCGGAAACAAGCCACATAAGCAAAAGTTCAAGATTGGGCCTTGGGAGTGACCGGGGCCCACAAACAAAAGGAGTTGACCAAGTTCAGGTGGTCAAACAGAGCTGAAATTTCTATGGCACACTCAAAATAGTGTCAAGAAGTTTTCCTCCAAGTTTTGTGGCGATTGGACACCGTTTGGGCCTTGAACAAGCAGAAACAAGCCCCATATGCAAAAATCCAAGAATGGGCCTTGGGAGTGACCGGGGCCCACAAACAAAAGGAGTTGACCATGTTCAGGTGGTCAAACAGAGCTAAAAATTGTATGAAACACTTAAAATGGTGTCAAGCATCATTTCTCCAAGTCTCGTGATGATCGGACATCATTCGGGCCTCAAACAATGGAAAATAGACCGCATATGCAATGTTCCAAAAGTGGGCCTTGTCCGTGACCGGGGCCCAATTAATGAAAAAGTTGACCAACTTCCTGAAGTCAAAATGGGCTGAAATTTTTATGACATGTAAAAAATAGTGTTAGGAAGCATCCCTCCAAGGTGGCAATCGGACTTCGTTTGAGCCCAAAACAAATGAAAATGTGCCACATGCGCAATTGGGCCTCATCCGTGGCCCAGCCTGCGGTCACGGACCTTCAAAGGATGTTTCCCACGATTTTGGGTGGTTTCCCTCCACTCCTCTTCGAAATCCAACTCCCCACAACTGCTATTAACTCCCCAAAACTGCACAAAACTGATTGGGAGTCTATAAAAAGAGAAAATTTTGAAGAAACAAGGAAGACACACACACATAAGGAAGAAAAGTGAAGAAATTGAAGAAAGTCACTACCTAAGGCAACAAGAAGCAAGCTCCAGCAGCACTTCCACGACCATTCCCACCTTCTTTTCTTAGTTTTAAAGGTGAGCAAGAAAATTCAGAAGGAGAGAAGAAAGGGAAATTGCCAAAGTCCATACCATGTTCGTACGACGCCAATTTTTGAGAGGATGACATTGTCACCTCTGTTTCTCTCATTCGTAGGGCTTCTTAGCCATTACAAGAGTTGTGAAAGAAGCCTCTCTAGGCCTCATTTTGTTCCTTGAAAATGATAGGTTCAAATGACACAACTCCGGCTTCAAATTTGCCCATTTCGGACTTGAAACAAAAATGCAGTCCGTAAGCACGAATGATGAGTTACAGCGGTTTCAATTGATTCCATGATAAAATGTGATCTTCTTGATGGTTGTCCACCGCTCCAAAGTCATGAGAATGGAGTTCCAACACTTGAAAGAAGTTCCAAGAAAGAACCAGCGCGAACAGCACAAAAAAACGGAGGCACAGGGCCATTGTCTGTCAGTGACCGTGATCCCCGATCACTGGCAGGTTCCAGTGACCGTGGGTGAGTCACGGTCACTGGAAGGCCCCAGTGACCGCGGGTGAGTCACGGTCACTGGAAGGCCCTAGTGACCGCGGGTGAGTCCCGGTCACTGGAAGGCCCTAGTGACCGCGGATGAGTCACGGTCACTGGAATGGGGCAGTGACCGCGGGTCACGGTCACCCCCCATTTTTTTTCCCCTTTTTCATTTTCTTCCACCTTATGTACATTTTCTTGTATTTTCCAAATTGTGATCACATCTAAGACTTGAGGGAGGGGTTGTAAACTTTCAAAATGTATGTAAACAACCTGCATCCCCGCAGTCAGGACACTTGAACCCATGTAAACAAAAGGGAAATTAATGATGAACTGTAATTATTTCCCATTCTTCTTAACGCTTAAAGTGCGTGAATGTCGGACCTTGATTCCGTAATTCATTTCCACACCTACATTTTTAAGCGCGATCAAGGTCTTTGCCTGATCTTTCGGTTTTGCCGTAGCAAATCCTAAGGTATAACCATGCAAGATCTAAGAGGAAGTCACGATCCTCCAATTATGTAATCCATTATGGAGCTAAACGATTAGGCCACCAGGAAGGTCATGAAAGGCTTCTGATTAGACTAGGTTTCAAGTCTGTCTCCATTACTGAACTGGCCTCCATTATAATTGTGCACGACCCGACCGAGCGGGTACAGGTCCGACTGATCGGACCTGCTCCCAAAACCACAATTTGACTGGTCAGACTATCAGGACCAATCGGTTGGCCCTGATACACCCAGTCACGAACAGAGCTGGGTATCCACTGTTTAAAAGCTTACAAAACCTTCTATTACTCTTCATAACAAGGAAAGAAGAACCAAAAGGGCTGTAGAACATGCATAGACTAAGATATTTGAAATAAATCACAATCATCACAAGTTACTAACATGTATTCAACTAATTATTGTTTATTCTTGCCTTAACTGACGACGAATCAAGCTTCACTCGTTTCTGGACTCAAATTGAGGAAACTCGGCACGAGAAATCAGAACTTCCCACCGGTCACGAAAAGACGTTGGGAGAAGAACGGGAGAGAGGGAGACGAAGAAGATGATAAGAAGAAAAAGAGAGAAAAGGATAAGAACGAAGAAGAGGCAGTGAATATATATATATATATATATATATGAAGATATTTTAGCCATTTACAACCAGGTCCAAAAGTTATATAAATTACAATTCGAATCAAATAAGTACTTATCGATTTCAAACAACTCCAGATGAATTCAAGTCAGTTACAGAAGGTAACAAGCATTACGAAGGACACACTATGACATCAAGATAACGCCGGAATGATAAACTCAAGTACAAGCAAAATTACGAAAAAGAGTCCGAAGCTACCTAATCTAGGTACAACTCAACAAGAATAACACATCTTGGCCCAAGATAACCCTCCAACAAACACTAACCACCAGGGTAATTTACGATTAAACTGGCTAATTAGGGTCGGGGCGTTACATGTCTATTATTTATATTAGAATTAAGAGTACAAACATTCATAATAACTAATTGGCTATTAATCATCTCATATAGTCAGTATAAAGACAATAAACCTAAAAGTGATCTTGTTCAATACACACAAAGTGTACTAGTATAACGAGTCGAAACTATACCATTTTTTGTAGCTAAGAGAAGCTTTCTAAAACATCATGCTACAATCATACCAATGGTGTGTCCAACTTCATCTAGATTATAAATAACAATAACTTATATTCTATAAGAACTGACAAACAAGTCTTCCGTATGTAAGCTAAACTCTATACACCAACTTGTCTACTTTTTAGAATAAAAGAAACACATATGTAAAATAAATAACAATGCAACCACTTGACCATATAAATCCTCATTAAGGTGAAAAGACAAATTTTATTAATAAATAAATCAGTCAAAGATAAATACATAAAAGTATGCTTTTAGTATAAATTTCCAACAATTGAGGCCTTGCAATACCTTACACTTACATGCCTGAACATTACCTTCTCGGTCAACAAAGTGTGCCAATTTATGCAAAATCCATATAATGACCACTGGGCTATTGTGAAAAGAATACTTCGGTACCTCAAAAATATTGTGTCTTATGGCCTCCAAATTCAACCTTCATCCTCCTTTGTGCTTAGTGCATTTTTTGATGTAGATTGGGCTGGATGCCCCGATGATCGCTGATCTAGAAATGGTTATTTTATATTTCTTGGTCATAATTTAATCTCATGGTGTGCTAGGAAACAAAATACAATCTCTTTGTCCAGTACAGAATCTGAATAATGTGGATTAACCATCACCACTGTTGAAATTACATGGATTCAATCACTACTCCAAGAAATTAGAATGCGGCATTCAAATCCTTCAATATTGTGGTGTGATAATCTAGGAGCAACACATCTCACTACCAATCCTACTTTTCGCTCTCGCACAAAATACATTGAGATAGACTATCATTTCATATGAGAAAGGTGGCTCACCATCAATTGGATGTTCGTTTCATATCCTCTAAATATCAAATTGCTAACATTTTCACTAATGGACTCGGGGCTTCTTATCCTTGTCATCTTCAAGACAAACTAACATTCACAAATGACAGATTAGTTTAAGGGGCATATGGAAAGCAATCCACTAGGTCAAAGATTCTTAAATCACCACACAAAAATCCAGCAATTACTTAATCACCTCATGTCAAAATGATTCCTCAATCATCAATCACAGCTTGTACACGGTCAACATTTTCCATCTTATTGAAATTGTATAGCTGCACAAGATATACATGAATTGTACAAAATCTGTAATAGCCCATTATAAATAGAATAGAAAACCACCACTATCGTATGGTGGGTTTTACCATTTACAATATCATTGACTTCATTGTCATACTTTCCACATGTGGAGGAAGTGAAGATGAAAAAACAATTAAAAAACTCTTTCTACGAAATAAAGAGTGGTAGGTGCCTCACGTTCGGCATCATTTTAGAAATATTCATTCTGACAGTGATGATTACAACACTGATGGGCAATGCCAGGAAGGCAATGGAATTGCAAAATGAAACTTGGATGCTACGTGGGATAAATATGGCATTCACACTAGAAGGCTAAAAGATCGACATTGACATTAATAAAAAAAAATGCTTATTATGGATTATAGTAGTCATCTTGATTTCTTTCCTCACCAACTTTGACAAAAAGCTATAAATTTGCACATCATTATTTATTTGACTTTACATCTATGATGACTTTGTTTTTGCTATTTTATAATCTTCAATAGTTGCCAATAAGCTCAATTTAAAATCGATTACATCCTTTAAAAAACTACCAAACAGCGACAATGATGAAATATTATAATATTGCACTATTATATTCTATAGTATTTGATTCTGCTATTATTTAAATCTAAAAATATTATATTTTGTATGTATCCAAATGGGCCCTTAGTAGGTGTTTTCTCTCCCTTTTTGTAATCTATAAAATCTTTCCCTCTATCTACATTGTCTTTCACTCTTTCTGAATTTTCTTTCATAAAATGCTTCTCAAACTAAATTTTTCTTGCTCATTCTTAGACTTGTTTCCAAAAGCACCACGAAAGGTATGAAATACGAGTCCCAATCCTGTGTTGCAACTATCACATGGTACTATGTAACACTTTTTTTGAACCTCCATTGTGGGCTCGACGGAGATCATTCAAATCATTTAAGTTGAACTTCATCCACTCCAATCCTATATCCTCAAGGTTTGTCTAAAAAGAAGTTAGTTTCACTATTTAATTGAGTAGCATAACAAAAATGTGATTCACGCTACATTTTTTTTCATCTTGGTAATGAAACATATATTAAAAAACAAATGAACCAAATAAGGAAGCAAGTAATAGAGAGATGGTATAAAAGCCTTATGCAAAAAACACCCTCACAAAAAAGAAAGACAGAAAACACCACGCATCCAGAAGTTGGTCAACCTGATCAACTCCTTGCTTAACTAAGGAGTCTTCTAGATAGGAGTCTTCTAGATCATTTAGCCAAATGATTAGTATGCTTGAAGTCCACCTAAATATAAGAAGACAAAGCTCTAATATTTTTAAGAAGCATTGAAATATCCAAGGAGCACCCCCATTACTCGAAACCCCAATAAATTGTATTAGTCAACTTACTTTCCACGATCAACCTTTCATGATATATATAAATCAGAGAAAATTTCCAATGCCTCAATGATGGCAAGTACCTTGAAATTAATTGAATCTTTGGAAACGTAATTCACACCACATTAACAATGATGCAACATCAGCACTCAGTCACAATCCTCTTCGCACTTGGTACATATTCATCATGAGTGGACCAATTATGGTGAGCCATGTCAACATATGCAGCAACACCATTTAGATTCATATTTCAAAATCATATGGGTTTGTGTGGATTGACTCGCTATAATTGGTCCACACACACTGAGTGTGCATGCCACTACATGCACGAAGTAAATATAAGATAGGAAAATTGTTCAAATTAGGCTTTAAAATTTTACCCTATTTAAATAAAAGAGAGAGAGAGAGAGAAAGACGCTTCAAAACTTTTCGAATGAGTCCTTAAGATTTCTAATAATTTTTTAATAAAGGACATCTAGCCATTTACAATATGTAAATTACCCTTCATTTAAAGCCATGGTATTGTTCTGATAGCTATTGCATGTAGTTGATTATCGTATGAACGCCTGCTATTTTTTATAATCGCTTGGATGCCATTGAAGGAAATAAAAAATATATATATATAGAGGAAGTGAATGAGAGATTTTTTTGATGAAGGATAATTTGAGTATTTTAAAACATAAAACAATAGAGAAAAATGGCTTTAAATGGACAAACGTCTTTAAATGAAAACTTTTTGAAAAAACTTAGGAATTAAAAGTTTTAAAAACTGTATTCTTTATTCAAAAAAGTTACAAATTTAGGGCCTTATTTGGAAATCTTTCTAGAGGATGCGAATTCTGTCACGATTCTAGCTACACGCGTGGATGCAACGCCAGCTCCGTTCTCAGTGACCAAACAACCCCCACCCCCACCCAGAGGATTACTTAGTCCGGTATCCGGATTTCTCAGTCTCATCTAGCGCTGGTGTACTTGATATATCAATAAAAAGTGCTGTAGGCAGGACAGATGACTCATTAGTGCGAAACGCACCTGTGTAAGTGCAGGACTTGTTCTGTGCTTCATCTCTCTCTACAAGACTCTCTGTTTTTTTCTGGCTCGATCTCTCTCTCATTCACTCACCCCACAACAGAAGAAACAGAGAGAGATAAATGGGAAAAGGAGGCATGTCTCATGGAGAGAAGAAAGAAGAAGAGAACATGGCGGCTTGGCTTGTTGCTAAAAACACCCTCAAGATCCAACCTTTCAAACTCCCCCCTCTAGGTATATATATATATATATATATATATACCCATCTCCTTTTCTTCTTCTTCTTCTTCTTCTTCTTCTGACCATCACCATCATCAGATCAGTCATTGCTGATCCGATCACATTAGAAAGGATTTTTGTGCCTCTTAAGTTTGCCTTGCAATGCATCAAAATGTCACCTTTGTTTTTATTTATGGATCTTTAAAGATTATAATCTGTTCTATCTCTGTTCTGCTTACTTGGGCAATCTGTAAAAGTCATATTATTGAAATCAAATTTAAGATTTATCAATCTGTTAGTTTTATTGATCACATTACGCATGAAATGGATCTGATACTTGTCAGTTACTTAGAGATGGATTCTTTTTTTTTTTTACCAGGCCCCCGTGACGTTAAAGTTCGGATGAAGGCGGTTGGCATCTGTGGAAGCGATGTTCACTATCTTAGGGTAATATAAATTGCAATTAAGTCATCTGTTCTTTCTCAATCATCTTCATTCCATAACTTCATATTGCTTACTGTCTTGAATATATAATTTTTAGTACTGATCAGACCAAGTCATAGTAAGATTGGCTATGGTTGGAATTGGATGACATGGGTCTTTTTTTTTTTACTTAGCGCTATTCTCTATTTGCAGGCCATGCGAGTGGCCGATTTTATTGTAAAAGAGCCCATGGTAATCGGTCATGAATGTGCTGGAATTATAGAGGAAGTGGGTAGTGAGGTGAAGCATCTAGTGGTAGGAGACCGCGTAGCTCTGGAACCAGGGATCAGCTGCTCGCGCTGCAACATCTGCAGAGACGGGCGCTATAATCTGTGCCGGGATATGAAATTCTTTGCCACACCACCTGTTCATGGTTCTCTTGCAAATCAGGTTATTGGGTTCAAGAAATTTTATGGAGTTTATGTATTTTTATTATTGCTATTGTCTCCATGTATGTGAATATCTTGGTTATATGTGCTTCAATATTTTTACAAGTATTCCCCAATACTGTGAAATACTGTGACTGAGAGGGCTTGTCACAGTATTCAGTCAGAAAAGTAGAGTGTGATCCTCCTCTTATTAGGATTGTTAGAAATAAACAGATGGTTTTTTAGAGATTATTGTTTCTCAATTAGTTGTTAGAGCCTAGAGGTGGTTTCTCAATTAGAGATAAAGATTGTGTGTTAAATATTTTAGTGATAGAATTAAGGTTTGAATTTTAAATTATCTATATATGTTATTCTCACTGGGGAGTTGGACTGAATAAAGTTTGCGGTCGTTTTTTACTTCAATGAAGTGTTCTTGAATTTCTTCAAGGATAACCGTTAAATCAGGCAACTCATGTATTGCACATTTGCACCTGCACCTCGGAATTATTAAGATCTACCTGAGCCGGAGTTGGAAAGTTGTTTTGATCAGGGTGTTCTTCTGGCTAGTGCCAAAAAAAAAAAAAGCATTTCTATTCCAATGGTCAATATATATATATATATTTATATATATATATGAGAAAACGTTCGCCAAGCACCGGGTGCTCACGATAAGGTGAGCACCACGTGTCAAAACACTACTAGGGCACAACTTATGATCCATCCAGGTGGAGCATATAACAAGTACCCTCGTGATAGTCACCAATCCCAATTTTGGCATCCATCCAATTGGATTGGGCTGATCCAATAGCGAGGACCTTCTCACTAGGAAATGCTATATCCCTAAAACTGAAGATATTATTTATACAACCTAAATGGCAGTTGGGTCTTGTATTGGCATAATTGACATAGTGCATGTAGTTAAAGGGCGGAGTAGATCTGCATTCTTTGTATTGGCTGTCTGAAAATTTTTTTCTAGCTGTGTCTGTTGATCATCTCCTATGAACTTCTTATACGCCCAGACTGCAAGAGAGGAGCAACATGTGCATTTGAACAATCATCATAGAACTGAGATCCATAGTTCCTTTGTCATTTTAATGAGCATAGCATTTGTATTTACAGTTACTTAATGGTGACTGGTGAGAAGACCTCTTTTGTGACAGGTGGTGCATCCTGCTGATTTGTGTTTCAAGCTGCCTGAGAATGTTAGCTTGGAGGAAGGGGCTATGTGTGAGCCCTTGAGCGTCGGAATTCATTCTTGTCGTCGTGCAAATGTGGGTCCAGAGACAAATGTGCTGATTGTTGGAGCAGGTCCAATTGGCCTTGTTATGCTGCTCGCAGCCCGTGCTTTCGGAGCTCCACAAATTGTTATTGTTGATGTTGATGATTATCGTTTATCTGTTGCAAAGGACCTTGGTGCAGATCAGTTTGTGAAAGTTTCTACAAGTATTCAGGTTTGTTCTACTGCTTCATTGTCATTTTTGTTGTTTAACTTTATTTTATAATTTACTATATAATACATTTCATCTGTCCGACATTACGTGTTTAAGGTTTGGCTCTCGGCAGTCCCTTTGCATTTGAAAGAGTTGTGATTGTTTGAACGCAAGAAGGTTTCATGACTGCAAGTTTTCTCCACCACTTTAACTTTGCCCTTAGTTATTGTTGGAGGATATGTGGTGAACTTGTCACACATTATCAATAATTTAAAAGTCATTCATAGGAAAATGATGAGGCTGCTATTCACAGTGGTGTGCCTATAACCATCGCCAATGTTGTCACATATGCTAACCTGAAATTCATTTTTCTAGAAACATGCATTGTTTTGATGCTTCATTTCTACTTTGCTGTACACCTTGCCCTCTATTTTTTTTTCCTCTTCTACTTTTTTCCTTCTTGATTGACTCGACTGCTAATGTATATTAAGCTAAGTGAAGCTAGCAATATGGCCATCTTTTTTTTTTTTTTCTTTTCTTTTTGGGTGATAACCTAGGGTATCTCTTGCCCAAGCAGCCCATCAGCCTTTGGCCCGAGCCAGAGGGACAATCAATTCTTAACAGCTAAGAACTAATCCCTAGGGGTACATTCAAACCCTCCTATCCACATTCCTCATGCACTGGCAAAACTATGGGAGGTGGTCAACAGGGGTAAAAATCATCATCATTATCATCAAAGCCTTATCCCAACCATGTTGGGATCGGCTATATGAATTCTGTTTCTTCATTCTGTTCTATTTTGAGCCAAATCCTTCAATAAGTTAAACTTCTTCAAATTTGAATTAATGACCTTCATCAATATTTTTTTCGGCCTACCCCTACCTCTTGATGGGTCATCCACCTGTATAGCCAAACTTTTTCTCACTGGTGCCATTACCGGCTTAACGCTCAAAATGTCCAAACTATCTTAAACGAGTTTTTTTAATCTTATCCCCTATTTGTGCTACCCCTAAATGCTCTCGAAAGCGCTCATTTCTAATTTTATCTTTCCTAGTTTTACCACACATCCACATAAGCATTCTTATTTCCGCTACATCCATCTTATGAATATGCATCTTCTTAATTGGCCAATATTCTGCTCCATATGTCATAGCTGGTTTAATCATTGTCCTATAAAATTTGTCCTTTAATTTTATTGGCATTCGTCTATCACAAAGCACTCCAGAAGTTAATCTCCACCTCAGCCATCCAGCTTTTATCATATACTCCACATCTTTGTCAATTTCCCCATCCTTATTAATCATCGAGCTTAGGTACCGAAAAGAATCTCTACGTGGTATCTCATGAGTTTCAATTTTAACAGTGGTTTCAACACTTTGTATATGTCCATTGAAATTGCAATCCATATATTCTGTCTTTGTACGACTTATTTTAAAGCCTCTAGATTCTAATGCCCCCCGCTCTCTTAAGTTTTATATTTACACCATTTCTTGATTCATCCACCAATATTATATTATTTGCAAACAACATACACCACAGTAGTTTTTCTTGAATATGCACAGTTAACTCATCCATAATAAATGCAAAAAGATAAGGGCTTAAGGTTGATCTCTGATGTAAACCTATATGTACGGGAAATCCACTTGTTTTTCTACATGTGGTTCTCACATTTGTTATTGCTCCTTCATACATATCCTTTAAAATTTCAATGTAACTTCTGGGGACATTCCTTTTCTTTAAAACCCACCAAATTAAATTTCTCGGTATCCTATCATAAGCTTTTTCCAAATCGATAAAGACTGTGTGTAGATTTTTTCTCTTTGCTCGATATTTTTTCATTAATTGCCTAAGTGAAAAGATAGCTTCCATAGTTGATCTCCCTGGCATAAAACCAAATTGATTTTTCAGAGATCTTGGTTTTCCGTCTCAGTCTTTGCTCTATTATTTTCTCCCATAATTTCAAAGTATGACTCATAAGTTTAATCCCTCGATAGTTGGTACAATTTTGTATATCTTCCTTATTTTTATATATAGGTACTACAATGCTTCTTCTTCATTCATCCGGCATTTATTTTGTCACAAGTATCTTATTGAATAGTCTACATAATCAATTCACCCAACCTCTCCTAAGCATTTCCATACACCTCTCAGAATACCATTTGGGCCTATTGCCTTTTCTATCTTCATTCGCTTCAATGCGTCCTTTACTTCTACCCCTCTAATTCTACGGAGAAAAGTATGCTCTAGTGATAAAGTATCATCCTTAACTCTTATATCGCCCAAATGTTCTTCATTGAAAAGTTTGCTAAAATATACTTTGCACCTTTCTTTAATATCATTGTTTTTCACCAGAATATTTTACTCATTGTCCTTGATACATTTGACATGATCTAAGTCCCTTCTTTTCTTTTCTGTTATTTTTGCGAGTTTAAAAATATCCTTTTCTCCTTCTTTTGTTCCCAACCTATTATAGAGGTCATTGTATGTTTTGAATTTTGCACTACTTGCTACTTTCTTAGCTTATTTCTTTGCCTTCTTATACAGCTCAAAATTTTCCATACTTTTAGTCCCCTGCCAAACTTTGTAGCAATGTCTATTATGTCGAGTAACTTCCTGAACCTCCACACTCCACCACCATGTTTCTTTATTAATATGTCTCTTTCCTTTTGATTCTCTAAGTACCTCATTTACAACATTCCTAATGCAATTAGCCATTTGATTTCACATTTCTGTAGTTTCTCCTTCAATATTCCATTCTCCCTTTTCAATCATTTTGTCCTTAAATATATTTTCTCTTTCCCCCTTCAAATCTCTCCACCTTGTTTTAGAGTCCATTTTGTTTACTACTGCTTTCTTTCTACTTTTTATGCAAATATCTAAAACTCCGAGCCTATGTTGCGTAGTCAAACTTTCTCCTGGGATAATCTTGCAATCTTTACAAGTCAATTGGTCCTGTTTTCTAACTAGAAAAAAGTCTATCTGACTCCTATTACTCCCACTTTTATAGGTAATTAAATGCTCATCTCTTTTTTAAAAGTAAGTACTTGCTACTATAAGATCAAATGCCACTACAAAGTCCAATATAGTGTTTCCGAATTCATTCTTTTCTCCAAATCCTTGCCCTCCATACACTCTCTCATATCCTCTATTATCTCTTCCTATATGCCCATTTAAATCCCCTCTAAGGAATATCTTATCACTATTTGGGATTTCTCGCATTAAATCATTCATCTCCTCCTAAAATTGTCTTTTCACACTTTCCTTTAGTCCTACTTGGGAACCATATGCATTGATAATATGAATTATGTCTTTCTCTAGTACTAGTTTAATTGATATAATTCTATCATCAAACCTCTTTACCCCTATAATTTTCTCTTTCAAATCCTTATCTACAACTATACCCACTTTATTTCTTGTATTACTCTTTCTTGCATAGAAAAGCTTATACTCATCCATGAGCTCCTTAGCTTTATTCTCTTTTTACCTTGTTTTTTGTATACAAGCCACACTAATTCTTCTTCTTTTCATTACCTCAACCAACTCCATGCTCTTACTTGTCAAGGTTCCTATATTCTAAGTAACAAGTCTAATTTTCCTATTCCTTTTCTTCTCATGGACTAACTTCTTTAACTGCACTAACCCAGAGTTATGCGGCAGCCCTTACACATATTTCACTGCAGTTGGGTGACGCTGTAATGCGTTGCTCAAAGTGGAGAACGCCCTAGCTTTATTGCGAAATATCATTATCTCAGAATTCATGTTTGGGTTGTGACACTGTTTTACGCTAGCTGTCAACCTACCTAATGCAACTCTCCTCCTTTACCCGGGCTTGGGATCGGCAGCAAAAACTGGCGCTATTTTGTCTTGAATTCTACCATATAGGTGCTGTTTCAGGTTTTGTTCGGCAATGTTTTCATCTTGTATTTAATTGTGGTGATGCTTCATTTCCACAATTTATTTAGAAATGGAAGGAGGGTCTAATTTTAATGTATTTCGTATCATCTTTTAAGGAGTATTTGCATGTTCAATTAATTTGAATTTGTATTTCATTTCATCTTTTTGGGAGTATTTGCATGTTCAATTAATTTGAATTACACTAAGTATTGAACAGAAGTAACTGCTGAAGGTTGTTGGTCTTAATTTATTTAGTGCAAACTGCATTGCTAAATTATGTCTCATTTTCCAAAGGGAAAACAGCAGTAAGGGAGATGGGCATCTCTATTTTATATAAGATTGTGCTCATTCAGAACCATTTTGTCACAATATAATCATCTCAATTTAAATCAGTTTTACATCCAAACATGGCTAAATTGTGAGTGTGTTCAAACTCAACCTTCTCAGTGGATAAATTTCTTGTTCTTTATCAGAACCTATGAAACATTGCTCTTTTATAGGATGTGGATGCAGAAGTCAGTGAAATCCAAAAATCAATGGGGGCACAAGTGGACGTGGCCTTCGACTGTGTTGGCTTTGGCAAAACAATGTCCACAGCGCTAAATGCTACTCGTGCAGGTGGTAAAGTTTGCCTTGTTGGGATGGGTCATTCGGAGATGACTGTTCCTCTTACTCCTGCTGCTGCAAGGTATTTTGTCTCCCATTATTTACTATACGAAAAAATTACTGGGTATTGCATCATAGCTGATTTAGAGTTTGATTTGCCATCTTCACGTAGACTTGTGAACCTCTATGATCACAGTTTGTGGCTGTTCCAGAAGCATCACAGGTTAGAAGATTGTAACATTCTAAGATCGGTTATGTCCAAACTTCAAATAAATGGATAAAAATAAATACAGCAACGTTAAGTGACCAGCCAAAGGTAGAAAGTTTACATCTTCTAATCTGGTTGGTTTTTGGGGCATCCTCCAATTATACCCATTGAATCAAATGTCTGTACTGGATCACAAGCCATGTGGCCCACGTCTCTAACTAAACATTTGCTGCAGCAGAGGGAACCAAGAAAACTTTCTTTTCTTGCCTGGTAAACAAAGAATAGAGTTAGCATTTATTGATCTAGTGTTTGCATACTTCATTTAATGGCAGGGAAGTTGACATTGTTGGCGTCTTCCGCTACAAAAACACTTGGCCTCTTTGCCTGGAGTTTTTGAGGAGTGGAAAGATAGATGTGAAACCTCTAATTACACATAGGTTTGGATTTTCCCAAGAAGAAGTAGTAGAAGCTTTTGAAACTAGTGCTCGCGGAGGTAGCGCCATAAAGGTGATGTTTAATCTATAGGTAGTCGCCCCGAGATTTATGTTTTCTAATACATAGCATTCATAATCTGCAATCAGGAAGGATGGCTTCCATTAGAACAATGAGTGCAGGGATCTAGTTTCTCCATGTCTATAAGAGTGCATTGTTTTGACTTTTGAGTTATAATTGATAATAAAGTTGCTTGTGGGGGTGTATGCTTCTTCTTTCTCGATCTTCTCTTAATTAAATATATTGTTGTTTAATTTCCCTTTGATTGGTCCCTTGTTGTGAAGATGTTGTTGGATGCTCATGTCATTGTTGCACATCGGTTTTGCCCAAAAAAAAAAATGCATTATATTCACAAAGAGAGGCTTCCAGAAAATAGCGCAAATTTGGATGACTGATCATCTGGCCTTTTAAGACCTAGTTCTATTTTTGTAAATTGAATGCAGGTAGCTCAATTTACATGAGCTGGAGAAAAAAAAAAAAAAACCTTGGTATACACTATATAGGGGTCCATCTTTTTGGTTAACTGGAGTTCCTTGTAAGCTGCAGTTATTTGTTTTTCACCATAACCAGTCACAGGTAAAGAGATTTTCAGGTAAAAGTGTGCGGAAATTAGGTGCGCAGGATCCAAACGGATCATTGTAATGTTTGAAGCTTCCCAATGCATGGGTATGCTTAATAGACAATGATCTGGAACTCTGAAAAATGGACCAATTTACATTCCAAAGCACTGTTTCAATAGACTGGATAGACAACAGATCAGTTTTTACTTTTTAGTACACCGGTCCAAGCCTGAGTGATATTTTTAGCTTTTCCCCCGGATCTGGTACAATCTTTGCCTGCTATAAGATGGATTTGGTGGCTGAGGTCTTAGGTTAGTGAACTGGGCTCATGCCTAATTTTGCAGCCTAATAATTTAATAGGCCATGGCTGGGCCTATTTTTCTATTCTTAAAGGCTCAACCAGATGGTCCAAATTTCTTCGACGTTGTAAACACAGGTTGACTCATGGTCAGTGAGTCAGTTATTCGCAGGGCATCTAGCAAGCATCTTCCTACCACTTCATCTCTGAGATCTTCCTATCTTTGCTGAATGCTGATGGTTGACTAAAGAACCTTACACTGAGCTGATTAATTTAAGAAGGGAGATGTATTACATTGGCAGGTGGTCTCATGTAATGCTTAAAAGTGTATGGTTGCCTGGTGGGATTTCTGATGTGGTTGAGGTTTGTTCTCCATTGTCAGTACCATTTTCAGCTTGTCTTGATTGTGTAGGTTTGGGGGTGAGCATGCAAGCTTTGATCATTTTGAAGTAACACATATGGTTCTTCTATTGGGTGCTTCTGGATCAATTTTGATTATGATGGACCGTTTGGATCTTAAGAACTTTTGCGTCTGGGATCTTAAAAAGTTTCTAGATTAATCAACAGGTGGTATCTCAGTTGGCGAAAGACCCTATGCTTCATGAAGCAAAGAGCTCCTATGTTCGACACACTCCCTTGTTGGCCACCTCCCGTGGTTTTACTAGTGCATGTGGATAAGAGGGTTTGCATGTGCCGCTAAGGATTATAATTCTCAGCTGTGGCCTCATGGCCAAAAGCTTTTCGGCTGGCCTAGGAGGGAGATGCCTTGGGTTATAAAAAAAAAAAGAAAAAATTTCAAATAAGGCCCTAAGGTTGCCTATTATTTCAAAAAAGGATACAAGTTTTAGAACTTTTTAAATTAGTCCTTAAGTTTTTTGAAAAGTTTTCAATTAAAGACATTCGTCCATTTAAATGTACTTTTATGCCTTTTCCTCTTAATTTTCTTAAAATATCAAATTACTAATCATTTAAAACAATGACATGGTTTGAACAGCCACAACTATAAAAAGGCTACTTGTCATTAATCATTGTTAGGATGTTGAAAAAGGAAATGAGGAGAACATAAAGAAATTGAATAAGAAATTTATTTTAATAAAGGGTAATTTGGGTATTTTAAAAAATTGAGGAAAAATGTTATCGAGAAATAACTTTATATAGACGAATGTCCTTAATTGAAAGCTTTTTTGAAAATGTAGGAACTAAATTGAAAAGTTTTAAAACTTGTGTCCTTTTTTGAAATAAGGCAAAACTTTTGGGCCCTATTTGAAAATTTTCTCAAAAAAAAAAAAAAAGGTTTCTAGATTTAGTTCCATCCGTCTAACATGTTCTCATGAACAGAAGAGCTCTTTTTCTTCTTTTTCTTTCCTTTTATTCTTTTTTTATTACTAATTACATTACCCAACAGCTGAACAGTGTCTACAATGGAAATTGGTTCGATCGTCAATTTCCGGCGACCATCACAAGTGAGGTGTGATATTATAGTAATTAATGGGACTTGACTTTAATGGAGGAGGCCTTGAACTCTGATTTATTGGAATAGGTGATGAGTATAAAAATTTTACGAATCATGTATTTTGTTAGAAAAAAACTACTGTTGGCAAATTAGTATGTCCTTTTTGTTTATTTATTTATTTTTTAAGGTTTGGCATACAATGGATTGTTTGAATAATTTTTCACAATCACAATCAAATATAACTTTTTTCGTAAATGAGGGCTGAGAAATGAGAACAGTATGCATGCCTTGCTATAAGAGGAATGACGGGCGATATCAGACTGTGGGCTATTTCAATCTTTATTTATTTATTTATTTACTTATTGATTTATTTTTTGCTCTAATTTCAATGTTTTCATAACCCTACTTTCTTATACCTATTCATCCAACTGAAGGAGCAAAAGGATGATTATAATGGTACAAGCATTTAAACTTGACGTCAATTTACAAACTAAACAAATGGGGCTCTCAAGTCCCATCCCATCTTGTGAAGCCCACCAATGAAGGGGAGGATGGTGGGGATCGGATCGGAAGTTTAACCATTGAACCATGGCCTTCAACTTTAATGATTTTAAAAGACACCTTTTTTGGTTTTTCGGTTAATTAAATATAATAGTCAATTTTACTCAGAAAGATGGAAACCCATCCATAGGATTGATGAGGTTAGCGGGGATTTGGGTAGCGTTTGGATGGAAAATAGTGGGTTTCAGTTGCACCTTCCACAAAAACTAAATGGTGGTACAAAGTCATTTTATTGTTGTTGGGATTACAACATTTTGATCATTTTGGGGGGGGGGGGGGGGGGAAAACAATAACCAATCGTTATAAATTAGTACAGAAAAGGCAGTGGGATCAACGGGGGCCATCCATCTGTCTATAATATCTATACGAAGTACATATACATGGACATGGGGTCCTGCTAATGCATCCAACCCAACGCAGCCCAAGTCGACCTGCACGGCACTGCATTGCATTAGAAGATACAGATACAGATACAGATAACAGATACAGATACTATATTCATTCCCTCCACAGGCTCCACTCCATCACAAACATCCAAAGATCTATATATAACTAAAAATTCCCAGCAGGCAGTAGCTAGCTCGCGAGGAGCAAATGGAAGAAGAAGAAGAAGAAGAAGCTCAAAAACAAAAAGAAAAAGAGGAAGCCAAGATCCACACCTTCCTTCAATGGCTACAGGTCCATTCCAGACCAGACACCCTCACCCTCACCCTTCCTTGCTTTCCGTTCCTTGCTCTTTCTACAAACAAAAGCCCTAAAACCCTAAACCCAACTCCTCCTAACGATTTGCATTTGCATTTGCATTTGCAGGTGAATGGAGCCGAATTACGCGGCTGCAACATCAAGAGCTGCGGTGGTTCCAACAACAAGGGATTTGGTCTTTTCTGCTGCTCTGATCAGAAGACCATCATCGACCAACAACGTACGTACAAGCGGCAGCACCGCCATTTGCATTTGAATTACTTTCTCAATCAATCCTATCTATCTGATCTGTTGCATTTGATTTTGATCTTTCCTTGCCTTGCCTTGGCTCAGCGCGCTCCTATGTCTCATGTCTCTCTCTTCTCTTTCTCTTTAGGTGTTTTGTTTGCTGTTCCGCTCGATTTGGCTATCACTCCAATGAGAGTACTGCAAGACCCTACCTTGGGACCCAAATGTCGGGCCATGTTTGAGGAAGGCCATGTCGATGATCGGCTGTTGATAATGCTGTTTTTGGCCGTCGAACGAGTTCGAAACAACTCGACTTGGAACCCGTATGTGTTACTTTGTTTGCATTTTTGTTGATGGATCGATGGCCAGGCTTTTCAATCTTCTTTGTTACAGTTTCAGGTCTTTGTTTGTTTCCTGGTAAACTGGTTGTTGTGTTTTTGCTCATGTACGGCTGGCTTTTCTGTGGATGGACTTTGTTCTTTTGAAGGCGCTTCGTTTCGTGGTTGCTCTAATGTGTGCAGATCACATGTTTGATGATTTGTCTTGAAAACACCATTATTTTTCTATATTGGTACTACCACTAGAGTCTTGAGAGAGAGAGAGAGAGAGATAGAGAGGGAGAGAGAGAAAGAGAGAAAGAGTATGCATGGTCTCACTTCCTTCCTCAATACGTAGAGAGATGGAAATTGTGGTCATAACCTGCTCTCAGATAATCAGTACAAGTTAGGACTCTACGCCAACCCAGATTGATGGGATAAGGCTTCGATGATGATAAGGTTCAGCTTAGTCTATGCTCAATTTTCCTGGGCTATAAATTAAATAGATTTGTGTGGACATTTTGGAATTTCAGGTTTTTTGTAATTTTTTAATTCCTGTCTATGGTGACATATTGGCATATCTGTATGTGCGTGCAAATTGGATTTGGTCTTTGATTTGTGTATTTGTTTTAGTTTTCTATTTTCTTGACAAGCTTACATGAGAAATAATGGTAGGTACCTAGATATGCTTCCAACTACCTTTGGGAGTCCACTGTGGTTCACAGATGATGAGCTTTTGGAACTGAAAGGGACAACATTACATAGGGCAACCATATTGCAGGTACACAGTCCTGCATTACCTCCTTTTTTAATGGACTTATTGGATACTTCTTACATTTCAAATCCTACACTTCACACCCTCAACATTTCTCACTTTAGAACTTGTTTTTTGTTAGTTTTATATAACCTGCTGTGAATACTAATTTGTTTTGAACTTACACTGTGTTTTTTTTTTTTTTTTTTCAATCTCCTGTATATCCTATATACCTAATTCATGGAGTATTTATGAACTTTGTTCCTTGGCTGGTCCGTGTATTTGTGTGTATCATTTTTTTTTTTTAAATTTGGAATATGAAAGTTTCAACTCAAAACTTTTCTGCGTAGCTGTCATTTTTTAAATTGAAAATGCCATCTAAGTTCATTCCAACTATCTAATTAAGACAGGTTTCTGTTGCAGAAGAAGGGATTGCAGGCTTTATTTGATGATAAATTGAAGCATCTAGTTACAGAACTTCTACATCTTGATGAAGAATTAGAAAGGTATTTGATGTCAATGCTGTGCATCTATATTTTATTTTTAGAAACTGAATTTGTTGCTTTGGTTTTGATTTGCAATCTCTTTCGATTTTAGCTTTATATTGTAGCTTTATATTATATTATATAATGGGCTTGCTAAATTATTTTCTATTTTACTTTGAGCATATATATGTATTCATGTTTTCTGTAATTTGAGGCATCTAGGTGCATGAAATGTTTAAACAGTCCATGTTTATGCCTTGGAATAGTTTTTTTTTTTTTTTTGGATAAAATTTCAAACCAATGTTCTTCTCATAAGATATAAGACATTCGTCAATTCTATGCTTTTGCATTCAAAGAGAGTGCAAGACATTGAAGTTAGATATCTGATGACATTTTTGAGAATTTATTTTATTTTAGTTAAATAACTACTTATTGATCGTTATTGTTTTCATCTCTGTTGACATCAGCCTTTTTACTTATGCCATAAATGGATTTCACTTTATTCCAAAAGGCTCACCTGCCAATTGGTTTGTTGTTATTACTATCATCATCACCATCATCATTATCATTTATTATCATCATATCACAATCTCTCCAATGTGATTTTTTTTTCCACCCGCATGTTTTGGATGGGCCTGAATTACCGTCAGATCTCTTATCCTCATTAAGTTAGAATCCCCCATGCGGTGGATATTTCCATTCTAAATTTCCATAATCTTGTTGGAAGGTCCATCAGTTGAAGCTCTCGAATCCCTTTGTGGATTCCATAAAACATCTTGATTTGGAGACCCCAATCAATCCTATAATATTTTGATCATCTCAAAGAGGGCATATGTAGGGCCCCTTTGCCTTAAAATATTCTAGTGTTCCTTTCCAGTGTGAGCATGACACAACATTTTCCTAATGAGCCCCTTTCATGAAAGAGCCTGATGGCCCTGATTTCTAAATGTCTGTGATAAATGTAAAAGTCTTTATGAAAAGCCAAGACATTGAAAAAAAGAGCTTAATGAAACTATGTTTAACTGGTGGCTACCCAATTCCTCAGTAGCTTGAGAACAATAAATTAATATTAGGGAGAGCAAATATGTAGGATTTGAGGCGATTAATCATCAAGTTTTATTGGTGACAGAAGTCCAATAACAAGCTTTGATATCATGGCTCTAAGTTAGGGATTTCAAAATTGATTGTAATGGAAGGAAGTACAATTTTAGGTAAAATTGTTGAAAATAGATTTGCTTGCCATTCCAAAAGAAAAAAAAATGAAATTATATTTGCTTTGGTAGATTCTACTAGCTTCTTCCACCCAAACTTACCTATCTCTGTCCTCAAACAACAGTAACACCATCTTCCTATTTCTTAATACAAAGCTGGTAACGCCTTTCAAACTACAATTGAACCTCATTATCTCAAAGCCCTTATATCCTACCAAATTCTCACCCTTTCCCCATTTTCAATAAAAAGAAAAGTTCTTCACTTGTGAGAAAGATGCTCATTGTTAATTTTGGCATTTGTCACACAGTTCTTTATCTGTTAAGTTGAAGTTGCAGTCACATCTATCATGGTCCTTTCCCTGCTCAATCATCATTTGACTGTAAACTAATTTAATCTGGTCCAATGCTGTTTGTTGGGCTACTTAGCTCATCTAAAATCGTAGTTGGCCTTTCTTATCCCTCTTGCTTAAGGTTTATTTGGTTGGGATTACAACTAACCATCCCGTTTTGTTTTGTTTTGGTGTTTTTTTTTTCCAGAGTGGTGTGCTTTGAAGACTTCCTCTGGTATGCATATTCTCAAAGACTTGTTTCATGGAACATGTATATCTGATTCACAAATCATCTACCTGACATTTATTCATTTATTGCCTTTTTATTTAGTTTAATGGTTTTATTCATTTATTACCTTTTTATTTAGTTTAATGGTTAATTGTTTTCTTTTTAGATTAATTTAATTATTTTCTTGGACTTGTCTTTTTCCCATTGGTCCTCATCTGATTCCTCTGAGCAATGCAATAAAGGTTCATCACCATGTGAATTTATCTGTATTTTGAATAAACTTATTCTTCATTCAATGTGACATGTATATCTGATTCACTAATCATCTATGCAACATATGTTCATTTATCATTTCTTTGGTTTAATGGCTATTATTGTATTCTTTCTACATTTATTTGTTCATTAGATTTGTCTGTTTTACATTGGTGCTTTTTTTATTCCCCCTAACTACGGAATAAAGGATCATCACTGTGTTGAAGTCAGATGCATGTTGAATGAATGTCATCATTCTGTGTGCGTAGCCTGAAGAATGCTGTCTGATTGCTATATGGAGTTTCAGTCAAAGTTTCCTTTTGAATGTTGATTGGATGAGAACTGGGGACTTATATAGTGAGTGTCAATTTGATAATTATGATGATAAAAGAGGATAGATTGGAATGGGATACTCTGTCCCATGATTGATCATAAATATACAGAATTGCACATGCTCTGATTAGGGCTACAATCTAGTTATCATAGAGTCTTAATACAGTCTAGTTATTCATCTCTGATGAAAAGACAATCGGCCTTGATGTGTTTCGTCCTCTTATTAAACACCAAATTTTCTGTAATCTGAATTGTACTTGTGTTATTAGCATGCAGAAGGGTTGGTAATTGTCCAATGAAGCCAAATTTGGTGAGAAGACCATGAAGCCATAGAATTTCTAAATAGGCTGCAAACATAGCACAATATTCTGCCTTAGTTGATGATTTTGAGACTGTCTTGTTGTTTTTACTTTTCTGGAAATGAGCGCATCACCAAGGTACATGCACTAGCCAGTCATTGAATGACGGGGTACCAGGGCAACCTGCACAATTAACATTAGAATAACCTGTCAATGTCATTGGAGAAACAACAGGGAAAAATAAGCCTTTATTAGGAGCGCCAAGAAGATGGTGGACAATTTGACAAACTACTACTAGATGAAGTTGGTGAGGCTGGGTCATAAATTGACTCATCAAGTTTACTGCATAGTAGATATCTGGACGAGTGGTCATCAAATATATGAGGCTACCAGCAAGTTGTTGATAATATGGCGGATCAGGAAGAGGATTGCCATTTCACTATGGAGTTTAGAACTGACTTCAAGAGTGTCAACAGGTGTTGAGTTTGAAAGGCCTGCTGATTCAATTAAATCTAGAGTGTACTTATTTTAATGAAGAATTTACCCTTTCTCAGATTGATGAGCCTCTTGACCCAAGAAATATGCAAGTGTCCTTAGTCCTTCATGTGGAATGATTGATGGAAAGAAAATTGGAGTTATTTAATCATGGCCGTATCTGTGCCTGTGATTATGATATCATCCACATAAACAAGAAGGATGGTAATTCTTGTAGATGAAGAAACCTTGAAGGATCATAGGGGCTTTGTTGAAAATTCAATTTTAATAATGCATCCTTGAATTTCTGATTCCGTGTTCTGGGTGTCTGTTTGAGTCCATAAAGAGATTGCTTCAAGTGGGCAACTAGTCCTTCCAATGGATTTGGAAAACCTTGTGGAAGTCACATGTAAACTTCCTGCTTAAGATCACCATGAAGAAATGCATATTTGACTTCGAATTGAAAGAGAGGCTAGGACTAAGATGCAGCTATTGCCAGAATGATATGAATAGTAGTCATCTTGGCTACAAGGGCAAATGTCTCTTCATAGTCAATTCCATTCTCTTGCCAGTTGCCAAGGGCGACAAGGCGCGCCTTATATTTGTCTAAAGTACCATCAGCCTTTAACTTAATAGAAAATACCCATTTGTACCCAATCAGCTTAACCATAGTTGGACATGGGGCAACTTCTCATGTTTGATTTTGTAGAGCATCAAGATCCTCTTCCATACCCTTTCACCAACATTCCTGCTTAGCAACTTTTGAGTATGAAGTAGGAATTGCAACAAAGGACTAGGTAGCTAGAAAATAAGAATGGAAAACACTGTAGGGTGAGTTACATGAGTAAACCGGTGAAGAGGAGGTGCATTTGGTTTCAGAACAGGAGCTAGGGTTGAATCTTGAGGGGGAGTCCAAGTAGAGGCATTGGTTCCATTCCAACGAACATACGCCATATTGGGATTAAATATCATAGGTGATGGAAGACATTCATCGTCAAAAGATGGCATTGGATAACTGATGAAGGTTGCAAAGGTAGTTAGAGTGGCTTTCATGGGTGGTGAAGGAACAGAAGAAGGATCTCTATTGCAACTTAGTGGATTCTTGAAAACCAAGTCAGATGGGCTTCACTGGACAAAAGCTATGGCTTTAGAGATTCTTGGGCAAGATGCCAGTCTATGTCCAAATGCTAGAAGATCATATGTTTTGGATTCAGCTCCGCTCCTCACGGAAAAAGAAGTGGATGGAGTTCTCAAATCTGTAGAATCCAAAGAGATTCCATCCCCTTTCTCAGTGTTGGAAAAATAGATGAAGCGGTTTGGTTCTTGCCTGAGCTCTTCTTGGGTCAAGATAAAAGGATTACCGCCTTCATGCCTGGCATGGGGGAGTCTTCAAACTATTAGGGGATTGTTTGGGTCAAACCTTGGACGTGGACATAAAAACAGTGTAGAAAGAAAGAATTCAGATTCTATTAGATAAATCGGTGCAGTTTTTGGTGCAAGTGCCTATATGGGTCAAGGATCTTAAATTCTCGGTGAGAATGGAATTAGAGGAGAAAGGTGTCGAGCAGAAAGAAAGGTAGGTGAGAAGGAGCAGGAGCCAAAGCTTGAAGGTTGAAGATGATGACATCACACTTCCCGGTTCTAAATTCAAATTTCAAAATTCAAAGTTAAAAATGCCCTTCAAAAAAAAGGGGCCATTGAACTAATGGATCGAGGTGCGTTCAGAACTAGAAGGTTAGACTCTCTTCTATTGGTGGACCAGGTTCATAACTTTAATAATTGGCCTACTATTTGGGGATAGAGAAGGCCCAGCTAAAGACATTTATAAATTGAGAAAAGGGCTTGAGTTTGGTAAAATTGTAGGAGAAGAGAGGGAGGAGACGACACAATAGCGAATCGAGGAACCAATCTTTTTCTTCCAGGAGATCCAACAACAGTGACATGGAAGAGGAAGTGGGTTGCAAGGCAAATACGATGGGAAGTATCTTTGAAAGGGAAGACAACGAAGAAGACATGTATGCTTAACATTCTTTGTCATTGGAGTTGGTTGAATGCCTGGTGGAAAAAGAAAATGAAAAGGGAGGGAGATCTAGGTATGGAAGGCTTAGGGGCAAATCAATAAGTCTGATGGGTCATTAGCTGAGCACTAGGCTGGAAGAAAGGAAGCTGAGGGACGAATGGAAGAAATGCCTAAACATAAGGAGATAGGTGCAAATGGTTTCTATTAAGACCTTAAATAAAGGTGTCTTCTCCAATGAGATGGATGGTGTGGCTGGTCAAAAATGGATTATCCACTATGATGGCCGGATACCTCATTTGACCTGAGGTATCCATACTGATATGGTCCAATATGGGCATGGGTACAGGATATGGCAAGATATGCTTGGGATACGACTCATTATTGTAGGATACGTCTATCTCGTATTTTATGTAAAGAAAAAGGCAAAATTAGAGGAATTTATCCAAAATTGAGCTAGACAACGAATCCCGTCTGAAATATTTGGTTATAACTTCAAAAGAGTGCTTTCATTTTTACATTCAGGCTCCTTTGTTTTATTTTAATATTGCAAAACTCAAAACCCACTGTATATTTGATGGTTGTTTTTCCCCTTTTACTCTCATATTAAAAGTTCTGCCATTTTATTTATATTTTATTATTGGATGGGGAAGTGGCTTTGCTTGTCATGTCATTCAATATCCTTCCTTCCTCAATTTAAATTATATTTTCCTTTCCTTGAAAAGTTGAAACTTCTCTCCCTCCCTCCATTTTAATTTTGAGTTGTAATTTTTTAAGATTATAAATTTGACCATATTTCCCTACTTTAGACTGAGATTTCTAGGGACCCACTTCTAGTAGTTAGTCATGTATAATGTATCACAAACTACTAAAATGTGATATTCGTACCAGTATCCGTTTCTTATCCTGTGTCTATATCATATTTTAAGTGATACCGTCCCGTGTCTGTATCCTAAATTTCTAGAGTTGCCGTATCGAATCCCCATTTCCATACTGGAGTCCGTATCCTTGTTCGTATCTGGGCATCATAGATTATCCATACTAGAGAGATAAAAAGTAGTCCAAAGCGTGTGGAGAGAGAGAGAGTTCAAATATAATGACTCAGATATGGATTGGCTGTGCCAGAAGGTAGTTTGTTGTGGTGAGGTAATAGGTGTGATGACGGAGGACTCAAAAGGAGGATGAGCACGGGTAATAAATGCTGCTCTATAAATTACGACAAAGCCAAGGAGTAGGAGGAGGGGTCTCAATATGGTCAGAGTGGGCGTAAGGGACAAGGAGATTTTGTTGGTTACAGATGGAAGATAGTTCTGTGAAATGTTAGAGAATTTTCGTGGAATGCTAGTGGATTTTTTCTTTTGGGGGAAGAGGAGAGGAGAGGAGGAAAGAATAAGAGTGAGAGTGTGTATGTGGTTTGTTGGGGGGGGGGGGGGGGGGGGGGGGGCGCGATAAGAAGGCAAAACGTTCAAATTGTTCTAGTATAGGAAAACCAAATTGAAAACAGTTTCTTAGCCTATTCTCAGTTGTTTAGAATTGAGTGTCCCTTGGGCTCATGGCCAAAAGCTGTTGGGTTGGGCTAGGAGGGAGGGAGATGCCTTGGGTTATAAAAAAATAAGGAAAATTTTCAAATAAAGCCCAAAGTTGTCTATTAATTCAAAAAAGGACACAAGTTTTAGAACTTTTCAAATTAGTCTCTAAGTTTACTAAAACTTTTTCAATTAAGGACATTTGTCAATTTAAGGGTACTTTTTGGCGACTTTTTCTCTTAATTTTCTTAAAATACCAAATTACTAATCTTTTAAAGCCATGACATGGTTTCAACAGCTACAATATGCAGTTGATCATTATAAAAATGCTACCTGTCATTGATCATTGTTAGGATGCCGCGAAAAAGGAAATGAGGAGAATATAGAAGAATTGAATAAGGAATTTATTTTAATAAAGCGTAAGTTGGGTATTTTAAAAAAATTGAGGATAAAAGTTATTGAGAAATAACTTTATACAGACAAATGTCCTTAATTGAAATTCTTAGAAAACATAGGGATTAATTTGAAAAGTTTTAAAACTTGTGTCTTTTTTTGAAATAAGGCAAAACCTTAGGGCCTTATTTGAAATTTTTTCAAAAAAAAAAAAGTTTTTAGATTTGGTTCCATCCGTCTAACATGTTTCATGAACAGAAGAGCTCTTTTTCTTCTTTTTCTTTTCTTTTATTCTTTTTTGTTACTAATTACATTACCCAACAGCTGAACAGTGTTTACAGTGGAATTGGTTCGATCATCAATTTCCGGCGACCATCACAAGTGACATTAGGACTTGACTTTAAAGGAGGCCTTGAACTTTGATTTATTGGAATAGTTGATGAGTAAGGGACAAGGAGATTTTGTTGATTACAGATGGAAGATAGTGTCGTGGAATGTTAGAGAACTTTCATGGAATGTTAGTGGATTTTTTCTTTTTGGGGGGAGAGGAGAGGAGAGGAGGAAAGAATAGGAGTGTGTGTGTTTTTTTTTTTTTTTTTGGGGGGGGGGGGAGGGGGCAAAAGGTTGGAATTGTTCTACTATAGGAAAACCAAACAAAAAAATGTTTTTGAGCCTATTTTGAAAGAAGTATGGGGAAGAATGCACGTGAAGTGGGTGTCTTAGGATGTTATGGGAGCCTCTGGTGGCTTGAGTGCTATGGGAGACTCAGTACGTGGTGGTTAGTATTAGCTACATGGACGAGTTCTTTGCTTGGTGATGATGGAAGATCTTGTGGGGAGTTCTAAATGGCTCCTCACTTTTTTTTATGGTCCAAATGATGGTCAAAGAATGAAAGATCTATGGAAGGAAATGGATATGGTTAGGGCCTAGGGGAAGCTGGAAAGGACCTTTGTCCATGGGTGGTGACTGGAACATCATCAAGTGATGGGGATGTCAGCCCTAATTCCCCCGATTCTTATTAGATCTACCAACGAAGAAGGCGTAGGGTTGCAAATCAAGCCACTTTATGGATGGATGACGCGTATCTTGATTTTGAGTGTCATGATCTTGCAAATCCACTATTGGATTACCATTGTGATGACATCCAATGGCTGGATCTCATTGGATATAGCTTTTGATGGATGGAATGCCCCATGTGCGCAATCATCTTGAAGATCCGACACTGGGAAGTGCCACATGGGAGAAAGTAAAGGAGTTGCTGCAGTTAAGAGGGACCCAAGCTAATTTAAATGAAGACTACAAGAGAAAGGAACCCATGTTTTAAAAGAAAGGAGAAAGGGACCCATGTTTTGAAGTGAAACAAGAAAGAAGGGCAACTTAAGTGAAATCCCTTGGGACATGTGCATATAGTGTTGCCACGACATCCTATCTGCTGGAATGCTGGCATAGCCTCAAATATCTGATCGAGTGTAGAATAATCTCCCAAATGATTGTTCGAATTCAGAGATGGATTTCTGCTACTAGGGCACAATAAAACTCATGGTAATCACCATAGAAAGAAAACTTACTTGAAACTTGAATTATAATTGAATAAGCATGTCCATTACAATGAAATACTCTTCCTTATATAGAAGTGACTGTTTCTAAACTAGGAATGACTATCTCTAAACAATCATGGCTTACTAAAATAAATTAAGCAATGACTAATCTCAACCAAGGATATAAATATCGGCCGATACGAAGCATATCGGCCGATAAATCGCGCGCAGCGCCAATGGGCGCTACGCTATTTAAAAAAATCGCTGTTCACATGCGTATCGGCCTGTATCGGCCGATACGCATACGTATCGGCCGATACGGGCCGATACAAAGTGTATCGGCTGATACGTATCAGCTGGGGGGGTTTAAAACCCCCTTAAACCCCCCAGCCAATTTTTTTACCCACATTTCCCTTTGAACATTTATCTTCTCCCCTCTTTTCTCCCCTCTTCATAGCTCCAAGCCCCATTCCTTGCCTCCATTTTTCAAATCATCATCATCATCATCAAAGCCTTATCCCAACTATGTTGGGGTCGGCTACATGAATTCTATTTCTCCATTCCATTCTATTTTGAGCTAAATCTTTCGATAAGTGCAACTTCTTCAAATCTAAATTAATGACTTTCATCCATGTTTTCTTCGGCCTACCTCTACCTCTTGATGGACCATTCACCTGTATATCCAAACTTTTTCTCACCGGTGCCATTACTGGCCTACGCTCAACATGCCCAAACTATCTTAAACGAGTTTCTCTAATCTTATCTCATATTGGTGCCACCCCTAAATGTTCTCGAAAGCGCTTATTTCTAATTTTTTCTTTCCTAGTTTTACCACACATCCACCTAAGCATTCTCATTTCTGCTACATCCATCTTATGAATATGTGTCTTCTTAATTGGCTAACATTCTGCTCCATATGTCATAGCTGGTCTAACCACTATCCTGTAAAATTTTCCCTTCAATTTTGTTAGCATTTGTCTATCACAAAGTACTCCCGAAGCTAGTCTCCACTTCAGCCATCCAGCTCTTATCCGATGCTTCACATCTTCGTCAATCTCCCCATCCTTACTAATCATCGAGCCTAGGTACCGAAAAGAATCTTTACGTGGTATCTCATGGGTTTCAATTTTGACAGTGGTTTCAACACTTTGTATATGTCCATTGAAATTGCAATCCATATATCCTGTCTTTGTACGACTTATGTTAAAGCCTCTAGATTCTAATGCCCTCCGCCATCTCTCAAGCTTTGCATTTACACCCTCTTAATTCATCCACCAATACTATATCATCTGCGAACAACATACACCATGGTACTTCTTCTTGAATATGCACAGTTAACTCATCCATAATTAATGCAAAGAGATAAGGGTTTAAGGATGATCCCTGATGTAAGCCTATAGTCACGGGAAATCCGCCCGTTTCTCCACATGTGGTTTTCACATTTGTTATTGCACCTTCGTACATATCCTTTAAAATTTCAATGTAACCTCTTGGGACATTCCTTTTCTTTAAGACCCACCAAATTAAATTCCTCGGTACCCTATCATAGGCTTTTTCCAAATCAATAAAGACCATATGTAGATTTTTCCTCTTTGCTCGGTATTTTTCCATTAATTGCTTAAGTGAAAAGATAGCTTCCATAGTTGATCTCCCTGGCATAAAACCAAATTGATTTTTCGAAATCTTAGTCTTTTTTCTCAGTCTTTGCTCTATTATTCTCTCCTATAACTTCATAGTGTGACTCATAAGTTTAATCCCTCGATAGTTGGTACAATTTTGTATATCTCCTTTATTCTTATATATAGGTACTATAATGCTTCTTTTCCATTCATCTGGCATTTTCTTTGTCATAAGTATCTTATTGAATAGTCTACATAACCAACTTACTCCAACCTCTCTTAAGCATTTCCATACCTCTATCGGAATACCATCGGGGCCTGTTGCCTTTCCTGTCTTCATTCGCTTTAATACTTCCTTCACTTCCACCCCTCTAATTCTACGGAGAAAAATATACTCTTGTAATGAACTCCATTTTTCAAATCATCTAAAAAAAAAAAACAGCAAAATCATCAACAAAAACATCGAAAACATCCAAAGATTAAGGTGGCATTTAAGATTTAAGCATCAAGCTCAAAAAAGGTGAGTTTTGAAGCTTTTTTTTTGTACTTTGTGCTTATTTCTCTTTTCTTCTATGAATCACTTGAAAATGAGTTGTTGCTGTTAGATCCATGTTCCTCTTTGATCAAGCCCCTCTTTTTTATCACTTTCTTAATTTTTTTTTTGAATTTTATTTTCGGATTATTTTATTAAAGGAAAGGAACCAGCTCATATTATGTCATCTTATGAAGATACCTTGCTAATCAGCAAGGTATTCCTCCATTACAAAGTCTTTGCTCTTTAAGTAGATTAGTATATTGTTTTTTTATAAAGTTTGAACATAGTTTATCTTTCATTCTTGAATGAATCTTGATGAAATTTGTTTATAACATTTTTTTATAAGCCTTAAGTTACTATTTAAGTTGACATAACTAAACAACATGAATCCATATGAAAAACATTGATTATTCATATTCTTTTCTATTGATACAGCGATGCATGATCTAATGCAATGAGGAGACCGCTACATACTCATATACTAGTTGCTTTTGCAAAACAAACACATATTCCGTCATTTTTCCAATATTCTGGATTTTCTGGAATTTTTTCGGATTTTTTTGAAGACTTTTTTAAATCACGCCGCTACGTATTGCCCTCTACGTATCGTTTTGGCGATGGGCCACTACGCCCGCCGCAACCGCTATTTGCATCCTTGATCTCAACTCAACATAAAATAGAAAATAACTAATTAATTAGAACTATCTAATGAAGGATAGGGATCCTTGATTTTGAGGAGATCATGGACCAAGTGGAACCCATCATTGTTTGCGGGCTCGTGATCTGGGCCGGATCTGGGATCGGTACGCATCAGCTTTCTCTGGTTTGGAAAAAATCGACTCTAACGACTTAAGCTCTTGATATCTCTCATAGAGATCATGATTGATGCACTGGAATTGTGCGGCCGTGATACATGTAACGTCAGAGAGAGAACGATTCCGCTTGCTAACTTAAAACTTCTGTGAACCTCCTTGATGTGTAGAGACAATATGATCATCAAGACCGCAAACAATCCCATCAGTAGGTGGGAGATTTACTGGTAGGGAAATAATTTGCTCTTCATTATTTCTCTCATTATCATGGCTGGGGTAGAGAGTAAGATCCTTTACATTGAAGGAAGAACTGACACCTAAATCAGAAGGAATGTTAAGAATATAGGCATTGTGGTTAATCTTTTGCAGAATCTTGAATAGACCTGAGTTGCGAGGGTGTAACTTCTTATTAGCTCTAGGAGGCAACCTTTCAAGTCAGATACACATCATAACCATTTCTTTTTCAGTAAATTCAACAAATCGATGATATTTATCAACTTGTTTTTTATAAACATCGTTGTTAGTAGATATATGGCAGCATACTTTATTAGCACTTGTTGTATGTGTTGGACGAAATGTTTAGCATCTGCACTGATCCTTGCATCGACTTGCAAAGGCATGAGATCAATAGGTAGTCGTGGACGAACTCCTGTAACAACTTCAAACATTGAAATGCCGGTTAACCGATTGACTAAATTATTGCACGTAAATTCTGCCATAGGTAACACTTGATCCCAGTTTGTAATACGGTCACGCACAAGACAGCGTAACAACTGTCCAAGACTTCTGTTTACCACTTATGTTTTTCCATCAGATTGAGGATGATAACCAGTGGAAAAGTTAAACTTGGTATTGGATAACATACATAAGGTCTTCTAAAAATAACTCATAAACTTCGTGTCCGTTGGAAGACCATGTAGCCAAACAACTTCTTTGAAAAATAATTTTGCCACCTTATAAGCATCAACAATTGCGGTACAAGGAATAAAGTGTGCCATATTTGAGAAACGGTCAATAACGACTAAGAATCAATCTTCTTGGAAGTCGTAGGTAAACCTAATACAAAGTCCATGCTAATGTTTTCCCATGGAGAATGGAGAATAGGCAAAGGCTGATATAATCCAGTATTTTTCTTGTTTCCTTTGGCGAGCTAACATGCCCTACATCTTCTGCAAATATGAACCATATTGGTCCTCATGCGAAGCCATTAATATCTGTCGTTGATTAGGGCAAATGTTTTGTCGTGGTCCAGATGTCCACTACACCCTCCTGCATGCAACTCTCGCACAACTTAATCACAAATAGAAGTAGTTAGGAGACAGAGTTGCGTCCTTTGAATAAAAAACCATCATGAAGACTATAATAAGGATGCCGAATATGATTACCATTGACGAGGCTCGCATAGATTGAGCCAAAATCCTTATCAGTTGTATAGTCTTGTTTAATTTGTGCAAAACCTAGCACATAGCAGACATAGCAGTCAAAAGATGCTTCTGCCAGCTTAATGCATCCACTATCATATTATCCTTTTCCGCCTTATGTTGAATGCTAAATTTGAACTCCTGTATATATGCACTTCATTTAGTATGGTTAGCACTGATCTTCTATTGGGAGTGTAGATGTTGCAAGGCATCATTGTCTGAATTGAGCACAACTTCATTGGCAATCAAATAATGCCTCCAGTGACGAAGTATCTGGACGAGGGCATAGAATTTCAAGTCATAGGCATAATACTTTCGCTTTACATCAGAAAGTTTCTTACTGAGGAATGCACCTGGATGCCCTTCCTGGTTAAGAACACCTCCAATGCCTACATTTGAGGCATCACAAGCAATTTCAAAGAGCTTGTCAAAATCAGGAACATGTAGAACTAGCGCTTCAGTAATCTTTTGCTTGATTTTTTCAAAAGCCCTGGTGGCTGCGTTGGTCCATTTTAACTCATCTTTTCTCATACAGTCAGTAACAGTAGTCATAATAATACTGGAATTTTTAATAAACCTTTTATAGAAATTGACAAGATCGTGAAAACTATGAACTTCAGTAATGGTAGTGGAAATGAGCCAACCAAGAACTGCTCTAACTTTTTCAAGATCTATTTTGAATCTTTGATACATTGTGTGGAAACAACATTCCCCAAGAAAATAATAGAATTACTCATGAAAGTGTATTTCTTGAGATTAATGTAGAAATGTTCCCTATAAAGAAGTTGATAGACTTTATCCAAATGCTAAAGGTGATCTTCTTTTGTTTTGCTATAAATTAGGATATCGTTGAAATAAACGATGACAAATTCGCCAAAATAAGGCTGCAATAGTTGTGGCACAACGCGCATAAAAGTACTACGAGCATTGGTTAAGCCGAATGGCATAACCATCCATTTATGAAGACCATCCTTTATTTTAAAGGCGGTCTTCCATTCATCACCTGGTCTGATGTAAAAATTTGATGATAACTGCTCCGCAACTCAATTTTCGAAAAAAATGCATGCACCAGTCATCATATTTAGCATATCATCCAATCGAGGGATAGGGAAGCGATATTTTACCGTGATTTTATTAACTGCACAACTGTCTACTCGCATACGCCAGCTTGCCAAAAGGCCTCATGAACTGAGATTTTCCCTAATATAGCCTTTCATAAGCAAGTCATCAACTTGCCTTTTTAACTCAGCATGTTCTGCTAGGCTCATCCGATAGGCCGGTAAGTTTAGTAATGAAGCTCCTGGAACAAGATCAATGGCATGTTGAATGTCTATTAATGGAGGTAGTTCCTTTGGCAATTCATCGGGAAATAAATCAGCAAAATTGTTTTTAGTAGTGGCTTCACTTCATGTGGATAGATGCAGTAGGAGAGTCTTTTGCTACTTGTTTGGTAACTAAAGCATACATGACACCTTGTTCTTTGCTTTCTTCTTCAAATCTTCGCATAGTTAAAAGAGGAAGTGCAGGAGAAGAAACATCAAATTTAGGTCAAGAGGTGCGGTTGGTAAAGGATGTGGCCTAATTTTCTCACCTTTTCACTTGAAAGTATAAGTGTTGTGCTCATGATCTATGATGACCTTAAATTTTTGTAGCCAAGGTCATTCGAAGAGAATATGAATAATGTTCATTAGAATGACGTCACATTGAGTAGTATCCTCGTATTTGCCAATTCTGAAAGAAACTACGCATTTCTAATGAACGGGAATAGAATAATTATCGATCCATACAACTTTATAAGTTTGTTGATGCTTCTTTGTGGGTAACTTGAGCTTTTCTACCGCTTCTTGGGAGATGACATTCATTGCACTACCACAATCAATAATCATGTTACATGATTTGCCCTTGCAATTTACTCAGGACTGGAAAATCAAAGCATGATTCCAATCTTCATCTTCCTCTTTTGCATTAGCCACTAACAATCGACACTCTAGAAAAAGCAGTGGTGCACCATTAACATCAATGCCGGTGTCATTTATCCACTTTTCAGGATTTTCATAAGCAGGATCAGTATCAACTTTCTCCATTTCTATATACTCATCATACTGATTGTCACTATTAGGTTCATTGGAGATGTATAAATTTCTATGTGAGCATTCATTTGCATAATGTCCTCGTTCTTTGCAGGCAAGAAAAAAAGTATCCCTTTTATCTATTCTTCCACGAGTACGATTATCATTTTGATTCTATAAAAATTGCTGATTTTGTTGGGGAATAACCTATCTTTGCTGAATACTTAGCTGAGAACTCTGAGAGGCTTGCTGGGCTGGTCTATGAGAAAGGGGCTTATAATCTTGAACTTGATTGCAATTATTGGTAGGGTCAGGGCCTCTTCTCGTGGAAGACTCTCTAGTTTGAAAAGCATTGTGTTTCCGTAGCTGAATTTCATGTTGTGCCTTTTGGGCTTTATTGAATATTTTATCAACTGTGGTAGACTCAAACATCGCTACCTCTCGTCTGATATCGGCACGCAGGTTATCTATGTATCTAGTGATAGTCAGACAGTTATCTGTCTTCAAGTTACGGCGAATAATGTTTTTGCAAAGCTTATTTGTGTATTTTTCCACTGTCAAGGTACCTTGCTGGAGATCTAGATACTCTTGGTGAAGTGTATCCATATAATCAAAAGGTACAAAAATGCTTTTGAGCTTATTTTTCATGTTATTCCATCACATAATAGGCCGGCCCACTACAAGTTCAATTTTTTCAACACCATACCATAAAATTCAAGCATGACCCTTGAGTTTAACATTGGTAAAGGCTATTCGCTGTTCATCATTCATACCATACCAAGCAAAATGGTCTTCCAAAGAATTAAGCCAATCAATAAAAATATTCAGGATGGCATCACCACTAAAGTCAGCAATATCAATTTTAATTTTTCTTGTGATGTCATTAAGTTAGGGTGCTAATGCGGAACGGAATGGATATGTGGGGCGGGCAAGTAGGAGATGAAGATAGAGGAGAAAAATTGGGCTCTCACCAAACTGTGATCCAGAGGCATTAAAGAAATTGGGCTCTCACTATACTCTGATTCGGAGGGGTTAGGAATTTGGAGAATAACTCCAAGAAGGCTTGGGGAAGATCCCAAAACTTTTCATTAATCATCAATTATTAACTCTTAGCCAAAGAAGCTTTACAATACTTAAATAGATAAAAGACATAATCCTAGAGGACTAATCTGGATCATCTGAACACTTTGACGGTCAAGATTAAAATGCATTGCTAAAACAACTTAAAAAGATAAGTAAATAAAATCCTAAATGAACTAGGATAGGTGAACTGGGCCCTAAAGGTGGGTCGACCCATGGGGACCACGGGTCTGTCTTGCATCAGTTCTCCTCTTCTTGGAAAAAACTCGACCTTGAGTTTTATAAAAGTCCTCCAGGATCAAATATCAAGTGTAGAAATCCTCGATGTGCTTCTTAGTCTTCAATCTCTTGGCATGACTTGAAGGTAGGAATTAATATTTTCATCCAAGTAGAAAGGGATTGGAGGCATGGCTTCTGTTGATGTTTGACTTCAACATTGATGTGTGATCTGACCATTAAATGCATCAGTTGTTAGTTTTGAAATAATAGATCACAATCTTCTATTGTCAATAGTCTATCCCCAGACATGAAATTGATGTGAGGGACATCAATGAGTTGCACAACATTTTCAGCACTGGCTTCTTCTTCAATGTAGACAGGCTTTTCTGAATTTGGTTAGACATTCATACCCATTGGATCTTCAAATTGATTGCAAACCATATTCAAGTCTTCAATTTTACTTATTGTTGGCATCTGTTGATCGTCATTTTCAACCTTCAAAACAACAACTCATTTTACTGATGATGTATTTTGCTCTTCAGGAAGTGGACTTATGATCAAATCCATGAGATGATTAGAGTCCTTGTTGTTTTTTTCACTGTGTATTTCTTCTTGTTCCACATGCACTGAATTAATGGTGGAATCATTTGTTTCCTGCTTTTGCCCCTCTAGATCAACTTTGACATCCTTCACAATGGGGTCAACAACATGAGCTTCAGTGGTTTGTAGAGATTTTTCTCTCTGCATTTTTGCTATTCAAAGACGAGAACGATTTATCAAACGTTCGACACGGATCGCTTCCCAAAATTCTTCATATATGGTCATGCACGCTCTCATATTTTTCCAAATCCTTGGTTTCAAACCTTTAACAAAGATAGTGCCATAATGTTCATTACTTTCATCTAGTCTACATAATATGCTTAGCCTTTCAAATTCAGCATTGTAATCAAGAACTGATAGCTTTCTTTGTCTCAAATTCAGAAATTGATCAAAGAAGGTTTTATTATCAACATACCATTTTTCATACTTAAGTGAATATGTCACTTCAAGCACAGTACGGTGCAATTGCAATGATAGCTCTTCTTCCGATTCCATATGGAAGACTTATAAAATAGTACGCATTTTTTTTCTTTTCTTTTTTTGTAAAAAAATAAATCAATTTGACATGTCTGTAGATCTCTTCAAAACAAGCACACAGGATCAAACAAATCTAAAATCGGAGTCCGGATGGAGGAGATCTTACGATTTGAACATGAATTGTTGAACCATATGTCACACAAAACTTTTCTTTTTTATGTTTCGTTCTTGCTTCTGCAAAATGAAAACTCAAACACCATAAGATCTGACAGTGTGCGTGCCAGGCCCTCTTCAACTATGATCGGCTAGGGATCCTCTCCCTCCGACAACAGCAAGCACGTAGGCTACGAGTGGCGGGCGAGAATGACGATGGCAATCAGCCCTTGCTGATCTATTCGTTGTTTTCCTTCTCTGATTTATGCAAACAGAGAACCCATAGCCTACCTTCTGCTAGTCTCCTTCTCCGACAACAGCGATTGTGTGGCTTATGATTTCTGTTTCTGTAACATACAAGACCTAGCCTTCACTTTCTCGTTCTTCGTGCAAGCAAGACAAAAAGGATGGAACTTGACCCTCTTTTGTTTCTTGTGAGGACCCTGTAAAAGGAGGAGAGCTAGTGTTGGCTCTGGTGCTTGCAACAGCAAAAAAAACTTTAGGGATTGTGGCGGTGCATGTGGGGGATGATGATGCAGGGCATGTGGTTTTGGGTGTCCAGATTGGGGCATATTGGTTCTTAGGTTTGGGTTTTTGGGTTTGGGCTGGATTAAGGTTCGGCCAAATGGATTTGGCTCCTAAGATAGGTTTGGGTGGGTTGAATTGGGTTTGGTGGGCTTGGGTGAGGTTTTTGACTGGCAGGGGTTGGGAACCGTGGTGATGGAGGAGAAAGGGATGGGTTTCGATGATTGGGACTGATGGTCAACTGGGATTTGGCAGGAATGGAGTTCGGCTATTGGAGATCTGGAAAACAAAGGTTAGTTTTAGGGTTTGAATGGGGCTTGGATGGCCGAACTTGGCAGGGATGGTTCTCGAGTGGTTAAGGGATTAGCAGAGATGGGGTGGTGAGATCGAAATCTGATCGATCTGGGATTGCTGATGAAGTTGATTGGGGAGGTTGACGGATTGTCGAATCTCGAATCCAGGTGGATCGATCTTCGGCTTTGATACTAAATTAGCGAAACGAAATGGATACGCGGGGCGGGCAAGTAGGAGATGAAGATAGAGGAGAAAAATTAGGCTCTCACCAAACTCCGATCCAGAAGCATTAAGAATTTGAAGGGTAACTCCAAGAAGACTTGGGAAAGATCCCAAAACTTTTCATTAATCATCAATCATTAACTCTTAGCCAAAGAGGCTTTACAATGCCTAAATAGATAAAAGATATAACCCTAGGACTAATTTGGATCATCCAAACACTTTGACGATAAAGATTAAAACACATTGCTAAAACAACTTAAAAACATAAGCAAATAAAATCCTAAATGAACTAGGTTATAGGTGAGTTGGGCCCCAAAGGCAGGTCGATGCATGGGGACCATGGGTTTGTCCTACATCAAGTGTAGCAGGGGACCTTGGGGGTCTTGTGTAGCAGGAAGTTGCTATATAAAATCACGAGTGGATTCTTAATTCTCAGGTCTTTCTACGTTGTCTTGAGTCTCTACTTCTTGTTCACGTGATCTTCAGTAACGTCTCCAGATTGGAGTTTGGCGAGAGCCCAAGATATGCTCTTCTCTTCTTAGTATATGTTTTCCTTGATTTTTCGTTTCCCTCAAATCTCAATCTACAAACACAAAACATGCATCAACCAGCAAAGCATCAACCAGCAAATCCATACCAATAACCTTCCTACAACCCCAAATCAACCATCCAACCCATACCAATAACCTTCCTACAACCCCTAATCAACCATCCAACCCATAAGCTTTCCATAACCAGACATCAACCATCAAACCCATACAAATAACCTTCCCACAACCGTGATTCAACTGTCCAATCCATACCAATAATCATCTTGAAACCTAGATCCCTAGATTTCTAGATTTGAAGTACTTCAGATCTACATCATCCTTACCATTGAATAACCTCTAAACCATTAGATCTAGACCACCAGCCACCAGACCCCATCATTCGACCCTCATTACCTGATGCAGGCCAAATCTATGATTGACCAGGCCATTAGACCCAAGATCAATACGGCCTAATAGATTATAAGTAGATTATATTAATAGTAGTTGCTTTAGTTGTTTATTTGATATTTAGTAAGTCAATATTTGATATTTGGCAAGTCCAGTTGTATTTGATTTAGGACTTCTTATTTGTTTAGAATTAGGTCTTTCCTTTCTTAGAGAATGTTATAGTTATAAATAAAGGTTGTAATCTCTTCAAGAGAGAAAGATTTTGATATTGAATAAAGCTTTGGGCATTGGTTCTCAGTTGAGAGAGTTATTTGTCTTTGGTGAGACACCTAGACAATTTATCCCTAAGCCTTTTGGCTTGGAGATTAGCCCGTTGGCTAATCTTCTTCCCCTGCGCTGCTTTAATTGGTATCAGAGACGAAGATCCAAGCTCGGATCGCCGTCTGCTCGCCGATTCGAGGTAACCGTTCGTTGGTACAAGTCTTCGTTCCTCCTCTCTGTCTTCGGTACCCATCTCCACAGCACACCAACACCCAAAATTTTCAACCCCGTTGATACCCATCTCCTCCACTGCCACCGACCCCAACCCCCCCCCCCCCCCCCCCCCCCCCTCCGCTCCTCGCTGCTCCGCTAGACCCCGTCCATAACCCACCGCACAACCGAAACCCTAGCCCCTCTTCCCTTCATCATCAGCACCGAACCACACACCACCCCTAGCCGAACCCAGAAACCCATTCCCTTCCCGGAACCCTTCTCCCCACACCCCTCAATCAGAACCCTCACCCGAGCCCATCCCCTACCCGGAACCCCTTTCCAAGCCTTCTCCTCCCCGCCAGTCAACATCCCCCTTTCCTCACCGACCCATCTTCCCTTCCTCCTCATCATCACCGATCCACTCCCCACCCCCCACCCCCCCCCCCCCCCCCACCCCCGGAAAGTTCTACCCCAACCCAGCCGACACTTGTCCCCCACCCAGAATAAAAAAAACCCACCCCAGCCGGCCCTTTTCTCCAACCCAGAATCAAAAACCCCAACCACCGAACCCTTTTCCCCAATCCAGAATCAGAAAAAAAAACAGAACTCGCTGAAGCAACAGACGAAAACGGGAAAGAGCCGACGCGGACGCGACCGCCTGCGCACTGCGATCCATCGCCGGCTGTGCGGACGCGATCGCCTGCGCACTGCGATCCATCTAACATTTGCAAGAGAGTTTAGAATTCCATTAAAATGGTGAGAATGCAGTGCCCCTAAGAGACGACTGTAGTTTTACATATATAGGGGTTGATTTCCCTCATTACAATCCATAGATCCTATATTATAGCACAGATCCTAAATTATAGCATTATCCTTTGACTTATTCTAGATCCTATATTATAGCACAGATCCTAAATTATAGCTTATTCTACAGTACAACAGTGGACCGAAAACTGGACTGAGCCTAAATGGCCTGCTTGCCAAGATCGGGCCCGGACTGGGCCTAAATGGCCTGCTTCGATTGACACCCCCTCTCAAATTGATGCTGGGGAGTCATAAAGCAGCAATTTGGAGACAAGAAATTGATGCCGAGGCCGAGGAAGGCCCTTTGTGAAGATATCTGCAAACTGAAATTCTGTAGAGACATGAGGAAGACGAATGACATCACGCTTATATTCATCTCGAATAAAGTGGCAGTCAACTTCGATATGTTTGGTGCGTTCATGAAATACAGGATTTTCAGTGATTCGGATGGCCCCAGTATTATCAGCATGCAAAGGAGTAGGAGATGTTTGAGCGAACCCGAGTTCCGATAGAAGTCCCCGTAACCATAAAATCTCAGAACAAGCAGAAGACATTGCCCTATATTCGGCTTCCGTGGAAGATCTGGACACACGTTCTTGTTTCTTGCATTTCCAAGAAACGAGAGAAGTTCCAAGGTACATGCACCAACCAGTACTAGAACGGCGTGTGTCTGGACAGCCTGCCCAGTCAGCATCTGCATAAGCGGTCAGATGAAGAGGATTATCCTTTGGATAATATAAACCACGAGGGACAGTTTTTAACAGATAGCGAAGAATGCGCTTCACAGCTGTCAAATGAAGATGTCTAGGAGCGGTCATGAACTGGCTCACAAGATGAACGGCATAGGAGATGTCAGGTCTAGTGATGGTGAGATAGACAAGACTTCCCACCAGACGCCGGTAGGTTTGAGGATCAGGAAGAAGATCGCCATCATCCTTACTCAACTTGAGATTGACCTCAACAGGCGTATCGACAGGGGAAGAATCATGGAGGTCAACCAACTCGATAAGATCTGATGTGTATTTGTGTTGATTAACAAATAGACCTTTGGGAGATTGATGCACCTCTAAGCCCAAGAAATAATGCAAGGGGCCCAAATCCTTCATACAGAAGGAATCCTTGAGAGAAGCCTGGAGGGATTTGATCATACCATCATCTGTGCCAGTGATAATAATATCGTCAACATATACGAGAAGCACAGTAACACCAGTAGAGGAGTGGCATAAAAAGAGAGATGGATCATAAGAACTTGGGGTAAAGCCACTCTCGCATAAGCGACCCTTGAAGGTCTCGAACCATGCCCGAGGAGCTTGCTTGAGACCATAAAGCGATTTGCGCAGGCGACAGACACTCCTCTTAGAGGGAGAGGGGACACCTTGTGGTATCCTCATATAGACTTCTTCTTGCAGATCCCGATGGAGAAAGGCATTTTTGACATCCATTTGGTATAAAGGCCAGGATTTAGAGGCAGCAATGGCGAGAAGTAACCGAACAGAAGTCATTTTTGCCACAGGTGCAAACGTTTCCTCATAGTCAATGCCATACTCTTGTCTGTTTCTGAGTGCTACAAGTCTAGCTTTGTGTCTATCCAATGACCCATCAGATTTAAGCTTGATCGAGTAGATCCATTTGCAACCAATGGGTTTAACTCCGGAAGGACAATCCACAATATCCCAGGTGTGATTCTGATCCAATGCATCCAATTCCTCCTTCATAGCCTGGTTCCAGCAATCTTGTTGGACAGCCTGCAAATAAGAACTTGGGATAGAGATAGAAGAGAGAGTGGTCATCAAGGAAGTATGGGTAAATCAATACCTATCAGGCGGTCTAGAAGTTCTGGAGGAGCGACGTAAGGGAGGAGTAGTTGTGGAACCATGTGTCGGTGGAGGATCAGGGGGAGGACCATCCGCAGTGGGAGGTTTCTCCCGACGGTGGTATACAAAAGCAGGATTAAACCGAGTAACAGAGGTGTGATCCGAAAAACCTGGTAAGAGAGCTGGGGAAGAGGGATGAGGACTGTCCATGTGAGTGGGGAAGAAATATTGATTTTCAAAGAAAATAACATTCCAAGAAACCCTGATACGACGACCAATGGGATGATAACAAACAAAACCTTTTTGATTAGTGGCATAACCCAAAAAAGCACACCTGCGAGATTGTGCTGTTAGTTTCGTTCTTTCTGTGGGAGGTAAATGAACAAAGCAAACACAGCCAAAGGTATGTAAGTGATCAAACACAGGATGATGACCAAACAATTTAAAATGAGGCGTTAAATGGCCAATGGTAGGGGATGGAATGCGGTTTATGAGATAAACAGCCGTGGTGAGAGCTTCAGTCCAAAAACGAGGGGGAACGGATGCTTCAATCAGAAGAGTTCTAGTGACATCAAGAAGATGTCTGTTTTTCCGTTCCGCAACGCCATTTTGTTGTGGAGTATACGGACAGGTACGTTGAGAAATGATTCCTTTATTGTTTAAAAAGGATTGAAAATCCTTGGAAACATACTCCCCCCCTGAGTCTGAGCGCAAAGTTTTAATGCATTTAGAGAATTGGTTTTCAACATATTGAACAAAAAAATTTAAATGCATTAAGAACATCAGACTTCGAATGTAATAAATAAATCCAAGTAAATCTGCTGTAGTCATCAATGAATGTTACAAAGTACGTGAAATGACTATGTGAAAGGGTCGGAGCAATGCCCCAAAGATCACTGTGAATTAAGTCAAAACATGAAGTGCTCCGTGTGTCAGAGATTGGAAAGGGTAAAGTTTTACTCTTTCCTAATTTACAAGCATCACAGTCAAAAGAAGCAGAATCAATAGGTTTATTTATTAATCCAGAGTGAAATAAAGTAGACATTGTAGAAGCATTCGGATGACCAAGTCTATTATGCCACAATCGAGAATTATTCTGAAGATAGATCTTTTGAAGATAGTCCCACATTTCACGGGCAGTTTGGCAAGGTCTGAGGTTGAGGATAAACTGTGGGTCAACTGAACCTAGTAATCAGGTTTTTATTTTAGCATCCTTAGTTTTCCAAGCTAAAATCTTCTTGTCATCGGCCTCGGGTTTAGGGTCAGATCCGTCAATGTGTGCCCAAAGTTCCTTGCCTTCTAAGTAAATTTGAAATTGGAAGGCCCATGAGGTATAATTAGCGCCATCAAACTTAACCAGGGAGATGATGTCAGATTTGTCCATGATGACCCAGAACAAGCAAACACTCCAGGAATCAGTAATATCAAATCCAGAACCAGGATTTTGGACGGCCGAGATGAAAACAAGTAAAAAAATTGAATTTCCTCAAAAATAGGTAGAAGGCCTACCTCTGATAACCAATAAATGTTGGAAAAATCTTCATAAATAAGAGAATATTCAGACGACCAAGGGGGAGGAATCCGCTGAGATGGTGATGATGATGATCACAGGTGGGCCACGCCTGATCTGAGATGATCAGGGATGATCAGAGAAGATCCGACTGAAGAAGATGATCGCAGATTGGCTTCCAAGGCTTGGAAGATGACTGAGACAACCAAGATGATTGATTGACCTTGCTCTGATACCATAACATTTGCAAGAGAGTTTAGAATTCCATTAAAATGGTGAGAATGCAGTGCCCCTAAGAGACGACTGTAGTTTTACATATATAGGGGTTGATTTCCCTCATTACAATCCATAGATCCTATATTATAGCACAGATCCTAAATTATAGCATTATCCTTTGACTTATTCTAGATCCTATATTATAGCACAGATCCTAAATTATAGCTTATTCTATAGTACAACAGTGGACCGAAAACTGGACTGAGCCTAAATGGCCTGCTTGCCAAGATCGGGCCCGGACTGGGCCTAAATGGCCTGCTTCGATTGACACCATCGCCGGCTGAACTCACCCTCTCTCTCTCCATCGCCGGCTGCCTTCGCCTCACACAGAGGACGCGACAAAAACAGCGACCAGCGTCACTTCCACCGTCGACCTCACCGTCAGCAGCAGCGGCGGCCTCCAGATCTCTGTGACCGGTGACTTCCACCGCCGCTAGGGTCTCTGTGCTTCGTGCGCCAGATCCAGATCCACCGCCATCGCCGCCCCCTGTCGTTTCTCTCTTCCTTGACGGCAGAGTCTCTTCTTCTTCTCTTCCTTTTCGTTTTGCATCAGAAGTTTCTGCATCAGCCGAGTTTCGTTCTGCATCAGACGTTTCTGCCTCAGCCGAGAGGTGAGTTTTTTTGTTTTCCTCCTGTCACCACTGTCGCAAGGGAAAGATATTTGAGTAAGTGGGCCGTCCCAGTTGGGCCAACCTGCTGACCCGACACCCGCCACTTTGCTTCAGTCCGAGTCTGACCTGACCCTGATCTGACCCGTCTGCCTGATTCAGCTCAGGCCCACAGCAGCTGCCCTGTTCAGCCCAGGCCCACAGCAAAAATATATATATATGTGGGCCCAGCAAAAATAATCCAGTCTTTTTGGATTGATTGATCTTAGTCATTGCTTCTCAAAATGATGATATTTTAGTCCGATTCACGCTCCATCTTCACTTGCGTCTTTTGTCTACAAGATCAAGCCATTAGGTCAGTCAATTTTGAGAAATCAAAATGCAAATCTTTGGACCATCTGATGAAGTTCAAAGCATGTTATATGAGTATAAATATGGAGATTGGTATTTTGCAAATAAGGTCTACTTTGAACAGTTCCTCAATCTCAGACAGGCAAATTCGACAGTTTCTGAATATTTAAATCAATTTTCGAGATTGCACCAAGTTTGTAGCTTGGAACAGAATGAGCTGCATGATTTAACTCGCTTTATTAGAGGTTTGAAGCCAAAGATTCTTGAGAAGATGAAACCATGTCACAGTGTTCATGAAGCATACAAAGAAGCAATTCATATTGAGCACATGCTTCAATGGTCTCACCTGCAACAAGTCAAGCCTAAGCAAGAACATTCTCCACAACGAACGAAAGATCATCTGATGGAAACAAAATTTGAAGGTAAAGATACTCACACCCTTGTCATTCGCAGACTTCTCACCACCAATGAAAAAGAAGACAAAGAGTGGAAACAGACTATGATATTCCGAACGCGAGTAAGGTGTGAAGATCGATTAACTAATCTAGTTATTGATCATGACAGTACTATCAATTTTGTGGCACAATATGTTATTGACAAACTCAATTGGCCTACAGAGACTCTTCCAATGCCTTACGAAGTTACATGGTCTAATGCTTCTGTCATTACTGTAACTCACAGATGTTTAGTATCTTTCAAGATTGGTGTATATGAAGATAAAATTTGGTGTGATGTAATTCCCATGAATGTCACTCATATTCTTTTGGGACAACCATGGCTTCTTAATCGGAAAGTGCAATATGACAAAGAGAAGAATATTTATTCTTTTTATTGGAAAGGACAATATGTTGACCTTGTTCCATTACAATCAACAACATCTTCATTTACCTCATCACCATCAATTGAAGAGTCACAAGATGAACACAGGGAAGACACAAATTCCACCGACGATGTTGAAAAGCCCATTCATGGAAAGGAAGATCTTATTGTAACTTCAAGTGAGAAGCAAGAGATAAAGCAAGATGATGTACAAGCAAACAGTAATCATCCAATGGATCTGATTGCCACATCGGGTGACAAATCAATTGCCCCAGTGGTTTCGCAAGAAGATATGTCCACATTAATTGACGTGCACCATATTGATTTCATCTTCAGAGATCAACTAATGTCAATCAACAATTATGCTATCTTATTACAGAGTCTACTATTAAAGCATATAATGGTCAAATCACACTGTCAATGCAACCATCAACAGACACATCACCTCCAACCTACTTCTGAGTGGAATAGAAGATTCGATCCAGCTTTCAAGGCATATTATCAATCTGATGCTCAATCCACAACACGGAAGTTTGTTCGAATGATTTTCGACCCAGGTGGATATTTACAGAACTCGAGGACGAGTTCTCCTCCAAGCAGGGGAGAACTGATGCAGGCCAAATCTATGATTGACCAGGCCATTAGACCCAAGATCAATACAGCCTAATAGATTATAAGTAGATTATATTAATAGTAGTTGCTTTAGTTGTTTATTTGATATTTAGTAAGTCAATATTTGATATTTGGCAAGTCCAGTTGTATTTGATTTAGGACTTCTTATTTGTTTAGAATTAGGTCTTTCCTTTCTTAGAGAATGTTATAGTTATAAATAAAGGTTGTAATCTCTTCAAGAGAGAAAGATTTTGATATTGAATAAAGCTTTGGGCATTGGTTCTCAGTTGAGAGAGTTATTTGTCTTGGGTGAGACACCTAGATAATTTATCCCTAAGCCTTTTGGCTTGGAGATTAGCCCGTTGGCTAATCTTCTTCCCCTGCGCTGCTTCATTACCTTTATTCCCAGCCCATTGAACAGCGCAACTGAACCAATCAGCCCCATCCTAACCCATTGGCCAAGCCTGAACCATCATACTTTTACAAAATTTCTATTGTTTCACCTGTACCCAAATTGAACCAAGCCTTTGTTCAAATCCTTTGTTCAAATCCTCACAACGAGAACACATAATCTACATGAGTGGCTATTCCCTAAGCAAGTGGAAGTTCTAACTTTCATTAAGATCTTGTCCTCTCACAACTGGAGGGGCATTTATTGCAGGACTTGCAACATTGCCTTGGAGCATTACCAAATTTCCCATTTAATTTTCAATTCGATAGTGTGAATGATGTGTTTTATGATTCAAAATTAATTATTAATTCTCAGATTGATCTCATCATTCCATATTAGGCTAGAATTCATCTTGTCCTGCATCCTCAGGTTTCCTAGCGAAAATTTGGGTGGGTGCAAAATTTTAGGGGACAAGATATCGTCCTCAGATTGGATAAACTTGCAATCACTAGTGGATCTTCACTTAAGTTTAGCCTCCTTCACTTGGTCAAACCATCTGAATCCTCCTATTATGTCTAGATTCCTAGTTTGGAGCAATTGGATAGATGTGTATCCTGTTGTGTATCAATTTTCACTGCCGAAACCTGCATCTGACCACATTCCTAGATTGCTAGAACTAAATTGTGAGAAATGGTGCCTGGCCCCTGTTCATTTTGAGTTAATGTGGCTTGAGGAAAAGGAACTTCCTCAGTAGATTTCAGATTGGTGGAAGGAGCTTTAAGTAGAGGGATGTGCGGGTCACAGATTGTTAAAATAAAAGATTGGGCTACGGCTAGATTTTGTTGATGTGGCAGCCCTTAAGGATAGCATTTTATACAAAATCCAGGAATTGGATAAAAGAGTGGAAACCAATTAGCTCTCTATTGAAGAGGGAGAGGTAAGATTAAATCTTAAAGAATAGTATTATAGGAAAGTTAGGGAGGAACAAATTAAATGGACGCAGAGATTGTAGCAAGTAGTTGAAGGCAATAAAAATACAAGTTTTTTTTCATGTATAAAATAAATGGAATTTCTTTGATTTTGGATGGGGATAATAGATTGGAAAGGAAAGAAGAGATCATTAAACATATGATCGATTATTTTGCTTCTCTTTACTCTAGTGAACAGTGAGACAGACCAACTCTAGATAATTTGGGTTTTGATGCTATGGGGGTGGAGGTGGCCTGCTGGCTAGAAAGGAAGTTTGAAGAAGATGAAGTTCCGGATGCAATATAAGTCATGGCATGGGACAAGGCTTCGGGACCAAACGACTTCCCAATAGCCTTCTTCCAATATTTTTGGAATTTGCTTAAGGAGGATCTCTTTTCTTTTATAGAAGACTCTCATCAAAGAGGGCGGCTTTTGAGGGGACTAGGAGAGTCTTTCGTTGTGCTTATTCCTAAAAAGGAGAGGGAGATTGGTGCTAAAGACTTCAGGCCTATAAGTCTAATTGGAAGCACATACGAGATTATAGGTAAGGTTTTGGCTGGAAGGTTGTAGAAGATTTTATTGGGTTTAATTTCCCAAGAGCAGGGGGCTTTTTTTAAGAGGAGGCAGATCTTCGATGGAGTCCTTGTGGCAAATGAATGTGTTCATTAAAGGAACAGGGATGACATCCCTGGGCTTATTTTCAAGCTAGATTTGGAAATGGCCTATGATAAAGTTGATTGGAAACTCCTCCAGTACCTCCTTATAAGAATGGGTTTTGGTGACAAATGAGGGGATGGATTCACGCATGTGTCTCCTCCACTTATTTCTCTGTTCTGATTAATGGATTTCCTAAGGGCCTGTTAGTTTATGGGGTAGAGTAGAGTCAAGTTAAATATTTGAAATTCAAACTTCCCCCCTTCTTTTTCAAAGAAATTCAAGTTTCCCCCATTCTTATTCAAGAAAGGTCAAAAAAGCAACCACTAAATTACACAAAACATCTAATTTTTATACAAAAAGCAAAAAAGATTCCTTATCAAACAACTAAAAACAAAAAGCCATCATAACCCAATCATGTTTTATTCTTTCTTGATTTTAGGTTTACTCTACGCTACTTTACTCTACTCCACAAACAAACAGGCCCTAAAGGCTTCTTCCCAGCAAGAAGGGGCCTTAGCCAAGGAGATCCTCTATCCCCATTCCTCTTTCTAAAAGTGGTTGAGGCTTTAAATAGAATGTCAAGCATGGCAGCAAATGGAGATCTAATTGGAGGTTTCAACGCGGTTGACTCCTCCCCTTTGATCAACCATTTATGGTTTGCAGATGACACTTTTATTTTCTATGAAGCTAATGAAGACCAGATTAGGAATGTGGAAGCCATTCTCCTTTGTTTTGAGGTTGTGTTTGGGTTGAAAATCAAATTCTTCAAAAGTGAGCTTATAGGAGTTAGAGTGGAGGAAGACATGATGAAGAAGGTTGTCGATATCCTAGGGTGTAAGGTGGGTCATTTCCTGATGTCATACTTAGGGCTACTCTAGTTGGAAAGTAAATTATTTATCCGTGGGAGGAAGGCTTACTCTCATTAAGTCAGCTTTGACAAACCTCCCCATTCGCTACCTATCTCTTGTTAAATGTCCCATCCATCTCTATAACAAACCGGAGTGAAAAGCTTCAGTGGGATTTCTTATGGAATGGCAGGAGTGAAGTGAGGAAATTCCATTTGGTTGATTGGGCCTCTATTTGTAGGGAAGAGTGGGGCTTGGGCATGAGGTCGCCAAGACAGGTGATCCAAGCATTGCTTGGAAAATGTCTGTGGAGAATGGTTGAAGAATCAGGTTTGTGGCATTGTATAGTAAGCAGCAAATATGGGTTCTCAAGAGGTGGCTGGGATGTTCAGTAGGCTTGCTACAAAACCTCCGCAATATAGAGAGCGATCCTCTCTGTTCAGGACAACATATTCGGTACAGTGTTGGATCAGGTGAGAAAATTCTTTTCTGGCATGGTAAGTGGATTGATCATCACCCGTTGGCTCTTCAATACCATGACATCTTTAATTTCACTGTCAATAAGAATGCTGGGATCCAGTCTTATTTATTGGGATCTAAAGAGCGAAGGATTTGGAGCCCAATCATGAGAAGAAACCTGAAGGATAATGAGGTGGATCAATTTATATCACTCCTTAATACTCTTCTGAGGTTTATATTCTGGAAGGAGGGATTGATAGGCAGTGGAGTACCTCTAAGGGTGGCTCTTTCTCTGTTTCCTCCTTTTTCAGCCATAAATAGAACGGAGGAGAGGAGAAACCAAGTTGCAGATATTTGGAAGTTCGAGGCCCCTCCAAGAGTTCTGACAGTGGATTATGCTCTCTGTTTTTGGATGGTTGGTGAAATGGTGCTTCATAAGAGAATTCTGATAATGAATAACTTGAAGAGGAGAGGGGGAATTGTATTCAATGGATGCCCCATGTGCCTCTGTGAAGAGGAATCAGTATGCTGTTTAACTGGAAGATGGCTCAGACGTTATGGAGGTCTGATGGATTGGTTTGGCTGCAGTTGGGTCTTTCTGAAGTGCAGTTATTTGGATTATATGGAAGGGAAGGAACAGGAGATGTTTTGAGGGGTGACTGTAGATGGGAGCATTTTGACAGGAAGAAGTGGCCTGCTGGGTGCTAGTTAACAGCTCTTTTAAAGGATACTCTTTGGATCAAATTATGAGGAATTGGAAGGAAGTTGCTGGCCTATGACAGGGGTTGTTCTGTTATATAGTTTGCTGGTTTTTTTTTTTAATATCTCTCTGGCTTTCTTTTTGTTTGATAGGGATTCTGTTTTATAATTTGCTGTTTTTTGTATATCTCTTTGGCTTTCTTTTTGTTTGTGTCTGGGTGGTTTTGCTGTTGTTGTCTTTTCTTGTTTTGTGACTTGTCAGTTGCCAGTATAGCTCTCTTGTACTGCTTGCTTTAATGAAAGTTACCGTTCAAATAAATAAATAAATAAGGAAAGCATTTTAAGTTTGTGTAACTTGGAGAAATGTTCACAGAATCACATAAATTAGGCTCAACTGTTAAGCCATTTAGGCTACATTTGGTTAGGCTTGGTAAAATGGCTTCTTGGGCTTTTGGATTTCAAAAACCCAAAAGTATAAAAAATTCTGTATGGTTGTCTTATTTTCAAAATGATTTCTAGAAACACTGAGGTGAAAATCCACTTTCCCAATAAGCATCAAGTGACCCACTTCACGTTAGAGAGTTGCTTTTTAGCTTATGAGGGAAGCAAATGGTAAATTAGTAGAAACGGATGGAAACCCAGGAGCCCTCCAGAGAAACCCTTTTTCCATATCTTTAAGCATCGAGTTTCTCTCAGCATTTTTTTTCTTTTTGCTTTTCATGCTCAAGTGTGTATGGTTTTGCTGTTCAGGGTTTCATGCTCACTCCCTCTCTTCTTTTCTGAATCTGAAGATGAACAAGGTGTGGAAGTGTGCACAATCTCTAAAAAAGAGAACGCTTTCATCTATTTGATGTTTTCTCATTTCTTCTCTTTCAATTTGAATTTGCTCTCATTATTTTCAAAAAAAAAAAAAAAAAAACTTTGCTTCTCATTCCAAGTCAATCTCTCTTTTTCTAAGCTAAGAGCCTGAAATAGAAAAACAGAGTGGGAGCTAAAGGTGGCTCGGTTCAACCTTGGCACCATTGGAGGATGTTAGCACACTACCCACCCTAGTGACAACGGGTCTATGAATTCACATTTTATGCAAATCCACATCCACATGATTTTTCCTTGAAATTGTAGCTTTAATCAAAGATGGTGGCGGGTGCACAAAATAGATGTGGGAAAATTTCCCCTCTCTCTCAACTAATTTAGGTCCCATGTTGCTGGTAACATCTCTGTTTCAACATGTTGATGCACCAACACATTTACAACACTCAGGCTCCAATAACCTAGAAACTAATTGGAACATTTGGTAAAATGCAAGTGCAAATTATTAAATCCCAAGTGTTAGTTCAATACTATTTTATCTTCAAAAACACCAATGATGCTGCAACATACTTACCAAACAGTTGAGCATTTCTCAAGGTAACTATTCCAAATGATCACAAGGAGGATCAAGTTCGAAGACATGATCCCATGGCAACTGGAAGATGGAGCATGGCAACAAGATGGTTGGAAGTAAATGCCTTATTTTCTGTTCTGGTCCTGAGCCTCCAAGCAGTTTCTGTATATTAACTTTCTCAAACATATTAGAGGTTTTTTTTTCATATAAATTTATGACAACTTCATATTGAAACTTTAAAGTTTTATTAGTTTCATAGAGATGATTGAATTCAAGTGGTTTTGAGTTGGGCACACATAAAATGGCACATCAATGGTTCAATGTGGGGCCATTTTATTTACTTACCAGGCTGCTGCATATTGTGTAACTTACTTTTCTAAATAAAAATTTAGAGAAATTATTTGATTTTTTTTTATGTCTAGTTGTTTTCTTTAGGTCTACCAAACAACCTTGGACACTTTTGCTATTAGAAAGTACAGCAAAAGTTGACGTAACCAAACAACATTTTCTATTAAAAAGCTGCTTCGAAGAAGTGAATTTTTTGTAGTTACTTTCAAAAAGGCATGCTTGAATTTTTAAAAGCTGAACCAAACACACCCTTAACAGCTGGAACCTTTTCCTTTTTTATGCAGCTCTAGCTGACCATAGGACAACAATAAGATGCAGTTGCTGAGCTTTAATGCCATATAGGAAACAAAGTGACAGATGTGTAAATGCCCAACCATTTAAAATTTGCACCCAACACCTGGAAAACTGTATGTAACACAAAACGACATCAAGCATATGTGACATTCCAAACCACTTTACTGGTGGTGAAGTTACTACGTTATCCTTAATGCTATGTTTATGATAATTCTAGTTAAACTTTCCACGATGCATGAAGATCTGCAACTTGGTTCTTTGGAGATTTCATTGTTGTATCAATTTTAGCACCATGTGATGTTCAGTTGTGTTTTATGTTTTAGAAGTAAGTGTCATGATGCTGTTATTTTTTTTATAACGGTGTTCATTCATCATATGCCAGGTATTGTCAAAAACATTTATTTCCATGGCAGTCACGTGCAAAACTGATCTTATACAAGTGGTTGTGCTTGTGAAAATTTATTAAGTACAACCAATTAAAGTAGTTAACTGAGGATAAAAATTTTCAACTGAAACTATTAACTTCATACTCTAAATTATTACGAACAAATGTCTTAGTCCATTTTGTCTTCTGCCAGTATAAAGTTCAACTAATGTAGTCTACATATGGCAAGGATTTCATTTTATCTTGTTGTGAGTACCATAACACTCCATTTAATGGACTCCAATCATTGTACTGATTTGTGCTTCATCAGTTATATACTGCGTATAGTTGGTTTCTGCATTTTTTTTTCTTGTTTCCCGTAAAATTTTTCACCCTGTCTTTCAATTGCATTATGACAGGGCAAACTCCATATTTTGGACTCGAGGATTGAACATTCCTTTTCCACGTTCTTATGTATTTCCTCAAGTTGTTGGAGAACAAAAAAATCTTTCCTTGTCCAGAAATGGAGATCCCCTAGTTCAAGTTTCTCGCGAATTGTTGAGTAGTGGGGATGATGAAAGAGGTGAGATCATTGTACACTATGCCTGATTGTCCAGGTGATATTTCTTCTTTACTATTTTAATCCTAATGCTCCCATTTAGGGTTTTTTTTTGTCTGTTTTGTTAGAGCTCATTTGGCAACAAGTGAGGATCTAAAGATTCCCCACTGCCCCTGGAACAAGGATTCCTCGCTAAGGATTTGTCTAGCTGAGGATTTTACATAAATATCAATGCATATCACGACATACGTTTGGCAACAAGTGAGGATCTGAAGATTCCTCACTGCCCCTAGAATGAGGATTCCACACTAAGGATTTATATAGCTGAGGATTTTATGTCAATATCAATGCTTATCACTACTTGCAGTTGAGAAAATTTATTGGTGCACAAGTCCACAAAAATGAGTATTTCCAAATCCTATCGGGGGAGGTTGGACTTGAAACTCCTCAAAATGAGATTTTCGTTGGTCCAAATCCTCGGGGATTTACAATTATCAAACATGGATTTTCCATTACTTTGGGAAAGTGGAAACCTGTTCCCCTAGTATTTGGTTGCCTAATGTGACCTTGGTGATTATGAAAAATGGTAGGAACAATATAAATTAGTTATATGTGAATAATCATATTTGAATCCGCAAATAATTAATGAGTGAGTGAAATAATAGTATTATGCTTTAGGCAGACAGTCTTTTGCGGAAGAAAGAAGACCTGCTGTTGCAAATTCTACTTCAACACATGAAGACGCTGTTTGGGTCGAGGGTCTTGTTCCTGGAATAGATTTCTGTAATCATGGTATGCTGTACTTCTCTCTTCTAGTACTTTCCACACGTTGAATGCATTCATGTCGAGAAACATTTCTTCAGGAAAAAAAAGGAAAAAAAAGAGAAAGAAACATAGCAGGTAACTCTGAGCACCAAGGCTTGCTGCTAACAGCATTGGGTTGTAGCTTGAGCTGGGCCAAGCGAGAACACAAATGTCCGAGCCTATGTAAATACCAATTGGAATGGAAATTTGCATTTGTGCTTGTGCTTGGGCTTGAGTGTATGAGCCAACTCAGGCTCAGGCCTTGCATACCTGATTGCACTCGGTATCCAAATTAAGTGCAGTGCCACTAATCATTTTTGAGACCACTCCTCGTTACAGCATAGTAGTGCACCTATCATTTATGTCCTTTGCTTTATTCTTAGGATCCTTTTGAAAGGATTTCAAGTGTCAGGATGTTAGGGTTTTTGCTTCTTTGGCTTTCCCTCCCTCTAAACCTATCAGCAAGACCCTTTTTCTCCTTGTGCAGACACAGGAAAATAGTAGTCTGCAGGCACACTATCTTCCTGTGTCTCTAACCTCGTGCAATGCGGAATCTTCCCACAAACCTGGATGGAGCTCTCTTGGGGGTAACCATCCTCTTCTTCTCTTCTTCATCTTTTTCTTTTTTCTTGTCTTCTCTGCCTGCTTATTTTATTTTCCACAATTTAGGGTCGTAATCTGAGTGGTTCCTTGCACACGGTTTTTTTTCGTTTTAAATTTTTTTTTCTCAATGCAAATCCATACATGATTAAAAAAAAAAATTCTTATCTTTGGCTGACAATGAATTCATCCCATTCATTTTTCTTCCTTTTTTGTTTAATTTCATTTGTTTGTAAAGCATGTTGTTTGATGATGATAAAGGTGGTGAATGATAATCAAACAAAATGGCTGTTCCAAACAACCATTTTGCCTTCGATTTAATCCTAACCAGTCATCTACTACCTAAAGTAACTTGATTTCCTAACTTTGAGTAGTCATATTTACATCAAAACTACTAAAAATAACTCTAATAAAACCAGAACTCTGAAAACAGGCTTGCTGGAATATCTGAAGCTTTCCTCATGTTTCTGCATGTGGCTCCTGGTGGCCTACAGCATACTGTTTAGGAAGGTGGACCCTGCCATCTTGCAGAAGACTCTTGAGCGACCGACTTGGTGTAGATTTCCATTGGGTTTGGGCCCATTTTGATCCATTTGTGTGAGGCCTGAAAAAAATCTGACTTTTTTGTTTTGCTGGATTTTTTGTGTACATTTTTCATAAGAGCCCCTGCTGTCTTTCTGTATCTCAAAAGAGTCCTTGACATTGAATTTTATTAAATATCTGGGGCATTTTTTTGGTCCAATCAATCCTTTGGTGCCCTAGGATTATGCCCGGGCTTTGCAGCCAAGCATCCAAAAATTTTAATACTCGATTTTCTTGATCCACATCATTGTGAATTGATCTGCATCAAGCCCATCTTCGAAATTGTCCGTAAAGGAGTACGCTATGGATTCTACCAGCTGTGAAATCCATTGCTGTTTCCAAAGTTAACTGGTACTCACGGACTGAATGCCTATACTACATAATTTGAAGTTTGCCTTACTGCTACACTACGTCTTGATTCAGATATTATTTGATAATTGCTTGAACCATTCTTCTAAATCATCAACTGTCTGGGGATTTCTTTTCTTAACTGCTGTTCCTTTGCATCACATGGGATTTTTCGCTGGTTTGACTAATCTGTAATTAAATATTCAGTTTGACCATTGTTTTAATTGAAGCAGATGGTTTATCTGATTCTCTATGAATACCTGTTAAATGTGATTGTGATGACTAGAGCAGTTTTATGTCTGGTTCCAATTAACCATGCCTATCCAGTTTGGAAAACACTAACGAGTATGATTATTTATTCTTACAACTTTCTTGTACTTGTCCCGATTTCTGCTCAGGTTGACTTGATTCAGCTAGGAACTTTCCATGAAATGGGTCCAATGCTGTTTCAGCTACATTTTTTCACAACTCACCTTGATCTTTAGTTTATGGCTACAAGTGGACAACTAAACTTGGACTTGGGCCCAATGATATTGATTCAAAACCATGTTCGTTATGGAGCCCATTCATTTCTATGCACAAATGGTTGTATCCAACTATTTAACTGCTTCCATCATAGTTATCAAATTTGTTTCGGTTTGGGCAAAATTGTCCAATTTATTTCATTTCGTAGGCAAAACCAAACCGAACATCCCGCCTGAAGATGTTTGGTTTAGATTTCGTTCAAATTTGCCTGAAATATGGTGTTTTGGTCCAAACCCCTAATTTCATATGAATCATATCTGAATCGATCAACTCGGAGAAATCGAAAGGGCTAATGTTAAAAAAAAGAGAAAATGAATGGAATCTATCGAAGATTTGTATGAATCTGAAGAAAAATAAATGAATTTATTATACGAACCTTTTTTGCCCTATTTCCTTTCCATCATTGTGAGATCTTCCTCTGTCGAAGCAAGAACATGAAGCCAACCCTCGTTGAACTATTTTCCTGCATTTCACCACTCGCCAAAGCTCATCGCTGTTACCGAAGATAGATAATGCTTGAGAAAAATGTTGCTGGAACACCAGGATGCTCGATCTCCCTATCTTCTTCTCTTTCTTCTTTATTTCTTTCTTTCGTGAGTTTTGACGAAGGGCCAAACCTTGGGAGATTTCTTTCTTTCATAAAGGCACTGTGATGATACCTTTATGAAGGAGGGTCGAGATGACTTCTAGAAAGTGATGCGACAAATTTTTAATCGCAAGGCCCATTTATTTTAATCGTTGGATGAATTCGTCATTTAGCTGTTATTTACTATTGAGCATTTAAGAGGTCCAATAAAAAAAATGAAGGACCAGTAAAGCATTTGCTAATGATCAAGGCCCACCACAAGTTGAATATAGCAACATTTTATGTTATTAAATATTTTTTGAAACCATTTTTAAAAAAATATATGAATCTGAAGTGGGTCCATTCAATTTGAGTCAAGTAATAAATTTTAATTGGTACTATTTATGTAGAATTAAATGGTTTAATTTTTTAAATGCCCCATTGAAAACTTTGGTTAGGAAATTGAGCACTGGGGCCCTTACCAATAGTTGACTACTGGTTTTACAACTATTATTGCAGCTGTACAGGAAAAAAAATCTAAAATGGATATATATATATTTAATTTTATGTTTTCCAAAATGAATTTCCGAATTGGAAAATGAAAATGCCGAATCGGCTTTAATGTTTCACTTTGGAGCCAAATCGAAATAGGGTCCAAAAGGAACTTGACAACTATAATTTCCAGCAATAATTGTTCCATAGACCTAAAAAAATTGATTTGAATGGGTTTTTTTTTCTTTTTTTGGTAAAAGAATGATCCAGATGGTTTACATTTAATTGTTGGTAAGCAAGAGTTGAATAGAGCTAAAAATTAGTTATCAAAATCTTCCGATTCGTATACCAAATCCCGATTTCTATCCTAAATATTAAGGTAAATGATTTGTATCTATACAATGAATCCCATTTACAAATGAGGATTCAGGTGTGAATCTTACGATTCGATACTCATTTCATCGAATCTTACATTTCAAGTGATTCGGCTGAGCAAAAATAGCTACAACCAATAATTTGATATTAATAATATTTTTTATTTTTTTTTTCTTTTGTCTTTTAGCACTTTTATTTTTAAAAGGTTATTTAATAGTTAACGAAACCTCCTAAGAATTTTTATGGCTTTTATGAGGCTTTAAAGATGAAGAGCATATATTTAATTAAAGCAATCAATTGTGCATATGTTGCTTGTCTATATATTCTTCTTTAATCTATTTCGGGTTTTTTTTTCCTTCATGAATATTTTATTAACTTCAAGAGATATCCTACTATGTATAATTGATGGTTTGGGTTTTATTTTTATTTTTTTATATTTTGATTTAAATATAATAAAAATATATTGGTATCTTAAACTTATTTAACTATTTACGCATCATGATGTTCTTGATATGATTGCATGATATGCTTGTTATTGTATTTATACTGCTATAATGGGAAAATGGATGGTTATGAATAATTATTTTTTATTTTTATTTTTAATTATTTTTCATTTCTATTAGAAAAATAAAAAATCATATGATTCGCGATTCAATTCGATTCATTGGTATGAATGATTTGTGATGAGAGAGAGAGAGAGAGAGAGAGAGAAAGTTGTTGAGATCAATTTCAGAATATTGTCGGCATCATTAGGAAATCAAACTTTAAATTTATGAATGGTTTTATAGATCTAAATATTCAATTGAAGATCATAAATATCCCTTACTAACTTGAAAAATCTTCTCATTTTGTAGATCTAAAGGCTGCTGCAACATGGGAAGTTGATGAAACAGGATCAGCAACTGGAGTTTCTTCATCAATGTATCTACTATCTGGTAGTGAGTTTATCTTTGCATATTCCTGTTTATTTTTGTTTATAACGGTAAAATTTTATAAAGGCAAAAAGCAACATCAGGAAAACCACCAAAACACAAAGGCAGAATGCCTAAAAGAACCTAAAATGGAAAACTCCCTCCTTTGCAAGACCATCTGCTACAACATTAGCCTCACATAAGACATGATGAAAAACAACACCTAGCTGACTTGAAATATCCTGAATTTCCTTAACCAAGTCTGCCAATCTCGAAGGAAAAGGAGATTTGCCAGAACTCCATTGAATAGCCGAGAAAGAGTCATCCTCAGTAATAGCATTAAAGCCTTCCAAACTTTGCAGTTCACGACAACCAATCAAAAGAGCAAGAACTTCCGCTACATTAGCATCTAGAGAATCTGTGCCCTGCGGGCCTAACAAAATTTGTAACAATATTACCGTTCCAATCGCTAATAACACCTCCAATACCTCCTCTACTAATGGATCGAACAAAACTGCCATCAAAATTTAATTTGAGAACACCCAAAGGGTGCCTCTCCTGTAAGATTTGATGAAAAGATTTAGCACACGAGCCCCCTTTAAAAAAGACTGCCCAAGATTGATTGAGATCTTCTAAGGCCACACCCAAAAGGTCCTTTTTGGAACACACCCACTCTGACACAGACCAAACAATGGATTGAACAACATCCTCCATAGAGCTTCACTTGTTTTTGAACACTTGGTTATTCCTTTCCAACCAAAATTTCCAGAGGATGGCACACAAAACCAACTTCCATAAAGTCTTCCTTTGAACATAACGGCTACCCAACCTCCATTGATGAGAAAGATCAGCAACTCTACAGGGCATTACCCATTGCATATTAAACACGTTTAGAAAAGGCATCCAAACCCCATTAGCAAAATTACAATGGATCACCAAATGATGCTCTGTTTCCTCATCCTTCAAACGCATAGGGCAACCATTAACTATGATGTGCTTCTTTCTTCTCAACCTATCTACAGTAAGAATTTTGTGCTTCCTCACAACCCAACAGAAGGCCAAAACTCTTGGCGGAATTGAAGGAACCCAAAAACTCTTCCATCCATGCATACTGTCTGAAGAAATATTAAGAACATTACAGGAAGACTTACCTGAAGATTTACCTTTCACATCAGGCTTCCAAATCCTAACATCCCCTCTTCCACCTGACACAAACTTTCTCTAACAAATTAAGCAAACAGACGAAGTCAGAAACTTCTCCATCTTTCATATCTCTTGGAAGTCAAACTCTCCTGGGAACCCCCAAACATAGTCAACCCCAAATACTTACGAGGATGCTTCCCAACTCTGCAACCAAAAGCATTAGCTAAAACATATTCCTGTGTATTACTTTTCATGATCATAGTCAGCTTAGTTTTTCCTTTTTTCCCTGGTTGAATGTTTCTCATGTTGACTTAGCAAAGTCCATTGCCAGTTTTTAGTCAAATTAGCTTTTCTAAAAACTTGGTTATACCATACCAGAAACTTTTCAATCCTTGAATCTTTTATGCTTTCTGGATAGAAAGTATGTTTATGGCCCTTTTATTGCCCTTCGTAAAATTGTGTGGGTGAACTTTATATGATCAGCCAGTTCTCATGAATCATGACAACTTTTATTTATTAACTTGTTAGGTCTAGTAGTATGTTTATGGCCCTTTTATTGCTCTTCATAAAATTGTGGGTGAACTTTATATGATCAGCCACTTCTCATGAGTCATGACTCATGACAACTTTTATTTACTAACATGTTAGGTCTAGTAGGTTTTTTCTCCCTTTTTATTCCTTTCTGTTTAAGACTTTTTTTTTGTAAAAATAATTATGGCATTCGTTCATTTTATCTGCATTTGAAAGCTGAACAGAGTTCCCTACAAGCTGACAGTGAGATATGTATCAGTTATGGTAACAAAGGAAACGAGGTACTATCTTGTGCTCTTGTGAAATAACTCATTTCTTTTGGATCTCGACTTTCCATACACAGCCTAATTAATTACTGTTGTGGTGCAATTAAATGACTATTTTGCTTGTCATACAAAATGACTATTTTACTGAAAAAAGCAAAAGATCCCTTTTTGGTTTGAGTTCTGGTTGGTTACTTTTGGGATTCCATTCCCAGCACCTGCATTCTCTTATCTTGCAAGTGAAACATGTCTGTTTCAGTTTTATATACGATTCAAAGAAAAAAAAAAAAAGCATGCCTGTTTCAGTTTGTAACCATGTTTTAATATAAATGCAGAAACATGACATTTTGGTCTCACCATTATTGAGACATTGTTTCCAGGACGTCTTTTGCCCCTGGAACTGAATTCCAAGTTAGTATACAGCTCCACTTGGGTCTTGATAGATTTCTTTCATGCAACAATCTCTGTTGACATCTGAGGCAATGTGATAAATCATGTTCTCTTGACCCTTGTCTTTAGAAGAACATATTTAAGTAGCTGAAACATATTTGCTATAAATGTCATGCCTTGTACATTAATTTTTACTTGTCACGTCTGTTGAAGCAGATTTGTTAAATAATGAACACATACAAAGATATTGCAATTGCATTCCTTGAAATATAAGTCACTGTGGGTGGAAACCTTACGACTAAATCGTAACTCTTCTCCCTTTCATGTCTCACTAATCACTTTGAGTAGAAAATCTTATCCTACTAAAATAGGAAAGCATATAATGATTAATAATTACTCTGCTTCCTTTTTTAGAATTCTTGAAGTAAACTTACTCACATACTAACCAGTCACCTTGCCTTAATTATTGGTGAGGGGGCATTATAGGAGCACTATACTGCAACCCCAGCATTAATGGCTGAACGAAAGAGCCAGAATATCATAAAAAATATCTCAAAAACTTTGAGAGGTTGATGGTATTAGGATTTTTTTGCAAACCCAAAAAAAAATACATTAATGGCTGAACGAAAGATCCAGAATATTGTAAAAATATATCAAAAACTTAAAAGAGGTTGATTGTATTCAGGAGAACGTATGTAGATTTTCTAATATTTTTTAGACCACCTGTATGATGTGTGTATCACTGCCAATGTGAGCAGTGTCTATTAAGCCATGTTGAACTGTACAAATCATGTTTTCATTCCAATTTTTTGGTAACTAAATATTATTTTTCACTCATTGCAGGAATTGCTCTACCTATACGGATTTGTTATAAATAATAATCCAGATGACTTTCTGATGGTAATAATCTTTGTTCTTTTTCCTAGTGATTCATCATTGACTTTATCTAGCTCCCTATTTCTGAATGAGCAATCATGCTTCGAACTTTTGCCAGTCTTTTGGTCAACTTGAATATAACCTCAAATTTTCTCCCTGGGTTGAGCCACTTTAATTGGAGAAGGAAAAAAAAAGCTCAGTTTTTGTGGTTGTGATGATAGTGGCATTTTATCCACAGGAGTTGGTTGTCCTGCTTTGTGACAATGTTGGTTGAAAATCTTGCATCACCCTTGTCCAGGACTTCTACAGCTGAAAAAAGAGCTATGATGATTACTCACCTACTTGTGTAATGATGTACATATGGTCAATAAAAGACCAGTGACCAGATGGAATTGTATACAGGTTCATTATCCAATAGAAGCACTTAAGAAGGTCCCTTTTGCTGATTTCAAGGCAGAGCTTCTAGGAATGCAGGTCAGCCATTTAACAGAACTGGTCCATAGTTTGAGTTTCCCTTTATTCAGACAATGATACCTGGCTAGGTTTATGCTTACCCTTTATGCCTAATGAGTGTCTAAGCTCCTAATTTTCTGCTAATGGATCTTTAATTTTGCTTGCAGAAGGCTGAAATGAGGTGCCTCTTGCCAAAAAGTTTGCTGGATCGTGGCTTTTTTCCTGTATCCCCTCAGCAAAATAATGAACAAAACAAGAGCTCTGTATGTCACCTTTGCAATTATAGTTGGAGCGGTCAGCGCAAGGTTCCATCATATTTGACTAAGCTGGTTTTCCCTGAGGATTTCTTAACTGCTCTACGGACTATAGCCATGAAAGAGCATGAGCTTCTTCAAGTGTCATCGATGCTGGGAGAGGTATTTCTTTTTTTTTTCTTTGTTCTCCAACTGATTATTTTATTTAATGTGGTTGTTTAAATTATTCATGGTTTGTTTTTCTTTTTTTAGTGTTTTCGTGTTTCCATGTGTGTGCGCCTAAAAAGCACGGACACTTCTAAGAAAGTGACGTGTCCGACAGGACACCGACACTTTTCGGACACTCTCGGACACGTGTCCGATACTATTTAGCCGTGTCCATAATTAAGAACTAAAAATCTTAATTTCGGACACTTGTTTGATACTCTTTTTGCAACGTGTCCCACAATTCCTAGCTCGTGTCTATGACTAAAAAATAAACATGTGGCTAATATCTCTTAGACAATTTGTTAATACGTGGTTATTAAAACTTGTAAACTTGATATATAACAATTTTATACCATGGAAAAATATATGATTGTAAATATCAATTATATCACAAGCAAAAGACAAATAAATATTTCACTAAAGAATAGGCCTCAAGATTGGCTTCTCTTTTGCTTTTTTTTTTTTTTTAAAGGAGGGGAAAGAGATGATCCGCCTTTTTCTTTTTATGGATTTTATGGAACTATGGATATTTCATATTTAATAATTATGAATTATGTTTTAGTATTATATTGATATTTAATAATTTGATATGTTTGCTAGTTGATAGGTGAATTTTTATTTGTTGATTGCTAAATTGATTAAAAAAGTTAAAATGATATTAGTTTTTTAGTAGATGATTATATATATAAATTAATATATATTATTCACGTGTCCCTAACGTGTCCGTGTCCTGCTTTTTTGAGAAATGCCGTGTCGGCGTGTCCGTGTCGTGTCGTATCCGTGTCCCGTGTCCGTGTCCATGCTTCTTAGGTGTGCGCATGTTTTTTTTTTTTTTTTACTACAGGTCGTAGGGATTAAAAAAAAAAGTTCACTAATTCAAAGAAATACAAATTATTGCATTTGCATATTGTCTTTTTTTCTTTATTTTTTTCACAGGAGATTAAACATGTAGATTTTATTAAAGAGATATAATGTACTGGCAATATCTACGAAGAAGCATTAAGTTGCCTACTAGATCATCATCATCATTATCATCAAAGCCTTATCCCAACCATGTTGGGGTCGGCTATATGAATTCTGTTTCTCTATTTTGTTCTATTTTGAGCCAAATCCTTCTATAAGTTAAACTTCTTCAAATCTGAATCAATGACCTCCATCAATATTTTCTTCGGCCTACCCCTACCTCTTGATGGGCCATCTACCTGTATAGCCAAACTCTTTCTCACCGGTGCCATTATCGGCCTACGCTCAACATGCTCAAACCATCTTAAATGGGTTTCTCTAATCTATCCCCTATTGGTACTACCCTTAAATGCTCTCGAAAGCGCTCATTTCTAATTTTATCTTTCTTAGTTTTACTACACATCCACCTAAACATTCTCATTTCTACTATATCCATCTTATGAATATGCGTCTTCTTAATTTGCCTAAGTTGCCTACTGGATGCAAATACAAATGTCATTATACTCCTCTTTTGAGGGTTCCATGTTGTCATCCCTATGAATAATTCCTCTTGAAACGTCATTAGCATAGGATCTTCTTCAAAATTAAACTGTCTTAGAATCTAACCTAATGAAGAACCAAATTCCTCCACAAGCGATCTGATTTTGCTAGCAATTTGATACAATCTTTAGAGTAATTGCTTTTCTGGCAGCCCTGAAGTAATAATTTTTTAATCCCCTTGTATGGCCCCAAAAATGGTTCTTGGGTTTTTGTAGTGGAACCTTCTTGACTGGCCTTGAAAGAGGTTCTTTGATGGCAAAACTTGTTCAAAAGGGCTTGGATTGCATATTGAGGTTCCATCTAAATTTAACTTGAATACTTGCACACTTGACGGCTTGATGATGCGGGTTGTTTGTCTGTGCCCATTTACATATGTAATTGAATCACGTATAACCATTATGTATAAATCATGTTTGTTGGCATGAATCTAATTCGCATGCGTAAAATCCATATGAAAATGGTATGAAAATCAAGTGAGAAAGGGCCATTCATTTTCACATCGCCATAGGTGGTAAACCATTTCACACTTCATTGTTATTGGGCACGCTCTATAGCACCACGGACGGTAACATGGGGTTTGTCTTTCTCAATTTTTTCCTTCTTGTGAGCCCTAGAACCATAATCTAAACCATTAATCATCTTAATAAAAATTGAAAACGGCTGATAAACCAAATTTTAACCGTTGGATCATCCTAGATTCTAAGAAATTTGGGAAAAAAGTCAGACTGTTAGATCTACATTATGGATTTTTGTAGGTCCCCTTTCTAAGATCCGAACCGTTCATCAGATTTAAAATGCTAAGAATGGCTATGGGACCGAATTTCAGATCATGATTCATTGTGGATTATGAGAAAACTGTGAAAAAAATTATGGCCGTTGATTCACACTTCAATAACTGATGTTATGGACATGTGACTGACATTATGGATATGCGACTTCCGCCCAATTCATTTTTTTCAGTTTTTTTTTTCATTTTTGTGGGCCTCTTTCAAGTCGGAACCATCTATCTTGTTTATATTATAAAAATGGGCTAGTGTCAATTTTCAGTCAGATCATCCTAGAATGTAAGAAATTTGGGATAAATTCTAGACAATTAGATATGTAATTTGGATTTTTGTGGGCCCCTTTTTCAAGATCCCAACCATTCATCAGGTTTAAACAGTCTAGGGTGGCTAGAGGGTAAAATTTGAGCTCATGCTCCATCATGGATTGTGAGAAAATTGTGAAAATAGTATAACTGTTGGATGTGATTAAATTCACATGTGCAAAGAGGTTAAACTGACAAACGGTGGATTTATTTTCACATATGAGTCTTCTACACATGTGAGTCGATTTCACTGGAAACAAACAACCACTTAATTACTTTGGGACACCTCTGGTCGTATGTACAAAGGTCGGCAAATCTCTTTCCAAATCAACATGAGAAATCTGTAAATGCCCTTGCTTGAGCCTTGAAGACCTCCATAAATTCACGATGTTCTGATTTTTTCTAATACATTTGGATGCAAAGACTTTGTTTTGTGTGGTTTTGTTTTTTCCTTCTCTTCTTCCATGAACCAGTTTCAAGTTGAAACAACAGCATCCTCTGTAAATGTTGGCCTCTTTAGTAGGTCAAGTCACCACCAGCCAGGCCCTAAAGAAGATGCAAGGGAATCAAAGCCATCTTTAGATTGGGCCATCAAGGCAGTAATTTCATTTTCACCATTGGATTCACAATTATCAGCCTCTTTATAGGACAATGTTCTGCAATGAGCAGACTGCATATTAGCTCGTGGGGACCACTCAGTTATATGGCTATCAATAGGAGGATAGCAGATGGAAAGCTCTCTGTTAAATGACAAGGGAGATCAAAAATTTCAGCCATCTAGATTATCCTAGCCCTTATTTAACAGCCTTTACTTTAATGCTGTCTTAACTGTAGATTTTTTGAAATTCAAGCGAATTGTGTGTGGATCTCAATGAGTGTAAAATTTGTCCTGATGCCAGATCATGGAATGAGAACAGTATAAGAGGGGCTGCATTGGCAAAGGTGGACCCAAGGGAGCCCCAAAGAGCTGGACTGCACATGCAGTCTGCTTGTAAGAGAACATTCTCCTCCTTTATTGGCCAATTCTGGCCACGGAGTTTGAAAAGCATGTAAGACTTGAAAGTTAATGTTATGTTCACACTTCTTCTTTATGCAAGGCCGCATCAGTCACATTCGGCCCTACATGCCAATTGAATACAGGGATTTATTATTTTTTGTAAGGCAAATTTCAAGGACCATAACTAAAAATTATTTTGTGTTTATTTCTTAGTTCGGCAGTCCCTGTTTTATGGGGATTAATTCCTGTTAGGAATCAAGTGGATCTTAAATTGTTTAATGTAGAAATCTTTTTAGAATTCCTGTTGGTTTAAGAACGTCCTTGAAGAAGCTAATCATTAACCTGGCCATGCAAGTCAAGTTTTTGTTTCTTTTTTTCTTTTCTTTTCTTTTTTTTTTTTTAATCAGTACTGAGTCAAGTTTAATTGGTGTTTATTTGTAGAAATAGCCTATGGGACTGTGACCAAATATGTATAGCAATTGACTCCGGACTTGCAGCAACTATAGTCTTTCTCCACTGTTTCAGTGAGATTTGATATTTTCAGTTAAACTCATCATTTCTCCCCTTGTGTTGTTATTACTCCAAGATCCTTGATTATGATTCCAGAAGCTTCTAGGGAGACAACTCCTATGTTTCCATCCAATAGAAGACTGCGAAAGGGGATGTCTCCTAGGATGATCCTACATCAGTCATGAATCATACCACGCTAGTTGACTTTTTTTGAAGCATCATTTTTCTGTATTTGTTCCCTTTCTGTATTGTTAATAATTTAAGGTTAGCACTCTGTATGCATGCTTAGTTTTCATTTAATTTGTCATGTGAGGAACAATGTAGAACTATGAAACAACTCTCCCACTATATTCTCTGTAATATATTCCTTTGAAAACATAGAGGACTCTTCCACTATATTCTTGCTAATATATTCCTTACTTTGGAAGCATAGAGGAACTTTATTAGATTTAACAGTCATGCTTGTCCCCTAGCTTGAACTAGTGCTTGCATTAGGTTTGAAGTGGCAATATATGAGACCTTTATCCTTTCAGTCAAGCAGATCCTTGCATTGAGGAGTGTAGAAGGTTCCTACTGAGGAGTTTGATAAGACTTGGTGTTGGAGTCTGCCAAGCACTTGGGAGTCAGCTTTGGTCTGTCTTTGTCCTTATGGTAATCATTCACTCCATTAGAAAAGGAAGGATCGGAGTTATTGTGATAGAAAACGAAATGCTAAAGAAACTGGAGCACATAGAAGAAAATGTTGTCAACCGGGATTTTCTTTGACAAATGGAGGAAGCAAAATTTTGGGTTAGTTTGTTTTCTCGGAATTTAAGGACAAAATTTTTAGGCATTGTCATCCAACAAGATGCTTTGACCTAGAAATGATGGGGATTCCCAAACGGCTTTGTGTGTGAAATTTTGATTGAGCATGCAAGTTTTGTGAAGATTGCTTTGCCTGAAAAACACCCATTGTGGTTTCTCTCATTTAATTTTGGAGTGAATTTAAAAGATAAACGGTGAAATCCATTAAGTTCCCGCTATTACTGGGGTTCCAAAATAGATTTCCTCCAATATTCTCCACACAGGATTAATCAAAGTTTCCTTTTGGGTTGAGAACATTTAGGTTTGCTTATGAACTTCTAGCAATTCTCCTAAATAAAACCTCACAGCTAAAAGAGAACTCACCACCCATCAAACACCAAAGGTAAGGTTCTTCTTCTTCCTCTTTATTTATTTATTTATATTCTATTTCCCCCTCTTAACAAATCACGTGTCCAATTTGGGGGTAGCATTGAATGTTCTATTATGCTTTTCATTTATTGCATCTGTCCCTCACCATACTCCCTGGATCCCGATTCCTTTCACCATATTTATTAAGCTTATACCTTTCAATGAAATGCTTACCTTAAGGGCCTGTTTGTTTACATTAGAATATAAAGGAATTGAATGCATATGTTTTTTGCCATGAATGGTTAAAATTGAAGACCAAAGGTGAATTTTCAAAAATGCGCATCAAATAGCATTTCCTTTTATGGAAATAAAGATGGGAAATAAATAACTAAGTTGATGGTTGTTATTCCTTTCCCATCTTCCTTTGATTCTATTTCCGTAAAAGGAAAATTATTAGATGCTCGCCTGTGGCATAAATCCTATGCGTTCAATGCATATGTATTTTAGTGCAAACAAGCAGGCCCTTGGTGCCAAATTTCCTCACCATTTGCTAAAAGGGTCCAAATTTTATTTTCTCTGCTATTCTCCACTCCAATCCCCCATTATCTATGGGTAATTTAACTTAATCCATTTGATGCGACAGAGTTTCTTCTTAACCCTTCCGATTCCATAGGGTGCCGCTTGTTTTTCTTCCTTTGTTTCCCTTGAGCTTGTTCACTTTAAGAAACATCCTGAAGTGGAAGAGATAATAGAGACTTGAAATGGTTGTGATGGTTCTCTGGCCACCGAATGAGGCATGATTTTTTATGACACCAAATTCGAAGATATTTTTCAACAGCCACAGTCCAAGTGGATGAGAATTAGTGTTACCACAAAGTTGATGGTAATAATATCTTAGTTTGCTTCACATATGAGGCATTGCTATCCAGGCAGGATGGTTACTGAAGCTGCCTAGGGGGGAAAATAGCGGGAAGGGGAATATGAGGATAGGGTATGATGAAGAAGAAGAAGCTGATGATGATGTTTGGTTTACATATGAGAAGATCATGATGTCATAGGTTGGTTTTCTTGTGATAGCATTCCTATCCCTGGAGGATGGTGACTGGAGTTACAGGAGAAAAATAGGAGGAATACGAGGGGTTCATTTATTATTATTATTATTATTCTTATTATTGGGAATGGAGAGGTTGAGGTTTTGGAAGGACATGGTGGGCAGACAATGCTTTCAAAGAAACATAGCCCATACTTTATATATCCTTTTTTTAATCTAATGAGCACCTCTAGGTAAAGAATAGATCTGAAGATGTGCAACCTGTTGGAGGATCTGTCCTAGGATAAATTAGAACGACAACAACAGAAGTCATGTAGTTGACTGTCAATATAGATGGGACAAGACTTTGATCATTCAAAAAAAAAATGATGATGATGATTTCATCTTATGGGAAAAACGACGTTAGTTCTTAGGTGGACCTGGTTGGCGGTATGTGGGTTGTGGAATCTCAAATTTTGAACTTGATGGATCATGAAAGTCCACAGTTAGGATCTCTCTTGAATGATGTGAAAGAAATTCCAGTATCACTAAATTAGAAGGACAAGTATGGCTAGAGGAAAGAATTGATATTTCCTCTAGCAAATCCATGTTGTAAGAGATTCTAGCAAATCCATGTTATAAGAGATCAAGGCCGAATCATATTTTGCATTCAACTCATTATCAAATAAGTTTGGAAATCGTTAGCTGAGGATGATCAGTTTTTTGACCTTTCTGGCTGGTGGGTTTTGAAGACTCAAATAAAGCAGAAATTATGATCCTAAAGGAAGGTATGCAGCTGGTTAAATCATTCTTGTGTGCTCTAGTGATAGTTGACCGTGACTAATCCTTCTATATCATTAAGGAGAAAAGAAGACTATCCAAAATTTCAAGGACATCTTTTTGACATATTCCGAGGGAAGCGAATGAGGATGTGGATAGACTAGCTCAAGCGGGCTCTGAGGTAGAACACTATTCTTTCTCATCATGGCCTAAAGCTTGTTTATTCCACTTGATTCGTCATGGTGTCTTGCCCTTCCACTAGCAGTAGTGGCGGACTCAGGATTTTCATCTGAGGAGGGTAGGTGGCGCAGCCCCAGATCTCCGATCGCGTGTAGAACAATCTCCTGGAGGGTTGTTCGAATCTAAAGATGGATTGAAGAGCACAATGAAACTCACGATCAAAACTAGAGAGAAATTCTCTTGAAAACTAAATTATTATTAATAAAAGCGTGTCTTCTACAATAGGATGCTCCTTCTTATACAGGAAGGGTTAATTATAATTTAGGAAATACTTATCCTAAACAACCATGACTTACTAATATAAATTAAAGAAGTCCTAATGCCAATTCAACATAGAAATAAATAACTAATTACTAATTTTAACTAGAGATAGGGATCCTTATGGAGATCAAGGATCAATTGGGCCCATCACTATATGCGGGCTTGCACTCTGGGCCGGATCTAGGATCGGCTTGCATCAGTAGGCCTAAATATATGTACTTGGGTTTTGGAGGTAAACCTAGGATTTTCATGTCGCTTTTTGGGGAAAACCTAGGGTTTTCATGTCCATTTTGGAAGTGGACCCAAAAACTTTAATATGGGTTTTGGAAGCAGACCCAAGCCCAACAGGGTGATAGCCCCAAAGAGAACATATGTAGGTCTGTCCCTGATTGGCAGAATCAGGGAGCCACCCCACCCCACACCATGGAACAAAATAAGCTATGCTATTTGAGTGTTAGTGACTTCAAATGGTCCACTTTCTCTATTTTTACTTAGTTTCTTTCATTTTTACCTAAGAAGCACAGACACGGACACGGGATACGGATACGACACGACACGGACACGACGATACGGCAAGTCCTAAAAAATTAGGATACGGACACGGCAAATAATAAATATATATATTTATATATAATCATAAAATTAAAGAATAGCTATATTTTTAGCCAAATTAAGAAGCATAATGTCAGAATTAATAAAGAAGAAACATAAGCAATACTAGAAAAGTCAAAAATAAAATCCATACTACATAAAGTAATACAACAGTAGGCCATAGTACATCATCAACATTACAAGTCACAATTACATTATAATCAAAACAACAAAAAAGATCCCTCCTCCATTACCCCACTCCATAAATAAAAAAAATTTAAAAAAAATCCTTGCTTCATTCATGATTCATCATTTGACACAACTTCAATGGCATCATCATCCCCACCAACACTCCCATCATCAGTAAATAACACAGTCTCTAATTTTGGCACATCAATTGAAAAATAAAATATGAAAAAAAATACAGCAGTTTTGGGGAAAAAAAATGCAGCAACAGCAGTAGTTCTGAAAAAAAAAGAAAGCAGCAGTGGCAGTTCGGAAAAGAAAGAAAGAAAGAAAACATAAGCAACAACAGCACAACAATTCTAGAAAAAAAAAACATTAGTAGCAATTCTGAAAAGACTACACAAAAACAACAGCAACAAATTAGAAAAAACAGCAGCTGCAAAAACAAAACGAAAAAAAAAAAAAACAGCAGCAGAAATTATGAAAAGACTACAAAAAAAACAACAGCAGCAAAAAAAAAAAAACTATGGCAATAATTCTGAAAAAGAAGTAAAAACAGCAGCAAAAAAAAAAAAAAAATAGTAGAAGCTTCTTCTTCTTCCCCTGTGTTCGAAACGTGTCCTGACATGTCCACCCCGTGTCTTGACGTGTTCGGCCCATGTTTGAGCCGTGTCCATCCTGTGTCCAAGCCGCGTCCGCATCTTAAAAAACTTTTTTAAATGACAGGACACGTTTTTGGCGTGTTGGACACGTGTCCGGCCGTGTCCATGTCCGACACGTGTCCGACATGGACACACGGACCCTATGCAAGTGTCCGTGCTTCATAGATTTTACCATAGTTTTTCTCCAAGTTGGGTCAAAAGCATCACTTTCTTTCAAAATAGAGCTAGAGGACACAAAAAAACGACACTAAGGGGACTGCTACGCCCCTTTTTCTTTGTTACTTTTGTAGGGGAAAGAAAAAACATATCTTAGCTTTTTACAATATTATGGATTTTATGGAAATTTTTATTGAATTTTTTGACAATTTTTTGTATCATACTACTACCTGCTATATAGCATTTTGGCGGCGGGCTGCTACTACTATTTTTATTCACCACCCCACTTCCCCCACACCCAACACCCACACACAAAAAAAAGGTGTGCCTCTATATTAATTCTACATAGGGGCTGCTACTTCTACATATTTGTCTTTTTGATAGATCTCGTTAATTCTCAAATCTGGATATATACACACTTTTTTTTTTGTTTCCTTGTTCATGCTGTGCTTTGATGTTTAGCTGTCCCATTTATTTACTTGTTGGCATTTTTCAAGCTCGTTGAACCCAGGGTAGACAAACAGCCATCTGATACTGAAGTGCAAGCAGCAATATGGGAAGTTTGCGGGGATGCTGGAGCTCTACAGTTGCTTGTTGATCTGCTCTCCATGAAGTAATCACTTGACATGACTGGTTTTGATGATCTTGTTTGTAAGACTTCTGAGGATGTTTACAATCTCATTACATTGCCACATTTCATTTCTTCATGCTTGTTTTTTAGGGGAAAAACTTTGTTTAAACATCTCTACAGAGTTTATAAACATATGGATGTCAATGTAGATGCAGATCACATAAAGCATCATAACCTTCTCAAAATAAGTAGTCGATCAAGAGACTAATGGAGAAGAAACTGAGAATGGTAGATTCATGACATGCAGCCTGTGACCCAATACAGCAATATGATTGTTATCGCATCCATTTCTTTATAAAGATGACCAATACCAGGTAGTTTCATTACGAAAAAAATTAGAAAAATATGTAAAAAAAAAAAACTTCCAAAAAGAGAGACTCCCTGTCCAGTATCCACCCCTTTTATTCTTTAGCGAGAACATTCTGGTGCCTGTATCCTGAAAGAGTTAGAACTATAACAAATACAGTGGGTGTCCATATCACATTCAAAGGTGCTAAATGTCGAGTCATTTACCATTCAAAAAATAAATAAATAAATAACCTTTCTTTTGGGTGAGGGATTGGTTTCCATGCTCTTATTGTGAAAGATGATTTCAAGGAAATCCGAACCATTTCATTTTGTGCAGATACAAAATTACCCATTTGCCCTTCATTTTAGGTTTTGAAGGTTTGAAATAGAAAAAAGAAGGTACACTTGGTTTCAATGGAACATAGTAGATACGTTCTAGCCAGAACAAGCTTGTTTCAGCTGGAATTGGCTGGAGTTTGGTAGGTTTTTTTTTTTTCCTTGATTTCATGTCTGCGGCAAAACGTTTCATCAATTCTAGCCAGGATATGGCATAACTGACAAGCATTCAAAATGAAAGTAAATAAAATAGCATAATTGAAGGATGATAGAATTACATAAGCCCTTATTTCATAAATGCTAAAGACATCTTCTGTGGCCCCTTATTCTTGGCCATCACCAAGAAAATGACAATATTCAAAATCCCATCAATTATAAATATATTTTTAATGTAGAGGCTAACCTCCATGCAAGTAGATAGCCCACCATGGGGAAGGGATAGGCTGAATAGGACATGGATGCCGATGGAAGTAGTAAAAATAAATCTAAAGAAGCTCAACCTATTAGAGGATTTGACTTAGGATAGATTGGAATGGAGAAACATAATTCATGTAGCCTCATAGTTGGGGCAAGGCTTGATGATGATATGGCAGCTAACCACTTTAAGATTCTTAATGCACATACCTTACTGCTGGTAGCTCCGCCTCCTTAGAATCTTTTGAATTCATCCCAAAGAAAACCATTATCATAGCACTATATCATCTGAAGAATTACCTCCTTATACATTGATCTTAGGCACTTCTCTGGTCCATGATCATGCTGTTTCTTTCTTTCCGTACCATCCATAAAATCGTTGCAAGGGGGGCTTTTCTATAAATCTAACCCTTCTGTGAATAAGTCTGTTACCACAAAGCTAAACCCATTGTCCATGAAAAACCCTCATCACCTGTTATTGTGCTGAAAAATGACACTTGATCAGCCAGACAGCATTGAATAGAAAATTTTCCTTGTTACATTGCAAGCACATCATATTAATGTTCAAGATAGAGTCCATACAATTGTCAATGTCACTTACCAAAGGACGCCTTCTGCTCTCAGTGGTGCTGCTACACAGCATTGATCACGCTGAGATGAGTGAAAATCTCAGAATTAATTGGAAAAGATCTCCCTTCTTGTCCTTGTTACCTTCCCACAAGAAATTCCTTTGCAATCTTTCATACTCTCGTTTCTTTTCTTCTTTTGTTTTGACTTTTGTCCCTGAATTGTAGCTTTTGGTTTTAAAGAAAAAAGCTCTCAACTTCTTGGGTGCTCATGACAGAATTTCTTAGAGGAGCATGCTATACATCGGCAAATTTGATGGCAGTACTTCTGTGAGGACAAACCAGCCTCTTAGATAAGGGCCTTCTTTTCCATGTTCAACTATCCACCACAGCATTGAAAATTGCAACGGATGGCTTGTTGCTGGTGGCAAGTAGTTGGGTAGAAGTTTAGATAACATTTGTTAAAGGCACCTTCCTATTTTTCTTCCTTAGTCCCATTTTCCTAATCTATGTTTTTTTTTTTTTCCATTTAGATGAAGTGAAGGTAGGTGTAATTAGCAGAAAACATGATATGATTAATAATGTCTAGTTTCAACCAAAAAAACACAAAAAAAGCCACTCTATGTAAATATTTTGTTTTTTTATTAGACCCATTCTCATCTTATCAATGAGTTCTTTATTGCACCAAATTACATTAATGCATGTGACTAAGAAGGTAGAAAAATATAACAAATAGGAACAAAAATAACAAATTAGATCATAACGTGCAACTATCTTAATATTTCTAAGAAACATCAGTTTAGTTCACCTTAACTTTCCATTCATCTCATACAACCTAAGAAGCACGGACACGGACATGGGACACAGATACGACACGACACGGATACGCTGACACGGCATTTCTCAAAAAAGTAGGACACGGACATGTAGAGGGACACATTAATAATATATATTAATATATATAATCATCTACTAAAAAATAATATCATTTTAACTTTTTTAATCAATTTAGCAATCAAAAAATAAAAATTCAAGTACCAACTAACCAACATATCAAATTATCAAATATCAAGACAACACTAAAACATAATTCATGATCATTAAACATGAAATATCCACAGTTCTATAAAATCCATATAAAGAAAAGGGTGGATCATCTCTTTCCCTTCCCTAAGAAAAAAAAAAAGAAAAACAAAAAGCAAAAAAGAAGCCTATCTTGAGGCCTATTCTTTAGTGAAATATTTATTTGTCTTTAGCTTGTGATATGATTAATATTTATAACCATACATTTTTTCATGGTACAAAATTGTTATATATCAAGTTTATAAGTTTTAATAACCACATGTTAACAAAGTGTCCATGAGATATTAACCACATGTTTATTTTTTAGTCATAGATACGGGCTAAGAATTGTGGGACACGTTGCAAAAAGAGTGTTGAACAAGTGTCCGAAATTAAGATTTTTGGTTTTTAATTATGGACACGGCTAAATAGTATCGGACACGTATCCGATAGTGTCCGAGGAGTGTCGGTATCCATCGGACACGTCACTTTCTTAGAAGTGTCCGTGCTTCTTAGATACAACAATAATTTCAGGGTAGTTGTGGTAAAACGTTAAAAGGAAAAAAAATATTATCTTATAGGTTTCTACTATTCTGATCAAATAAATATTTTCTTTCAGGTTTCTACTATTCTGATCAAAGAAAGTCCTTCTTGTAACTGATATTGAATCAAGTCATACTTTCGTACCTAGCCCTAGTCTGTGTAACTAACAAATAAATTTGTTTAGAAGAGTTTAACTATTGCATGTATTATTTTTTGCTTTTTATTTTTGAAAAGCATCCAAACTGAGCTTATGCAAAAAATAACATAACTCTACAATACAACATCCCAATGCATCAAGGAGAGAGCAGAAGGTTAAAAAATTTCTGGAAGCATTTCACCCATTAAAATTCCTATCTATCAACACCAGATTATGCAAGTGCACTGACCTCCAAATTAGGACTTTTATGAGCATGATTGATAGAAACCTCCTATGCTTCCAATGGCCTCACTCTCATTTATTGAAAGTCCAACCACCGTCCCTTCTTGCTTCAGCCCACGCAAGGCATTCTTCCAGTCACCTACTGCTTTGTTTCCAAAATAAGAATTTTAGGTAGCCAAATATCCCTATTTTAGTGGACAGGATTTTATACCTACTCAACCCAGCACCCAGCAGACTTGGAAATGCCAAAATCCCCTGTTCCTTATCACCATTCAATCTTCTGCCAGTATGGACATCTAAGAAATGTTGCAAATAATTTTGTAAAAGATGATGCTGAATCGCTACTCTACTAGGCATGTATCTAATATAAATTATGTTATTCATTTCCAAGGTTGATTGAGCTTGAAGAGGGTTCTGGAACTGAAGCTTCAGATACTGAACTGCTTGAGAAGGCAATTGTTGCAGAGATCTCAGATTATTCGACGTAAGCCAATTATTATTGCTGGATTCTTATCTGGATTGCATTTGTTAAACTTAAGAGAGGTGGTTTACTCATATGAACAAAAACTTCCATTGATATGTTAATTTATTGCTGAAATAGATTGAGATCACCAATTGCCTAGCAATTAGACTGCATTTCAGCTTATGTCTGCACACAATGAAACTTTTGAACTGTTTATACCTAGCTCTAGTTTTGAAATATTATTTTTTGAACAAATGAGAACTGTGTCTCTTGTGTGTGTGTGTGTGTGTGTGTGTGTGTGTGTGTGTGTGTGTGTTTTTCTTTTTTTTTTTTTCTAGAGATCTACCAAGAGATTGTCAATTTCTTCCCTTTGCTGATTCATTTTCTCAAGAGTGGTAGAGAACTATTTCCTGGGAAAATTGACCATTGACTTCAATTATCTATATACCAAACATGCTTTGTGTGCCACCAAGAATATTTCAACCCTTACCTTCCATGGAAACCATTAAGAAAATGCCGATTGTCCCCTAGAACCTTATATTTGCGTTGAGTACACTCACATCTCCACTTCATTGATGCTGACAAGCATGAATTGTGCATGCTTTGCATCTTTGCCAGAAAACTGTAGTAAATATGTATACAGCAACGCATGAAATTCACAACCATCATTCTGTCAATGTACTGGCAATAGCATGCTAATTGATGTGGACTTCTTTGTGTTTCCAATTGAATCTCTCTCTCTTCAATTGCAGCAAAAACACGGATTCATCAGGTAAAGAGTGGATGGGCAGGAACAAATGGTCCTGCATCGTATATCGCCGAGGACAAAAACAACTTACTCAGCTATTCTTGAAGGAAGCAGAGCACGCCCTGCAGCTATCCTTGAGTGAAGAACTATGAAATTTGTGTTTGCATTTGCAAGTGGATCTCACCACTGTATATTGAGTTTTGGCATTTTTGAGGTGCGAGAAGGTAAAAACGTTCATTGGCCACAGAAATACCTTAACAAGGAGTGACTATTTTGTCTCTTTAAACCAGCTACCCCAAAATGTTAGAAACCATTTTATGGCTCATTTGTCATGTTTGTATTGAATTCCTTAGTATTTTTTTCATAATAATGTGGGTAGTACTAAAGGAATATTGAAGAGACCAGGAGTGACGGATGTAGATGAGACCCGCACTTTCCTAAGATTTGATTTACTAGGGTGGTAGCTATGTAACCATTCCCCATTAAATGAAAGATTTATTTGATGACTCTTTATACTCCTTTAATTTAAGCTTCTTTGATAGGAAGATGCTTGTCTTAAAATTCCTAGGTTTTTGCTAAAACGGGCCCATAATGGTTATTTGAACTAAGATTTTCATGAGATCTCTCTCTCTCTCTCTCTCTCTCTCTCTCTAGAGCGCATGGAAATGTTTGTGAGCGACTTCTTCCAGCAGATTGTTTTACTTTCTGAAAACTTTTATCTGTACCTCGGTTCATTCATTGTTTTACTTGCCATGCATGAAACTAGATGGCCATTTGGATGTGTGGTCTTGATCCCTAGAAGCCATAGTTTAGGAAGACTGTTAACTCATGTTGTTGGTGGTGGTGCCTTTGTTTTGTTTCGTTTATGACGTGGTCAAAAAGTTTACCTCTCATGTCAATCCATAAGATTCGCTTGAGAGGTATCTCTTAGCAAAACAGCTCTATGCGAAGCATCTCTATGTATATATAATTTTCTCATGCGTGTTGCGCGTCGGTGCCATTCATCATGTGGGAGTTGGTGAAATTCAAGGGGTCTTGCCTTTGTGACAGTCTTAGATGCATGGGTCTATATCAGGGAACTTATACTGGACTCATAACTGGATCCATTTCTAAATGATTGTTCCGATTTTGGATCCGTTTATAGCATATATCCTGTTTTGCTGGTTCGGGACCATGTTTTAATAGGACATGGATTCGGTTCCAACTAGAGACTCAAGTACCAGTTCCAATACTGGTTGACTTTCTCGATTTTTTTTTCTTTTTCATTTTTGTTTGTTTGTTTTTGGCTTAAAATAAAGATGCTATTCAACTTATAATAGTGCGTCAAGTCGCTATTTCTAGGATTAAACAAAAAAAAATGTCTAGTTGGAGTTGAGTCTGCTATTTTTAGGATTAAACAAAAAAGAATGTCTAGCTGAAGCTGAGTTTAAGCTATAGTTTGCAATATCAAAGGCCCGTCTGTTGAGCCATGAATCCAATGGTGAGAACTTATATGGATCTGGAGATGGACGTGCTTATTAGTCAAAATATAAGATAGGTTTCAGACCTGATTTTTTCTGGGTCAGAACCTTTGGATGTTTGGAGAATTGGATACTCATTCGCATTCCTAATGCACACTTGTGTATGTGCACAAGAGAAAACTTTTTCTACAAATATATATTTGGTATAACTTTTAAGTTATTATATGCGTGCTGGAAATAGAAAAATTTGACATAAAACAGCTTATAATGGGCTTGGGCGGTCTTAGGCCTGCTATATTTCTCATCTGGTGGGCTTGGGCCTAGTCTAGGAATTAGGATCTGTTCCAGACTCAGTTTTGGACTTCGTCCCTTCTCTCCAAGATCCTGAAACTCACTGCTACTCTATTTGGCAGTTGAGCTCGTTGATCTAATGGGCCAGTAAGGGGTGAGGATTGCGCAAAGTTTCTTGCTGCGTTTTGAAAGAGGACTAGTAGCAGATTGTGCGGGAAAAAAAAAAGAAAAAAAAATTGTATTTAATTGGGAGATGACTAAATGAACTCAAATTTGGACTCAGAATACTCATCCCTTATTTTTTAAATTACTCAACTGCCTCCCCTTCTCTCCCAACTCACCTTTCCCTTCTCTTTCCTCCCCTTCCCCACCTTCCCCTCCCAACGACGATCGTCAGCTCCGGCGAAGGGAGCCAGCTGATCTCCCTCCCCTCCTCCTTCTTCCCCTTTCTCTCTCTCTCTACCCACCATCAACTGGGAGGCCCGGCGGCCTGGTTCATTTAGTCATGCCCCAGTCCCAATAGAAAACTCAACTCCCGCATCAAACTATTTATTTGAACTCTCCATTGCAGTCATCAATTGGGGCTGGGGTTAGGTGGGGAAGAACTTAGTTTGGAGTGTTAAGAAAAGGAAGCAGATGAAGATTTCTTCATGTTCTAAGGAAATAGGAAAGCATCATTCACCAGCAACGAATTCGATGCTCCCCTTACATTTGAAAAAATGCAAAAGTAGTCACCTGTGACTACGCCAGTGCACTCACAGCTAAGGAGGCCTTTTTGTCAATTGATCACCGAAGGTGTTTTTCTCATTAAAATGCTCCTCTTACGTTTAAACTCTTGTTTCTTGTGAATATAATTTAGTGGAGTTCTGTACTTATTGGTTTGTGTTCTTGAGTTGCAAATTTGATCCAATGATGATGGAGGAAGCATATGCATTGACTATAGACAGTTCTTAATTAGCGCATAAACACTAATCAGAATCTCATAGCTTGTCATGGAGGAAATTCAAGTTTGAGAAGATATGAACAAGATGCTCAAGAGTAAGCATTGAAGGATGTTTGGCAATATGACCGGTTAAACCAAGTTAGGGTGAATATGATTAGTGCTACTTGTTTCAATACCCAGCCAGATTCACACTTAAAATAACAATAGATTCATTTATCTTTAGATTTCTTGCTATCTGTAATACATTCACATCACTGTTTGGACAAACTAGAAGTAGTTTCGTGACGTCTTCCCCAGTCTGTAGGTCAAGTAACCAGAATTAGAAATGACAACTATTCAAAATGAAGATCGGATGAACCTAATAACTTCTTTGGTGTCAATTATGCGAATACTAGAACAACTTCATTTTGTGTAAACCATGCAACACATAAGGCAACACTGTGGGATTGCAGAGTTGTGAATCATCCAAAGAGGAGCAACAAAAGCTTCAAATCTCGAGTCTTCTTGGTTTGCTTTTAAATGCAAAGGTTTTCGTGTATATGAAAGACAATTACTTTGTATATGAATGGAAGGGCTCTATATGAATGAAATGCATGTTTGTAAATGTTATTTGAAAGGATGTAAATGAATGGAAGGGATTTGAATATGAAATTCCATTAAAGATTGTGTATAAGAAAAATTATGGGATACCAGTAGTTTTTTTAGTTGTCATTTCTTTTACAATATGAGCAGTTAATATTTGACCTGTTAAGCTGGAGAAGCTCACAACAATGAAGAACGGTGGTCGAACTCGATCAGTTACATAGTACCATTGAATATTGCAAACTTAATATGCGCTTTGACAAAACTTAAGATTTGAGATGCCAACCTAAGTATTGCACTTATGAGATCATGGGTTTAGTTTCTAATTCTTTTGGCTACCAATGACATATTTACATGAGGTACACATTAGTATTGATTCACCGTGAAACTTTCACAAGGTTTGAGAACAACGAAGAAAAAATCCCATCTTTTGTACAAGCTTACACCAATTAGATAAACATACCGCATGAAGTCTAGAAATAGATTACATGTAAGTTTGCATGAGTGATTTATCTTCCTTCCATTTCATATAAAAAGAAGGGGTTTCGGATGGTTCTTGAACAAGGTTATAAGTAGACTTTCTTCACTTGCACAAATCAATAGACTTTGCAAAAAGGGTAAGAGTCTTGACAGTGTTTTAGAAGTGCAACAGAGATGTCTTTGTGTATTGAAATGAGAAGGTTCCATGAATTTGTGGAGATCCTCTTGTTCCTGGCCCGTTTGTTAATTTAACTAGTATAGTGAAGTGAGGTGAATAGTAATTTTAAAAGATAAAAAAGTAAGAGGGGTTAAATCAATCCAATGATAAAATTTTGTTTTTTAGTGAAAAGAGAATGTAACTTTTTGACTTTTTATATTAAAAGTAGATATTTTTTTTTAGTTAGTGGGATAAAAAATAACTTTTTGACTTTTTTGTGTAAAAAGGTAAAAGAATTTTTTTGAAATGTGGTATTTTGATTTGACTTTTTTGGTTGTTGCGTGGTGAAATAAAAGATGACTTTAACTTTACAATGAGGAGAAATTAACAAATGGGCCCTAAAGGGTATCTAGAATGGTATTGATGCAATGGGAGCTTCCACTTGACCAACGGGTTATCTGGGTCCTCCAAAACAAAACACTGGCTCTAATATGAAATAAGATACGCTTAGGGTCCACCTGCTATGGCTTGGAGTTTCCTCTAAAAAGTATTACCATTTCTTTCCCTAAAGTCGTTCCATATATATAAAATCTATAAAATAGAGTTTAGGCAAGAATTGAATTGCCAGTCTTACTTGATCACAACTATTAAGAAACTAATATAGCCGGTTCGAGGTCTACTTGATTTTGGCAAACTCGGTCAAATTTCTCTGAAACAGAGTTCCATATCAGTTTGCGGTAAGTTCAATGAATGAAGAGGTCAAGGTCCCATATCAATTTGAACACACCCAAGAAACTTAATTTCCCATGTTACTTACAATCCTTTCATTCATAACAATCCTTATCTTTCATACTCAAAGATGATTACACCATACTTTCTGATTTCACACACACCCAAAAAAAAAAAAAAAAGACATTCTACTCCCAAAAATAGGGGTATTATTCTCTCCCGAACTGGGGAAGAAGAAAGAAAATAGGTGAGGCTCTGTTTTGCGAATGAAGAGTCTTATTTATATTATGTAAAAACCCCTCCATAGTTTTTAATTTTAAACCAAACCACATGGGCAACGAAACAATAGTGGTAGGTGAGTAGGCGCTAATGTGAGTTGTTTGTACACATGGCATGCTCCAATTCGCCCACTCACGCTCACCATATCACAGGTGTTACAGAGGATCCGGACACTTTTTTCTCATATGTGATTAATAATACGATGTCATGCTAGTTTCGGAGTGAGATGTTTTTAACCAAAAACCAACATACAGGGTTGCAGTTATTTGGAAACGTTTGGATTTTGTAAGTGGGCCTCGCCCTCACTGTAGAGGTAAAAAAGATGATAGATTTGGAGAATCTTAGAATAACTTCCTGGTGCCTACTTCTGATTTTGCATGTGGTTTGGGATTTTATCCTCCAGCGTACGCAAGGATCCATGCCGTCCATAAAGGTGGGACCCCCTTGAATTTCGCTGGCTCCCTCATAATTGCTGTATCAATGCATACTACACATTACGCATGTGCCGGTAAAAATCATCTGTGCCGCATGTGTCGATTAGAGATTACTTAAAATAATTAGAATGTATTTACAATATTAAGAAATTTGTTATAAGATGTATTATCATAGGTAGATGCCTACATTGGGACACACATGAGATAAGAGGATTACTAAGGACTAGAGTCTTTCTCTATTAGGTTGATTGGAGAGGAAGCAATCTTACTCTATAAATAAGATCCTCCTCCCCCATTATATACACACAAATCTCATTAATAAGAACATCTCTCTCTCCTCTCCATTCTTCTTTTATCTCTGGTTCTCCTTTAGTTTTGTAACACGTTATCAGCACGATGTGCACAACGAATGGAACCGGATATCACGCTGGGCACAGCCACCAGATATTCCATGTGTTTGTGATCGGTGGTGCACTGGCACATTATGCCGAGTCCTATAGCGGGAACTTGTAACTCGTGCCGCCCGTTTCTCCTAAAGTGGATGATACGGCGCCTCCACTTTATGGTCGTCCTTAGATTCATTGTAAGTTGTGGCACAATTATTCATGAATAACATTCTGATGGCACCTGTTACAAACCATGGATAGGATGTACAGTGAACCATAAAAGCATTCATAAAGGCATACATCCATGGCATGGGTACATGACAAATCAAAGACTCATAAGTACACTGTTTCCTTTTGAAGTTATTTATGTTGTTTTTTTACATATGGTAGCAAGTCACATGTGCGTTTCACAATATCAAGACAGAACGTCCTTCTTGATGAACTTGAGATTACATAGCACACACTTCACGAGACATGTTATCATAGATATATATATATCTTAGTTTATGAAAAGGTTTCAATAGGGTAATCTAAACTGGTCATTATCTAAATGACTCATAAGATCCAGGATCAGTTCTAGTATGATGTAGATGCTGCCATGATGCTTATGTCAGCAATCAATCAAAGATCTATGGTTTGAACCGTTGAAATAGTAATTTGATGATTAGGGACACATACAAACTCAGATTTTCAATCCGTTTCTTTAGTGAACTCTTAAAGGCCAGATCCATTCTAGCTTGCAACCACGAGTCAATTTGAGTTCAGAATGAGGTCAAAGCCAATTTGACTAGCGATAGACGGCTGAAAATTATTTTTACAATATCTTGATTGCTCGGAGTCCGATTGACGATCCGTTTAAACCTTAGATCCACACATTGAAAGCAAAAGGAGAACGATTCAAAGGTTAAGTAATTTCTCCTTATTTGATGATCTCTTAGGAGTTTGCATTTATCTTTATTCCTTTTAGATCTACAAGTATTTATAATTTTAATTCTTATAATGAATACTTTATTTTCTCTTATCAAAAGGAGATCATGATAAAATTGAAAATCATGGATCATAAATAGAACCAGAAGTTCTATACAAGTAATTGGAACCCGAAGTTCCATACGATATTTATAACTAGAAGTTCTATATGGAATTAATAATTTGGACTCGAAGTTCCGTATATTATTTTAGTCTATGAACCAGAAGTTCTTTCGAATTCAGACCAGAAGATCCGTTGGTTATTTTACTCTGAAACCAGAAGTTTTCAGTTCCACAATATGTATTCGAAGATTCATATTCCTACTCAAACCTAAAGTTTGATTTTAGATTCAGAAATAAAACCAATTGGCCATAACATCAAGCCCGAAGTCTTGATAGAACCTGAAATTCTATATCCACTGAATAACCTGGACCCGAAGATCCATAAATTATCTAGAACCAGAAGTTCTAAGATTTAGAATATGAACCTGAAGATTTATATTCATAATCAAACTTAGAGCTTTGATTCAAAGTAGTATAGATCGATAAGAAGGCCACAAAATCAAACCTGAAGTTTTGACAGAACCAGAAGTTGTGATTCAAACCTGAACCTTTAATAAAACCAGCAGTTCTGAGAACCTGAAGTTCTATCTTTAGCCTGAAGTCTTGACAGAACTAGAAGGTCTGATTTGTCAGTTAAGAACCCGAAGTTCTAACTTTATAATTGACCAATTCTTCATTATACTTTGTCATCGGATATTGAAAACCCGAAATTCTATTTTTGTTTGATTGTTATTGGTAAATCAATCTTTACACACTCTAAAAAACTTGGTGTTGCTATCAAAGTCGGAAATAAGATATCCTTGGAGGATATGACATATGTTCTTATTTTCTGCGCCATTATATCCATGTTAGACAGGGCTGATCACCAGCAGATGGTCATACACCCAATGCGTAAAATAAATGCCAAATTAGTGAAACAGAATCCCTTCAGAAGAGGTAAATATAATAGGCCCTCCAATAGAGATGAAAATAACCACCTCAGGAGAGGTGATTAATAAGGCATTTTGTTTGAAAATTGGGCGAACCACCAAGCATGGTCTAGAAAACCTACAACTACTTTTATAAGTTTGAATATTAAGTTCAATTTTTCGATATTTTGTTGGATGTTAGACTTATTCTTTTATTCCCCGTATCTTATGTTTGCATGATATATTTGCTTTGAATGGTAAATTGTTTTGCTGTCTCAAGTTTTATTTTTGTGATGCGATTAACTAGTTATGTAAGTTTATTATTATTACTTGTTGTATGGATCATGGAATGCATGAAACTGAGGATAATCTCTGTCCAGTAGACAGTGCAACAAAACACACTATATTGAAAAAAAAAATCAAAAGTTATTCTCAGAGTTAATATTTAATTCATGCATGGCATCAAGCATAGCTGGATCGGTACAAATACTTAAATGCTCCAGAAGAGTCCACATAATATTACCAACTGGTACCCAATTATGCATTGAGAGTGCATTATTTTTTTTTAGCAGTTCCTAATTAAACTTGTTTAGATTTAAATACATCAGGGTGACTGGGTGCCACATATAGACACTAAAAGTGAAGATAACACCAAAATATTTGTACATCATTACTAGTATTGACAGCCAGACGCTGATACTAGAAAGGCTACGTGCATTCTCATCAGGCCGCAGGGCTATATTACAAGATAATCTTCAAAACTCGAATCACATTTGATTATGAACAAAACGACAAAGTCAAACCCGAAGCTCACATTAAGCCCTAAACTTAGTGACTCTAAGGCTTTCATGCTTTGGCATGATCGGTTAGGTCACCATAGGAGTACTATGCTAAGACAAATTATTGATAATTCTGTTAAGTACTTCTTAGAGTACCATCCATTGACCATCCTTTCCGCAAAGGATATTGTGTAATATTTGTGAACCCATCAAATCCCACCCATTAGCATAAATTATTAAAACTAGGGTCCACTTCCTTGAGCATGTTTTTAAATTTATAAGGCTTGATATAGTAGGTTCGTGACCTGCATGAAGCCACAACGTAGATTGAAAATCTATGTTGGTTATTAGTCACCCCAATTATTAGATATCTAGATCCAATGACAGGAGATGTATTCTTGCTCGTTTTGCTGATTGTCATCTTGATGAGACAGTCTTTTCGCTGTTAGGGGGAGATAAAAAAAGTTCCTGAAGAACACCTTGTTCCTGTAGAATAACTCATTCTTGAAGAACGGCGAGAATTAGCGTGGAATACTTTCACTCTCTCATCTAGATCTATGTACTTCACAATGTGAGAATGAAGTACGGAAATTATGCACTTCATTACAAACGAATTCCCTGATACTTTTAATGATACAACAAAAGTGACTAGGTCACATGTACCGACTATGAACACACAAGCACGAATTAATGTCCTTGTAGGATAAGTACGAATTAGTATCCCTATAGAATACAAAGTCCAAATATGGCAGCAAATGAATCTATACACGCCAGAAGCGTGGTAGACTTATAGGTTTTAAAAACTCAACTCCCCAGAAGAAGAGAAATGAGCAATTATATCCCAATCATACTCCAGAAGCGGTAGACTCCCGAAGAATTTATGACAAAATCCACTCTCTAAAATTCCTGAAGAAATTGATGTCCTGAAAGTGACACAAGTCCTAGAAGAGACTCTGAAAGCCCCTGAAGAGGTAATGGATACCCAATAAATAAAGAAATCTCTATACTTTATAATTATTCAAGAGAGAGATGTGATAGAAATGAAATTATCATCGATGACGCATTTGCATATGCGGTAGCTACACAAATATCAAGGGAAAATATGAATGATGATTGGAATACAGAACCACGTTCTATAAATGAATGTCAACAAAGAACATTTTGGCCAAATAGAAAGATGCCATTAAGGAATTACAGTCTCTCAATAGACGCAGTATATCTGAACCTATAGTACAAACCCCAAAAAGTATTAACCATGTAGGTTACAAATGGGTGTTTGTAAGGAAAATGAATGAAATTACTTGATAGAAGACAAGATTTGTGATACAAGGTTTCCTGGAAAAACTTAGGATTGAAAACATACACAGACATATGTATGAAAATCCCAAAAGAATTTGCTCTGCCTGAAGCAAAGTAAGAGAGTACGTACTCAATATAAGTAAGACGTTCATTGTACAGCCTAAAGCATTCCAGAAGAATATGGTACAATCGTCTTAGTGGATATTTATCTAAAGAATGGTATGAAAACAATCTCATTTGTCCATGTATCTTTATAAAATCCTTAAATTGATTTATAATAGTAGAAGTTTATAAATCTAATCGGGACTCCATAAGAGCTCGAGAAAACTATTGACTATTTTATCTCGACGTGCAGATCGAGAGAAGTTCTAATAAGATTTTTCGCTCTTTATAAATATGCTTCCCATATATAGTTTTGCACCAAGGCTTTGTATTGGTATTAAACAAATGTTATGATATTTATGTCTATTTTATTCTTATAGTTGTAAAGATTCAAATTTTATAGGATATGCAGATTCGGGATATATCCCTGATACTCATAAGGGTCGATCATAAACATGTTGTATGTTTCTTAATGGCAATGCCATCATTTTTTTGTATTTAACTAAATAGATTTTGGCAATTACTTATTTTAACCATGCCGAGATTTTAACCTTCTATGAAGCCAGTTGGAAATGTGTGTGGCTAAAATCTTTAACTCAGCATATATGTAGTCCTTGTCAATTACCTCTAAGTACAAGTACCCCGAGCATTATCTGCAAAGATAAGGAGGGATGTATTCAATAGATTAAAGAATAATAAATTAAAGATGACAAGATGAAGCATATTATACCAAAGTTTTTCTTCACTCATGAACTTCAGAAGAATAACAAGATTGAAGTCAAGCAAGTTCGTTCAGACAACAACTTGGCTAATCAGTTTACAAAGTTTTTTGCCACAATCAGTATTCTAAACACTTATATAAGAGATTGAAATGCCTAGCTATGTGAATGGTTGTTATCATCAGGGGGAGTAGTCATCAGGTAGAGGCATCCTGAAGTATGCTACCCAGGACTTCTGTGAACTGTACTCTTTTTCCTTTTCTAGGTTTTATCCCACTGGGTTTTCCTAGTTAAAGTTTTAACGAAACAGCATTATGCACATCTAACACCAAATCAATGATCCTGTAGAACGTTGTAATCTTTTTCCTTCGCTTTAGTTTTTATCCCACTGGGTTTTTCTTTTGCAAGGTTTTAATGAAGCAATTGTCATTGAATGGTGGTCATCCAAGGGGGAGTGTTATAAGATGTATTATCATAAGTGGATGCCCACATTGGGACCCACATGAGATAAGGAGATTATTAAGGATTAGAGTCTTTCCCTATTAGGTTGCTTGGGGAGAAAACAATCTTATTCTATAAATAAGATCCTCCTCCCCCATTATGTACACACAGATCTCATTAATAAAAAGCTCTCTCCCTACTCTCTATTCTTCTTTTATCTCTGGTTCTCCTTTAATTTTGTAACAAAATTCCATTTTTTGAGGAATCATAACAAATTTAACCCTTTTTTATTTTTATATCCCTCACATGCCTACCCTTTAAACCTTTAGCCTCTAATCGAGAGGTTACCCAATTCTAATGAACAAAGACTATTCTTTAAGGGATACATACGCATTACCCCAATAATGCAACAGGCAGAAGTCCAACTCAAAATCTCAGATAACAAACTCAAGGTTCAAACCAACTGATCCACCACCTTAACAGCAATTTAACCCATTTTTTCATTTTACAGCAAGGAATGCTAAACATGGATTTTACCATAGTGCAAAAATAATAATAATAATAATAATAATAATATATCACTATCCTCACTTGTTCCATAGAAAAGTAGCTACCCAAACATACGCTGTATGTTAAAAGATTCTCTCCACTGCCACTAAAAGTATCAAGTTGCTAGTTGCTAGTATTGTGTCTACGTGTGTACACGTCTTTGTGAGTTAATTTGAAGATCATTGGAGTAATAGTTATCGTTGTTGGATCATGTAGAGTTTGTTGGGACTCTCAACTGTACATAATTGACATTCAATCCAACGGTGCATAAAGTTCAGATCACAAATTGAGCTCAGTGCTAATTAAAACAGCGCATTTGGTATTTGGTTTGATCAAAAGGTTAAGCCAAGGGCATTTTCTCCCGGGAGTAGACTGCATGCAGATGCATGGTGTGCGGTCTGCTCCCATGAGTCCTGAGGTAGTGCACTGCAATTAATAATACCTTGTGCCATTGCCTAGTCTGGATTTTCTAGTTGTTAACTCCATGATCCAACAAATGTTGAATTGGCACTAGGCCCAATTAGGGACCTGACTTTTACTCATCCATTGAGTTAAATTTATAATAAAAAATAAAAATAAAAAACCAGAGTAGGAAAATCTCTGATCTTTTGCCCAACCCTTTTCCATGGTGAGGTCTTTCCATTTGGCATACTCCTAAGTAGGTCCCACAGGCTTGACCGCACATGAACATACACAATCTGCTCATAAAAGATTCCCCAGAGCTTCATAGATGATTACATCTCACTTTCTTAGTAACAATACAGCATTTAGTTCCAGCCCAAAGAAAAAAGCCATGAGCCATGATATATCATTCCTCAAGATCACTCACTATAGTTGGTCATAATGGCATGTAAACGGTAAACCTATCCTGATCCCGAATAGGCTTGAAACTTGTTCAACATTATCACCATAGCCTCTGTCCCCGCAATCTCAGTTGGCAAAAGTACACTCTAAAACCCATCCAAGTGTACATGCGATAAATGAGAAATTGGTTAGTCTGCAGACAAAGCTTTAAAATTTTATATGTTAGACATCTATTTTCTTTGGACCTTGATAGGACCCTGTGTATTGTGCACAGTGTGCTCAATCTAAACATTGATTGTGTAGGCTGCAGGCTTTGACCTAAAAAATAATACACACACATTCATTTGGGCCACCTTCATTAACGTTCACATAGGTGTAAACTGAGCCAAAACTACAGAAAGAAACTACGGAAAGAAAAGAAAAGAAAAGAAAAGGGTAAATAAGCTACAAGGGACTCGGATATCCTGACTGGTGAAGGCATGAAAATTGCTAGAAATCTAAAAAGATGGGACTAAATCTACTCTTTTACTCATCATTTCATCAAACCCGCGATAACATTATCATAAAAAATTGATTAGGAAAATTTCAAGGCTATTTTGTTAGTCATGTACCAATGAGATGTAAAGAATTTGTCATAATAGATTAGATCCACATGCACACATTGCATCGAAAGCCAGCTGCCAATACTCCTTGAAGCCGACATAAATCCAAGGAAATGTTGGTGGGAGACCAATGTGCAACGGAGATGGAATCCTATAAGAATATATAGGAGAATTAAGTTAGCAATATAAAGTGAGAAAAAAAAAAGAATTATCAATAAGAAAAGAACCAAAAAATGGTGACCCTATGAAGTTGGTAGGGTTTTTCAGTTTAGCCAAAAGTTATTGATTCATAACCCATTAATCTCATCTGATTGTAAACAGTATCACACTTCTGGCCATCAGCAGATGGTTTTATCCCTGTTGGAACTTGGAAGATTAATTGGGGCATCATATCCAGGATGAGGCTCATCATATTTGAAAGATAGATCCCACCTGTACCAACTGAATACAAATAACCTAGAAGATGAGTGGAGCCTCATGATTCAAAGAGTTAGTGCATCGTGAGCATCAACAAAAGAGCTGTGCCACACTAGAAAGTGCTCCCAACTGTAACCTTGAGATAGTGGGTTCGAGTCATGTTACAAATATAAAAATAACACTACTATTAATAATAAGACAAACCAAAAAAAAAGTATGATGAGCATCACACCAGATGGATTTATGCAAAGAAACTCTCCAAAATCAAGGATTGTAGACATTAAATCTTTGGCCTTTTTTTATTATTATTGAATACTGACATTTATACTTGCTTTCATTAGTACAGATTTTTTTGGCCATCAATGGATGTATTTAGTCATATTTGAAGACTTACCTTGGATGATTATCCACAGTGGGTCATCATATAAAATGGGGACTCTATATATCAGACAGTCTTGATAACTACCCACAGTACGTCATCATTTAAAATGGTGACTGTCTCTATATCAAGCAGTCTCAATAAAAGAAGAAACAAAACAAAAAAGAAGAAAATGAGGAGAGGGGGAGAGAGAAAAGCGTAGGGCACCAGCTTAACTACGCACTGCATGGGGCAAGACTCCCTCAAATTTTTAGGGTTTTTGTGCAATGGAGTTATTTCTCAGGCCCCAAGTTATCAAAACTCTATCAATATACAACTTTTTCTTTGCATGACCCAAAGGCATTCCATCGACTCCCCAGAAATCCATTGCCTTATTGGAGCCCCCAAAGTGGCACAGTAATTTGTCAACAAATCTAAAGTCTATGAACTAGAAGGATAAAACATACATTTATAAGCCCTAGATCGTTTTTGGCATCACAGTGACAATATCTGAAACATGGACATTCTGAACAGCTTCAACTGAAAGCATTGTACAAGCCTAGACAGGGCCTGAGAAAATAATCATGGCGATGGCCAAATAGTGGGAGAGACAGAGAAAGAGGGAGAGAGATGGAATCACCTCTGACCACTAAGAATTCCGTAGGCAAATGAAGCACTTGTGGATGGAGAAAATCCAGATATCACATTTCTGTAGTGTGGTAAGACAATTTGCCCTGCAGCAATTCCACATCTTGCCATGTCAGCAGACTTCACGACAATAAAAAAAAAAAGAGTTTAACTTATATGATGTAGATAGCATAGATCATGGTTGTTGTCAATTCAGTTCCATGTTGGAACTATAGTGGAATATTCCAGCATTCTGATCAAGTTTCAATGTTCTGCTTCGGAAAGACGAGTGAAAAATAAAAGAAATAAAATATCTATATCTAAAATGGAAAAAAAAGCAGTAGAATGCAAAATAATAGTAAAAATGCATGTTTGCATTATTTCAATTAAATTGCACTTTATATTTGACTATTTTCCAGTTTTCACTATGTATGAAAGTATGAAACAGGCGAACTGATTGAAACCACTTAATAAACAAAACAAAATTAAACTTTCAGAGCGGAGGGGGGCTGTTGTGTGTGTGTTTGTGGTGGGGGGAGCATTCAGATCCATCCAGAATAGCTGGCATTGGGGTAGTGTTGGGACTGGTTTAAGCCCAGAACAACTAGAATGGGGTACCAGTCGGACTGGAATCTTTCATTCTGGTCAATTCCAGCTGGAATGGAATGAAATTGACAACTATGACGTAAATAGCGGGAAAAGTATACAGATCCAAGAATCAGTTTTATGAGTCCAGGTCACCTAATGCCAAATATCAGAAAAAATGGTTTCAAGCCTGAACACTCCACATTAGTGGAAGTGACAGCTTCTTTATGGTGCCCGCCATCACATGACCCAGATTCACTGGTAGTTGAAAAGACCTAAATCTTTTCACAAAGGATTGCACACATAAGCTTCTAAATAAACATCATAACATAATTTTTGTAGTCTATATAAGCCCATGTTTTGATGGATGTGGTCCACATGGCCAAATGTGTTGTTGTAGCTGTTTGTTTTGTAGTTAGATGTGTTCTGAGATTAGTTAGTTTGTTAAGGATAAAGCTAAAATTACAGTTAGTTCCAAAGGGTGTATAATTAAAAAACTTCAGTAATGCGGACAAAGATATTCTGATTCAGATTTTACTTAAATTATGTGATTCATTTTCGTCTCTCATAATCAACCAAATTGAGCTTGCACTAGTAATAAGATAAATTTCAGTTTATGGACCATCCATTATCCCCTCAATCAATGGTGAGATCAGCCTGATCAACAATTGTCAGTATTGTCTTTGGACCTCATCAATGAATTGCTAGCATACCAAGACTAAGATTAACCCATGTCTGCATCACATTGGATGAATTGAAGATTCGTTGGTTATTGAAATTAATCTTTCTCCATCAATCATTCCAGAGGATTACCAAGATTATACATTCAAACAATGTCTACATTATGTTAGATCAATGATGGCACTAAACCCACCAACCGTAGATATTCACATATCAAGTGCCATTGAACCCCAGTTCCTCCCACTATCTTGATGAGTTTCAACTATCTATACTGCTATAATCATCACGAGCCATCTGAGATTTCAAATTCGAGAATAGATTCTTTCTTGAGAGAGAGAGGGAATCCAGTCCATAAAGCCTATAAGCCCATGTTTTAATGGAGGCCTACACATATCATTGCAAGAGACTGAGAAATAAGGTATTTGTTCTGTTGTCGGATTTGGTGAAGGATCATTTAGTTTGTTAAGGGTTAGATCCCTGTAATCAGTTAGTTTCTTTGGTAGTTGCAAAGAGAGTCTAACAGCCTTCCCCAAAAAATGAATATGAAAAGAAAGAAGCCATTGAGATTTTGGAGGGAAAAAAAATTGCAGTTGGATCACTCTACCTCCCGTGGGATTGATTTTTGCACCAAAATAAACCATACCAAATCCTTTCAATTAAAGATGGATCATGTGAAAATCAATCACCCCTACAAAAAAAAAAAAAAAAAAAAGTAATTTCTCTGCCTCCTTTGGTGTGCTTGGTTTTCACATCCCTAATCAAGCACATGGGTTTGTGCTATAGAGAATCTTAGCTTATCAGTCATCCCCTGGAGAAAAGGTGAGTCGGACATAATCAGTGACCAATGTCAGTTCACACCCAATCAAAGACTTGTTTTAGTATCAGTCACAGCCAGTGGCATCTGGCAGCAGTTGTATTTTCTCATGACATGAGCCTAGTTTGCATAAAAAAACTATGCTTTAGATATCCAACACATTGTATCCTATGATGCACAGATACTTTAAAATGGGCAATGTATATTGTATCCAATACTTCACTTTTTATATGTAAAATTCCCGCCCCTACCATGTCCATGGAGTGTCATTGCCGTATCCCTGTCGTATCTAGGTATCATAGATGGTATCTTCAATAAATTATTAGAGAATTATTTAGTTCTGATGCATCAAATTTGAAACATTTATATTTTTAAGCAACCATCTTGCAGGAACCATAGTTAATTACTAGAGAATACTGATCTGATGGGGTTCTATCATGGATGAGGATTTCTATAGAATCTTCCACATTGTACATCATATTCCTAGCACTTTGACCAATAGACTAGGAGTGGAGGCACAAACACACCTAACAACCGTGGAGGAAAGGACAAATGACAGATGGCTTCAATCTTATAGCCTAGTTTTTGGGGGTATTCTTCATCATGGAGGAGCCAATCATTGACATGATATGAATTGCCGAATCATAAGACCAACTACAATAGAAAATGGAATGAAGTTGAGGTACATGTTCTAATATGGGGATGGGAAATATCCTTAAACGTAAGATATTTGACTGGAATTCCATGGCTATCCAAAAATGAGAGATTCCATAAGAATCTTCAATATCCTAAATTCCAAGGATTCCAAGGGAGTAGTAGCATCCCAGCTTTATGTATTCACGAATGATTTGACGACATTTGAGAGGAGCAACAGAATTACTGCCAGTGCCATGTATAACATCAGATATGTTTCCTTACCAAGATATGAAAACTTGATGCAAAGAACAGAAACTACAGCTCCAAGCCCTTCAGTGTTCAGATTTGTCTTCTTGCAATGTAAATCAGATTCTGGGTGTAGTCCGTTTAAAATCTCCAGCTCTAGAGAAGCAGGCAAATTGCTACTGTGGCCTGACAAAATGTCAAACCATACTCCAGAAGGAAATCTTTTTGGCCTCACCATCCAGAGGAAAAGTTCAGCATAAGGAGTAGCATGCAAGATTGAGATGGTGAACTCAACTAGAATACAGAGGAAGCTGATGGAGGCATTTATATTTGTGAAGAAAATGTAGAACACTAATGTTGTTGGTACTAGTAGTAGTAAGGGTGTAAAAATAAGAGAACTAACGACATGTTGCTCCACAGTGTAGTCATAACTGTCTAACCTTTGCCGAAGCGGATTCCATTTCCGACCCCTGCCAGTGACAGCAAGCAATATCAGTATGTTAAGCGAAAAAATCATTATAAGACCACAAAATGACACACTTCATGACAGAGAACCAAATCAACACATTTCTACATAAAATGGCCAAGAAGCTCCATTACTGGAAAGATAAACTAAGGTTCTAGAGGAGAAAAAACCAAGATTTGATTTAAAGTAGCCATTCACGATGCAAACACAAAACACTTATTTTTTCAAGCTTTCCACTTGTTGGAAAATATAAAAGGAGATCCTGCTGCATTATAACTTGGAAAGTTAATACATATATATACATAGGGAAAACCTCCGCTGAGCACCCAGTCCTCACAATTAGGTGAACACCACATGTCAAAACACTAGTAGGACCCAACTTATAATCTATCCAAGTGGACCATATAACAAGTACCCCTGTGATAGACACCGATCCCAATCTTGGTATCCATCCAATTGGATTGGGCCGTTGGATCGGCTTGCAGTCATTTTGGGCAGTGAAAACTTGTCAACCATTGATCAAGTGGATAGGATGATGATTTGAGCTTCCGCCACCATACATAAGTAGGTAGAGGGGAGATCTTTCTATCCTTCCTGGTCCCATCCCTAAGTGGGGCCCCTAGTGGCCTACACTAAAAAGTGGTGCTCACCTTATGCTCAACAGAGGGGCTCCCTCTATATATATATATATATATATATTGATAGAGAGGGCGCATTTCAATGCACCACATAGCCTCTGGCATAATACGAGACGTTCTGCTATGACTGGTAAAGCAAGACTATTGTCACATGTACTATGGGGTTTTCAGCTTTTTTAACCAAAATTCAACTTTTTGCTCTTTCATATAGAATTAGAAGCAGCCAAGTGTAAGTACTTCGGAAAGGAGAGCATCAGACTCAACATGGACCACCACAAGAGCCTCAGATATCAACAAATTCCATTATATCCATTTTATAACTTATCTCAAAAACTTAAAATTGCAGCAAAAATAATTGGGCAGTTAAATTATTAATCCTAACAGAATGTAACAAAAACTACCTGAAAAGGCGCCACAGAGATGCCAAAGCTTGAATCTGGTGTGAATACAAGATGGAGATGAACCAGTGAAGAGTTGACAGATGAAGTGTTGCAAGTTTAAGCATATCCACGCACAGAGAAGCAGGTGTTGTCACCCCAAACACAATTCCAGATACAGCAATCCATTTTATGATGTACCTAACAAGGCAACCCATAAAGAACCAGAGCGTAGACCAGATTTGAACTGCATTTAATGAGATCATTCCAAGAAGTTCTGCTAGCTCTGTATTCAACTTAAAACCCGCAGGAACTCCCATCAGCCACACACAACCCGAGCGCAATAAATTATTATTAATGTTGCGGACAAGGTGTAAAATCCAAGAGTATACAGCTTCCTCATGAAGTAACAATGCAAAACCAACAATATTGCCCAAAATAATATCAACAGCAACTCTAGACCAGAGGGAGTGCTTGCATAGTGCAGCTCTGTGCGCATATTCTACATTTGAATGAGACCTAAAAATGACATGCAATCACAAAAGATAATTAAAAAATTAAAATAAAAAGAGAGAGAATAAGGAGGTTTTCCCAACCCAAAAAACTAAGGCAAAAACCTTTGAGTCTTCATTATCAAATTGAAAACTTTGCAGAATTAGTGATTATCAGTTTATCATGCATTTGGACAGGACAAAAATTGGTAGTCACAACAGACGGTATACAGTTCCTTTTTTCCTCTGAACTTTTCCTCAACAAATCATTTTTACCAGTCAGTGCTGATAATGAATTGGTATGGAAACAGTACAAAACTCACCCAAATGATGTGGTTCTAAATTTTCTCACAGCAAAGCATCCACATCCAAAATATTCAAATTCCAACTGACGCAAGGTCCATTCATATGCATCATTAAACATTTTGTGTAGTGTATGAATTACCTGAAACCACTGCCCTGAAGAAAGATAGGCCAATATAGAAGCTGACAACTGCGAATGTGCACATTCTTCCATGTATGGCTGAATAACGTTCGAAACATCTTGCAAATCAGTGATTGTCTTCCAAAACTCAGTAATTTATGAGAGAATTGAAGAATGATGTACAAGAGAGTGAAGATAGAAGCAAGAAACAAGGACACTGAGCACCATAACAGGGCTAGCAACCTGAAAAGTTAAAATAGGGAAATCATGCATGTAAGGATAAAGTAGGGGGAAAACTAAACTGTTGAAAGCCAAGAATGTATCAAGAAAAAATACACAACCTTGAAATAGTTTGGACTTGTTGATATGAAAGCCTGGGGTCCAGACTACTCTCAATGAATAATTTAGCAGCAGTGGCACTATTGAGTGCTAAAAGAACTGAGTCCTACAAGTAGATATCCAAAATAATAATAATAAAGCAAGCAAATAACTAAATAGGGATGACAAGAATAGAAAACCATATATTATAGAAGAACTTATAAAACATTGCAACTGAAATAATATGTTACCAAGTCAGAAAGTGGCGGTTTTTTGTGAAGCTCATGAATCCATCTAGGTCTTTGGAAAGGTGTACTGACTTGGTCCAAAGAACTCCATGAAGCAAGTGAATAATAATGTACACCAAAAGCTGGCTGCTCATAGATTATGACCTATAATCACTCACATAACAAGGAGGAGATCAAACAGAGTCAACAAAAAGAATTTGCAATAACAAACAATGAGACAAGGTCTTTCTTACATGGACATCATTAACAGAGAATAATTTCTGATTCCAATGCAAGTGACGTAACTTGGGCATCCACCCTATCTCTTTACAAGAGAACCCCTGGAAGTCAGAGCTTAGATGGGCCCAGTTACCATTTTGAATAGAAAATTGCCTGTATGATTCTAAATACTTATCAAGCTTGTGGCACCCACAGTTCCATCTACCCCCACAAATCTCTTTAAATGTTGTATTTCCAGCTACTTCTTGATTGTGTTGTTGGTGTGATATGCTATAACTGGTAGCATCTGGTTCCACTTCAAAACTTTGTAATCTCTCATTGAAGTTTTCTGCTACAAGACCATTGTTCGGATTGTCCATCATTTTTAGGCTTCTATAGCTGCAATCTGTAGTGCAGTATCCCAGAATAGAGAATTTAGAACGATCCTGCAGGCCCACGACCATTTTCCCATTTGCATTATCAAGGATTTCCTGAATCAGAAGCAGTAAGTCATTTCAGCCAAAAGATATTTCCTTCATTCTATAGATTTCAATCATAAGTACAATATAATCACAAAGAGAAAAATAAAAGCTGATGGATAGAAGCAATATATTACACAGAGCCAAAAATCAATCTAGCAATACACTTGTCCCAATCACCAACCACTATGTTTGTGTGTGAGAAAGAAAATCTTAATGCTAAGGTATGAACAAAGTATCATAATTGGAGGAATTTTAATTCTCATACAGGAAGGAAAAGGATGGTTAATGGCAACATACACACAGAATATGGTTTTTAGCAAAAAGACAATGCAGGTTATCCTCAACTTGCTGTGGCTTTTGACCTTGCAAGTTGCCATAGCTAAATACATACTTCAAGAAGAACACCTTGCAATATTTAAGACCACGTCAAATAGGAAATGAATAGATTACTTTTTATGTAAATGTAAAAAATGGTCAATCTACAACAATTACAAAGCCATCCTAGGAGAATCTTACATCACATCATAGGTTACTAGTATAGGATATTTTCATTAAAACTGGGATAGCTAGAAAGGAAGCAAGGGATTCTCTGAGAAAAACGTGCTGGAATTTGAAAGGGAGACAGTAACAATATTTAAGGATAGAATACTAAGGTAAGGCAAGAATTAGGGATTAAAATAAGCTCTAAGATGCATTGGAGATAAGCTACAGGATTTGTCAATAGTGTCAATGCAGTTATGAGTTATTATTGTTATTATTTTTTTACCAAAGACAGTGCAGACAGGTTTATAATTGTGATTCCTTGCAAATGCAATAAAACAAAACAGAAGGGAGCACCATGAACGACTTCCATTTTTCACGAAATAAGAGAGTAAATACTCACTTAATGTGGCTTTACCCATTCCACGCAAGGCAAATGAGATAGGAGATATTGCAAAATGGGTAGGCAGCACTTCAATGTTTTGGTAGTTTCTTGATGGAAAGGATTAACTTACATCTTTTATTTTGTGATTTTCAAACCTCTTTTTTGGGTATTCCTGTAAAAATGTATTTTTTGCAGAATATTTTCTTCTAGTATTTCAAGGATTTGTAGGCATCTTCAAGCATAATGAACTTTATTTAAATTAGCAAATATTCATAATATCATTAAATTAGAAAGAAAAGCCAATGAACGCTAAACGGTAGTAATGATCCTTGAATGATACTATCTTGGACTACAAACATTAAACATACAACAATGTAAATTCGATCTATATCTCGAACTACTAGGATCATGCAGTTTCTCAAAGCTATAATAAGTACATGCTTTTGGTCAATGAAGGATAAAAACAATGATTATAGTTAATCTTAGAAGTAAAAGAAAAACAGCTTCACTAAGAAATCAAGCAATGTAGAACTAGAGATCATGTAAAGGGTTTTCTACCTTAAGACTGGATTTGAAGTGAGGAGATGTTATCTGATTTGGAGAAGTTGCAGTTGCCACAACAATGTCAAAGAACCTATAACTGGAATTGAAAAACCAGCCAAACAAGAGGACTTCCGAGTCAGGTTTGCAAGATAAGAGCTGCTTTGGCCACCATATCCTACATTTTCCTCTCTCTATATCCATCATGCAACCATGGTTGTTGTTTCTTCCTAATTGTGGAGACCATGTGCAATGATAGAAAATCAATAAAAACAGTCAAAGGATAATTCACAACTAAACAAAAGTCAATAAGATAACATCCAGAGAAGACTAATTTGAAATGAAAAAAAAATGAAGATTTCTGCAATAAAGAACAAAAAAAATTGGATAATTGCCACTTTTCTTTGCTTGTTTTTTGGTATCCTAGCTTAGGAAAGTTGAGTCCCCTTGCCTTCTGCTAAGTGGAGTAGACCTCTAGTGAGGTGGGAAGACCTTGGGTGAGGAAAGAGACCTCAAATGAGCTAATAGAGCCCTCGGGCAAGGGAAGGTGACTACTCGAGTTTGAATCGTGGGTAGCCACCTAAGAACTGACACCTCTTTACCACTGGGCTAAGAGGCCATCCTTAATAATTGCCACATTGATAGATGACAGAGAAGTAAAAATATAAAATTAGTAAGCCTACTCTCTTTGTCTAATCAATTGATGGCAAGAAGGAGAAAATAAAATAGGTAAACTCAAACTGATTGGATCAAGTTAAGGTCCAATGGCACACACCTTTCCGGGTCTGGATCTTGAAAACCTAAAAGGGTTTTTCCACCAAGATAGAGAGATCCATCAGATTGTCTCTTCCAAAACCACTTCCAAAACCGAAGGAACATCAAAACCTATGAAGCAAAAAAACGAAAACAAGGTAGTCATAGTCGCCAAACCTCAGATTTATAAGTTTGGCTGGAAGAACACATCCAAAAGCTGTGATTTCGAAATCAAATGAGACAAATGGGATGGGTATTTCAGCCATTCATGGGGTTTTTTGTTTGCAAACATGAATTTTCATCGTCAAGGGTTTGGTTCGAGCAAAACTGGAGCGGCTTTGTTCATTGGAATGATGAAAGTCTCTGTTTTTTTTTTTTTTTTTGGCAAATGGGTCCAGTCTAGGGTACATGGGCCGGAATGGGCACGTTTAGATCATGAGTTCAAAAAATGGTTTTGGAAATTGGACCGGTAACTTATCGGAACCCAAATAAGGTTCCGAACATTTTGGAATTGGACCAGCAAGTTATCAAAACCCAAATAAGATTCCTAACCCAATTTTTTTCATGCAGGTAGTCAGCGTAAGCTTAACAATTTTTTGTGGCAAAGACTGTTTTTGAAGCATTTGTTTAATCGCAAAGATATTTTGAGATTGCTCTGTCATAACCTTAGTTATGGTGCTGATTTTTGTAGATAATATCTTTTGACCAGAGTAAATTATATCCAGTTTCTTTCTTTGATCTAAGTGTCTACCAAATTCTTGGATTGACTTTTGGATATTTAGAATTTCTTCCTTGCTTAAGGATAGAACAATTTTATTTTATTCTACTGTGTCGTAAAAGGTGGTGTCATTTACTGCCTTTTGCTCAATAAACAATGCTTTAACTGCTTTGTTATTTTCTTGTAAAGGAGTGATGAGTGATGACACTTAATAAGCTCTCAGTGTTGAGTTTGTAAGTGTTGTAAATCTCCTATGTTGCTTCGCCTTATCGAACTTTAAGTGCTTGCTTAGTTTGTCTAAGACTTTGACTACCCGCTCAAGAAAAATTGGGTTTGGAACTTTATTTGGGCTCCTATAAGTTACCGGTCCAATTCAAAAACCATTTTTTTGGACCCAAGACCTAAACGTGACCGTTCTGGCCCATATACAAAGGACTGGCCCTGTTGGCAAAAAAAAAAAAAAGTTGTAACTTCCATCATCCCAATGGACAAAGGTGCACCACTTCTGCTCGAACCAAACCCTTGAAAATGAAAATTTATGCTTGCAAACAAAAAACCCCATGAATGATTGAAATACTCATCTCATTTTTCTCATCTGATTTCACAATCACAACTTTTAGATCTGTTCTTCCAACCAACACATTCTATAAGGTTGGTTGTTTTCATAAAATCTTCTCCGTTTTTGCTCGCATGTGATGTCTAAAGTTATAAATCTAAGGTTTGAAAACGATGAATATCTGGTTTTTTTTCTTTTCCTTTATAGGTTTTGATGTTCCTTTGGTTTTGGAAGAGACAATATGATGGGTCTCTCTATCTTAGTGGATTAATGATGAAAGAAAACCCTCTAGGTTTCATATTTTTCAGTTCTTCAAGATCCGGACCCGAAAAGAGCTGTGTCATTGGATCTTAACCTAATCCCATCAGTGTGAGCTTACCAATTTTATTTTCTACTTCTTGTCATCAATTGATGGGACAAAGAGAGTAAGCATACTAATTCTGTCATCAATCAATGTGGCAATTATTAAAAACAGCATCTTAGCCAAGTGGTAAAGAGGCATCAGTTCTTAGGCGGTTGCCCAAGATTCGAACCCAAGTAGTCACATTCCCTCACTTGAGGGCTCTATTAGCTCATCCAAGATCCCTTTCCTCACCCAAGGGCTTCCCACCTCACCCAAGGTCTACTCCACTCAGCAAAGGGCAAGGGACCTAGGCCCCTAAGTTGGGATACCAAAACAATGGCAATTATTATTATTTTTTGTTCTTTATTACAGAAATTGAGATAGGCCAGATCTATGATTCGCCAACTCATTTTGCCCAAGCCCATAAAAGAAGAGTTTCCGACAATAATACTTAGGTCTCCTTCCTTTACCAGAATTCCAAAAGGTTAGTTGGGACATTTTAGGCGCCTGAAATTTGAAATTCTCATTAAAAAAAACCATTGCATTTTAAAATCCAAGAAACAAGACGTCACATCATGTCAAAAACATCTCAACATACCAAATTCCTATAAGAAATTCGAGTAGAAAAATAGGCCCTTAGTTTCATATTATTAGTTGCTTTCTTAAAGTTTCTAGATTTTTAGAAGTTGATATTATGTTCGAGTTAGAATTCATTATTTGAATTTAATTAGGAATGTTTTCTTAATTAGAGAGTAGCCCGTTGGCTATTCTTCTTTCCCTTCTGCGTGAGTTGATATCATTTGTTCTCAAACCAATCAAGCTGGACCCTTTGTGCAAATCCCTCAACCGTATCCCGCCTCCCCAACCCTCCATCAAACCAAATGCACCCTACCATCCACCGAGCCTCTTTTCCATCTGTACTCCTTCCATAAACCCTAATCCAACCCCAACACATACATCTCCTTTTTCACAAAACCCATCCATCTGATCTCAATCCCGAACCAACATACGGGACACCTAAAACCCTCCTTCACCCCAAACCTCATACCTGCGCTAGTCGACTCCCATCAACAACCAACCAAATCCCTTGCAGAACCAACCAACCTTTCCCTTCCGCCCGTCATAGCCACCAACCAAATCCCTCAACTCGCATCTTTAACTACCACGAATCCTTGAACCCAGAGAGAGAGAGAGAGAGAGAGAGAGAGAGAGACCCAAGTTAGAACATGTACCATGCACCGACGAGCCTCACCTCTAGCACCACCGCCCCTACACCATTGCAATCCCTCTCCCTTCTTCTATCGCCACCTCGCATAACAGAAGACAAAAAAGGGTTTTGATTTGATACCCCTTTTTCTTTCTTTTCAATCAAGCCCAAGCCCATGACCCCCTTTTACTAGGCAGCAGCCCGGCCCACCTTCTGGGCCTCACTTTGGGTTAGGTTCGATTCATTATCCGAGAGCAAAGGAAAAAAAAAAAACTTAGAGGTGGTTTACTCATATGAACACAAACTTCCATTGATATGTTAATTTATTGCTGAAATAGATTTAGATCACCAATTGCCTAGCAATTAGTCTGCATTTCAGCACACAATGAAACTTTTGAACTGTTTATACCTAGTCCTAGTTTTGAAATATTATTTTTTGAACGAATGAGAAGTGCTTTTTTTCTTCTAGAGATCTACCAAGAGATTGTCAATTTCTTTCCTCTGCCTGATTTCATTTTCTCAAGAGTGATGGAGAACTAATTCGTGGGAAAATTGACCATTGACTTCAATTTTTGTCTATAAACCAAACATGCTTTGTGTGCCACCAAGAATATTTCAACCCTTTCCTTCCATGGAAACCATTAAGAAAATGTCAATTGTCCCCCAGAGCCATATGTTTGCGTTGAGTACACTCACATCTCCACTTCATTGCTGCTGACAAAGCATGAATTGTGCACGCTTTGCATCTTTGCCATAAAGTAAAACTGTACTAAATATGTATACAGCGAAGCATGAAATTCACAACCATCATTCTGTCAATGTACTGGCAATAGCACGCTAATTGATGTCGACTTCTTTGTGTTTCCAGTTGAATCACTCTTTCTTCAATTGCAGCAAAAACACAGATTCCTCAGGTAAAGAGTGGATGAGCAGGAACAAATTGTCTTGCATCGTCTATGGCCAAGGACAAAAACAACTTAACTCAGCTATTCTTGAAGGAAGCAGAGCACGCCCTGCAGCTACCCTTAAGTGCAGAGATATGAAATTTGTGTTTGCATTTGCAAGCAGATCTCACCACTGTATATTTAATTTTGGCATTTTAGAGGTGCGAGAAGGTCCCAAAAAAAAAAAAAAAAGAAAGTTCATTGGCCATAGAAACACCTTAACATATTTTGTCTCTTTAAACCTGCTACCCCAAAATGTGATAGAAGTCATTTTATGGCTCATTTGTCAACGTCGTATTGAATTCCTTGGTATTTTTCTCATAATAATGTAGGTAGCACTGAAGGAATCTTGAAGAGGCCAGGAGTGATGAATGTAAGGTAGAGATGTAGATGAGACGCTCACTTTCCTAAGATTTGATTTACTAGAGTGGTGACTATGCAATCATTTCCCATCAAATGAAAGATTTATAGGATGACTCCTTATACTCCTTCAATTTAAGCTTCTTTGATAGGAAGAGGCATGTCTTTAATTTCCTAGAAACTCAACACCGAGCAAACAACCGAACCATAGGTTTTGGCTAAAACAAGAACTTCCATTTTCATGATCTCTCTCTCTCTCTCTCTCTCTCACAGTTAGAAGACTGCTCTCTTTCTATAGCGCATGTAAAGATTGCTATCTTTCTAGAGCGCAAGGAAATGTTTGTGAGCAACTTCTCCCAGCAGATTGCTTTACTCTCTGTTTTACTCTCTGAAAACTTATCTTTACCTCGGTCCATTCATTATTCTACTTGCCATGCATGAAACTAGATGGCCATTTGGATGTGTGGTCTTGATCCCTAAAAGCCATAGTTTAGAAAGAATGCTAATTCATGTGTTTTTTTTTTCTTTTCTTTTTTTGTGTGTGTGTGTGTTTTTTTTTGTTTTTTGTGGGTGGGATGAAATGGAAGAAAGAGAGGTGCGGTAGGTAAAAAGGTTACCTCTCAGGTCAATCCATAAGGTTTGCTTGAGAGGTAGCTCTATGCGAAGCATCTCTATGTATATATAATCTTCTCATGCGTGTTGCGCATCGGTGCCATTCGTCATGTGGGAGTTTGTGAAATTCAAGGGGTCATGCCTTTAGTGATGGTCTAAATGCATGGGTCGATTCCAAGGAAATTATACTGGACACATAACCAGCTCCACTTCTAAATGACTGTTCCGGTTTTGAATCCGATTGTAGCTTATATCCTATTTTGTTGGTTCCGAACTATGTTTTAATTAGAGGACATGGATTCAACTAGAGAATCAAGTATCAATTCCAAAACTGGTTAACTTTTTTTTTTTTCCTTTTATTTTTGGCTTAAAATAAACATGCTATTCAACTTATAATAGTGCGCCAAGTCTATTATTTCCAGCATTAAACATAAAAATGTCTACTTGAAGTTGAGTTTAAGCTATAGTTTGCCATATTAAAGGCTTGTATGCTAAGCCTTGGTCCATGGTTTGAAGCTTAAATGGATTTGGAGATGGATTTGTTTATTAGTCAAAATATAAGATAGCTTTTGGCATAGCCCCGGATCTCCGATCGGGTGTAGTATAATCTTCCGGCGGATTGTTCGAATCCAAAGATTGATTTAAGATCACAATGAAACTCACAATCAAAACTAGAGAGAAAATCTCTTGAAAACAGAATTATTATTAATAAAAGCATGTCTTTTACAATGGGATGCCCCTTCTTATATACAAAGGGTTAATTCTAATTTAGGAAATACCTATCTAAACAACCATGACTTACTAATTTAAATTAAGTCCAAATCTCAACTCAACATAGAAATAAATAACTAATTACTAATTTTAACTAAAGATAGGGATCCTTGTGGAGATCAAGGATCAATTGGGCCCATCACTGTCTGCGGGCCTGCAATCTGGGCCAAATCTGGGATCGGCCTGCATTAACTCTCCCCAACTTGGAAAAACTCGACTCCGGCGAGTTGAACACTTGATATCTCTCATAAAGGTCAAGATTAATGCGCATGAAGTGAGTAGCTGTAATCCATGTAGTGTCGGAGAAACGACGATTCCGCCAGCAAATATAAAACTTCTAGTAACTTCCCTGGCATGTAAAGACAATTTGATCATCAAGGACATCAACAATTTCATCAGTAGGTGGGAGATTAATTGATAGGAAAATAAGCTGTTCTTCATTATCTCCCTTGTTATCATAACTGCATTAGAGAGTAAGATTCTCGGCATTGAATGAAGAACTCATGCCTAAATCAGGAGGAATGTCAAAAACATATGCGTTGGGGCTAATCTTCTGCAAGATCTTAAATGGACCGGAGTTACGACGGTGTAACTTCTTATTAGCTCCAAGAGAAAGCCTTTCAGGTAAAATACGGACCACAACCATATCTTCTATATCAAATTCAACAAATCGATGATATTTGTTAGCAAACATCGTTGCTGGCAGATATATGGCGGCGTATGTCATTATGCATTTGTTGCATGTGTTGGAAGAAATGTTCAACATCTACACCAACTCGAGCATCGACTGGCTAAGGCACGAGATCAACAGGGAGTCGTAGTCGAACTCCTGTAACAACTACAAACAGAGAAGTGCTAGTGGATCGATTGACGGAATTATTCTACGCAAATTCTACCATAAGGAGTACCTGATCCCAGTTTGCTATGAAGCACGGACACGGACACGGCTCCGACATGCCGGGACACGTGTCCGACATGCCGAAAACGTGTCCTGGATTTTTTTTTTTTTAATTTCGGACACGACTCGAACACGGGGTGGACACGGCAGGACATGGCTCGAATACGTTGTGGACACGGTGAAACTGAAATATAATTAAAATCGGCTCAACTTGGGTCAAAATTAGAAAAAAAAAAAGAAAGGGGGTAAATGTAATTTTTTTTAACTTATAACCCTAATGTTATATTAACTCTTCGTTTGTAAAATCAAAAGTGGGGAAACAGCTGCATCTGGGAGACGGAGAAAAGGAAGATGAAAAGGGGGAATCGCCGCCAGCGTGAGGAAGATGAAACGAAGAAGAAGGAGAAGAAGAAGACAGCGTGAGGAAGATCTACACTTGCGCGTGGAAGATCTGAGCTTGAGGAAGACGTGTGGAAGATCTGAGCTTGAAGATCTGAGCGTGAGGAAGATCTGCATGGAAAATGCGTGAAGAAGATCTGCAACTGCACATGGAAGAAGAAGGAGGAGGAAGAACAGGTACTGCTGTTTTTTTTTTTTTTTTTTTGGCTGCTGCTATTTTTTTTTTCTCCAGTGCTACTGTGCTACTACTGTTTTCTTTCTTTCTTTTTTTGAACTACTGCTGTGCTGCTGCCCTTTTTTTCTTCCATCTGACTGTTGCGCCGCTGCTGCTGCTTTCTTTCTTTTTTTTTTTCCGAACTGTTGTATTCTTTTTCCTTGTTTCTTCCATCTAATTGCTGCTGCTATTGTTTTTTTTTTTACTGCTGTTTTTTTTTCCATAGGATTCCTGTGCTGTTGCTATTCTGCTGTTGTTGCTCTTTTCTTTTTTTCTTTTTTTTCTTTCAGTGCTGCTTTTTTTTTTCCACGGGACTGCTTTGTTGTTGCTGTTGTGTTGCTACTGGTGCTGTTTTCTTTCTTTTTTTTTTCGAACTGATGCTGCTATTTTTTTGTCAGTGCTGTTTTTTTTTAAATGGGACTGCTGTGCTGCTGCTACTTCTTTTTTTTTTTTTTTTGCTATTGTTTTCTTTCTTCTTTTTTTTTCAAACTACTGTTGTTGCTGCTGCTTTTTTTTTAGTGCTGTTGTTTTTTTTTTCCCATGGGATTGTTGTACTATTGCTAGTGTTTTCTTTCTTTTTTTTTTTTTTTTTTCCAGAACTACTGCTGCTATATTTCCATGCTACTGCTACATTTTTTTTTTCAGAACTGCTGCATTTTTTTTTCCTAGTTTATTTTTCAATGTGATAGTTTATTGTTCAATGTGATAGGAAATTGATTTGGTTATGATGTAATTGTGACATCTAATGTTGATGATGATTGATGTGCTATGGGCTTATGGCCTACCATTACATTACATTATGCATTATGGATTTTATTTTTTACTTTTCCAGCATTAGTTATGTTTTTTCTTTATTAATTGTGACATTATGCTTTTTAATTTGGCTAAAAATATAAATATGCTTTAACTTTATGATTATATATATAAAATATATATTTATTATTTGTCGTGTCCTAACCATGTCCATGTCCTACTTTTTTAGGATTTGCCGTATCGCCGTGTCCGTATCGTGTCGTATTCGTGTCCCGTGTCTATGTCCGTGCTTCATAGCCAGTTTGAAACACAGTCATGCACAAGACAACGTAACAACTGCACAAGACTTCCGTTTATCACTTCTATTTGTCCATCAGATTGAGGATGATAAGTAGTAGAAAAGTTAAGCTTGGTATTGGACAACATCCACAATGTCTTCTAAAAGTAGCTTATAAACTTCGTCTCTCGGTCAGAACAAAAGTCTTTGGAAGTCCATGTAGCCGAACAACTTCTTTGAAGAACAACTTAGCCACCTTGTAAGCATCAACACTTGCTGTAAAAGGAATAAAATGTGCCATTTTTTAAAATGGTCCACAACGAAAAAGATAAAATCAACCTTTCTAGCAGTCGTGGGTAAACCTAACACAAAGTCCATGCTAAGGTCTTCCCAAGGAGTGTGGGGAATAGGCAAAGGCTAATATAATCCAGTGTTCTTATTTCCTTTAACGAGCTGACATGTGAGCTGACATGTTCTACATCTTTCACAACTATGAATTACATTGGTTTTCATGCAAGGCCAATAATAACTGTCGCTGACAAGAGCAAGCGTTTTGTCGCGACCCAAATGTCTACTACATCCTACAGCATGCAACTGTTGCACAATATAGTCACGAATAGAAGTAGCGGGAAGACAGAGTTGCATACTTTTAAATAAGAAACCATCATGAAGACGATAATAAGGATGCTGAATAAAGTCACCATTGAGGAGATCCACATAAATAGAACCAAAGTCCTTGTCAACGGCATAATCTTGTTTAATGTGCTCAAAACCTGGCACATTAACAGACATGGCGGTCAAAAGATGCTTTCGCCGACTTAATGCATCCGTAATTATGTTATCCTTTCCTGCTTATGGCGAATGCTAAATTTGAACTCCTATATATATGCACTCTGGCACTGATCTTCTGTCGGGAGTATAAATTTTGCAAAGCATCATTGTCCGAATAGAGCTCAAATTCATCAGCAATCAAATAATGCTTCCAATGACGAAGTGTTTGGACAAGAGCATAGAATTCCAAATCATACATAGAATACTTTTACTTGGCATCAGAAAATTTCTCACTGAAGAATGTAACTAGATGTCTTTCTTGGCTAAGAACATCTCCAATGCCAACATTTAAAGCATCACAACCAATTTCAAATAGCTTGCTAAAATCAGGAACCTATAGGACGAGTGCTTCAATAATCTTTTGCCTGATCTTTTCAAAAGCCCTGTTGGCTGCGTTGGTCCATTTGAATTCACCTTTCCTCATACAGTCAGTAACAAAAGCCATAATAGTATTAAAGTTTCTAATAAACCTTTTGTAGAAATTGGCAAGCCATGAAAACTGCGAACTTCAGTGAGAGCAATAGGAATAGGCCAATCGAGAATTGCGCTCACCTTTTCAGGATCCATCTTAATATCTAGTGCAGACACCACATATCCCAAGAAAACAACAAAATCACTTTTAAAGGTACATTTCTTGAAATTAATGTAAAAATACTCCTGGCAAAAAAGTTGGCAGACCTTATCTAAATGCTGAAGGTGATATTTTGATTTGCTATAAATGAGGATATCGTCGAAATAAACGACAACAAATTTTCCAATATAAGGCTAGAACAACTGCATCATAACCCACATAAAAGTTGTAGGAGCATTGGTCAAGCCAAATGGTATAACCATCCATTCATAAAGACCATCCTTGATTTTAAAGGCAGTTTTCCATTTGCCACCTAGTCTCATGTGGATTTGATGATAACCGCTTCGCAAATCAATTTTTGAAAAAAATGCATATACCAATCATCATATCTAGCATATCATCCAACCAAGGAATCAGAAAATATTTTACCGTGATTTTGTTGATTGCACGGCTGGCTACACACATTCGCCAACTTCCATCTTTCTTTGGAGTGAGAAGTGTCGAAACGCCATAAGGACTAAAACTTTCCCTAATATAACCTTTCATAAGCAGATCATTAACTTGACATTTTAACTTAGCATGCTCCACTAGACTCATTAAATATGCAGATAAGTTTGATAATAAAGCTCCTAGAACAAGATCAATGGCATGTTAAATGTCTCTTAATGAGGGTAGTTCCTTTGGCAATTCATCATAAAATAAATCGGCAAACTTCTTCAATAGTGGCTGCACTTCCTGTGGAATGGACGTGGCTGGAGAGTCATCTACAACTTTCTTGGTAACTAAGGCATACATAACACCTTGCTCTTTGCTTTCTTCTTCAAACTTTCGCATAGTTAAAATAGGAGATGCAGGAGGAGAAATAGCAGATTTAGGTGAAAAGGGTGGGTTGGTAATGGACGTAGCCTGATTTTCTCACCTTTCCACTTGAAAGTATAAGAGTCGTACTCATGATCTATGATGACCATAGGTTTTTGTATCCAAGGTATTTCGAATAAAATATGTGTAACGTTCATTAGAATGACGTCACATCAAATAATCTCCTCATATTTGTCAATTCTAAAAGGAACTACGCATTGTTGACGAATAGGAATAGAATAATTATCAACCCATGCAACTTTATAAGGTCGTGGATGCTTCTCTATGGGTAACTTGAGCTTCTCAACCGCTTCTTAGGAGATAACATTCATTGCACTGCCACCATTAATTATCATGTAGCATGATTTGCCCTTGCAATTAATTCGGAATCGAAAAATCAAAGCATGATTCCAGTCTTCCTCTTCCTCTTTTGCATTGGCTACTAACAATCGACGCTCAAGAAAAAGCAATGGAGTACCATTAGTATCAAGATCGGTATCATTTATTTGCTCCTAAGAGTTCTCATAAGTAAGTTCTGTATCAAGTTTCTCCATTTCTACATACTCTTCATATGGATGATCACTATCACATTCATTGGAAGTGTTTAAATTCCTGTGCAGGCACTCATTTGAATAATGTCCCCGTTGCTTGCAGGCATTACAAACAATATCCCTTTTATCTATTCTTCCACGAGTTTGATTATGTGGAAATCGCTGATTTTTTTGGGGAACAACCTGCCTTTGCTGAATACCTGGCTGAGGATTTTGAGGTGTTTGCTGAGCTGGTCACTGAGAAGGAGGCCGATAAATTTGTGCTTGATTGCGACTATAGGTAGGGTCAGGGCCTTGTCTAATGGAAGACTCCCCAGCTTGAAAAGTATTGCGTTTCCGCAAATGAATTTCATGTTGAGCTTTCTGAGCTTTCTGAGCTTTATTAAAGATTTCATCCACTGTGGTATAGTCAAACATTGCTACCTCTAGTATGATATCAACACGCAAGTTATCTCTATATCTGGTGATAGTCAGACGATCATTTGTCTTCAAGTTACAGCGAACAATGTATTCGCAAAACTTGTTGGTGTATTCTTCCACTGTCATGGTACCTTGCTGGAGACTTAGATACTCTTGGTGAAGTGTATCCATATAATCAGAAAACAAAAAATTGCCTTTGAACCTATCTTTTATGTTATTCCACCAGATAATAGGCTGGCCCACTGCAAGCTCACTATTTTCAATGCCATACCACCAAATTTCGAGCAAGACCCTTGAGTTTAACCTTGGTAAAGGCTATCCGCTGTGCATCATTCATCCCATACCAAGCAAAATAATCTTCCAGAGAATTAAGCCAATCAACAAAAATTTCAGACCTGCATCGCCACTAAAGTCAACAATATCAATTTTGACTTTCCTTGTAATGTCATCAGGTGGGGGTGTAACAAGGGGACCCTGGGGGTCTCGTTCAGCCAGAAGGCACTGCATAAAATCACGAATGAATTCTTGATTCTCAGGTCTTTCTGGTTGGACAAGTGTGTACACCAGAGACGCATTGGTTGACCTCTTGGCTGACAAATTGCTTAGTTTGTAACTCAGCAATAGCAGTTTCCGCAATTTTTAGACATCCCGTAACATTTTCCAATTCTTGACTTATTTTAAATATGGTTTCATCTCTTTGTCTGTCTGCCATCCAATGTTGTAAATCATCACCTTTTCTAGGCATGGTAGCTCTCTCTCTCTCTCTCACACACACTAAAACAAAGAAGGTGGGTTAGACTTGGGATGGGCCGGACCAACTTAGGTCCAAGTACAAGGTAATGGGCACCCACGTGGGTCTATCCTCACCTTGTTGTTTTGGGTGTTGTGCAAGAAAGGAAATAAAAAGGCTGGTATGGACCCTTACTTGCTGGTCGAATTCAAGAAAGGGGAGGAGGCCTCACTTGTTCGATGAAGGGTTGCTGGCGATGGTGCTGCGTTGCTGTGTGGCCACTGGTGCTGACGGCGCTGGATCTAGAAAGCCGCCGATGCCAAGTACTTCTTCTCCTCTCTACCTTTTCTTCTCTCTGTTCTCTCTTCGTCTGCTCTCTTCGTTTCCTTTTTTTTTTTCCCTCTGAATTTGGGCTCCTGGAACAGAAGCCGAAGGGCAGGTAGTGTAGGAGCGGCTATGGGCGGCAGTGGTGTCAAGATCATTGGGGATGAAGGGCGGTGCTAGGGTTGGGTTGGTTGTAGGTTTCGATCAAGAGTGTGAACAGCGGTGATGGTGTCGGGATGGCAAGGACGCGAAAAGGTTCGAAATTAGGTTGGGTCTGGGATGAGGGTTAGAGGGGTTGAAAGATGGCGTGGAGGGGTTCCGGTGCGCTAGCTTTAGGATTTGGAGAGGGTTAGGGCTCTCGTTGGGGGATGGGGTGATCTCGGCTGGGGATGGGGTTACGGGGTCTCGTTGATAGATTGGCCGAAAGGGGTTGGAGTTTGGTTTCAATGGAGATGGTTGGGTGAGGTCGGGTATCCCGACAGGGAGGTCGTGGCCGTTAGGTGGTGGGGTGGACTCTGCGAAAGGCAGGGAAGGGGAAATAGGAGCCGACGGGGTGTTTGGAAGGAGTCGGGGATGGCCGATGGGCTTTAGGGGTCTATTCGGTGGTTTTGGGACTGCTAGGGTCGTCGGTGATGGGGTGTGGAGAGGGACGAAACTTGAGAAAGATGATGTTCCCGAGCAACCGGATCTGGGCTTTGATACCAATCTGGCACAGCCCCAGATCTCCGATCAAGTGTAAAATAATCTCTCAAACAATTGTTTGAATCCAAAGATGGATTCAAAAATATAATGAAACATACGATCAAAACTAGAGAGAAAATCTCTTGAAAACTGAATTATTATTAGTAAAAGTATGTCTTCTACAATGGGATGCTCCTTCTTATATAAGAAGGGTTAATTCTAATTTAGGAAATACCAATCCTAAACAACAATGACTTACTCATTTAAATTAAAGAAATCCTAATCTCAACTCAACATAGAAATAAATAACTAATTACTAATTTTAACTAAAGATAGGAAGTCTTGTGGAGATCAAGGGTCAATTGGGCCCATCACTGTCTGCGGGCCTGCAATCTGGGCCGGATTTGGGATTGGACTACATCAAGTTTCAGACCTAATTTTTTACTGATTGGAACATTCAGATATTTGGAGAATTGGATAATTATTTGCATTCCTAATACGCACTCCTGCATTAGTATGTGCGCAAGCGAAAATTTTTCCTATAAATATATATTTAGCAGACTTTTTGAGTAATTATATGCGTGATGGAAATAGAGAAATTTGGAAAAAAAATTAACTTATAATGGGCTTGGGCAGTCTTCAGCCTGCTATATTTCTTATCAGCTGGTGGCCTTGAACCTAGTCTGGGAATTAGGATCTGCGCCAGACTCAATTTTGGACTTCGCCCCTTCGCCCAGCCTGAAACTTACTACTACTCTATTTGGCAGTTGAGCCCATTGATCTAGTGGGCCAGCAATGGATGAGGATTGCACAAATTTTCTTGCAGCTTTTTGAAACATGACTTGTGGCAGATTGTGTGAAAAAAAAATGGATTTAATTATTGAGAAAAAAGAAAGTCAGATTTATGGGACATTGTCCGTTGTGAAAAATATAGTTATCAAATGGGAAGTCGTATGGCAAAGTTCAAGCATGAGATTTAATGCTAGAATAGAATGGTTCAAACCAAATACTAAGTTCGTTTCATAGCATTTTAAAAGCTCTATGAAAGAAAAAAAAAAGGGTCAATTTACACAGCTGAATTTTGGAAAACTCAAACTAATAAATAGAATTTATAACCTAATGTATGAGACGGCCAGAGACACAGTAAATTCCCAGCAGCAAATTATTCCATTTATTATGCTTTACGAGCTTACTCCATTTTGTTCGCATGCAGTCCAACTCATGGTGCCAAGTTAGATGCATGTCCATATTTGGGACAGTGGCAGATAGAAAGCTCTACTCATGGATGGGAATCAACACCAAGGCCGGCTTGACACAACTCGAGGCCAAAAACAACAATCCTAAATGAGGCCTTAAAAAAAAAAACTAGCCAGCATATTTTTTTTTTGTTCTTTTGTGGGCTCCAAGTTCATGATTGCAACCATGAAATATTCTCATGTTAATGGCAGACGGCAATGTATTTCATTTCATATCAGTCTAGATCAGCTGATTAGGATTATCCAAGCACAAGCCCAGACATTACCTTTTCAATTGGAGTCAGTTGAGTTGACTACTAGCCAATATGATTTTAAATGTTCAGGCAGTGGAAGTGATGAACCACCATGGTTGTATCAAATGAGGACCTCCCATCTGGAGGACACATTATGCATGGATAACTCAAAAGCCACATCATGTCATGGTAAGGTTGCAAACTGGGCCGGGTAAGTGCAGGCCCAACCCATGTTCAATCCAGTCCTTTTCTTCACCAAGGTCATTGGTGTATTCCCAGCTTTGGCTTTATCTAGGATAGAATCAACACCACAAAAAGGCAAACAAAAAACAAACACGCAAAAAAAAAATCCTTTTACCTGTTGTTTCGGCTTTTATTTTACGATTACAATGGGAAATCTCCAATGGCTATCTGGATCTTCCTTGGATCGAACTCGATTAGAATACAAAAAGATCTTTAAAAAAAATCTCAATCCGATAGTGTTGAAAAAACAATCTCTCCATACAACCGAGATGTCAAAATCAGATCTTTCCTTCAAAGCTTCAAATTTTGATCAATTAATGAAATGGGGTTCCCTTTCACAACAAGCAATCCTTCCATATTTTTGTCTTTCTAAACCCGTTACAACATTTTTCATTGGGGTGTAAAACTTTCGAGGCCACTATAAAAGTTCAGATGTTGGGACTACCCATTTAGTGGATTGATTTTTATAAATATTTGAAATTTTATATTCATAAAAATTTTTAATAAAATATTTATTTTTTTTAGAGAGGTCGGAGCATAGGCCATATCAGATATCTTCTGAAAAATATTGAAATGGAAAAGATGAAAAGATAATAATTATATTAAATATGCATGAATGAGACGCACATGTGAATAAAAAATCAACTACAATATGATTTTCACTACCTCAAAAGACATGATTTTGCCCTTCTCTTCTTGTTATTGCTGGTTTTTTTTTTTAACCCAAAAAACAGGAGAGAAGTGCAAAAGGGGGTTCCTGTGCTTTTTTTTAAGGACCTCATTGTTGAAAATGATTTAATGCCTTATGCCGTTTGGAATGTGAAGAGGTTTTGGTTTTTTTATGGCCTCAACAGTGAAATCATTAATGCAGTTTGGAAAGTGAAAAAGAATACATGGAGTTGTTTATGGGGAGAAATAAAAGGAAGCCATTGTTATTTTTAGAATTTGAAAGAATACTCTTGCTTTAATTATGATCATGGGGACTTCTTTTTAGGAAGTCCGAAGATACCCTAAGATTATGGGCCCTTTTTTTAGGGGCGCCTTACCTTGCTTTACAATAAAGCCGGCCTTGATCAACACTATCAAATTATTTTAGCACTTGATTTAGTAGATATAATTTTTTGTGGATTTTAACCATAGATATATATATATATATATATTTGGACATTCAATCCATTGGTGAGTGATGGTTGGATGAATGTGCGAGATCATGAGGTCAAAAGAGTAAGAGAGGGGTTACACTCATCAAAGATAGGCCGAAGTGGGCCCCATAGAGTTGAACTTTACTCATAGAACTTCTTTTTAGTAGCTGCTATTTTAGCTGTTTCTTGTCCATTTGTTTACAACTTACCCATGTTTTAACTTGTGTGTCAAGGTTATCTTTAATGAGGGCAGGCCAATTACAGGAGAAGACTATATACATAAAAAGATCGAACTACAGCACAGGGCCCCACTTACCCTTTGAAATGCCAAATCATTGTCAAATGGACCTAAAACTGGACTTTGTGAGGCTTCCACATTCACTAGGCTTATTAGGACCTATATTTTTCTGTTTCCCATCCCATCCAAACTCCAAAACTCCAAAGAAGTTTATAAAATGGAAACTGAAATCATGCCATGCCCTCAGGCTCACTTACCCAACTATCCAAGGTGTATTTACAAAAATGATCATTAAATTATAACCTTCCTTTTAATGAAAACACACAGATCCAAATGTCCACAAATTTCAATTCATTTCAGTTGAAATGGTCGAAAATTTTCATTTCAAGAATGAAGCGAACTTTTTATTTGACCTTTGGTAAAAAAAATATAGAATTTCACCCAAAATTGACCAAAATGTGTGAAATTTTGAAATTTCTTAAAATGACTGAAATATTGTGGGAAATATGTCTAAAGTTTAATTTTAAAAGTTATTAATTTTTACTGTTATAATAATTATACGTAAACTCTATTGTGGTAGGAGTGCATTTAAGTTTTATACTCATATGTTATAATATTTTTCTATCACAATAAACTAGCAAACCATGCCCGCGCTTAGCACGGGTAATATAACATTTATAATATTAAAAATTCTAAAAATAAAAAAGTAATAATAATAATTTTCCTATAATTAAAAGCACACAAAAGTTGACAGATTTATGCATTAGATTCTCCATAATTAAAGCAGCAATCATGAATCATCCATCATGTTTGTAATGTTTGTAATAATTTCTATGATCTAAATAAAGATAAAAAAGCAAGACAGAGTCGGAGAAAGTGTTAGTGGCTGCCATCCATGCAGTCAATTGTTATCATGCAAGATAAAATGATAAAATAAATTGTTCCTTATCATTGTAATATATCACAATAAAAATAAAAGGTAAGGTGGATTGCAATTTATTAAGTAAACCACGTACCTTTTCCTATGCCACTTAGTGCCCTGACTTTATAAATTATTACCTCTACAAAAGGACATGTAACATATCAAATAGTTGGAATTAGCCAAAGGCAGACCAAAAATCAGCCAAGACAAACTTAAAAACCCATTATCATAGATAACTTGAATGAGATGTGAAGTGGTTATCTTCATTTGGAACCTGCCCTCCGACGCAGAAGAATGCACACAAACAAAATGGATATGGAACAGAATAGAAAATGATTGAATTTACCAGATTTCATACAGCCCAAATCTGATTGATGAGTTTCATAATCGAAATTTCAAAAGAATATAGGCTTCATCGTCACAAATCTCTCAACAAAAAACACCCAACACCTTCAAAGATCTAAGTAGAACAAATAGGAATAGAAAACCCTTAACTCTAGTCCAAAACCAAGCCCTAACCGTAACAGCTACTTAACCCTAGAAGAAGTGGAGGGCCAAAGACAAATAGATGAAGGGAATTGCCAATGGCCCTCAAAAAGGGACTCTTCCCACTTAGTTATTAAAAAAAAAAAACCTACAAAATTACCCAAATGCCTCTACCTGTTCTCTCCCCACTCACCTTCCCCACCTCCTCCTCCTCTCTCCTCGCCTTCCCCACCTCCCCCTCCCAGCGATGATTGGAGTTTCCGGTGGAGGGAGACTACCCCTCTCCCTTTCCCTCTTCCCCGCCACCTTCTCTCTCTCCCTCTCCCTCTCCCTCTCCCTCTTCCTCCCCTTCCCTCTCCCTCTTCCTCCCCTCTCATCACCCACATGATGAAAATTTGAGAAACATCCACTTCACCTTACTTCATCAAATAAGAATCAACTTTACTTACTGCTTAGATTGGGAATCAATAATGAAAACATAATGGTAAAAGATCATAATGACATGAATCCATTGTTCATTACAATCAAGTCGATATCAGTGGTTATACAAGATAGGAAGATTGGTGAATGAACATTAAAACCAACCCATTTTAAAAGCAAACAAACAATTTATTAACCTTAAATAAGTAAATCAGGAAAAATAAATTTCAATCACAAAAGTCAAGATAAGTTCATCAACCAAAACATTGGAATTAATATGAGAAAGTACCATGTAAATACAAAAACTCAACAACAAAGATCAGTAAATATCATTCATGCTGCCAAATAAAAATTTAACAACAAAGAGGATTACAATGGTCAAACTGATTACATTAACAGTCCTTGTTAAGTGCAGAGCTGCCCACAAGTAAACTTGAATGCATTGCAAGCCTAAAATACAAGCCAACACATGACACTTGAAATGGATACTGCCCATGTGCATCATTAATTCCACCATCAACCTAATATCCACTCTAAATCTCCCTATCCACAACAAAACCAACCGTACATACGTCAGAATATTTTCCTTTCTATCATTTTCTCACATACCAATCAACCAAATCAATGAAATGAAGAAGCAACCAAAACCCAATACTTATCAAAGTAAAGAAGAAAATCCCATCAAACACATCAAATAGAAGAAGAAGAAGAAGAAGAAGAAGAAGAAATCCAAACAAGTATCAATAAAGATCTGATTTTTCTGATGAAAGAGAGATGGAGATCAAGAGACAGACCTCGTCGATGGACCAGCGGTTGAAGAGCTTGACTTCGGGTTGAGCAACTATCGCCATTGAAGAGAGAGCTGAGACGACTGCAGAAAACCCAATTCCAAGGAGGAAGCCGGGGTGAGAGAACTGCTGTGGTCTGGGGTACGAATGTGTGAGTTTATATACGGGTTAGGTTTTAAGGACATGACCCTCGGTTGGGGCGGGTTGGAGTCGAACTGACCCGTGGGTCCAAGCATAAAATACATGGATTTAGCCTAACCCAGCCTATAGTAGAGTGGCTCAGACCCTGCACCTCTATGGGTCATGGATCGCATGGGCTTTACACCAATTCAAACGGACTCGACATTTGAATCCAAATATAATAAAATTGTATATTTTGATAATATTGTCAAATTTGAGGGGTCGTAGATTGAGTAAGATGATTTGATTGAGTTAAAAGCCTAATATAAATGTGTAGTTCCATCTGAATCTTTCGATCCCTCGTCTTTTTTATGATTAGTGGGCCTTATGTGAGGTGGAACTTTTTTCTCTCATAGAAACATGAGAGAGCCTATTGCAAGACCCATCTATGATCAATTGAACCCTTCCCCCCACTGCAATTTCTCATGATTTGCTACCCAAATGATCTAAGCAGGCTGCCCAATCTCCCATTGAGCTCCCAATAGATGATAACAGGAGCATTGATAGAAAGGAGAGGAAGAGGGAGAGCGGTAGTCCCCTTCCGTTGGGGCCACTAATTGTTGCCAAGAGGAAAAGGTGGAAAAGGGAAGGAGAGAGGATGGGAAGGTGGGCAAGGTGAGTAGGAAGAGAAGAGGTAGGGGCATTTGGATCATTTTACAAGTTTATAAAAAAAAAAAAAAAAGTGAGTTGGACAAGTCCCTTTCATGGGCCATTAGCAATTACCATAAACGAAACGAGGACTCATTTGAAAATTCCTAAAATGTTAAAAAGATGTACAAGCAATGTTGAGGTGTTCCCGTACTAATGCTCATAGGGCCTTTTGGGGTCCATTGTAACACGACAATCTTGATGTGAGGTGTCACTCATTTTATTAGAACATTATTTTTATATAAGAAAAAGGCTGATATAAAAGAGATATAAGCCCCAATTAATTTTGACCATGGTAATTTACTTTGACTCTTTCTTTTTAAAACATTTATAGATTGCAACAGTTTTCCACCATATTGTTGTGCGCGTGTGTGCAAAAGCAACCAGATTAACAATCAACCATACAAGAAGACGAGCGATTTATGTGGTTTGGCAAAGATACCTACATCCACGGGAAACCAATTTCCACTAGGTTCTCCTCCAATCTGTGAAACCACAGCCTTGGAATCTCAGCATCTCTCTTTGTCTATCCAGGGTTACAGATTACATCGTATATATAATCATTACATCCTTATCCCCCAAGAACTCTATCTTAGAAAAAAGGAAAGTCCTAACCTATTAGAAAACTACTGTTTGACAAAACAGGAAATTCCTAATATTATTAGGGAAATCACCCCAGATTCTGAACCCAATTATGGTTTGGACCCACTTAGCTAACAATCTCCCCCTCCAGACCATGGGAAAGACGCCCTAAACCCCTTATTGGGAGTTCAGCACGGCCAACTCTGAACACAGCTCCAGCTTTTCCTTAGACACAACCTTGGTCATTATGTCCGAGAGATTTTTATCCGAATGAATCTTTTCCAGCTTCATGAAGTTCTTCTCAATCACCTCACGAATCCAATGGTACTTGATATCAACGTACTTCATGCGACCATTATCTGTATCATTCTCACTGAAATCCATAGCACCCTGACTATCACAGTAAACTACATATTCTTCTTGCTTCAAACATAGTTCTTGAAGGAATCTCTTCAACCAAAGCATCTCTCTCCCTACTTCATTAGCAACTATGTATTCCGCTTCAGTTGTAGACTGTGCAGTACACTTCTGCAACTTCGATTGCCAGGAGATAGCTCTCCTTACGAAAGTAAACAAATAACCAAAAGTCGACAACCGACGATCAAGATCGCCTGCAAAATCAGCATCAGTATAACCTTTCATTACTGGTTTTGAGCCTTCGAAACACAAGCACACCTTGGACCTCTTAAATACCTAAAGATCCACTTCACTGCTTCCCAATGCTCTTTTTCAGGGTTTACAAGAAATCTACTCATTAAACTCACAGCATAAGCAGTGTATGGCCATGTACAAACCATGGCATGCATAAGACTCCCCACAGCAGAGGAGTAAGGAACACATGCCATCCGTTCCTTTTCATCATCTGCAGTAGGACACAAGTGCTTGCTTAGTTTGAAGTGACTGGCTAAAGGTATGCTAACTGGCTTAGCATTATTCATGTTGAACCACTCGAGCACTCGTTTAACATATTTCTCCTGTGACAACCACAGCTGCTTGGAACTCCTATCACGACGTATTTGCATGCCCAATATCGTTCGTGTGAGACCCAAGTCTTTCATGTTAAACGACTTTGACATCTCCTCTTTCAACTTGCCAATCAACTTGTTATCCTGTTCAACTATCAGCCTATCATCTACATATAAAAGAAGGATGATGAACCTGCCATCGATAAATCGATGAACATAAACACAATGATCTGCAGCTGTCCTCCCGTACCCATGACTCAATATGAATGAAACAAATTTCTTGTAACACTGTCTAGGTGCTTGCTTCAGCCTGTAGAGACTCTTTTTCAACTTGCAAACCATCTGTTCTTTTCCTTCTACTTCAAACCCATCTGGCTAAGTCATATAGATCTCTTCTTTCAAGTCATCGTGAAGAAACGCGGCCTTCACATCCATCTGTTCAAGCTTACGGTCTATGCTGGCGGCTAGACCCAAAACGATTCTAATAGAAATCATTTTCACAACAGGAGAGAAAACATCACTGAAGTCGATACCCTTCGTATGTGCGAAGCCTTTTACCACTAACCGTGCTTTGTGCTTCACCAGTTTCTCATTCTCATCCTTTTTCAGCTTGAACACCCATTTGTTTTTCAGAACATTCCTATCTTTAGGAAGTTGCACGAGCTCATATGTCTTGTTCTTCTTCAAAGAACTCATCTCATCCTACATAGCCTTAATCCACTCATCTTTATCAGCATGAGTCATTGCTTCTAGAAAGCTCTCAGGCTCTCCCTCATTAGTAAGCAAAACATATTCGGATGTAGGATACCTAGTTAATGGTTGACGCTCTCAGGTAGACCTCCTAACTTGAGGTTCTGTGGTTTCAATCCGAGGAGATTACTGCTCCCCCTGCTCAACACCCTCATCATCTGGCAACCCCCGTGCCTCATCATAACCTGGATCGTTTTGTCCACCTTCTCCACCTGTAGTCTGCATCGGAGAAGGAGTCGGTGTGAGATCAACCACTCCATCAACTTTCTCATAAGACTTTTCAATCTTCTCAACATTTCCAAAGAACTGGTCTTCATGAAAATCCGCAACCCTACTTCTGATAAGTTTTTTCTTCTCTGGATCCCATAATTTGTAGCTAAACTTATCTCCACTATAGCCAAGAAAGATGCAGCTCACTGCCTTATCATCCAACTTGAAACGTTGCTCCTTTGGTACATGCACAAATGCTTTACACCCAACACCTTCAAGTACGAATAGGAAACATTTTTACCTGTCTATCTTTTCTTTGGAAGATCATAATTCAAAGGAATTGAGAAAGATCTGTTAATCAGATAAACGGCTTCACCCTAGAATGACTTAGGCAACCGTGCTAATCTTATCATGCATCTCATCTTCTCAAGAATAGTGCGGTTCATTCTCTCTGCCACACCATTGTGCTGTGGAGTATCAGGAACTGTCTTTTCATGTTGAATGCCATGCTTCAAGCAATAGCCTCTGAACTGGTTGGATGTGTACTCACCCCCATTATTTGTGCGGAGACACTTCAAGAGTTTACCTATTTCTCTTTCAACCTTGACATGAAACTGTTGAAACATCTGGAACACTTGATCCTTTGATTTCAACGGATAAGCCCAGACTTTTCTGGATGCATCATCGATGAACGTAACAAAGAACTTATTGCCACCCAATGATTATACGTCTATGGGACCACAAATATTAGAATATACCAAATCCAACACATTTGATTTCAATTTTGATATCGAAGAGAAAGCAACCATATGATGTTTACCATACAAACAATAATCACAAGGGTCAAGGGATATACCTTTGGAGCAAGGAATTAAATCTTTCTTTGCCAACATCTGTAAGCCTTTCTCACTCATATGACCAAGCCTCTTATGCCATAGATTCAGAGAGGAATTGTCTTGAACTGCATTCAACACATCTTTGCACAGCCTTACTTGTGTTTTATAAAGAGTATTACCGGCTGTTCCTTTTGCAATAAGAAGAGACCCTTTGGTGAGCTTCCATCTATCATTTCCGAAGTAATTCTCATAACTTGTACGGTTCAATGCAGTCCCGGAAATCAGATTCAACTGCAAATTAGGAACATGTCGCACATCTTTCAGCGTCATTGTGCAACCAATATCGGTTTTAATGCAGACATCACCGATACCAACAATATCTGAATGACTTGTGTTGCCCATCTTCACAGTACCAAAGTCACCTGCTTTGTACGTCGTGAACATCTCCCTTCAGGGAGTAACATGGTAGGATGCTGCTGTGTCAACAACCCACTCAACCTGATCATCTGCAACACTCAAACACTTATCATCATCGCCGGCGAGCACCACTACTTCCTGTTCCAAAGTAGCTGTAGTATTATCACTGTCATTCTTCTTATCATTGTTGGAGCCTTTTTGTTCCTTCATGGCAAAACAATTTTTCCTTACGTAGCCCATCTTGCCACAGAAAAAGCATTTTACAGACTTTTTCTTGCTCTATGATTCACTGCTAAACTTAGCTTATGATTCACCTCTAGATTTGTCATGACCCCCCTTTGGACCTCTACTCTTACTCCTCTCCCTGTTCTCAGTAACAAAGGCATGTGCATTATTTGTCCCTGCAGATTTCCGTCTAGTTTCTTCATTCTGTAGACTACTGGTAACCTGACTCATAGATAACACACCATCTAGAGTAGAGTTGCTCAAGGAAACAACCAATGTCTCCCATGAATCCGGCAAAGAACTCAGAAGCAACAAAGCTTGCATCTCATCATCAAGGATCATTTTCATAGTGGCTAACTGATTTACCACACTTTGGAACTCATTGATGTGATCTTCGATCTGACCACTATCCTTGAATTTCATATTCACAAGCTTTCTGATCAAGAAGGTTTTGTTCACTGAGGTCTTTTTATCATACATTGCTTCTAACTTTTTCCAAAGGGTATTCGCATTGGTTTCATTTGATACGTGGTGAAATATGCTATTATCAACCCACTGTCTGATGTTTCCAATTGCTTTTCTATGCAATTTGTTCCAGTCAGCATCTTGCATATCTTTTGGTCGGGCACTATCCCCCTTAACGGGATCATGGAGGTCTTTACAATAGAGAATACCCCCCATCTTTGGTTTCCAGATCAACCAATTGGAATAGTTGAGCTTAACCATGGTAGTGTTGATAGTATTGTTCTCCATCTTAATTAAATTAAGTAAAAGGGAAAAACAAATAACTAACACTGACTTCGACTCCTGCACCAAGCTGTAGATCTCGTCAACACGAGCACGCTGGAAGAAACGAATCTGAAATCCGACTCTGGATGGCTCCGATATTGCAAAAATGGTTTTCTGCGCTCCCGATTTGGTCAAACTAATTGTTGACCGTCAAACAGCCAATCTTCTTCTACTAACATGTAGATCTGCTTGAAACAAGTCCGTAGGTGCAAATGGATCTCCGATCGGACGTCAGATGATCAAGATATCGCAGAAATAAATTTCTGCTGTCAATCTAGTCAACTTTGCTTATTGTCATTTTCTTCTTATTCCTGTGGCACCATGCATGGCTATGGCCATCAGTTGACCTGATGTATCTGACTGATACCACTCTCACAAACATAACATAAAATGCAAGAAATGGATTGGGCTTGGGTCTAAATTCTATACATTGGTTTGGGTTGGATCAAGTGAAATGGGTTGGCCAGACCCACATTGGATGGGGTTTATTCCGGTTGGGATGGGTCGACCCTCATCAATTTTCGGTTAGGGTTGCTTGAGCATTATAAAGATGAGTTGGCCTTTAACCTATAGATAACCTTGGTTAATCCGACCTATTTTGATCCAACCCGACTCCTGTTCCGCGCCTACTCATAATGTTTATACAGAAGTAGATTGCTTCCTTGGTAGATGGCCTTAAGTATATGGTTCGACATAAAATAAGCCCCATTTAAACATCTAGGTTTGAAAATTTGGACTTGGCGGGTGATTTAGTCACCCTTAAGGAGTTCACTTGATGAAATCGCATGGGTCTCGTTTGAGTTGGACGAACTTGCACCCTAGAGCCCATAAAGGCTTTAAAAAAATCTTGAAAATTGGAAAAAAAAAATAGATTGAAAAATAATTTGAGAATTATAAAATTTTGAAATTCATGATAGTTGATTTATTAATCATTATATAGATCCTACAATTTGTATTATATCCTAGAGAAAAGGATTCGTATCTATACAGCAAATCCATTCACAAGTAAATCTTGACATTCATGTGTTAAATGTGAATCGTATGGTTCAATACACACACCGATTGAATCATAGGCTAACGTGATTCATCTGGATGGGAATAGAAACAATCGAAATAAGTTTTTTTGGTCATTTTTAACTTTCTCTTTTTCTTTGGTGCTTTCATTATTTTGAGGTATCTAGTGATTAAGGAAACTTCTTAAGATAAGAATTTGCGAGATCTTAAAGAAGTTTTTTTTTTTTTTTTGAACTGTAACAAAAGCTTTATTAAGAAAAAGATCATGAAGCAAACATCAAAAGCAAAAATAGAGAGGCGAAGGGTAAGAGTATAAAAGCATTATACCACACCCTATTCTACTTACATAACCACACCCACCCTAGAAGACACTCTCTCAACCCCTTACTTGGCTAATCCATCCGCCAAAGAATTAGCAGATCTAATCTCATGACAGAAAGACACATTGATTTAGCCGATAACTCCCTAATTTCATTGAAATGGAATTGAAACTTCTATGGCATTGTCTTCCGATTTGAGACCCACGTAACCATATTAGAAGAATCACTTTCCACCATAAGAATTCTATCATAGCTTTTGTGAAATGACTTAAAAGCATCTAAAATAGCTAACACATCTACTTCATTAGAGTCACACATTCCCACTTTCTCAATTGGAAAACGTCAGTAGCACCTCACCTTTGTAATTTCGAAGCACCCCTCCAATTCCCATTGGCCTTGGCTTACCCCTTGATGCTTCATCAACGTTGAACTTTAGAACTCCAAATGGTGGGGCAGACCAAGGGATAGATCTTCTCTCCTTAAATAGTCGTTTTAGAGATAAATAAGGAGTAGGGTAAAATACCCTTCAACTTTAGGATTAAATTTCTCCCTATATTCCTTTTTTGTTTTCAATTTTTCATTTTTGTGATAACCACTTCAACTTTATGCATCACATTCTGATCATGTAATGTTGATGGTTTGGATTTAGAGAGTAGAAACCTAAAACTGGTTTATTTTCCTTGTAACATTTATATCTTCAACAAATTCAACCTTTTACACCATATATGATGATATATCGATATATGTCAATGCGTTTTTCCTATAATTGCACCATAGTCTTGTTTATTAGACTAATGCTACTGTGGATTGAAGATGGATGTTTAGTCATAGCTACTAGTTTTTATTTTTCAATTTTCATAATTTTTCATTTTTATAAAAAGGATTGAAATCCTATGATTCATGATGCCACCCTTTGAGCTGTTTTTGATTTGCAGAACAATGATTAAATGAGAAATGATATGTACACACACTAAAATGCATACAAGCTTATGTGGCACTACATAATAGCATTTCTCTTTAACACACTCCAACACTAAAGCATGGGATAAATACATTTATACTCAATAATAAGTGGGCCTAATGCATGTATTAGGTTCCTCCATTTGATGGGGTCCACCTTGCATTGCATGTGCCCTCTCACAATGGGTCATAAAGTAACAGCACTGATGGTGGGGCCCACTTGTTATTGGGTATAAATGTATTTATCCCATGCATTAGTGTTGGCATGTGTGAAAGAGAGGAATCAAAAGTGGGGCATAGATGCTATTGTGTGGTGCCACATAAGTTTGTGTGCATTTTAGTGTGTGCATGTATAAATTCAATCATAAATAGGTGTTCTCGTTTTTTTTTTTATCACTGACTCAAATGAACCATGTTTCTGATATTTGAATGTTTAGATATTCCATAGAATCTAATTTTTGATCTTCTAAAATCAATGCAGCTCCCCAAAATCCTCCAAAGCTTATTCCAGCTGGAAAATAGAGGGAAAATGTTTTTAGCTTTTAACTAGGGATGCCAATGGGCTGGATCCAGGATGGAACCACGGTGGATCTGAAGCCAGATCCATATTTATAAATCTAGATTTGGATCCAGTTCCAGCATAAAACCTTTTTTTTTTTTTTTTTGTTTAAACCAGTTTCGGCTTCAACTAAAAAAGAGGATCTAGTTCCAGATCTGGATCCAAAATAGTGTGTATTTTGCATTTGTATAATTGGATAAAAGAGCTTAAAAATAAAATTTTTAGTTATAAAAATAGGACTAATAAATGCAATATGATTGCAGTTAATTAGACTAGCAAATATAAATATAATTGAAGCTATGTTGGCACTTAAAACGCATATAATTTTTTACGTGTGCAGTCATGTATCCAGAACCTCCATTCGGAACATAGTAGGATCTGGTTCCAGATCCAAATGTTGTGGATGCTATATGCATGGATTTGTATCTAGATCCGAATTTCTCTCAAATCCAAAATTTGGTTCTAGACCCGCTTTCTTTGGAACCAGAGACTTTGGATACTCCAATAATCAGATACTAATTTGCTACCCTAGTTTTAACCCGCCTTCTACATTTCTTTTGGTGGGTGAGAAGTTTTTTTTTTTTCTTGTGGTGGGGGTGGGGGGTGGTGTGGTTTTCCTTTCTTTTTTCACCATCATATTTCTTTCTTCTCCTTTTCTTGGGTGGATTTTCCCATTTTCTATGTTCATTGCTTTCTCTCCTGTCTTATTCTCCTATAATTGTTTACATTTCATTAACTTTCATGGTCTGATAAGGTATGCCATTTCTTATTTTCTGATATAAAATTTCTTTCCATGCAGGTCTTGTATAGAGAAGTGTGAAACGACCGGATGTGTCGGGGATGGATGTTTTCAGCACTGCAGATTTTCATCTGATCGTGTAGTTGTTGATGGCCCCTGGTATACGCAGGAGCCACTTTACTTGTGGTGGAAACAGTGGGACTGTAGGACTGCCAATATCATTGTATGTTGGAAAGAGAAAAGGAAAGAGAAAGGCTTGGCCAAGGGCCTGTGAAGTATAATGGGAAATGGCCTTTGAAGCGGTTCTTTGGCATTCAGGTTTGATATTTTAACTTTGTGGAAGGTTCTGATTAATGTTCAAAAACTTGTAAGAGTGATTCAAAACTATACAAGCACACTTGATTTGGCTATGTGCAAGTACCAATCCAATCACTTGATTCACTTCTGCTATAAAAGAAATCATCCAAATCAATGATCAATACATCTTGGAAATTTTCTAATGATAGAATCTGAGAGTTTTTTATTTTTTGTATTGGTAACTGGTGAATTTTATTCAATGAAGAAAGAAGTACAAATCCAATACACAGTAGACAAACATACCAGCAAAACATTGGCATAAGAGCATCATACCAGAACAACCAAACACAACTAAAATACCAAATGAAACATAAACAACATAACAGGAGAGGCGAAAGAGTCAACTCTATCCACTCCTTGCTTAGCCAAACTATTTGCCATATCATTTGCTGATCAACCCACATGTCGAAAGCCCACCTGCGATGAAGAGCTTTCCAATTTTCTGGCCTAGTTAAAAGCAGTCTCTGGGGAGTCCTTCTGATTAATATGTTGACCAATTTTTTTGTTGTTGAATTGTTAATGTAGCATACACATTTCTTTTTCATATCAAATACCACTATGGTGTATCACTAGAGTATTGTTACTTATGTTTGCAGGAGCCCATATCTGTGGCACTCTCTGCGTTCAATCTCGCTATGCAATTCCATGGTTGGCTTTCCTTTGTTGTCCTCCTATATCATAAGTTGCCTCTAAGACCTCAAACCAGGAAGACATGCTATGAGATCACTGGCTTGTGGCTTATTTATGGGTTCCTATCAATGAATTTCTGGTTTTGGAGTGCTGTTTTCCACATTCGGTAAGTGATTTGATTTTTATGGGAGTTAAAATAATCTTTCTTTAAGTTTTGATGGAATCCTAATATTGCTTACGGGGGAAATCAGGTATCGGTTGGGTTTTTCATGCTTAAAATAATCAATTTTTTTCTGAAACTTTTTACAGAGACATTGATTTGATGGAGAAGTTGGATTATTCTTCAGCTGTGGCTTTACTTGGTTACTCCCTCATTTTGGCTGTTCTCCGAACTTTCAACGTGAGGGATGAGGCTGCCAGAGTTATGGTTGCAGCACCATTGATTGCATTTGTGACAACTCATATATTGTATCTCAACTTCTACAATCTCGAGTTCTCGACTATGGTGAGCTTTCATTTGTCCTATTTTGAGTTTTGGAATTTACTGGAAAACCTATCAAGCAATTGATAAAAAGGAGGGGAGTTGTAATGAACAAAGCTGACAAAAACTGGCTGAAACAAAGTGACCTCAACATAGTTGAATTGGCTTGATTTAGGTGCTGTGTTGAAATCAGAATTCCATTTGATAATAAACACAGTGCCATGATCTACTGTTTAAACTTTGAAGTGAACCTCTAGTTTTCCATTCAGTTTATTGTGAAATTCATTCCTATTTTAGGGATTCTTCTGTACAACTTGAGCTTACATTATCAAATACTTTTTGAAGCTATGTTGATATATCTATGTTTAGTCTGTAATTTCATGAAAATGAGGAAATGTGAAGAATGTAGTGGTGTCTATACTGAGTCTCTAATTTCATTTTTAAGCTGTTGTAATCTCACAGAATCAGTGACCAATTCCTTTGTTTTTAACCTTTTTTTTTTTTTTTTTTTGTTGTTGTTGTGGGGGGCGGAGGGGCGTGGTTGACGTGCTTTGAATTTATAACTATGTTTTATTTGCCAATGACATGACTCAAGTGTTGGGCAAGTCCCTGAATAAGAGGGTGAGGGTGACTGTCCTGGTTTCAGTTTTGCCCTGATCGATTATGTAATAACTCTTTTAAGATAAAAAAACAGTGTTCATGTCATTTTAATGTGCCCTTTTTGATTGACAGGGTTAAACATGAAAGTGTGCCTATTCATGGGGCCGCTCAGCTTCTATTGTGGGCATTTTGGCAGGTCTAACCAATCATCCAAAGCGCTTTAAGCTGTGGGCAGTTGTAATTGTAGGTGGCCTTGCAATGCTTTCGGAGATTTAGGGCTTTCCTCCTTACAAGGGATACATTGATGCTCATGCTCTCTGGCATGCTGCTACAGTCATTCCTGCTTATCTCTGGTGGAGCTTCATCAAAGATGATGCAGAGTTGCGGACCTCAAACCTGATCAAGAAGGCCATGTAATTCTTGTCATCATCTGAAGCACTCTCCAACAGTAAGATCTGCCATTTGAACTAATATATCTTGTTTGATCTGGCAACCAGATTTGTCAAATGGTTTCATTACCCTTCATTTTTGAAGTGTACTTGATTGCCTAACTTCGATTGTGGCATCCTAGAGCGCCTGGGCTACCGTAGTTAAATGTGGTGGTGAAAAGAATGTTCTATATGTATATCATCAATGAGAAACAAATGAATTCTGTTGCTGGTGTTGGGATGATGAAGTTGAGGGCACACAGCAAAGGTCCGTCAAGAAGTCAAGAGACGATTGTTTCCAAATCCTCTAATCTTAGAAATTATTCAAAGATCCAACTAGAGCCTAGTCCATTTATTAATGTACTTGACAATGTCAACTTGAGCGCGGAGTTACCAAGTTGAATTCTGGTGTCATCTGCGAGTCACATGCAAAGATTTCAATCCAACTTAAACCTAACACTAAAGCCCTAGTATTAATCAGGTTGATAATCTCAAACCTGATCAGGTGGGTTGAGTCAGTCAGATGATGAATGCCACTCTGATATACAGTTGTATAAATTCAACTCTAAAAATCACTTGCATATGGCCCCTAGAAGCACCAATACAATTCCATCTGAGGCTATGGGCCCATCATATCCTCATTGTCTTCTTGGTCAGTCATATCAGCAGCATCAACCAAATGGAGTTGAGAATTGGTGGCAAAATAAAATCCACCCAAAGTGTATTTTCCGTCTTTCCTTCAAAACTACTAGTAAGGGCTCCAGGTGAGTTTACCTGGGCTGGAGGCCTAGATCTTTGTCCCAAACTGGACCTGGTCTGTTGTATTTGTATTGGGCCTGGCCAAGCCTGTGAGTTTACTCCCATTTCGAGTGTCACAGTGTAAACTTGGGTTGCAAAGGCCCACACCAGCTGTGACACCTTGGTGGCCAATGCATTGCCCTTAATGCCACATTCAGGGAAGTCTTTAACTAATTATGTGTTCGACAAAAGCTCATTTAAACGTTTCTGTAATATAAATACTAGGTGATAAGTCAATATTAACAGGGGTTGAATCTTCTGCCACCGATGAATTTTCATGCATCCACTTCACTGTACGATGATGTGGCACGTTGTATCTTAATTATCTATCATCAAGGTGGAATGTGGCCACTGAAGAAGTTTTGTGGTTTGGTTATTCTAATTTTCCAATAGATGCAAAGTCCTCCCATTTGATAGTAAACCTTTTGACATTTTTTTGACATGGGGCACTCTTAGGTGAGGGAAGAGATTTATGATGAAGTAAAACAACCTTTGGTTGAGGGAAGGTGATTGTCTGGTGTAAGGTCTAGACCCGAGTTAATCATAATTTACAATAATTAATTTTGTTTTTCCTTGATTAATATCTATTTAGGTTAATTCAATTCAAATTTCCTTGGGTTGGACCATGAATAGGTAGTTGGGTCGGATTTGAACCTTCCTCAGGTAGTCAAGAACTTTTTCTTATTTTAGAATTGAATGGTTTTGCATCATTAAGGCATCATATTAATTGCATCGAGTGTCTCATCTTGAGGGTCATCTTTCATGTTTGACCCAACTTAAATTGGATTCATCTCGGCCTAGTTTAAGTCCAACTAACTCAAATTAGAAAATCCAGAAAGTTAGTGGGCCTGTTTGCAAATTCCAGAAACCTACCATTTAAAACAAAGAACCCACCTTCATTCCCTTTACCTTCTCTCATTTTGCTGGAGTAAGAAGCCTTCTTCTCTCTTCTCCCATGCTCTCTCCCTCACCTTGTCTCTATTTTGAGCATTAGAAGCTTTTCATGCAAGGATTTGAGTTTCTTCTTCAACCTCTTCACTCTTCTTTATTCTCCTCCTTGGAATTTGAGGCCTAAGCTCCTTCCTTGTGCTTGTAGAAGCTTTGAGGTAAGGAAATCCCATCACCATTTTATTTCTTGGGTTCAATGGGTCAAAGAGACTCAAGTTTTTAGCATGCATGCATCACATGCTCATTTCTCTCAATGCATGTTTTAAATCATCCTCTAGTGAAGCCTTCTCCACCATCAAACCAAAGGACAATTTGATTTGGGTGAAGCACTGAACTGAAAGCAAGTATAAGGGTGGATATTCTCTACATGCATAGTCAATTTTTTGATTCTTGATGAATTTATTGATTCTTGATGAGCTCCTTCTAAATACCAATTTACAGCTCTTTTGATCTTTAATTAAGGTTGTAAGACTAGTCTGAGTGTTAATGATTGTATTTTGAATGAATGATAAAAATGAATGGTAAGGAGACCCAAAAATGTAGCATGAAGGGTCCCTTTGGTATTTGAATGCAGGGGAAGTAGAATGAGCAAGAAGGAGAATAGTTAAAAACTGATTCTACTTGGAGCAAAATGCTTCCGGGCCGACCGGTGGGTCCTGAAGCCCGATCGGTCGAATTTTTATTCAGGGAGGTGTCCGACCCAAGCTTGATCGGTCGAATTTCTATTCAGGGAGGTGTCCGACCGGTCGGACACCTCCCCAATTGGTCGGGTAACAAAATTCTGGTTGGAAATTTTAATTAAAAAATTTGGTTCAATGACTGACCATAGTTCATTGCGTGGGATAAGGAGAGGCCACACCTTTGATCCTTGATAAAGCCAAGGTGTTTTAAGCTAATTTTATCTTATGATTTTAAGTATAATAAAAAACCATTTAGAGCCTTAGAAATGGAACTTTCACCTCGAACAAATTAGCCAAACAGTAATTATACACTAAGAAAGAAGAGTGTTGAGCTGTCACTCATTCCTTTTTTGGCTTCTGGTTGTTTCCTAACGTTACATCATTGGTGTTGGCATAAAAAGTGGTGTCCATCGATTATACATTATAACACGAAGATTTTGGTAATTCATTGACACCGGACGTTTTATGAATATGCCGTATTAAATGGCTAAAGAAACACGGAATGTCTTAACATAGGGTTGGCTAGTAAATTTCTTTGTTAAGCTCTCAATCTAAATGCATTCATATTGTTTAAGTAAACATTGCCCTCAATATGATTTAATTATGTACCCATTCCTCCTGGTGAACCTTGAGGAAAAATCAGAGATGGAACTTCACTGAGTGTGAGCCTGTGAGCCAATATAGGTGTAGCAAGGTTGAGAGGGTTCGAGCACTAATAGCTCATTTCAGTATGCATTGTTGATTATCAGTTACTTTGTTAACTCTGCTTTCCATGATGAATATGATTTCAAGACCGATATACGTTTCTGTACAAGTATGAGTCGATCGCTATATATGATAAGTATGAATTCGGATCGGTCTTGATACATTGAGTCGGCAGCACTTAGCTTGTATCCACAGGAGGTTCAACGGGACCGAATGAGGGTATTCAATATGTTATCTACTGCAGTAGTTATATGAAGAGTTGGTCGATGCTCTTAGGGTAGTTAGACGGTTTTGGTTCGATCGCTAGTGATTTCCCACAGTACGATATGCTTTCTTACTAGAGAGAAGATAGCCACGTGGATGCCAATAAGTATGATGTTGTTTTTCCATCTATGATTCTTCATTTATGCTTATTCATATCCACAACATGCCTAGCTTCCATTATTGCTCTCTTTTAATCATTATGTTATCTTTAATTTCAATTGTTATATCATGATAGGCTTATGTACCCTTATATTTGCTTGACCATCGTCTATCTTTAGTGTTACAGGTACGGAACCCAGTGCCAGTACGACAGTCGAAGCGCCCCCCGGAGGGAATCATAAGGGTACCTCGAGATATAAACGAGTGGAACGAGGATGACATTTTTTTATTAGTCATCCTTCACAGTGCGTAACATTGTTCTTTTGGGTTGTTAGTGTATAGCCATGGTTTGGCTTGTAGTATAACATGTTATCTTGCATTTTGTATATGTTTATGGAACCTTCATACCATGTGCATGTGGATGGGGAATTAATAGACCTTGGTTATATTAATGAATTAGCGAATGTTTTATTAGTGTCTATGATATGTACAGGTGAATTCTCCAAGTTTCTACTTAATTATTAAAATGATTGATACGTATTTATGGATCTTCTTTACACGTACCTGTGGAATTACCCTTGTGGTAGTTCGTACGTAGGGCTGTCAAAGGGCCGGGCTTAGGTAAGCCCTTATCCTACCTTCACATGTGCGGGCCGGGCCTAACCGAGCAAAGGCCCTCGACTTTTACGGCGGGCCTATAATTTTTAGGCCCTTACCCAACCCTCAAGGGCTAGGGCCGGGCCAGGGCCCAGCCAGGGCCAAAAGAAAGGGAAATTTTTTTTTTAATGGAAATAAATCTTTTATATGCAACAGCCTATACCACTACCACCAACCAACCTTATACAAACTCTCCTACTTTGCCCGAGCTAGGGACCAGCAATGCAATACAAAAGGCAGCATATCGGAGTTAAAAACTTTTTTTAAGGCATTGGTGGTGGGATAAAATCATTTTTACAATATAAAACATAAAGTGGATAATAATAATTCTATAAATGATAATAAATATATAACAAATAACAATAATTCTTTATTTAATTATTTAATCTACTTTTAGAATATCTAAAAGATCATCGAATGTATTACTATCATTGTGTTATTGCGTACGTATCCAATCTTGTGTGCAAATTAAGACTTCTACAGTCTCAGATTTTAAACAACTCCTATATTGATCAAGTACTCTTCCTCCCGTACTAAATGCTGATTCAGAAGCAACTGTAGAAACATGAATTGCTAAAATGTCACAAGCCATTCTGGAGATAACTGGATATTTTGTTGAATTAACTTTCCACCAATCCAATATATTGAAATTTTCAGATTTATCCCTTGACTCCTCTAAATAACAATCTAATTTCGATTTTTCCTCTACAACTGTCTAAGTCATTTGTTCCTCAAAAGCTAAAAAAATCATCTTCAAACTCATTAGATTTCTTTACCAAATCAACTTTATCCACATTTGACAATGTTTTGGTAGGTGCATCATATACCAAAACATATTCAAACTCATTGTGTATATTATATATTTTATATTAAAAATTAATAAACAGCGGGCCAGGCCGGGCCGGGCCCCCTCGGGCCTGATTAGTCAAGCCTAAGCTCAGCCCTCTAGATGCGGGCTTTTAAAAATAGAGCCTTACCCTATCCTCGGGCTTTAAATGAAAAAAATAAGCCCTCGTTTTGAGGGCTTTTGCTGGCCGGGCCGGGCCGGGCCCCTTGTCTTAAGGGCCAGATTGACAGCCCTATTCGTACGTGTCTTGATATGGCATGAATTGTCACGGGTTACATGTGTTGCCTTTCGGGATTCACTATAAATTCCTAATTCTCGGGTTCAGGGTATGACATCTGGGTTCAAACCCGAGATAGCTAAATAAGAACGACGCCTTTTATCATTGGGTTAAGAGGCCGTTCTTGTAACCTTGACGTTATTGTGTCATTCATTGTTGCTTAAAAGATTAGGTATGTGGAAAATCAATAATCATTGCATTTCAATCATTTCATCGTAAACAATCACTTGAGAGATGATCTCAATTTATAGAATAGAAAAGCAAACTTAAACAAGCATTATTCAAAGTTCAATTACTTAAAATCTCTAACAACCTAATCTTTATTCTAATCTTTAACATCTCCCACTCAATGACATGGTCTTTTCAAAGGATTTGTCATTGTTGACATGAAAAAAAATAAAGCCTTTTGATCTTAAAATAAATAAATAAATAAATAAATAAATAAATAAATAAATTATAGACATTAATCATGTCTTCTTAGGGATCATTATCCGTCCGCAAATCCATCACTGTTGCTGCTCGCTCTTGTGGAGTTTGTTGGTGCCAGTGATCCACTAGCTCAAATCTATCGCAATCTCTTCCAGTAGCTTTTGATCATGGAAACTAATGGAGATCGTAAGGCTTAAGGCTTGAGTGGATGGATGGATAAGAGATAATGCTTTTTTTTTATTGAATCAGAAAGATTGACGGTAATTATTATGGAAGCATAAAAGATAAGACCGAGATCTCGGATTGATCACATGATCATCATCCCTTGGCCCCTCTCTGATTAAGGTTGGACCTAACGGTGGAGGATGAGTTAAAAGCTTCATGCTTTTGCAGTGTAGGATGAAAAAACAAATCCTTTGGAAATCTGGTCAGGAGAAATTTGTCATGTAAATGAATATAGTATTAAAAAATTAATGTGCTTTTATATATATTTGACCAATTTGATAATGGGCTCTTCATCTGTTCAAGTGGCCTTTGCTCAAGCTCATATTATAGAGAAATATTGACTTAGCAAATGGGTTGGGTTAATTAAATTCAGGTTGGTTTAGTTCGAATCCAAATTTGTTGGTTTCAACTAAAATCCGATCTGCTTTTAAAACAGGTTGGAAACCTTCAACCCACACCCATAGCAAGTCAACCCGGCCCCGCCTAACCCGAATTTGATACGGGTTGGGTCGGGTTGACCTGACCTAACATATTTAATTCCCATTTTGTGTAGATTTTAACTTATTTTATGTGGCTCAATTTTATTTGTAAAGCTCTCCTTACATTTGAATTCATTTAAAATGTTGTATTGAGTATGACTTTATAATTTATCAATTTTCAAGGTGAAAATTGGGGAATTTATAAATATTTTCTAGCCCATTTATGAAGAATTTGAGACAATCCATTTTCAATTTTTGTTCGATCTTATAATTCCATATTTGAGTATAAGTATAAGACTAATCAACAATATTGTATTTCATTCATATCAGTATTTTAGAGTTAAATTTATATGTCAACATAAAAATAAAAAACACATATCAATATTTCAACTACAAAAGGTCATATTTTCAAATAAAAAAAATAAGTTTTATATTCTAAGTATTAAAATTTTACATAACTCATCCACAAAAGATTAAAAATGCATACTTTATGGCCCACATGAATAAGAAAAGTCACATAAAAATTGAAAAGTCATGGTAATTTTGTAAAATCTAAACTAGTCAAACGGTTTAGGACGGGTTAGGCTGGTCAACTATAACCTGACCTGTTTTTATACGGGTTGGTAAACCTTAACCCTAATTCGACCCATATTTTAAACAGGTCGGGTTAGGTAGGTCAAAAATGGGTTGGGTTGGGCTAGGTTGGCGGGTTGGGCTGGATTTTGCCACCTTCAGAGAAGTTTTTTTTTTATGATTTAAAATTTTAATATGTGGGCTATACCGACTAACTTCACAAATTTTCAGTCATAACTCAAGTATTAATTACTCATCTTGTGATTCTTGTGAAAACAAAAAGGCAACCATCATCACAAACCGTTACATCTCCCAAAACAGTGAGAAAAAGAAAACAGAAGAGAACACACACACACAAAAAGAAAAAAAAAAAAAGAGGAGAATATGCTGCTCTACTTTATTTGATACGATGACATGAAACCATATCATTTCATGGATATATCGTTTTCCTCTATCATTGTAACTCCTTCCCTGTCTTTTTTGTAACACGCAGTCACAGGAGATGCAAATCAGTCAACTATCCACACGTTTTCGCTGCGTCCCTTGAAGACTTTCAACTACTGTTTTCTGATATGATGAATTGAAAAGGTATTCCAATTTTGCAAGAGTACTGGGACATAGCACGTGCCCCACCACCTCCCACTCCACCTCCCCTCACTGCTAAAGACTCACTGATTCAAAGTTCCAACCTTTACTTCTAATAGCGGAAATAGATTTTACCGAAAAAAAAAGAAACAGCAGAAATAGAAAAGCTGAGGTATGGGAGGCATGACCCATCCGTCTTCAGGCAGCTTTTGTTCAGGGGGTTCATATGCTGACCATGTGGTGATGATCATCATCAGGTGATTGATATAAGTGGTTTAGTTGTCAAAAACATTCGTGAGGCGATTGACGTGACGAGCAATGCAAGCAGATCACCAAAAGGTAGGGCGCACATCGCACATTGATTAGTGCCATGTTGAGTTGTGACGTAAGAGATAGGGAAAGAAAGACAATTGTCTTATATTTGCTGATGGAGGTTAATCCCATGATCCCACTCAAGATGAAAGATGTGAGTTCCCACCTTGTTGTAAAGCTGGACAGGTGTGCATGACCCTAAATTGTATGTAGTCCAGCCATCTCTTTTCAAGGGTTTTATTAAGCATTCCTTGTTATGACAGACAAACGTTCTGTGGGGGAGAGGATGAGATTTTTGGGACTATCAAACGTGGTTGCTATTATGACATTATTTCTACTTTTGAGTAGTACTTTTTGAATTAGATTTGCTGTTGAACTTTGGGTTGATGTGTTCCTGTCATGAGGTGCCGAAGGCCACTAGTTCTCGAGTCCAAAATTTAGGGAGACTACTTATGATTGAGACACGTTTCATGCGGTGGGTCTATTGTCTCTGTCAATCTTCAACATCTCCTCACTCGCTCTCGTGTCCAAGTGACTTCTTTTTTAATGGTTTCTTCAACATTTAGCTTAAGGTAATAATGATGTCGATTTAATTGATGATTTACTAACTTATGCAAACAGAGTCATATTCATGGAAATGACAATCGAAATTTGTTTCTACTGAAGATTGATTTTGTTTTTGAAAAGCTCTGTTTTTGCACTCGTCACAGAATAGTTTATTTTTGTTGGTAACATGATTTGAAGCCATAACCATAGAAGTTGAAATTTGGTGTCATGTGTTCTTGTCCATCAAACAATATTTAGATAAACAAGACATAGCATTTAGAGGATTTTGTGGATTAACTTTTTCTTATTTAGTAGAAATTGGCCTATTGAGCGTGGTTAGTTGTCTACTTATATATTTCATCATTCAATTTTAATTCCTGTGATCATTTGATGTACGTGGTTGAAATTTTTTTTATTTATAGGCAATCAGTTTAACAAACCTGCTTTATGGAAGAGTGCTTGAAAATGTCTCACTAGATCCATAAACTAAATATGACGGTTTGGATTAGTAACATGCCAAAAATGAGCATTATATGACATTCTTAGCCATTTAATCCAGGATCTTAAAAGTTATGATAGAATAAAAATTAGCTGACAACTAAATAATCTCAGCCATAAATTGGACAATTAGAAATGGCAAGTGAAAATTGGATTCTTGTAGATGGGTCATCCACAAGCACTTATTTATTTTGTAGGGATAATTGGATCAATGTTTATTAGGATAATGGATTTCATTTAACAACATTTATCTCTAGAAGAGGCTTGATAGTGTAGCCCGGCGAGTTATGTGATATGCATGGCAAACGGTAGTGTACACTGGACTGTGCAAATTTGTGAGGGGTTGTGTGCAGGGCGTTTATCATAAATGGACATTGCCATACTTTTTCCGACCATTGAATGAAATACATTGAAATAGACGGTTAAAATAGAAATGGGCTGAATTGCCAACAATAGCCCGTTGAAATCATAAACTTAAAAGACCAAACATTTCTGGTTATCTGATTCAAAGAAGTGTTGAAATTTAAACGGTTAAAATGATGCCAATTGCAACTGCAGATGGGAAACTTGAAAGGCCAATCAAATTTTGCTTACATTTTTAGTAACCCAATTTAAGGCCATGATTGTTGGCTACTGATTTATAAGTTAAAATTTAAGGGTTAGAGAATGATAATATCCCTTCTTTCAAATTTAATGGTTAGAGAATGATAATACCCCTCCTTTCATATCTGCCTTTCTTGTAGGACGAATCCACGTATGCAAATCAATAAAAGTATCCGTGAAATTTTTTTTAAAGATCCATTATAATGAAATGAAGATTCATTTTCCAGCTGAATGGATACATAAACATGATATCAACAACAATTACTTCCCAAATTAAATTAAAAAAACAAGTATTTTTTCAAACACGAAATGGGGACTTTACATTCAGCAAATGCCCAGAATTCCTCATCTTTGTTTTTCTTATTGGCAATAGCCAGAATGGAATCGCTCTTCATGATCTTTCTGTCGTTTAATTTGCACCGAATAAAATCAAATCAAACCAAAGACTGCTTCTCTTCTTCATTTGCAATTTCTCTTTTGATGGTGGTGTCGGCGTTGGTCTTGAGGAGGGTTGTGTTTGGTCTGTTGGGTAATTTATTATCAGGCAATAGCTTCAAGACTATTCCCATGCCGATCAGTAGAAGCCCAGTCCCATGCTGTTCCGTCAATGGCTTCGTGAATATTAGGTAAGATAACAATAGGGTCACTGCCTTCCTAGCTGTAGTCACCTGTGAGAGAGAGAGAGAGAGAGAGAGAGAGAGAGAGAGAGAGAGAGAGAGAGAGAGAGAGAGAGAGTTCAACAACAATTACCAGTATGTTTAAGATGAACAAAGTCCAAAATCACCCCAAGGCCTGGATATAAAATCCAAACCACTGAAAATCACCAACATGGAGCCAAATTCACTCCAACCGGACTTACACTCACTATCAAATTTATCACTTTTAAAATGTGATTAAAATTACAATTGAAGCTGCTAATCACCTTTCAAACATGATCAGATTTGATGGTGGGCTCAAGTCCCAAGTCCAAACAAAGAAAACTTCAGCTTATTTTGACTCATTTTGATTTTATAGGCTTACTTTTAATAATGGCAGCGGAGGTTCTGCAATCATGTAACCATATTTTAACTAATTTCAAGGGAAAGGATATAGTATAGACAAATTGAATCCTTTGGGTTTCCCTCTTTTGCCAACTCTATAATATAATAGTTGATGGGTGTAGAGAGAGATTTTTACCATGGCCGTGGTTGCAGCCCCGAAAAGAGCAATGAGAGACAATACCGAGACCTGCCCAATAAAAGTTGCCATGGCTTCGAAAACTAGAACCCCATAAACGTATGGATGCTGCAAAATACACACACATACAAAATATAAAAGTAGCTTTTACCATTAAGAAATAGGAAAGTCTTATCCAGGCCAACCAATATATTCCCTCGCTAATAGTGTCCAGCAAAGGTACTGCTACGGCACTGCTAGCTGGAAGCTGAATGAATACAGTAAACTAAGCCAGCAAATACGCCCATTCCTGAGTGGTTTACTTCCTCCTCCTAGTAAGTTGTAGTTTTTCTCTTTTCTTTGGATAAAACCAGTCCTAGGTAGTAGTTACCTTTACCCAGTCAATAATACCTAGTCAAGGGTTCATGTCTCCAATCTTAATGACCACCAAGGATGTTTACAATATTGAAATGTACAAATATGTTTTGCTACATGTGTGCCCTTCAATCATAATGTTTAACAGGTGTGCAAGTCTAGGTGACTCATCTCAGGCCCCAAACTCTTACATGATTTTTCTATGAAAAAACTGTGGAAAGTGGAAACACTTTTCCATATTACAGCAAATCCCTTATTTGATGCAATGGAAAAGTGGAAAAAGGAACCTGAGTATTCTATAATTGCGTAAAAAACTGGTTCCCATGGTGGGATGTCAGGCTGTGTTTTTGTGGAATGTGGAAAAGGTTCTCTGTAGAGCTATGTTCCAACAGCGCCATACATGATGTAGCCACCCAGAGTGGATTAGTGGGGCAGGGGATACTCACAGTTAGCCCCACCTGATGGATGGCTCTGCTCACACATCTATCCCTCAGGAACGTGTGTTGCAAAGCTCCAAACCATGGACACCCCAGAAAATTGATTTAAACAAATGCATGCCTTTTGAAAAGTTCATACATAGGAAAAAAAAAAAAAAAAATCTCATTGCCTGCGCATTCCCATCTAAGAAGTCATTGCATCAAATGTGTTGTCATTTGCATATCATGGAGCGACTTTTAAAGGTTCAGAATAATGTTTAAGCATATCATATCCCAACTGCACTTTAAAAAATAATGCCTACATAAAACAGCAATATTTTGCTTGGTTGGTTCATGCTGACTTATTTTATTAATTATATAACTGGAAAACATATCCATGATCCAAGAAAGGAATAGTTCCGACTTCATCCATAAGATACAATGAAGTTAATTATCATAAATGACTTTATGGAGGATGTCCCTCTCATTGGAAAATTTTAAAATCTGAGAAATAAAATACAGAAGACTAATCATACAAGTCAGATGCCAAAGACACAATCGACAGAGTGAGCCATGGCATTTTAGTCAGGCCCATTGCCCCCTGAAACACGAGGCTATTATGGATTGGCCATGTCCCAAAATAATCTACATCATTTATTTCTAGCTCTCCAATTTTAGGTGATGATTGTAAGCTACTCACTGCCTTTGTAATACCCATCGGTGTCAAAACCTTGGATATGATGGCTGGCTAACAATGTTAAATGGAGCCAATTTCTTGTACATACCTGATCCATAACCTGAACTCAACACGCCACATATCACTGGACATGATAAGTCAATATCATGATATGTACAAGAAATTGGCTCCATTTAATATCGTATTTGCCAAGTTTGGTGTGTCAAGTTTGGTTCTTAACTTCCAAACCTGTACATGCTTCTTTATTTGCCCAGTTTAGTTGAATGTTTCATAAATTATCCAATGGTAAATTATTCAATAAATATTTTAAAGGAAATTTTAAATAAAACAACTTGCCTTTTCTAGTACCATTTTGCATTTTTATAAAAATTACAATTGACTTTCTGTTGTGCGCGTGTGTGCAAAAGCAACCAAGATCAACAATCACCACACAAGAAGACAAGGAGATTTACGTGGTTCGGCAAAGATGCCTACGTCCACGGAAAACTAATTTCCACTAGGTTCTGCTCCAATCTGTGAAACCACAGTCTTGGAATCTCAGCCACTCTCAGCCTCTCTCTCTAGGGTTACAGATTACATCATATATATAACCATTACATCCTTATCCCTCAAGAACTCTATCTCAAGAAAAAGGAAAGTCCTAACCTATTAGAAAACTGCTGTTATACAAAATAGAAAATTCCTAATATCATTAGGAAACCACCCCAGATACTGAATCCACTAATGGTCTGGACCCACATGGCCAACACTTTCGTCAACATAATGAAACAAAAAAGTTAGACCACCAGTCAAGGTGATGGTCAGAATTTGTCTAGAAAGTATAGATGGTTGGGCGTCTTTAAATATTAGAAAGCCAGTGGTTACATGTTAATTTTTTTGTTGTAAAGACTCTTAAATATCTCAAATTGATGAATTAAAATGATACTTCAAAACAACATCAAAAAGACTATTCATAGATATGGGTCAGTGGCAAATTTTACCTGGGAGCAGGAATTCCAGGCTTTGACCAACTCCCCAGTTAAAATCATGGGCGGAATAAGGAATGGAAGCCCCACAACAGTTGAGCAGAAGAGCATCTCCATCTGCCAAAATATATATATATATATATATATATATGATTTTTGTCATGGGCGTCCCAAAAGATGATCTCCAAAGAAGGTGAAGAGGAAATAAAAAAGAAAGCACAATGGTTAAAAATGTAAAGTAAAGATGTAGGAGAAATACAATATAACTGAAGAAATGGGGATGTGCTATTAATACCTGAGTGGTTTCAGGATTGATGGTAAAGATGGCTTCTTGCAGATTACCAAGAAAAGAATCCATGATCAGGGCACCTGAAACCATCACAACTCCAATAACACTGAAATTCGGAGATGTATGGGCATCCGCCAACGTGAAAAGGATCAAACCCACAACTAAGAGTATGGCAGAAAAATATTCGTGGGCTGGATACTTCCGTCTGAGACCGGGAATGAAGGCCCCCATTATCATCACTGGCAATACCTAAATTCCCATTAAATAAAAAGAATTTAAGGGAAAACATCAGTTACTACAACCATATACTCTGCCTTACGCAAAAGAAACAGAGAACATTTCAAGTTTTGACAACAGAAAAAGTAGCTTGATTTCCATATGTCATTATAAAAAAACCAAAGAGTCAAACTGACTAATCTGTTTTTCTAATATCAAAGCTAACAACTGCATTATCTCACACCTTCAACTACCATCCCAAAAGTTCAAACATGAGGAAAAAAAAAGGAAGGATCAAATCTCCAAATTGACTACTACAATTTTCTAATAACAATAACAAAATATCGGTTATGTAATACTTCCAACCACCATACCAGATCCAGAAGTTCCACTATTGAAAACAGCAAGTGCCAACTATATGTAACAGCTAAGCATTTTAAACCCAACACTTGCTAGTAAAGAAATGCTAATGGAGATCTCAGATGATGGATAAAATGTGGGCAGTCTAACCAGAGCTAAACTTGAGAAGAAAAAAAAATGACACCTTATGTTGATGTAATTCCAGGGGATCACATATACCTTGGTAGATTTAAACATAAGCTGAGCAGGATAATTAAGAAAAGCCAAAGACCCTTTGGTCAGACCATGAGATCCCATCAGGACGGCGGAGAGCTTCACATACGTCTTCCATGGATTCACCATCTGCTCGGTAGTGAAACCTTGGAGATACATGAGGATCAAATAAACAAAGCCCTGTACAAAAGTGAAGTACCAACCATAGCTGGAAAAACAATAGCACCCAAATTCATTGAAAGGAAAAAAAAAAAAAAACAAAAATCCCAAATTTAATCAACTAAAACAAGGTCAAAAAGCAAATTAGGGTTAGTTAAAGAACAAAACCTGAACTGAAGACGATTGTATACATATTCCTGCAATAATGAGTAAAAACAAAGTTAAGAAAAACAGGGGAATGAAAAAAAAAAAAAATTCAACAATTCACAACTTGTTGTGGGGGTACTCCTTGTTTGAAAAAATCACGAATATCGTGGATTTCCATTGAAATTTCAGTCAAAATCTTACAATGCAATGCTACCAAGGGAATCACAGAAATCAACAATTCACAATTTGACTGTTGCTCATTGCGAGAAAAAAAAAATCACAAATTTCAAGCAGTTAAAAGTTTCAGCGAAGTCTAACGACATGCAATGTTTGAAAAACACGGTTTCTAGACAACGGAGATGTTGGAACTCCTTCAAGACGACCTACTACACATGGACTTGAAAAGAGAAACAGAAAACTCAAGCAAAGATTGAATGGTTCATGCATTGCAAAACTGGTCTCGGAGAAGTCTCCATGATCCTTGCTAGATTAATGATGATGATCTTGAATCATGAAAAAAGCAACAAAGCAAGGGCGAAAGCATCGGATTCTAAAACAATATGACGTAAACGAGACGTTCAAACAGGCATCTAAACCCGAAAGAAAGCAACTTCTGCGGAGGAGAGTCATGACCCGAAACATGCACTAGAAAAAAAATTTAAAAAAAAGGGGGGGCATGCATGCATGCAAATGTCAATGAAAGAGCAATTTTTTTTTATAAAAATCAAACCTCGCAGATGCCATTGATGAGATATCCGAAGAAGAAACCGGAGGAGCAGATGAGGAACTGCTGCCACTTGGGTCTCTCAGTAAGAGAAATCCCGAACAGAGACCGTGCTTGCTCTTCTCTTTTCATCTCTCCGTCTGTCTGTCTGTCTCTCTCTCTCTCTTTCTCTGTGTGTTTCAAATCCGAAACAGAGAAGAAGAAGAAGAAGAAGAAGAAGAAGAAGAAGAAGGGATATTTGTATTTGGTTTTAGTGGTTCGAGTGCTGATGCATGTGAGAAAAAAGTGAAGGGGAGACAACGAGAGAGAAAGAAGAGGAAATATCTAATGGGAGATTTGGAGAAAGTCACTGAGATTTTGGTAGGATTTTATAAGGAATCAAAGAGAGAGAGAGAGAGAGGGACTCTGGCAACGTGGAACTGGTTTCCAGTGCTTTCATATTCTCATTTTTGTTTGGTCTGCATTCGATGTCAGCACACGCCCCACAAGGGCCATTAAACAGTAATAATGCAGAGCTCACCCCTCCCCGAAATTGATTTGTTGGCCCACCTTCTAAGAATAAAGACCGTCCAAAACAGTACTCTTTGCGTTCACTATCTTTTTCCCTTATTCTGTTGTCAATCCAAATGGAAGAAATTTTCCCATGAGGATTTATGCTTTTACCTTACTTCAAGAAATTGACCCAAGTTTCTCAGTTTTTTAAAATTTTGGTATATGCTTTCCTTGTAAGTTTTCAATTTAGGACATTTGGGTATTTAAAAGTATTTTTAGTGACTTTTTTCTCTTTTTTGAAAAATATCTAAATTACCCTTCATTTAAAGATATGATGGGATTCTGACAACTTCTACCTCAGAGCATAAATGATTGAATAAATAATTCAGTGGGGCCCACCTTCTTTATTTCAAACCACATAAAATTTGTATCTCTTATTGTTTAGTGCTTGTTTGTTTCGTATAAAATTAAAAACCTAAAAATTTTAAGGGTTGTATTTCTAAATGGGCTAAAATTGAGGAAACAAAGATAAAGATTCTTAAAAGGTTATTAAATATTTGTTTCCCTTTGATAGGAAATGAAATAAGTAGAGATGAAAAATACTAAACCATCTGTTTGCCAAATTGAATCAAATCAAATCCTAGTAAAGTTAACGTTAATATACTTCAACTCTTTAATGATTAAATCCATTTATAACAAATCAATGCAAATAAATGAAGCTCAATGAAACTAAAGGATGTGGCACCCCCAAAAAAATTTCTTGAGGGTGGGGGTTGGGGGGAATTATGTTTAAAATACAAAAATAAAGGCGTACTTAGACAGGCCCTTAGAGCATCCAAAACAAGGTTATGTATTCTTTAGCCAAATTTTAACTAAAAAGACACAATTCTATTTTAGTTAACAACCTTTTTAACTACACACTCCAACAATGCTGTCTATCTTTTCTCTATCTTATTTAAATATTAATTTTTTCTTCATTTTAAACACATATCTCCAAACATTATATCTTAATGTGCATACTACATGACAAAGTTAACTCAATAAAGAGTTTTTTAATGTTTAGCTAGTGTACAATAGCTAGCTAAATTATGGGACAATATAAAATAACTAGTGTGATAGCTAGTCTGTTGGAGTCATTTTTTTTATTTCAAGCTAACTATTTTAGCTAATGGGAACTTTTACTTTATCTGTTGTGGATGCTTTTAGTAATGTATCTAATTCTAGCCAGATAAGAGTAATCTTGTTGTTCTGGGGTTGGTCGTGAGCTAAGGTAAGAATTTTTCTTTTACCGCTACAATGATGACTCTAATTCAAGTTGATAAACTCATTTTGAGCAATTTGACGTGCTTTTTGACTAGGCTGACTTGAAATGATTTAAATTGTATGAACTTAGTTGTCTTTTCTTTTAAACAAATCAATCAAGTAATCAAGGTGAATTGGTGAGTGCAACCGTGCACCCTAATTATAAAATTTTGGACTCATTACTTTTTCTTTTTCTTTTTCTTCTAATTTTTATATGAACAATTTCTTATTGTTAATCCACTGTGGTGGCTGCATTCTTGAGTTCAAACCATCGGATCTAATTCTCCCGTCACAAATAAGAATGCAACAATTTTAAATATTACTATAATTACATTCGTATTTAAGTTGAATTCAAAATAAAGGTAACGCTGCGTACATCTTGCCCTCTCCAGACCCCTCTATATAGGAGCCTCGTGCACTGGGCAGCCCTTTTTAACTCTGCCAGTTTTTCCTGCCGGTCCCAAACCCGGGTAAAGGAGGAGGATTGCGTTAGGTAAGTGACAACCAGCGTAAAATTTTGTCATAACCCAAACATGAATTCTGAGATGGAGAAACAAAATTCATGTAGCCGACCCCAACATGATTGGGATAAGGCTTTGATGATAATGATAATGATGATGATGATGATTCAAGTTGAACTCAACTAGTATTGTTTGACACTTCCACTCATCTAATCACAATGATTTTGGAGAAATTTGAACTCATTCAATTAGCAAATCATTTGAAATCTTAAAGTGATTAAAAAAATAGAAAAAGTGAGCCTCATTGAGGGCTTGTTTGGATAATTTATTTGTAGAGTCAAGCGAAGAGAAAAATCAAATCAAAAGATAACAGAAAAAGAAGAGGTTCAAATCATAAGGTGCTTAATTTGGTAGCATGAGTAGGTATACTTTTTACTTTTTTTTTAGTAAAAAGAAGTGGACTTTTGTAATTTAATGGCATGAGAATGTACTCTTTGTCTTTTTCTTTTTAACAAAAATTGAATAGGTGATTTTTGAAATTTAACTCCTCTTCTTTTTTTTTTTTCTGTCTTAGAATTGAACATTGTTGTGATGTTCCAATAATGGATATTTCATCTTATAAACACAAAAAATAAAATAAAATAAAACAAACAAATGAACAAACTATGATAAAGTTTTTCTTGCTTGGGTCATTCATGTTGTTGCAAATGTGCCAATTCATTGATGAGGATAAGGAGCCATTTTCCCACTACCTGAAAATCGAGCCACTTTAATGCATGATATTCGGAGTGGAGCATATCTATTAAAAATATCTGAATTATTTAAAATGAAATTCTTTTAATTATATGGGTTCCTATTAAGTTTTATCTTAACATGGAATAGTCTTTGGTAAGACTGACCTCTATTTTATTTTAATTATCAAACAATGAAGCCACTATCCATATGCTATTGTATGACTTTAAAATGAGCCATGTGTGGTTGAGGCTAGGTCGCAAAACTAGGAAGCAAAAGAACACTTTTATATACTATTGTGTAACAACTCCGTCTCACTATAGGTATGATATTGTTTGCTTTGAATGTAATGTCACAGCTTTGTAATACGTCATGTGGGTTTTAGGCTAGGTTCCATATATATATGCAGAGGTTTTGGGCTTAAATGCTTCTCATGTATGACTTGTGCACTATTGCAAACATAGTCCTTTAGAAAGGCAGATGCTCACCAGACTCAATGTTGTTTGATTGGGGGCCACATGTGTGGTAAGTTGGGGAAAATTTGAGGATATCTCAAAGATTAAGAATTTTTAACGGCTTGAATTTTCAATATGTGGGTCCTATTTTAGAGTTTCAATCCTTCCGCTTAGAATTATCTAAGTCAAATCCTCAAAGGATCCACAGTTCATCTTGAGGGCCCATCTACTATCACATAGTAATTACCTTTCAACTACAATTTCAATCAAATCTTACAGCGTTCTCAATCATAGTAAGGTTTGACCATGACTCTTGCAAGGGAGAATTTGTTTGGGACGGTTAAGAATTTTTATAGATAAGTCCAGTTTTAGGGAATTTCTAATGATCTCCTATAGCTAAGAGGAGTAGCCACATTTATTTGTAGGACATGGCTAGCTGGTTAAATTAAAGGACAGTTGTGGCTAATAACTCTTACGCATGGAAAATTTGTGAGCCTCTACAGTAAGATCTCTCGCATTAAAATTATAAATTGCATACGGAATCTTTGTAATATTATATTAAAATGTATTATACTTGATAAATCCTCAATAGGCCCAAAATATATTGGATTGTGTTTTTATCATATTCGATACATAATAAATGCCTTTTTAATAAGTTGCTGTGGATAAAACACATGGATTTTCAAATACCATTTTATTCAAATATATTTTATATGACAAATCTAACTAGAAGCCCAATCATATGAGTGAAATTATTTGCATTCCATGCAAGAGAAGGCATTTACAGGGTGATTTAAAATTTCAATAGGTGAGCCCAATGTGTATAAGGCATACAAATCTTTTGCATTATTTTATTCAATGGGAAATAATTATATGAGAATTAGCTTTAACCATTTTTTGTGAGAACTATAGGTGAGGCGTATCTATTACCAAATTTAAACGTTGCAATACACAAGGACCTCCCATGTTAGTCACACGCCCTAAGTTTCGGTTAAATTCAGATTTATTGAACCATTGAATCAATTGTGCACCAATCAGAATGGATTAAATTTATGGGCCACGGATGAAGAGGTTAGTGGGCATGTAATTGGGGTTAAAGTTGATATTTGGGGTGGCCCCACATAGATCTTTCTATCCACTGTCCCATCTCCAAATGGGACCCACAAGTGGGCCCACAAAAGTTCTCACAGTATGTGTATAAGAACAGTTATCATAGGAGCCCTGATTCAATTCTTATGATAGGTCAAAAAAAAAAAAAAAAAAAAGAGTCATATTGTCCCCATCCCACAAACAAAATAGGCATTTATATTTTGTGGTTCAAATTTTCAGCAGGTGGGCTCATATAGGAGCCTCGTAGGTGTGTTTACAACCAAGAAAACAGTAATGCTACGATGACATGAAATGTTGATACAAAGAATTTACATATTTATGTATCAACACCATGATTGACTACCATTTCACTTTGTGCATTTACTTTAATTAATTATGGTGTTGACACATCAGGATGTAAATGTTTTGTATTAACATTTCATGTCACGATAGCATTATGGCTAAGCAAAACAAATGAAGAAGAAGAAGCATATTTAAAAAGTTAATATGAAGAAGAAGAAGAAGCATATGTAAGTTATTATAAAAAAAATTTAGTGAAAAATGGCCTTAAGGAGGTTGACCAAGAGAGAGGACTCATTGAAAGATTTGCGGGAAATAAATCGACCTCTCTTAAATAAGCACCTCATGAAACTCTCTTCTAAAAGCAAAAAAAAATTTAGAATCTTTTTTAAATGAGGAAAAGAGCTTATTTATATGTATTTGAAGTCCTTGTTCCTAAGAAGAGTGGCATGAAAAGCAAGTTATTTTTTATGAAGTTGGCCCACTCACAAGAAGTGTGAGTGAGTACTAGGGGTGGCAACAAGTTTAGTCAGACGGACAACTTGCCTTAACTTGCTCCTTTTAGGAATAGGTTTGGGAGTGGGGTTTTTTATATTTTGGGTTTGAAATTGGTTTTTGACTTTGATCAAGTCGGAATTGGAGAACGTTCAGGTTTCAAGCACACCACACCATCCCATTGGCGGCCAATTCATATATACTTCGTAAAGATGAGTATAAAAAAAACCTCGCTCCTGCAGCACAAGTGGCATTTGAGATTCAGAAATGTCGAAGTGGTGAGTTGCATCTTCTATCTTTAAGTTACGCATGCATGAAATGCTTATGAACTAGTTTTTCTGTCTTAGAATAAAAATTACTATCAAATTTGACCCGACTCAACCAATTTTTACCATGTGGCGAGTTTGGTATTACGAATCATAAGCCAGTCACTGTAATAAACCTGTCAACCAATTTTTACCATGTGGCGAGTTTGGTATTACGAATCATAAGCCTGTCACCATAATAAACCTGTCATGACGTAGGGCATGCGTCGGTCAGATTGAATTAGAGTTTAAGCTAGCTGACCCATTTCAATATCCAAATAGTTTCCATCCCACATCAGAAATAAGGATGGCAATAAGTGGGTTTAAACGCTCTATTGGGTGATTGGTCGTAAGTTGGCCGAGTTCAAAGTGGGTACGGGTTCAAAAATTTTAACTCAAGTCTGGTCCGGTTCGGGTTTTAGGTCCACATGACCAGCCTGCTCCCACTTCTTTTAGTTTATCTAATATTTTGCATGTCCTAAGAGCAAAAGGGCAGTGGCACAAAGAAGTATGCCTATGCTCCTATAGATGCTAGATTAGAATCCTAGCATTGGACTTGTTGGATCACTTTTATTTTTATTTATTTTTCTTTTTTGAACATGAAAGCCGAACAGGATAAAACCCAACCGAGCCCATATTCCCTTAGTTCAGATTTGGTATAAAGAGCCATAAACTCATGATCATGTCAAATTGCGTAGTAGTAAGAGTAGGTGTCAGTCGGCTCAGGTTGGACACAGCCAACTGGGGCCACCCCTGAGCGTAGCGCCGATTCACGGGTAGTAAGTGTGAAGAGTAGAGTACTCAAGTGAGTCCCATAGAGTTGGACCTCATAATAGTAGTAAGTGTGTCTTTGCGAAAATTTAAACCATGAACAAATTGACCCCGGAGAATTTTCTGTTGTGCCCTGTGAGTGCACCGCATATGCAGCTCAGCTCTATGGAGCTCAATTGGGACCACCTTTGATGATTACAGTTCTTTTCACATTTTTACTTCCCCCATGGTCAGGCACCAAGCCTCATTTTGCGCTGATTGAACCTTTACTAGCTAGTGGCTTCAATTTAAAGATAACTTATACTGAAAATAATATTAGCTTCTATGACTATTAAATCAAAGACTATAAGATAATATGTTTGGGCTAATTTTTCAAATGATCCTATCATCTATTCTCCCTTCGATTAAAAGCATGCATCCAAGTGACTTCTATGAGTTAAACCACATCGAGTATAGTAGGAAGTTGCAGTTGAAGATCTTCCCCTATTGATTGCGTTTTTATTTTTAGTAAATATATTGAGATATGCTTTTAAAGTGCTTTGTGAAAGGCGAATGTCAACAAGATTGAAGGAAAATTTTACAAGACAATGATTGGACCACCTATGACCTATGGATTAGAATATTCATCAATCAAAAAGCAAAATATGAATAAAATAAAGGTAGCATAGATGAGAATGTTGAGGTGAATTTGTAGTAAAAGGAGGGAGGATAAGCCTGAATATGAGTAATTTCGAGAGCGTTTAGGTGGTATCATCAATTAGGAGATAAAATTAAAGAAACTCATTTGAATGGTTTAGGCATGTCCAACATAGACCACCAACGGCACCTATAAGAAAAAAAAAATCTCAGTATGCAAGTTTATGGCCCTCTAAGGAAAAGAAAAAGGCCGAAGAAGATGTTAACGGAGGTACAAAAAATATATTTAAAAAAGTACAACTTATTTGAAGATTTGTCTCATTATAAGTTGCAATGGAGAAACAAAATTCATATAGTAGCACAGTTTGGACAAGACTTTGATAATGATGATGATATTAAAGTGTATTGTGGAGATGGATTCAAAGTTTAGCCACACATTCCATGTTGTGGAGTGTTAGAGTAGGTTAGATCAACTTCAAACGACGTATTTGTGTGAAAATGCAGCAGAAAACTAACTGTTAGGATCCTAGATGGAACTAAAAAGCCTTTGATTTTCTACACTTAATATTCTTTGGTGCAACATTTAAAAAAAAAAAAAACCTAAAGCATAAATGCGTTCTTGGTGTCATTTGGGCAACAAGAAATTTTATCTAGTCACTTGGTAAGCCTCGTATCATTAAATACAAACTATCCATTGTATAGACCCCATATCATAGGATGATCGGTCTGATCTTTACATCAACCTAATTAAGCTATGATGATGATATGTAAGCACATAAATAGATTGGGACAAGCGTTTCTCGAGCGGATAATGTGTTAAGACCCTATGACTAATCTGTGAAGTTGTTGGTGATCACAGGGCAGAATTTGGGCCCAGAACATAAATGGGCTGGGCTTTATCCAATCTTTCTAGGGACGATTCTGAGTTTCTGCCAGATCTAATTCGGGCGCTGCTAATGGTGAATCTTGGGCTTGATGTTGAGGGACATATAAAGATTATGGTTCTAAAAGTTAGTCCCATCCCATTTTCCAAACATATACGCCCATTGGTGTTACATTTGTCAGGTCAGGCCAACCTCAACCATAAAAAAATTTAGGCCCTTGCAGAGGAGCACCCTGAGAACAGAGACCGAATCAAGGCATGAACCCAAGTTGGGCTCTGTCAGGCCCTGATCATGACTACCCCTTTTTAATGGTATCCATTATCTAGGGTCTCAATTTGGATCCTACATCAATCATCACACACAAGAGGATGATTTTACCTTAGGTCCCATTCGGATGTTTAGAACACTTTTGCCCTGTAATCCATTTATCTGCAACTGTACTTGGAAACTTGAATGAAACTCAGGTCGGTTTCGGGTTTGGGCTTGTGGAACCCGGTTCAGGTCAGGACCCGCCTATATATGAACATTTGTATTAATTGTCAGTTACTTTTGTATAATGCATAGTACATAACACTATAATATGAAAAATACGTCCATTTTCTAACTTCCATACTCTTAGGAAAACAAACCAAACAAAAATTTTCGGGTACCCAACCTCATCCAAGTCAACTAAGACTGCCTGAATTCCACGGCCATAGGAAATTTACAGTTTGGTCAAGGATTGGGTTTCATTTTGGTTGGATTGGATTCGTGTTTGGATTTGCCAACATACAACTACATCAAATCTGCGTTGGGCGAATACCTGATCTGACCTGCTCGATTTGAGTCCCAAGTCTCAGCTAGGCATTTGACATGTATTCAAATAGGCACCATGAGGACTGTACATAAGCTAATTAGTGATCTACACAAGCCAAATTTATCCAAGCTTGCACTAGCCTGACCACAAATTAATCCAAGCCGAGCTAAGCTTGAGAAACTTTATAGAGGTCGAATCAAAGCTAGATTAGAAATTGAGCCTAGCCCACCGTAAGAGAACCGAGCTCCAATAGCCTTTGAGCCAGCTTGACTCAATCAAATCCTCAATACTAACTACTAGGAGTGGAGCGAACAAGGGGTTCCTACTCCATCAAACTTAACCTAGTGCTCGTGTGTTGTGGAGTCATGCTCATAACCGGGGGATTAGTGGTGTTGTGCACGGGAATTCCCTCGTCAAAAATTAAAATAAAAAAGAAATAATCTTTTTCAATTTTTTAATAATCAATACTTTCTACTTTATGAAAGCTTACGATTCTATGATGCAAAAACCGTTTCTTACATCAGAACAACATCAAATGTTAATATGGAAGGAATAGAGAAGATGCAATTCCCAAAATGACAGCATCAAATGTTAAAAAATAGAGTTCAACTTAAGCAATATCTTGCGGGTGGAGGGGGACAACAGGGACCCGAAGCCAAGGGGAGAGAGAAGCATGAGGGGTGTTATTTGAGAGAGAGAGAGAGAGATGAGACATTGGTAGTTAGAGAGAGACGTTGAGGAGGAGGAAAGGGTTTTCAAAAGATGAAAGATGAAAGGAAGAGTTGTTGCAAATGGTTGTAGTGGGTTTGTTCTATCAAGACGAGGCCCAAGGATCCAATATAGCTTAAGGTGAAGCCAAAATATGGTTTTTTCCCTAGCTAACATTCGGCTTAAAAGTAAATGAATTTACATCTTTGAATCTTACTGGGCCACAATGCTTGGGGTGGGGGGGGTGGTTTGGTTTTGGACCAAATGTTTTCATATTCACGCTTAGATATAAAATTTGGGTGTGTTTAATACTTTGCTCGAGCTTGAATTAAGTGATAGAAAGCTTGGAGACAAACTCTAAAAAGTAGTGCTTGTAGTTTAGGGATCAATTTGTAGATATAAATGGTAGGAGGCACAGTCTACCCTTACTCGATTGACTTAATTAATGGGTAGGCTTGGTGTTATGGATATAACACTAGTGTTGTATGTGAGTGTGCATGAGTATCGTTGTGCACATGTGTGTGTGAGTAATCAAGATCAACAATCAACTACACAATTTACATGATTTACATGATTCGGCAAAGATGCCTACGTCCACGGAAAACCAATTTCCACTAGGTTCTCATTGAATTTATAAATTCACAACCTTGTAATTTCAACATTACAGATTACATCAGTATATATAATCATCACTTTCTTATCCCACAAGAACTCTATTCTTAGACAAAGGAAAGTTCGAATCCTATTAAGATGCTAATGTTTAATAAACACGAAATTTCTAATATAATTAGGGAAACTTTCCAAGACATAAACTTAGTTGGTCTGGACCTACTTGGCCTACAATCTCCCCCTCCAGACCATGAGGAAGATGCCTTGAACCCCTCACTCGGAGTTCAACCTTGCCAATTTTGAACACAGCTCCAATTTTCCCTTAGACACAACCTTTGTCATTATATCCGAGGGATTCTTATCAATGTGAATCTTTTCTAACTTCATGAAGTTTTTCTCGATCACCTTACGAATCCAATCATATTTGACGTCAACGTGCTTCATGCGACCATATATGTAGCTTTCTCAGTGAAATCCATAGCACTTTAACTATCACAAGAAACTACATATTCTTCTTGTTTTAAACCTAATTCTTGAAAAAATCTCTTCAACCAAAACATTTCCCTTCCTGCTTCATTAACAGCTATGTATTCTGCTTCAATTGTAGATTGTGCTGTACACTTCTGCAAACTTCGATTACCAGGAGATAGCCCCCTAACAAAAGTAAACAAATAATTAGAAGTCAAAAACCGACGATCCAGATCACCTGCAAAATCATCATCAGTATAACCTTTCATCACTGGTTTTAAGCCTCCAAAATATAAGCACAACTTGGACGTACCTCTCAAATACCTGAAGATCCACTTCACTGCTTCCCAATGCTCTTTTTCAAGGTTAGATAAAAATCTACTCACTAAACCTACAGCATGAGCAGTGTCTAGTTGTGTGCAAACCATTGCATACATAAGACTTTTTACAGCAAAGGAGTAAGGAATAAATGCCATTCGTTCCTATTCTTTATCTGTAGCAGGACACAAGCACTTGCTTAATTTGAAGTAATTGGCTAGAGGTATACTAACTCGCTTAGCATTCTTTATGTTGAACCGCTCAAGTACTCGTTCAACATATTTCTTCTATGACAACTATAGCTTCTTAGAATTCCTGTCATGGCGTATTTGCATGCCCAATATCATACGTGAGAGATCCAAGTTTTTCATATCAAATGACTTTGACATCTCTTCCTTCAACTTGCAAATCAACTTGCTATACTGTCCAATTATCAGTACATCATCTATATACAAAAAAAGGATGATGAATCTGCCATCGATAAATCAACGGACATAAGTATAGTGATATGCAACTATCCTCCGGTACCTATGACTCAACATGAATGAATTAAACTTCTTGTACCACTATCTCAATGCTGGCTTTAGCTCATCGGGACTCTTTTTCAACTTACAAACGATATGTTCTTTTCCTTCTACCTCAAACCCCTCTGGTTGAGTCATGTAGATCTCTTCTTTTAAGTCATAGTCTAGAAACGCAGTCCTTCGTCCATCTGTTCAAGCTCAAGGTCTATGCTGGGGGCTAGGCCCAAGACAATTCTGACAGAAGTCACCTTCACAACAAGAAATAAAGCATCATCGAAGTTGATACCTTTCTTCTGTGCGAAGCCTTTTACCACTAACCGTGTTTTATACTTTACAAGTTTTCCATTTTCATCCTTTTTTTAGCTTGAACACACATTTGTTTTTCAGAACATTCCTATCATTAGGAAGTTGTACTAGCTCATAAATGTTGTTCCTTCTCAAAGAACTTATCTAATCCTGCATGGCCTTCATCTACTCATCTTTATCATCATTAGTCATTGCTTATCGAAAGCTCCATGGCTCCTGTTCATTAGTAGACAAGATATATTCGGATGCAGGTACTTAATAGGTGGTTGACGCTCTCGAGTAGGCCTCCTAGCTTAAGGTTCTGTGGTTTCTAACTGAGGATACTATTGCTCCTCCTTCTCAACACCCTCATTGTTTGATAACCCCCGTGCCTTATTATGATCCGGATCATTTTGTCCACATTCTCCACCTATAGTTTGCACCGGATAAGGAGTCGGTGTGAAATCAACTACTCCATAACTGTTTCAGAAGACTTATCAATTTTTTCAACATCTCAAAAGAACTGGTTTTTATAAAAAAACACATCTCTACTTCTGATGATTTTTCTTTTTTCTAGATCCCATAACTTGTAGCCAAACTCATCTCCAGCATAGCCAAGAAAGATGTAACTTATTGCCTTATCATCCAACTTTGAACGCTGGTCCTTTGGTATGTGTGCAAACGTCTTATACCGAAACACTTTTAAGTGTGAATAGGAAGTATTCTTACTTGTCCATCTTCTTTCTGAAAATCAAAATTCAAAGGAACGGAAAGAGATCTATTAATCAAATAACTGGTAGTCAGAACGACTTCACCCTAGAATGACTTAAACAAGTGTGCTAATCTCATCATGTATTTCATCTTTTCAAGAATAGTGAGGTTCATTCTCTCTGCTATATCGTTATGCTGTGGAGTATCAGAAACTGTCTTTTTATGTCGAATGCCATGCTTTAAGCAGTAGCTTTTGAGCTGGTTGGACATGTACTCACCACCATTATCTATGTGAAGACATTTCAAGAGTTTAACTATTTCTTTTTCAACCGTGACATGAAACTGTTGAAAAATTTGGAACACCTGATCCTTTGATTTTATCATTTAAACCTAGACTTTCCTAGTTGCATCATCGATAAACGTGATAGAGAACTTATTGCCACCCAATGTTCTACCTTCACGAGACCATAAACATCAGAATATATCAAATCCAACACATTAAATTTCAATTTTGATATTAAAGCGAAAACAACTCTATGCCGTTTGCTGAACAAATAATAATCACAAGGGTCAACGGATGTACCTTTGGAGTAAAGAATTAAATCAATCTTTGCCGACATCTACAGGCCTTTCTCACTTATATGATCGTGACTCTTATGCCACATATTCGGAGAGGAACTGCGTTGAACAACATTTAACACACCTCTGTATAGTTTTATGTGTTTTGTAAAGCCTATTACCTGCTTTCCCTCTCGTAATTACAAGAGACCCTTTAGTAAGAGTCTATTTGTTATTTTCGAAGTAATTTTTATAACCTGCACGATCTAATGCAGTCTTGAAATCAAATTTAATAGCAAATTAGGAACAAGTCGCACATCTTTGAGCATTATTGTGCGACCAATAACGGTTTGACTGTAGCCATCATCAATACCAACAATCTCTGAATGACTCATGTTGCTTATCTTCACAGTATCAAAGTCACCTGTGTTGTACGTCATGAATATCTCCCCACAAGGAGTAGCATGGTAGGATGCTGCTGTGTCAACAACCCACTCAACCTGATCATTTGCAATACTTAAATACTCATCATCATTAGCTGCGAGCACCATTACTTTTTGTCCTAAAGTAGCTGTAGTGTTATCACTGTCATTCTTCTTTTCATTGTTGTATCCTTTCTATTCTATCAAGGCAAAACAATTTTTTCTGATGTGGCCCATCTTGCCATAGAAAAAGTATTTCACAGACTTTTTTCCGGTCTGTGATTCACCTTTAGACTTGCTACGACCCCCCTTTTGGTCTTCTATTCTTACTCCTCCTCCTATTCTTAGTAACAAAGGCTTGTGTATTATCTGTCCCTGCGGTTTTCCTTCTAGTTTCTTCATTTTGTAAACTATTGGCAATCTAATTTATGGACAACATACCATCTGGAGTAGAGTTGTTCACGGAAATAACCAATGTTTCCCATGTATCCTGTAAGGACCCGAACCAAGATTTTTATTGATTTTATTGTTATTATTTTTATTAGCATTGTTGTTATTATTATTAATAATCTTGACCATAAATTGGACTATGCTTGGAACCCACCCATTCATTGAATAAAATTAGTAATATCATTATATTTTGGGTGGGACCTAACATTGAATGATGAGGATTTAGATTTTAAAATGTTTAACTTTGCAAGGGGAATCTTGCCTCAGTCAAATTAGAATTTCATGAAAGAACCCACATGTCTCACTAGATTTCTCTCTCTTTTCATGCAAAGAGTTTATCTTACACTATCTCCCCCACCTACCTCAACTGAACTAGAGGGGGAAATCACGTGGTGCATATCTCCTTCCCACTAAAACTTCCTCTATCCTCATATGAAGGGATCTTACGTGCACGACCCTCTTCCTTCAACACTTCTTAAGTTTCAATCTCTCTCTCTATCATACAGTCTCTACTACCTTTTAAGCTCTCTCTTACAAATTTTCTTCTCCACATAAGGTCTCCTTCCCCTTCAAGTTAATTCACACATTTTCTTTCTTTAATATTTTCTTGCTTACTTTAACCATCTTTGTTTTTTTCCTTCCTTTTTCTTTTACTTTTTTTTAGGAATATTGATTTAGTATTATCATTATGTTCTACTTTGGCATACCAACATCATCACCTTCGCAGAATTTATTTTCCACCTTCTCTCAACACCTACACCAACCCATGTTCACAATTTGGACCTATGCCTTATTCTCTAAAACAAACAGAACCTAGTTTTTCTGTTTGCTTTCTCACCCATTTCTATTTCCTTTATTTATTTCCTCCCATGTTTTATGGTGTTCCATGTTTTCCTTCACATCATGTTTCACTGCATTCCTCTTCATCTCACAATCATCATCATTTCAATGCTAACCACCATCACCCCGGTCTTTGCATCTCACCATCATCAACCACCTTGGTAGTACCTTTTTCCTCCTGCACTCAGTCATCATCTTCACCATATACGACACACTAAGATCCAACTCCACCATTACCTTCGTCTCTACTTTGCAGAGCTAGTATCTACCGTTGAAACCTACCCACTCACGCACAACCAGATTGTCCCATTCGATCAAGACAGTCCGTTCAGTCAAACGTGAAAAATCCATCATAGTTCTTTCCTGCACATCACCATGCAATGGCACCACATTTACATGAATGGCCACATTATACACCACCATTACCATATCCCTGATATCTATGAGCAAAACCCAACCAACTAGCCTATCAAACCCAAAACTCATTTACTAAATCAAGCCAAGCCCAACGCTTGATTTACATCACTAACGACCCATTCTAACTTTACCTCTATTTGTTTTATCTTACTGTTTGGTTCATGGTCTGTGCTCTATCTTCTTAGGTCCATTGTAATATTTGATCTTGACTTTTAGTTCCATGTTTGCTTATGCAATGTCAGCAAGCTACAGGACTCAAACTAACCTTCCTTTGAAACTCAGGACCGAGTCCACTCTGATGGGTTCAGCACTATTCCATTTTCTTTTCATCATCATTATTATTATTCTCCTATTTTTTCTCTGAAGTTATGGGAGAGAATAATGGAGCAAAGACCGAGATGGAAGACTAAGATCACCGAAAATTGATTTAGTTTTATGCCAGGGAGGTCAACTATGGAAGCTATCTTTTCACTTAGGCAATTGATGGAAAAATATCGAGCAAAGAGGAAAAATCTACAGATGGTCTTTATAGATTTAGAAAAAGCCTATGATAGGATATCGAGAGATTTAATTTGGTAGGTTTTGGAGAAAAAGAATGTCCCTAGCGGTTATATTGAAAATTTTAAAGATATGCATGAAGGAGCAGTAACAAATGTGAGAACCACGCGTGGAGAAACAAGTGAATTCGTTGTGACTATAGGTTTGCATTAGGGATCAGCCTTAAACTCTTATATCTTTGCATTAATTATGGATGACTTAACTGTGCAATTCAAGAACAAGTACCATGGTGTATATTGTTTGTAGATTGATGTGAATTCAATCAATCTACTTAAAACTGCAAGTGCACAGTAGTTTTGTTGAGACAATGGCAAATACAAGTCAATCCCACAAAGAGTACTTTTGAACTTTTTAATTAGAAATCTGAGTTTTTTTCAAAAGAAAAATAATAATACAAGAAAAGTGTGATATGTAAATCAGAGACTAAATAAATTAATAACAATGATAAGAAATAGATCAGAGCAGCCAGAATTTGCTAAGTTATTTAAAAATCCAATTTATGTAATTAATTTACCCTTTTTGTCTCAATTATTATTCAGATAAGAAACAAATCAATATTTTTGATTCAGATGATTTGACTATTGCAAAAACCAATTTTAATTAAGAAAAACAAAATCAATACCCAAGACCTCCTTCACCTTATAAAAGAATGAATATCCTAAAATCACCTATCAAACTAAGTATAGACTATCAAAGATAACTAAAGATCTAAGTATAATCTATCAAAGTAAGTATAAATGATCAAAATTTATTCATTAAGAACAAAAATCAGATGTTTGCCTTTGACATGAAGACAGATCTATTATTATCTTTTAAAAGCACATTAACAAGAGACAATCAGAAAAGAGTAAAATAATAAATATAAACTAGAACATTAAAATACTTAACTTCATCTTTCACTCCAATCAGAAACTCAGCCCACCATTACAAAGAACTTCAAAAATAACTTCATTAATTTCTTCTTCTTATACAATGGTCTTTCAAAATTTTCTCTTCTAGATCCTAGTTTCTATAACAAGGCTCCAGAATATCTTTAAAATAAAAACAGAAATTAATGGAGGGCAGAGGTGGAGAAGGGGGAGAGAGAGAGAGAGATATGGGATTTTCAGATCTAGCTGGGAATGAGAAAGAGCCTCCCATGGCCTTTTTTTATAGTTTTCTGGCTCCTCAGGTTCATTGAATCTAGACCTCTTTTTGGTGGATTAAGAGATAAGACCTGCTGCTTGTTGATTAGGTTTATCTCATTAGATGAGAGAGATTTTAAAGATGAGATGAAGTGAAAGCTTTTGGCATTTTTATCTGATCTTCATATGGGATCCACAGAGAAATGTGCAACAGTTATACTTCAATGGTATAGATGCAATTACAATCCCGCCTAAAAATGTACATGAAACTTCCTAGGCCCAGAACTTTCTCATTTTAGCTCCAATTTGTGCATTCTTGGACTCCACGAACATTTACTCTGAGAGAGCTTTCCAACGGTAGGTCATTTGTGCTGACCCGATGTCCAGATTGAGAGTTATGGTTATTTTGAGATAGTCTATTTTGAGAAAAAAGGGATTGAATTTTGAATTCTAATTTGTAATAGACTCTATCTCTGCAGTGGTTGTGATTTGTTAGCCAAGTCAGAAGAATATTTCTTGGCATAATAGGATAAAATAAGATCTTCTGGAAGCCTTAGTTAATCTTCAGGTGGGATCCACTGGCAAATGAACTTTAAGTGTGTGGATCTTCAAGCAGTAGGACCAAATCATCCGATGGTTTTGTGGGTCCTATAAATTTCATTTTCTACATATTCTAATTAAATACATCAAATACTGAAGAGCCTACATTGAGAGACCCGTCCGGATAGAGTTCTACTCCAACTGGGGTTCTTCAGAGAAAAATTGTAAACATTCTTAATTAATCATAAAACGTGCAAAAATTATACAAATTCCAATTTTTAGGTGAAAATGCATAAAATTATGAAATTGAATGAATAATGATGCATTTAACCTAATTAAGTCCCTAATCCAATCTAAAATGATGCCTAAATCATGTAAATTTATGGATGTAATACAGATGATATAGTATTGGTAGATGAATCAAGAAATCATAGAAATGCAAAATTCGAGAGATGGCAGGGGGCATTAGAATTTCAAAGCTTTAAAATAAGTGATACAAAGATAGAATGTATGGACTGCAACTTCAATGGACATATACAAAGTGTTGAAACCACTGTCAAAATTAAAACCCATAAGTTACCACGTAGAGATTCTTTTCGGTACCTAAGCTCAATGATTAGTAAGGATGGGGAGATTGACAAAGATGTAGAGAATAGGATAAAAGTTAGATGGCTGAAGTGGAGACTAGCTTCTAGAGTGCTTTGTGACAGACGAATGCCAACAAAATTGAAAGGTAAATTTTACATGACAGTGGTTGGACCAGTTATGATACATGGAGTAGAATATTGGCTAATTAAGAAGACGCATATACATAAGATAGATGTAGTGGAGATGAGAATGCTTAGGTGGATGTGTGGTAAAACTAGGAAAGATAAAATTAGAAATGAGCGCTTTTGAGAGCATTTAGGGATAGCATCAATAGGGGATAAAATTAAAGAAATCCGTTTAAGATGGTTTAGGCATGTTGAGCGTAGGTTAGTAATAGCACTGGTGAAAAAACGTTTGGCTATATAGGTGGATAGCCCATCAAGAGGTAGGGGAGGGTCAAAGAAAATATTGATGGAGGTCATTGAATCCGATTTGAAGAAGTTTAACTTATCTAAAAATTTGGCTCAAAATAGAACAGAATGAAGAAACATAATTCATGTAGCCAACCCTAGCATAGTTGGGATAAGGCTTTGGTAGTGATGATGATAATGATGATGATTCTCCTATTTGTTTCTCTTTGTTAAAAAAAAACCATTTTCACAACCAGCCTTGTTTATGACTTTGCGTCACTATATTTTCTTATCTTTTTTGTTTTTGTGCCATTCTCTTCTCTATCCAAGAACCCACTTTTGAATCTAGCATATTTCAAACTCTCAAGTGAATCAGTAGTTGTGCCCATTTACTACTATCTTATTCCTCTAAACAAACAGCCTGGTCCTTCCTCTTATACCTACCTCTTTGTTATACTCCTCAGGCCTCAACTCCAAAAAGGAATTAATCTTTAGTGGCCCCAGCCCATGTGCTAGCAGTTATTCAACTAAACACAAGTATTAAATACTTGAAGTCAAGCAAACCCATTTAGTTCACCACCACAGGCCCACCTAATATTTGTAACACTCTGGCCCAGCTTAATCCAGTTTAGCAACTAATTAATGTGTTTTTGGATATATTTCTCGAGAATTAGTTTTATACTTGTTGTTTTGTCATTCTGAGTTTCGTTTAGCATCACGGATCGGTAGTTAGGTTAAGTTTAACCTGGAATAGGTAGAGGTGAGCCCTTTCTCGTAATTTTAGATTTTGTAACCTTTTGTCGTTCATACATTATCTTGGTGTCAACACATGTATCTCGTCAAGCTCGTTGACTTCCGTAACTGACTCGCGGGCAAACGACTTTGTTTGTTTTTGTTGGCTCATTGTTTGACTCCAACTATAATTATCGGGAACATTTGGACTTCCTTGTAAATTTTGCCATCCTTATCTTATATAAAGAAGTCATGCACGACTTCCTCTCCATTTCCTCTCTATCTTCAACGTCTTTTTCTTTCTCTGTTCTCTGCTTTTCATTTCTTCCTTTCCTTTTTCTTCTTCCTCATGATCAAAGATAAGGGGAAATTCTTGGGCACCCAGTTAACTCGTCATCACCTTGTGGGTTCGACGGTAGAGTTGGGTTCTTTTTCTTCTCTGCTCAAAGTCTCTCCAGTTTACTGCACTCTTCTTCGACTTATTCTTCCCTTCGTTGACGAGATCCTCGCACCACCTTCATGGTTCATCTAAGGTAAGAAATTGAGTCATGGTATCCGTTATGAGTCTAGAATGTGATTGCACTGTATGCACACCTTTCCTTCTCACTCCTGGCATGCATGGTGTTAGGACTGCATACCAAGGTCACTTTCGGCCAAAGGACAACTAATTTATGGAAAAAGCTCAATTGAGGCAAGTATAAGCACATGTTGGTACACGGTGATTGTTATTAGCCTCCTTTCATCTCACAAGTGTGTTGTGACTTACAGCCCTTCTGTCTTAGCTTTACACTTGTTGTCTTTGTGGTGCACATGATTCAATTTCAGTTGTTCTGTAACAAAGTTTTGTTACCCGACCGATTGGGTATAGTGCCTGACCGATCGGACCCCTTTTAGAACTAAAATCCGACCGATCGGGCTTCAGGACAGACCGGTCGGCCCTGAAGCACTTTGCTCTGGGAGATTCAGTTTCCGACTGAATCCTCTTCTTGCTCATTCTTGTTCTCCTGCTTTTGAACATTAAAAGGACCCTTTTTAGAATACACTCCCGGTCTCTCTGCTCTTTAATTAATTGGAGGAAAAGATAGGGTTAATGATGAGATCTTATAGGGCCTTCATATGGATTTCTCAACCTCTTAATTTGCCCAATGTATTACTTTAATAGCATGAATGGTTTTGAGGGCTGTGACTCATTCATATGTGTTGTCCAGTTGCTAAGTGTCTTCCCATGGGTGTTGGTTTAAGGGACTTCGATACACATTTCTCGAGACATTGCAACGCCAATAGGACAGACAGCTGTGTAACGAACAACTTAAAACTACATCATCATGTACGGTTAGAAACAATGGACAATTAGCTTAGGGTTAGCTAGTAAACAATCATGATTCCCTGAAATAACTTCACTTGCATTGCATGTTGATTTCGGCTATTGCCCTCCATTCATGATTATTGTTTCAACTTGCATTTGTATTGGTCCGCATATGTCTTGAAAGATACAGGTATTGACTTAAATGTGATATGATGTGATACATGTATTGTACAGCTTAAATGTGACTTGAATTGACGTGTATTGTATAACATGATTGACACGGTCTGGCTCTACTCAGCCTCAGCCTCAAGATACCTGACGGGGTTGACTTTGGTGTAGCCTGCTTGTTGCCGCTGCAGTGTGCTCCTGTCCTGGGACTTCTAAACCCCGGGAACCAGAGACTCATTCATACCCTAGCCCGGTCGATGGTGTTCTCACCGCCTGTTCTCGATAGGGACAATATGGCAAATGTAGTAGCCACCTAGCATAGTATATCTGTTCTATGATTCTTCGAGCATGTTTTATTCATATATGCAAGACTTGCCTAGTATACTAACGTGAAACTCTATGCATTATTACATGTTAATTACTTGTTAATCAAACTGATAGATACAACGCATGTTACCTTATTGTTTGCCTATGCTTTGCTGAATCATTTTATTCATTAGTTGTTCTTGATGTTGTAAGCTCAGAGCCTCTGTGACCCCTTGTTGGTCAGCAAAACTCCAGAAGAGACCCTAGAAGCCCCGTCAGGGCTAGAGGAGTGGATGTGATCACTCCATTATAGAGCACCATGGTATGATACACTTCTTCTAGGATTTTTTTTGGATGTCTCATGTGTTTGTTTTAGAGTTATTCAACTCCTTGCATTTTGGTGTCTTGGCTTTTTGAAACTGTTCAGCACTCTTGTACAGGCAGTGTTTCTTCTGCTGTATATCTTGGAATTATATTTTCTTGTCTTTGCTCGTGTCTCCTCTTCTTTTCCATACAACGATACTCATAGCTTTCGTGTACACTGTGTTTGTACGTGTGAGTGTTCCCTTGTGCGTGTGCATTTAGACAGGACTTAAGTGTATATACACAGGAGTACGTATATTACTGGTTAGTTTTAAACTTAACCCTCGATTTTCTGGGCTCAGGTTGTGATAATATTCATGATTAAATTAAGCCAATTCTGGCCCATCGGTTCAATCTAGTAATATGGGTCCAATTCAAAAGCATGTTAAGCCAAAGCTTGTCTAAGCTTGAAAAACCTCAGGCCTGAGCCCTTTGATGCAACCTACTAGTCACACTACCTAGGGCCTACTTGCACTATTTAATAATTTGGGCTCAAACCACGTGTCTCAATGCATCAAACTCAACCTTTACAACCAAACCTATTAATTACACACGAACCCGAATCCTAATTATTGGTTACCTATCATGACTAGGGACCCACACCGAGATTCCAGAACATCCAGGTCATGACAAGTTAGATCAGGTGGTCTCCGTGAATCCAGGTAAGTAACCTTACTATGATCCTCTAGTATTAGAGTTTTCTAACCTTGGCTTCCAATATGTTAAATTGATATGAAATCCTTCTGTTCATGCGGGGCTTAGTCCAAGCATCTTAACTTATATAGGACCATTGATTTTATTGATATGATTTTACCTTTATTAATTAATTTGTATACTCATCAATGATCTAACTTTTGAGTATCAAACTCATTCCATGTTCATTTGATGCAACTATGAGGCATATACATTTTTATATGATCCCTTGCTGAGAATATTTATATCATGTCCTATTTTATGGTTGGAACTCACTGATATATTGTGTTTCCATTGATGATATAAAAATGTTCAATACTATATTATGATATGGGAATTAAATTAGAAGATAAGTCCCCTTGAATGTCATCCTTGACTTCTAGCGTGAGGATGCTCACACGCGGAATCTAGCCCTCTTTATGGGTATGACATTGGGGCCTGAAAACTCCTTTGTGCATAATAACTAGACTACAGCTAGTCCTTTATGACTTCGGGCCTTTATATGTGTGATTATGTCTTCGGGCTCTTATATGTGTATTGTGGCTGAGGATATGCCTTTTTTTAGATTAGATCATGCGATCTTTATTTTATTGCCAATAGACATAAATTATTGCAAAATTCTTTATGTTACTATTATCTTGTTAATATTTCTTAACATCTTATTTTTATTGGATTATCCTTGAATTGATCATATTTGTTCATCGTACCCAGATTGCTATCATTTGATTGAACAATCGTTTGCTATAGTTCTATAGTTTGTTTACTTGTGGAGTTTTATACTCATATGTGTTTGTTTCTCTTTTCAAACATTGAGGTCTATTCTATCAATAATAAAGAACCACTACAACAATTAACAATTTTAGCTACGAATAATTTCGTCGAGAAAATTATGAAAACGTCGGCCAAAAATTTTGCCGATGACATATAAAACGTCGGAAATAAAACGTCAGCGAAAATCTTCACCGATGTAAAAAAATTTCGTCGTGGAAAACAATTTTCACCGACGTTAAAATTCGACATTTACTGATGTAATATAACGTCGGTGACTATTATTACTGACGAAAAAAATTATTGTCGTTGAAAATCAAAATTTGACCGACGTTAAAATATGACATTTACCGACGTAATTAACGTTGGCAAAAATTATTACCGACAAACAAATTTTCGTCGTAGAAAATACTTTTCACCGACGTTATAAAATTAACATTTACCGACGTATTTAACGTCGGAAAAAATTATTACTGCGTCGAAATTAATGCTTACCGACGTTAAAAAAGACATTTACTGACGATACATGACATCAGAAAAAAATTATTTAATTTAATTGTAATTTTAAGTAAATATTTTGCCGACGTTTCTTTAATGTCGGAGAAAATTTTAACATAGAAATTACCGACGTTTTGTAACGTCGCTAAGTAATAACGATTTTAATTAACATTTATTTAGGACGTTTGAATATCATTATAATATAAATTTTACGTTGCCCAACGATAATTTAACGCCAGTAAGTAATTTTAATTATTTTCAAATTTAATTTACAGTTACCGACGTTCTAGAGACATTGCAGAAAACAGGAAAATTTTAAAATTGAGATTTACTGACGTTAATTGCTTGTCGGTAAAGTAATCTGAATTTTTTTAAATTTTTGTTTTTGTTTTACCGACGTTTTATAATGTCGGTAAATTCAACTTTCATTTTAGTTTTTCTTTTCTCCATTTTTATCGACGACGCAGAAAACATCGGTAAGGTAATCATATGTCAAAACTTATTTTATTTTTGCCGACGATAGAAAACATTGGTAATTATATATATTTTAAAAAATAGAAATTAAAATTGACTTTTGCCGACTTTTTAAAACGTCGGCAAAAGTGTTTTTTCATCGGCAATAATTTGATTTTTTTTATAATATCCTTACTGTTTTTTCATTATAATCTTCCAATAAACCTGTTTATACTTGTATCAAATATAAAGCTATTCATGCACCTTTATTTAACAAAAAGAAATCCATCCATACAAGAATTACTAAATAAACAAACAAACATCATCATTTCTCATCAAATCATACATCTTATTTAGCAAATATTGCAATAATACAGTCCCATATAAATATCCAATATACAAATACAGATAGACTAAATTGAAAAAAAAAAAACTCCTCCATGTCTGCAACCGAACAGAACCGAATTCATTCATCAATCTGTAATGACAAAAATAACATTAGAACATTTTTAATGAATTAAAAAATTACAAATGTAACATCATTGAATACAATAAAATGAGAGATAAATGATATTAGATAAGGGCATGGAAATGGATACCTTTTGACCTTTTTTATTTTTTATAAAAGAAAATGAACTCCACCAGGAGATTTCTTTGACCTATCATGCTCTTTGATTCTAAAACCTTTTCTTTGGCTATATCTTCACTTTAAGCACAAAAGTGGCCACATGGTTGTAGGAGTTGATCATTGGCCCCACCAAATAGAAGGTGGGGTTAAAATAAGAGTACTTTTAACCATTTGAGTTCACACACTCTTTGTTTACATGTGTGATAATGTAAAAGTAAAGTACATATCACAATAATGGTAAATGTGAGATGAAGCATGTAAAGTAATGCTTGTGTTCGTCTTGTTTAATCTACTTGTTCTTTGAATAGTTTGGCCAATAGGATCCATTGTGCAAGATTTTATCGGAAGTTTTCTTGGCTGAAAAATGGCCACCACATGTGTGTAACAAAAAGAAATGGAACTATTTCATTATCATGCACACATCTTCTAATGATCTAGTCTTGGCAGTATTTGAAATGATATGGTTCATCCTAGAAAAACTGTTGGACCTCAGTAAAGAATTTTTTATTTTGTTTTGTCCAATGATCTCGCATTGTGCCTGTAACAACATAGTTGGCAATATTGGCATACTAGGGTGACTAGGTAATTGTGTTCATCAAGGAAAGTGTCCTTTATGGGCGTATGCTCTAACAAGTCAAAAGGGGTAAGCTTTGATAGATGATCTACCACTACATTTTCTACTCCTTTCTTATCACGTAATTCTAAGTCAAATTCCTTGAGTAGAAGGATACATTGGATTAGTCGTGGTTTACCATCCTTCTTGGAAAAGAGGGTACGTAAGCGTAGAATGATCAATAAATACAACTGTGTGGGACCTTATCAAGTAGCCAAAAGTTCATTTTTTTAGTTGTAGAATAATTGATCTGTATACTATTCAAGGTCGTACTTACATAGTATATTACACAAGGCTTCCTGTCCTTGCGGTGCCCTAACACAGCCCAACCGCATAATCATTGGCATCAAATATGATTTTGAAGGGCAGGCTCCAATCAGGTGGTTGCATAATTAGAGCAGAAGTCAACATGCCCTTTGACTTGCGAAAGGCCTATTTACATGCATCATTCCTTTTGAATTTTGCATCCTTTGATAGAAGGTTGCATGGAGGTCTAGATGTGGCCTTCTTGTCCTGAATGAACCTTCTTTAAAAACATGCATGCCCTAAGAACAAAGGTGGCAAAACATGACCCGACCTTAACACAAAGAGAATCGCTCCAATTTTAGCTTCCTTTTATGAGCACATCTTAAGTCCCTTGTTGGCACTAGCACTCGCAATGAGTACCATGAAGAATCATTACAAAATCAAAGGTTGACATACCATTTCCTTCTAAAAGTTTTGCATCTAACCTAATTAGGGTCATCATCATTATCACCACTCATTCTACAAGCAATCATGTTTACCTCTTTAATTGGAAAGACCACCTACCTTTCCTTCATAGAATTGCACACCTGTTCCCACACATCTAAATGATAATGACGCTTCCTTCCATTTCAAATGAAGTTTCCTTGGATTCTTTGCATTCAATCCCCCATGGGGAAACAGGGGAACAAGATATTAATGATGATGGGGAATTTTAGCCAAATCCCCTAGCCATTGACATATTTGACATGTAAATTCTACTACTTGACATACTTGCCATTATAGCCATTTTAATATTTCAAGAGAATATTATACTAATCAAGGGGTCGCATCATGCCCTGCAGTAGCTGTGCCATCACCAGCAGAACTGGTCCCTCTAGAGATGTTGAGGCAGATTGTTGGATCTATCCCTACCGCAGCTGCCAGCTGTTGAACGAGGGCCTCAAGTGCAGCTATCCTCCTGTCCTACTCAGCCTGCCACCTGTCTTGCTCAGCCTGCCTCCTAGCCTGCTCAGCTAGCTGCTCGCGCATGGCGATCACCTCAAGATGCTGTGCTCGAGACTGTGTGGAAGATGAAAAGGTCCTCGTGCATATGCCATACCCATTCAAATAACCCCACCTCTTCCCAAGCACATCAACAACAATTTGTTCCTCATTCATCGGAGCTGTGACAGAGGGCTGCGACTGCTCCTCAGGCCGCTGCACCAAGGCCTCTTGCCATTCAAATCAATAAGGGATTTAGAATGCTTCTAACATAATTATGATAAAAGTTGAATCGAAGAGCAAACATACATATCTCTGTTGAGCCACGTCATTTACCCATGAATTACTCGTTTGCTTATAATAGGTGTCGTGGAAAAACTGAGTAATAGGAGGCGCCTGACCGGCATTCTATGCCATCTGTCATTTGAAATTAACTTGTATTAGAAATGAACCTACATATTGATAAATTAATAAACTTAATCAAGTTTGCTCATATGAATATAATTAGTACCATCAGAGACATCTTCGATGCAAATGACCTGGAGCCACTAGTATGATTGTATGGCAGTTTGGCTCGACTTTCTTGAGCCTTCTTCGACTTCGCCTACATAGAAGAGTAATAATACAATAGATCTTTTTCATTGAATCATACCTAATAAAATTTCATTGAAATATAATTAACTGTTGTAGACAACATCCAAAGTGTTACCCTCCACTATGGTGATTCCCAATATTGCGAGATCATCAACTGCCAGTCGGCTGGATCATAGCCATCCGCCGGGTGGTCTTGGGGTCGGGGAACTCCCTGCTCCAACAGCTCGAGATAATGGCTATGCAACTCATATTTCCAACTCCTGTACCAAATCCCACACTGGCGGTCAATATCCGCCCTAAGCTGCATATCACCCTCGTAGTCTCCAATATCAAATACTTGTTACAATTAAGAGAGAACCATATAACGATTAGTAATAATAAAATATAATCCATGCCTTCTAATGACGAGTACAACTATGATCAATTTGGTTGATAATTCTCGTTATAGTTTACCTGAACTAATCCAATGACCGCAAGCTTGATCCCACTATCAAGCTTCTTGCAGCCATGAGGTCGGACTGGGGCCATCTCTCTAATGGCTAACCCAAGATGGTTAACTAATGATGGTGCATGTTCCCCCTCTGGCCTATGACTCGAGCTCGGTATTGGAATTGGGATGTTATGACCCAACTTTTTCCTCAACTTTGCCGCATTTTTCCCTCGCATAACTCCCCTTACATGGCTCCGAACCTCCGAGACTGGGGCTGATGCTGTTAAGATGACAGTGTTAAATGAGTTAGTAAATAGAAAACATTAAATTAAAGTGAATCCAAGATCTTAAGAGGTCATAATTTTCTCACCAACACTACTAGCAAGTGTATGAGGACTCGGCGGAGTCTGGGATGGTGGAGATACCCTCGGCAATGGCTGTGTGGTAGGAGGCTGGGTCAATCAGGGCTGTGTGGTAGATGGTTGCAACAGTACATCCTATGTAGTCAGTGGCTGTATCGGCAATTAAGGCTGTGTCGCAGCCTCAGGTGTGCTCTCTGCACGAGCTAACCCAAGTGCAGCTGTGATACTCCGAGCACGCCTAACCCTCTTATGCCGAGGCATATCTGCAACCTAACTTAGAGCCAAGTAACAAGGAAAATAAATATTTATTAGCCCAAATCAATAATATTAATAAATTAAATGTCAACAATTTACATTCCATGGAAATGAAAATCATTTTAGCATGGGTGTCACTATCAAAAACTAATATTTTAACGCGCATGTCATAGACATTCACATAAAGATTACCTCATCCGATTTTGACAAAAACGTCTCGTCATCTACGTTATCATCTTATGGGGGACTGTAGTTCTCGTCGTTATCATTCCCACTAACCATTTTCTTTCTATTCCCGTTTGTCCCTTTAGCCAAACCAAATATAATTGAATGCTTGTATGTGACGGGACAGCTTTCCTGGTTTGACCCATTTTTCCCTCCGTTTGCCATCGTTTGCAACTATAATATATATAATCATTACATGTGCAAAACTTGAATCACACATTACATGTCATATTCCATGTCAAAGTAAGACTGACTAAGTACATCATTGTCTTCTTCATCTTCATACTCCACCAGTGTTTCATCCTGGTCTTGGCCCTTCTCGTCTTTTGACTCATCACTGAGAACAATCTCAGGATCTATATCATCCCTAGAGTATTGGACATTAGTACCATCAATGAGGATTGGGACAACATATTTTGTTTGGTCATGCTGAAATGCATCATTACACGCATCATCATCATTATCATCATCCAGCTTAGCAGGTACATCCCATACTCCCTGAGGCTTGACCCATTCTACAACTCTCCAATTTTTTCCTCTAATGGTGTCATTGACGTAGAAGACTTGTGTCACCTAACTTGGTAGTACAAATGGATCATCCTTACACCAACGACCCGTTATATCAATGCTTGTAACATGTTCTTCAATATTTATCTTGTGCTTGGTGCTAGTGTTGTACCATTCACATTCAAATAAAACCACTTTACCCCCGTGCAAATAGAACAACTCCCAGATTTTGTGGATGTATCCATAATAGTCATGTTTCTCTCCTTCGTATTCTCCATTCACAACCAAGCCACTACTCTGACTTCTACGACAATTCTCACGGTCTTTCGTGTGATATCAGACACTATTGCTATCACACCCTTGAAATAGATTCACTAGTGATCTAGGCCCATTTGCTAATGACCAAATCTCCTCAATAGCTTCAGGTGACCACTAGTTTGTAATTGGTTCATCTACATAAGCACATTAAGACAAATGTATTATGCTCATGTCATTTGAAGTGTAATCCAATAATATATAGCAATTAAAATGATAATATTTTATATGTCTTGCATGTTGTTTGAACCATTTGGCAAATTCTTTTTACTGTACACGCCCGATTCCACTGCGCTGATTTTGTACTAAATTCTTGTGGACCCTACTCAAGGCAGCTTTTAGTGAATAATTAAAAGTAGAGAATAAATCAAACAGTTAACAAGCAATGCATAAATATAGCTAGATTGAAACACTTACTATAGATACGGCTCCACCTCAGGGGTATTATTCAACACAAACCAATGAGCAATGTCACGCCCTTCTTGCGAAGGATCATGTGCCCTTGCCATCAGTCCGATTGGACGGACAGTTTGTCTAAATACTGACATCCCCGGGCCACGTTTGCCACCATCATCATAGCATTCAACTCGATCAATCTGCCTTAAATACATTGAACAAAAAGTAAGACACTCTTTGACAATGTAAGCCTCGGCGATCAAACCTTCTGGCCGAGCTCGATTGCGAACATACCCTTTTAGGGTCTTCAGAAACCTTTAAACAACCAATGATATCATTTACGATTTTTAATGCAAGGCAATTGCAATAATAAATGAACAATTAATCAATGGTCATTAACTATTACCTTTCTATCGAATACATCTACCGATATTGTTCCGGTCCACTAAGCATGGCCTCGCGGGGTAAGTGAACCGATAGATGAACCATTACATCAAAGAAAGCAGGAGGAAAAATCCTCTCCAACTTGCACAATATTAAAACTATATGCTCCTCCAATTTTTTCAAATCATCGTGTCTCTGTGTTTTCGAGTAGAGGTTTTGGAAAAAAGAGGCTAACTCAAACAATGTTGTACAAATATCCATAATCAGAAAGCCATGCATACCAATAAGAAGGATGCGTTGGATAAGGATATGGCAATCATGGCTCTTTAAACTAGATAAATTACCATTTTTTGAGGTTACACACCTCGAGAGTTTTGCCGCATAGCCGTCTGGATATTTGATCGACTTCAAGAATTCATAAAAGGCATCACTCTGTTTTGATTCCAAAGTGTAAGAGGCATGCGGCTTCAAGCTAGATCCATCGCACCTCTCTACTAGATGCAACTCTAGCCTAATGCCCATATTTTTCAAATCCTTACACGCTTTCTCCATATCCTTGGTTTTGCCCTTTATGCCCAAAATTGTTCCAACCAAAGCTACACAAATATTCTTCTCAATGTGCATAGGATCAAGGTTGTGCTGAAGTTTTTTGCACTTCCAGTAGGGCCATTCATATAGGATGCTTTTCTTTGTCCAATTCAGTTCTCCAGAGTCACGCGGTCTTTTCTTATTCTTGCCAAAGTAGACCGGCGCTAGTTCTTTTAGCTGGTCTAATACCTTTTGCACCAGTAGATCCAAATAATTTTTTTCATACTCAGGCTGACTGTTAAAGGCCTTGCTTCTACGCCATTGGTGGTTCAGTTCTAAGTATTTTCGATGGCCAATATACCCAATCTTATCTTTCAACTTCACCCCCAAAGATTTGTCGTTACATGAAGGGCAAGCGTTATATCCTTTTGTGCTCCACCCAAACAAGTTGCCAAATGCAGGAAAGTCATTTATAGTCCACATCACAGCCGCATGCATCTGAAAGGTCTATTTAGTGGAGGCATTAAAAGTGGACACCATTATCCCACAAGTCCTTCAACTCATCAACCAAGGGCCTCAGATATACATCGATATCATTTCCCGATGAGCTTGGTCCACGAATAAGTAATAACATCATAAAAAATGGCTCCTTCATGCACATCCATGGTGGCAAATTATAAGGTATAAGTATGACAGGCCACATGCTATAAGAGGTGATCAAGTTACCAAAAGGGTTGAATCCATCGGTAGCTAACCTTAGCTTCACATTACGTGTCTCTCGAGCAAACTCTGGAGATTTCTTATCAAATTCTTTCCATTCCACGGAGTCAACCGGATGCCTCGCTATCCCATCATCAACACGCTTCTCACTGTGCCATCTCATATCTGTGGCTGTCTTCCTTGACCTGCGCAACCTCGGTGTTAATGGGAAGTAACGGATCACCATATGAGGGATCTTCTTTCGTTTGCCATCATTGACCTTGTACCTAGGCTCTTGACATTCTGGATATTTATCCAATTGAGCATTTTCTTTCCAATACAACACACAATCATGTTTGCAGGCATCTATGTTCTTATACCCCATGCCCAAGTCACGTAATAATTTCTTTGCCTCGTAAATTGAGGCTAGCACCACACGACCTTCGGGTAAAAAGTCCTTAAAAATTTGCAGGACCTTGTTAAATGACTTATTGCTACACCCACTTTCGACCTTCACATGCAATATCCTGATAACAAACGCCAACAGAGTATCTGAGCTCTTGCATCCTGAGTACAAGCCACGCTGGGAAGCTTGCAACAATCTTTCAAAATCTTGCACATCATCCCTCTCTTGAGTACCTTTCTGTAAGTAAGTTCCCCTATGATGGTCCTCTATCAACTCATCGTATTCATCCTGATTCTTTTCCGATTCATCCTCGCTCTCATCCGCATCATTGGGTTGAACTATAGGTTTCTCGTGAGCTATCCACCGTTGGTATGAGACCATCATTCCATAAATGTGCAAATGACTTCTCACGAGTCCATAGTCATGCCTCCGATGGTTACAACAATCATTACATGGGCACCTAATGACCGCTGCCCCATTCGAATTCACCTTTGCAAAATCAATAAATGAGTTCACTCCGGCAATGTCCTCCGTACTAAATCGGTTTTGATAGTGTAATATCCAACTCCTGTCCATATCTGACCTAATCACAAGCAATTAGAAATATTTAGAACAAAGCTCTCAATATGTACTATTAACCATGGTGTGATAATGTTTAGCATTATTGACAAAGGCTCTTCTTCGGACATTGAGCTCAACCAAAGAACCTAGTTTTTGGCCTCGGCTGTATCGTTTTCTTAAAGAATTTACCAAAACTAATTTTCCAAGAAAAAGGAAAGGAAAATTTTGGAAAACTAATACCCTTTCGGAGTTAATTAAAACATGTGAGCTTTTAGCATTTCATGCAAAATCCTAATTCCAATTTGGTTGGTAATCCATTTATGCATATGCCTACTAATTCTAAAAATGCAAACTAACCTATTCCAAGAAAGTTAGAAACAGAGAATGAACCAGGCACGAAAAGAAGGACCTGTCGAGCAATTTCAGTGGAGATCTCCCCCACAGACAAGAATGGTTATTTCACTCTCATTGTTTCCACAGTGGACTGATAACTCTTCTGTTGAGTGCATAAGTAGAGTCTTATTGCAATGAGGTTTCACAAATGAAGACCAGCACTTGGAAACTTTAGTAGAACATCTATTAATAGTTCATATTCCAACTGCTTGCATGTAAGAGGAAAATAACTTATGTTGAAACTTTCATGCCTCATGGGGAAGGAATTTGGTTAAGGAAAACTGAATGAATGAAAGGTAATTGACAAGCTATCATCATGCTAACCAAATAACACGTTTCTTCGTTCAGCTTCTTAGATGAAGAAAGGCAAAACTCCAACATCAGCATTTGACTATGGTGCAGGACAGATCAACCCATTGAAGGCTCTAAATCCTGGCTCTAAAGTTAGAAAATTCTCATATTCACAGTTCCATTACTTCTATGTTGACTCCAATAATTGTAAGGGTTTAAGAAAAAAAATAACCAGAAAAGCCTTACCTTGGTTGGCAGCAACAGTAGGGAGAGACCGAGAGAATAGAGAGCAGAAAGAGAGCAGGGAGCAGAGAGTAGAGAGCGACAGAGAGAGAGAGAGAGCAGATCAATGAGATCGACTGAGGGAGACAGAGCAGAGAGCGACAGAGAGAAAGAGCAGAGAGAGACCGAGAGAGGGAGAGATCAAAGAGAGACCGAGAGGCAGATCAAAGAGCAAAGAGCAGAGAGTAACAGTGACTGAGAGAGAGACCGAGAGAGGGTGAGATCGCCTGAAAGAGAGAGAGCAGAGAGCAGAGAGAGAGAAGACTGAAAGAGAGAGAGCAGAAAGAGACCGAGAGAGGGAGAGATTAGAGAGAGACCAAGAGAAGGAGAGATCAGAGAGAGACTGAGAGGCAAATCAAAAAGCAGAGAGCAGAGAGAAACAGTGACTGAGAGAGAGACCGAGAGAGGGTGAGATAGCCTGAGAGAGAGAGAGAGAACAGAGAGCAGAGAGAGAGCAGACTGAAAGAGAGAGAGAGAGAGCAGAGAGAGACCGAGAGAGGGAGAGATAAGAGAGAGACCGACAAATAGATCAGAGAGCAGAGAGCAGAGAGAAATAATGACTGAGAGAGAGACTGAGAGGGTGAAATCGACTGAGAGAGAAAGAGCAGAGAGGGACTGAGAGAGGGTGAGATCGACTGAGAGAGAGAGCAGAGAGCAGAGAGAAAGAGTGACAGAGAGAGACCGAGAGAGGGTAACAGACAGCGACTGAGAGAGAGACCGAGAGGGGTGAGATCAATTGGAGAGAGCGAGCGAGAGAGACCAAGAGAGGGAGAGATCGACTAAAAAGGAGAGAGCAGAGAGAGCCCAGTGACCAAGAGATCAGAGATTAGAGAGAGCAAGCGAGCCGGAGAGAGCGAGCGAGCGAGTCAGAGAGAGCAAGCGAGCCAGCGAGAGAACCCAGCGACCGGAGCAGATCGGGAGAGAAAGAACCCAGCAAGCCAGCGGAGAAAAGGAGCGAGCCAGCGGAGAATCCAACGACCAGATTGAGTAGATCGGAAAGAGAGAAACCAGTGAGCGATTGAGCAAAGGAAAAAGGGAAAGAGAGGGGCGCGAAAATAAAAAATTTCTGGATTATTACCGACGATATATTTTCATCGTCAAAACCAAATTTCGTCAGCAAAAAATTACTGACGTTTCTGTTTTACCAACGAAAAAATATGTCAGTCAAAATTATTTTTAAAAAAGCACTAAAAATATTTAATTTACCAACGCATAATTTTTTTTGGTGAAAATAACTTTTAACGATGTTTCTAATAAACGTCGAAAAAATTTACATTTAGCGATGTTTCCGAATAAATCGTCGCTAAAAATTCGTTATTTATCGGCGAAAATTTTTACAGGCGAAAAAAAATTTTCGCCGGCAAAAGTTAGTGTTTTACCGACATTTTTGGTAAAATGTTGGTAAAACTTATTTTTACTAATGGAAATAATTTTTTGTCGGTAAAAAGTAACCTTTAGCGACGAAATTTTGAAAACGTCGGTAATGAACATCACCAAAACTACAAATTGTTGTAGTAAACTTTAGCTTATTTGTGGGAAATTGGCGAATCTTGAGAACCAAGTCATTAATTAGCTCTTTAGTGTTTATTTGGTTTTATTATGTAGTTGGACTATGTCATATTTTTTGAATGTTTCATTTTTTTGAGAGCATTGGTATTAGACATTGTTGTTTATCTTTTGTTAATGACTTAACTATTGATGTTTTGACCTAATCTAGTTGACTCTGAATCTTCCCAATTAATGATTCAATTAAATGAATAATTTATATTATGAAATGTCAAACCGTAACCCCATGAACTATAAGGTTCCCAAGAACCTTGGAATTTAGGGCGTAACATATCTGATAAAGAACTCAAAAGTAACAAAGTTTGCATCTTATCATCAAGGACCATCTTTATTGTGGCTAATTGATTGACCACACCTTGGAACTCATTGATATGATCTTCGATCTGACTATCGTTCTTGAATTTTAAATTTACAGGCTTTCTGATAAAAAAGGTTTTGTTCACTGTAGTCTTTTTATCATACCTGGCTTCTAGCTTTTTCTAAAGGGTATGTGCATTTGTTGCATTAGACACGTGGTGAAATATACTGTTATCAACTTATTATTTATTGTGACTAATCGCCTTTATATGCATCTCGTTCCATTCTGCTTCTTTCATATCTTTTTGATCGGGCACTATCCTCCTCAATGGGATCATAGAGGTCTTTGTAAAAGAGAATATCTTCCATATTTGGTTTCCAGATCAACCAATTGAAATGGTTGAGCTTAACTATAGAAGTGTTTACAGTATTGCTCTCTATCTTAATTAAATTAAGCAACAGGAAAAAATAAACAACTAACACTAACCTTAACTCCTGAACCACATTATAGATCTCATCACCACGAGTATGCTGGAAGAAATGGATCTAAAATCCGACCCTGGATGGCTCCGATATTGCAGAAACAATCTTCTACGATCCGATTGGTCAAAATCTCCCATTAACCGTCAAACAATCAATCTTTCTCCACAAATGCGTAGATCTGCTCGAAACGAGTCTGTACGCATAAATAGATCTCAGATCGGATGTTGGATGATCAATATATTGTAGAAACAAATTTCCGCCGTCAATCTAGTCAAATCTATTTTGACCGTACAACTCCCTGACGTGGCTGATGTTAGCACTATGCTGCTGTGGGCTAAACTTGGTGCAGACGAGTTTAGCTCAACCTGACCTGAACCGAAACAGAACCTCTTATCTGGCTGGGCTTGACTTGATGGGTTAGGTGAAACCCAACCTGAGTTGTAACTGGCCAAGAGGACCATTTTCTTCCTTTTCAATCTCTGTTCTGCCAGAGACAGGAGAAGGGCTCAAACTTCCTTCTTTCACAACATGAGAGGCCGGGAGCCTCTCTTTCTTTTCTGGTGACGGTACTGCAGACGGCGACGACCGGCATCAGTGCAGCGCACAAGGCAGCTGTAAGAACCCTTGTGAGTGTGCAGCGTCTGCACAAGGCGGGAAGGGGCCTAGAGGCTTTGGAGATTGCAGTGGACTCTCTTTGCAAGCAAGATTAACAGAGATAACAGAATCCTCTATTCTTTTTTGTTTGGCAATGTAAGAACCTAATTTATCTCTTCTTCGACTTTTTCAAATTTGTGGCCCAGCAAAGATGATAGCTGATCTTTACTTCCTTGGCAATGGAGATTGCAGAAAACTGGACTCCAATGGAAATTCGATCTGTCAATCTTCGCAGCACACAAACCCAAGCCCTATGAGACCCTAGCCCAGCTTTGATACCACTTGTTGTAGATATGACACCACTGTTGTGCGCGTGTGTGCGTGAGCAACCAAGATCAACAATCAACCACACAAGAAGACAAGAGATTCACATGGTTCGGCAAAGATTCTTCATCCACGGGAAAATAATTTCTATTAGGTTCTCCTCCAATCTATGAATCCACATAATTAGAATTTCAACATATGTTTAGGGTGATAGATTACTTCAGTATATATAATCATCACTTCTTATCCCCCAAAACTCTATTTTTAGACAAAGGAAAATCCTAATCCTATTAAGAGACTATTGTTTAACAAACAAAAAATTCCTAATATAAATTAGGAAAACTATTGAAGACACGAACCTACTTGGTCTGGACCCACTTGGCCACACAATTTAGGCGAACAAGCTTATAAAAGACAATTATGACTACTATATGCGCCCACATGCCCACAAACATGCTAGGCCTAGGTATGCCTCAGCTAGGCACAACCTCAGTCATAAAGAGTTCGGATCCTCCATCCAGGCTATTACATGCATGATGATCATATATTAGTTTATGAAACTCTGTTGTAGGTCCCATGTAGAGATCATCCAGATCATTCAAGGTGAAACTCACAACACATACACTCTAGGGGTGTCAAAAGTGTCGTGTCGTGCCAACATGGCGCGACCAACCTTGGCCATTGCCGTGCTAAGGCCTAGGCCATGCCAAACGTGTCGTGCCTCCGTGCAGTCCTTTTAATGTTTCGTGCTTCCATTTTTTTAGGGTTTTATAGTAAAAGTTTCTTTAAAATATATACAAAGGAGAGCATGATGCACATATTTAAATGGTTTCAGTCAAACTTGACATACTCGACTAAGAAGAGATTCAGTTTTATTTGAAGTTTTTTTTTAATAAGATTGCCTTTAAAAATTTTTATAATTTCCTAGATAATAAAATATAAAAAGAAAAATATCATATTTTATATTTATACTAAAATATATATGGGAAATAATCTTATAAGAACTAGTTCTTATCATTTTTTTTTGTGAGAACTCTAGGTAGTGCTTATCTATCACGTAATCCAAAGCTTGTACTACATAGGGACCCCCTTAATAGTCACACGCCCTAAATTTTGGTCAAATCCGAATTTATAGGACCGTAGGATTGATGTGCACCAATCTAAATAGATTGAATTTGTGCCTCACGGATGAAAGGCTTAGGGACATGTGCTTGGGGCCAAACTTGATATTTGAGGAAATCCCACATAGATCTTTTCATCCCCCTGGTTCTATCCTAAATGAGACTCACTTGTAGGTCCTTTAAAATGTTCTCACGATAGGTACATAAGAAAAGTTCTTACAAGATCAAAGTGATATATATATAGAAAGAGATAGATAAAACAGGCTGTTAAATGTTGAACAGATCATACCGTATCGAGCCATGCTTGCATAGCCATGCTGTGCCGAGCCACCAGCTAAGAAAACCATACCACGGGCTAAGAAAGCTTGGCGTAGAGCCGTATTGTGTCGTGCCGTGCCACTTGCCCATTTGACACCTCTCTATCTATCCCACCCTCAACTATATATAGAGATGTAACTCATGACATGCCATGCCGTCCACTGGCAGGGCTCAGCCCAGCACGGCCCACTGGCATGGCTCGTTCGTGCCGTGTCGGCTCGTCGTGCTACCCTTCTAATATTCCATGCTTCTATTTTTTTAGGATCTTAAGTTAAAAAATTTAAAAGATATATACATAGAAGAAAATGACGCATAATTTAAATGGTTTGAGAAAATTTAACCTACTCTATTAAAAAAATCTATTTGAATTTATTTTATTAAAGGTTTTTTTTATAGAATTATCTTTAACACTTTTGTGGTTTTTATAGATAATAAAAAATAAAAAGAAAAAATCTACATTCTTTTATTTTTATACTAAAAAAAAGAAGATATAAATTAAACTCTTATAGGATAAAACAAGTGGTAGCTCGTGCCATGCCATATTGTGCAGGAGTTATGCCGTGCCGTGCCTAGAAACCACTGCCTAGCACGGCCGTGAGTCATTTTAATGTCTTTAGTCGACGTAAACGTTTAACCAATGTATGCAACAGATGAAAAACACGTGTTCGTGTTTATGGGCTGGATTGTCGTTGACGTGAGTGATGGGTTCCACCCACCAGATCCTATCTTTTAAGTCTCCCGTACGAGCACCTCGGTCGTACTACTTCTGCCGAGCTGTCCCATCAAACCGAACCGCCTTTTGAAGCATCCAACGACAACTGGGGGACAAGGTTGGCACATACCTGCTTGGAATCACATCTCAGAAGTGTCAAGGAACTTTCACTAATAAAGAAAACGGAGACTCATATATTATTCTTCTTCTGCTGCAAGCATCGTTCTTTCTTGGGACTTGGGACTTGAGACGGAACTCTCTGCGCGAGTGAGCTAGTCCACTCGAAATGGATGGACCGATTTCTTTCGGTGAATTAACAAGGTAATTTTCTAGAAGGAACAATGGGATCGAGTCGATCGATCACCCATAATGCCTAATAATTCTCCAAGGTCAAGTACGTTCTGTTTTTTCAACGCTACTTGTGCGCTAATGGGCCGGTCAAGCTGCAACGATAAAAAACTAACCAATCATCACCTCATAGGAAACCTCGATGTACCCATTTCTCTAAAGTTGCTAAAGTTACCTAGTGGAGATTTATATCAAGTCAGAACCGTTTCGGAAATGGCCCACCAACCACTTGCGTGTGAGACTGAGCTTCGCAAACGCTTCCTCCCCCAATAATTGAACATGAAGAGAGACCGAGAGTCAAAACTAATCCTTATGCTACTGAAATGTGGACCCAAAGTGGGGAGAAGGTAGGCAGTGGAAACAAGTTTCGGGGCCAGTCTCTTTACTAGTATCTTAGTTATCAACCATGTTAAGAGTTATAGGAGTTGATTGTGCAAAAACATATTTTCTACACGGTGATTTAACCTTATATTTACATTTTGAATGGAGATCATCTCTTCCATGCGTGCACTTGCCAAAATTGAGGATTTATTTGGATGCTGATGAAAATGATAAAAGAAAATAGCAAAGAAGCCGATTAAGTTCACCTAAAAATTGAATCAAATAGGCTTTTGGTGGCTTTAAATTGTTTGACAAAATCCACATGAATTTACAATTTAAATAGTTTTAAGATATTTGTCTCTTTCTCAAAAATTAAAAAAGCCTTTTCTAAAAAACAAAATAGACGTGAATGTTTAAAGCAAACTCACGCTTTTAATATTTGTGATGGCTATTTCCTTCTGCATTTCCAAATTTTATTTTTTTTAGACTTTTTCATTCCAATCACCTAAAATCTCAATCCCATTTTTTAACTAGCCGAGAAAAAGATTAAAAAATTGTCCAAAGTGAAGAGCTTTTGGAAAATTGAAGTTAACAGGGCCTTAATTTCTATCCTTTCTTTTTCTCTTTTTTTTTTAATTTTATGCAATAGGCCTTTCTTTTTATCAAAGGACAAGACCTGCAAAAGTGGAATTGGATGATATTTTTTATATGAAGATAAATAAACAAATAAATATTTTATTTATGGCTCGGATTGGTTTAAATTCGCAATAAAAGGCAAAATTCATCACTAAACCATTATTAACAGATTAAGATTTTTTCAATCTATCACCAAACCATTAATCAACAGGTCAGTTAAAAAACCTCAGATCAAATTGGTTTGAATCGGTTTTACGGATCGACAGATCTTTTGTACATCCCTCACTTTGAGAGTTTGAACAGAAATAACTAACTCATAATATTTGGAGTTTTTATTTAGTACATAGATTATTTTCTTTATCTTACATTTGAGAAAAATGAAATATAACATTCACAAGTTATTCAAATAAGTTGAATGGAGGTATAATCCTTGAAAGAGATATGCTTATGTAGACTTAAATACTTTTAAAATCTTCGTTTGTGGAAGGAGGGAGATGAATATCCATGAATGTTTATATTCATGGAAAGAAGAAGATGAAAAGGTATAGAGTTTTTCATGTTTTAAGGGTAATGGGGTTACTATTGGAATGCGCGGTAAAGTTTTAGTCCATGGTTTTCTTTCTGAAAATTTGTATTTGCTGGATATTCTTCATAATGAAATAAAGTCCACTTCTAATTATTCTGTGTGTGTGAATGTATGCATGAATGGTTTGGCAATGTTATGGCATTTGAGATTGGGCCACATTAATAAAAACAGAATCAGTAGAATGGTTAAAGATGGACTTTTACCAGACCTAGGTAAAATTGAGTATCCTATATATGAATCATGCATAAGTGGGAAGATGGTCTAGAAACCATTTCCAAAAGGAACTCGAAGTTCTGAAATATTAACCATAATTCATTCAGATATATGTGGACCATTGAATGTACACAATAGAACCGGAGAGGACTATTTCATTACATTCATTGATGATTACAGCAGATATGGGTATGTGTATCTCATTAAACATAAATATGAGGCATTAAAAATGTTCCAAACATATGTTGCTGAGGTCCAAAATCAAAAGGGCAAGAAAATAAAGAGAATTAGGTCTGATAGAGGGGGTGAATACACTTCCGAACTGTTTAAAGAATATTGTGCACGTGTGGGAATCATTCATGAATATTCAATCCCATATACCCCACAGCAAAATGGCATGGCCGAGAGGAGGAATATGACCTTAATGGATATGGTAAGGTTAATGATCAGCCATGCGAGTCTTCCGCTGTATTTGTGGGGAGAAGCATTAAATACTGCACAATATATTTTAAACAGAGTACCCTCTAAGAGTGTGCCCAAGACCCCATATGAGTTATGGACTGGTACCAAACCAAAATTAGAACATGTGAGAGTTTGGGGCTGCCCTGTACACGTCCTGCTACCACCACAGGAAAGGCATAAACTGCAAGCAAAAACGAAAAAAAATTGTTCTTTCGTTGGCTACCCATTACATTCTAAAGGATATCGTGTGTATGATCATGATAATAGGATAATCATGGAATGCCGAGATGTGTTTTTCCTTGAGGATCCGACGGTCAGTCCTAGAGTAAGACCATAGAGTGTGGAATTATATGAAATCTCTATGGGCAAGGGGGTTCAAGCAAGTGGGGGTTCCAACGAAGAGGACGTTGGACCTAGAATTCCTGGCCAGGGTCCACTTGAGGTGATTGAACAACCCGATGAGCCAGTTGGCAGACCGATTCGGGCGAGGAAACAACCAGTATATCTAGATGATTATTGCAGTTTATTAGAAACCGTGTAAGATTTGGATCCAACCTCCTACTCTCAAGCGGTCAAAGCGCAGGATGCGCAATGTTGGCTAGAGGCTATGAGAGAGGAGATGGAATCAATTGAAAAGAACCAAGTATGGCAATTGGTAGATCTACCTAAAGATCGGAAAGCCATTGGATGTAAATGGGTTCTTCGAAAGAAATTTAAAATGGATGGATCCTTGGATAAATATAAAGCACGGTTAATAGCTAAGGGATTCACACAAGTGGAAAGAATAGATTACGAGGAGACATTTTCTCCAGTTGTAAAGTTCCAATCCATACGAACCTTAGTAGCATTGGTAACATGTCGTAACCTTGAGTTGCACCAGATGGATGTAAAAATAGCATTCTTGAACGGCGAATTAGAAGAAGAAATTTATATGAAACAACCCGAGGGTTTTGTGATGCAAGGTCATGAGGACAAAGTGTACAAACTTAATAGGGCATTATATGGATTAAAACAGGCCTCAAGACAATGGTATAGAAAATTTCATCAGGCCATATGCGAAATAGGATTTATCCCTAATAGTGCAGACACATGTTTCTATATTAAACGCAGTGGAAGTAGTTATTTATATTTGTCATTATATGTGGATGACATTTTGATCGCCAGTAATAAATTGGAAGCCATAAATGAAATCAAACAATGGTTAAAGTCAAGATTCGAGATTAAAGACATGGGTGAGGCAGAGTATGTCCTTGGCATTGAAATAACCCGTGATCGTCCGAATAGGATATTGACTTTATCACAGATATCCTATTTGGAAGCTGTGTTGAAAAGGTTTGATATGGCTAACTGTAAACCAATTGATACTCCCATCTGCAGGAGCACAAAATTGTCAAGCGATCAAAAACCCACAAATGAGCAGGATAGGGAAATGATGAGATCAAAACCTTATGCTCAAATTGTGGGCAGCATCATGTATGCGATGCTGTGTATGAGACCAAATCTTGCATTCGCCATGGGTCTCGTAAGCAGATTCCTAAGTAACCCAGGATTACCGCATTGGTATGCAGTTAAGAGGATTCTGCGGTACATCAAAGGAACAGTGAATCTTCGGCTATGTTATCAAGGTGAAGTCCTGGAACTGCGCGGCTACTCAGATGCTGATTGGGCCGGTGATTTAGACCAGAGAAAGTCAACAAGTGGCTATGTGTTTACCCTCGGAGGAGGTGTAATTTCTTGGGGTAGCAAGAAACAGACCTTCACGGCTATGTCAACAGCCGAAGCAGAGTATATAGCTTGCAGTACAGCAGTCCAGGATGCTCTTTGGTTAAAATACTTCCTGTGTGATTTAGAGGTAATAATGAGAAGGAGCCTGTCCCAATGAGCATAGACAGTACGTCGGCCATTTCTATGGTGAATGAGCAAAGGATTAACAATCGATCAAAACATGTTGAAATAAAATATCACTTTGTTAGAGAGAAGGCTAAAAAGAATGATATAGAAATTTTCTATGTGCCTTCAGAAGAATTGATGGCTGATGCTCTCACCAAGGCTTTGCCTGCAGAGGTTTTTGCAAGGCATGTGATGCGTATGAGACTAAGAAATATTTGATGTACATGGCATTCGTGCCAAGTGGGAGATTGTAGGAAATCGTGTGGCCCGCATGCCACGGGTCCCACGTCAGATCAAGCAAGGCAGATGCCAACAGAGATGCAATCCCACTTTAGTGTAAGACTTGATCTGGGCCCCATAATAAGACTCCCAATAGGATTAGTGGATGTGGGCTTCTGGTGGAAGATGTCTCTAGTAAGTGTGACTCTTCGGGACTTGTCTATATAAGGATAAGGGAGCCCTAGGGTTTGGTAACATCATTATTCTCTCCATTCCCGTAGGAAAGATAAGAGGCGAAGAGATCCACGGAACTTCCCATCACCGGAACGCACATAGATCTCCGGCCACGTGACGGAGTCTCCTCATCCGGATCCATCACGCCATTGGTGTAAAAGGCCTTCGGCAAGTTTGATGCTCGTCAATTAGGTGCAAGAAAATTACCGAAGTGGCCCTCCGGCACACTCATAATTTAGGATGAGATTTATGGTTTGGAAGATCCCTTTTATGATTTTTTTTTTGGTAAAATCCTCTTGATTATTCTATCTGAAAATAACTAAATATTGATGCCATACTTATAAATGAAGTAAATTCACAACATGAGATGTACAAACATATCTGGCCGGTGTTATATAATAATAAAAAAGAGTGACCAACAAATAGAGTAACCTGGAGTCAGCCAATAAAAACAGGAACGACTCCAGCCTCCAGCAGAACAGGAGATTTTCACGTCCGTCCCAACAACCAAACGATTAACGATTCGCGTCCGCCCCAACAACCAAACCATTAACGAACCAACTGTAGTATTGTTAAGAAGGGACTTCTTCTACTCATGATCAATCAAATGAGTAGCTCCACAGCAACACTTCAGCATTATCTTCCACGTCATCTAAATAGGACCCACTTCCCAAAAATGGATCCGGCGGGGGAGAAATCAGCAGCCCCTCCGCCATGTTCGCAAGCAACCCCTGCATGTCCAGACCCTCCTCTTCCATGCACAACCCACTCTCCGGCCAGCTCGCCGGAGTTTGCACTACTACGGCCGAAGATGAGTCGGACACCGACGGTCGAAACGCCTCAGCTGCCTCGGCCGCAGCCCTCTGTATGTCCTTGGAATTGCCGGACTCCGGCACCGGGAGAAGCCACTGAGAGTCGGCGAAATTCAGGCAGGCAGAGCGGCCCCGAAGAGCCATCGCTGCGACGTCGTGGGCACGTGCCGCCATCTCGGCGGTCGGAAACGTCCCGAGCCAAATCCTCGATTTCTTGTTCGGCTCGCGCACCTCGCACACCCACTTGCCGCCGTTCCGCTGCCGGACACCCTTGTAGACAGGGTGGCGGGTCTCGCGGAACTTGGTCCGCCCGGCACGCCGCTTGGGGGGGCTCTTCGCGACGGTGGTGTACGACTCCTCATCGGAATTTGCGTGGTGGGTGCTGCCGTATGACGCCGACGACTGCACCGACAGGTCCGACCGCCGGGCGTCCGAGTCGTTGGTGAAGTTCTCCATTGAAGCGTTGCAAGCTCTTGTCACTGACAAACAGTAGAAGACTTGAAGTTGAGGAGAAAGATATCTCGTTAGGGGACTAGAGGAAGGGAGGGTATTCTTATATATGTTTTCTTATGGTCATTTGGTTTGATGGTTTCCACGACTCAATACACGGAGCATATTCCGTATGCCAGGCAGGCAAGCTGTATACTGCAAGTAGGACACTGATGTAAACAGGCTGGAGAAAATGAATTTCCTTGGGCTTTGTCCTTTCTGGGAGGATTGGATGAATCTGTGTGATAACTGAGACGGGAAAGAACTGGAAGAGCCTTCGAAGGAAATCGGGAAGAAGGTGACCTTTGTCATTTGTGGGGTCGTAGTCAAAAGCAGTCCTGGTAAGAAAATATCTGATTTGAGACCGGAGACTTCGACGAACATTCCAAGTTAGGTCCACATCGGGTTCAAATCTCTGCCACATGGAGAGGCATGTAATTAATGCACTCAGGGGCAATATCATATTTTCCATCATCTTCATCATCAAGGTTTAGACCCTTCGAAAATGACAGAGAACCTAAACATCTCTTATTGAGGCATCTGGGACGTCCGAATTATTAAGGGCATGTTTGGTAAATACAGACAATCTTTTATCCCAGTGGTTCCTCCTGCATCTTTCGAATGATTCAGTTCTGGCTGAGGATTGTTGAGGGAGACGGTAATTATAATCCAAGTTTGGCAAATAAATGGGATTTTTACAGTTACTTATCTTTCTAAGAGAGCGGTAACTATAATCCAAGTTCGGCAAATAAATGGGATTTGTATATTTACATATACGAAATTCAATGGCCACAAGTTTTTCTCGTTTTTCTCACAATTTGCAATGAATCAAGCCTTAAAATTTAATTTCTATATAGTTTTTGGCCTACTGTAGATGATGGACAGATTAGATCTTCATTGTGGGTCCGAAAATAATTTTAAAAGTTATTTATATAGTGTAGACTTTTTCATAAACATCTCAAAATAAATGATGAATCAATGGTTTAAAATCCACCTAAGAGCCTTTTGGGACCTTCCAAACAAAATTAATAGTTTGGATTGTAATTATAAGACCCATAAATTTGGTTCCCAAAGACCCATAGGCAGCCCCTAAAGTCACGCCATTTTCATTGTTCATCTGGAGCCTTCATTATTCATCTGGAAATTTGAACTGTGGATAATAAACGGTCATAAATTGTTTTGCCAATTTCACACTATCCATAATGAATTAAGCCTCCAAATTTAAACCCATTTTTGTTTTAGGCATTTTGAAAAGACTGAATAGTTTGGATTTTACAAAAGTGGCCCACAAAAACTTAAAAATTATGATCAATGGTCTGTGTGGTTTTGAAAATATTTCAGAATATATGAGTAATCAACAGTGGGTATTTCACTATATAGTCATTTGGGACCTTTTACAAATGATAAATGGTTTGGATCTTGACTTTAAGACCTATAAAGTAGGTTCCCACTTTTTGCACTTGTTAGGAGAAAGTGAATTTGATGGGGGGGGGGGGAGGTGGAGACTGATGAATCACCCCTAGCAAGGATTTTTGAGGGTTTTGGAGGATTATGACAATCCTCTCTTGGTTTTCCTCTCCTTACCTAAATCTAGGTTTTCCTCGATTCCGAGGAAAACCAAAAAGGATTCCTCTTTGTAGATATTACCCAAACGTGCACTAAATGTCTTTAGATAATCATTGCTTGGGTGGAGCCCACTTTTCAACATTTTCCCCTAGGTGGAATCTGGTTGGCACACTTTTGGTGACACAAATTTTTTTTATTTTTTATTTTTTGTTTTTACGCTGAGTCGATCCTCTTAGGAGAACTTACGACTAATTGGCTTTTATACTATATTAAATTTCTGTACCTAATCATTGCTACCAAGACCTTAATGTATTAATAAAGGCATCATAATTAATATTTAATAAGAATATCCCTCAATATCACATCTTTGTTTAACTATTATTACCAAAACCTCAATGTATTAGTAGAGGCATCATAATTACTCTTCAATAAGAATATCCCTCGATATCACACAATGTGGAGTGAAGACTCTCCGTCTCTCTTAATATGAGTGAGAAATTTTCTTCTCAAAGAATGGTATGTGCTTGATAATGTAAAAGTATAATGCATTCATCTACATTCATACTGTTTGTTGTACGTAAAACCCATTTAAGCATTCGATTTCATGCTCTGTTTAAAGTGGAGTTTTTAATTACTGCACATAAGATGTTTTAAAATTTGAAATTTCTCAAGATATCATAACAAATGTCATAGATCGTAATTATTTTTAAAATAAAATAAAAAAATATAGCAAAAGATAAATAGTTCAAACTTAGAAAAATGAAAAGCATATGTACTCATTGTCCGTGGTAATGGGTTAGGGTCACAGTCGTTTTACTATTTTACGGCTAGAATGCTAAGCTAAATTTGATTGTATGTAATTTTACATTTGTTATTTATTAGCAATTAGTTATTTCAAATAGAAATCAATAATAAATGATGGAAAATAAAATCCTTTCTGACTAGCAGGAGAAATTCATTAGTTTTTCAAATCAAAATTTAATAACAGTGGAAGTTGCTCGGAGTTGAAACTGGTTTAAAATTTGACTAGGTAACAACACTTGGAAATACTTAGGGATGGCAGTGGGTAGTGTTTAGGCAGGGAGCTACCGTGCCTCCTTGAATTAGAGGTGGGTTTGGTATGTTGGTCAGGTTCAGGTTGGTATGGTTCTTCAAATTTTCAACCCATGTCGGGTTTGCATATTTGCTGGACCAAAACCACCCGACATCAATTGTCTATATTTTAAATTGTGAAGTAGGATTTTATGTATATAAAAAAAGTTCATTAGAATAGGTGGTTATATGTAAAGATGCCTAACCCATACCTTGTGCATTAAAATCTTCTCTTCTGCAAGTAAAACTCTTCGGATTTTAAATAGAAGGGTCCATTACAACAAATCTGACTCGATCCATGTCATGGGGGTGGTTGTGGCATCGAACGGCATTACTCCATCATGGGTTGGGTTTGGTCGGGGTATGGAGTAGCATTTGTGCTAATCCAGTCGGATTGGATCCACCTAAACTTGAATCCAACCCCAACCATTGGCATTCCTAAGGAGATTGGAATTTGTAAGCGATTTAGATTTCTTAGCAGTAATTATAAGTTACGACTAACTTAAATTTTAATACATGACAACACAAGTGTAGTTAGAAATTGTAGCTCTACTCACTGATTTTGCGTGTACCCGTACCATGTTATACTTTGTCCATGTAAATGGGGAGCTTGTTATGGTTGGAGGTGTTAAAAAAATAGTTGAGACTCAATTATAATATATGAAAGAGACTGAATCAAATTGAGAAATCAGGCTCAATTGATTTTGAGTCCAAATTGATTTTGACTCTACTCTGACTGATGAATTGAAAATTGCTTCCCACATAGTCATGCATTTTCTCAATATTAACGGATCTATAACTCTCTCAATTTTCTAACATAATCTTTTTCTCTTAAAATATTATTATCTTATTTCTCACTCTCAAATCAGTCTCTCCATAATGGATAATCTTTTTTGCTATTATGAATTATATTACCTATGCTAAATACGGACGTTTTTTGTTAGTTTAAGTATTATACAAATAGAACTCACATACGATCAAATTTAAATCTTGAACCCTTTAACGCACTTTAGCCGCAACTTTGAAGTGGTACTCATCTCAAATTTGACATGTAAATTTATATTATTTATTTTTGACTTTAATAAAGGTAAAAAAAGTATAACAACAAACTAACAAGTTGTCAAGCCATGACTCACTTGCCCCTTCTTCAATTCATAAAACTCAAACTATGGTGCCATTGTCAAGCACACTTTTATGTTCGTTTGACATGGAATTAATCAAATCAATGTTTCTTTGCTTTATGCAGTTCGGGAGAGTCTCCATGCATTTATGATTCAATAAGTTCGAAGATTTTTCTTTTCTTTTCTTTTTTTAACATAAAAGTAAAGAGATAACTTTTCCAAATACATATGAATGTCCAAAACAATCACTCTTATTTTGCCTTTACTTTTGTCAAGTTTTTCCATATAAAGGTTTTAATAAGCAAAGTTTATATAGTTTTTATCATGATAACATTTGTCGGTACTACTTTTACTACATGATATACTAAACTATTTAATTTTTCTTTAAAACAACAAGTACTATATTCCAACTTAATCAGGCACACCAAATAGTTTATTTGTAAAAAATTATTATATAATCAATTTTATTTAAAAAAATATTTATTTGATTAAGATCAATTTTATGCCGATAAAACTTATGAAACAAGTACTATTCATCTAGGCAATTTTCATACAAATTGAATTTCCTTTTAGAACGGTAAGTCATTTTTCATAACTCTTTAATTAAATGCGGCATACCCAAAGTTTAGTTGTTAATGTAGGGAGCAAATTGTTAGTTATTAACTCATTTGAAACGCTAACCTTCTTCCATTAAAAATATTTGATTATGAATGAGTATAAACAAAATTGGTTGAGTAGGGATGATAATGGGATAGGATCAGGTCCAAGTTTATGTAGACCGGAACACAATCCAATGGGTATTTCTAGTTTACCATACGTGTCCCACTCTTTTAGGGGTTTGAGGGTTGTTATACCAAACATGCTGATAACAACTACAAGGTCGGTAGAGTTAATGCACCCAAAAACCAAAATCTATCTTACATGAAAATCAAATTAATGCAAGAAAAATCATATCTCATATGAACTGTAAGGGATTTTGTATCAACTAATTCATGGTTGGATAAAACTTGAGTCCTTTGCTGTTATATTTTATATATCTTTTAGTATGGACTATAGTATAAGTCGTCGTATGCACTAAAGTGAAGAAATTGAAGAAAGATCGACGAATTAAAGTGTTTTTCTAGGGATAACAAGGTTTTAAAAAGGTCATTTCTTACAAATCGAGTATTGGATACGGCCAAGCTACATACTGTTGGAAAGTTCGTTTTGAGTAGATATCCGTAGAGTTCAAGATTGTGTCAATCAGAGCTCAAAACAACAAAGTTGTGGCCTTGAAAAATTTGCAGAAATTTGTTTTGAATTTCATCTGATCAATCGGGCATCAATCAGACAATACTGTAACTCAATCCGATTGATTCGACGTTTGACCGATCGATTGACTTTGTACAAAAACCCATCAACTTACACGAAAACCTTTCCTATTCATGCTAGAGTTGCTGGTTTTGTTTCCACTTGGACTCTAAGCATATGACATAAATTGTTGGTTATAAATAGGGGTTTTTTCTCAACCTTAAAATATGGATCTCATATTCTTAGTTAAGAATACTCTTTAGAGATCATTCTTATTCTCTAGAGTATCTATTAGAGAGAATTGTTGAAGGATTCTAATTCTAGAGTTTTTGCTTCTACTTCTTCGTATGAGATTTATTGCTTTTACTTCATCATAGGAGATCGTTGTCTCATTGTATGAAATTCCTTCAGCCTTACAGAATCAAGGTGATCATCAAGCGTGGAGAGAAGAGTACGTAGAGTCGAATCGTGTCGTGGATTCTTGCAAGAAGAATTACATCCTATGGTTGAGGAATTGATTATATAATGTTGCGCATATATCTTGTTAACTGTTCGAAATTAGTGCTTGATTAGTTTGGCATGACTCGTAATTTTTTTTTAGTGGAGTTTTCATAAAAAAAAACCTGCATATCTTCTTTTTGTGTAGTTAATTGTTTTTTGCTTACAAGTTTTTTTTTTTTTATTTCGCTACATATTATTTAGCTTGTAATGTAGAATTCGATACCGTATAAAACTTTCACGAATCCTACCAACATAATATTTAATCTATTTCTACCAGGAGCATGTCGAGGTAGATCCTCATTGAAATCCAATCATTGCCATGCTCATCCTCTAGTAAAAAATGGGGGAGATTCAGTGAAAAAAAACCTCAAGGTGATCATCGAGGAATCATAATTAATTTTGCCACATCACCACTGAAAAGCCTGGCTAATACTATCCGCGTGCTGCCTTATGGGCGACGTTAGGTTCCGCCGCGGGGGAATGGGTGGGGCGGGGTCTCCGAACTCCAAAAGAGAGTAAAAGACAGGAAAAGGCCGATAGTGCTGAGAAAGTTCGAAGACATTGCCTTTCGGCTTTCGGAAAGGCAAACGCAACGTGGCCAATCCGGCCAGGTGAGTTAGAGCTAACGACAAAGATGACAGTTGGCCACCCGCGGAAACGCGTAACGACTAACTGATTCATTGACACGTCATTGGTTTCTGGATAAGATGGAATGGAGCTCCTTCAAAGTGGGACCCACGCTGCTTCATAAGTTTTCTTTTCAAAATTTTCCCGTTTTCAGTGTTTTTCCAAAGTACCGCGTGGATACAGCATGCACTATGTATGGTGCAAGGGAAAGTGCTTCTTCACTATTATATTATCAAGAAGCTCATAGCTTACTATTCCAAATCTAAAAAACAGTTACTATCTTACTCAATATTATATTTGTGCTAGGCTTTGCTTTAATTAAATACTTCATGGTAAAGTGGCAAGAGGCATCTCAGCTCATGTAGTTGCCGGGATGATCTTTGCTACTTGGATTACTTGTACGTCTCTCTCTTTTTATGAGAATATTACTATGTATCATTCTAGCACCATATAGTGAGGAATAAATATATATTTGAAAATATTTATATAAAAAAGAAAAAAAGTCAATTATGCTATTATGAAAAAGAAGAATTTTTATATATAAAGAAGATAAGTCACATCACTATCCCTCACCACATGGTGAGAAATGATACATAGTAATATATATATATATATATTGAGCTGTTCTACATCTCTATATTGATTATCAAATTAGGAGGCATGCATGTTTGCGAATATGTAAGAACTGAATACAAAGAAATTATGCCCTAAAGTGATTAAAAATGAGAATCAAAGGTAATTCTATATTTCCATGGAAGGAAAGGTTTATTAATGCTACTTTTGAATACTCATGTGTGGTCTTCAATTTTAGCAAATTATGGGCAAGATCCTATGTATTTTGCAAGCATTCATCATAGGCTTTTTCTCTTGTCTAAAATTTCTCATAGCACTACAATTGTTTTTTCCTTGAAATTCTAAATAATTTGTATTGTTTAAAAAATATTTACATGGTGAAATTCTAAATGGTAGTTATTGCTGTGTAGAATTCTCAGATATTCATTTTCTGGAATTCTACTCAGCGATTGTTGTTCCATAATTCCACGTTAGGGAACAATATATGGAATTCGCCAATTGTTCCAAGACAAATTTTCTCTAATTGCTTGCAGCCAAATAGATCAGAAGGTTCCATTTTATATAGAAGTAATAAGTTAGTTTGATTTGGGCCACAGAAGATTTACCTGGCTCACCTTCGGCCTTCGGCTTGAAGGGATTAGTCTGATCCAAAGGGCCGAAAAATCCTCCGTTAGCAAGAAAAATAAAAAACTAGTTTCAATGTTAACATACTACAATAGTAATAAATTGGACATTATAATAAATAAATAAAAGACAGGACACTATTTTGAACAATATAAATTTAGACAGAGAAAAAGCTAATGAATTTAGAGCGTTAAGGTCAGATAATTCTCTGAGCTCGGTTAGAGGGTTAAGATGACAAGTCCAAACACGTGACTATTTGTCGGGTGACTGAACGTCAATTTGGTGATCGTTTTGGACAATGGTTGTTATCATCAACTCACTCGCTTTCAGCTACTGTTATTCTACCGGATGGACAGGATTGTGTGATCCTCATCACTTATAGGAGGCATGGCCCACCTATAAAAAGCTTCATGTAGGGTTACAACTTGATTGGCCCAAGCTCTGCTAAATTGGACCTTGTCAATGCCATTAAATTTATTCGTTGGGCCAATCATAGGCTCTTTACCATTTGACGGGGCATATTCATGTTAACTTACATATGTTAATCCAACCAATTAATTGAACTTCTTTTTGAATAAAGACTGCTCCATGACCAACCCATATAATTATCAGCCCCACCACTTCTGTCCAAATCCATCGAAAGCATAATAGTCTTGAGGTTGTATGGATTTTTGTATTGGCTATTAGTTCATGGGTTGGACAAAACTTAGGTCCGTTGAAGTTGTATTTTATATATCTTTTAGTGTGAATTATGGTATGAGTCGCCCAATACACTAAAATGAAGAAAACAAAGAAAAAAAAGACAAATTAAAGTATTTCTCTAAGGGTAACATAATTTAAAAAGGTCATATCTCACATATTGATCGTTGAATATAAGCAAGTTACCTATCGTTAGAAAGTTCATTTTGAATAGATATTCGTAAAGTCCAAGATTGCGTTAATTGGAGTTAAAACGATGAAGTTATGGCTTCAAAAACTTTATAAAATCTGTGTTGAATTTCATCTTATCAATCGGGCAAACATCCGATCAATCCGACATAAAAAAGTAGCTTAATTTGATTGATTTGACTTTTGACCAATCGACCAGAAGTTGTGCAGAAATCCCTTAATTTACACAAAAACTTTTCCTACTTATGCTAGAGTTGTCTGTTTTGTTCATACTTAGATTCTAACCCTTATGCACAAATTATGGCTTATAAAAAGGGCGTTTCTCTTAACCCTCATGCATTTACATTATTTTCCATAATTTGAGTTGAAATTTCACATTGGAGATTTTATCTAGAGCTTCTATGAGAGTTGAGTTGAAGGTTTCAAGTTTTAGTATTGGTGTTTTTATTTTATTGTAGGAGGTCTTTTATATTTTCGTAGGAGATTATTCTTTCGCTGAAGAAATTTGTTCGATGTGGTCATAAAAGCACTAATAGGGAGGCATCAGGGGGCCTACATGTCGATGATTCTAATAAGAGCAACTATAACACCTTTTATCGAGGAACTGGCTGTAGGATTGTAAGTATATCTTGTAACTGTGGAAGTTAGTATTTGATTATATCCACTTTGAGCTTGTGTTTGTTTTTTTCGTTTGGAATTTCACAGTAAATATTATATCACCTTTTTATGTGGTTGATGATTTATATTTTTCACTGTATATAAATAGTAATTTGATTGCAATCTATAATAAATTCAGGGACTTAAAAACCCTCAAGGCTATGTACGTGTATAAATTTACAATGGATATGAAGTAAAAGTACGGCCAGTATCAAATACTTGAGTGGTTTTGGAAATGTCTCCCACTTGTGCAACGTGGGAGCATCCTAGTTAGTCTGGTTGACAGTAGTCAACATAAACGACTTTTCTACCCCCTCGTGTATGCATGTGCATTTTTGTTCACATAGTTTTACACTTGCAGTTGTCTCTGATATGGTCTCGAATCTCTAGTCTTGGGAGCTGTGAAATGGGTGGATGGGATTGATGTATTTTGAGGGCCCAAGTGCTGCAACTAACAGGGAAAATTCATGAAATCTTGTAAGTGCTAAGAGCTCGGTCCAGGGACTATGACTGGCACGATTTTCACACGGTTTTGCCAATTGTAGATCTTACAGTCAGCGAACGAAAGCAGGGGTGGAAAACAGAGCCAGGGTCCCCATAATTAATTAGAAAGGTCTATGGAAATAGTCTTGTGGGTGGGCCAGCATGTCCTGTCGTTTAGAAAGTTGGTCCCTCTGACCATGGAATTTTGAAGAGTTTGATATATATTGTATTACTAGGAAAACTATATCCTTTACACGTCCAGTCATTTCGTAATTAAGAAGAGTTTGAAATATGTTAAGAATGTTTTGACAGATAACGAAAGGATTCTCATGGTGAGCGCGTGAAAAAATCTTAAGGTTTTGAAAGTTCATCAGTCGGAATTGCCGGTCCCATGTCGGAAACGAGGCAAAGACCTTGTGAGCTCCATTGTGATATCTTGTGAACTGATTATGAATGCTGTCATATCATTCGAGTGATTAATAAGAAAATTTCCGTTTTTCTTATTTAGATCAATTCTGAGGAGTCACAACTATCTTGGACTCTACTCTTGAAATCCCACTACTCTTTACCAATATAGGAAATTAGTCACACTTGGGGAGAAACGGATTTCAAATCAAACTCTTATCGGGAGATTCACTTGTGATCTTAGCCGCATGAATGCTTAATCCAACGTGGGGGATGAAGTTAAGAAATATGGACTGAAAGAAATTAGGGAGGAAGACAAACAATGAAGAGGTCAGAAGAAACCCGGAAATGTTGCCTCCTTTTGCACATCATTTTTACAATATCAGCAAATTGTATCCGTACACCTGTTAGAACATTCGACGAGCTAACATATGTTGCTAACGTTGAGTTCATGGCTACCATTCAGGTTTAACTGGATTGGTTTACTGATTTACCCCAATGACTAGGTTTATGGTCATGTGTATTTTGGTAATTATACAAGACTTTTTTAGGAGCAAAAAAGAGGAGAGATTATATATTACTATAATCAAATCTTAGACTCTGTGCAAGAGAAGTGAAAGCTTTTTTTCCTCTGGTGACTGACCACATATGGCCACTGTGAGGTGAAGATAGGTAAGAGCTCATTCCCCCGTGGTATTTGGAGTATGATCCATCATGTGTGGCAAGGCAGTGAGAGGAAGATTGAGACCTATGAAGAGTAAGTAAATTAGGTGTAATTAAAGGAGTGAGAATTCGTCTAATGAATTATCCAATTTATTCATAGTGAAATTGAGTAGATGCTTATAACCCGTGCACATAGATAATTTTGCCGAACCACGTAAAGTCTTGGCTGCATGTTGATCTTCATCTCCTTGTGATATGTGGATTAACTGCTTGCCCTAAATCCGATCCAACTAGTGGCATCATAGCCACAACAAGTAAATCTTGTTTATCTTTGAGAAAGTAAATACCCTTGCATTGATTGATGTTATATTCTCAGAGTAAATTAGGCCAAGAGTTAATTTATATTAGATTACAATTAGAAAAATCAAAGGACAACATTCAACACTTTGGTATGAACATAGAATAGAGCACAAGGAAGAGATAGAAATGGAACTTATGTCATATATATGTGCAACTGTGCTCCTCAGCGAGACAGCCCCATTGCGAGATACCCTCTAAGTGAGCTTCTGGGGTGCAACAGATCCTGGGAGAGGTAGATATTGAATGATCCACATTACAATAAAATTCACTTTTGCCAATTCACAACAAAACGTTGAAAAAAATCAATAAATGTTGGCAACATACTTTACCAACCCAAAAAAATGCGTTGGAAAGGTGTTGGTAAAAGTATGTGGGGAGTGCCCTTTGCCAACACAAACAAAAAATGTTGGCAAACTTTGATCTTTACCAAGGTAAAATGGTGTTGGCAAAATTAGAGATAACATGTTGGCAAAGCAACTTTTGCCAACACAAATTAAAATTATTGGCAAAAGTTGATCTCTACCAACATAAACGGGTGTTGAGAAAAGTAAGAAAATAGGTTGGTAAATAAACTTTTGCCAATACAAATAAAAAACATTCGCAAACTTTGATCTTTACCAATGCAAAATGGTGTTAGCAAAATTAGAGATAACAAGTTGGTAAATGGTAAATAAACTTTTGCCAATGCAAAATAAACTGCTACCAAAAATTAAACTTTACTAACATACTATGGTGTTAGCAAAAGTAGGAAAAGAAACTGGCAAAACAACTTTTGCTAACACAAAAATGCATTAGCACACAGAAATGCATTGGCACACAAAAATGTATTAGCACACATAATTTGTGTTGGTAAAAGTAATTTCGATTTTTTTTAATTTTGGAAAAAATATTTTTGCAACCTGTTTATGCTTGTTTATATTCCATCCAAACACATTAGCAAAACAGTAAATACAAATCCAAAATATGATTACATAAATAAAACATTTATATTCAAAAAGTCAACATACACTTCAAAACATATATATCCCATCGACTAAACGTCAAATTTTTACAAATATCCTAAAAGAAAGATCGAAAAATATCAAAGTACATATATCAAAATAGAAGTCTGTCTATTGCAAAACAAATGTTAACTAAGAGAAGCCTCATCGTGCCGTCTAGCCAATGTGGCATCACCATTACCGCCCTCTGGACTAAATATAGGCACGCTAGCTGGATATATCCCTGTTTTTTTTAGCCACCATTAGCAAAAAGTTTTGAACTCCTGACATTTGACTTTGATATTTAGCAACCTACTGGTGTAGAGCAATCAACTCAGTATTAGATGCTTGAGACTGTGTAAAAGATGAACAGGTGTTGCGAATCCCGTATCCCAATGTGTAGGCCAACCTCTTTCTAAGCACTTCTTGGGAAACTTGCATCTCAAGCTGTGGAGCTGGGACATCTGACTGTGATTGTAAGGTAATCTTTTCCACCATTGTAGTCTATCAATTTTGAATACATTAACCTCCAACAAAAATATAACAATGTAGTTTTGGGTGTTTATTGCAAATGAGTTAGGTATACGTATATGATGTTGTTCAGTAATGTCGTTTATCCACACACCCCCCTTTTTATGACGTTTATGGGTGTCTGTGAATCTATCAAGCATAAATTGTTGTACACCACTCTCATTTGTCTATTGTTTCATTTGATAAACTAATTATACTAATTAAACACTGAATTTTATAATAATACTGTAAGTATTTCTAAACATACACTCATAGCAATATCGGCTCGGGATGCAAATGATTTGGAGCCGCTTGTATGATTGTATTTCAGGGCAACTCGAGCCATCTTCCCATTCTCTGACTTTTTCTGCAAGTGAAATATAATCAATTAATAGGATGTGTATATAAAATAAGAATTGGAAGTGAAAGATTAACAATTTGTTATGTTTATATAACTTAGGAAGAGTAGTCCTTGGCTATATACCTTCCACTTGTTATTACTCTCCCAAACATTTTTGATCATCCACACCCAGTCATCTGGTTTACAAGGAGGATCTTTATTACTCTTGAGGTCAGCCACTCTCTCCTCCTAAGTGCAAGGTACCGCTTGTGTAAGATGCTTTTCCAATACTTCAATAATTTTTGGCACATTTTGTCAATGATACTTTTGACTAACTCATTATTTGTGTAGTCCCCAAAGTCAAAGGTCTGCTGCAATTGGAAACAAAAAAATTACCCCAGCTAAAGTCATAACTAACATGTTTGAAATATATGCATTATAAAAATTATCGAAACTCTTTGAATAATTGACTCCCTTAATCTACTGTCAAGTTTTGCAAACTTAATATCTCGGAGTGGTACATTACCTTCGATGCCTGAGAACCAGCAGACTCATCATCCTCATAACCACCAGTATCTTCACTGGAAGAACTCTGTCATTCCTCACCCTCGGGCAGTACATACTCCTTGTCATCATTATTTGCCACCGACCTGATTCACTTTTCCTCTCTTTCGCATGTACGCGTGGTCTGCCTATTCGAACCGAGCATCAAATTTGCTGCTTTATTTAACCTTAACTCATGAAGTTTCTTTGAATTCTCTTCAATAGTTTGCTTTCTCTTTTTCTCCAAAGCATTCATCTTAACTCTCTTTACCAACCCAGGCATCACAAACGATTTACTGCCCTTAGGCATTGTTTTTTGCAACTATATATAAATATGTTATTTAATAAAATGAAATATGATATAAATCAATAATATGAAATGAAATATGAAACAATATTGAGACATTTAAACAAAAAATGACTATTCAATCATAACACATATCCATACATGAGAAAAGTAAAAAACAAAAATTACATTTGATAATCCACATCAAGATCTATATCAGGATTGGACAATCTCTGTCTCATCGTCTTTATCATCTACATACTCTGCCAATGTGTCATCCTCATCACTGTCATTATTTATATGCTCTGGCCTTAGTTCATTGATATGAATGATTTCGGGATTCGTATCATCCCTATGGTAAGGAAGATTCATGTCTTCATCATGGATTGAGAGACCAGAAGTGAATTTATCTTGTAGAAATGCATCTGCATCATCTCGCTCTGGAACATCCCATATTCCATGGTGCGTAACCCGTTCTACAATTCTCCAGTTTTTGCCTTTACTGATATCATTAACATAAAATACTTGACTCACATTACTTGGTAAGACAAATGGATCATCATTATACTAACGCCTTGTAATATCAATAGATGTGACATATTTATCATTGTAAATTCTGCTTCTATGACCTATGTTGTACCATTTACAGTGGAACAGAACCACTCTACCCCCATGCAGATATTTCAACTCCCATATTTTGCACAGATAACCATAGAAATCAATTTGTTTTCTTTTTTGGTCCCTTTCCACGACCAACCCACTGTTTTGGCACCTACGACGGCTTTTCACAGTCTTGAGTATGGAATTGGATGCCATTAGAGATATATCCAAAATAAAAATCAATAATAGGATCCGGACCATTTGCAATAACCAAAGTTCTTCAGTTGCTTCTGTTGATCCTTGAGTTCGCAAATCATTCATTTGCATGATCAACATATGAAAAGTGCACTAAGTTAATATCAATTGTGGTCTAGTTCGTTATTACTGAGTGGTTTTCATTTTTTAAATATATCTTACCCATTTTTTGAACTAATTTGGAAATTCTTCTTGCTGCACTTGAGCTATGTCACGTCCTTGTGGAATTTGCAATACTCTTGTGTTCTCTACTCAAGGAAATTTTAGTTCATTAGTATCTAAAAGCTGTGTAAAAATAAATGAGTGTAAGAGCTATATGTACATATAATTAGACCAAACTACATACTCTAAATAAGGTAGGACCTTGTCTGTATTGTATAACACAAACCAATGCGCCGATTCCTTTTCCCTCTGGGAAGGGTTGGAAGCCCCTGAGATCGGTGAGAAAAGACGGACATGCTGGGAGAAGATCTCCATCCCAGAGCCACGTTTGCCATCATCGTCATTCCGTTTTAGTTTATCAAACCCTTTTAGGTACATTGAACAAAATGTAAGGTACTCTTTGACAATATATGACTCGGCTATTGAACCTTCATGACGTGCTTTGTTGGTGACATACCCTTTTAGTGTCCCAAGAAACCTTCAAACAAACAATAATTATATTATAATTACATATGAAAGAGAATTACACTAATGAACAACTAATTCACCATAAGAAGGTATCATTTAGCTCTCGATCGGGTACATCCAATGGTATTGCACCGGTCCAGCAAGCATAGCCTCACATGACAAGTGAACAGCTAGATGGACTATCATATCAAAGAAAGCCGGAGGAAAAATCCTCTTTAGCTTGTAGAGTATGAGTACTATTCTTTCTTGTGACTTTTCCAAATCACTCAGCCTTAATGTCTTCGAGCAAAGCTCCTGAAAGAAGCTACCTAACTCAAATAGTATTGTCTATATCTTCTTGTTCACAAAACCACGCATACCTATAGGAAGAAGACGCTGAAGGAGGACATGACCGTTATGACTTTTCAAACCTGATAACTTGCCATTTTTTGAGCTGACACATCACGAGATGTTGGCTAAATAACCATCCGGGTAATAGATCGATTTCAAGAATTCACAAAAACCATCTATCTGTTTTGGGTTCAGCGTGTAGATTACCGGAGGCTTCACAATGGATCCATCTTCATTCCCTTTTAGGTGTAATTCTGGCCTTATGTGCATATTTTCCAAATCATCACGGGCCTTATAAGTATCCTTATTCTTCCCATCTATGGCCATCAGAATTCCATAGCAGTTTTCACATATATTCTTCTCAATATGCATGACATCGAGGTTGTGCCGAAGATTCAATGACTTCCAGTATGGTAGCTCCCAAAAAATGCTTCTTTTTTTTCCAACCTATTTGTTGAGGGTCACGTGGTTTTTTCTTGTTGGAAGAAGCCTTCCCGAACTTGACTTCCCGCAGATGATCTTCCTCCACCTGAGATACTACCTTTTCCACCAGTAACTCCAAGGATCTTGTCTGAAGCTCACAATGTCCGTCAAATCTTTTGTCCCTCCTCCAAGGATGGTTCTCAAGTAAGCTCGATGGCCTACCCACCCAAACTTATCTATTAACTTGCGGAACATTGGATTATCGTTGCAAATGGGACAAGCATAGTAACCTTTTGTTCCCCACCCAGACACATCACCAAATGCAGGGAAATCATTTATAGTCCACATAACAGCTGCATGCATCTGAAATATCTTTTCAGTCGAAGCATCATAAATCAAAACTCCCATCTCCTATAGATCCTTCAACTCGTCAATCAATGGCCTTAAGTAGACATCAATGTCCTTTCCCAGTTGATTCAGCCCTGGAATAAGTAAAGATAACATGAAAAATGGGTCCTTCATTGCCTTCCAGGGTGACAGATTATAGGGCATAAGTATCACCGGCCACATGCTGTAAGAAGTGCTCAAGTTTCCAAAATGGTTGAACCCATCGGTTGCTAAGCCCAACCTTACATTGCGGATTTCTTGAGCAAACTTAGGATAATGCCGATCAAAGTCCCTCCACTCCTTACGATCAGCTGGATGACTCACTAACCCTTCATCGAGACGCTTACCACAATGCCATCTCAGGTCATTCGCTGTCATCTTGGACATGTATAATCTTCGCAACCTCGGTGCCAACGGAAACCAATGTGGTATCTTGTGAGGAATCTTCTTACCCCAGCCATTGTTAACCTTATACCTAGACTCCTCACATACAGGGCATCTTTCCACTTTAGCAGTCTCCTTCCAGAATAGTGCACAATCGTTTTTACATGCATCGATAAGCTCGTACCCTAACGCCAAGGCACGAAGTAACTTCTTGCACTCATACATTGATCCGGGAATTATATTTTCCTTTGGTAAGAACTTCTTGAATGTCTCCAATATCTTGTTAAAAAAATTATTGCTCCACCCGTATTCTACCTTTACCTATAGCATCTGAATGACGAACGATAGTAGAGTATCTGAATCTTTGCATCCCGAGTACAAGCCTTGCTGAGAGGCCTCTAACATTTTCTCAAAGTTCTGTACATTCTCTAGCTCTAGGGTATCATCCTCTATGTAAGTCCCCCTATAATGGTCCTCCATCAATTCATCAATATCATGATGGTCCTCATCGAATTCATCTACGATCTCATCCGCCTCATCAGGTTGTGGAATCTCCCCATGATCTAACCAAACAGTGTAGGATTCCCTCATCCCATATCTGAGTAGATGACGTTTCACAGTACTATATGGGTGTGTAAAATGGTTGCAACAGTTTGCACACGAGCACTTAATCTCTCTAACCCCGGTCAAATGCATTTTTGCAAATTCAATAAACGAATCCACTCCATCCACATGCTACTTACTAAATTTATCTCTAAGAAATATCCAACTCCTATCCATATCTGATCACATGTAAGTTCACTATTAGATAATCGGAGTAATAGAATTCACAATATTAAAAATAGGCAAAAAAAATCAACCTCTTTCATTTTTAGATTTATATTTATTTCAACAATTAAAACTAATATTTTTTAATTGAACAATAGATAAGTTAAAACGAACCTAACAATGGATAGGTCTAAAAGCTTAAAATTTTTTAGTGTTGCCTCAAAGAAATCCGAACTCATTTTTCTAATGATAACCAAAGTTCAATTTCTAAGCTCCACCAGAATTAAAAAGGATAGTATTATGAGGTTATTTAGAGTTTTCTTTTCTACATTAGAATTCGTCATCTCAAATTGACAATGATGTGAGTTGCTTATTCACATAGGAATTAATATATCTATATGAATAAACCACGGACCGAAACTTGAACTGATTTTATCATTGCCAGGCAACCAACTTTACTAAAAATCAATTAACATGTACTCTGTTTTACTGCTCAGTTGTTTATGTTAAAGAACAAAAACAACTTTCACTTGATTATGACTCAGGATACCTCAATTGGGTCCTTAGTGAGGGTATGGATAATACTATAATAATTTTTAGTACTTTCAATATATCCAAATTAGGATTTGCATTAGATTGGATACTGTGGATCATCTTCCCAATCAATAACCTAAGCCACTGCTTAAAAAAACAAGAAACACAAAGAAAGAGGGAAAAAAATAAAGGCATTAATTGGCAGAGAATGATTTTGAACAAAAAGACGAGAAGAAAACTTTTATCATACCTAATGATGTTTAGCAAAATTCAAACCAATTCTAAAGTCTTGGTTTCATCGTCACAAGAATTGCAGGAGTTAGGCATTGGGTGGGCAACACCAAACATTGGACATCTGTGTAAGATGAGAACTAGAAAATACTTACATTATGCAAATATGTCTCTGGTTTCTATAGTTTTGGCTACTTGATACCATTGGTGATACTCTCATATAGTACAATTTACTCTCTTATATCATTGGTCCCAATAAATCAAATGTTACGCAGGCCAGATCTTTTGGCTTTTGTTGACTCCTCATCTCTTGAGTATAATGTATTAATACACGTACAACTATGATAGCATCTAAAAGACTATGATTCAAATTAGATTTTAGCTTTTGTCCCTTTAGCTTTTTCTTTACTGAAACTAAGATGCACTAAATTTCCTTTTCAAATTCCACGGATTTCCTTCGTCAAACGAAACTAATGATGGAATAAATAGATAAACATTGTTTTAATACACAGAAAAGTCTAGGAAGGTCTACTTCAACTTTTATTACTTCTCCACAAGCTTTATTAAAAGAAAAAAGGAACTTCAAGAAAGGTGCATGTAAAGCTTGCTACTACAATCCATTGTTATCTCCATCTAAAATATTGTTAACATGGTGCATTGCCCACTGGGAAAGTTAATATAAAATGAAAGTGATGTGCAAAAGTATAGAAGATGATAACTTAGATGATCTTTTTATTGTGTTTGAATGGTCCCCAGGATTCTCTCCAGGACTCCAAATCTATAATTCAACTAAGGCAATCCTTTGCCATTGTTTTCACTAGTACTGTTTTTTTTCCCCTTCTCTTGGTCAAAGACTCAAAAACTCACGCACTGTTTTCCCTCATGTTGGAAAATTTGAGCTCTCAAATGAAATGGCAGTGCGTGTGTGTGCGTGCGCCCTATTTTATAATGAAATTTTTATTTGATTTTTACAATCATGATGCTCAAGTTTATGAATGAACATCATTTTCTCGAGTGGAATTTTTTAAACAAAACCTAAAAGTGAACACCATTTTCTCAAGTGGATTCTTTTAAACAGAACCTAAGTGGATTTTTTTAACACAAACACTTTTGATCTGTGAGAAACTAAAGACAAACCATGATGTGTTATTATTAAATTTATTTATTTTTTAAAAATTTATTAATTGGTTAATCTAATGGTATGCCAATTACCAATTAGAGTGAAATTTTATCATGGCATAATAGAGAGAGGGGGAATCATTTTGAATAGTTTGGATTTTATGTAAGTGAAAGCAATCGTGGGGTTCATAAAGTGACATGATTATGAATTTACATGCATGTATGTATTGTATTGAATACTTAGCTGTATGTATAGACTCAATAGAGTACTTAGCATTAAAAAAGAGAAAACAAATCTAAAAAGGGGCATTTGCCCTTTCCCCTTTTTCATTTCATCATTCGCCCCAAATAGGGTAGCGGCGCCTAGGAGCCCTGGGAGCAGGAAAAACAGAGGTGGGAAATGGAAAAGGGAAGGAGAATAGGAGAGGAGGAGGAGGAAGAAAAGGAAGAGGAGCGGAGCCTGGAAGCGATGAGCGAGATTGCTCCAACCTCGGCAAGGGTAGACAGCCAACGCTTCAAATAAGGTTCCCTTTTTCCCGCCTCCTCTCTCTCTCTCTCTCTCTCTCTCTCTCTCTCTCTGCATCTTTTATCTTTTTTTAATTTTTCTTTGGTTCTTCTTCCTTTAATCAAGTGCGCCAGACTAGGATTGTTCTGGTCTGATTTTTGCAACCCGATTGATTCAATTTCATTAGGTTTTGGCCAATAGAAGTTGTGAACCCACATGGAATAGAAACTTAAAAAAAAAAAAAGGAAAACAAAGCAAACTTGCAAATCGACCGGTGTCTACTTCAAACCTTTCCCGTGCTGATGTTGAGAGTAAAGAAAAAAAATGAAGAGATGAAATGTGCAGTGGAAGACTGGAAGACACATAGAGACGAGCAGTTTCAGGGATTTTTTCCTATTTTCACGCAAATTTAACATTTTATTGAAAGAAAATTCCTTAATTATTTATTTCCTTAGCATTAACAACAATCTATGTTTGGTAAGTGCAAATCGTCATTGATTTTTTTTTTTATGAAAATTCTTATTGATTTTGAACGCTCTAGCTTGTTCAATTTGTTGAAGTGGTCCTATCAATTAAATCATATGCACACTTTTGATTATTCTTTCAATGGCTTACGTTACATATGGGCTACATTTTAATTTTGCAAAGAAAGGAAACTAAGAAAATAAACTAAAATTACAAGCCAACCTATTTTAAATTTGAATCAATGGGGATGTCGATGACCACAAATATGTCCTCTCAAAAAACTTAGATGACATTGTTGGGGTATGTTTATTTTGTTTGATTTTTATTTTTTTGGCCATGATTGGGTGTGGTTTCGTATCTATCAAAATTAAGCTTCGAGTGTCATCATTCACACCTTCAATGTTTTTTTTTTTCCTTCTTTTTTCTCACCTTCAATAATTTGGCAAGGAATTTTTTTTATCGTGAAAAACATTCCTTCTTGTGTTGCATGACAATGATAGATTACAAGGATGATCCAAAGCTTTATGATTTTTTAATGTACATATCACTTGTTCAAACTATTGATTTTTTATATACTATGTTAATGACCTATTTGTGATGATTGCCAAGAAAAAAGTGGCCAAGAAAAAACGGTCTATAATTGTTGTCTATGGATGCTTGTGGGAAGCTAAAAAACTGATGAAAAATAATGTGACCATTAATGTTTGTTAGACGAGGATGCCAACTGCCGAGGCACTTGTAGATGCTTGAGATTTGCTTTTCTAGAGCTTAGTCATTGAATCATTTGGAAAGGGGAGCAGCTATACAAGAAACAAGCAAACACATTTCCTATATGATATGTGTGTGTTCTATGTAAATTAGATGGATCTCATGTGGTGGAAACATTTGTTTATGATGTTTTTTTACATTTGTAAATCTTTTTGCAGTAGAAACATTTCATAACTTTAATTGACTATGTTTAAATTTTAATGGTTTAAATTTTAAATAGTTGGATGACTTTTTAGCTAGAATGACTTCTTTATTGGAAGGATATATAGATTCTTGTATTTTGATATTCTATATTACAAATTTTAAAATTACAGATTTCTAAATTTGGGTTTTTTTCCCTTAAGTTTTTAGGTTAAACAAAACAAGTATCCAAAACTAAACTATTGTTTATGTTAATAATTTTTCCACAAAAGAGTAAGTCATTTTTCACAAGTGTTGAGTACCGTGGGATATAATCAATTTCTTAAAACTGTACATGTGGTTTTACATGCCTAAATGGGGTAGGATATAATCAGTTGGAAATATTGAAGAGAAAGTCGAGAGAGAAAATAGAAATTTGTAGGTGACATTTCTCTGCAAGGAGAAGAGATCTTGATTGGCTGAAGTTTAGGGTTCAAAAACGACTATTACTTTTTGCCTATGAGGGGGTTTTTTGGGGGGGAAATTTCTCACATCATTTTTTTGACATTCACTACCGCATCCCGTATTACATTGGCAAAGGTGTACGTTATCTCTACCTTTCACCAACGCATTCTTTTATTTGTTGGAATAAGTATCTCATTTACCAACACACGTTATTTGGTTGGCAAAATTACCCATTCCAAGGACCTTTTTCAACATATTATTTAATACGTTGGTAAACTGTAACATTTACCAATGCAAATTTTATCGCGTTGGCAAAATGGTACTTTTACCAATGCAAATAATAATGCGTTGGAAAAAGTAATCCCTCCTTTGACTTTTTTCCAATACATTCTCATTTGTGTTGGTAAAAGATAACATTTACCAACGCATATTTTATTGCGTTGGCAAAAGGTACGTTCACGAACGCAAATAATACTTCATTAGCAAAAGTACTACTCTCCTTGTGACTTTTTCCAACACATTCTCATTTGTGTTGGTAAACGATAATGTTTACCAACAGATATTTTATTGCATTAGCAAAATGATATTTTTACCAATACAAATAATAATGCATTGGTAAAAGTATTTTTCCTTTTGGCAGTTTCCAATACATCATCATTTATGTTGGTAAAAGGTACCCTTGACCAACATTTTTTAAGTTGTGTTTGTAAAAAGTATTGGTAAAGATGTAATTTGTTGTAGTGCCAGGTGGGACTACTCTGAAATGAAATTTCAAGTCAATTCAATGATCGTAGTCCTTTATTTGTGGCCCACAAATTTAACGCTAAGAAAAAAAAGAAAAAAAATCCCACAACAACAACAGCTTCGGTCCAATGTATAGACCATTCCTATCAATCTAAACTCCATGGGATCCGTGACATATGAGAGAGGGGGATTAGATGATCCATCAAATTGAATATGAGGTGGAATGTCTTGCTTGGTAAGATGGTGTAAGACATATGCATACAGGAGCATCAGTTGCTGCCATGAGGGGAGTGGAATTTCATTGAGAGGTCTACATATTGAAAATCTGAAACACTCTATATTGAAACTCTAAACTGGTCAAAATGATAGCATGCCCTTTACTTTTCTTTCTTTCCTTTTTTTCTTCTAACAAAAAAGAAAATCAATTAATCATAGAGAAATATAACATCGACAGCAAGAAATAAAAACAAAGAGACACCAGAGTGGAGAATGACGTGTTTCAACATTAGTTCCCTACACGGTAAATAAAGTTTGATAACAAATGGTTCTTGACCAAAAAACCTGCTTAAAAGCCTAAAAACAAGAATTCTAAGAAAACCTCTGACGAGCTACATTAGATAGACTCATAAATTTGAATGCCCTTCTTCATTCACTTGCACCAGGACATCTTGCACGACTTTAGTGGGACCTTCACACTCTTTTGCTCCAATTGTGATTGCCCAAAGCCTGTTAGCAGTATGTTCCCAAATTTTAATGCAGTAAAAGTTGATTCCACCATAATATTAATTGTACAACATTCTTACTCATATGCCCAATCATATGGTGGGACCATTTTCTATTTTAGTAAATTTTGAGGAAGTCCCACTAAAAGGAAGGGTTTTGATTTTATAGAATTTAGATATTGAGTAGGTCGGCCCAACGGTGGAATTTCACACTAATAGGAAGTGTGAGTGAGACACTTTGAGTAGGGGAGTTAATGGGCTGGACTAGGTCTGGCTTAGGCATATCCAGGCCCAATTCAATTTTAGTAACATAGGTCCAAGCCCGACCAAGGCTCAAAATTGGTCATCAAAGTCAAGCCCAAGCACGCCCATTTAGTTAACTAGGCTGGGCTGAACCGGGTTGTTTTTGTTAATTTTGTGGGGCTTTCTAGAAAATGTTTAGAGTATTTAAATTAAATTACATGCACTCCTCATACGATTTGAGTTGGGATAATTTTTGGGCTTTCTTTCACTTAATGCAAGCCCGCCCCAAATATTAATGGGCCCAAATTACATATTCAAGCCAACCTAATGCGGGTTAGACCAAGATGGGGATAGAGGTGACCTAGCCCACGAATAACCCTACTTTGAGCAATTTGTGTAGTCGCACTTATGTTGAAAAGGCATGAAAACCCTAGTCATTTTTAAGCGGCAGAAACTTCCACTAAAAATGAGCTAAATTCTTTTTTGGTTCCCACGAAAAGCCTTTCCTCTATTTGGAATTTTTGGGGGATCATTTTTTTTTTGTAGAAGAGGAAAACTTTTTTCACAAAGGATTTGATTGTGCAGCGACTTCTATGTGTTGGAAGTAGGTGGGTCTCGTGGATAGATTTTCAAAACTTTTGACCCACTTGACACAGGGATCAACTATCCATAAGACCAAAACCCAATCCAGGATGCGTTATCCTCAATCTCGTGACCATGTACAGTAAAAAATTCTACCAACACTGGACATCCAAAATAATCTACGACATAGAAGAAGTAGATCATACCTTTGGAGATCCGCAGTGCTCTAATGGATTTCTTCTACACCTCTTAGCCTTCCACGCTATGACCCGAATTGGATTACTTCTCTCGAGAAGAATGGTGGAATCTTCAGGAGAAAATTCCCAACTCGAAACTTCAAGGAACTAGAAGAGAGAAGGAGAGAAACTCGTGCAACTCTTGCACGAAAGGGTTTTGGGCGTGAGGGAGACTCTTTTGGACGTCCAAGGATATTTTATAGACTTCCAAATCTCTCCCTTGTCTAATTGAAATAGAAGTCTTACTTCCAAAGCAATTAGCAAGTTTCTCCTTTCTTATCCTTTCTTTCTAGAGTTCGAGTCGGATTACTATTTTCCAATAACTTGGGCTAGCGTGGGGACCACTAGGGCTTCCTTAGAAAGCTGGCTCCAACTGGAACACCGCGACCCCACATCTCATGTGCAATCCGGGCCCACAGTTAATTGCAAATAACACCACTATATAAATGCAATTGCACTCCAGTCTTAGGAATAAATTACAATGAAGACCCTAAACTTCCCAATTACCACAAGTAGGCCCCTCTATCAATATCCGTGGATCAATTGGAATAAATCCGTCTCTTCCAATCTAAGTTCCACATCTTATTATCCTTGAGCCCCAATTAATCACAGTAATCATCAGTACCATCTAATTAACTCTTAATTGAGATGGGTGCGCACTTACTAATGACAAATCCATTAATTGGCACAAGGGGATAATAGAGATAGATTCCATCTTGATCATTCAACATTCCCACAGTTCTACTACCATATACCCAAGACACCGAGGTGTTAACCTATAGTCGGCCTCACTCATTGGTGACTCAAAGCAAATGAATAGATAGAAACTTGAGTTCGTCAATGTCTCAGGATTGAGAGCCTATTGCTAGGGAATTATGAGAGCATACCTTATTATTGAGACAGAATTCCATAAGGTGCATCTCATGGTCCTTCAATACATCCAATGTACCAGCACCGTGATCCAGAATCTTACATTCTGATGATTGAGACAAATCACACTATCTCATAGTGATCAAAGTGCTGCAACCTTATCAAATGAGATGCCCAATCTCATTACTGGTTGTGAAGCTATTTTAAGCATAAGATTTGTGACATATATCTCCCGTGTGTGGATCTCATCCATGCACATATATCACATCTAATATACTAATGGGACCCGGTTCAACTCATGAACCATTATGTCATACGTATTGGTCATGTGCATGAAGTAGTAAAATAACATTCATCTCATGAAAGTAAAGCATGATTTTATTGATAAATAAATAAATTAATCAATTTATTACATCAACTGATGGATTGAGTCCACAAAATCTAACACTATGGAAATGGGCGGAGACAAGGCACTAGAAAATTCGACGCCTTGCTCGATGTTGTTTGGTGCAGCGCAAAACTGATTGTGGGAAGAGGCTCAACTCCGCTTTAAAAGTGCATTTTCCTTTGTAGATTGGATCCAGAAATCCTACCGATAGTGGTAAGAACCTGACTTCCACGGAAGAGAAAACGCACATTTTCCTGTTCCGCGGAAGTTACCAATCACGCCTTAAGGGTATGTTTGTGTAGAGGAGCACCATGGTTTCCGTTTCCTACCATCTTGGTGGAAAAACCAGATCCTCGTACAAAGAGGATTTCACCCACTTTTCAAGCGTCATCGCCGGCAATCTCAGAGGTGGATCCACTGGTTGCACCAGCCATTTTTGCAGCATTTGCTGCTGCACAAACAGACTCTACTGTACACAAATGTTCCCTTGACTGATCTAGACTACTAACTTTGCATTATCATATACACTACACGTTTCCCTATCACCTTATCATAGCTTGGCGAATGACTCTCAATAAGCCCTCTCAACTATACACGATAACTGCAAAATCGTGCCCCATCAAACTATCAACTGATTTGCATTAATCAATTAGAGTTTCCTTTCACTGTGATTGGCCATTTAATTGAAACAATATGATTAACACAATTTTATGCGATTGACCATTTAATTGAAACAATATGATTAACACAATTTTATGCATATTCATGGGACAATTCATATTCATATCAGATTTGAGAATGCCCAAAATACCAGGAGGAAGTTCATTTTAAACTATGTAGATTCCAATACATGGGCTCCACTATAGATTTCTACTCCTTTAAATCAGGGTTTTTCTTGGTTAAAGCCTAAGGGGATCCGGACTCTAATATGACAACCCCCCATACAAGACATTCCTTTTCAGCTGTTCAAAACATTAAAAGATGGGCACACTGTGGAGTTTCACGTCTCCCCCTCACCAAGTTGCTAATTAGACACTCACGGGTTCCACACTCCAATGTACTATATAGTGAGGTCGTTTGCGAGATGGATGAACTGCCTTTTTTTTTTTTTTTTGGCGCCTTATCAAGATGACTTTCTTTCTTTACACAAAAAATAAAAAAAAATAATAATAAAATAATAAATAAATAAATAAATAAATAAAGGTTCTATGCTAATTTCAGTTGCACAAAATGATTGATGTAGAACTAGCGGGGGCAATCATAGGGTAACTGGATGAGCCAGTCCAAGCATGATGTGTTTTTAGACTTATGGGCCAAACTCAAACCAAATTCTGTGGCCCAACTGCAAAATTGGATGGCTTAAATAATAATAAAAAAAAGGCCTACCCAACATATCTAACACAATTTCATTCTACTATTTCTGCCTCTCTGTAGATACAAGGGATCAACCTTGGGTATGTTGTTGGGAGACTTGAGGAGGGTGCGTATGTGTGTGTAAATATTTACCAAAGAAAAATAAAACATTTGTAACCAATCACCATTATCTTTAGGTTTTTGTTTTAAAGATCATGGATGTTAAATATGAGAATTTAGCTTCAAAATTAGAATTCTAAATAAGATTAAACTAAAATTTGAATGTACGTAGTAATTGCCAGATACAAGTTAAAATAGGGATTTTTCTAGTAAATTTCGATGGTGTAAATTTTATGAACTGTAGTATCAGTATGTGGTGTTATTTATTTGTGATGTTTTCCTCACTTTGTTGGCAAGTGATGGTTTACAGTGACCAGCAAAAAGATCAGAAAGCGCAGGCATCACCCAGATGACTTGACTCCTATACTTTCCGAGCAAGCTAACTATGCCGACTCACTGAGTTGACTCAGGGAGTCAACAAGGTACAATTTTGGAAAGCTCCATTAAAAGACCAGCACGTGGTACGATGGATTTGCTAACAAAGTGGTTGATCGAGAAGTTCTCTTGGTAGCTCATATTAAGTAATTTCGTCTCTCCGTATCGGTTCAATTCTCTTTTACCTTCATTTTGTTTTCCCTGCGTTGGGCTATTATGCACTTCTTTTCTCTTTTGTTATCTAACATAATCTTTGGTTACGATGACCCAAAAAAGTGAAAATGAAAGCGTAGAAGGTAAAGGATGTTGTTGCTGAAGTTTCTCAAGTCCCCGTATTTGTTGGATATAAGGCATTTCCCTGGCTGATCCAAATCTCTATGATCTAACTCCCCCTTTTCCATATGTAATCCTTAATGTTCGTCGTGGTTTCTTTTTTGTACTGAGACTTGCAATGAGATTTGTGTATCTTAGTAAATCTACAACTGGTAGATTATATACAAGATAGTCTACCTGTAAGCAATGGCGGACCCAGGATTTTTGTTTACGGGGTGCAGGCCCTAATAGATAGTTTAGTATTGGGGGCTAACTTATAAATTTTATGTGAATTTTAAGCATGATTCCACAATTTTTATTGAATGTTTATATGCGCACCGCGGTCTGCACTTCACCACAGTTAGATGCGCCCCTGCCCGTAAGGAGAATCCTAAGGCTTAAGTTACAAATCATATATTATCCAAACATCATACAGCCAGCCATATGTAATACATTTTGACCATGTATCATACAGCTAATACCCCCCCCTCAAACTCATGATGTGATAGGAGTGAACATCGAGATTTTGCCAAGAAGAAAACGGAATCACACTCCCAATTGAGATTTGGTGAAAAGATCAGCAGTTTGAAGAGATGTAAACAAATGCGGTAGTGAGACCGTCCCAAGCCAAAGGTGTCAGCAAACAAGATGACAATCTACCTTAAGATGCTTCCTTTCTTTCATGGAATACATCGTTATGAGCGATTTGAATGGCACTTTGGTTGGCACAAAACATGGGAGTAGGGGACGTGAAGGACACACCCATATCTTGTAACAATCTATGAAGCCAAACAATTTCTGACACCACTCGGCTTCAGAGCTACAGCGGGAGACAATGGCTTGTTTCTAACTCCTCCCAAGAGACGAGAGAATCCCCAACAAAAATACAAAATCCTGTAGTTGAACGACAATCATTAGGCGACATTGACAATCATGGACGTCGCCCGCACAATCGGAGTCAGAAAAGGCAGAGAGCCTCAAGTCAAACGAGGAAGATAAGAGCAGACTAAGAGGTAAGGTACCACGAGGATATCGGCGAATACAAACAACAAGAGCCCAATGACATGTACGAGGAGCATCAACAAACTGACTTACAACAAGTACTACATATGAAATGTCAGATGAGCGACAGTTAAATACAAGACTCCCTACAATTTGCAGGTATACAGAAGGATCTGGAAGGACTTCACCATCAGTGAAACAGAGTTTTACTTGCAATTCAAGCGGGGTATCGGCTATCCATTCATCAGTTCATCAGGCACGATGAATAATATCTGCAGCATACTAAGATTGGGAGAGTAAATAGCCTTTTGGGGAGCATGCAATCTGGAAACCAAAAAAATAACGAAGAGAGCCCAAGTCTCTCATTTCAAAACAATGTTGAAGACACCGCATTAAGTGTTGAATTCCACTATTATCATCACCAGTAATGATCATGTCGTCAACATTTAGGAGTAGGAGAATCCGCCCTTTCTTCAAAAAAGAAATAGATTGGGCTGAGTCATTTAAGCTTTTATTAAACCCAGCTTCAGCCATGCATATGCTGAGTTTTTGGGGAACTAAGCCCTTGGTGCTTATTTAGGACCATGTAAGGCATGGCGAAGAAGATGACAGACTTGACCTGGACAATGAGGAAGACCTGGTGGTGGCGGCCTTATGTAGACTTCTCTTTAAGATCTCCATTTAAGAAAGCATTTTTTTATATCCATTTGGTAGAGTGCCGACTGTTGGGTCGCAGCAATAGAGATAATAAGAGCAAGAAAGGATGCAATTTTTGCGACTGAGGCAAAAGTCTCAATCCCATATACTTGATTGTACCCCGTAGCAAGCAAATAGCCGAGCCTTGTATCATTCTATGGAACCATCAGATGGGGGTTTTACCTTGTAGACCCATTTGCGGCCAATAGCATCCTTAACCCTTATACCATTAAATAAGCCCAGTAGGTATAATTTGTACCAGTTAATTGAATGTCGATGGCAAATACTTGATCGATGGAAGCTATGTGGAGTACGCAATGAGTTGGGTAGACAGCAAGAACTGGCAGATTCTCTGTTTCTTCTAGGGAAGAAACTACAGCAGGATGGGTGTTGTGGCAGATTATACTATGAAAGTTTCTGCTGGATATAGCATACAGTGCTGTAAAAGGAGCGTGAGATGTTACAACTGAGTCAATGAGGTTGCAGATAAGATGGGTTATGCAAAGATCTGAAGGGGCTCTAACAGCACAGAGCTTCAAAGGAACAGAGGATTGATACGTGTTGTAAACAAAACAGAGAACTGAAGACTTCTTTCTCTGTTGCATACAGAGTACTGGAAAGATACTTGATCAAATGCCGAGAAGATATTTCCGCTCTGATACCATGAAACTTGAAATGATATTTGTCTTTCTTAATGAATGTACAACTGGTATGTTATTTACAAATAATATTTTAACCAATACACCATGCAGCCAGCCACGTGTAATACATTTTGACCATGTATCATACAGCACATCACCTGTTAAGTAGCTTGTTGTTCTCAGTCATGATGATTAACATTTAGCAACCAATCACTAGATGAAGATTTATATAAATAATATTAAGATGAGGGAAACACACACAAGCCAGTCAAAACGATTGCCACTTTCTAGTCTCACAGATCAAGAAGAGAGTTTCAACATCACAGTTCCTACAGGAAATCAATGCAGAATCTAAGAAAGTTTCCAAGTGATCATTTCCCATTGAAAATTTGCAACATTAGTCTCGTTCAAGATACCTAAGAAACAGAGTATCAGTTGCAATTTTCAAATTCAAATTCAAAAAAAAAAAAAAAAAAAAAAAGAATGTGTGAATGAAGAGGATGGGGCCATCAAACATCACAAATTCACAAATGCTACAATCGCAGTCCATCACTGACAAAACCCAAATCCATAAAGATACACACTTTCTCCAAGAGCAATATAAAACAGAAAAGACCCACTAATTCATGAAAAGAAAAGAGCATGGAACAACACATACCCATCAAAACAAACACAGCACAATCAGCCAATTGAATCTAAAAAACTGAAATAAAATCCAACTCACCAAGTCTAAGAACCCCCCAACTGTCCTTCTCCTCCATCTTTCACTGCTGTGGCAACAGGAACCCTCACATCCTTATACAAACACACATAGGGCTTATCACACCCAACATAATTCCCTGTCCAGCGCCCTTCATCAATGTAACTAGCATCCCAAACGGACGCATACAAATACATGGGTTTCTCCGGAAACCCTTCTCCCTCCTTCCTCTCCTCCCTCCTCACAATCCTCCCATCAATGGCCCACTCAATCTCGTCCCTCCCCCATCTGATCACGTACTCATGAAACCCATCCGAAGCGTCGAATCCGAGCACGTGAATGAGCTCTCGATTGCCCAATCCGACGGTGAACAAGCTGGTTTGGACGATGGAGAGGTCCTTGCCGAGGAACTCGAAGTCGATCTCGTCCTGGGAGCGGTCGCCTTCGAGGGAGGAGAGGTAGAGGTTGAAGTTGAGGCCGCTGGTGTTGCCTCTGGGGCATCGGATGAGGGCGGAGAAGGTGCCGTAGAGGAAGCGGGTGGTGGAGCGCCACCGAGCGCCGCCGCGCTCGTCGAAGGTGAGGGTGATGGAGGAGGAGCTGAGGTTGTGAGTGCAGGCTTCTGGGCAGTAGTCGATGGCGATTTCCGAAAGGAGTTTAGTTTGGTGGAGAAGAGATGGGTCTGCTACTGCCATTGAAGTTGCAGAAAGAAAGAGAGAGAGAGAGCTTTAGGTCTCAAGTATCTACCGCCTTAGAGCATCCGGCAGCAGATCGGTACTATGAAAGAGGGTTGATTTTTACCATTTTGAAGAAGGGGCTTTTACTTAAAAGACGAACTCAAATATAAGTTCACTCATAAGTATCTTCAAATACATATAATATCCAAAATCATTTTATACGGCTGTATTCATTTTTTCAAGATTAAATAGCCCTCCACTTTATCTCTCCGGAGTTTGAATTTAAAAATATATGAAGTCAAGATTATATAATTCCAATATTACTTTTTTAAATCATTAATGTACTTATTCTCACCCTATGTTTAATATAATTTATGAAGAATTTACTCTAAAGTTTAGAATATTATCTCCCACTTTTCCCTCTTTCAAGTATCATTTTAACATTAGCATAATTAAGTTACGATGTCAAAAACCAATTCACGATGTCGAAAAGAGACTTACAAGTTCAATAGTTAAAAACTTTCCCAAATAGGATACATACAGGTGTATTGGATTTGACTAATAATTTTGAAGCTGAAGTAATGATTTTTGCAAATATATGAGTTGAACCATTCCATTATGAGTTTATTTAATAGTGAATATATTCATCGCAACCCTTCTCTTAGTACAATTTGTGGAGCTTTTGCTAAAAAATCAATAATTTCAATTTTAGGAAAAAACATAAAAAGTTGCACTTTCTCCACTTCCTATTTGTAACCTTGGCCTTTATTATAGTTTATGGAGAATTATCTATAAAGTTAATGATGTTTTCCTGCATGTTTCTTGCTTTAGAATATGAATTTAAAATAAACATTAATTAATCACGATGTCTAGAATCAACTAACAAGTTTGAGAGTTGAATGAAAAATAACGAATCGCGAAATTCTTCAATGTGCGAATGTTGTTGAGCATTGATTTTGGGAGAGATAAAGTGAAGGGCAATTTTGTTAGAAAATAAATAAAGTCTACTGTATAAGATGCTTTTGGGCATTATATGTATTTGACCATTCTTTTGGAGATATAAGAATAATTAAGGCTTCTTTTTGTAAAAATCCCTTTTTTAAAAAATTTCAAGGCAGTAAGGTGAACATATATAGATCTAGTGATGAATTTTGAAACCCCCATTCATTTTTTAAAATTGTTAAAAAAGCACATAAATTTTAAATTTTAATATAAATTTTTAACATTTACCCCTTTTCCCAATATGTCTTTCACATAAAGCCTCCCTAGTTGAATTAACCAGTCTGAAAAATCCAAACTACTTGCTAGACAAACACTATGTAATGATCAATATATGGATTGTGCTAAAATCATTTAGGATCATTAAGATAGGCATTGTTGGATTGATTATATCTTGTTTCTCAAGAGAGAGAGAGAGAGAGAGAGAGAGAGAGAGAGAGAGAGAGAGTTTCTCATGAGTATCATGAGTAAAATTTAGTGATTACTCAAACAGTTGACACACTCAAATTGAATTTAAGATCTTAAATATAAAGAATAAAATAAATGTTAAGGCTAGTAACCAATTTGGATTATGAAAAGCTGACCCACCCTCACCCATGCATTAAGGGCGCTACACATTTTAGTTCTGCCAATGAGGGTATAATGTACACCCATGCATTAAGGAAGGGCTCTCCACCATAAGAATAATTAGGGTTTATTGTGATGATGGTGAGGGATATAAGCATGGTATGTGGGTTGGTGTATGAGAATCTATGAGAGTGAGAAAAGAAAAGAATAAACTTGTTTGGGAGTATCTGATTAATATCCTTATAAGGCATACAACGAGGGAAGGGGTAGGCCGAAGAAAACGTGAATGGAGGTAATTAAATCAGATTTGAAGAAGTTTAACTTTTTAAAAGATTTTACTCATAATAGGTCGGATTGGAGAAACAAAATTCATGTAGATGATGATGATGACGATAATGGTAGTAAAATTTTAATTCAATGAGATACTCCTAAAATTTTAATTTAATGAGATACTCCTAACTTAGGTTTTAGGGCCTTAAGCTTTACTAGTTTTACAAGTGCATCTTTTATGGTAACAATCCATCAACGTGTGATTGTCAAATTAAAATCAAATATGGATGGGTGTCAATTTGCAAAGAGTAGGTGTATATAATACGGTTAGATTGATCATACGCAGGCCTCAATGTACTGTATTTTGTTGTTGTCACTTGATGTGAACATATTACATAACTCATGGGATGTCTCTCTGTGGTATATACAATATGATAGATATTCCTGTTCCTGTGTGTTCACTGCTCAGAAGCTTATATGCGAACCTACTTTGACCATTGGATCAAGATGCTCATCCAACGCTTGGGATAACTAGTATAAAGCAACCCCTTAGAGGAGAAAAAAAAAACCAAAAACTGAAAACTCTCCTCTCTATCCCGCTCTTTCTCATTTCTCTTGCTCTCGACCCTCTCCTTCTCTCCTGCCTCAAGCTCTTGAGCCTTTCCTTCTCCTCCGCCTCAAGCTCTGGATGCTCACCTTCTCCCTCGGCTCCATCTTTCGTTGGTCTCATGAGGCACGATCATCCTCCTATCTCCATGGATTAGAGTTGCCAGCTCTCACTCTCGCTCCAGCAAATAGCTCCAGAAACAGCTGTGGCCCAACACCCAGTTCCTGAAATAGGGATGGCTGGTGCATTTGATAACTGCTCCAGCCCCATTCGTGTAAGTATTTGTGTCTACTTCTATCTTTCTTAATCTTTATGCTTCCATGTCTATCAATATGATGGTTTATATCCTATATCCACCAACCTTAAAGCTTCTAAATCCTCAAATCAGTCGAACCTTAAATCCATGAACCCATCAATCCCTACCTCCCCAACCCCTAAATCCTCAAATTTGTAAGCCCTAAATACTCCAAAACCCTAAATCCCCTAATTTCTAAACCCATAAACCCCATGTCCCTAAATTTGTGAAACCTAAACCCCATCTCGGATCAATAAAATAAGATGAGGATATGATTAATAACATGCAATAGGAAAATAAAACCCTCTGTCAAATGAATCCTATGTCATGGTTTTTTCCCCTTTTTCTTTTTTCTATTTTTGCATGTATTGTCAGATATTGAATCTAATTCAATTTATTTTCATGTTGTCCGTGATTTGAAATATCTCTAGATGGATTTAGGTGCCTCTTCAACAGTTCAAACATTTATTCCAAACGTCAATGAGAATTTAATACCAAAGTTAGGGATGTGTTTTGTTAACATAGATGATGCATTCAATTGCTATAATGCTTATGCAAAAGTCACTGATTTTAGCGTTAGAAGAAGTTCAGAAAAAAAAAAAAAGGTGTGATAGTTTGGAAAAAATTTGTATGCTTTAAGGAAGGCCATAAAGTAAAGAAGGTTGGCTATGAATTTGCTAGTCAAACACATGTTTCAAATACATGAGAGAACTGTGGTGCTCAGTTCCAAGGAAAAAAAAAATATAGAAATAGGAGTGTTTGTGGTTTGCAAATTTGTTGAGGCGCATAGTCATCTTTTAACTACTTCTCATAAGACGTATTTGTTACGTTCATATCTTGAAATTCCCGTTGTTAAAAAAAACCGATAGATACATATGATGATGCCAATATCAGGAAAGCAAATCAGATGGCAGTTTATGAACTCCAAGCAGGTGGAATTGAAGCAATAGGTTTCACCGAAGTAGATGTGAGAAATTATACTAGGGACAAAAGGAAGAAAGAAAAAAGGGGAAGAGATGGTATGCTTTTTAAAGAATATTTTGACCATAAAAAAAAATGAATCCTTACTTTTCTTTTTCATTAGAAAAAGATTATGAGAATCAGATAAAACATCTATTTTGGGCCTCCGAAGATTTTAAGAAGTCATACAGTGTCTTTGGAGACGTTGTTACATTTGACACAACATACAAGACTACCATGTATGATTTAATTTTTGGTGTATTCACAGGAATAAATCACCACCGACAATCTATGATTTTTGGTTGTGCTTTAATTTCAAATGACACTTTTGAGTGGCTATTTAAAAAGTGGCTTAAAGCAATGAATGTTGGTCCACCAAAATTGATAATTACAAACCAAGATCCTGCAATGTCAAAGGCAATTAAATCTGTTATGCCTGACAGTACTTATCATTACTATTTGTGGCACATTTTATTGAAGTTGCTTGTGAAGCTAGGTGGAGTTGCAATCCATCTTGAAGGATTTTTAGAAAGTTTAAATCAATGTTTGTACAACTTCTTCACCATTGAACAATTTGAATATGATTGGCACAAAGTGTTGGCAGATTTTAAAGTACTTGACAATGAGTGGTTAACAGACATTTACAATATTCGTTATATGTGGGTGCCAATATTTTTGAAAGGAGTGTTCTTTGGAGGGATGTCAACAACACAAAGGAGTGAAAGCATGAATGCATTCATCAAACAATATGTGACACAGAAAAATAGTTTGTTTGATTTCATCTTTCGATTAGACCGAGGCCTTAGTCGTCAAAAGCATCAAAAACAAAAAGCACAACATGATACTATTTATTGGAGGCCAAAGTTGAAGAGCAATATGCCAATGGAGAAAAAATTATAAGAAATCCATACAAGGAACATATTTTATGTCTTCCAAGAACAGGTAATGTTAATGATAAGTTGTATTACAAAATGTGTAAAAGATGATGTTGAAGAAAGCATGTATGTAGTCTCCTCGTTCAGGAAAGAAATTAAAAGAATGGTTATTTTTAAGAAAGATGCGAAATATGCAAATTGTTCATGTGAAATGTTTGAGTTTTAAGGGATCCCATGTTGTCATATTCTCTGCGTGCTGAGGATGGAGCGGCTTTTCACAATGTCGGATCATTTCATATTGAAAAGATGGACTCAAAATGCTCGAGTAGGGTTTGTTCATGACAGAACCACTATTGATCTTATGGTCTCACCTGATGATACATTGATTGCACAACACTCTGATCTATCATATTGTTCCACATTGATGGTTGATGAGGCATTAATATCAAGGAAAACATATGCAAACATGCAAGAAATGTTATATTGAATCTTAGAAGAGAATGCATAGAGATGAACGAATCTACCATCTTTGGAGAGAAACACTCTTTGAGAAGAGGAAACATGGCTTCTGATACAGGAGATTGCCTTCGCCCCCCCCCCCCCCCCCCCCCCCCCCCCCCACATGTAAGAAAAAAAAGTCGTGCAAAGAGACTTAAAAGCTCTAAGGAGAAAGCACAAACAAAGGAACGACATTGCAGTGGGTGTAAGAAGCGCGGCATTTCACACGGCAAACGCAATTGTACAGTGCTATTAAAGAAGTACATAATGTCATTAATTTTATGTTTTAATGCACTCATGTTTTAGTGCTATGAACATTCCATAATTAACAAAATGTCTCCATTTTAGTTGCACACCTCAGAGTTCTACAATTGCTCCAAGTATATCAAGCAAAAACTTTGACTCAGAAGATGAAGGGAATAGTTTGGAAGGTCTACTTCCAACCATTCATAGTGAGTCTTGGTAGGTAATAAGTAATTATGTGTTTACATCTCCATTAATTAATCAGTCATTCATTTATTCTAATTTCTAACAATAGCTTTTCTTGTATTTTTGTAGGGATTTTACCTTGTAACTGAATGGGCAATGGATTCTAAAAAAATTTAATGAAACTGTGTTTTGGATCTTAAAATTATGATGGAAGTGTAGCTAATGTTGCATTGGAGTAGATTTTTTTTTTTTTGAAGTGGAGTAAAGGGTATTTTTTATGTAGTTGGAATTGGAATTGATGTAATTTTCATATCTTTTTGTAATTAGAATGAGAGATGGAGCTTTGCCCTTAGTTCATATCTTATTTTCATTGTAATTGGAAATGATGTAAATTTCATGTCTATTTTGTAATTCAAATGGGAGATGGATCTTTTTGCTCTATTATTGTCACAACCCGGGCCCAGAAATCGGGGGTTAGCGAAAAGCTAAACCGGTGACACACGTACTCCCGTGCACGTGCATCCAAACCCAGTCCAGATGCACACACACAAGGGATCTAACACGTGCGAACTAAGCGTACGCGGAAGCTGTACATATCATAGCAAGCAACAAAGAAAATAAATAGCGGAGCCGAAATACATACGAACGGAAACGACTGAGACAAATACACCGATATAAAACCGAATACACACCAAAATCAATAGATACAAAATATACAGAATACAAGTCCAAAGTACAAAGTCCAAATACAAATCCCAAAAACCAAAACTCGAAATAAAAGCCACTGGTATGCATGCACGCACTTGGCAGAAGTGATCAGGCCCACTCTGCCAGACCGGAGGGTGTCTCTACACTCGCCCCTGTAGCCTCCTCGACCGCCGGGGAGCTGGGCAAGGTATCTGTGCCTGCAACACCACAGACAACACAAATGAATACAACGATCCAGCAAATATAAGTAGCAGAGATGAAACACTCATAGTATCAAAGCTGAATAAATGACAGAATAATGATTTCAGAGTTTCATCTTAGTATGCTAAGCAAATCGTGCGTAGAAGTAAAGCATGATATGTGAATCAAACATAGAAATACTGACTAAGTGGCTACTACGTTAACCATGTTCTCTCCAATAGAGAGCAGAGCAAAGCAAAGCAGAGGAGAACACCACTGACCGGGCCAGGGTACAAGCGGGTCTCAGGTTCCTGGGTTCCGGGGTCCCAAGACAAAGCGACACTGCAGTGAATACAGAGATACAGAGATCTAAGCCAGAGGTAACCCCGTCGGGCATCCTAGGGCTGAGGCTGAGTAGAGCCAGACTACTATCAATCAAATCAAATCCATAGAAAGAGAGATTATCCACTTTGGACTCACCGATGGCAAAGACCGGATCTTATCCTCACGTTTTAAATCTCTGGGCAGAGCCACCGGGGAATACCCAAAATATACAAAGCCAGAGAATATACAAAGCATAGCATAGATCAAAGCTTAGTGCAGAACGAAGAATAAAACGGATATACAGAACGAAAGCAAAAATGACTACGGAATGCATAACATAGATTAACAGAACCGAGGGCAAAACTATAAACAATATGAAATGCATCTCAGATTAATCCGGAGTCAAGGTTCATTACAAGCCAGTCCTAAGTTAGTTGTTCACTGTCACTAACCATGCATGTTGATGTAGTTTTAAGTTAATCAATGCACCGTTGCCATCAAAGTGTTGCGAAATCTTGGCGTGCACTGACGTCCCTTAAACCAACACCCATGGGGAGGTGCTTAACAGTAAATCAACACCCACATGAATAAGTCACAGCCTAACAGACTATTCATGCGATCCAAGGAAATCCATTGGGCCGGTTTACACGGGTGGTTAACCTGTATTTGAGCCCTATAAGTCTCACCATCATCCTAAGTTATATTTTAGAATTGCCATGCCTAACGGTTTAGCCATGAGGGACCTATGGTTGAGCCGGAGACATCTTACGCGCTCTACGTATTATGCACTACAGCTTAACCATGGTTCCATTCAAAACACAGCTAAACTGGTCATCTTTCACCTCTGATCTGATGCCTCTTTCGGCTGAGCTACAGTCAGGATACGGCTTAGCCGTAGACCAACCCACGGCTTGGCCGTAGCATTCCACGGCTTAGCCGTAGCCCCACCGTAGGAGATCTGTGTTGGAAAAGTTTCGACTGATCAGAGATTTAATTCACGGCTGGGGTACGGTTTGGGTCACGGCTAGCTTACGGCTCAGCCGTAGAACAAGTTACGGCTTAGCCGTAGCCTAGCCGTAGGACAAAACTCAAAATTGCAGTCTCTGGGAATCAAACCGCAGGAACTTACGGCTTAGCCGTACAATACAGGGACGAATTCGGGATAGTTACAGAAACCGAAATTTGATACAGAAAAGTCTCAAAACAGGATACAGAGGTTCCAAATTCACAAGCATTGGCTGTAAACATCAAATACACTAAAGAAGATGGAAATCAAAGCATTCAAACAGAGCACCCATGTGTGTTAAGCCTGTACTTATACTTGCCTCAAATTCTGACAAATCCTCTGAAACAAGCTCCAAATCCTCTAAAATCAAAGCAAATCAAAGAGATAAATCATGCATGAGATGAAGACACAGAAATCAGAGAATGAGAGGTGCAATTGGAGAAGAAGAAGAAAGAGTTGGGAAGGAACCCACTTACCTAAGCAATATACAGAGATGGGAGAAGAAGAGAACCCAAATCCCACAAGGGATCCAATCCACAATCGAGCAAGAGAAGGAAAGAAGAGAGAGAGAGAGAGAGAACGTGGAGCTCCTGAATTCTCTTGCATGCAACGATCAAGACAAATGGGCAGGGAGAGAGAGACACCTGGGTCATGACTTATATTTATAGAATTGGAAGTTTAAAACAGGATCCAATAAGTTTAAGCAATTTACAGTTTAAGTCACACGAAGGTCTAACTTCTCCAATTGACTCCAAATGGTTCTGAGACAGTTACGGAAATTGTCGAGCTCAACTAAATACACGCGCTGACACCAAGATGATGCAAATATGATGCAAGCAAAGCAAAAGCAAAATTACGAAAAAGGACTTAGAACTACCTATTCCAGGTCAAAGGTCACTCAACTACTTATCCAAGGCCCAAAACCAAATCCGAAAGAGTTAATCAAAGCAAAACACACTAATGAGCCACTAATCCGGCTCAAAGGGGATCGGAGTGTTACATCCTCCCCCACTAGGAATCATTCCGTCCTCGGAATGACTACCTACCTGCGCAAAGAGCTGGGGGTACTGGCGTGCTAGCTGTTCCTCTAGCTCCCAAGTAGCCTCATCTGGACCGTGATGCTCCCACAACACTTTAACCCATCTGATAGTCCTGGTACGGAGAATCTGCTCTCGTGTGCCAACGATGCGAAGCAGACGCTCAACGTAAGTTGTATTAGGTTGAATCTGAATATCATCATAGCGAATCACATGGCTCGGATCTGGCACATACTTACGGAGCATCGACACATGGAAGACATCGTGCACACCGGAGAACTCAACTGGAAGCGTCAACCGATAAGCTAAATCTCCAACTCGGCTCTTGACTTCGAACGGTCCCACATATCTCGGAGCTAACTTGCCCTTCTGACCAAATCGAACTGTGCCCTTCATCGGAGAAACTTTAAGAAATACCCAATTTCCGACTTGGAATGCCAAAGGTCTCCTCCGAGTATTCGCATAGCTCTTCTGCCTGGATCGAGCAACCTTCAAATTCTCTATCACTTTCTGCACTTTCTCTGTCGTCTCAGCTATGATCGTCGGACCATGGAAACTCCTTGTTCCTACTTCTTCCCAGCACACCGGGGTCCTGCATTTACGCCCGTATAGTGCCTCATATGGTGCCTTACCAATGCTCTCATGGAAGCTGTTGTTGTAGGCAAACTCACACAATGCTAGATGCGTATCCCATTCCTTCTCAAAGTTCAGCACACTAGCTCTGAGCATATCCTCCAATGTCTGAATGGTACGCTCCGACTGTCCGTCAGTCTGGGGGTGGTATGCCGTACTAAAACTCAACTTTGTGCCCATAGCTTCCTGAAATGCTCTCCAGAATGAAGACACAAAGCGACTGTCACGATCTGACACAATCGATACTGGGGTGCCATGCAATCTGACTATCTCGTCAACAAATTTCCTGGCCATCTCTGTGAATGTCATCCCCTTCTTGAACGGAAGGAAATGTGCTGACTTGGTCAATCTGTCCACTATAACCCAGATCGCATTGTTCTTTCTACTGGTCGGCGGAAAACCGGAGACAAAATCCATCGTAATGTGCTCCCACTTCCACTGCGGAGTATGCAATGGATGCAATGATCCTGGAGGTCGCTGATGGTCCGCTTTTACCCTCTGACAGGTCAAACATCGAGCTACGAACCCTGCGATCTCCCGCTTCATATTGTTCCACCAAAATCTGTCCTTCAAGTTCCGGTACATCTTCGTACTCCCGGGGTGCATCGCATATCGGGCATCGTGCGCATCTGTCATCAACTTATCTTTCAGCTCCTTCACAGCGGGAACACACAATCTATTCCTGAAGTACAAAACTCCATCTACCAAGCTGAAATCCGGTCGATCTGCAATCCGATCTCTGAACTTCACCAGGAGGGGGTCCTCAAACTGGCGATCCTTGATCTGCTGAATCACCTCAGGCTGAAACACGACGGTAGTAGCTAATGTCACCAAGTCACCTGCCGTCCGAACCTCAACAGGCTGATCATGCACAAGCATATAAAATCCTGCCAACACCTGAAGACTGTCTATCCTCCTGCTGAGTGCATCTGCAACTACATTGCCCTTGCCTGGGTGGTACTTGATCGGAAAGTCGTAGTCCTTGATGAACTCTAACCATCTTCGCTGCCTCATATTCAAGTCATGCTGGTCAAACAAGTACTGCAGACTGTGATGATCGGAATGGACCTCGAACTTCACACCGTACAAGTAATGTCGCCACAACTTCAGTGCAAATACAATGGCTGCTAACTCCAAGTCATGTGTGACATAATTCTTCTCATGTTCCTTCAGCTGTCGGGATCCATAGGCAATCACCTTCTGATTCTGCATCAGCACACAGCCTAGTCCAACGCGAGAAGCATCGGAATAAATCACGAATCCCTCACTACCATCCGGGAGAGTCAACACTGGCGCCGTAGTGAGCTTTTCTTTCAACATCTGAAAACTACGCTCACACTTCTCTGTCCACTCATATGGAACCTTCTTCCGAGTCAACTGAGTCAGCGGTGCTGAAATCTTCGAAAAGTCCTGCACGAACCTGCGGTAATATCCCGCCAAACCCAGAAAACTCCGAATCTCAGTTACTGATCTAGGACGGGGCCAATGGACTACTGCCTCAATCTTAGCCGGATCCACCATCAATCCGTCTCTAGAAATCTTATGACCCAGAAATGTAACTTGCTCGAGCCAAAACTCACACTTGGACAACTTTGCATACAACTTGTGATCCTTAAGCAGCTGCAATGCTTTCCGCAAATGGTCTGTATGTTCCTCAGCAGTCTTCGAATAGACCAATATGTCATCGATGAAAACCACAACAAACTGGTCCAAGAAGGAAGTAAACACCCTATTCATCAATGCCATAAAAGCTGCGGGTGCGTTCGTCAAACCAAATGGCATGACAAGGAACTCGTAGTGTCCATACCGAGTCCTGAAAGCTGTCTTAGGAACATCCTCGTCCTTCACCCTGAGCTGGTGATATCCTGACCTCAAGTCGATCTTCGAGAAGTAAGCTGCACCCTGAAGCTGATCGAACAACTCATCAATCCTAGGCAATGGATATCTGTTCTTGATAGTCACTTTGTTCAACTGCCTGTAGTCAATGCACATCCGGAAACTGCCATCCTTCTTCTTGACAAACAACACAGGAGCTCCCCAAGGTGAAACACTTGGGCGTATGAACCCTTTATCCAACAGATCCTGCAACTGTTTCTTCAATTCCAACAATTCTGCAGGTGCCATACGATATGGAGCTCTACTGATGGGTGCTGTACCTGGCATCAAATCAATCGCAAACTCTATCTCTCTAGCTGGTGGTAACCCTGGCACATCCTCCGGAAAGACATCCGGGAACTCGCTGACTACTGGGATCTCACTGAGCTGTCGCTGATCTTTCTTCTCTGAAATGAACGCAAGAAATCCCTCACATCCCCTACGAAGCATCCTGTCTGCCTTACAAGCAGATATCACACGCCTTGGGCACTTCGTCTGGCTGCCCTCACAACGGAATCCGCTGCCCAGATCAAAGTAGATAGCCTTGCTGTAGCAATTGATACACGCGTGATATCTCGCAAGCCAGTCCATACCAAGAATCACATCAAAATCCAGTGTCGTGAGCAACACGAGGTCTACCGGGAGCTGATGACCAGCTATCCGCACATCACACTGAGGGTAGAAAACACTGCACTCCACCCGCTTACCAACCGGAGTGGATACTAACAACAAGTACGGGAGCGGTGTGGGTCGCTGTCGAAGCTGCACAGCAAAATGGGGTGCTACGTACGAACGCGTAGACCCGGAGTCAAATAAGGCTAAAGCTTCAGCATCAGAAATTAAAATTTTACCTTCCACGACGATAGCTTCCTCCGCGCCCTCATGCGTAGCAGCATATGCTCGGGCTGTCTGGCGGTTCTGCTTCTGGGCTGGGCGAGCTGGCTGAGATCTGCCCTGCGCTGTAGATCCTGCCTGTCTCGTCTGTGGAGAGGACTGAAACTTCGGGCATTGGGCCCGCCTGTGATCCGTAGAGCCACACCCGAAACAAGCCCCACTCTTCCTCCAACATCTATCGGTGGGGTGATCCTTCCCACAGTAGCCGCAAACCACCTGAGTGCTGCTCGAACTGCCCTGCTTACCCTTGAACTTTTTCTGGAACTGACTTCTGCCACTGGAACCTGCTGCCCTCTTAGCCTCTGTTCGCTCCTCCTCAAATATGGCCTCTGCATCATAAGCCCTGTCAATAGCGTCGTCCAATGTAGCCGGCCACATACAAGCAACTACGTGGCGTTTGTGCCTCGGATTCAGGCCGTTGACGAAGCGAGTCACCTTCTTCTGCTCAGTGTTTACCATGTCCTCTGCAAAGTGGGACAGCTCTGTAAACTTGTGTACATAATCTGCAACTGACAGCTGTCTCTGCTGAAGGTTGAAGAATTCCACTTCCTTGGCTCGCTGAATATGGAGAGGCATGAACTTCCGACGGAATTGCTGCTTGAAAGTCTCCCAAACTGTGGCACTGGGCATAGTCTGGAATGAGCTCTTGACACTTCTCCACCATGTCTTGGCTACACTCCGAAGCATAGAGGCTGTGAGAACCACTTTCTGTTTGTTACTGCACACAATCGTATCAAAAAGCTCTTCAGTCTGCTCCAACCATTGCTCAGCCTGCAATGCGTCTTCTATCCCATGGAACTCAGTCGCCCCTCGCTTACGGAACTTGTCAAAGAGAGCATTAGGATCTGATTCCTTAGGCTGGAAAACCACCTGCTGATCTATACGGGGTGACGCCGCTGCGGCAGCCTGACTCTGCCTATCTACCATGGATGCCATCTGCGCCTGTAATGACTGCATAGACTGCATCATCATCATCATGCGCTCCTCACTACTGATATGTGGGGGTACCGATCCACTATCACCATTATGGCCCTGTTGATTCTCATCCCGAGATCCTGATCTTGATGCCATCCTGCAAAAGGAAAAAGAGACACAACACACAAATATAAAGTGCCCTGAGTTAGTCAAATCCCAAATCAACATATGAGACTTCGAGTCAAATAGTTGATAGCGTTATCTCACCACGATCTTAGATGCCTACATGCTTATAACTAGCATGCTCTGATACCATACAATACGTATGTCACAACCCGGGCCCAGAAATCGGGGGTTAGCGAAAAGCTAAACCGGTGACACACGTACTCCCGTGCATGTGCATCCAAACCCAGTCCAGATGCACACACACAAGGGATCTAACACGTGCGAACTAAGCGTACGCGGAAGCTGTACATATCATAGCAAGCAACAAAGAAAATAAATAGCGGAGCCGAAATACATACGAACGGAAACGACTGAGACAAATACACCGATATAAAACCGAATACACACCAAAATCAATAGATACAAAATATACAGAATACAAGTCCAAAGTACAAAGTCCAAATACAAATCCCAAAAACCAAAACTCGAAATAAAAGCCACTGGTATGCATGCACGCACTTGGCAGAAGTGATCAGGCCCACTCTGCCAGACCGGAGGGTGCCTCTACACTCGCCCCTGCAGCCTCCTCGACCGCCGGGGAGCTGGGCAAGGTATCTGTGCCTGCAACACCACAGACAACACAAATGAATACAACGATCCAGCAAATATAAGTAGCAGAGATGAAACACTCATAGTATCAAAGCTGAATAAATGACAGAATAATGATTTCAGAGTTTCATCTTAGTATGCTAAGCAAATCGTGCGTAGAAGTAAAGCATGATATGTGAATCAAACATAGAAATACTGACTAAGTGGCTACTACATTAACCATGTTCTCTCCAATAGAGAGCAGAGCAAAGCAAAGCAGAGGAGAACACCACTGACCGGGCCAGGGTACAAGCGGGTCTCAGGTTCCTGGGTTCCGGGGTCCCAAGACAAAGCGACACTGCAGTGAATACAGAGATACAGAGATCTAAGCCAGAGGTAACCCCGTCGGGCATCCTAGGGCTGAGGCTGAGTAGAGCCAGACTACTACCAATCAAATCAAATCCATAGAAAGAGAGATTATCCACTTTGGACTCACCGATGGCAAAGACCGGATCTTATCCTCACGTTTTAAATCTCTGGGCAGAGCCACCGGGGAATACCCAAAATATACAAAGCCAGAGAATATACAAAGCATAGCATAGATCAAAGCTTAGTGCAGAACGAAGAATAAAACGGATATACAGAACGAAAGCAAAAATGACTACGGAATGCATAACATAGATTAACAGAACCGAGGGCAAAACTATAAACAATATGAAATGCATCTCAGATTAATCCGGAGTCAAGGTTCATTACAAGCCAGTCCTAAGTTAGTTGTTCACTGTCACTAACCGTGCATGTTGATGTAGTTTTAAGTTAATCAATGCACCGTTGCCATCAAAGTGTTGCGAAATCTTGGCGTGCACTGACGTCCCTTAAACCAACACCCATGGGGAGGTGCTTAACAGTAAATCAACACCCACATGAATAAGTCACAGCCTAACAGACTATTCATGCGATCCAAGGAAATCCATTGGGCCGGTTTACACGGGTGGTTAACCTGTATTTGAGCCCTATAAGTCTCACCATCATCCTAAGTTATATTTCAGAATTGCCATGCCTAACGGTTTAGCCATGAGGGACCTATGGTTGAGCCGGAGACATCTTACGCGCTCGACGTATTATGCACTACAGCTTAACCATGGTTCCATTCAAAACACAGCTAAACTGGTCATCTTTCACCTCTGATCTGATGCCTCTTTTGGCTGAGCTACAGTCAGGATACGGCTTAGCCGTAGACCAACCCACGGCTTGGCCGTAGCATTCCACGGCTTAGCCGTAGCCCCACCGTAGGAGATCTGTGTTGGAAAAGTTTCGACTGATCAGAGATTTAATTCACGGCTGGGGTACGGTTTGGGTCACGGCTAGCTTACGGCTCAGCCGTAGAACAAGTTACGGCTTAGCCGTAGCCTAGCCGTAGGACAAAACTCAAAATTGCAGTCTCTGGGAATCAAACCGCAGGAACTTACGGCTTAGCCGTACAATACAGGGACGAATTCGGGATAGTTACAGAAACCGAAATTTGATACAGAAAAGTCTCAAAACAGGATACAGAGGTTCCAAATTCACAAGCATTGGCTGTAAACATCAAATACACTAAAGAAGATGGAAATCAAAGCATTCAAACAGAGCACCCATGTGTGTTATACAAGCCTGTACTTATACTTGCCTCAAATTCTGACAAATCCTCTGAAACAAGCTCCAAATCCTCTAAAATCAAAGCAAATCAAAGAGATAAATCATGCATGAGATGAAGACACAGAAATCAGAGAATGAGAGGTGCAATTGGAGAAGAAGAAGAAAGAGTTGGGAAGGAACCCACTTACCTAAGCAATATACAGAGATGGGAGAAGAAGAGAACCCAAATCCCACAAGGGATCCAATCCACAATCGAGCAAGAGAAGGAAAGAAGAGAGAGAGAGAGAGAGAACGTGGAGCTCCTGAATTCTCTTGCATGCAACGATCAAGACAAATGGGCAGGGAGAGAGAGACACCTGGGTCATGACTTATATTTATAGAATTGGAAGTTTAAAACAGGATCCAATAAGTTTAAGCAATTTACAGTTTAAGTCACACGAAGGTCTAACTTCTCCAATTGACTCCAAATGGTTCTGAGACAGTTACGGAAATTGTCGAGCTCAACTAAATACACGCGCTGACACCAAGATGATGCAAATATGATGCAAGCAAAGCAAAAGCAAAATTACGAAAAAGGACTTAGAACTACCTATTCTAGGTCAAAGGTCACTCAACTACCTATCCAAGGCCCAAAACCAAATCCGAAAGAGTTAATCAAAGCAAAACACACTAATGAGCCACTAATCCGGCTCAAAGGGGATCGGAGTGTTACAATTATGTATTACAGGAGTTGTCTGAGCTTCAGACCTACTTCCAACTCATACATCAGTCTCAAACTCTGCCCAAAGTTTCATATCCATTCATTTCAACATGTCTTTGCAAGTCTAAGTTCATAGATAGATATGAATATGAAATATGTAACTAGATTTAGGCACGATACGGGTGCAGAAGAATATTAGATATAATTTCATCTTATGCCAAAGTTCATGTTGATTAGTATCAGTATGTGCATTTAACTTATATTATTTTTATTATTTGTAATTTATTTAAGAGGGATTATAGATTTAATGAAGCACAAAACAGGACTACAACAAGTTCAAACATAAGGGTGACCTCCAGTTTAAAGGCCTAGAAATACAAAATAACAGTGTGGTTCCAAACTTGGACAAGAAAGACATGGATGAGCAGCTAGGCATATCTTTCATTGCTGGGGCCTTGTTTACTACTCTAACCTGGGATGGCTTTGTCTAAGGGTTCTTAGGTTTTAAGACAGCTTGAGATGAATGTTTTTTTTTTTCCTTTTTGTAATTGACATAGAGGATAAAGGTTGTCTCAAATAACTTATTCCCAATATTGTCTTCATTGTTAAACCACTTTCAAATACTACCTTCATTTTAATATTCAAATATCAACACAAATTTGGTTCAACTTGTAGCATTCAACAATAATCATAACAATTAAAAAAACCAACAACCTAAATTAGCAAAACTATCATTCAACCTATACATATAAATGGTAACAAATCTGAAACTTCCAATCATACACTTCCATCTGAAGACATCCATCTGAAGACATCCATTTATACACTTTTAAACACACTTTCGAGACAAGCATTTTACAAAAAAAAAAAAAAAAACTCTTCCAGAGAGACATTTCTAGCTACAAATCCGTGTCCATGCCATGTATTTTGAAGACCACCACTCCACATCCATGAATCAAAATTAAATATAGGGTAGGAAAAGCATTTAGAATTCAGCTTGAGCTTAACACTCCATGTCCGTGCTTCATTCCTATAAAAAATCGGATAATTACATCTTAGCAATGAGATTAAACAAATGATTAACTAAAAATATTGATACACTAACAAAAATGTATACCTGATACAGTTTATGGATTCAAGGGTTTGGGAATTTGGGATTTTAGGGCAAAACATTTGGGTGTTTAGGGTTTATTTTATTGATCTGAGATGTAGTTTAGGGGTTCACAAACTTAGGGACATGGGCTTTATGGGTTTAGAAATTAAGGGATTTAGGGGTTTGGAGTATTTAGGGCTTACAGATTTGAGGATTTAGGGGTTGGGGAGGTAGGGATTGATGGGTTCATGGATTTGAGATTCCATTGATTTGAGGATTTAGAAGCTTTAAGGTTGGTAGATGTAGGATATAAACTATCAGATTGACAGATATGGAAGCATAAAAATTAAGATAGATAGAGGTAGACACAAACACTTGCACGAATGGGGTTAGAGCAACTATCAAATGCACCGGCCATCCTTATTTCAGGAACTAGGTGTTGGGCCTTGTTTGTTTCTGGAGCTATTTGTTGGAGCGAGAGTGAGAACTGGCAACTCTGATCCATGGATACAGGAGGATGATCATGCCTCGTGAGATCAAAGAGAGATGGAGCTAAGGGAGAAGGAGAGCATCCAGAGCTTGAGGCAGAGGAGAAGCAGAGGCTCGAGAGCTTGAGGCAAGCGAGAATGAGAGGATCGGAAGGTGAGAGAAATGAGAAAGAGCGGGACAGAGAGGAGAGTTTTCAGTTTTTGGTTTTTTTTCCCTCTAAGGGGTTGCTTTATACTCGTTATCCCAAGCGTCGGGTGAGCATCTTGATCCAACAGTCACAAAGTGGGTTTGCATGTAAGCTTCTGAGCGGTGAACGCAAAGGAATATCTCTCATACAATATATACTATGGAAAAAATCATCTCATACTCTTGTCATAACCATATTGATGGAAGCTAACGACCTCATTTAATGACTATAATATAGCCGACCTTCACTTAATCCAGCTCAGTCATCATACGCTTTCCATGCTTCCAATGTACATCTAGGCTCTAGCCCAAATTTCAAACCAAACAAATATGAAAGATATAATAATATTTTTTAGACATGACTAATCCAGTAGTTATGCCATTTAATTGGGGATGGCGGTGAGTTGGATTTGACTAGTGATCTGCCACAAGCCACTCGTAGTTAGGGCTGGCAAAGGGTCGGGCTCAGCCGAGTCAAGATAAGCCCTTATCCTACTCTCATATATGCAGGCTGGGCTTATGTCAAGCCAAAGCCTTAAAATCTCGTAGCAAGCTCATAATATCGAAGCCCTTACCTTACCCTCAAGGGCTAGGGCCAAAAGAAATGATTTTTCTTAATATTATTATATACAATAATTTTTTTGTACCATGATGCTAACTCATTCCTTTATTCAAGATACGGATGGGTACAATGCAAAAGTTAATATTTTTGTGCAACTTTTAAAAGATTACATGAAATAAGTTACTTTTCTCTCATATAAAAAATATTATTTAGGATTACATAAAATAAGCTAATTTGATAGTATTGTGACATAAAACTAGGCAATGAGAGACACTATTAAATACCTTATCACACCAGTAGTAGTTAAAGAATGTATTAATTTTATTTGTCATTAGACTATTAGTAAGATTGTCGTAAGTTAAAGTTCCATTAGTTGTACCTTTTTTACTAGTTTATACACTGCAGTTTTTTTTATAAAGCAATAATATGTACCATTAGATCTTGATTGACAATTCTCATATGATTCAATTAAATTTATTTCAAATATGCATTTGACCTTTTCCAAATAAATTGGTTAGTATGTATGGTTTAAATAAACATGAGACCACTTTTGAATTAGGATTAACCCTAACTTATAACTCTTTGAAACATCACCATTGGATTTTGTAACAAAGCAGTTAAACTTTGACCACCGAAGATGAATGACTAAGATGTTTGATACATGAGTTATAAGCTTTAACTGAACTCTACTCAATGATGATGTTAGGGCTATATATATCCATCTAAACTCTCAAACTTCAATAATTTATATTGGTAAAAATCAATCTAATAACAACTTGAATTTTTTTTTCATTGAAGAATTTGTCCATGTTAGGCAAAATAAAATCAAGCACACCATTCAAAAGAAAATGTATAATTAAATATAGGTATACTATTATGATCCATGAGAATATCTATCAAATAATATTGTTTGACAACATATTAAGTCTCTATTATTAATTGCTACTTAGAGGAGTTTTGTTTATAATTTTTGGTAAATTCTTATATATAATTTATATTATTTATTAATAGACAAAGGGCTTGGTCGGCCACTTCTTAGGCCGGCTAAGTCAAGCCCTATCTCGGCCTTCAAGATTGTGTGCTTTCCAAAATTGGGTTTTACTCTACCGTCGGCTTTAGGGCAAAAAGAAAAGCCCTCTCCTTGAGTTTTGCGGGCCAAGCCGGGCCGGGCCCCCTTGTCAAAAAGCCGAATTGATAGCCCTACTCCTAGTATGTCGAGTTTAAGTAGAGCTCATATTCATGAAAGATTTTAAATCAAGTAAAAAAAACTTATATTTAAAAACATAGTTTAAGTTTTCACATTTCTTTCAAATTAGAACTTCTTGATGAGAGATTTGAGGGTTTTTTGTTAAGTTTCTTTTCTCCTTTTTCTCAAATACCAAAATGCCCTTCAACACCTTTTTTCCTATATTCAACACCTTTCTACCATTATTCGTTTCTCTTTGGAAACCGTCACCCACCTCTACTCCTCTAATGATCACCAGTAGGTGTGTTCATGGCTAGGCTAAGGCATATCTAAGCACAGCCTGACTATAGAAAGAGTAGCCAAATCCAGCCTAAGCCCAACATAGGCCATGACTGATTGGCCCAAGCCCACCCACTCAAACTTGTTAGCTCGAGCCCAGCCCATTTGGTTAATTGGGCCAAAGCCCATTGACTGTGCTCACTTTTAAAAAAAAGGGATATTTTGAAACAGGTCCCTATAATTGATTTCATACCAGATTAGGTCCAACTATGTTTTGCTTAACTCACCATGTCTAGCTGAATTAATTTAGTATTGCATTAGGTCATTTTAGTTAGTATTCATGATAAAAAGTGACAAAAATGCCCATTTTCTATTGTAATTGTTTTGGCATTAATGATCAGTTATGTCACTTGTACATTTTCTTTTTGCAAGCTTTAAAATTCTATAACTTTCATACATTTATCCATTTGTAATAAAATTTATATATTTGGAATCCTTTTTTCGAGATCCACAAAGCAAGATCCATGTTGGTTATTTAATTCCCAAAAAAATGATTTTATCTGTTTGGTGTATTTCTATTGAAAGCAATAGATAAAATCTGACTATGGGATCCAAAACCATTGCTCCTACTAGGTCTAAGCCATGAATAGGTTATTGTTAATATCACATGCATTAAGGGTTTGGTTATGCTGTTTTGGGACCATTGGATGCATCTGCACATTAGAGGTATTGGACATTTTGGGCCATTGAGTCTAAGAGTGAAGAGGAGTCCTTGTATGAGTTGCCTAATGTTTGTAAACCAACCAACTCATATGCACAAAAAAGAAGAGTTATGTACAAGGAAACAAAGTAAATAGATAAAAAAGAAAAAAAAAAGGAGACTCGCAACGATATACATGGTGGGAAAATGCTCTACATGGAGATTGTGTATTGTTCAAATGCAATTTAGTTGGCAACACCCTCGCATGTCTATTAGTGGGAGGAGGTCAAGTGAAAAGGTCTACTTATCCTCAATTTAAACAAGCTTGAATTTTGGTGGTTTTTAACTAAAGATTTTATCTGTTGGCTTCCTTACAAATAAAGATTTTATTTGTTTTCCTTAAATAGATTTTTTCTATTAGCTTCCTCATACAGATTTTATCTATTGACTTCCATATAAATAAAGATTTATCTGTTGGTTCTTCAAATAGATAAAATCTATCTGTTGGCTTTGTCAAACAGATTTTATTTGTTGGCTTCCTTACAAATAAAGATTTTATCGGATGGTTCCTCAAATAGATAAAATCCTCAATAAAATTCAGGATGCATGGGTTTGTCTACACCTCTTGCCTTTGTAAAAACAAAATAGACATCATTCTTATCAAAACTTATGTAGTGAAATTTTAAAGGTTGTTTGGAAGTGGAGAAAATTTCATATAGATTTCACAAATCACATGCTAGTTTCTTGATCTTTTCTCCTGCATAGAGACTAAAACACCTCAAATTAAATCAAGTTAAAATTCAAAACATAGACATGCCTACAATTGAATCTCAATTACATTGATATATATCTACCTTATAATATAAAAATTATAGAGAAGGGTAAGTGGCAAATCAAATCCTCACAAATCTCACACCTTTTTTTTCTCATTTCCACCATACCCAAAACAAAAACAAAAGGTAAAGGAGAAGGAGAGAGAGAGAGAGAGAGAGAGAGTAATGGCATCTAGATCTCAACCATCTAACAGAAAAACAAAAACTAACAAAAAAGGTAACTTCTCTTCCTAAGAACTACTTTGCAAATTAAAGAACCCATTCAATTTGGAACACTCTAGATCTGTTGGAATAGAAATAGTGGGGAACAGATAAAATTGATTTGTTCACTATGATGAACAAATAAAATTGATTTATTGGAATATAAAAAGATGGAATTAACCCAACAGATAAAATTGACCCAATAGAAAAATTTGTTGAAATAAAGAGAGAGGAACAAAGAGAGAAAGATTAGAACAAATGAAATTGTAACTTATAAATTACAAACATATTAAATTGCAATAGATAAAATATAAATTGTGAAAAAGAAAGAAAAGGGGAGAATCAACAAATAAAATTTGTTAAACTCAGTAGATAAAATCTTCTGTGGACAAGGAAGGCAAACAAATCTATTAAACACAAAAGATAAAATTTATTAAATGCAACAAATAAAATCTATTTGGGCTAATATGAAATACCAAACAAATAAAATCTGTTTAGGCCATCAAGGTATACCAAATAGAAAAAATATGTTAAACTCAACAGATGAAATCTTTTATGAACAAGAAAGGCAAATAAAATCTGTTAAACGCAATAGATAAAATTTCTTAAACTCAACAGATGAAAATAGAAAACTAGATTTAAATAACAAATTGAAATTAAATAAATAAATAAATCTTGATTTAATTGAAATTAACACGCATATTTAATCTATGTGTGCAAAGCGCAGCCAAATAGTGTGTACAGAGCCTAGCCATACAGATTAAATCTTTTCAAGTAACACATAGAATTAATCTATTTCAATTAACACACAAATTTAATATATGTCAATTAAATATGTTTGGCTGGAACCATAAAATTTTGTGGTGCTTCGAAGTACCATATATAAAGCCCTTGTATCCCACATGAGTTTTGCACTGAGAAACCACCGCCCAGGCCTTTTCTTCTCAAACGATTGGCTACAGGAGACCAGTGGGTGGTGAGATAGCTGCAACAATTAGCCTTGTCTGAGCATGACTTCCTTGGTGACAATTTGCACTAGTGTTCTGCATGGTTGATGGGCTTCTTCTCAGGCGACAAAAACAGAAATTGATCACTAACAGTTTCTTTTCAAATCGATCCTTCAACCTATCTGGTTCTATAACCTAGAATCTTCACTGAGAAGATGATCAGAATTTCAGTCATCATTGCCCTTCACCGGAATGCACTGTTGCACCGCCGCTGCTTCTCACCATTGTGCCTGCTCCGGTTGCCATTGCCAGATCGGAGAGTGAGGAGACTGAGACATGAGACCATATTGCTTCTTCTTCATTGTTTGTTCTCTGGGTGCAACTAGAAATGGAGATGAGAAAAGCAACCCCTTTTGTCTTCATATGAAATGAGGGTTATTGTTATCATTTGTTAGGGTCTATTCTCAATTAGAGACCTAATGTGGCAAAGGAAAATATCTTGGACCTAACGTAACATGGTAAAATATTTAGGAACATATGGCTGAAGCTCCAAACAAAAAAAAAACATATTAAATAACATCTGAACAAGGAAAATACCTTTTGCTCTTTCGGATGTATTTGCAACCAGAGAAGAAAATCAATAAAATCCCTTTCAATTTGAAAAATCTGATTCTGATTCCAACTTGTACTCGGCTTTTGATTCTCATTTTGATTTCTTAAGGTCAAGGAGATAAGCATCGGAACTAGAGGGTTGTCCTAATGGATAAGACACCCAATACCATAGCACCACCAGGGATCGATCCCTAGTGGGTGCCCTGTCTTTCATTATCTTGGCCACTAGGCAACTTAGAAAAAAAAATGATAAGCATCGCTTTTGATCTTTTTGTTGCTAACCTCATCCTTCACAGCCAAACCCAGCACAAACAAGGGCTTGATATTAAAAGTCAAATGCAAGAGAATCGCCAAAAAAGAATAATAGTTCATGGGTCTAGTCATGCTTTGCGACCATAAGTAGGTTCGGAAGGGTAGCAAAAAGACGTCTTTTAAAAGGTCTTGAAAGAATAGTGGCAATAGGCATTGCATTTATGATGAGGCCCACTTATTAGCAGCCTCAACATAGAAAGATACCCTTCACAAGGAGGATGTGTTAGTCCTTCTAAGACTCAAACTTCAATTGAAAGGGTCTAATACAACCCTCTTTTCTAATCCTATTCAAACTTGAATTTGAGCTTATCACCCATTAAGCCAAATACTATAAACAAATATGGTTGTGTGCTAGTAATAAAGTACTAGAATACTTATAATCAATTGAGCTAAGTCATCCATCACGATCTTCTACATTGAGGGTGTCAATTCTTACTTTGAGATTATGAAGAGTGATTCCCACGTATCTAATATCTAGTAAACCATTAAGGATTTCTATGTCCATTGCTTAATCCATACCGACATTATCTTGGTTACGTTTGTAGCAGCCTTGCGATCCTGATCTATGCTTTCGTAACACCTAAAGCTATCAGTAGGTGGCTACCATTGCCATGATCTTTGGCTTGCCCATCTAGACCATGATTTTTACAAGGTTGAGCAAGAGGGTAGGCTTGCCACAAGGAGGATAATGATTGTGTGCTAGAGGAAGAGGAAGATGAGGTCCCAATTCTTTGGATGGAAGACCCGGCTGTAGTCAGGTTTGAGACCTATTGAGTAATGCTTGGTAGAAAAAGAAACGAGGCAGGTTATGGGGACATTTTAGGTAGTTGGAAAAAAAGAGAGGAACGTCCCCAAAAAACCCACCAGATGTTCTTATTTGAAAGGAATATGGAAAAACTTTACCCAAAAAGAAAAAAAGAAAAAAAGAAAGGAATATAAAAAACTAAAATCATGTTTTGAAATGTAAGTGTTTTGTTGTCTTGATTTGAAATTGGTGCAGATTTTAAGCCCCATTTTGAGGCTTTTCTAGAAATCTATTGGAGGTAACCCATCCATCACACCTAGTCTTGTGAATTCAGCTCTTTGACATGGGGATGATGCATCAAATTCTAAAAAAATTGAGGGCTATTTTTTTTATAGCATTAAAGCCCAAGGGTAGGGAAGGGCCTGATTCTGTAGAACTTGTCACAGTAAGGGGTAAGCTAGCGCTTCACCAGCTTGGTGCTGACCAAAGCTAGCAAAAACAAGGGCTTTTTTATAGTCCTAATGCCTGAGACTAGGGTAGGACTTAATTTTAAAAATATCCACCTCCTAGAGGGCTAGACCTTTGTCCATGAATAGGTATTAGAGGTTATATTAACATCTGTGAATATACCTCCTATCCATTATGCATGTGCGTGCGAAAATGTTTGAAACTAATTTTTGTAATTATATTACATAAATATAGATATTTTTCATCTACTATATATTCACTTCCATGCAATTAAATAAAGCCCATTTGACAATGAATTTCTATATATTACAATTCCATGCAAGCAAACAAGCCTACTTGAATCAATGATGACTTTCTATGTATTCCAATTCCATTCAAATAGGCATGCCCTTTTGGTACAATTATTTCCTATAAATTTCAATTCCATGCATGCAAACAGGCCCATTCCATCAATGAAGTGATATATATTCCTATCTCATGTAAGTAAACAGGCCAATTGGACAATGAATTCCTCTATTTATTCCAATTCTAAGCAAACAAACAAGCCTGTTTATATCAATTACTTCATATGTATTTCAATTCTATATGCAAACAACCAAGGTCATTTCCTCTATATTTTAGTTCTACGCAAATAAACAAGACCTTCTGAACAATTACTTGCTATGCATACCAATTCCATGTACACATATTTGGTCATTTGAATCAATTACTTTCTATGTATTTGAATTTCATGCAAGCCCATTCCATCAAGAAAATATATATATATATATATATATGAGGAGTGTTGTATGGCGCTTGGGCGTTTTAAAAGTGAAAATGTCCTTTTTTTGCAATGAAGAGGAGATTATGAATGTGGAGAAGTAATTAATATTACTTTTAGAAAGGAGAAAAAGTTACTACATGACTTGTCTCTCATTGGAGGATAGAAAGAGAGCAGAAATGCCCTTTTTAAATATGGCATTCTTGAGAATTTTTTTATATGTATACGTATACATATATATATATATATATTCCAATTTTATCCAAACAAACATGATCATTCCATCAATGAGTTCCCTATTCATTCCAATTCCATCCAAACAAACTAGCTCATAATTCTATGCAGACATTCAGGCCCATTTGACAAAAATTAAACTCCCATGCATTCCAATTTCATGCAGGAAACAAAAAAGCTTATTTGATGATGAATTCTCATATATCTAATTTCATTCGAACTAATAACATGCCCATTTGAATATGTAATTTAGGATTTCCTACAAACAAAAGGCCCCGTGAGGGTAAGGTTTGACTAGCTAATGTAGGCCTACCATTGGCTTCGGCCTGGCCTGGCCTAAGTCCGGCCTACATATATGAGCATAAAAGTAAAGGCAGACTCTAGCCCAACGCAAGTCTGACTCTTTTACAGCCCTAGTCACAGTATATGTTTGTAATTACAAATTATAAAATCATTACTCCTATAACAAACCCAACTTATTGGCATCCCTAATTTGTGAAATTAGGACAAAGAGGACTTTGTGCCATAATGTTGGATTCTAACCCAGCATAGACTGGGCCCACATAGGACCTCAACATGATATTGGCAGGTCAAATAGGAACCTGATTATCAACTATTTTGTTGGATATGGACCACGCTAGCTAACTCGAGCCTGATTAACAAATGGTCCCCAAGAGAACCTTACTGGAAAAGGCTGGGCTTGGACAAGCATTCCCCTGGCCCATCCCATCCAATACAAACCCCTTGGAGCTGGGGCACATCTGTTGCCTGCGTTTGCAACAAATAATGTACCTAACGATCAGTTCAATCCACTCTGTCGTTGCAATGCCATCCAATTTCCAAGGATTCTGTGCCTGTCAACATCCTTCCTACTACTGCTCATGCCTCCGCTAATAAAATCTTATTTTCTTAACATCGGATTCTCACACGCAGAACGTGTCATTCCTCCTCTATTAACTTACTATCCTAAAATCCATGGCATTTGAAGACAAACTTTTCATCTCCACATCCAGGGGAATGAAGATGAGAGGAATCTGAGGTCTGCACTCTCAAGAACCAACAAGTAAACAAATCCAATTGCCATTGCACTTACAATGAGACAGACATGACTTGTTCTTCTTTAACTTATTGCCCTCAAATTGCATATGCAAATAAGTTTAGCCTTTTCAATTAAATCTGTTGAAAATTCAAAATAAGGGCCCGGGTTTTCAATTAAATCTGTTGAAAATTCAAAATAAGGGCCCGGGTTCAAATGCTGGACCCAATAGATCCACACTTTCAGGCTTGTTAATATATTTGACACTAAACAGACTTTAGAATTGAGTCTAAATTTATGTTATAAAAAAGATGTTTTTCTTGGAAAAATTCCCGTAGAGTTTTTGTAGAACGAAAAGGACCCCAGTGATTTTTATGGCCCAGAGTGGTCCCCTGGCCCTTTCCTTTTTTTTTTAAATATTATTTATGAGCATCGATATTTATGCTTAAGCGTAATATACACAAAATACTTTCCCAATTCCTTCTTTCTCTTCCTTGTTTCTTCTTCCCCTTCCTCCTACCCATGTTTTGTTTGGGTTCTGTCTGGGACAAGGGGGGGAAAACCAAGCTGAAGAAAAAGAGAAACAAAAAATAGCCAAAAAGAAAAGGAGAAGACAAGGAAGAGAAGGAAGGAAGAAGAAGAAATACTAAGATGAGAAAGAGAATGAAAGTAGTTTAATGAAAGGTGGAAGAAAAATAGAAAATCAAGAAGAGAAAGAAGTAGAACAGATGGGGAAATAGTAAAGAAAGGGAATCAAAAGAAGAAACTGAAACAAAAGGAAAATACAGAAAAAGAAACCATCTCTATTTGCAGTCTGCTTTGGATATATTATGGTTGAGCATAGAAATCTATGTTAAAGTGTAATATATTCAAAGTAGAATCAAGGTTTTTTTTTAAACGTTGTTGATAAGCAGCAATATCATGCCCATTGCAGACATAGATGTTTTTCTTCACTATTTTCTTCTTATTTCAGTTCTTTCGTCTGGTTCTCTTTCTTTTCTATTTTTCCATCGATTATTCTTTTTTATTTTTCTTCTTGATTTTCTCTTCTTCCTCCACCTTTCATTAAACTGCTCTCATCCTCGATCTTTCTCCTCTCAACGTTTCTTCTTCTCTATTACTCTTACTTTGCTTATCTTTCTCTTTTAATTCTGTTCTTTTCCCTTTTTCCTCTTTTTGATGTTCTCCTCCCTGCCCCATACAAAATCTAAACAGAACATGGGGACGAAAAAGGGGAAGAAGAGATGAGAAAGAGGAAGAAGGAATAAGGAAAGGATTTGGTGTATATTATGCTTGAACATAGATATTACTGCTCATGAATAATATTGGAAAAAAAAAATGGAAAAGGCCCAGAGTGGTGAAAATCTCTCGGGTCCTTGTTGTTCTACAAAGATTTTAAGGGGATTTTTTTTGGGAAAAACCCCTATAAAAAATTATAAGACATCCATTAAAATTTGTGTATGATTTATGTTAATATAATTTTAGTTTATTTACAAGTAATATACAAGGTCAGTATGGTCTAAAAAGAGTAAAATGGGCATACAACCCTATGCATGTGTCTTTGCCTGTTAAGGGTTTCAGACCCTGAATGTGGGTCTAGGTTCATTCGATCAGACCAAGATGCATGTCTAGGCCCATGAAAAATGACTTGGATCTGAGCTGGGTTGGACTAGATCAACCATTATTGGTCATCAACTTACATACATAAAAAACAATTTAAAAAAACTCAATCAAGGCGGGTTGGACCGGATCAACCATTATCGACCTTATCATCAACTTACATACACAAAAAGCAATTTAAAAAAACTCAACCAAACTTCACTCTAATTAATATTGGACTTAATATTAGATTGATCACATGTCAAACACATTTCAAAACATGATTTTCCGTCTCCTCTATCATTGAATTGCATAGAAATTCTATTTAGTCCTCATTGACCCACAAACTTGAGTATCTTATATATCTAACCACTTAACTTAATAAGATTAATTTGGAAGATATTGATGGGCATATTTTTTCCATTACCTCCGTCCAACGCAAAAGCCATGCAACGTAATATTCTTGGAGTCCTGTGAGGAAGGAGCTTCAAATCATTCTCTATGATTCCTCCTACTTCCTACAAAGAGAATAAGGGGGAGAAGAAGAAATCATACTCTATGATTCCTCCTACTTCCTAGAAAAAGAATAAGGAGGAGAAGAAGAAATTATTCAGCAATTCTCCATCCAACGACTACCTGCCAAGGGTAGCCGATTCAAAAATTTCCCTTTGGCTCTGTTCCACACCAGCTCTTCATTTGCGAGAGGACACGGCTCAGACCGACTGCTCTATTGTCCCTTCTTTTCTGGCCCTATCCCACCATTTCATTTCATACAGCCAGCCCCACCTAGCCATCAGCAGGGATAGTTCTTTCCTATGAGCTTATTTCGTCCACATCTCTAATTATCAGTCCTATACATGATGAGTCAACCTACGTATCTGATTGGTGGTCAACGGACACAAACATGTAAAATATGGGGTTTTCTCAGTTTTAACCAGTCTTTTTTTATGCCTCCTAATCCAAATGGGTAGATTGTAGGTTTACAACTGGGGCTGGGCTGAGGCCTGAGCCAGACCCAACTGCATTGGCCCCTTCAATACCATGGTCTAATAAAATTATTTTTACTTGTCAGAGTCAACTCGGGTTTTAAGTCACCGAGTTTAATAAGTCAAATGAGTGTAGCTATGAGAATGTTCAGTCAGATCCGGCCACATGAATTACTCTGATCAAACAATGACTTTCAGAGTCCAATCTGTGGTCAAAACATGACAGTTTCCGTCAGGTTCGCTCAGGCCTGAAAATTCAAACTCAAATTGTAATAATGAGTTGGATTCAGATTGGGTGTGATTAAGTGTAACTTGGATCAAGTGGGATTTTTCGTCGGGTTTAGTTGGCACCTTCAGATTTGGGTCAGGTCAGTTTAGGGTCGATCAATGCCCAAACTTTGGTTGTTCCCGCATCATTTAATAGATTTTAATTAGCTCTCATAACTAGGGTTGTAAATGGGTCTCCGATTGTTCGATTACCCGAAGGTTCCAACCCATTGATAACTTAGTCTAGGTCTTTATTTAGGTCTCGATAAGTAAACCATTTGGTTTTAGATCCTAATTTTGGGCCCATAATTTAAATGGTTCCGGGTTTGGTTCCATCTTAGTTCGACCCGTGGACTCAAGACCCGACATATTACCTCAATTTTTGAAAAGTTTTCCTGAAAATTAGCTTTTCTCTAAAGTATTCACAGGATTCGGTCTCGGACCCGCCCCATACATGGTTCCGGTTCCGATTTTGGGTCTATCGTCTCCTTAACAGTTCTGGTTCCGAATCCAGGAATTGGTTCCAAAGTGGTTATGAGTCCATCCTTTCACTAACAGTTCTGGTTCTCGGTCTACCATGAACCCATACAGGAACCAACCTGTTTACAACCTTATCCATAACTAACTAGCAAAAGATGCCCATGTTGAGCACAAGCAAATAACGGACAACAATTGAAAGACAGAATTTAGAGAGCTAAAGGATTGAAGAATCGTATTTTTTTCCGAGCATAGTTTTGGTAAATGCATCAAATAAGTGACAGTATAGTCATATTTTTTAAATAGTCGCTCATCATGATAATATGTGGACCAATATTACCTTACGCAATTGCCTGTGTCTTTTGTTACTTGGACTCATATTTGACTCAATTATTTTATGCAGTGTAGTCTCTCGTATTTAGAATGGAGAGATAAGAAATAGAAATGTATGTCGCAGAGATAAGGCTAGAAGCATTGAAATGACATTATCAAGAATAAGTACAAGAAAATAATAAATAATCTAAAAGACTTTAGTATGAGAAAATTGTAATCAACTACTCCAAACAATGGAGATTCTTGCAAAAGGGGAAGTGAACTAGTGTTAGAAATATGAATCTTGGTTATCAGGTGGACCAAGTCGAGATGGAATAATTCATCAATGAAAAAAGATGTTAAATGATAACAAAAGTAATAAAAATAAATTGATTGTTTGACTAAGTCAGCGCATTGCCTGAATATAGATGTAGAGGCTAAGGCTGGATTCTCTACGTTGTCTAAGCATATTGGCTGGGCTAGATGAGTCGGGCCATAATCTTTTACATGCATGTCATTTTTAGTCATTGGAAGTAATAGTTGTTGACTTTCATGGTTGAAGGTCGAAAACTAGAAGAGTAGCAGATATCATGCTAATTTGATAAAAAATAAATAAATAAATAAATAACCTTGTTTGTATTTTGGAAGCACAACCAGTTGGAAGGGATCACCTTGATATACGCCACAATTAAAATACTAAAAATCATGATTAGGGGTTGCTAAGATATCAATTTAAGTGGCTAGGACTTCAGCTTTAGAAAACTTAGCTAATTAAAATCTAAAAGGCATGATTAGGGGTTGCAACGGTATCAATTTAAGTGGCTAGGACTTTTATCTTTAGAATACCAGGCTCTATGTCAAAAGAAAAACCAATCATAAGAGAGATATCAATACAAAAGTACATAGGCCTATTGTCCGGCCTTACACATTTATGGTTAATCCTTCATCAAGTGTCAAATTCATTTTTGTCTTATATTTATTTATTTAATTTTTTAAACAATATCTGTTAAGAAGATCAAATACACAATAATCCCAGTTTCCTGGAATAAATTCCACAAACATGAGATCCCAACATAGGAAGGAGATTTGATATGAAGAAATAGTAGAGTTTACTGTACCACTGAGCAATGTTCTATTATTAGGAATTTTTTTTATATCACTAGCAATACATGTAAGCTAATGCTGACCAAAAGGTTAGAATTGATGCTTAAAAAACAAATAGATATATCAATACATTTGTTTGCGGGCGTGCTAAGTACATGGCATCATTACTTTGAGCAAAATCCATTTACTTATTCAATAATAAGACAACCTCATTGTTTCTTCAGAAATTTCCATTGAGATGTTTTTTGTTTTTAATTTCCATTTACTCTATTTACATGGAATTTTCTTTTCTAGAATCTAGGTTCTTGTCAGCATTGGTATTGCTGGGTTTTTAAAAATTTTAATATGATGATCCATATTTTTCCTAGCATCTTGATGCCGTATGAGCTCACAAGTGGTTCCTTTTCAAGTTAGATTAGGATTATATTATTTTCATTAGTAGATTTCTAATTACCTTGTTATTAGGAAAGTTTTTATTAATAGATTAGGGTTTGTTTAGGCATTAAGTTTGCTTTTATTCACAACCAGTTCTCACAAAGCCTAAAGACTTATGATTCTCTTTACATAGCACCCCACTGCAACGACTCTCTGCTATCCTTTGTTACATATCCAAGCACCTAGACACCTTTTAAATGTTGTACTTGACTCTCCAGAATAATCTTTCATGCTCAGAGATGTAAAAGACAAAGATCTTTAGAGCAGAACTTTAGCTCTTCAACTTTTCAATGAAAAACTTTAAAGAAGATGATCTCTAATAAATAATCTCTACTTAGGATAATGAGATCTGTGATTAGGATTGAGAAAAAAACCCCTTTTTTATAACTTACAATTCGTGCTTTAGAATTAGAGTTAAAGTAGGAGCAAAACAGGCAACTTTAGCACAAATAGAAAAGGTTTTTGTGCAAGTCGGTAGATTTCAGCATAATGCCCGATTGATCAGGCTAAGGTCGGATTAATCAGATTAACCTACTGTCTCACATCAGATTGATCAGATGTCTGCTCGATTGATAGAATGAAATTCAGCATAATTTTTTATAAACTTTCCGAGGCCATAACTTTGTTGTTTTAGCTCTGATTGACACAATGTTAGGCATTACAAATATTTACTCAAAGTGAGTTTTCCAATGGTAGGTAGCTTGACCATATCCAATGCTTGGTTTGTGAGATATGATTTTTTATACCATTTATCCTTAGAAAAAACACTTCAATTTGTTGTTTTTTCTTTGATTTCTTCACTTTAGTACATCCGACGACTCATACTACGGTACATACTAAAAGAAATATAAAATACAATGCCAATTGACTCAAGTTTTGTTCAACCCATGAATTAACCACTACAAAATCCTTACACAATATAAACAATATATATCTCATTTTTTTTTTCATATTATCACCTGTCTCAGAAGAGAGCAGTCCTATTTTTTTTCCAGCTAATTAAGAAACACTCATTCATCCACATTTCAAAAGAAAAAAAAAAGAATGTTTTTTTGTCCTTTCTGATTGTATTAGATGGACAATTGAAGACATGGATGGATTTTTTTTTTAAAGGTATTGGTGATGTGGTGCAGCTTGATGGATCACAAAGGGGTTGCTAATTGAACCCTGCAGAGTAGTTGACCCTTGATTCACTCCAAAGCAAGAAATCTATCCATTCCAACATTAGATAACCAGAAATTGACTCAAATCATAATAAAGGGAAAAAATAAACCTAGATTAATGTAATAAGGTGCTTACCTAGCAAAATTATAAAAATAAAAACCCTCATTTAAGAATGCGCTCCACTCAATGTATTCCTATACATGCCCATTAGAAGACTTCTGCTTTACTCATATAGAAAGAAGCCCAACTCTGTGGTATGGATTTCATATGTAAACTGAGACACCCACAGGGGCTTGAAGAGTACGTGTCCCTTGATTCACTCAAAATCAAGAAATCTATCTATTCCACCATTAGATAACGAGAAATTGATTCAAATCATATTAGAGGGAAAAACAAACCTAGACTAATGTATTAAGGGGCTTACTAAAAATAAAAGAAAAAAAACCCCTAATGTAAGAATGTGCTCAACCTAATGTGTTTCTTAGCATCGCCATTAGAAGAATTCTGCTTTACCCATATAGAAAGAAGCCCATGAATGTGGTATGGTTTTCACATGTAAACTTAGCATGGCCATTAGAAGAATTTTGCTTTACTCATATAGAAGGAAGCCCATGAATGTGGTATGGTTTTCACATGTAAAGTAAGACACCCATAGACGTATGCATGAATCTTGAATAGTAGTTGACCCTTAATTCACACCAAATCAAGAAATCTATTCCACCATTTAAATAACCAGAAACCAGAAATTGATTCAATTCACAATAAAGGGAAATACTATTGTGAAATACTAAACTTAGACTAATGTAATAAGGTGCTTACCCATAATTAAAAAAAAAAAAAAGCTCATGTAATAATGTGCTCAACTCAATGTATTCCTAAGCATGCCCATCAGAAGACTTTTGTTTTACTCATATAGACAAAAGCCCCAATTTGTGGTATGGTTTTCACATGTAAATTGAGACACACAAAGTTTCGCACCTACCTAGCAAAAAAAAAAAAAAAAAAAAAGGCCTCATGTAAGAAAGTGCTCAACTAAATGTATTCCAAAGCATGCTCATTAGAAGACTTTTGCGTTACTCATATAGAAAGAAGCCCAAGTCTGTGGTATGGTTTTCACATGTAAACTGAGACACCCAGAGAGGTATTCCTTTGCACGACTAACTGTGATTGATGTAAAATAAAACTCCCCCATTGCATGCTTTCATTTCAAATGTATAGATGAAGTTACATATCATGGCCATTCCACTGTCTAAATCCTAGTGGAATAAGAAGAATAAACAAAGCTATATAAGTGTTCTTAAGAATCCTAAATTATAACTCATAGCGATAGTGGCATTTTGTCAAACACCATGTTTATATCCACATTACGAAAAAAGAATAGAAAAAATGAAAAATGGAACAAGTGGAAAGATGCATTACCTCTATCTAAAGAGCTAGTGATTGGTTATTGATCGCAAAACATAGGAAAGCCGTTCAATTTGAAGACAATGAGGATGAAGGGCCTGATGTTGTAGTGGCCTATAGAGAAGATGGCCAATGACCTCTAGTGATGATGATGAAAAAGTCCTTGAGATGAAAGAAGTAGAAGGGAGAAGTAAAAAATTCGTGAAAGAAAAGAGATGTGAACAATTATAAAACATATGAAAGAAGGGTTTCCATTCAAACAAAAAAGACCTTATTTTTTTGTCCCTCCCATGATTCCCTGAAACGATAGTATCTCCATGGCGAATGTTACACAAATTATACAGGCATCCCAAAAACGGTAGCTCATCCATGGTAGAAAGGACTTGAAAACCTTGAGAGTAACAAAGAATGCAGTTACAGGGAATGTTTGGGGATTAACTAAATATAATAAATGACAATCAAATCTGTTTGGTCCACTAAAAAATGCAGAAAAGTCAAAAGAATTTAAGAATTTGAATGTCAAAATCAATGATTCTCTGAAACGGCAGCATCTCCGTGGTGAGCGTTATGCAAATCATAAAAACAAGAGATGGTGAACGTTATGCAAATCATAAAAATAGTAGTTATAATCTGTCCCAAAAATGGCAGCTCATCCATGGTACAAAGGACTCAAAAACCTTGAGAGTTAACAAAGAATGCGGAATAAATAAACATAGCAAATGACAATCAAATCCGTAGGGTCCACTCAAAAACACAGAAAAGTCAAAAGAATTAGAATGTCAAAATCAATTAGCAAATGTTGGATCAAATCGATTTGAAATCCAGTTCGCTTCAGTTGGGCAATAAAGATGATTTGCTTATGTGCTTTGATGCATGTTTGCAGATCTTATATTAAGATTTCACTGGAATTAGAATTGAACCTATCATCAAATTGGTCATTTTTAAACCTTTGGTTTCGTAAACTTTCTCTTGATGATTTGCACTTTTGTTTTATGTATGATCAATCTGATATCCAACTTTCACTGGAGTGAAATCTTATCTAGCCCAACAAACATATGTGGCGACATTTATCAGGATGCCCAGCTTGATATAATCTGGCCTCAGATAATTTGGATTCTTATAAATGGGCATTATCCCACTATACTGCTTGGTAACTGACATCAAGCCTTACTGATAAGCCTAGTCTAAGCCTAGCCGATCTTGTCAAAGCCAGGTTCTATTGGAGAAAGGCCGTGCAAGTATTCCGTGTAAGCATAAATGGCCCATTAGGAAAGAACTTAACGGATTGGATTTGCATTTTGACGGATTGATTTGCATTATGAAAAACAACCAATATTGGGCATACCTGAATCCATCGCGAAACGAAGAGGAGATTCGCAACTTTAACTCTCTCAGTCTTCTCGTAATGCTTGCTGATCGATGGGAATGCCAAGCAGTAATGGTATCTATGAAGATGAGAGAGTTCCCAATGCCTTTTATAGACTCCGTTAATGCTTTCCTCCCCATCAACGGAAAGCCTTCCATTATCGCACGACTGGAGAGTTTCCAGGGACGTGGCTTTAGTGGAAGACGTATACTTTGCACATATCAAAGTGAGTGGTGGTCATGTGGGGCACCACCCATGATATCCAACAATCTCCCACTTGGTCCATATGACCACCATTAATTCCTGTTGATTTTATAAAACTGTTGCAAATATAAGAAAAAACTTTGAAAGAAATAACTCTAACTGATGCGCATCATTTGAAAAATACCGGTTTTCATTTAACGTTAATGTTAAGATCCTTTAATCTGTGATAAGGTTAGTCTATTAATGCGAACTGTAGCGGTTACACATCTTAAGTGATATGCTTCCTTCCACAATCACAACATTAATATTCTCACCTAATCCAGCACTTAATAAGTATCTTTAATATGACTTACTTTAATGGGAACTGTAATGTCATAATGCTTTTATATTCCTACTTTATTTTACAATTACCACATGTGAGCCCACAACAAAGTAAGAATTGCAAAATCGTTTCTTTATTTGATCAATACATTAAGTGTCATACATCATTGACCTTTACAAGGCATTTCATTCAAGCCCATATTTATTACATGGTCTTTAAAATCCTTTGGCGCCAATGCCTTTGTCAATGGATCAGCAATCATGAGCTTCGATGGAGCTCCAACAACTGACACTAAACGATCTCACACTTTCTCTTTGAGTACAAGATGCTTTACTTCCAGATACTTTGATTTACTGGAACACTTGTCATTTTGAGCGAAACGCCTAGCAGCGTCGTTGTCGCAGTAAATCTTTATCGGTTCAGACATACTGCCCATAATTTCAAGTCCCATGATGTAGTTACGCATCCATAATGCGTGACCTGTGGCTTCAAAACATGCCACATATTCTGCATCAAATGTAGATGGAGTGATTAGCGTCTGCTTTGCACTCCTCCACAATACTGCCCCGCCGGCCAACAGAAAAATGTAACCTGATGTTGACCTCCTTGTATCGAGACATCCAGCAAAGTCTGAATCTGAATATCCAATGACCTCCAGTTGATTGGATCTTTGATATGTGAGCATATATCTTCTTGTTCCATTGAGGTAACGCATCACTTTCTTGACAGCTACCCAATGAGGCAAACCGGGATTACTTTGATATCTACTGAGCATTCCGACTGCAAAGCTAATGTCTGGCCTCGTGCAAGTCTGTAGGTACATTAGACATCCTACTGCTTCTGCATAGGGATATTTATTCATTTCTAACTTTTCTAAGTTAGTCATGGGGCATTGATCCTTACTAAACTTGTCTCCCTTAGTAATGGGTGCATTTTGTGGTCTGCTACTTTCCATTCGGAAACGTTTGAGAATAGTTTTGACATAGGCTTCTTGACACAACCCAAGTAATCCTCGAGATCGATCTCTAAATATCTCGATTCCTAATACAAAGGTTGCTTCACCCATATCTTTCATATCAAAATTATTCTCAAGATATATTTTAGTTTCTCGAATCATACTTAGGTCATTACTGGCTAGTAAAATATCATCTACATACAAGACTAAAATAAGAAATTTGCTCCCACTGACCTTGAGATATATACAATGGTCTACTGGATTTTCGGTAAAACCGAAAGATGTAATAACATGATTAAATTTTAAGTACCATTGTCTGGAAGCTTGTTTTAGTCCGTATATCGATTTCTTTAATTTACAAACCAGTTTCCTTTCATTACCTTGTTGAACAAACCCTTCCGGTTGTTCCATATACACTTCTTCATCTAGATTCCCATTTAAGAAAGCAGTTTTTACATCCATCTGATATAGCTCTAGGTCATAATGAGCTACAAGTGCCATAACAATTCTAAATGAATCTTTCTTAGACACCGGAGAGTAGGTTTCATGATAATCGATACCTTCTTTCTGAGTGAATCCTTTAGCTACAAGTCGGGCCTTAAATCGTTCAACTTTCCCTTTAGAGTCCCTTTTGGTCTTAAAGACCCATTTACAACCAACTGTTTTGGACCCTTCAGGTAGTTCAGCGAGATCCCAAACTTCGTTTATAAACATGGATTCTAACTCTTCATTCATAGCGTCTAACCACTTATTAGAATCTTTACTTTCTACTGCCTCTCTAAAAGTCTTTGGATCTTCTTTAATTCCAATATCTGATTCTTCGAGATACACAACATAATCATCTGAAATAGCTGGTCTTCTCGTACGAGTTGACCTTCTCAATTCCTCTGGATGTTCTTCAATAACAGGTGACTGTATTTCAAAAGTTGGTTGTGTATCTTGAGGAATCGGAATAATAGATCGTTCTGGGAAAACCCTTATATCAAGTGGAATCATTAATCCACCTTGAGAAGAGGATTGAGGCTCATTTCTAATCTCCTTATATTCAATATTTCTAGCCTCAGAACTCCCACTGTTTTCAAGATTCTCCAAAAACTTAGCATTATTGGACTCAACTATTCTTATTGAATGATTAGGACAGTAAAATCGATACCCTTTAGACCTCTCTGGATATCCAATAAAATATCCGCTTACTGTTCTAGGGTCTAACTTCTTTTCTTGTGGGTTATAAACCCGCACTTCAGATGGGCATCCCCAAACTCGAAAATGGTTTAAGCTGGGTTTCCTCCCAGTCCATAACTCAAAAGGAGTTTTAGGAACTGCTTTAGTAGGAACTCTGTTTAAAATGTACATGGCCATCTTTAGTGCGTCACCCCACATAAATGCAGGTAACGATGTATTACTAACCATACTCCTAACCATATCTAAAAGAGTCCTATTCCTTCTTTCAGCCACTCCATTCTGCTGAGGTGTTCCAGGCATTGTATATTGGGCAACAATACCTTCGGATTCTAGGAATCTAGCAAACGGGCCTGGGTTACGACCTGTTTCAGTGTACTTACCATAATATTCACCACCTCGATCTGATCTCACGATTTTGATCTTTCTATCTAATTGTTTTTCCACTTCTGCTTTGAATATTTTGAACATAGTCAAAGAATCAGACTTTTCTTTAATAAGATAGACAAAACCAAAACGTGAGTAATCATCTATAAATGTGATGAAATATTGTTCTCCTGTGAAACAAGGTATATCAATTTTTCCACAAACATCCGTATGAATTAACTGCAGGAGTTCAGAACTTCGTGTGGCAGTTTTCTTGACTGTTTGTGTCTGTTTTCCTTTAATACAGTCAACACAGACACCGAAATTAGTGAAATCAAGGGTTGGTAATAACTCGTCTTTCACCAATCTCAATATCCTCTCTTTCGAGATGTGTCCTAACCGTTTATGCCACAACTTAGGGGAGTTCTCTTTTATTAGTCCTCTCTTCATGCCAACATTCATCTCACAAGTAACATGGTGTGCAGTTAGTGATTGTGTGTATAAAGTATCTAACCTTAACTTATACAAGCCATCACATAATAAACCACTACCAATCATTATATTATTGTGGAAAAGTTTCAAAGATCCTTGATTAAAGTTAAACACAAAACCCTTTACATCCAACTTTGAAATAGAAACCAGATTTCGGGAAATATCCGGAACATAAAAGGTGTTCGGCAGATCCAGAACAAATCCTGTATCTAGCACCAGCCTATACGTGCCTACTGCCTCGACTCTTGACTCCTTCCGGTTTCCCATAACGATGGCTCTTTCTCCATCACTTGGCCTCCGGGTTGAAAGGAATCCCTGCATACAACCAGAAATGTGAACGGTTGCACCAGAGTCGACCCACCATGTATTGGATGGGACATCAATAATATTGGTTTCACATACAAGAGAAAATTTTCTTTGCTTACCTCTTTTCTCAAACCAATTCTTCCTTTTGAGGCAGTCCTTCTTGAAATGTCCATTCTTGCCACAAAAGTGACATTTTTCGGATCCCTTCTTTCCCTTACTCTTCACCGGTTTCTTACTTTTCGGATCTACCTTGGGCATGTTGGCATTAGTTTTGAATTTTCTAGGATCCTTGCCCTTAACATGGGAGACAAGGTTTACCTGAAGTTGCCCCTCGGCTTTAAGTCTCCTCTCTTCTTGATCACATCGTGCGATCAACTCAGTAATGGTCCACCGACTAGAGCTCTGATTGTATGTTACTTTAAATGGGCCAAATGCAGAGGGAAGGGAGTCCAGAATGAATTGGATCAAATATCCATCGGAAATACTCATGTCAACATCCTTTAATTTTGATGCTAGGTTGGACATGAGTAGGATATGTTCCCTAACTCCTTTTATCCCATCATACTGCATGTTAGTCAATTTATTCATTAAGGTGGCACCTAATGCCTTGTCTGTCACTTCGAATTGTGACTTAATTTCATCTAAGAGTTCCTTGGCATGTTTTCCTTGATCAAGCGATCCCCTAATACTCTTAGAGACTGAAGTCATAATAATCTTTTGGCATTTTTTATCACATTTGTGCCACTGATCATATTTTGCCCTTTCATATTCAGAGCTCTGTTCGGTAGGCGTAGGAGGCATGGGTTCATCTAAAGCCATCTCTAAGTCTAGAAAGGTTATGGTTAATGACAGCATGTCTAACCAGTCAGGGTAGTTTGATCCGTCTAATGAAGGAATAGTTCCTAAGCATGAGGGAAGAGACAAGGATCTGGAGGAAGATGCTGTAAAAGAAGAGATAAACTATTATTCTCACAATTTTATAATGTTTTGAATTTAAAAGGGACACTTACAACAGAAATAATAGTTTTACATCATTACAAGTAACCTTTGGGTCAAATGTAACACGTTAAATTTATTATTCTCGTTTATTTGATAAAACCACAATTTATTAAGTGAATAAGTGAGATCCCACCTTTGGGCATAGATCAACACGAATTCACAAAACATCTTTAATGTGTTTTATCCCAATCTCCAAATAATCGAAAGATAAACTCCTTTGGGTCGATTATCTATCTTTTAAGTAAAGTTGCAATTTTAGTGTCATTTATGGTATCTCTAATTCAATAATTGAAACATGAGTTTCATCATAACTGGGCCACTTTGGTGACTGCCTAGTTAACTCATAATTGAAACCTATGACACTAATTTATTTATCAAACATTCATGCATGTAACAAATTATAACTCAAACAACATTAATCATGCAAACAATAAGCGGAAAACATGAATTTAAATGAGTTAAACATGCATAAAACCTTATGATATTATCATTGAACCATTGGATCGGGAATTAATTCACTAATATGGTAGATCTCATCATAAGGAACACAACAAAAGAAACGGATCGAAAATCCGATATCATATGTGTCCGTAATGATCAAAATACGATTTCGATCGTTCATTTTTCCTTGATCTGGCCTTGATCTGATCACATTTAAATGATCCAGTCCCATCAGAATGATTACAGCATTTAAATATATCAAATGGACGGTTCTGATCGGAACAGATCAATTTTATAATGACCCATTTATTCAAAACATACAATTATCAAAAATTAATAATACTTTATTCAAATCAGGCCAGGCCAGTGGGTCGGGTCAGACCCAAGTCATAAATTAACTTGTTCAGTCCAGTCGGGCTTGACAGGTTGGGCCAGGTCGGACCTGACCTGCCATTTATATATTCTGTTATGTTGGGCTGGGCCAGGTCAGTCGACCCGGGTCAGTCAAAACCCGAATCCGAGGCCCAATTACTTTAATTCCAGTTGAACCGGGTCAGTTGGGTCGGATCGGGTCAGGTCAAACTGACCTGACGTTATAGAAATGACCCGGGTCAGTTCGGGTCGGATCGGGTCAGGTCAGACTGACCTGACGTTTTAAAAATGGACCGGGTCTTCATTCGGGTCGGGTCAGGTCGGGTCAGAACTGACCTGACCACACAGAACACAGGCCGGATGAGCCGGGCCGGGTCGGGTCGGATCCGTTAACCCAGTTCCATTTTTTTAAATAAACCTGACCGGGTCGGGTCAGGTCAGGCCCAAACGACCTGAGACCCGACCCGACGCCACTGCATCTTCTTCTTCCCGAAAACAGGGCAATCGGTTAAAACCGATTGCCCTTTCACCGGATCGTTCCACCTCCGAGGCCGAGGTTCTCGGCCGCAGCGGACTGCCGGCGCTCCCACGGCGCCGGCCGAAAATGTCGCCGGCTGGTTCCCCGGCGGCAACAGAAAATTTTTTTTTTTTTTTTTTAAACTTGGGCACTGCCGCTGGAACAGCAGCAGCGCCCTGCTGTGGCGCTGCTGCAGGGCAGCGCCCCTGAGCTGCGATCCTTCCCCCTTTTTTTTTTTGTTTTCTGTCGGCTGGCGCTGGAACTGGGCAGCGCAGCGCCCTGCTGCGCTGCTGCAGGGCAGCGCCCTCCCACTGAAGGGCAGCGCCCCACTGGGCGCTGCGATCCCTGCTGGGGCTGCTGCGGCTCTGCAGCGCAGCGCCCTGCTGCGCTGCTGCAGGGCAGCGCCCCTCTGGGCGCTGCGTTCCCAATTTTTTTGTTTTTTTTTAACTGTAAACCCCTTTGATGCAAATCCACCCCTATTAATGGAAATCCATGGCTTTGATACCAATTGTAAGCATAAATGGCCCATTAGGAAAGAACTTAACGGATTGGATTTGCATTTTGACGGATTGATTTGCATTATGAAAAACAACCAATATTGGGCATACCTGAATCCATCGCGAAACGAAGAGGAGATTCGCAACTTTAACTCTCTCAGTTTTCTCGTAATGCTTGCTGATCGATGGGAATGCCAAGCAGTAATGGTATCTATGAAGATGAGAGAGTTCCCAATGCCTTTTATAGACTCCGTTAATGCTTTCCTCCCCATCAACGGAAAGCCTTCCATTATCGTACGACTGGAGAGTTTCCAGGGACGTGGCTTTAGTGGAAGACGTATACTTTGAACATATCAAAGTGAGTGGTGGTCATGTGGGCCACCACCCATGATATCCAACATTCCGTGCATATGATTAGAAAACATACAGAAGAGAGGAAGGCAACAGAAGAATTTATATATAATAAGCTAAGCATATACCCTTTGGTGGTTTAATCTTGGAATTACACTACATATAGGGAAAAAGTAGCTAGCTAGCGTTTAGGAAGGTGTGTTTTTCACATGCAACAACTGCACTCCTCTCATTAAATCAGGAAACCCAAATCACTACCTATCCAAGTTTGAGCCCCTTTGAGTCTTCTTCACTAATGGCAGGGTCTGAAAGCAACACCACCACGACAACAACCACAACCACGGCCACGACCATTACACCAACAAAACATATCGTCCGTAGATTTGTTGGCGTTAGGCAAAGGCCTTCAGGCAGATGGGTGGCAGAGATCAAGGACTCCTCTCAGCATCTGAGGCTATGGTTGGGAACCTTTGACACCCCCGAAGAAGCTGCTCGAGCCTATGATGAAGCGGCTCGAGCCTTGCGTGGCGAAAATGCTCGCACCAACTTTGCAACGCCACCCTCCAATTCGTCTCCATCGGATTCATCCCTTCCCAATGGAGACTTACTGAATGAACACCAAGGTGCACAAGGAGGGGTCAACGTTGCCTCCTTGAAAGCCAAGTATAGCAAGAACCTTCAAAGCATCTTGGCGAGATCGACCAATAACAAGGCTTCTAAGATGCGGGTAAGTGATCAATTCACCTTCGCAAGTATTTTTCGCCATGGGACTCACCATCACATTAGTTCAATTGATACAAAGAGCATTGAGAAGGCAGTGCAACCGAGTTTAATAGTTCCCCACACAGTGGATGATTGTGAATCCTCTTGGGATTGTGCGAACTTGGCATCGGCGGATTCTGGTACAGGCCTGATGCATGAGTATGTCGTAACTGGAACTGATTCAAATGAATCAGGAGGAGGAGAAATGGTTGTCAGGGAGCAAGAACAAGGCTTTGTGGATGAGCTCATGGGTTGGACAAATGGTGATGAAGTGGTGGGAGAGGGGGAGTTCACAAGAAGTAAGAAGTGCAAGGTTTCTTCTTCCATCATTGTTCCTCCTTCCTTTGTTGCTTCTGAATTTCTGGGTAGAAACTGAAGAAAAACTGCTGGAAATCAATGGAGATTGAATGGTTTCTTCCAAACAAAGAAGACTATAATTAGAGTGAGGTATCTTAGGTGTGGCCGGAATGTGTCACATGTTCACATTGGCTCATGATTTTTCTCATGGGTCTTCTTCAACCGGTCCTTAACAAATACCCATGGATTGTGGGGATTAAATCACTTCCTCGTGTTTCATCTGTGTCCTTTCAGATCTCTCTACATGGAATCAAATCTGCTGGGATTATTACTGTCATGAACCAAATAGGAGAGCTGAAAAAATACACTTGTCATTGTAATTGGCCGGGTAGCCACCAACGAGTATAAGTTTTCTTTTCTTTAATCTCTTGTCACATTATGTGCAATAATCGAACAGATGAGGTGTGATTTACTCATTAAGTGTTTTTAATGCAATAATGACAAAATCAATGGGATCTTCTCACCATACACTAGATAGGCACCACCAGTGTTATACAGGCTGCGTTAGATGTGACATTGGAATTTTCTTTTATATTTTTACTTCTACTCATCTCTTTTTGGCCATCCCCAACAAATGGTTTCTATTTGAGATTATTAATCCTTGACCTCTCACCCCAAAAAAAAAAAAAAAAAAAAAAAAAAAAAATCCCCGACGTTTGAAAAAATACTCTGAGGAAAATGATTTTAAAACTAATTATCAATATATATATGAAAAACCCCTACCGAGTATCCGATGCTCACGATAAAATAAGTATTATGTGTCAAAACACTAATAGGACCCAACTTATGATTAGTCCAAATGGGGCATAAAACAAGTACCTCCTGTGATAATACTAAGTTTGGCACTCATCCAAATGGGTAGATTGTTAGATTAGATTGCACTCACTTTGGATGATGAAAACTTGTCAGCCTTTGATTAATTGTTTAATATGATGATTTGAACTTTTATCACCATGGAAGGGTTGGTTGGGGGTAGGGGTCGGGGTGGGGCGTTCTTTCAATCCCACTTGGTTGCATCCCTAAGTGGGCCCCACTAGGTGCTTGGTAGAGGAGCTCCCATATATATATATATATATATCATTCCCATTCAACCCCACGCCTCTTCTTCTTTTCTTTGCTGGTTAGACTCATCTGCATTAAGGTGAGAGAAATTCCATAGTTCCATCCCACCTATTCAAAATAAGAGCAATTCAAAATGAAGGCCCCTTCCTTTTAGTGAGATGTTCTCAAAAGTTGGTTCCACAATGAATGTATAGCATAATCATACGATGAGACCAGCTTTTATTGAAGTAAATTTGAGAAAAGCCCACTAAAAAAAATGGTGGTTTTTTACATATAGGTGGGCCCAAATGAAAGGACCTGGACCCATAACTCTGTATTATCATTTCATTGACACCTTCACTTGGTAAATGGACTTGAATGCTATCCTCTCAACTATCCATGCCTATCTCAACACCGTGGCCTATCAAATGATCACACATATTTTCATATATTAATTGTGCATGCATGCATCAGTTTACATATGATAATAAAACATGAATCCTACATTAAGGACTAAGAGCCAATTCTCAGTGCTCATTGCTAAGACGGAGAAGAGGAATATTTTGAACGGTTGATATTCGTGTGGTGCGCCTTAGTTTTTTCATGGTTAATTGCACTCATGTGAACCTAGCCGGTTCATTTGTCAGGCCTAGGCGTCCATTAGTGCTAACATGTAGGGCCAGGCTAAACCTGTGAAAAAATGAAGGCTCAACCCAGCGTATAATTTGACCATCTAGCCATCAAATGACGCACAAGGATAGTCTACAGGCCCAAAGACACCACACTTGTGGGTGGCCTTAATTAAATATAAAGCCAGAAAAAAATGCCCAAGCCCAATACTCATCCTAATCACACTTCTTGACTTATATCTCCAATTTTACACGGGCTACTTAGAGTAAAAGTATAACACCATGCGTACATTTGACCAATTTTCTTCTCTAATTCAATTCATCATAGGATAAATTAGTGCCAAATCCAGAACCTTCAAAACATAATTCCTTTACCACATCGATCCCCCAGGAGGCAGAGCCCACTTTGTGTAAACTGCATGGGGGCAGCAGGAGGGGCTAAAATACAGTTCTTATCTAATCCAATACCCATTGAGCTTGGGTCCCGTCTGGGCTGGCCCAAGGGTACCACTTAAAATAATACTTTTGATAAGATAATAGAATGATCGGGTTGCTCTTCTAAGAAATACAGTCCAGTCTACTTGAATGTCAAATCCAAAAGACAGCGCCAAACCTCTAATAGATTGATCAGGTTGCTTATGGGCCTATTTGTCCACTGCTGCAGTGGAGGTCTTTTCTTTTAAAAATTGCAAATTATCCATTTGATCAGTGAGAATTCAAAAGCTGGAATTTTAAATTTCATACTAGCCTATACAATTATGACAAATCAAGCACGACGAAGAAGAAGAAGAAGAAGAAGTAGAAGCGTAGAAAAGAACACTTGAAAAAGCGCTCCGTTGTTGCTCATCTTCATCTTCATCTCACCTACTGAGAAGTCTATAAGCCAAAATTCGCTGCTCAGGAAGCCCTAACAAACAACAGAGCCTTTGGATCCTCTTCGATTCCAGGTTACCTTCTCTCTAGTTCTTCTTCGATTCTTCCCTTTCTATGTTTCTTCTACTCTTTTTATGCCTTGTTCCTCTTTCAATTGCACTTGTTAGATTTTAAAGATTTAAGTTTTCCTCTTGATCAAAGCATACATGTATGTATGTATGTATGTATCATCTTGAAATTCCATCCTGACTTGACTTGGAATTCTTTTGTGTACAAGTTGTTTGGATTTGGGATTTGGTATTTGGTATTTGGTATTTGGACTTTGGATCCCTTGAAGAAAGTTTTCTCCAAATCTCATTGCTGGATCATGCATCAACCTTTTTGGGTAACTTTTGCTAGGATATATTGTCTGGCACCGTTTCACAGGACCAGGGGTAAAATCTAATTAACGGTTACAACTTTAGTTACAATTTCCACTTGAGTAAGAGCCTTGGATTTCAGAGGACTTCAGTCTCCAATTACATTTGTTGTTTGCACTGCATCCTTTCTTCCCAACCTTACTGTATCTGCTTGTGGTTATTTATTTGCTTTGATTTTGCTGGCCTCTCTACACAGAAGAGGTCTTCTTTAAGATTTTATCGGAAAAATTGGGAGCAGATAAGCAATATCCTTAGATTTCACTATCACTTTGTTAGTAGGTATCTAAGATTCTCAGCATGTGTGTGTTTGAATTTTAGCTTCAGGTTTATAATGGGGTTGTTTACTTTCTAGTATGAAATCTGCGCCTTATGTACGTACGTTCCTTTAATTTAAAACCTGAAGCAGCAAGTGCTATAAGATGTGATATGATACAACTAGTCTTCTGATATTTAGAACGTAACTTGTTTCTTTCATTGAATACGTTCCTTCTTATGGAGGTATGTTTGATTGTGACCGCATTTGTATGTCTTAGATTCTTAGAGGGTACAAAATCAATTTCAGGTTCAAAATGCATAAGCTTTTCTTTTCTGGGCTTTACTTCATGTTGGAAGTTATTTAGTATTGCAAAACACCATAATGATGGAATTTATACTGGCATAGCATCAACGAATACCATACCTGATTATAATTATGTTTTTGATCTCTTGGTTGGCTATAATTTAGCCTGATTCACTCCCTCCCTAAAATTCTGTTGTATCTGTAATCAATTAATGAACAAGAATCTTAGATAAACAGTGAGGTCTTCGCATTGATAGATTATCTCATTTTTCCTATTCTTCCTCTTCTCTTTCTTCTACTTTGCAGCATTGTAACAAAGCTGGATCCATAGATCCTTGGCTTTCGGTTCGGCCTTCTCTTCTCCTCTACTCTTTTCTTTCAGATCATCTTTTTGTTCCTATTCTTCCTGTTCTCCTCTTCCTACTCTGCAAAATGGTAACAGAGCTAGATCGATACATCTTTGGTTTAAGGCTCAGCCTTCTCTTCTCCTCTCTGCTTTTCTTCTTCTCCTATTCACATTTTCTTCCTTTTTGGCTGGGGTGACCATCTGGATACTCCGGGCATTGCTATGACTACCTAAGACGATACCAGGTGAGTGGTATCCTAGGTGGATTCTTGGCTGCAGCTGAGGGTTTCTAAGGGGAAACCACACAATCTGCCGTGGGGGGGACCCAGACAATGCTGTTGTTTTTTTAAGGCAATGTCAATCCCTATAGAGGTTACTATAGAGGTTACTAGAGATGGCCCTAGCTTCTCTATGGGGTGCCAAAGCTCATTTCGTTGCTAGGCCTGAGGCAGCCCTATGAAAGTGCACCAAGCCCTGAACATCTGATCAGGCAGATGTGTAAAAATCTGGAGATCTTTTGAGACAAAGATGAAGAACAAGAAGCTTTTGAGGAAAGATTGTCGATAGCTAAGGGAGGATCGACCGTTCCATTATATAATGTGTAAATCCCCAATTAGGGGCCTAATTATAATCTATGGTAATAAATGAGAACAACAAAGGAAATAATAATCAATGTGAAATCTAATATACAAGGAAAGTGGATTGTACAGATGTTGACAAAATCCCACATAATATTCATCCATATTTAGTATATGAGATGTTTATGTGGATGGGTTTGGTGCAGGTTGGGCCACGTCTGGATGGGCCTGTTTGGTCATGCTTCTACACTCCCCCTCAAATTGATGCGGAGAGGAGCAACGCAATAATTTGGAAAGTAGAAAGTCATGACGGTCCTTGGTTATTTTTTTGGTAAAGATGTCCTCTAATTGGTCGGTTGAACAAACATAAGGAAGTGAGAAAATGTCAGAAACAACTTGTCAGCGAATGAAGTGGCAATCAATTTCAATATGCTTCGTATGCTCATGAAAGACAGTACTCTGTGCAATTTGTATGGCACTTGTGTTATCAGCATAAAGAGGGGTTAGACCAGTGAGGAAGACACCAAAATCCCTCAATAGTCGCCGAAGCCAGACAATTTCGCCATTGGCAGAGGACATTGATCTACATTTAGCTTCGATTGAGGATTTAGACACTGTGGTCTATTTCTTACATTTCCATAAGATGGGTGAGAGACCAAGAAATATACACCACCCCGTAGTCGAGCGATGGGTATTTGGGCAGCCTGCCCAATTAGCATCGGCATAGCCTTGTAGCTGTAAGGAGGCCATGGAAGGATAAAAGAGGCTACGATCTCTACTACCCTTGATGTACCGAAGAATGCGATATACTGCATGAAGATGGGGATTTGTGCGGATTACTAACAAACCGGCTCACAGTATGGACCGCATAAGAGATGTCGGGCTGAGTTATTGTCAAATAAAGCAGGCTTCCTACCATGCGTTGGAAGAGAGTAGGATCATCGAGTGGACTCCCATCATCCTTGCTAAGTTTAACATTAAGCTCGAGAGGAGTGTCAAATGTTTTGGTGTCGCTAAGTCTGTCAAATTTAAGTAAATCGTTAGCATATTTGATTTGATGAACTTGAATACTGTTGGTGTTTCTGGAAACCTCTAGACCAAGAAAGTATGTGAGTGAGCCAAGATCCTTTATTTGAAAAGTATACATCAGATAAGTTTTGAGATGAGAGATGCCTGCAGAGTCATTGCCACTTATGATTATATCATTAACATAGATCAACAAGATGATGCAACCGTGGGATGTGCGTCTAATAAAGAGAAAGCTGTAATTGGCACTTTGATGCAGTCTAGGTCCCACAAGCAGCCCCTTTTCAAATTAGATTAGGATTATATTATTTTTATTAGTAGATCTCTAATTAAATTGTTATTAGGAAAGTTTCTATTAATAGCATAGGGTTTTCTTACACATTAAGTATGCTTTTACGATATATATGGCATTGTAGAGAAGAGATTCTCAGACTTGGTTGAATAATAAAATTGGGTTTTACCCCTGAGAGGTGCGCCTTCGTGTGTGTTGAAGTCTTCTTGACGATTCGAAGTGTCTTTGGACACGTACTTTGGCACCTCTACGCAAGCCCTAACCTTGGGGCCTACATCAGTTTGGTATCAGAGCTATACGATCCCTGATTATCAGCGTGTTACCCACTCTCCCCTTTTTCTGCCGATCCAAAAAAGCCAAAAGAGCTGAGAAAGAGAAGAAAATGTACCTAGACCATCTGCCGTTGCTTTCATTGCTGATCATTGTCACTGATCAACCCATCTTCCACAATCGGCCTCCTCCAGACATTTGCACCGCACGTCGTCGTTCCCTGCAACAACGATCGTCTCCCTGGATCGCCGCCATCGCAGCACCATTGCCATCGTCACGCCTTACCCCACCGCTGTTGCATATGCTTCACCGGAGCCACACCTAGCTGCTGACGCCCTCAGCCGCTTGCTGCACCATCGTCGTTACCGCTTGACCTCGTCTCCAGCGCACACGCCTCTCTCTCCCGTCCCTTCCTCTCTTTGCATAAGATAAACAACGAAAGAGTCAAAACTCTTTTGTTTCTCGTCTGGCCCAAAGCTCAAGGCAAACTATAGAGAGAGAATCCACAGGTTATTGGGCCTGGTTTTGGATCCGGCCACCTCTTGGACCCATCAGCACAATACAGCCCATCAATATATTGTGACACCACGGGTCAACATTTATTTTCGTGACATTAGGCTCATCCGAGTCCGATTTCCAATTGGTTTGCACCATTGTGTTAGTAACGCGCAGATCTACATCTCAGGTTAGTTGGTTTTTAAATTTTCAATTAAAAAAAAAGCCTCCTAAGAAGCAAGTTGAGGTCAAATATTCATCTTCTTCGCTTGAAGATTTGGCTAGTGCTATTAGAGAATTATCTGCAAAAGTTGATGGCATACACACCACCCTGCAACAATTGGACACTAGAGTGACAAATTTGAAAAATAATCAGCGTGTGCATCACATCCGTGATGATGGTGCAAATATTCGGAATCAATGAGATCTACTAGTTAATAATCATGATCGAGATTTATGGATTAAAATTGTGATTCTCAAATATGATGGAAAATTGCAGCCCGCTGAATTCATGGATTGGTTAGTGTGTGTGGAGAATATTTTCGCACACAAGCCAATGACTGAGCATCATAAAGTCACACTGATTGTTATTAGATTCCGTAATTATGCTGCAGCTTGGTGGGTTGAATTGCAAAGAAAACAGAGGAATCAGACTATGGACCCTGTTGACACATGGACTGAGATAAAAAATATTTTGAAGAAAAAATTCCTCTTTGTCAACTATACAAGAGATCTACATTTTAGCTTTCAAAACTTGAAACAAAGGTCCAAAACAATAGTTGATTATTTTGAGGAATATCTGACTCTGCAAGCTCATAGCGACTGGAATGAAGATGATGATGTGGTAGTTGATAGATTTTTCAATGGGTTGAGAATAGATATTCAGCATATTCTTGCCTTCCAACATTTTGGTAATGTCGATGAACTCATCCAACATGTTGTCAAAGCTGAGGGAATTGCAAATCATAACGTACAAAAATCCAAATGGGTTTCACCAAAGAATTTCCCTTTACAAGATGCTAAATCCAATGGATAGATTTTTGCAAGTATTAAAGGTCAAAACAATATGGTTTGTTTTCATTGTTAACAGCACGGGCATCGGGCAACAGAATGTCCAATGCGTATACATCTGATTGAGATTGAAGGTGCTGATAAAAATATCTTAGATGATACTAAGGGTACTGACACTGATCCCAAAGATATTGATAGTGAAGAACTTACTGAAGTAGATGCAGATACCACAGGTAAAGTTTTTATTGTCATCAAGGATGCTCCACTAACTGCTGAGAATAAATGGTTGCGAAAAAATATCTTCCGTTCTGCGGTTACAGTTTAGGGATAAAATTGCACAGTTGTTATTGACAGCGGAAGTTGCGAAAATCTCATCTATCAAGCTCTTGTTGATCACGTCCAGTTGAAAGTTTATAAGCACAACCGCCCTTATTTTGTCAAATGGTTGATGAATGGTGATCAAGCTCATGTTCGACATACTTGCAAAGTTACTTTTGCCATTGGAGAAACTTACAAAGATACAATCTGGTGTGATGTGCTACCTATGGATAGTGGTAATATCTTATTGGGCCGTCCATGGATGTATGACAAAAATGGGACTCATGGTATGTGCGACAACACCTATACATTCATGCATGGTGGACAGCAGGTTACTCTTTATCTCAAGAAACCACAACTGCCGATAAAGAATTCCTGGAAAGCTGCCATAAAGGAAGTCCTTTATGTCTACCACATTTATAGAGGCAATCCGAAGCAGACTCGAGTTCAAGGACGAGCTCTTCTTTCAACCTGGGGAGGATGATGCAGTCTAGGCCCCATAAGCAGCCCCTCTTCAAATTAGATTAGGATTATATTATTTTTATTAGTAGATTTCTAATTAAATTGTTATTAGGGAAGTTTCCATTAATAGCATAGGGTTTTCTTACACATTAAGTTTGCTTTTAGTATATATATGACATTGTAGAGAAAAGATTTTCAGACTTGGTTGATTAATAAAATTGGGTATGACCCCTGAGAGGTGCGTCCTCGTGTGTGTTGAAGACTTCTTGACGATTTGAAGTGTCTTTGGACATGTGTTTCAGCATCTCTACGCAAGCCCTAACTCTAGGGCCTACATCACACTTTGTAAGAAACCAACTGGAAGGATGGCTGATCGAAAATTTTCAAACCAGGCATGGAGAGCTTGCTTTAGGCCATATAAGGATTTCTTTAGCTTGTAAACATGCTTAGGGAGACATGCATAGCCTGGCGGGGGTTGCATATAGACAGTCTCATTGAGATGACCATATGAAAAGGCATTCTTGAAGTCAACTTGCCAAAGAGGCCATTGCCGTACAGTTGCAACACCGAGTAGACATTGAATAGTAGTCGTTTTAGCGACGGGTGCAAAAGTTTCTTCATAGTTAATGCCATATTCTTTTTTGAACCTTTGCGCAACAAGTCTAACCTTATAACAATCAAGAGTGCCATTAGATTGAAACTTGGTGGAATAGACTCATTTGCTCCTAATAAGAGACACATTTGGTGGAAGAGGCACTAGATCCCAAGTTTGATTTGCTTCAAGAGCAATTAATTCTTCTGTCATTGCATCTTGCCAACAGGGAAGATTAGTAGCCTGTGCATAAGAGTTGGGGTAGGAATAGGTTCTAAACTGGAGAACAAGGTAGGAAAACCAAATCTATCTTGTGGTACTGAAATACGACTAAATCGTCGCAAGGGAGGGGGTTTTGGAGGATCATTACCTTCAATGATAGGAAGCGTTAGCTTTGGATGGTGGGCATAAACATGTGTAATCTAAGGAGAAGAACTTGGTGTTGCAAAGTTAGGCAGATGAGAGACTTGAATATTATTGTGAGTAGGACGTAGAGAATTAAAGGGAATATACTTCAAAAAGACAACATTTCGTGAGATTCAGAGTCGTCTTTCATTTGGATCATAATAAAGAAACCCTTTGTGTGCATCACTATATCCTACAAACATACAATGAGCAGCCTGAGGGGATAACTTATTACATTCTAGCGATGGAAGATGAACAAAACGTAAACAGCCAAAAACTCTCAAATGTGAGTACGTTAGTGGATGACCAAACAAACATTCATATGGAGAGACTTTTCTAAGAATAGAGCTAGGAATCCTATTGATAATGTGGATTGCAGCATGGGCAGCTTCACACCAGAAGTTAGGAGAAACCAATGTTTCAATAAGAAGGGTTTTGACTATCTCAACGATATGCCGATTCTTTCTTTCTGCAACCCCATTTTGTTGTGGTGTGTAAGGACAAGATTTTTGGTGTGCTTTTCATTTTGCAGATAAGAATTCAGAAAAAACAGATGATGTGTACTCTCCCCTGAGTCAGAACGTAAAATTTTTATTGATTTTTTGAATTGAGTATTAACTATATTACAAAATTTTTGAAAAGTAGAAAAAACTTCTGATTTGAGTCGCAAGAAGTATATCCAAGTGTAGAGACAATGATCATCAATAAATGTAACATAGTATTTATACTCCAGTCTACTCAGACGTGGGGCAATCCCCTAGACATCAGTGTGTATAACATCAAATGATGCATTTGTACATGAATAGTGAATTGGAAAGGGGAGCACCGTGCTTTTGCTTAAACAACAAGTTTCACATTTGGATTTAACAAAAGTGGAATTATTCTTATTAAGAAACGATGAGTCTAAACAACCATTCTGAAATAAAGAAAACAAATTTGAATTGTTCAAATGACCCAGGTGACGATGCCAAGTGGTCCATAAATTATTCAAAGCACTCAAAGAAGAAGCAAAGAAAGAACTAGAGCCAATAAAATTGGATCCCATGCCCAGAAGAAATAGCCTGCCATGCTTACTCCTCATCTCGATCACTCTCTCAGTGTGTCGTTCCTGTATGACATGACCAAAAGAAGAAAATTTGATTGAGCAACCATTATCAACCAATTGTCCCACAGAAATCAGATTTGCAGATAAATCTGGAACAAAATACACATTAGAGAGATGAAAGTGTTGGTTTTGGGGTGTAGGAAACTCTAAGAAACCTATCCCAGAAATAGGAAGGTGATGACCATTTGCAGTGGTTTTCTTTTCTTGTCCAACATAAGTGTGATGGTCATTTAAATTTTAAGCGACAGAAGTCATATGGTTGAGGCTCCTGAGTCTAAAAACCATGTAGAGGGTGTAATAGATGCGGATAGAGATGTAGAAGAATGAAAAGCAGGAAATGATGTAAAGGAAAAAGGCAGACCATTGATAGCCATTGAGGTAAATGTAGAAGTGATAGAAGCATTAATCATTTCCTGAATTTTAGTTGGGGTAATGGAGACAGGGTCATTGGCAGCTGATGGAGCCTGAGCTTGATATGCTGTCTGATTTGACCTCTGCGAATTGTCATTTTTCTTGGCAGGACGAATACTGCATTCGGAAATGACATGGCCAGTCTTTTTGCAGTAGTTGCAAAATAATTCCTTTCGACAGTTGCGTGCTACATGCCTGTAGCTTTTGCATTCGAAACACTGCATTCTTTGACTGCGAGTTGTGAGGAGGGCTGTTTCATCCACGGAAGTAGTGACTGGGGTAGGAGTGGTAAGAAACACCTTGGGTTCTTCATACAGAGACAGTTGTGACCCAAGACGGATCTTTTCACAGAGAATCTCTTGGACACATGTATCCAAATCTGGAGGATTCTCTTGATTCATAGGTGCAGCACGGACTGGTTCATACTCAAGGCGTAGATTCATGAGAAATTGACTAATGTGCAATTCTTCTTGAAGCTTAAGAACTTGAGAGATAAACTCTGAGGAGACAGACTGTAGCAGCATGTGGTCCCTTTCTGTCCATAGGGCCAAGAATCCACTGTAATATACTTGTACCATTTTATCAACCTGGCAATATTTTGCCAACTCTGTGTCTAAGTGAAATTTCCTGGCCTTATTAGTTTGGTGAAAAAGTTTCTTGAGATGGTTCCACATATCAGAGGCCTTAGTAAAGGCCTAGAGAGACAGAGAAAGAGACAGGTCCACTGAGTTGAGAATCCAAGTCACAACCTTGGCATTGTTTTGGTTCCAAGATGCAACTGCCTTCTCCTCAACTGGTTTGGAACCAGTGCTAGTGCCGCCTTGTGTATTTGCAGAGACTGAAAAAACAGGCTTGGGTGTGGATCCATCCAAATATCTAAGCAGTCCTTTGCCTTCCACAAAATTTTTGAGGTGGAAAGACCAACTCATGGTTGTTGGTCAAATTCTGACTAAATCTGGAACGATGTTCAACGGCCAAGACTGAACCACACTGGGCTAAAGATTTTCCATGAAATTTGTTTATTTGATAGTATGGAAAATATGTTTGCTGGATTCTGCTGATTTAAAATTCTGGAATGCAATTTTTTTTCCTTTTTTTGCAATAGATTGTAAGGTGACATAGGAGTGGATGACCTGGATTTAATGGATCAGGTAATTGAGCAAACTGTTGCTTATGTGGATTGATTTGGTCAATCAAATGGCCATTTGATCTATCTTAATCAAGGCCCAACCAAGAAAAGGGGCTCAAATCTAACTTTGGATGGTCAAATGGACTTAAGATGGGCCCCACGTTTGAAATTAAATATGCTGAATTATCAACCATTAATTGATTTTGATTGGTCATCTGGTCAAGCCACAGGTTCACCATGTGGGGGCTCACAGCTTCTAAATCTCCAACACGTCAAGCGATGCTCAAGTTTCTACTTTCCTTTGTTATGGTTTTTTTGGTTTTCTTTTATCTTGATTTTGTTCACTTTTTTGAATTGTAATGAGACTCTTATGTTTGTTAAGATCAGAAAGCGAGTCCTAGAAGAAGGTCGTCCAAAGCAACCTAAAATCTTCTGCCAGAACTTTCTTTTTATTTGATAGGTTTGAGTTGTTCGTGGACTATTTTTAGTTAGTGGAACTTCTTAAATATTTGGATTTTATTTGTTTATGGGTTAAATCAAGTGTTGAGATTGTAAGTAGGGTTTTATGGGATTTTGAGCCTTCTTTATATGCATGTAAGTGAGTTGCCCAGCCCTAGTCTTCGATATTTTTATAAAGTTGAATAAAGTTGCATATTTCTTCTCCTTGGGTTGAGCATCCCCCATTGAATCAAAGATCTCTGTGGTGGATTTTAGTGATCAACAGTAACCGAATATCTATTTTTTCCTCCTTATTTGAGTGGATTTTCTATTTTAAGATTGGGGTTCCTTGGGCTCACAATCAGTTGGATTTGGTTTCCCTTTGCTGCATCAAAAGGAATTATCATAAGCTGATTTTTCTGTTAAAATTTTCTGGTTTTCTTTAAGTGTCATCATCTGCGGAACATAATTGAATTCTTCTACTTTTGCTAATAAAAAAAATTAAAAATCAGAAAAAAATAAAAGAAAAAAAATTTGTGGAAAGCAATGAATGCCCAGGAGAAGAGCAGGAATGGATATCCACGCTACTTCTTAATGGGAAGAACTATTTGCCATGCATAATCTATTCAGATGTTTATTAAGCGCAGAAGGCAATAATCAGAGTTCATAAATGGGAAAACTCCAAAACCTGCAAAAGACAACATTATGTATGATGATTGGGAGCAAGGATCAAAATAACAGTAAAAAATTTTGAAAAAAATCTAGAATACTGTAAAATGCAATATATGTTTAAAAATGGAAGAAGAGAAGTAAGAAGAGAGAAATGGGACCCTTTGAAGTCATCGACTGGGTTTTATATAACCCAACCGCTGGGTAGCGGCGCTAACACTCAAATAGCATAGCTGCCCTTGCCACTACAGCAGATATAGGGGTCGCTATGCATGATTGGGAGGGTTGTAATTTAATTATCATGCCATTATTCATTAAATCTGTGGAGCCATGTGTTAATGATGGGTTAACTCTCATGATGGCTGAAAAATATTGAACTGTGGGTAAAATAAATCAATAAAGGGTTAATCCGACTTGAATTTTTCAATTTGGAGAGAGGACTTGCCAGTTGCCACCTTCCAATAGGGAAATCTCTCTATTTAGGAGTACTAAGATTCTCTTAAATAGAAAGGGAGATAAGGAAATAAATACAATAATGAAGATTATTTGTGTACTTAAATGGGCTTTCACTTTGAACCGTAATTGCAAGCGATCCAAGTTCTGGGAAAAGACTCTCGCATTGATTAAGAAACTGTGTAGAGTTGCATCAAAGGGGAGGTCAATTGCTGATGGCTGAATTACTATGCTGGGACATGTTCTTGGGTTATCTGTGGAATGATCAGCATTGGTTGTGCATGTAAGATACCATGTACCAACTCAAAAGTTTAAGCTGATAGGTGGAAGGCCCAAACAGATATATATAGCCATGTCAAACCCATTACTTGGGCAATGTGGGATGTGGGACTTTTCCCGACACTCCCCCTCACATGTAGGCCCAACAAATTCCTTGGACAGGCCTGTCACGTGGGCTACACAAGAACGATAGCCACTTTGACACCACATGTCAGATGCCATGTACCAACCCAAAAGCTTAAGTTGATAAGTGGAAGGCCCAAACAGTTATATGAAGCCATGTCAAACCCATTACTTGTGCGATGTGGGATGTGGGACTTTTCCCAATAGTATAAGCTAGGAAAAAGGAAACCTGAAGAGCGGAGAAAAAAATACTGGATAGGAGTTTCTCAACTAGTGCAGAAAAAGACAAGCTCAAGTCTATCCACTGTGGGGGAACTTTCACACCTGTTGGGGATCTTCATCCTCATTACTGACCAAAAAAGTCATGTAGATTTAACACACATACTTTGAGACTTTTATTACTATTTTTGCTTCATAATAAGTATGATGAGTCTTTAGTTGATATATAAAGTAACACTTCTTTTTCCTCTTTGGTATCCACTGACTTATAGGAATAATTTGGATTAATGAACAATTTATCTTCTACGATTGGCCCTTTGTCATGTTATCATCTGTTTCAGAAGCAGTTGTTGCTGTTGATGTATTCCATAATGTTTTTTTATTTTTCAAGTATGGATACATACACAGATGATGTTGGATTTCTTTTGGCCATATGAAGGCATTCAAGGAACATTTTTCATTCCAAAGTGTCAACTTGTAGTATTGCAAAGATTAAGGAGTGTTTCCTTTAAACTACCAAGATTATAGTAATAAAATTTGGCTTCTATATATGGCTAATCAGGTGTCTGTATAGTTGATAATGACTACATTAGATGCAACCAGAGCAGAGCTTGCCCTTTTGGTTTTATATTTGAGCAAAGCTGAAGCCGGGGACAAGATATGCAGGGCTATTCAACATGGTTCAAAGTTCTTGAGCAATGGAGAACCGGGTACATCTCAAAATGTTGATAAATCAACTAGTTTGGCACAGAAGGTTTTCCTACTTTTCAAGGTTAGATTTGTACTCATGTTTGTAGATCCAAATACTCAAATTTCAATATTGCATATTTGACAATTTTCTTTTTCCTTTTTTCACTTGACTGGTCTTACAGTTTGCCAATGATCTGCATGCTCTTATCAGTCCACCTCCACAAGGAACTCCTCTTTCACTCATATTACTTGGAAAGGTTTGGCATTGTTGCTGATTTCTATGCTTATTAAGTATTTGTGCTTACTTTTTTTACATGATGCCTATTGCAGTCCAAAAATGCATTATTGTCAACATTTTTGCTGCTGGACCAACTCATCTGGGCCTGAAGAACAGGCATTTACAAGGTGAGGAGTTTTAAGCTTATAATGTGCTCCTAAGGCTTTGTTTTGCTTGTAAAATGCAAGATGTCATATATCCCTATTACAAGAAATCCTGAATCAGTGGTTCCCCTGATGCAGCTAGGGATCAAGACTTGTCAGTTTGGCAAAAATCACCAAAATGAAAACCTGAGAATAACTGCAGTAAGAAAGTTACTGGATTTCCCATTTTGGAAGTTACTTCTGTGGAGTGACCGGTCATAAATTTAATCTGATACTATGGGGCCCAAAGATTCTGTATTGCAGTTGAGATTCTCAGTATTTTCTTCTGCTTTCTAAGTCAAGAAGGCCTAATCATTCTCCATTAGACTCTAGAAAGAAGTAACTGATCTGATCCTGCTTAATTGTTTTTTTCAGAACAAAGAATGAACTGAGCTTATTTGTAGGATATCTCTTTTCTGTTGGTTGGGTTCCTCAGCATGAACCTCATTGATTGAGGTTTGTGGTTTTAGCATTCCCCCTTTTATGAGAAATGTTGTGCTCAAGAAATTATTGATTTATATGTTTGTAAATTATAATATTTCAGTTGATCTCATCTTGTAAAATAAGATATTCTCCTGTTTCTTTTAGCTGGCTGAGCTTGGAAGACTGTCTAGAGCAATGAAGAAGTTGGAGAAGGATCTTAACCAGACTGACAAATATCTAGCTCAAAAGTCAGATTTGGTGCCGATCTGTAAGGTCCTGACTGTAGGACTCTTCCTGTTTTGTATGGTCAACATCAGTTTCTTTTGGTGAATGGAGAATGAACAATACCTTAGCAAGCTCAAGCAGTCAAGTGATAGGATGTTAGCTGTAGTAAAAGCTTCAATGGATATAGTGGTTGCTGTTGGGCTTCTGCTACTGGCCCCTAAGAAAGTCAACCCCCTTGTAACAGGAGGCATTGGGTTCCTGAGCTCTCTTATTTCTTGTTATCAGGTAGTGTCTAGTCTATACAACTATGGTAATTTCAGATGGGGATGATCATGGCTGAGCCAGGCAAGATTTTGTCCAGGTTCAGCCTGCTTTATTGGGCTTAATATTTAAATTTGAATCAGCACATGGGCCTACAAGTCAGGCCCATGCCCATCCCATTTGCAAATTGTACAAACCAATGTGTAAATATACTGGACTGGAGCAGGCCTTTATGCAACTATCCAAGCATAGGCCCAAGATGGGTGCAGCCTATTTAATTTTTAGACCATAAATTTTAGCTCAGTTCCAGACCCTGGGCCTCAAAAGACAGCTGTTAGTACCCCGAAATTGTCTATTAATTTTAAGGCAGTGGAAAACTCTAATTTTTTGTTGCCAGGCAAAGCACAGTAAAGGAAAGAACAACATTATATATCAAGTGTTCCAATGTGGTAAATAATTCTCCGGATTAGTTTGAATGACAAGTTGGTGTATATTTCTGCACGTCATTGGATAATGCTATATCTGTTTTCTGCTATTTGTGCCTGTGCATGACTTGATCTGTTTCTCATGTTAACAGTCTGTGATGATGCCGCAATATTTAGATATGTGCAGACAGTCCTATGCATGACTTGAGAACAGATGACTATTTTGATTGCATCAATTGAATGCCTGCACTGGTACACCATCCACATTTAGAACTTTTTTGTGAGGTGACATATGACCATGGTAAATTGTTAGGTCAAATCCGATGTGCGTGGATTGACATGCAGCCAATGTTCACTTTCACCGGAATGGTTCTCACTGTTCAATTAAATTTCTCAAAATATATACTGTTTTCCTTTAGAATCTTTTGACTGGAGGTGGATATCAATTAGTGGTGAGTTTTTGTGTTTTTTTATTGAAGGATTCTAACTTTAACACATGTTAAGGTCCCAACATAGATTTCGTATATGTAGTTAAAAAAAAATTAACCTAAGTTAAAAAGCAATCAACCACAATAGATAGAGATACGATTTTTATGTTCAAAACCCAAACAGAAAAAAACCATAGTACCTAACACTGGTCCAATTTCAGATTAAGTACTATGTAAGAGAGGCTACAAGATGTACTTACTACTCTTATACAGTTGAACATAACCTAAAGGACTGAAGTTTTTCTTGCTGACGCACACGCCGTTCGCCTTCTTCACATTTGATCTAACACTTGAAGCCATTGAAGACGAACAACCTTCTGTAAGAGAGAAGATAATCTTCTATAAGGGAGTAGAAGCAATATTTTTTAGAACTTAACAATTTTAGCACAACCTCTCAATGAATGCCTCTAGAGAAGAAATGAATCTCCAATGTGAAATCTCAATTCAAAATATGGAGATGGATGCCTTATGATTGAGAGAAAACCCCTTTTTATAGCCATAATTTCGTACCTCATAATGGTAATCAAAACAGGATAGGAATTGGCACAAAACAGGAAAGTACCACTTAAAAAAGAAATAGAAATTCAAATTCACATGATAGCAGTCTTATAATTTTGGACAACACAATTTCTGTAAACTTTCCAAAGCCATAATTTTGTTGTTTTAGTTCTGATTGACGCAATTTTGGAACGGTTATCTACTTGAAACGAGCTTTCCATCAATAAGTCGCTTATCCATATCCGACGCTCGTTTTATGAGATATAATCTTTTTTATCCATGTTATCTATAGAAAAACACTTCAATTTAGCTTTTATGGGATTTTTTAATTTCTACAAACTCCTAGACCAAAATAAATAGAAATACAACTTTGACTAGAACTAGAGTTTTGTTTAATCCATGAATTTAGCCAACATATTAAAATCTTTACAATCTCTCCCTTTGGCAATACATAGACAAAACTCCTTAAAACAATACAATTTGATCTACATGAAACAAAACCTAAAATACATAGACTTTTCAGCAAAAATAAAAAATTTGCCATCGGCACCGGTAGATCTGTATTGCCTCCGTTTGTCTCTGAATATCTAGACTTTCAGCACCTTGACTCTAAATATCTCCCATTGAATGCCTTTATTTCCCCCTTGTTGTCCATAATTGACAATACAAATGATCATTATGCAGCATATTTATCAACTTGGATCTAGCAGTAGCTCTCCCTTAATTGTAACTTCCCTTTAATGTCATCTTTTTTAAGCACTGGGAATGAGAGTTTGATCTTCTTGATTCGAGTTTTTTAGATTTTGGTACTCATACTTGCAAATTTGGAACTTTCAACACAGTGTGTACCAATTTAGTAAACAAGCCAGACTTTTTGACCCAAATTGCTCTTATCTTAATCTTGGGTGGAGATAATTGCTTTTTCTATTGCTTGTTTTTTGGTATACATCTCAACTTGTTGCAATAGGGATGAATGTGTCCTTTGATTCCACAATGGTAACATGTGGGTGTAGATGCAGGATGAAACACATTCTTCTTTGAAATAGAAGCAACATATTTTGTAGATGCAGTAGTTGTTATGGAGACCAAGGTAGAACTTTTAACAAATATAGATTTGCCTTTGGTTTTTTAGGTATATGCAATTTTAACATATCAAAGACCTTGTTTGTCACCTAGCAACTTTTGATTGTACAGGATGTTATTAAGTTTTTTCGAGCCAGCGTTCATCTTATCCAATGATGCCTTTATAGAAGGCAGTTCTGACATGTTGATCTTAATCTTATTAATCAAATTAGATTTTTTAGCCTGACATGTCTTCAACTCTGTCTTCAAAGCTTCCATCACATCATCTTTCTCCTTTTTGCAACTATTCTTTTAAGGATTCAATCTCTTGTTTAGAATTATCAAAACCATCGTGCATTAATTCAGAGATTGTATCAGCCATAGTATCTTTCTGACTTTCCAAGAGACGTACCTTAGCAAGGGCTTCTTCTAATTCTTTCTTGAGAGAAGTGATCTCTTTTTCAGCAGACTCTAATTTAAGTTCCAGGACGTCATTAACCAACATTACTCTTCTAGAGTATTTTTGCAATTTATCATGTGCTTCCATCAACTCCTTTTCAGATTTTGGTATGTCATCAAAAGAGTTATCACTATCATTATCAGAACTAGAATTATATTCAGATGTGATATGTGAAGATTTAGTTATGAACACAACATACTTGGCACTAGCAGTGTTGGCAAGTGGATTTTTTACATCTTCAGAATTATCATCACACATTGCTGTAATAACATTATCCTTTTTCTTCGGCTTTCTATTTGCACATTGATAAACAACATGACCATAACCTTGGCATTTAAAACATTGAATAGACCTATGGTTTTTCTTTCTAGAGTGTTTCTTAGATTTGTGCATAATCAAGTCAGATTTATTATCTTTTAGAATTGATGGCTTGATGTTTGATGTGCCTTCGCGGTTAAATTTCATTCTAGAAATTCTTTGATCAATTCATACAATAGATTAATGTGACCCGCTCTGATACCACTTGAAGGAATCTAACCTTGACACAGTTTAAGGTCCCAATACAGATTTTGTATATGTAGTTAAACAAACAATTAACCTGAGTTGAAAATTATTAAATCATAAGAGATAGAGACACGATTTTTACATGAAAAACCAGAATGGAAAAAACCACGAAACCTAATACTGGTCTAAACTCAAATCAAGTACTATGCAAGGGAGGTAACAAGATATACTTATTACCCTTGTCCAGTTGAACACAACCTAAATGACTGAAGTTCTTCTTGTTGATGTACGTACCGTTCGCCTTCTTCACGCTTGATACAACACGCTTTGAAGCTGCTCAAGATGAACAACCTTCTACAAGAGAGACGATAATCTTCTACAAGAGAGTAGAAGTAATATTCTCTAAAACTTAACAACTTTAGCACAGCCTCTCAATTAATGTTCTAGAGAATAAAGGAATATCAAATATAAAATTTTAACTCAGAATATGGAGATGGATGCTAACCCCAATTTCGTGTCTCATAATGGTAATCCAATCAGGATAGGAATTGACACAAAACAGGAAAATCCCACTTAAAATAGAAATAGAAATTCATGCAATGACAGTTTCGTAATTTTGGAAAGCACAATTTTTGCAAACTTTTGGAGGCCATAACTTTGTTTTTTTAACTTAAATTGATGCAATCTTGAAACGTGCGGATATCTACTCAAAATGAGCTTTCCAATAGTAGGTCATTTGCCCATATCCGACGCTTAGTTTGTGAGATATGATGGTTTTAATCCATGTTGTCGTTAGAAAAACACTTTAATTTAGCTCTTCTGGGACTATTTAACCTCTTCAAACTCCTAGTTTAAAATAAATAGAAATACAATTTTGACCAAAACTAGAGTTTTGTCCAATCTATGAATTTAGCCAACATACTAAGATCCTTAACATTTATTTATCATCATCATGGGTCACAGACATGCACCCAATATTTACTTTGATCAGAATGATTCTCACTGTTTAATTAAATTTCTCAAAATATAAACTGTTAATCTTTAGACTGGTGGTGGTTATCAGTGGTGAAGTGTGTTTTTCTTTTTTCAATCATCTTTATATCCCCATTTAATAGCCGGCTTTTAAGGGATAGTATATAAGGTGTCCAATGGGTGGCTATGAAAAACACATATCTCTAGCCATTTGAGTGGCTGAAGAAGCTGCTACTTCGGAAGTAATAGAAAGAAATGCAAAGACTAGAGTGGGAAAGTCTGAGCCGAAAAGAGGATTCTTCACTTCTTTCTAGGAAACTGTGGCTTGTATAAGATTTCTTATGATATATTAGGAATAGGACCTATGGTACAAAGGCACTTCAAAATGGGTAACGCATCGTATCATTTCATATTTGATACTTCACTTTTTATGTGTAAAATCCATATCTTGATGTGTCTATAGTGTGTCACCTGCTGTATCCAACCTATACCTAGGCATCATAGAATAGGACTACATAGTTGTGGTTCATTCACATTAACAACTAATTGAGGAAAGGGCCTGAAGAATACATAGGAACTTCATACCACCTATATTATATAAAGAAAGTTTGTGTACAACTTTGTTGGAAAGAAACTTTCTGCACAATCATCATTAAGGTTTTTCACCTATACTCAGACGTTGATGGTGATATTCCTCTTTATTGGAGTTAGAAATTAGGTTCTTCATAGCTCAGGTTGTGTAGCGCTACAGTTTTATCATTTGGATAACCTGCGTTAATATACATCTACAATTGTTTGGGGCCCTTTCGAGTTTGAAAAAATTGAATGACCCTATGATTTTTATTACCTTGAATTTAAGTCGTATTTATGTGCATCTAAAGTTCTTGGGGGCCCTTCTGAGTTAGAAAAAATGTGATGACCCTATGATTTTGATTACCTAGAATTCAAGTCACAGGACCACAGGCAGCAAGAATTGAAAGTGAACAGAGCCCAACTCACACAGGCAGCAAGAATTGAAAGTGAACAGAGCCCAACTCTTCTTGTCTCGTCATCTGCAATCAATAATCACTCTTGTCAACAATTAAGACAGCACCATCTTGTGACTTACTACAAAGATAGCACAGTCCGAGCCCAAACCAACTGATGGCCAAGCTGTACCAGACAACTCATCTTGCTAACATAGCACAGTCCGAGCCCAAACCAACTGATGGCCAAGCTGTACCAGACAACTCATCTTGCTTTGTTATCTCTTTTCTCATCTTCACTTCCGTATATCCTTTTCTGTGAAGCATCTCCACGAGAATTGCTGCTAACCACTCCTGAAGCTGCATGCTTCACCTCATCCGAGGAAATGAAGACAGAGCTGGACTTTGATCTCCCTAACATATTGTGTGCATGGAAATGTGGAAAACGAGTCTTAGATGTACAATCAACTACATCTCTCTGCGCTATATGAGCCACCATGAATTCAGGGAAGAGAGACTGAGGGCTTATCAACCTGCTCCTAGTTACCGGTGGGACATGGAGTTTGATAAGGGACATTTACAGTACTTGACTTGCCAAGTTGAGAGGCATCCAAATACCTCAACTCTTGGAAATAACTACCTAGTGCATATAAGCAATTTTCATGGATGTTGTTTATCGGGATCCAAACTGGGAGTTGGTTCATTGCAACAAATGGTTTTTTCCTTTTTGGTACCCAACCAAGGGGCTGGGACCAGGAGATAGCTGTCACGAGGGAAAGCAGCCCACTCGCGTGGAAAATGCGGCTGCACATGCAGGAAAGGTGGCTTATCCAGGTTTTAAACCCCTGGACAGCCTGGTGAGAACTGGTAAAGAGGTGTTCTCTTTGCAACAGATAGCTAGAGGTAACCTGGGGATAAGTTAAATAAGCTCCAGAGACCCAAACTGGATATTTACTGGCAATTTAGACGAACTGTTTCACTTTGAAATGTAGTTGTAAACAAGTGCTAAATTTTCAAGTGGAAAATAAAATGACTTTAGTTTTGGTCTGGTGGATAAATAAGAACTCAACAGAGGCCTCTCGGAGAAACAGAATCATGGTGAAAGTAGATAATTTCAGGTGGATTGAATTCTCATTAAATGGGTGAAATGTTTCCCTCCTCGTCAATTTTAGGTCTTTATAATGTAAATCAATGTGAGTGTCCTCGTATAACCATTACTTTTGAATGGGACTAGAGGGTTGTCCTGGTGAATGGGCAACCCATTTGCCCAGTCTTTTTCATTCCTGGTCATTGAGCCAACTAAGTCAAAAAAAAAAAAAAAAAAACCATTACTTTTGTATTATTTTAATAATTGTTAAGATGAAGAGGAAATATTTTTGAAAACATGAGTTCAAATCCTTTGATTAAAAACCCTATAGTGACTATGGTGGGACCAATCAGGTCTTGCCATGTCACCAGTGGATAGCCTGCCATACATGTGGGCAATGCATTCCAGGTTGCCTACTGGTGAAGCGCCATGGTCACCGTAAGGGATTTCCTCATATAATCTCAATTTAGGGAAAATATAGTTCATTGGGATTATTACTCCTACAGAAGCCCTTAAACCTCACAAATATCCAAAAATTGTTTACTAAAAGTTATTTACTATACAACTATTCATACAAAAAAATATGCTGGAAAAATGTTGATTTTATCCCTAAACTTGTGATATTTTAAAACAGTAAGACATTGAATTATGCAATATCCTAAAAATGTAAGATATCATAGGGTTCAATATCCTCCTAAGTTAGGATATCAAACAATGCGATATCTTAACGACATATGATATCGAATAACTTCTAATTTTTTTCACCCCTTTTTTAAAACCTAAAACGTATTTTTATCACAAAACTATGTTTCATCTTCGTTGTTTTTGCATTTTTCGGATGCTTGAATTTGGGCTCTTTGCTTTCTATCATTTAGAGATTATCTATTTCGGTCATCGCAAGAGGTATTTGCCTCTATCTCATTTTTTACTTATAGATAGATCAACTTATGTGGTGTAAAAACCCTTTATCAGTTTCTTTTTTTTTTTAATGGAAATTGTAAAATCATTTAACAAGCTTTAGATCCTTACATATGATGTGTAACCTACAGAAGAATGCCTCCTTATATATGATAGGTGGCGGTTTTGTCTTGATTTTGAAATAATGAATTTTCCAATGAACTGATGGGGCTTAGTGCTAAGCTTTAGACATTGTAAGTTATTCTCTACAAACTTAGAGCAAAGCAGGATGAGCCTTGAACCAGGGTGTGGGCTATCCAGCTCATAATTCTATTTCTTTGTGGAGCTTTATATGACCACATCTACATCAAATAATGTTTATTGTCTACCCTTGAAATTCTGTTGGACCTAAGTCAAATCCTGAAATTCATGGGAGGAAAGATGGTGTGAATGTAATGTTATTAATGGCTAGGTATGGAAAAAAAATATATTATATTCCTCTCACCAGTCTAAAGAGCCTTGCAGTTTTGCAATTTTCCACCATTATAGCTTTTTTTGTTTTGCTTGACCATTAGATAAACTGAATTATTATGATTAATCTAATGGTGGATATTGGAGTGATAAGTTATAAGAGGTACGTGAATGAGGATTTCAGTGTTTGATAAAAATACTAAGTTATAATTCCCCACCATCACTATAATTAAGGAATGACCCCTATTGTTATTTTGGAGAGAAGATTCCTCACCATTGAGGTGATAGTGTTTAGTCATTTATATTGGTTCCTTATATATTAATTTTTTTACCTCCATATCTTTTACCCTTAACCTTTATTATATTACATTGGTAAAGCATAATTTGTTTTGAATTCTTATGTTTTATATTGAAAACTAAGAAGCTAATAATTATTTTAAAAAAGTCCTTATTCTTTTTAGGTACTATTTTTGTGGCATCATATTATTTTTATAAATATCATAATATAGGTTTTGATAGTAATCTCTGTTTTATAATTAATACAGATTCTCAATTAGTGCAAAGAGATGACCTCTATTTTTTATTGATAAAATTCGATGTCCTACTTTTTAAGGATATCACATAGTTCAATATTCTACTGCTTTAAGATATTGCAAGTTTAAGAGTAAAATTGATATTTTTTGCTTGTCCTTTCATGTATGAACATCTATTTGGTAAATAATTTTTGAATATTTATTCAGTTTAAGGGCTTCTAAGCGGTAATAATCCCTTTCTAAGCACTGCCCAGGATGTGTCAGTGTGAACTTAACTATCTATGGTTATACTCCATGTTTTTGTTAACATAAACATAATTGTCCTTTATAACATCTTGTCAAAGAAATCTGCTTGCAAGACGACTAGTTGCTTGTGATGAATTGACTGCTTTACAATCTTTTGAAAGGTAGGGTTTTAGTAAGGACCGGCTCTCAACTAGTCTTGTTAGTCATTATTAACGTTTAATTTAAGAAGAAGAAATAAACATAGAAACAAAAGCTAGTCAGCAGCTCTCAAGATCATCTAGAACTGATGGCTAGCAATGTCTCTTCTCAGGGCCAATCCTTTTTATGCTCTGATTCTCTCCTCTGCCCCGAGGCCACAGGCATATGACTGTGCTAGTCCCAAACAATGAATGCATTGAACAAATATCCATAGTGGGATTTTCATTTAAAAGTATAAGAACATGGAAAAGGAATATTCCTACTGTTCCCTGTATTTTCCTAGTAAAAAATGTAGCGGGCTAGTTTTATTGTCATCTTCAATCTTGGATGGGGCTTTTCATGGATGAAGTTTCAACCCATGCCCTAACAGTCAAGGGAATTTATGTTGATACCCGGGCCTTATTTGCAACTGTGGGTATTGGTCAGATGGGTGAAACTTCACCACCCTCATCCACAAGATCCACCACTTGGGCCCCATCCTCCCCATCCCATGTGGGGCTCCTTGATACCTGTTTCGAATAATAATAATAATAATAATAATAACAACAACAACCTCTTTAACAATGGTCCTAGAGGATCTGAAACATTAGTAGAGCGTTGTGTATAGCTGAGTTGGGCTATGCTTTACTTTGGTCAAACCTGGCTTCTACAAATTAATCAAGCTTGAGCTTTTCAAACTTGGGTCTAGACATTTTTTATGAAGTGCAAACTCATGTTGAATAGATAATGAGGTGCTTGTGTCTGGGTTTAAGCTCAAGCCAAACTTGAATACGAAAGTGAAAATTTCTCTTTGTTTGGTTTCATTAGAAAAGCATTATTTTTATTTTTATTTTTATTTTTATTTCCCTTTAAACAAGAACCAGAAAATGTGGTCATGTAGAACCGCCGAAAGGAAAAACTTCAAACACTTTGACCTTTGTTATGTTGATTATGAATAATGCTATAAATTGGTGTAGTAATAACCATATCTTACTACGCCAGGCTGAGTGGAGCTGCTCTCAGTCGATTCTGAGTAGAAGCGAGCTGACAAAAGGCTTTGTAATTTCTGCATTTAGCACCATACGAGAAGTATGTACCAGATGATGAGGACGACGAGATAATAATAGAAAGACAAAATTCGTAAAAACATAAAATATACTTATTTAAATTGTTTGGATATTATGATAGGAAGAATAATTTCCAAAAAGAAAGAAGGAAAAGAGAAAGGAAAGGACGAGAGTTTGAGCTGAGGTGAACCACTATATTATAAGCTAATCTTAAGCCAAGCTAAAATGAGTGAGGCTTTTCTAGTTCTGTATTAATAAATTCAACGTGTTCCTTTTTTAAGGATAATAGGCTCAACTTGACTGGTTGGGTCAAGGAAGAAAATAATAACAAGAATAAGAACCAATAGCAGCTTTAGCTTGGGCTGACTGGAGCTGACAAGTTCAAAGCTAAGCGCTTATAGCTTTTCTGAGTCTGGGCTGACTGGAGCTGATTGGTTAAAAGCTATGCGCTTATAGCTTTTCTGAGTCCTTTTCAATAACAGTATCGGTCTCTTGGATCCCTGCGTGCCAAAAAGAGTTCTGTGACAAAGCGTGACATGACTAAGATCTAAGCTACACTTTTATTGGTGCGAAGAAAAGTTTACAGTGTTGAAAATGAATAACCAAAAGACATTACTTAAAATGTTGCTGGTAATAAAGAAGGGCTATTTGTCTTCATCTTTATCAAGTTGTGACGTGTCTCATCTTCTTAGCACATTTCAAATAGGAAAGTTGGTCAAGTAAATAAGGCTGGGGAAGCACAATTTTATACTATCAAATCCTGAATTGCTGTTTCAGAGGTGAAGAGAACAGGGATATTTAGCTAGTGGTGGTTCGATTGACCAAGGACTCCGCACCTCACGCAGCAAAGAGGGCTTGTGTTTGACACTTCTCTTTGGGCACCTCTTATCCGGTGCATGTGGATATGAAGGTTTGGATGTATCATTAAGAATTAATTTTCAGCAGTGCAGAATTAAGTTTCTCTGATGTCTCGGGTTATAAAAATATATACATAAAAACGAGGACATGATAGACACAAACTTTAGAATCGGATTCGTCACCCAAAAAACATTAGTGCCCTGTTGTGAATGATCTTACCAACATCTCTCTACTGGCTCCAGGACTTTTCACATTTCTACTCTCTTAGAAGGAAAAAGAAAAGTGTACACAATGCCGACACCTTGCCTTCCGTTGGAATCCAAGAATCCAACCTCTACTTTTTGCTGATTAATAATAGAAGTTATGGTGGTTAGAGGTAGCATGAGTTTTGGTTCGTTGAAGGTCAAGTTTGGGAGCCGGGTAGCAAGTGCTGTCGTTTAACCCAATGATTTGATCAAGTGACTAATGTCAACGCAAAACTAAAAAGAACCCTAAATTGCCGGGTTGGATTTGGTAGGTTTGGCATTTCAGGAATCGCCATCCCCAGAAAGATCCGGTTGGGTTCGGGAAATAATTAGTATGACCGAAACACGGCGCACAGTGAGGTAGGTATTTATGCTCCGCTGTGCTGTGCGACCCTGCCGAGTTGCACCTATTTGAAAGCGCCACGGACTAAAAGTAGCATCTATTTGAATGAACACGGCCCCTCCTGAGTCCGGAGCCAAATCTCATTTTCAGATCCGATCATACGTTTGTAGATCTTGAGCGCGTATATATATATATATATATATGGAATTCCCATCTTTACGCATGTGTGGATCTCACCATTGGTCCATTATAATGGACCACAAACAGGAGTCCCAGAATTGCATTTCTTCACAAATTTTTAACCCCCTCCGATATGACTAGACTATTGGATCGGTTGATGATCCATCCAAATGAACTCTATACCGTTGAAAGTTGTAGGCTTAGTTGAAGATGACAGAGATTATGGATAAAGCTAATTTTTTGCATGGAGGATACTCCCAGAGAAACCTTCAAATCACCCCATCCCCATCCCCATGTGTGTCCCCTGGTGGGCCCCATAGCCATGAGCGCATGAGCTTATCATAAGCTTGAGTGAGGAGCATCCTATGAGAATTGTTCTCACAGATTTTAAAAACTTTTTATGAGACCCACTTATGGGAGTCTCATTTGAGGATGGGACCAAGGAGTTGGAAAGATCTATGTGAGATCACTTTAAATATTAAGTTTGGCTCAAATTTTATGTCCTTAATTCCTTCATCTGTGACCCACAAATCTAGTTCATTCGGATTAGTGCACAGTCGATTTATGATTTAGTAAATTCGGATTTAACTAAAACATAAAGCATGTGAATATCAGGAGAGCCCCCATATATTACAAGATTTGAATTGATTGATAGATGGGCTTCACTTAGACTTCTCATAAAAAAATGATGAGAGCTAATTCTCATAGGATTTTTTTTTCTATATATATGTATATAAAGAAAGGGAAATATTAATATGCATCCTTCTATCACCATAGGGTGAGAGATGCTTACATGACTTTTCTTATTTATACTTAAGCATCTCTCTTTTTCATATAGATTTTTGTTTTTACACATTAACATATCCAAATGCATAGTAATATTCACCATATATATCTATGACATAAAAAGGTTTTCCTAAACTCGAACTTATATAAGAAATTCTGTAAGTTCAAGCCCTTGGAGCCCACCCTTGGTCTGTCCAAATGAAACAAACACAAGAGCGATACTTTCAACACGAAGACTCAATAATCTCATGAATGTGAAGTGGCAACACTCCTCGACCAAGATTGTGTTGGCGGTTTTGTATACTTGTTTTCTTGCTTTCCCTGTCGGTACTGGTACATCTGAATGCCCCTCAGTACTCTCATAGAGCCGAACGGTAATAAAATAGAAGAAATGATGAACACAGCAAACACTAGCACACGCATCCTGACCATGCAACATGCCGTTTACTGCTGTATCTGGTCTCCTGGGTGCGTGTTCAAATCAAGCTGATTAGATAGAAAAAGTGTAGCCTGTAAACTTATCCAACATGGAAGGCACCCACTTTCAAACTTACATCATCCACAAGGGATGACTCCAAATCTTCCCTCTATGGCTTAAAAACCCACTAATCGAACTTCAATTTTTTTTTTAATATTTTGAACAGAAGTAACAAAAATAATCCATGCTTGCGTCTTTACTCTAACACGCTTCGCATGGGATGACGAAAATGGTTCCTATCCTTTAATGTAGAGACGTCTGCTCTGCACTAAAGGCTGGAGTTAATTCTTCCCACCATCTTTCTCCTAGTGATGTCGGCAAGAGAAAGTTTTGTGCCATATGAAAGATTTTTACCTACGGAAGTTCCGCATAAGATGTTCTTTCTGAATGACTCATACCCTTTAATATGGAGGCGCCTGCTCTCCATTAAAGGTTGGAATTGATTTTTCCACTCTTCATGAGAAAGTTTCCATTTAAAAAGTGGTTTCCACAAAATGATTAAAAATTAAATATGATTTATATAAAATGATCTTTATCGAGTCCAACTATTTTACTGAGGTCTGTGGAATTAGTGGAGTGGTGTAAGATATGAGTTTACTCCCTGCATCCTTTGTTGAATAAAATAGCCGAATTTTATCCCGTGTACACGTGTCTGGTCTAGTGTGTTCCACATGAGGAACAAGGATGAAAACAAAGGAGATAAAGCAATATTGGCCCAAAGCACAGAGCCCGAAAGGTGGAGACTGCAAAATAGCCCCAGAAGACAGGAACCTGTGGATGCAAAGCGGCATCCATCAGTCTCATCAATTTGTCCAGACACTTTATTCATCCTAAAGTTTAAACTCCTAGGACATGTTGACCATGTGGAGTACATTCAAGCCCCAGAGAACATGAGCCTTTGGATGCAAGGTGGCATCCATCAGTTTCATCAATTTGTACAGACACTCAATTCAGGCAAAAGTGCATATTCCTAGGACAAATACACCATATGTAGTACATAGCTGTTGTCCAATGTTTCTGGCGCGGGGCATATACGACCTACGTCCTGTCGGTTTGTGATTTGGGCCATGACGTCCTTGTGTGGTAGTGCCCTTTTCATGGCCCTCCGTTGACAGGCTACTGACAGTGAAAACACATGCACAAAAGAAAACGGATCAGATCATCTGCGGATATTTGGGAATTGGGCGAAATGGTTGTTGACATGGACCAATCAAGATCTCACAACAATCTATATCCCTTGATCGCAGAGTAATCCGGGTGGACCAGGATTTTTGTTTGAGAGGAAGGATCCAAGCAGGTTGTGTGGACTTTGTGGGCAGTCAGGTTTTTCATGCAAGGTTTGGCCATGTAAACAGAATCTTTTTGTGGTTTTTGGAGATGAATACAAAATTTTATGCCAGTAGACCTAAGTCCACCCATAACCATATATATGGGTATGCCCTAGCTTGATAGACGCACTGACAACCTTTAATTAGCATGAATATACCATCCAAGTAGAATGGCAAAACGTAATTTGCTTTGGCTCATTGCAAAATGTAAATGTTGCCTATGCATAATATGTTGTGCATGCTCATGGTTGTTTGTGTGTAGATAGTGTGTAAAAATGAGCCAATTTTCTATGAAAATTCTCATATAGATGAAATGAAGTGAGATAATGATAAACGTCAGTTCAAAGGTTGCCGATATTAAAAATGTTGGGATAGGAGGTATCAAGTCTCTTCACCATTTTTTTTAACGATTCCTAAGAGCCTTAAAATTTTAATCCAAATGTTTTAGTTTTTTTAATTTACATATACACTCCAAAATATTTAGCATCATGTCTTAAACATTGATAGATTTTGAGATATATAAAAATATTGTTTATGTAATCTGAACAATTAATTAATGTTTACTCATATGAAAATAGTGCTTCCAAACAAATATGGTGTGTAAATTTCACATATCAAGTAGATCCTATTTTCATATCCTATGCAAAAACTACAAAATCCTCCTTAAATCATTTTGCTCAAACATATGTGCAAATCTCTCTCTCTCTCTCTCTCTCACTCATATTAAAAGAACAAAAGAGCACTACAAAGGAAATATAAGGAAAACAAGAAAGAGAAAAGGTACAAAACCCAACACACGCGCTCACAAAGAAAAAAACAAAACAATACTACAAACATCCAATATCTACAAAAGGACTATGGCTAACGAATCCACAATGTCATTTGATGAATTGATAACATGATTGAAAACTACACACTGAAGAGGACAAAGCTCTAATCGCATCAAGGATATAGAGGAATTCTCAATGAACTTCACCATTCACGTAATTTTTTTCTTCATACGTTTTCCACCATCCACTTTGTGGGACCAAGTCAGCAACAAGTTAACAAGTGGGCCGCCTCCAAGATATAATGAAGCTTAGCTAAAGCTAATGTTGATTTATGTTTACGGCCCAAAGATCAACTCCAAACTCATTAACCATTTAAGGACCCAATAGTAGAACCACATGGCCCACAATATCCATGGTGATGATTTTCAAATGATCTATATAATGCATGATAGCTGAGACCTACATAGTGATAATGTTTTCAAGTTGTTTCTTGGTTTCAATTGGCCCATTAAGGACCCAATAGATACAAAATCACAATGCATGCATGAGAGAGATGAATGTGTTGTTATGTCCAATTTATAGTTTGAATGGTAACAGATGATTGTTGGAATGGGATGTGTTGTTTAACTCAAGTAACCTTTAGAAAGAAAGTTGTTGGAGATTTTAGAATTCTTTTGGAAACTCTCATAATGAGAAAGGGTAATGTGAAAGCATATAACTGTTAGGACATGAGACATTAGGACATAACTCCTATTGGGGTGAAAACAAGATATAACCAACCTCGAAGCCCATCAGCCCTAACCTAACTTATATGCAATCTAACTCAAAGCAATTAGAGATTGGGTCGACCCGGCCAGTAGCAATCAAGCTTAGCCCAATAAAGGACTAAGTGGCATCTTGGGTTATGCCTAAAAAGTTGCAAAATAAAGACCTCTTCATTTTGGTTTAAAGATCCAAGCCCAAGCCCACTAAATAGGATGAAAGTCTATAATAAACTAAAATGATTAGTTGAGGAGATCTCTTATAAATGCGTCTTTCTTTCACAATATATCTGATGTGGGATATGGACTACAAATAAAAGAAGGCAAGTTTTCAAATGAAAAATAGGTTCTCAAAAGGGTTTTTTCCCATGGGATGTTTATTATTTTTTCTACCTGAGAAATGCATGAATATGAAAAGTGCTTTCCAAGAAAATAAAATCCAAACATTGGAATTCTTATTTTTAAAATTTTCTAACACTTAGTTTCCACAATCAGATTTTTTATAGATGACCCAAAATAAATTCTCAACTCCTTCAAAATGGCAAGTGCCTTTGCCTCATTAGAGTATTTAATTCTAGTTGGCTTAATTATAAAAAGAGATCTAACACATTAGCTTTAAAATTACAAAGCAACACTTCGACATCCATCAAACCTAGTTTGCCTCTAGATTTCCTAGCCATGCACATTACACTTTATCACCCCTTACAAAGGCGGGCTCCATCTAACATGCTTAATGGATTTGAAAGATCTACACATGATGCAAGACTCCCAATTAATAAATTTATTATCCAGGTAAAGAAAAAAAAACTCATTTCTTTGTAAAGCTCATTTTCCAATTTTTCAAAAAACCACCACCAACAAATCTTGCAACCAAAAAGTGAATCACTTCCTTTCAAATGAGCCACAAGATAACAGCAGCAGCAGCAGCAACAACAACAACAACAACAACAATAATAATAATAATAATAATAATTAGTTGAAAAAGCAACAAACCACAATCCCTAATTAAAGAGGGCCAAACGCCAACAATCAAACATACCACCTAAAGAAATTGGAGAACACTATAAAATGCCACATCTATCCAAGAAATATTTCCATACAAATAAAAGAATCTCACAAGAAGTGAATAAAAAGAGTGTTGAAATGTAAGGATCTCTCACCGAATGTAAGCAAGAGACAACTCCACCAAGCTTTCCCCAGCATGAGTTTGTCTTGAACACTAAAGAAGCCAAGCTTGATAGACTTAAACCTAAACTTCAACTTGACCTCTAACTTGATTAGATTAAAATTCAAGCCGAGATATGTTGAATTTGAGCTTGACTTAGACAATTAATGCATAACAGGCTTAAACTCAACCTAAGATTATTTGTTTTCGGAACTATACTTTATTAAAATATAGATTTATATACATAAATACAACATTTTAAATAAACTTATATACATAATTGAATACAACTTTTCTTTAAAATGGTTTTTTTATCACTTAGAGAACTACTCTGTACTGTCCACTTTGAGCCACCATCAAAAAAGGAAATTAATGTTTGTCCAATAAAATAAGGATCTCCTTAGTGGTATGGATAGTTCGGGTTTCAGGACGGATCTACATGTCACCTAATGTTAGGATTCTGGTATATTTAGAAGAAATTTGAAATATTGTAATAACAAAGTACTACATACATTGAGGCCCTTTCCTTTCAATTGGTTTTTCTTTAATTAAAGTTAAGTAGTTTGTTCAATGTATCGCTTATTAAACTGTGCAATCTTAAAAAAATATAAATATAGTTTAATAACAAGGACAAAGTGACTGTACAGATATACATTATATTATTATGTAATACAAATATACACCTTAACAATTCAAGCTCGAACTTATCATAGTATAAATTAAGCTTGGCATGTTTGCATCTGTTTTATTTAATTAGGGTAGATCTTCTCCTGTGCACCGACCTCGTTCATCACTTGAGATCCAAAGAAATTTCGGCGGGGGTAATCCAATTATTATGCAACTTTCAATTGATTTTTCACCCTTTTCCATTCAATAGATTCCTTTCTAGTTAGAAATTTTCTTTCTTTTCTTTTTAAATCTTCCATTAACTTTTTTTTTTATGTAGAAGTAAAATATAAATGAATACAAATCAAGGGTAGCTAAGGTCTAGCAAGAGCAGGCCAACATATTAATAAGCATGCTATGCATGTGATCCCAGCTTGTTAGTAATCAAATCCAACTTCCACACAACTACTCTCCCACTTCTCTTTTATCTATATATAAATATACAAAAACGAACAAAACTGTCATCGGCACAGGCTGAATAGTCTTCCTTAAAATCTCGTGCAAACGACGACCAAGAGTAGTAGTTTGAGGGCGGTCATTGTCCAATCTAATGAACGGGACGTGTGCAAGGTCGGCCCGTTAAGAGACAAACTGGCATTTTCGAAAGAGCCATTCAACGTATCTAACTCTCACTGCCAGCATGTTTATAATATCAACACCATCCTCTTGTGTGTATACATAAATACAAATGTATGGGAAACGAAAGAAGGCTAGGTTGTGAAATTTAGTAGCATGTCCGTCCATTTACAGTGTCCAAAGCCCTCTTTTTTTTTTTTTTTTATTTGTCCTCGTTGATTTGGGTATGGTTCCATCTTCACAACTGTTTTGACTTCCTATTTTTATGATGTGATGGACAACCGCTGAGAGAGAGAGAGAGAGAGAGAGAGAGAGAGAGAGAGATGTGAAAATCAAATTTTCAAAGGAAGGTGTATAAGCAAACTGACCGAATTATATCTTGAAAGTTTCAAAAACTTAGTTTTATCTTAAGGTTTCAATCGCATGTTGTATTATGAATCATAGTAATACTAGATTAACTAAACTAATTAATTAAGCAAGCACACAAAAGACAAGAGGCATGATTTTTTACGTGGAAAACCCTACTCGGGAAAAACCACTGATTCCCTTGACCAGGAGTAACAAATACTATGTAATTGAAGATTACAAAGATACTCACAGATCCCTCCAGTTGTACCTTAACATAAGGATTGCGACGATCTAGCCGACTCCTCACCGTTCATCTTCACCAAGCTTGAAACAACCTACTTGAAAAGCTTTTCAAGTTGAATCTACTGCCTAAGAGAGTAGATGAAAAGATCTAGAGCAGAGGCTTCAGCACTTCAGATCGTTCATAAGTTGTTTTAAAGAGAAAGTTTCAATTTTCAATGGTTGCTAGGTTGCTCTTCAGGAAGATAGATCACCTAGAGGGGAAGGGAAAAACGCTATATATCGGCTTGCTTTCGTAGTCTAGGTTTTCCACGTGCACAATTCATCTCTCCTAATAAGTTGGAAGAGAAAAAAGAAAGTTTGAAATTCTGGGAAACAAGTTCACCGCTATGAGTTCAAGCGCGCTCCATAGTGTGCATGAGTGCGCTAATATAAACTTGATATCTGAGCAACGACATATGAGCGCGATGTTGCGAAGTTCTTTTGCAACCGTCTTGGAAAACGCAAATGAGCACTGTCCATAGCTCTTACGAGCGCATTCTAGAGAATTTCAGTTCATTTGTCTCGGGAAAGTCGCATGAATGCGGTCCAAGGCGAGCTCGAGCGAGGTCTAGGAAATTTGAAAATTTCATATCATAACAAATCACATAGTCTTTCTAAGAAATATATGTTAAATTAATAAATCTCAGTTCTATCCATTTCTAATGAATTAGCCAACACTCAATAGTCTTTACAATCTCCCCCTACGGCAATTGATGGACAAAACTCCTAATACATGAACATCTGCCTAGAATAACCAAATAAATTCAAGAGACGAGAACTTATAACATCAACAATCTTCAGGTCAGCATTAGAATGATTTCTGTAAAACCTGTCATGAAAACTTGACAAGAACAAATGAATGTAACCACGAAAATAAATCACATCACACATGTACTCCCCCTTTTTGTGTAGAATTGTCAAAGAGAAGAATTAGTAAATGAAGAACAGAAGCATATATCAATATAAAGTCACTGACAGAATTATAACCAGTTAAGTCACAAAAAAAAAAAAAAAAACAGTAACAGAAGAAATAACCCATATTAGACAGAAAGAGCAAAACAAAAAATGAGTCCCAAAAGGATGACTATGGATCCGGATGCTGAAAATGCTATAGTAGAGCAGCGAGGGAGGTATCAATGGATGTAAGGTGATCATTCATGCTCTTGAACCCATCGTCTACTTTAGTCTCAGGACGTATTAATTTATCAGAGATAGAAGACTCCCCCTTGACCTCATGTTACTACTCCTCATGGTCACCAGCCGTTGGAGCTCTAGGAACATCCTGACCCAAAAGGTGCACTGTAGACTGCTCAATGGTCCTTTTGTTTATTGGGCCTCACATCTTCATCATAATATCTTTGGAGCACTGTGCGATCTTCCTAAATTTTAGAAATTTGGTTATTAAGACACCAAAATGTAGAGATGCATTTCTTTGACCATTGATCACCTTCCACATGTTGTTGATGATGACCTGAGGTATACTAAAATTTTTGCCTGTGCCTAAGGCATAAAGAACATAGCCGTGATGATAATTGCAGTCTGAAGTTTGGCCACGGGGTTCTAAGTTGGAACTCATGAATAGGTTCAAAGACCTATAATCCTCAGTCATCAATGTAAGGTCCAAACCCAAATTAATCTTAATTTATAATAATTAATCTCGTTTTATGTTAATTAACACTCATTTAGACTAATTTAACTCATAACCCCTTAGGTTTGGATTATGAATTGGTAGTTAGGTAGGGTTCGAACATCACTTAGGTAGTTAAGGACTTTCTTGTAATTTAAAGTTACATGGTTTGCATCATATTGATACCACATTAGTTGTAACTTATGTATTTTATCTTGTGAATTATCTTTTATATTTGGCCAAACTTAATTCAGATCCATCTTGGCCTAATTGAATATTATTTAACTCAAACTATAATTTCCTTAAACAAAATGGACTTACATGCAAAACTCCAGAAATTTGAGTTTAAAAGGGAAGTAACCATCGTCCCTCTCCTTATTCTTAAGTCTTTCTCTTTCTGGAGCTCTACCTTCACTCTTCTCCCATCTTCTCTTCAAGTTAAAGCTAGAAACCAAGTCTCAAGGTTGTACATGTGAGGATCAAGGATTCCATCTTCTCTTTTTTGCTTCCTTGTTCAACCTTCTTCTTTAGAACTTACAAATTCATCTTTTTCTTCCTACCTCTCTAAGGTAAGAGACAACTCTCATTTCATTCCTTTGAGTTCAAAACAGTCAAGGAGACTCAAAGGAGCAACATGCATGCATCTTACATTAGATTCACCCATTGCATGTCTTTGCATGTAATAAGATTTTCTTCTATGGAGGCTTTCTCCTTCATCAAACAAAAGGAAAGGCTAGTTTTGGGTCAAGCACTGATATAAGGCAAGTATAAGAATATGTATTACCACATACATGTTTAGTTTTGTTGATTCTTGAAGTAATATCTCTAAATGCAAGTTTATAGCTTTTTCATCTCTTAATTAAGTATATATGTGTTGGATTAAGTGATAATAAGTATGATTATGTAATACAGATGAAATGTGAACATTGAAAGATCTATGATGATAATTTGGAACCAATTCAAGAGTTTTGTACTGAACTTGTGCTTTAGAAACAGCTTCCAGAAATTCTGAAGCTTACAATGAAGCTCACGCTAAACCGTAAGTGTTTTACAGCTCAGAATCTAGAGAGCTCAAATTATTGTGTTTTTTCTACGGCTAAGCCACGGCCAAGCCGTAAAATGAACTGCGGCTAAGCCGTAACCACCCTGTGACCAAGCTGTAAGCCATTTTACGGCGAGCCTTCCAGAGAACCCCAAATCTAGATTTACTCTATGGCTGACCCTGGGCTAAACTGCAGATTGTACTACGACTAGCTATGGCCTAACCCTAGGTTTCATATGGCTAAGCCGGAGAAAAATATACCATTGAGCCGTAAATACGAGTAAAATTAATAGAAAACTTATGCCACTCAATTAAGCCGTAACCTATACACGGCTAAGCCGTAAGAATGCTGTGAACTTAGGAAATTAGGAATTTCCAATACCTTATAAGGCTTTAGATATGACATTTTTACCCTAATTAAATTAGTCCAATGGTAATTAAATGATAAGGAGGAAGAGTGAAGAGTTGTCATTCATCTCCTTCGATTTTCCCGATGGTTTTCCAATGTTACGTCATGGATGTTGACATAAGAAGAAATGTCTTTTGCATACATAATATAACACCGAGATTTTGGTAACACAACGAAACTGGATGTTTTATGAATTCTTCATATTGAATAACCTTAGAAACACGGATTATCTGATATAGGGTTGTCTAGTAACTATCTTGGATAATTGCTTAATTTAAATGTATTTATATTATTAAGTAACCTTGCCCTCAACATGATCTAATCATGTACCCATTCTTCCTTGTAAACCTTGAGGCAAAATCGGAGTCGGAGCTTTTATTGAGTGCGAGCCTATGAGCCAAAATGAGTGTAACTAAGGTTGAAAGGGTTTGAGCTCTATTAGCTCATTTAAGTATGCATTGTCTGATTATCAGCTACTTTGTTTAATTCCAATTTTTATGACTGAATATGATCTCAAGACCGATATTCCCTTTATGTACGAATGATTATGTATGAATATGAGACAATCACTATGATTAATGATAAGTATGTATGATATGAATTTTGGGATAGTCTTGATATGTTGCGTCGGCACTACTTAGTTTGTACCCTTATTAGGTTCGATGGGACCAATTTGGGTATTCTTTATGTCACGCTGTAGTAGTTTATGGAGGAGTTAGTCGGCACTTCTCGAAAAGCTAGACTGATCCCTTAGCAATATATCCCTCTGTATGTTATATGCTCTATTTAAAGAAAATATAGCCTTGTGGATACCAACCAGTATGTTGTGATATTTTGTTCATGATTCTTACTCATGCTAATTTCATGCACAACATTCTTAGCTTATGATTATTGCTCTCTTTAATCAATATGCTCTCTAATTCATATGATGCATCATGATAGTCTTATATATCTCTATATGTGTTTAATCGTTGTGTTAACAGTACTACCCTTTGTGTTACAGGTATCGAACCAAATGCTAGTATGACAATTGACGCGCCCCCAGAAGGAACCTCAACGGTACCTCGGGCTGTAGATGAGTGGAACAAAGGTGACGTTTTCTATTAGTCGTCCTAGGAAGAGCATCAATGGGATTTTCTTTTGGGTTATTTAAGTTTAGTCATGCTTGAACTTGTGGTTAAACATGCCAGGTTTATCATATTGTTTGGAGCCTATGATTTGATGGACATGTGTTTTGGATGGATGGTTAAGTAACAGACTTTAGGTATCATTAATGAATGAATGATATTCTTATTATTGCTTATGATCATTTCGGTGTATTTCACAGGCTTCCGCTTTATTGTTTAAAACATAATCTACATGTTTGTGAAACTTCCTCACATGTACCTGTGGAATCTCCCTTATAGTAATTCGTGCATATCTTTATATGGCACGGATTGCTATGAGATTACATGTGCCACACCCCGGGCCCATTTTAATCCCCAATTCTCAGGTTTGGAGCGTAACAATCAAGCCATGTAGAAGTGTGCCACTCGGCCAGGCACCTTCAGCACCATAAAAAACGAATGCAATCACATCGAAATTAGTGCTTTCGGGAAACTCATCTTCGGATAGAAAGTGGTAATCATATTCTTCAGGATTTGGAATTTACGAAAGCTCACTAAATCCATTAGTGGAAACGAATAACTCTTTGTCACATACATAAGTCCTGAAGACACTTCTAGTATAATTAAATGCATTGCAATAGAACTCTTTGACCCAGACAATTTATCTCTTTTTTTCCATAAAAGTAGAGAGAATTCTAAGGTCTCCTTCTCAATGTCCTTTGGAAAATGGGATAAGAAGTAAAAGCATCATCAATGGACCTCTCAGAACTCACTGGTCACTTAGAGAAAATATTTACAAAGCGCTAAGTATTCTTGACTCTTGAGGGAGGAAAACCGATTTGTGTCATATCTAGAGTTCAAAGAAGAGAATCCAACATGTTGTCTCTTCCTAAAAGCCATGTCATTGCACTAGCAAGAGGTAACAATGAGAATAGGAAGGACACAATTTGTAGCATGCCAAGCATCATAATTTTCTTGGCAAAGTCATCTAACTGTGACATTCCCGTGCTTCAAAATAATCCATTAAGGCAATGTGTGAGCATCCATCCAATGCAAACAATCCAATCCAACCATTGCAACTACTATGGAAGGAGAATTAAATCAAGCAAAATAGCTAGCACTAAATGTGCATGGGAAGAACATGAAGAGCAGTACAATAAAACCAATATTCAAAAACCGCGAATGGCCATTATCAAACCAGCACAACACATCCATTGCCACCAACCAAGGTGGAAACCAATCACTAGTCATAGTGAAAACTAGCACCACACACAACACCATTCACCAAGCACAAAAACAATCCAATGTCACGCAAGGAAGAGAGTGAAAGTGAGAGGGTGAGTGAAAGGCATAAAAACACTAAATCCATTCATCAAGACTCAAGCAAAAGACAACAAACCGTAAAAAAATAATCCCTAAATCAAATGAAATCCCCAATTGTTTCAAGAATCCCCAAATCAAATAGACAAAAAGGAGAGAAGAGCTTCATGAATGGAAAATGGAAGGAAAGGAGACTTAATATTGCCTTCTTAGATGCGTAAAAAGACACCACAACAATGTAGAAGAGGGGTAAGGCAAAGCTAGGGCAGAGGAAACCAGAAAAATGGAGGTTCTACAAGCTGTGAACTATTTTAATTCATGATGTGCGCTTGTATGCAGTTGAGACCGCGCTTGTGCGGGCTTTGTACCAATCTGAATAAACGGCTCACACAAAAGAACAAAGGTGTAGAAACATATGGAGGATGAAGCAGAGTGCATAGCAAGTAAAAAATAAGTGAAGAAATATGCTATCAAAACATGCATGAAGTGCACAAAAACAAAATCCTGGTCAAACCAAAAATATGAAAATTATCGAAGATCAAACAAGGAAGTTTGTAGAATTTTAATAACCAGATTTGAACTAAGGAAACACAAATCAAGGACCCCTGAAATGAGTGTTATAGTGTGTGGGAATAATATCAAATGGAACACATCATGAAGAACTCAACATTCGATTAAAAATCAACATTCATCAATCAAAGTAGAATCCACACCATAAAGAAATATATGTTTTGATTGAAAAAAATAGATAAGGATACCTTAATGTAATATTCTATGCATATGATTATGCAATGTTCAAGTTTCTTTAGCTTTCTAAGTAACTCATGTAGCAAGTGTTAGGTTAATGACTCCCAAACTATTTAGTTTTAGGGCATTAGGTATAGATATACCCTAATGGACCTAATAATTCGAGTTAAATAGGATACAAACCTAAACTAGTCCTTTTTTTCTTAATTTATTGCAATCAAAGATCAAAGAACCTTCCTTGGTGGCTTTCACACTAACAAGAGCTAGTTTTAGCATTTTCTGTGTATAGCCATTTCCTCTGAGTTCATGACTTCGAATAAGAGGAGATTCTGCTAGATCAAACAGCATAAGAGACTGTCAACGTAATGAAACATAATAGCAATCTCCCAGTGTTAAGAAAATCATTACAAGAAAATCATTACAGCAAACAACATCTTAACAGTGCACAAAACTGTACAATAAAAAGGGAGTTAATGGAGATGGGAAAAAACAAAATCAAAAATCTATAATGAATGCAAACCACACAGTCAAGAATCCAATCGATCCTGATGTCACATCAATCCTAAGTGAGTATCCAAGTGAATCATTTGTGGAAACTTTTCATGTTCAAGGCTTCAAAAGTGTATCAGGCTAATCAGTGTAGAACATAATACAAATTAACTCTATCACATGCCAAAGAATCATATAATTAATCCGAAAAAGCATGCACGTGCAAATCAAAACATTAATTGAGAGACAATCAAGGGCTTAGGCAAATGCTTAGAGATTCGCGAAGGGAATGAAATCTGGGGGCATTAAGAGGTTTGGTAAAAATATTAGTGAGTTGATGTTCAGTGACAATGTGCTCCAGAATAAGAATTTTCTCCTCAACTAGGTCTCTAATGAAGTGATGGCTAATATCAATGTTCTTAGTTCTGGAATGTTGTACTGGATTCTTAGAAATGTCAATAGTACTTTCATTGTCACAGTAAACCAGCATTGTCTCCTGTTCAATCCCATAATCCACCATCATTTGCTTCGTCTATAATAGTTGCGTGTAGCAACTTCCTACAGCTATGTATTCAGCCTTAACAGTCAACAAAAAGTCGAAGTTTATTTTTACAATACCATGTCAAAACAATACCATGTCACAAGATTGTTGCCTATTAAAAAGCATCTTCCAGATGTGTTTTTTTCTATCATCAACATAGCCTGCCTAATCAGCATTCGAATAATAAACAATGTTTGTGTTGGTATCTTGCGCAAGCCAAATGACATATTCTGCTATTCCATTGATGTGCTTTATTATCCTTTTTACAGCGAGAACACGAAACTCTCTCACTATTGATTGATATCAAGCGTAGATACCTATCCTAAAAGCAATGTCGGGCTTGCTTGTAGTAAGATACAACAAACTACCAATCATGCTCTTGTAAAGTGTTTCATCCACATCTTTTCCAGTTGAGTCTAAACTCAATTTAACAGTGGAGCTCATAGGGGTGGAGGAAACCTTAGAAGTGTCCATTCCAAAATTTTTCAGCAAGTTTCTAGCATATTTGGTTTGACAAACAAAAATTCCAACATTACTTTTTTTTATCTGAAGACCCAAAGAAAAAGACAATTCTCCCACTATACTCATTTCAAATTTGTTAGCCATGAAGGTGGAAAATGATTTAGACAAGCCTCTAGATGTTGATCCAAAAATGATGTCATCAACATAGACTTGGTCTAACAGAATATTTGTCTTTTCAGATTTGATGAACAAAGTTTTATCCACAAATCCTCGTATAAAACCATTGTCTAAAAGAAACACTGTCAACGTCTCATACCATGCATGAGGTGCCTGTTTTAATCCGCAAAGAACTTTATTTAATTTAAACACATGATTGGGAAATTTTGGATCCAGAAAGGCCTTAGGTTGTTCAACAAAGACCTCTTCATTCATATACCCATTTAGAAAAGCGCTCTTGACATCCATTTGATATAACTTCACTTTCAAGAAGCAAGTAATTGCCAATAATATCCGAATGGATTCAAGACAAGCTACGGGAGCAAATATCTCATCAAAGTTAATACCTTCAATCTGAGTGTATTTGTAAGGTCCAAACCCGAACTAATCTCAGTTTATAATAATTAATCTTGTTTAATCTTAATTTATGCTTATTTAGACTAATCCAACTCAAAGCCACTTGGGATTGGGTCATGGATAGATAGTTGAGTCGGATTCGAACCAACCTTAGGTAATCAAGGACCTTCATCTAATTTAAAGCTATATGGTTAGCATTGTTTTGGCATCATATTAATTGCATCATGTATATTTTATCTTGTAAATCAACTTTCATATTTGGCCAATCTCAATTTTGCCCAACTAAGGTCCTATTTGACTAAAACTGTAATTTCTTCAAAAACAGTGGACTTGCTTATAAATTTCAAAAAAATTGGATTTAAAAACTAACTCCACCATTCCTTCCTTGGATCTCTTTTCTCTTGTTGCTGGAGCACATCTTCTTCACACCTTCACCTTCATCAATAGCTGGAAAATAAGCATTAGAGTTGTCCATGTGAGAGTCAAGGTTTTCATCTTTTCTCTTTTGCTTCTTTGTTCATCCTCTTTCTCTTATAACTCACAACCTCACTTTACCAACTTCCCTACAGCTCCCTAAGGTAAAGTCTCCACCTCCATTTCAATGCTTTTGAGCTTAAATGAATAAAGGAGACTCAATTTGGTGATATGCATGTATCTCCTACTTATTTCACCCATTGCATGTATTTGCATGTAGTAGGATCATCTTCTATTGAGGCCTTTTCCATCATTAAACTAAGGAAGAAGTTCATTTTGGTCAAACACCGTATTAGAGGCAAGTATAAAAGTATATATTAATACATGCATGTCTTTTATGCTGATTCTTGAAGAATTCCCTATACAAGCTAACTTACAGCTCTTTCACCTCTTTTAATTTAAGAATATGTGATAGATTAAGTGATAATGAACATGGTTATGAATTATGGATGAAATGTGGGCATTGAAAGATGTATGATGATAATTTGGAGCAAAGGAAATCGCATAGGAACCTATTAAAGAAGCTCTCTTCTGACTGAACTTTGGACTTTAGAAACAACTTCTGAAATCTAAAGCCTATGGCTAAGCTGTAAATGAACTATGGCGTGGAATCCAGAGAGCCAAAAACCTGATTTCCTTCTACGACTAACTCACAGTTAAGCCGTGAAATGCACTATGACTAAGCCATAACCAAGTTGTGGCCTAGCCGTAGGCTACATACGGCTAAGTCGTAGGCCAATATTCTGCTAAGTAGTAACTACGGGAGAGTTTAATGGAAAACTTTATTCATATGGCTAAGCCGTGACGTATACAAGGCTAAGCCGTAGGAACACAAAAACTTGGGGAAATTAGGGACTTTCAAAGACTGTTTAGGGCTTTAGATATGGTACCTCTACCTTAATTAAAATAGTGCAATAGTAATCACATACTAAGGAGGAAGAGTGTAGAGTTGTCACTCACTCTCTCTTGATTTTTCGGATGGTTTCCAACATCACGTCATGGGTGTTGGTAGAAGAAGAGATGTCTAATGCCTACACAATATAATACCAAGATTTTTGGTAACAAGTCGACACCGGATGTTTTATAAATACACCATATTGAATGACTGCGGAAACACGGATTATCTAGCATAGGGTTAGCTAGTAAATATCCTTGTTAATCACTCAATCCAAATGCATTCATATTGTTAAATAATCTTACCCTCAACATGATCTAATCATGTACCCATTCTTCCTAGTGGACCTTGAAGTAAGATTGGAGACAGAGCTTTTATTGAGTGTGAGCTCCTAAGCCAAAATAGGGGTAACTAGGGTTGAGAGAGTTTGAGCTCCAATAGCTCCTTTAAGTAAACATTGTTTGAATAACAGTTACTTTGTTTAATTATGAATTTTATGATTAAATACAACCTCAAGACTAGTATATGTTTTGTATAAGAATGAGTTGATTGCTATGTATGATAAGAAAGTATGAACTTTGATCGGTTTTGATGCATTGAGTCGGCACTACCTAGTTTGTACCCATAGGAGGTTTAATAGGACCGAATACGAGTTTTATATGCATTTCCTACTGCAGTAGTTGTATGAAGAGTTGGTCGGCTCTTTTAGGGTAGCTAGATGGTCTTGGCCTGATCGCTAGCGATTTCTTACAGTATGATATGCTCTCCTTAGAGAAAAGATAGCATGTGGATGCCAACTAGTATGTTTTTATAGTTCTTTTTATAATTCGTTACTCATGCTTATTTCATGCACAACATGCCTAGCTTATATTATTACTCTCTTTAATCAATATGTTTGAATTCAATTAATACATTATGATAGTCTTATGTACTTTATATTTGCTTAATTGTCGTGTTAACAGTGCTACCTTTGGTGTTACAGGTATTAAACCCATTGCTGATTCGGTAATCGATGTGGCTCCAGAGGGAACCACAATAGTACCTCAGAGTGTAGATGAGTGGAATGAGGATGACGTTTTCTATTTATCATCCTCTGAAGAGCAGCAGGGGGCTATGTTTTGGGAGTTTATTTAGGATATAGCCATATTTGGCTTGTGGTTATATTGTTAATTTGAAGTTACTGTTTGAGAGACTTGACACTTATGATGAGGGTTATGTTTAGATCTTTTAGTTTTCATATACATGCTGATGCTTTTAAAACTAATGGACTTTCGTTTATGGTTAAGAACCAATGTTGTTATTATCATTGCTTATGATGAATTACAGGTGAATTCTCTAAGTTTCCGCTTAATTATGCAATATGATTGATACATGTTGTAACGACCCAGTCCCAATCCCAAAGTACATTTGAATGAAAGAATATCTGTAACAATCTGCTCCGCACTACCGAGGTATTGTCCACTTTGAACTTCCCAGGAGGTCACCCATCCTGAAATTGCTCTGACTCGAGCACGCTTAACTTTATAGTTTTTATGGAAGTCCTCACGGTTTTGTCCCCAAAAAGCGCCTCGATAGTTTAGAACAGATTATTATTTATATTCTTTCATTCAAATGTACTTTGGGACTGGGTCGTTACAGGCCCACCAGCTTCCGCCGGACATGTCCCCATATCCACATATCTCGAACAATGTCGGACCGAAGACGGCCTCATCAGTGATGTGGGACTTCGTTCCTCCTCACTGATGAGGCCGTCTTCGGTCCGACATTGTTCGAGATATGTGGATAATGAGAACACAGCAAGAGAGATGGAAAATCCAAATTGGAGAAGAAGAATTGAAGAACCCACTTACCTCAAAGCATAGACAGAGAGGAGGGAGAGAAAGAACCCAACACCAACCCGGAGAGGAAGAGAAGTGAAGAGGAGAGACTGAAGACGTGGAGCTCTCCCTGGTTTGTGCATGCATGTTGAAGGAAATGAGCAGGAATGAAGACATCTGGACTGATGACTCATATATATAGTTTTGGAGTTTAAAACAAAGTCCGATGGTTTAAACTATTTACGATTCAAGTCACATGAGGGTCCAACTCCTCCAATTGACTCCGAATGGGTCTGAGACAGTTACGGAAAATAACCAGCTTAACAAAATACACGTGCTGACACCAAGATGATGCAAATATGATGCATTCAAAGCAATTGCAAAATTACGAAAAAGGGCTTAGAACCTATCCCAGGTCAAAGGCTACTCGACTACCTATCCATGATCCGAAACCAAGCCCAAAAGAAATAAACAACACAAAAACACACTAATGAGCCACTAAACCGGCTCAAAGGGGATCGGAGTGTTACACGTGTGAAGTGCTGAACGGAACATCTGTCTAAGCATTCAATGCACGGAAGCTTGTCAATATCGGCTATAATTTTCTTTTCACTTTCCATTGAACGATTCATCAATATTATCACAACCATCAAACAATTCAAATCTTAAATATTTAATAACATAAGATTAATTATTAATTCTACACATCACCTGTACAACCTAGCATGATATGCACATGAATACAAGAGATCAAGGATAAACATACTATGTAGATCATTGAAGTGCAAGAAATCAAGGAACATTCGTAGAAGAAGAAAACATGCAAATAACGGTCTATATGGATGCAAATGATACAAGTCCTCAAAAACCCCAATTTACACGTTCTTAAAGTAATAGTGAGTCGCTCTCAGCATATGGATCAGTCAGTAGACTTCTGCTGTCCGATTGTTACCGCCTGAAGGAATTGCTATGGTCTCCTTCTCTGACTCCTAGGTCTACGAGACCGTATTCGGGATTTGGACTTCTAACACCTTTAGATAACTGTGAATAAGACTCTTCAGCAAAGTATAAGCATAATTAAGATAATACGCATTGTGTCTAAAAGAATTAATGACATGTGATTAAAAAAGTTCAAGTTAGTAAACTAGGAATGTCATGCATTAAAATAAGCATGCTTTAATATTCAAATAACAGAAATACTGTACTATGTGGCTACTACATTTTCCATGTTCTCCCTCTAGAGATCTATGCATTAAGAACACATCAACCATGCCAAGGTACGAATGGGTCTTTAGTTCTTGGAGTCCGGAAGCCCCAAGAAAAGCACACTGTAGTGGCAACGTTCATACTATACCAAAGTTAACCCCACAGGGTATCATAAAGCTAAGGCTAAGTAAAGCCAGATCATGTCGATTCAGTCATTTGATTGAGCTTGAATAATCATGCAATGCATTCCATTCATTCGCGCAAATGTTCGTACTCAATTCAATGTTAATAGTCAATGTCAATCGAATATCAAGAAACATAAGTAGATCCAATACATACAATATTGGAAGATTAGAAGTCAAGACATACAATAATCATTCAATTCCATTCATAAGAGTGAAGGATAATAACTGTCGTCCAATATGCCATACAATCCAATTTAATAAAATCAAGGTAGTTTTACTAACCAACCCTAATCTAGTCATCTATTGTTTCCAACCGTGCATGATGATATAGTTTTAAGTTATTCAATACACAGTTGTCTTTCTTTAATGTTATATTGTGTCGGAAGGTATATTGAAGTCCTTTAAACCAACACCTATGGAGAGGTGCTTAACAAATGGACAACATTACATGAATAAGTCTCAGCCCTCTAAGACTTTTCATGATCTTTCATTATTCCATTGGGCTGGTTACTAAGGTAAAAGGATCTGATATCTAAGGTCCTATAAAGTTTCATACAATACCAATTTTCCCTTAAGTTTCACTGCCTTTACAGCTTAGCCATAGGTGTCTTACGGCTTAGCCGTAATTTGCACTACGGTTTAGCCATGGGTGTCTTACGGCTTAGCTATAGATTGCACTACGGCTTAGGCGTAGGTATCCAACTGTTCCTCCGCATTTACGGTTTAACTATATTCTCTTCTATGGCTTAGCCGTATATACCTTATGGCTAGACTACGGCTTGTATATGGCTTAGCCCTAGCACATATTACGGTTTAGTTTTGGGTTAGCCGTAAAAGAAAACCACATGTTTTACCTCTCTGGACCTTGAGCCACGACCTACTTATGGCTTAGCCGTAAACTTCGGGTTTTCAGATATTCCTTTAGTTATAGAATTCATTCCTCAACCCATAACACTAGAGGTAGTCTATAATTGAACCCCCATCAGAGGACTTCTCTGCTCTATTTACCAATGTTCATTTTAATTCATACTTCATCATGTATTTACAAAAGCTCATCATGCCATAGGAATTTTGGAATAATGGAGATACAGGGCTGGGACATAACATTAGGATGCAGTAGAAAAACAAGAATCATGAACTACCAACATGCATTTAACCAAAATTAGCTTATACATGCCTTAGATTAAGCTTTCATCTAATTAACCTTTCCTTTGGCTCAACTTGAGGAGATTCATCTATATCTTGAACCCCAATGCCATGCATGCAAGAAAAGATAAAGAAGGTGAGTGGATGTTTGAAAAAAGAATCTTTTTAACTCCATGAACCCAAAACTCCACATATTAGGACATGCTCTTACCTTAGTGAATAATTACGAAAAAGAAGAGCTTGAATCATTTACTTCACAGAGTAAGGAGGTCTAAAAGGTAATGAGAGTGGGAGAGGAGAGCTTCGTACTACACATATAAGCTGTAATCTTCGATTGTTGATGGAAATGGTGTGGAAGAGATGAAGTGGAGAGGAACAAAGAACTGTAGCAGTTGCAAGAGAGGAATGGATGAATGAAATGGGTATCCAAGCCCATGCCAGCATATATATAAAACTTACAGGTTTATAAGAAGTTCCTTCTTGTTTATTTATTTAAGTCAAATGAGAGTCCAATTGATTCAAATATGTCCAATGCTTTCAAGTCAAGTGTAAAAGAAAGGCTTTTTTTAATTAGGTAAGGTTAAACCCGACCTAAACTACCTATCCATGACCTAAACTTGACTCGCTGGACTCCACAAGACTAAAATAGACTTATTTTCGATAAAACCACATTAATTAGCTCGTAATCATAGTTAGTTACTTGTTAATCATGCTTAGCTTGAGTTTGAGTGTTACAAAATTAGCCCAACGGTAATTAAATACTAAGAAAAAAGAGTGTAGGGTTGTCACTTATTTCCTCATGATTTTCTGGTTAGTTTCTAACGTCACGTCATGGGTGTTAACATAAAAAGTGTGACCATTGCCTGTAGAATCTAACATTAAGATTTTGGTAACACACTGACACCGGACATTTTATGAATACACAAATTAAATGACTAAGGAAATATGGATAATTTCAGCTAGGGTTAGCTAGTAAATATCCTTGATAACAACTCATCCAAATGCATGCATATTATTTAAGTAAATCTTGCCCTCAATATGATTTAATTATGTACCTATTTTTCCGGTGAACCTTAAGAAAAGATTGGAGATGGAGATTTTTCTGAGCGTGAGCCTATGAGCCAAGATAAGGGAAACTAGAGTTGACAAAGGTTCAAGCTTTAATAGCTCATTTAAGTATGCATTGCTTGAATAACAGTCACTTCGACTAATTCCGATTTTTATGACTAAACACAATCTCGAGGCAGCTATATGTTTTGTATAAAAATGGATCAATCATTACGTATGATAAGTGTGGAAGTATGAATTCTTATTGGACTTGAAACCATTGAGTCGGCACCATTTAGCTTGTACCCATAGAAGGTTTGACGGGACCAAATGAGGGTATTATATATGTTACCTTCTACAGGAATTGTATAAATAGTTGTTCGGCGCTCTTAAGGTAGTTAGATGGTCCTGGCCCGACCGCTAGTAATTTCCCACAGTACAATATACTCTCTTTTTAAAGAGAAGATATCCATGTGGATGCCAATTAGTACGTGATTATCTTTTCATATATGATTCTTTTTTCATGTTTAATCTCATGCACAATATGCTTTGTTTCAACTGCCCTCTCTTTTAATTACTATGTTTTTTAATTCAATTGATACATCATAATAGTCTTATGTATTCTGATATTTGCTTAACCATCGTGTTAACAATGCTACCCTTGTTGTTACAGGTACAGAACTCAATGTCAATCCGACAATTGATGTGCTCTCGAAGGAAACCATAGCGCTACCTCGGGATATAGATGAGTGGAACGAGGATGATATTTTCTATTAGTCACCCACGTAGAGCATCACATGGTTCTTTTAGGCACTGTTAGTAAATAGCCATGGTTTGGCTTATAGTAGACCATGCCATTATCATTATGTCATTTTGGAGACACTAGTGATGGACATGTCATTTTGAATTATATTTATGTTTAGAAACCTTAGTTTCATGTGCATGTGATGGATAATCACTGACTTAAGATTAATTTTATGAATGAATGTGGTTTTATTAATGCCTATAATGAATTATAGGTGAATTCTCAAGGTTTCCAATTAATTGTGTAAAATGAATCTTAGGTGTGTATGGATCTTCTTCTCGCGTACCTATGGAATCTCCCTTATAGCAGTTTGTACATTTCTTAACATGACACGGATATCTACGAGTTATGCGTGTTGTGCATCGAGATCCACTTTAATCCCCAATTATATGATTCGGGGCGTGATAGACATCTTCTCTAGCGTTGGAAGACATGAGGGCAATACTCTTAGATTTCTTTACAGAAAGATAGTTAGTATCAAAAGTTTGAAGGTTACCAAGTAGTTCATTCATTGTCAGGGTACTTAGATATCTATTCTCTACAATGGTTATAGCTTTCGAATTAAACCTTTGAGGAAGTGAGCATAGTATTTTCTTAATAATTTTAATTTCAAGAATGCGCTCTCCCAAACTAAAACTTAAGTTAACTGTGTTACTTAGTTTGGTATAAAATTCATCAAATGTTTCATCCTCTTTCATTCGTATTGTTTCGAAAGCAGTAGTCAAGTGCTGGAATTTGGTTTCCTTGACTTTATCTATGCCCTCATGCATAAGTTGCAGAATGTCCCAAGCTTCTTTAGCAGTGGTATACATAGAGACTCTGCTGAATTCTGAAATTGATACACCATTAACAATGCTAATGAGAGCACTGTTGTTGTAGTGAGATGTTTTTCTTCTTTTGACCATTGGGCTTTAAGTTTTAGAATGGTTTGCTATTCTGCATCAACAGTTAGTCTGGTGTATCCTTCTTCAATAATATCTCAAACATCATCATCGATGGCTTTAAAAAAGGTAACCACCCTAGCCTTCCAATAGGAATAATTTATTCCATCAAGCAGTCGAGGCTTGGTTGTTGACGTGCCTTCTTTACCAAAATTCATATTGGGAATCTAGATGACTAATACACACAATAACTTAATGTGACCTTGCTTTGATCCTAATTGAAAGTTTCGAAACCTTAATTTCATCTTAATGTCTCAATCATAGATTGTAGTATGAATCATAGTAATACCAGATTAATTAAACTAATTAATTAAGTGAGCACATAAAAGACAAGAGGCACGATTTTTTACATAGAAAACCCTACTCGGAAAAAACCATGGGTCACCTTGACCAGGAGTAACAAACACTATTTAATTGAAGATTACAAAGATACTTACAAATACCACCCAGTTGTACTTTAACCTAAGGACTACGCCAATCTAACTGACTCCTCCTCGTTCACCTTCACAGTGCTTGAAACAACTTACTTGAAGGGCTCTTCAAGTTGAATCTACTGCATGAGAAAGTAAATAAGAAGATTTAGAATAGAGGCTTCAGCACTTTAGATCCTTCACAAGTTGCTCTAGAAAGAAAGCTTTAATCTTCAATGGATGCTAAGTTACGTTTTAGGAAGATAGATCACCTGGAGGGGAAGGGAAAAACCCCATATATAGGCTTGCCTTCGTAGTTTAGGTTTCCTACATGCACAATTCATCTTTCCTAAGAAGTAGGAAAAAAAAAAGTTTGAAATTCTGGGAAATAAATTCGCCACTACGCGCACGAGAGCGCTAGTATAAACTTGAAATCTAGACAACGGCGCATGAGCAAGATGCTGCAGTATTCGTTTGCAGCTATAACACTCCGACCTAACTTAATTCAGTTTAATGCATACTTAATGTGTTTTTGGGTGATTTTCGAGTGAATTAGTTTTATGTTTGTTATTTTGTCGTTTTGAGTTTCGTTTCAGGTCATGGCTAGGTAGTTGGGTTGAGTTTAACCTGGTTTGGGTAGACATGAGCCCTTTTTTGTAATTTTAGATTTTGTGTGATCTCGTTTTTCATGCATCATCTTGGTGTCAACACATGTATCTCGTCAAGCTTATTGACTTCTATAACTGACACGCATGCAAACGATGTTGTTTGCTTCCGTTGGACGGTTATTTGACTCAAACTATAATTCTCATCAACCTTTGGACTTTTATATAAATTTTTCAATACTTATCCTATATAACTAGATGCATGCACTAACTTTGGTTGCCTCTTGTTTCTTCTTTTTCAATTTTCAACGTCTTCTCTTCTTCCTTCGTTTCTTCTTCTTGCTTTTTACGATCACAGTTAGGAAAGGGAAAACCCTTGTGCAACCATTCCATCAATCCATCCTTTGTGGACTCTAAGGTAAGAGTTGGGTTCTTGCTCATCTTTATAAGTTTTCACTTCTTCTCATCCTTCTTATGCTCTACATGCATTCAACTCCTCTTTCTTCTTGCATGGCTGTTGGAGCTACGTTTATCGGTCAATTTGAGCCAAAGGACAACTAATTCACGGGAAAAGCTCAATTGAGGTAAGTGTAAGCATGTTATGGATGAACACGTGTGGGTACAAGTTGATTGTTATTAATCTTATTTATCTCATGGTTTCTATTTGTTACAGCCCTCGTGGGTGTGTGTGTGATTTCACTCATTGGTTCTCTCTATTGTTCTCTCCATCGTGACAGTTCTGAAGCTACTTAATATAGAGCTCTGTTACCTAACCGATCTGGTATGTGTCGACCGATCGAATCCCTTCCAGAACTGAAATCCGACCGATCGGGCTTCAGGACGGACCAGTCAGCCCTGAAGCACTCTGCTCTGGGAGATTCAGTTTTAGACTGAATCCTCTTCTTGCTCATTCTCACTCTCCTGCATTTAAACACTAAAAGGACCCTTTTATGCTATATTCTCGGGTTTCTCTGCTCATTAATTACTTAGAGAAAGTCTTCTACGACCAGCCACGGCTAAGCTGTAATATGTCTACGACTAAGCCATAGGTCACCCACGGCCGAGCCATGAGATCAGTGAACATCAATAAAAGGTAGGTTTGAAAGAGACCTTGTAGGGCTTTCAAGTTATAATGTTGGTAACCTTTGACTTACCCCACGGAATATGGTAATAGCATGAATGGTCTTGGGGGCTTGACTAATTCATGTGTGTTGTCCAATTGTTAAGCACCTCCCCATGGGTGTTGGTTTAAGGGATTTCGATATACATTTCTCAATACATTGCAACACCATAAGACGGACAACTGCGTATCAAACAACTTTAAACTACATCATCATGCACGGTTAGAAACAATGGACAACTAGCTTAGGGTTAGCTAGTAAACGATCATGATTCCCTGAAATAACTTGACTTGCATTGAATGTTGATTTCGGTTATTGCCCTCCATTCATTATTATTGTTTGAACTTGTATTTGTAATTGTCTGTAATTGTCTTGAAAGAGTTGATATTGCTATGGACCTTCTTGTGATATGACACGATACACGTATTGTATAGCTTGAATGTGACTTGACATGATTGACATGGTCTGGCTTTACTCAGCCTCAACTTCAGGATACCCGATGGGGTTGACTTTGGTGTAGCCTGCTTGTTGTCGCTGCAGTGTGCTCCTGTCTTGGGACTTTCAGACCCCGGGAACCAGAGACCTATTCATATCCTGGCCCAGTCGATGGTGTTCTCAACACCTGCTCTCGATAGGGAGAATATGGCAAATGTAGTAGCTACCTAGCAAGTACATCTATTGTATGATTCTGTGTCACAACCAGAACCCAGGAGTTCAGGAGTTAGCAAAAGCCAAACCAATGACACACGTACTCCTGTACCTGCACACTTAGACCAGGTCCAAATGTACATGTACAAGGGAAGATTCACACGTGCAAACATGTACGCGGAAGTTGTAGATATCAAAACATCACAACATATTATGTAGGAACAGAGTAGAAAACCAGAAGTTACATACATTATGTCTAACAGTGTTACAAAATGAAACAAAATACGGTAAACAACTCATGAATGAATATAAGCATGATAGATCCCAAAAGAATCAAGACCCGTATACAAAATGAGGACTTGACGCTCTCCGAAAGGAGGGATCACGCCCACTCCTCTAGCCCGGATGGGGCCTCGGGGGTCTCTCCTGCAATCTGATTGACCGACGAGGGGTCGGTCTGGGTATCTGAGCCTGCAACACCAAGGACAAAGCATGAATACAACGATCCAGCAAAGTATAAACAATAACAAGATAACACATGCTGTCGCTAATCAAATTAAAGAACAGAAGTAAATCATAACATGTCAATGCTTGTAAACGAGGCAATCGTGCGAGAATACAGTATGCTCTAGTGAATCAAAAATACATACTCTATACATAACTAGGCGGCTACCACACATGCCATATGCTCCCAAATAAGGGATCTTGTAAACATAAGGAGAACACCATTGTCCGGGCCAGGGTACAAATGGGTCTCGAGTTTCCTGGGGTCTGGATTCCCCAAGACGTATCCTTACTGCAGCAAGGCCATATAACTATACCAAAGTCACCCCGTCGGGCTCCTAAGGCTGAGGCAGAGTAGTGCCTGACCATAGTGAATCAATCATGTGCTACACCTCCAGTCAAACATGCCAACAAGTATATCATACGTACATAATCGTGATCAACATACGTATATACTCAAGGTGTAAGAAACATATCAATTAATCTATCAAGTGAAGTGTAAACGAAATCACATAATCATGTTAAAGAATGGAGGTCAATACTTGACATGCAAGATGCAATGCAATGAATCCATACCGAATCAAGGGTACTTACAATCCAACCCTATTCTAGTTATCCAGTGTTTCTAACTGTGCATGTTGATGTAGTTTTAAGGTCTTCAATGTATTATTGTCTAGTGTTGCATTCTACCTGAGAGTACACCGAAATCCCTTAAACCAACACCCATGGGAATGTGCTTAACCTCTGGATAACGAACATGAATGATTCGCAGCCCTCGAGATCATTCACGTAGTAATCTCACCGTCCGTTGGGCAAGTCACAGTCACCTACCTTCTAGGTCCAAGGCCCTACCAAGTCTTCTTCCTTTTTCTACCCTTTTTACCTGTACATTTCTCTCGGCTCCGCCGTAGGAGACCTTACGGCTCAGCCACAGGTTCCTTATGGCTTAGCCGTAAGAGAGGACACGGCTTAGCCGTGGCCACGTCGTAGAAGAGATGCAGATTTGCATACTCTCAGTTATCTTTCGGAACACCCTGTATTGATCTACTGCTGGGTCACGGTGGGGCTTACGGCTTAGCCGTACTACATGTTACGGCTTAGCCGTAGCACAATTCACGGTTCAGCCGTGAATGCGCAAGGCCGATTTCTGAAGGAGTACAGAATAACTGGAAACGAGGGAAACCAATGAACTCAAAGGAGAAGAACTGAACTCAACTGGGCTGTAAACATGCTATACATATAAGATCATGGAAAATCATTTCAATCACACACACATACCATCATGGGTTCATACAAGTCATGCTTATACTTGCCTCAATTCGATTCTAACGCTCCACTTGCTGTCCTTGGGCTCAAATCACTACCAATCACCACTCCCAGCTATTGTGCATGAAAAGAGAGGAAAAACCTCATGAGGCTAATCATGGAGAACAAAAAAGGAAGGGAGAAGAGGAATCCAACCTCTAGACATACCTGAGTCACGTGAATCCCAAGCTCCCTCTTGCTGTTGGTTTGAATCAAAGGAAAAAAGAACAATCGAAAGAGAGAGAGAGCTCACGAGAGAGAGAGATGAATAACTGAGAAAGGCTGAGATGAAAATGGAATGGAATCGGTGGAAGGGGGTTAAATCGGATAAGGTTGAAGGAAATTACAACCAAGTCCAAATGCTTAAGGTCATTTACGATTCGAATCAAATCTGGATCCAACGGAACCATGTGATATCTTTTGCCATTGGCACAGTTACGGCATTTAACGAGCTCAACAAGATACACGTGTTGACACGAAGATGATGCATAATTGACGAGATCTTGGAAAAATGCAAATTACGAAAAAGGGCTTGGTCTACCTAACCAGGTCAAACTTAACCCAACTGCCTATTCATGACCCACAACAAAACCAAAACAGGAATATAATATCATTAGAAACAAAAACAACATTACTTAGTCGTTAAAGGGGATTAAGCTGCCGCGCCATCTATTCTTCCAACTCCCATGTAGCTTCATCTGGACTGTGGTGTTCCCACAGCACTTTGACCCACCAAATGGTCCTAGTGCGAAGTATCTGCTCTGGGGTACCCACGATACGGAGCGGTCGCTCAACGTATGTAGCACTCGGCTGAATCTGCACCTCATCATAGCGAATGCGTGGGACGGGTCATGAACATACTTCCGAAGCATCGAAACATGGAAGACATCATGCACTCTTGAAAACTCCACTGGAAGAGCTAGTCGATATGCTAAATCACCAATCCTGCTCTTAATCTCGAATGGTCCAACATACCTGGGAGCAAGCTTGCCTTTTTGACGGAAACGGATAGTCCCCTTCATTGGCGAGACCTTCAGAAAAACCCACTCACCAATCTGAAACTCCAATGGTCTTCGGCGAGTGTCTGCATAACTCTTTTGTCTCGACCGAGCAACCTTCAGATTCTCAATAGCTTTCTGCATCTTCTCTGTCGTCTCGGCGATGATTGTCGGCCCGTGAAAACTCCGCATACCAACTTCTTCCCAACAGATGGGGCTCCTGCACTTGCAACCGTACAAAGCTTCATATGGCGCCATCCCAATACTCTCATTGAAGCTGTTGTTGTAGGCGAATTCATACAACAAAAGATGAGTGTCCCACTCTCGCTCAAAACTCAACACACTGGCACGCAATATGTCTTCCAAGGTCTGAATCGTCCGCTCTGATTGCTCGTCTTTTTGTGGATGATAAGTTGTGCTGAAACTCAATTTCGTCCCCAAAGCTTCTTGGAAAGCTCTCCAGAATGATGAAACAAAGCGGCTGTCACGATCCGACACAATCGAAACTGGCATACCGTGGAGTCTAACGATCTCATCCACGAACTTCCTGGCCATCTCTGAAAGGTCATACCCTTCCAAAAAGGGATGAAATGGGCTGATTTCATCAAGCGATCAACAATAACCCAAATGGCGTTGTTCTTTCTGCTCATCGGAGAAAAATCTGACACGAAGTCCATGGTGATATGCTCCCACTTCCACTGTGGTATATGCAAGGAATGCAATGAACCTGGAGGTCTGTGATGATCTGCTTTCACCTTCTGGCAAGTCAAACATCGAGCAACGAATCCGGCTACGTCTCTCTTCATATTATTCCACCAGAAGCGATCTTTAAGGTTCCTATACATCTTCATGCTCCCTGGATGCACCACATATCTTGCATAGTGTGCTTCGTTCATCAACTTATCCGTAAGATTATCGACTGTTGGGACACACAACCTGTTCTGAAAATAGAGCACACCATCTTCCAATCAGAAATCTGGTCTGTCGCCAATGTGGTCACGAATGCGCTTCAAGGTGAGATTTTCAAACTGCCTGTCTTTCATCTGCTGAATCAACTCAGGCTGAAAAGCTAGCGCACTAGCTAAGGTCACATACTCATCGACCAATCTCACCTCCACTGGCTTATCCTGCATCGACAAAAGAAAACAGCTCAGCGATTGCACATACTCCGCCCTCCTACTGAGAGCATCTGCCACCACGTTCGCTTTCCCTGTCTGATACTTGATCGGAAAATCATAATCTTTCATAAGTTCAAGCCATCTGCGTTGTCTCATATTCAACTCTTGCTGTGTGAATAAATACTGCAAGCTGTGATGATCTGAATGAACCTCAAATTTCACGCCATACAAATAATGTCTCCACAGCTTCAATGCAAACACAATGGCTACCAATTCTAAATCATGGGTGGCATAGTTCTTCTCATGCTCTCGAAGCTACCTTGATCCATAAGCAATGACCTTTCCGTGCTGCATCAACACACAGCCTAAACCAACTCGAGAAGCATCTGAAAAGATCACAAACCCTTCACTACCATCTGGCAACGCTAGCACTAGGGCCGTAGTCAACTTATCCTTCAAAGTCTGAAAACTGGCTCCACACTCCTCAGTCCAGACAAAAGGCACATTCTTCCTAGTCAACCTCGTCAAAGGAGAGGAGATCTTAGCAAAATCCTAGACAAAACGACGATAGTACCCTGTGAGTCCAAGGAAACTCCAAACCTTTGTCACTGACTTAGGGCTAGGCCAATTCACTAGGCCAATTCACTACTGCCTCTACCTTAGATGGATCAACTGTCAATCCTTCTCGTGAAATGATATGACCCAAAAATGCTACCTGCTCAAGCCACAATTCACACTTCGATAATTTCGCATATAATCGGTGTTCTCTCAACCGGGTCAAGGCTTTCCTCAAGTGCTCTCTATGCTCCTCTCTAGTCTTTGAATAGATCAAAATATCATCAATGAAAACCACTACAAACTGGTCCAAGAAAGGAGCAAAGATCTGATTCATCAAAGCTATAAACGCTGCAGGTGCATTCGTTAATCCAAAAGGCATCACGAGGAATTCATAATGTCCATACCGAGTCCTGAAAGCAGCCTTGGGGGTATCTTCTTCCCGAACTCTCAACTGGTGATAGCCCGATCTCAAATCAATCTGAGAAAAATAAACTGCACCCTAAAGCTGATCAAACAACTCATCAATCCTGGCTAGGGGATACTTGTTCTTGATCGTCACTTTGTTCAGCTGCCGGTAATCAATGCACATCCAAAAAGTACCATCCTTCTTCTTCACAAACAACACCGGCGCTCCCCAGGGTGCAATACTCGGACGAATAAAACCCTTGTCCAAGAGCTCCTGCAACTGCTTCTTCAATTCTGACAACTCAGCTGGAGCCATGCGATACGGAGCTTTACTAATCGGAGCTGTACCTGGAACCAAATCAATCACAAACTCTACATCTAGCACCGGAGGTAAAGCTGGAACCTTATCCGGAAAAACATCCGGAAAATCGTAAACCACTGGTATCTCTCCCAGCTGCTGCACACCAGTCTTCTCCGAATAAAGGCAATGAAACCTTCACACCCCTTGCATATCAACCGATCCGCCTTGCACGCAGAAATCATACGCCTGGGGCATCTCTCCTGATTGCCCTCGAAACGGAAGCCCTTGCCTAAATCAAAGAAGATCGTCCTGATGTAACAGTTAACACAGGCATGATACCGCGCAAGCCAATCCATCCCAAGGATCACGTCGAAGTCTAACATAGACAACAAAATCAAATCAGCTGGAAACTGATGACCTGCAATCTGCATGTTGCAATGGGGGTAGTACAAACTACACTCCACTCTCTTGCCAACTGGGGTAGACAGCACCAACACATAGGGCAACGGCTTCGGCGGTTGCTGAAACTGCTCAGCAAAAAGAGGTGCTACGTATGATCGCGTAGACCCTGAATCGAACAGAACTAAAACCTCAAATCGCGAAACCAAAATAGTACCTTCGACCACATACGGATCCTCGGCACTCTCATGGGAAGCAGCATAGACGCGAGCTGTCTGAAGTGGCGGTCTCGAACCGGACCGAGTTAGCTGGGACTTTCTCAGAACTATCGATCCTATAGGCTTGTCCGATGATGCTGCACCAGAAGCACTAGACAACGGAGGCTGGGAAGGCTTGAACTGGGGACAATTTATTAGCCTATGCTCCTTAGAACCACAAATGAAGCAAGCTCCTGCCTTCCGCCAACACGCTTCTGTCCTGTGGCCCTTGCCACAATGCTCGCACGTCACACTCGTGTAGCTAGAAGTGCCCTGCTGACTTTTCATCTTCTTCTGGGCCTGTCCTCGAGCACTGAATGGCGGTTGCCTCTTCGGATCAACTGCTCTCTCGACTTGGTGGATAGCCTCAGCAGAATAGGCCCTATCCACTGCATCGTCAAAGGTCACTGGTCGCTAAAAGGCAGTCACATGGTGCATGTACCGAGGATGCAGACCTTCCACAAACCGGTTCACCTTCTTCTCTTCGATGCTGATCATATCTGGAGCAAAATGCGACAACTGGGTGAACTGATTCACATACTCTACCACCGACCTCTGCTGTTGGCGTAGAGCTAAAAACTCCACTTCCTTGGCTCTCTGTACATGGGCTGGAATGAACTTCCTCCAGAACTGCCTCTTGAATGTTTCCCAGACCGTAGCACTCGGAAGATCTCTGTAGGAGTCCTTCACACTCTTCCACTAGGTCTTCGCAACATCTCTGAACATAGAGGCTGCCAACCCAACTCTCTGCCTACTCGTACACACAACAGTCTCGAACAGATCCTTTGTCTGCTCTAGCCACTGCTCCGCCTTCAATGGCTCTTCTGTCCCGTAAAATTCCGTAGCTCCTCGCCTGCGAAATTTGTCATAGAGGGCATTCGGGTCATTTTCCTTTGGCTGGAAGACCACCTGTTGCTCAACATGAGACTGGGCTGGTGCTTGACTCTGCCTGTCTAAGATAGTCGCCACCTGTGCTTGTAGATTTTGCATCGACTGTGATTGAGCCTGGATGGACTGAAATAACATGAGGATGCGTTCATCAGTACTCATTGCCTGCGGTGATGGTGCTAACCCGCTTTCATTGTTCCCGGGATTACTTGGAGTACCTGAACCAGAATCCATCTCCTGCAAGATGAGAAAGGTTACTACACAACACAAGCAATTCACATACATGCTAGGCCCTGAAATGATAAAGGTAGCGAACTAAAAGCGTATCCTCACTACGTTCCTACATGCCTACATACTTATTTTCTAGAGCAAAGACGCTCTGATACCATACTATACGTATGTCACAACCCGAGCCCAGGAGTTCGGGGGTTAGCAAAAGCCAAACCAATGACACACGTACTCCCGTACCTGCACACTTAGACCCGGTCCAAATGTACACATACAAGGAAAGATTCACACGTGCAAACATGTACGCGGAAGCTGTAAATATCAAAACATCACAACAAAATATGTAGGAACAGAGTAGAAAACCAGAAGTTACATACATCATGTCTGACAGTGTTACAAAATGAAACAAAATACGGTAGACAACTCATGAATGAATATAAGCATGATAGAACCCAAAAGAATCAAGACCCGTATACAAAATGAGGACTTGACGCTCTTCGAAAGGAGGGATCACGCCCACTCCTCTAGCCCGAATGGGGCCTCGGGGGTCTCTCCTGCAATCTGATTGACCGACGAGGAGTCGGTCTGGGTATCTGAGCCTACAACACCAAGGACAAAACATGAATACAACGATCCAGCAAAGTATAAACAATAACAAGATAACACATGCTATCTCTAATTAAATTAAAGAACAGAAGTAAATCATAACATGTCAATGCTTGTAAACTAGGCAATCGTGCGAGAATACAATATGCTCTAGTGAATCAAAAATACATACTTTATACATAACTAGGCGGCTACCACACATGCCATATGCTCCCAAATGAGGGATCTTGTAAACATGAGGAGAACACCATTGTCCGGGCCAGGGTACAAATGGGTCTCGAGTTTCCTGGGGTCTGGATTCCCCAAGACATGTCCTTACTGCAGCAAGGCCATATAACTATACCAAAGTCACCCCGTCGGGCTCCTAAGGCTGAGGCAGAGTAGTGCCTGACCATAGTGAATCAATCATGTGCTACACCTCGAGTCAAGCATGCTAACAAGTATATCATACGTGCATAATCGTGATCAACATACGTATATACTCAAGGTGTAAGAAACATATCAATTAATCTATCAAGTGACGTGTAAACGAAATCACATAATCATGTTAAAGAATGGAGGTCAATACTTGACATGCAAGATGCAATGCAATGAATCCATACCGAATCAAGGGTACTTACAATCCAACCCTATTCTAGTTATCCAGTGTTTCTAACTGTGCATGTTGATGTAGTTTTAAGGTCTTCAATGTATTATTGTCTAGTGTTGCATTCTACCTGAGAGTACACCGAAATCCCTTAAACCAACACCCATGGGAATGTGCTTAACCTCTGGATAACGAACATGAATGATTCGCAGCCCTCGAGATCATTCACGTAGTAATCTCACCGTCCGTTGGGCAAGTCACAGTCACCTACCTTCTAGGTCCAAGGCCCTACCAAGTCTTCTTCCTTTTTCTACCCTTTTTACCTGTACATTTCTCTCGGCTCCGCCGTAGGAGACCTTACGGCTCAGCCACAGGTTCCTTATGGCTTAGCCGTAAGAGAGGACACGGCTTAGCCGTGGCCACGTCGTAGAAGAGATGCAGATTTGCATACTCTCAGTTATCTTTCGGAACACCCTGTATTGATCTACTGCTGGGTCACGGTGGGGCTTACGGCTTAGCCGTACTACATGTTACGGCTTAGCCGTAGCACAATTCACGGTTCAGCCGTGAATGCGCAAGGCCGATTTCTGAAGGAGTACAGAATAACTGGAAACGAGGGAAACCAATGAACTCAAAGGAGAAGAACTGAACTCAACTGGGCTGTAAACATGCTATACATATAAGATCATGGAAAATCATTTCAATCACACACACATACCATCATGGGTTCATACAAGTCATGCTTATACTTGCCTCAATTCGATTCTAACGCTCCACTTGCTGTCCTTGGGCTCAAATCACTACCAATCACCACTCCCAGCTATTGTGCATGAAAAGAGAGGAAAAACCTCATGAGGCTAATCATGGAGAACAAAAAAGGAAGGGAGAAGAGGAATCCAACCTCTAGACATACCTGAGTCACGTGAATCCCAAGCTCCCTCTTGCTGTTGGTCTGAATCAAAGGAAAAGAGAACAATCGAAAGAGGGAGAGCTCACGAGAGAGAGAGATGAAGAACTGAGAAGGGCTGAGATGAAAATGGAATGGAATCGGTGGAAGGGGGTTAAATAGGATAAGGTTGAGGGAAATTATAACCAAGTCCAAATGCTTATGATCATTTACAGTTCGAGTCAAATCTAGATCCAACGGAACCATCTGATACCTTTTGCCATTGGCACAGTTACGGCATTTAACGAGCTCAATAAGATACACGTGTTGACACTAAGATGATGCATAACTGACGAAATCTTGGAAAAATGCAAATTACGAAAAAGGGCTTGGTCTACCTAAACCAGGTCAAACTTAACTCAACTGCCTATTCATGACCCACAACAAAACCAAAGCAGGAATATAACATCATTAGAAACAAAAACAACATTACTTAGTCGTTAAACGGGATTAAGTTGGGTCGGGATGTTACATTATGATAGCATGCTTTATTCTTATGAACGACTTTCCTAGTATACTAATATAAAACTCTATGCATTACTCCCTGTTAATTACTCTAATAGATACAATGTGTGTTACCTTATTGTTGCTTATACTTTGCTGAATCATTGTATTCATTAGTTGTTCTTGATGTTGCAGGCTCAGATCCCTCTGCCGACTTCTCGCAGGTTTGCAAAAGTCTAGAGGAGACCTTAGAAGCCCCGTTAGGGCTAGAGGAGTGGATGTAATCACTCCATCAGAGAGTGCATGGCCTGCTAGACTTCTTTTGGGATTTTTATGGGATGTCTCATGTGTTGTCTTAGAGTTATTCAACTTTTGGCATTTTAGTGTCTTAACTTTTGTTCTTGTTCACACTCTTGTGCAGACAGTGTATCTTTTGCTATACGTCTTGTAATGAATGTTTTTCCCTTTTGTCTAGTTTCGTTTTATGCAATGATACTCACAACTTCTGTGTACAATGTATTTGCACGTGTCTTTCCCTTGTGCATGTAAATTTGGATGGGGTCTAAGTATGTATATATGGGAGTACGTGTGTCACTGGTTAGGTTTTAACTAACCCCGATTTCTAGGCTCGGATCATGACAGCAACCGTCTCGGGAAAACATCCATGAACGTGGCCTATAGTCGCACAAGCACGATTTGGAGAATTTCAGTTCATTCATCCTGAGAAAAGCACACACAAGCACTGTCCAAGGCACGTTTGAGTGTGGTTTGGGAAATTTGAAATTTTCATTTCAGAACAAACCGCATAGTTTTTTAAGAAATACATGTTTAATTAATGAATCCCAGTTTTGTCCATTTCCCAATGAATTAGCCAACACTCAATAGTCCTTACATATCTTGTTTTCTTTTTTTATTCCTTTTTGAAGGTTTGAAGGTTAAGTTTCCATCTGCCTAATAAAACCAACAATGTGGAAAATTCCTTTTAAATCTTAAAAAGTAAATTGGGAAATGATGTGCATAGAATGATTTTGATAATTGGTTAGTGGGTTTTGTTTGAGTTTGTTTAATAAAAAGATTTTGTCGAATCCTTGCTTTATGTCATGCCTTGAGCTCGAGCTTAGTGTAGAAACTCTAGACTTGTGGCGTGAGCACCTATTTCACAGAGCACTAAAGCAAACATAGACCGCTACAAGAGAAATTTTGTTCTATTCATACGTGTGGAAGATCCTTATGCACAGCTAATCATTCAATTTAAAATATGCAGAAGTCATGTGCTTATCACTCACTTTCATGATCTTGTAATAGTGGAGGACACTAACAAGTAGTTGTTTAACATTCCAAATCTAGTTAATTCCCATGCATTCTAGATGTCTAACATGCATATTAATAAGTTTACCATGACGGCTCAAGTGCGGAAGTGCAAGAAAATAACCATCTTATAACTGGGTATATGCCACAAACATAATTATCAATGTATATAATCCATGAAACTAAGATAGATAATGGAGAGGACCATCTAGGCCCAATTCTAACTGTCTGATAATGACACGCATACAATCATGCCCATCAATAGACAACCTTAGGTACCCACTCAAGTTCTACTAGAGGTACTAGGGTGGTATCGTCCGCTCCCTAACCAATGCCCTAATCTGCATCTGAGATAGATCCTGCATCACCAAGAGTAGTATCTCAAACATCATCTTTAGTAAATCTAAACAAATGTTAGTGCCTAGTACACAGGTACCCATATAACTAAAACATGATCATTAAAGATATTAGAAATGTATTTTAGGCATGTTATCATTTATGAAATATACATAAGAATCAAAATAATATGAAATTTTGCTAATTGGCATACCACATCACTCATTTCTTCGAAGAACATGTATAATATCGTGACGTAAAAAGAAATTAGGTGATTATCCTAATCTCCAAGGAGTGTTGACTTACTCCAAACATGTAAACTACTGCAATAGGGTAAACATGCATTCATGTAATTAACTCATACTTCATACTTAGCTCAAAGAGCCTTGTAAGATCCATAGCTAATGGTGTCAAATTAATGAATCATGAATAACAGAGTTACTTGCATCCTTGTACTTACACTTACTTGACTTATTTATTGGCATCACTTGTGTTACATTTGCACTCGATATCCTGTTAAAGACAATAGGCAAGCAATAATGACAATAATGATAAAATAGAACTATAATCAATGCACCTAATAAGAACACAATAAGATCATGAAGGAAAAGGAACAAGATGCATGAGTATCCATTTATTATAGTATAATAATGAATTACTGGCCAACCCTATACTAAGATGCCCCGTGTCCCCCACGTTCCAGTTTGGAGGACCATAAGATCTCCAATGAAAAGTATAACCATTCCTTGGCATTGTATTGTATATGAGATGGACATTGGATCCTTATGTCCTTTCACATGCGGTATGACTTTAGAACTACTGAGTACATCTAACAAGGAAAGACGATAGCTTTATGCATCCCTTGTTGTGTTAATTTCTTCTATTGGTCAAGTGTAAATGATGAAGGTGTCCTTAGGTAAGACTCTACAAGACGTAAGGATAATCCTACAATCTAAGGCATGGCTTAAACCTCATGGTAAGCTCAGTTATAATCCACAGCCATTTGGTTAGTGTGGTCTAATCTAGATTAGAATCTATAAGAATTAATTACATTAAAAGTAATCAAAAAAGGCTTGTCAGCCAAGCATGCTCGAGCGCACTTAAGTGCTCTTGAGCTTGAGAACCTGATTTTATAAAAGTCAAAACTTCCCCAATTTTCTCAGGGTGCGCTTGAGCGAATATGAGCATGCACTCTAGCGAGTGCTCATTTTTTGCATTTGGGATTTCTGGATTTCTGCTCATTTCTCATATTTCACCGTTACATTCACCTACAATGAATAGCCATAAATCACCCTATTTCACCACATGGCATTTATTTCTCCTTCATTCATTCAACCATTACTTCCAAACATTGGATTTTCCCCAAATCCAACATTCATTCACAACCCATTCATTAAAAATTCATTTTAAGCCATTCCATAGAACATAGAGGATTTAATGAGCTGTTAAAACATTAATAGGATAGAAATAACTTGCATAATCAAGATTTAATCATGCATACACTCTAAGACTTGTTTATACTTGCCTTAGTGAAATGCTTAGCCCAAAACTAAACTCCAAGAGAAATTCTTAAATCTCTATTCAAATCCAACTCCTAACCATGGATGCATGAGAAAAAAAAAAGGCATAATGAGATGAATGAGATGAATAGAGCTTTCTTTTGGCAATCATTGGAACAAACTTAAAGAAAAACTGGGTCTATACCTAGGAAAGTGTGCGAAGTAGGCTCATTCTCCACCAAAACGCCCAAATTTTGATCTTTTCTCTCAAAACAAACACTAGATAGGGTGAGAAGAGATGAAAAAGATGATGGAGAAGCTTCTTAATGGAAGGGATTAGCTCTCTTACACTCTTTCTTGAGATGGATGAGGAAGGGAGGCAAGGTAAAGATATGGAGGCTAGGGTGTTATATAAAAGGTATCGAGTTCCTTGCTTTGAGAAGTGAGTCTTTTTATGGCTATGGTAACTTTTAGAAATTACAAGCAAACCAATTCTTTTGAGAAATTTACAACAAAGGGTTAAGGGAGCTTTCTTAAGAAACATAACTTAGTCTTGTGAGGCCGCAAGGGGATTAGTTTTAGTGACATGATGAGATGATGCAATATGGTGAATCACATGCTTGGTCGTACTAATCTACTTAATTAATCCAATTAACCAAACTACACCTCATTAAGATAACATGGTAGCAATTAAGGATAAAACATGATTATTTAAGAATTTAGCCCTAAATTTAGGATTGAGATCTTACATCTTGTGAATTTTAGATACACTCAATTTTTTGTCATAATTCTTGTATTAAAAGTTTTTAAATGCCAATTTAGAGAATCCCACACACTTATATTTTGAATGGATCTCTTTTTAAACCAGAGAATCTTTTGGGGTAGTTTTGGTTGCTTGAGAGGTAAGAAAATTTGTATTGATCCTCCATCCAATTCTAACCCTATTTTGTTCTTTTGATAGATACTATGGATATTTTTAATAAAAAAAAAGGAAAGAAATAAACTAATTTTTGATGATAGAGAGGATTTTAATTTCTTTTGTGAAATGAAAGAATGAATAATTACTATCTACTGCGGAGATAAAATCCACATAGAGTGGAATCCTCTCGGTACACAAACACTCCCTTGGATTTCCACATAAAAGTATTTTATTTGTAAATTAAAAGAAAAAAGGTTGGATAGCATTCATGTGAGAAATCCAAACATTTGATCATCTCACCAAACTGAATCATGTGCATGAGAACTACTTGCCACACATACTAACCAAACCGTGACAACATAGCACTTGCGTTACCAGCGTTTTTTAGTTTCCAGACAGACGAGATCTCAACGGGAAGACCGAAATCTGAATAGTAAATGAGAAGAAGAATCATCTTTTGCATTTCCATGCCTCATACACACTGGAACACATGGTCAAATTAGCAGCTCTTTTGAAGAGTCCAAAAAGTCCACTCCGGGCTTTTGCGTCATTTTATCATCAGTTCCGCATCTCTTTAAAACCTCTCAAACACCTTCCATCCCTCCCTCCACACACACACACAGATAGAGAGAGAGAGAGAGAGAGAGAGAGTAGTATCTATCGATTTGCAACAGCTGCAGGCGAGCCATATGGTCTGTGGCTAAACGACGAGAAGAGAATCCTGGAAGAGTATCAGAAGTTGGAAAGGTTTAACCCTACACCTCGATTTGCCGCCCAAACACCCGTTGAATTAAACTACCAAATCTCTCTTTCAAAACACCTCACAAGAGAGGGGCGACAGACCCCAAATCTCCCCGTCTCCTTCCTCTGTCAAAACCCATCAACAACAACAAAAACCATGTGTAGAGTCTCTTCCTCTATCCTCCCCTGCAAATGCAAAACCAACCAACCCTCCCTCCCAGCATCCAGCACCACCATGACCACGCCACAATCCAATATCCACGAACCTCTCCTCCCCAAAACTCCCACCCCAGAATCCAATATCCACGAACCTCTCCTCCCCAAATCCCCCACCCCACAATCCAATATCCACGAACCTCTCCTCCCCAAATCCCCCACAAACGAGAATCAAAACTCTAAACCCAAAACAACCCATCTCTCTGTAGCCAGTAAAGAAGCTGAAAGCATTGCCTCCATAGCTCTTCCCATGATTTTCACAGGGATATTACTCTACTCGCGCTCCATGGTTTCCATGCTCTTCCTCGGCAGCCTCAGCGAGCTATCGCTTGCAGGTGGCGCTCTCGCCATGGGGTTTGCCAACATCACAGGCTACTCAATTCTCTCCGGCCTAGCCATGGGCATGGAACCTATTTGCGGACAGGCCTTTGGAGCCAAGAAACACACCCTCCTTGGCCTCTCCTTGCAGAGAACAGTACTTCTACTTCTCTCCACCTCTCTCCCCATTACTCTTCTTTGGCTCAACATGAAGAAAATCCTCCTTTTCTGCGGCCAAGACGACGAGATAGCCACAGAAGCCCAATCCTTCATTCTCTACTCTCTTCCCGACCTTGTCGCTCAATCTCTCCTACACCCGCTTCGCATATACCTTCGAACGCAGTCGATTACGCTTCCATTAACCTACTGTGCTACGCTTGCTCTCCTCCTCCATCTCCCCATCAATTATCTCCTCGTTTCAGTGCTCGGCCTCGGCATCAAAGGCGTCGCTCTTGGAAGCGTTTTAAACAACTTCAATTTAGTCTTATTCCTCGTGATCTTCATCTCTTTCTCAGGCATCTACAAGAAGACTTGGGACGGCATTTCATCCGAGTGTTTGAGAGGATGGAGTTCCCTTCTCAACCTCGCCATCCCCAGCTGCATTTCGGTCTGTTTGGAGTGGTGGTGGTATGAGATCATGATCCTTCTATGTGGGCTTCTTCTCAATCCAAGGGCCACTGTTGCTTCTATGGGAATTCTGATCCAAATCACTTCTCTCATATATATTTTCCCATCTTCTCTGAGCTTCAGTGTCTCGACGAGGGTCGGCAACGAACTAGGCGCAAACAGACCAGAGACGGCGAAGCTTGCAGCGGTGGTGGGTCTCGCCTGCAGCTTCTTGCTTGGGTTATCTGCTCTGTTTTTTGCTGTTATGGTGAGGAGAGCTTGGGCTGGGATGTTTACAGAAGATGATGAGATTCTACAACTGACGTCGATGGTTTTGCCGATAATTGGGCTCTGCGAGCTCGGAAACTGCCCGCAGACGACCATGTGTGGGGTGCTGAGGGGGACGGCGCGGCCGAGGGTGGGAGCCAATATTAATCTCGGGTCGTTTTATCTTGTGGGAATGCCTGTGGCAGTGGGCTTGGGGTTTTGGCTTGGTTATGACTTCAAGGGTTTGTGGCTGGGCCTCTTGGCTGCTGAAGCCTCCTGTGCGGTTCTGATGCTGTTTGTGTTGGTTACGACCAATTGGGTCGTGGAAGCTGAGAGGGCTATGAAGCTTACAGGGGTGACGGAAAGAGAAGAAACAGAGGCTTTGAAATCAGATAATAATATTTTAAAGCTACAGGATTCAGCAGTCTAGCCTGTGTGTGCTCTTCTTCTTCGTTTTTTTTTTTTAAACTTTTTTTAATTTCTTCTATTTGAATTTGTAAAGATGAATATAGATGTCGGGAACTATACGAAAACCTTTTTCTTTTTCTTTTTTTTTTTTGGGGGGGGAATTTTAGTTTTTTTTTCTTCTTTTTGGAAATTTTGATTTTTCTTTTGTTTTTGGTCTTTGAAATATGTTGTCGGTTTGTTGGAATCAAAGGACAGTTGCCTGCTTGGAAAGAGTCCGCGTAGGTTCTTTTCTTTGATAACTATTTGGATGGTTGAGATTTCTTTTTTCTGTTTTTTGTGGATCTTCACTTGGTCGCATGCGAAATTGACCTAGATTGTTCCAATATCTAATATAACAAGGATTTGATTATAGAATTTTCAAACAACTGTTGATTGAATATGGATGCGAAAAGATATATATATATATATCTATAATGATATTGGTTCATATACTTTTATGCGATTTTGAGAACTATTTTTTTTTTTTTTCTTATCAATCATGAGTTTATAAGTCATCAAATAAGTGGTGGGTGAACGGAGATGAAGTAAGATATTAGAAATACCAAACAGACACATTCGAACCCATTAACCCCATTGTTGGATGAAATAGGTGCTTGGATCTGGATATTCTTGATTCATACCCTGACACAAGCTTAACACCCAAGTATGTTGTTAGTTGCCTCACAGTTCAGACACATGGGACTCGCGTTCGATTCGGATACACCTTTTCCTCGAAAGGTTAACTCGACCTGGAAACCATGCATGTAATATCAATCATGCTAAATTTCACTTTAAAATAGAGATCGATCACATATATAACATATGAATAAAATACACACCAAAGAGTATAAGATTACTTATTTTATATGTAATCCATCCGACTTAGCTGAACTCTTGTTTAAGTGAAGTTTTGCTCCAAGCTGAGAAAATAGTTGTAATTTGGGAGGTCTTGGTCCCAACACTAATGGATTCAAGAACCATCTGGGCCTGTTTGTTTCCTAAAATTAAATACATAGGAATTGTATGACCCTTTTTCTTTTTCTTTTTCTTTTTTTTTCTGTTTGTTGTTGACAAAGGTATTCTCATGGGACATGACCCAACAATACTAATCTCACAGGCCCACACATGCACGACTCCACAACACATGCAAATGGTAAAATTAAGGGGTGTATCCATACTTAAATTGTTTTAGTGGTGAAGAAGTCTAGTAATGAGCTAAAGTCCCTGACTTGAAACAATTTGGGACATTATCCGAAACACAATGCTAGTGGATGGTGTTGTGTATCCTGAGTTTTATTAATGATCAATCATCAGGAGTCAACAGATTCCTCATCATCAAAAAAAAAAAAAAAAAAAATCTAAGAGGTGTCGAAATTTCTAAGGAATGATTAAATTTGAATAGAAAATAAAAATGATAAAAAATGACCATCAAATTATATACCCCTCTAATTGAATAAATCAAGGGGAGGGAAGGTGAAAAGGGTCACCTAATTATCACCCTAGTAATTCAAATCTAAATCTTAATAGAGTGCCGGTTGCCCCCTCATATCTTGCACTTGCACCCCTCGTCTCCTTATTTGGAGCTCATATCATTCACTTAGTGAACTTATATGACGGCCGTTACAACAACTGTAACTTCATTATATGTTGTAATAACAACTAAAACCACCCGTTCTCATGATTAAAAGTTGTTCCAAAGTTAAATCAGCATCATATTGAAAACACTACTCCTGTGGCCGTTTTTCAACTGCAAGCTGTTTTATTTCCTTTATTGATTATCCCTGTCCCTAGCAAGATGCTGCCTATATCGCATCGCAATAACAGCTGCAAGCTTCATTTCTCTGGACATCGGACAATCATAAAAACACTAAATAAGGAGCCCTTACTCAAATATCTGCTAACATCCAGTTGGGAGTCCCCACCACTTGTATATAAACAAACATAAACCAATTTCTACTCAGATGTAATTAAACAAACCCATGTAGGCAGTGGCAGCACTAGGCAATAGGCATCTCCCGAACCCCAAGAGCACGAATCCCATTTTATATTGAAAATGCTCCCGTCCAACCTTGAAGGGCCACCGTCACCTCCTAATACATGCATTCTTTCTTTAGCCATTTACATTTGGAAGTCTTCACTTGTATAATAAAATTTCAGGCAACCGCCCAATCCAACAAGGATTGGGACTCTCTCTTAGAGTCAATTGCGGGTTTTAAAGCACAAGCCCAACCCCTTTTCTCTTCTTTCTTCAACGCTAGTACTAGTATCTTATCATTAAAGGTAGCCAGATCCTCTGCACGTTCACCCATAGGAGGCTGTATGCGTCTTTTGAAAATAGAAGATGAGTAGTGTTTGTGTGATTCCTTTTTTTTTTTTTTAATTCCAGCCTTAGGGGATTGGGCCCGTAGCCCTCTAATAAGAGAATCTTTGGACGAGGGGAGACACTTCACTCCTTGAATGAGGCTAGTGAACCTCTGACGAGGGAAGAAGGCGTCACAAGGCAACACGTGCTCGTATGAGGAAAGGTGCTTAGCTAGGTTTAAACCCTGGTCAGATAAGTAATTAAGAATTAACACCTCTTAGCACTATGATAAGAGGTTATTCTTTAGTATTTGTGTGACTCAACTAATATAAGAAAATTCCCAAATGCTTTAAAGAACACTTTTAGTTATCCAATATAAAGTCCCAAAAATATATTTTTTATGTACTTAGATCAAACAGTAGACAATATTCAAACAAGTTTAAATGAGTTTTTGTGGACAGCCGATTTTCAGTTCCCTCTCGTATTAGTTAATGCTAGTGATTAATTAAGACATATAGCTTCAAACATACTTCTGGTGAGTTTTTATATAACTTGGTCAAAATATCACTACAAAATTCAAATGTTCGTCCAATGAGATGGTATCTACATAAACATTGTTGAGCCACTGACTATCTTTGAGGGCACATGTGTAAGCCCATATGGGTCCCACATGCCTACAATCTCAACAAATACAGTGACACGCCCCAATTTGAGAAGCAGAGTGATTCGTTGCCTCAGATGCAGAGATTTAAGACCAATTCATTACATTAGTACAAATCATCTCGTTTATTCGTAGTCCTCTTTGTCAAGCACCCTTCCTAAATGGCAACTTATGTCCTACGAGATGAAGAGTCTATGATACCAATGATAAGAGGTGCCAATTTCTACTAGCTGCCAAAGGTTCAAGTTTGGACAACCACATTTTTTTCCCGAGGTCTTCTTTCATCACTCGACACCCTTAGATCTACTTTCCTCGTCATAAGGCTGAGTCCCTGCCCCTCTAAGCGAGATAAAAAAAATATCCTAAGCAACGAGATACAGACATGTACCCGTCGTCTTTCTGACACAATTGGTAGCGCCTATTGTGGTAGTCTTGTGGAGTGATGATTCGATCAGGGCCGTCCCTTTTTTATTTGTTAGGCTTGCAGTAGTTTAAGAACAAATGCTGTTAAAGCACGCATTTGTTTTTTGTCTCCTACCTTCTAATATATGCTTCAAGGGCCAAGAACGGATTTACAACATATATAACTGCCAATCTTCTCGTATTATATAATGGAGGAGAAAGATGAAGGGCCTGTTCGTTGCATTGCCTCTTGGAATACATTGAAGGACGAGATCGAATAGGTGGATGGTAGGACGGACCATCAGACATGGCTCCAGAGAGTGGCCAAACATGCGCCCATTTAAAAGGGGCTGGGGCCCTTTGGATGAAGGAAAAGAAGGATGTCCTCCTCACCTTTTTTCCCATGTTCTAAGGACCCGGCTTTTCACGTAAAGGAGATTTATTCTCAACTAGTATAATCAAGAAACTGAATTTCAAAGATACGGGATCGAGTTCATTATATTTGACAGAAAAAAAAAATGAAAGGGCACGAGGTTTTCTAGAAATGATGACGGGTACTATCATATGGAAAAGGAATCGGATACTTTTCAACATGGTTAATTAACAAGAAGCACACAGCTGCTCTAAACTTGTATTAGCTCTAAACATGTATTAGAATTTCTTTGTGCCTAACCTTTGGAAGGAAGTTGTAACTTTCACTAAAAAACAAGTTAAATGGGTTATTATGTGCATGATATAGTGATGTTTTTGCGGCGCTATGGAAGACCAATTATGGGAATGATATCTTTCACATTCCAGATAAAACCAAGTCCAACCCCCACCCAACCTCACCACAGGCAATTTGTAGAATTATAGAAATTGTATTCCATTAGTTCATTTTTTTTATTATGTTTTCGCATGAAAAAGCAGTCACATCAACCGAAAAGCTTTTAACACCACCAAAAAAAAAAAAAATAGTTGTGCATTTTCCACACAAATATAGCCTTAGCCTTGTTTAGAAAAGTTGAAAGTTTTCTACCAATTGAAAAGAAAAAAAAAACAAAAGAAAACTTTTTGGTGTTTTAATTAGAGGCAGCAGCTTGTATGTTATCCTCAGCGTGAATGCCTTGAATTTACTTAGACGAGAGAACTCTGAAATTATGTCATACATGTCATACACAAATAACAAGTTCAATTTATATTAAACAACAGATAACAATTAACAGTTAACTTTTTTTTAAAAATAATGAAATATCTTCAAAATTATCTCGCATTCGATTAGTTAACAACTTATTAGTCATGAGTTGTGATTTTTCAAAACACTAAACTCTTTTCTAATAACTAAAAAACTTATTATAGAATTCCACTTCCAAAGAAATATGAGAAAGAAAGGGAGATAGATGCATTATCAATTTACACTATGCATCCCGAAGAGATGAAATCTACAGTTTTCTTGGAAGGGTCAATGAAAGAGGAAAAAAATCCAAGATGGTGGAGGTGCAGATTATTTTTAGCGATGAAGGTGGCCCACAGGCAATATGCGGTGCCATAAAGAAAAGGATAAATAAAAATGTCCCAATCAAAATAGCTCACAAGTAATATCCAGTGCTGTAAAGAAATGTCCTAATCGTCCATGCCATCTGCCAGCTAATTATCTTCTTTTTGGGCAGGTGAATGATTTGTTTGACTTGTTCCCCTTTTACAGACCTACAGGATAGTGCACCCTTCATTCCCTCTTGGAATTGGTGGGATCTTGCTCTATGTAATTAACGGTTAGGAGGATTTAATTATAAAATATTATTATGTATGGATTACAATATTTTTGTATCTTTTATGGCTTTTTCTTTCTTTCCTTTATCATATTTCTCCTTTTAATGAAATTTTTTTGTTACTTATCAAAAAAAAAAAAAGAAAAAAAAAAGATTCATCCCTATCATCTCATTACAATCATTGATTTAGAGACATTCAAATTTAATAACTTTTTATAAGATTTAATTCAACAATGAATATAATTCCAATTAATTAGCATAGATCAAATTGAGTAAATGGTAAAATAAAAATTTTAAAATATAATTAAAATTAGGCTTCAATGATAATGACACTAACAATGAGGGGAGTTGGGGTTGAAGGGGGGTATTGACGCCATGCTCTCTTTATCAGCCAAGACTCAAGAGGAACAGCGAAGGGTCCATTTCCACTTAATAGATACATAATATGTCCCTTTTAGGGCTCTATAGCTGGTCCGGGCCCACCAGGTAGTGCAAGTGGATCGATCAAACCGAGTGTATTTTCGTCATTTAAATGTGCACCCTGAGACACAACCGCCACTCAAGGCTAACAACAAGGCGGGATCACGTGCGGCAAGTTGCCGCCATGTTTGATTAAAGCACGCAAAATGGGAACCAGTCAAATGACGATAATACCCCTGCCGCTACTCTCGATAAATTGAGACGATAATATCGTTGTACGTACTCACTAATTTGAATGGAATGTTCGTAAACAAGCGAACGAGGATGACGTCACCCCCATGGCAAAGGCTGCTGTCTCCGTCCAAGTGACAAAAAAAAAAAAAAGAAACGAAAGAAAAATACTATTGCTAGTCAGGCCGATGAGGATGAATGAGTGAGAGATGAGTAGTCTTTTGATTTTACACATCACAAGATTTGATTTTTTCTTTGGATGCCCTCAACTTTTTTCTCATGAGCTGATGGGATCCACCTGTTCAATCTGAACTGCCAAGCATGACCTGTTCTCTGATTTATTTTGATCAAAGGGGCTTGGACTCAATACGTGGGCGTGTTCCACAAATCCCATTGTGAGAGGTTGCTTGGAGAATCAGGACTCTCTTTCCTCCATCCTAACCTGCCGACTTCATCTGTCCAATATGAGTCATCCATCAAAAGCAAGAGCCGCTCATTAGATGAACATCAGAATTGATAGGGATCAGGTTCCTGGGATGCTTGACTAGAAGGATGACCAGAATATATCGTACAGTTATTTGGAATGGACAACTCACAATCTGAATACTCTTGTCTTAACCTTACCACGTTTGTTTTTTCATTTTACCAAACAACCACAAAAAAAAAAAAAAAAGTAAAATAAATGGGGCTTTAGGCTGAGTCCACTTTTTTAAAAAGATACTATTCTAAGTGCATATATTTCTCACCAAAAAGTGAGGACACTTCTTTTTTAGAAGGTATTTATATGTAAAAAAATAAAATCATCACACATCATGACACTTTTTTTATCTTATTAGATTTAAAAAATAAAGTGTCCCCCACTAAAATAATAAGACATATATGGACATAAATATCTATCTTTTTAAAATTCATGTAGCTTGAAGTCTAGTTCCACAAGTTTTTAGAGCTTGAAGTCTATCAAGACATTTTTGCCCCTGAAATACTAAAATATTACTGTTTGCCCTTCTTAAAAAAAATTCTATGTAGCAGCATTGTTACAGTCTGGCTAGTGGCTGAGACCACCTCCGGCTGGCAACCAGTGACTTTTCCAGCAAACTTTTGGTTTTTTTTTATTACACTATGATCCTGTTTTTATATTCCCGTTTCATACTAACACATGATCTTATTTTTATATTCCTGTTTTATATTGACACATAGAATATATTTCTGTTTACATACTACATATTTTTATTTCACATTAATATGTGTTTCTATTTACATACCACATGTTCCTGTTTCACATTAACGCATAGCTCTGTTTTCGTATTTTCGTTTATATATTCTTGTTTTACACTAATACATGGTCATGTTTTCATGGATTTTCATATTTCGCACTAACACATTGTCCTATTTTCAAGATCCTATTTTTATACTAACACATAATCCTGCTTTCATGCATGTTACTATTTCATATTAACATATGGAACATGTCCATGTTTCTCATATACACTCACACATAGAACGTGTCCTTGTTTCTCATGTTCTTGTTTTTATGTCCTTATTTTTCACATTCCTATTTCTCATATAAATTAACACATGAAACATGTTTCTATTTCTCATGTTCCTGTTTCAACACTACTAACACATATTCATGTTTCTTCCATACACTTACGCATTGAACATGTCCATGTTTCTCATACTTCTATTTTTATGTTCTTGTTTCTCATATTCTTATTTTTTATATTCTTGTTTCTCATGTTTGTGTTTGAATACACTCCTTTTTGTAACAGTACTAACACATGGAACATATTTTTGTTTTTCACATATACTAACACATAGAATATGTCCCAATTTCTCATGTTCCTATTTCATATGTTTTTGTTTCTTATCTTCCTGTTTCTTGCATTCCTACTTCTTTTATTCATGTTTCTCGTATTCTTGTTTCTCATGTTTTGGTCAGTTAGAACAATTGCCGTCCGCCGATTTGCTAGTCATCGACTGTCTACTATTCCGGCAACTAGTGTCGACCAGCCACTTTTTAGAGGCTGGCCGTTAGCAGCCGTGACATATGTTCTTGTTTCTCACATATACTAACACATGAAACATGTACCTATTTCTCATGTTCCTTTTTCTTATGTTCCTAGTTCTCCTATTTGTGTTCTCATGTTCATGTTTCATATATTCATATTTCTCATGTTTATGTTTCTCATATTTGTGTTTGAACATGTTCCTGTTTCTAATACTATTAACACATGGAATATATTCCTATTTATTATGAACCTATTTCGCTAGTCTACGGTCCACTGGTTCACTAGTCGCTTGTTTGTCAATCGCTAGTTTATAATATTTCTATTTCACATTAACACATGGTCATATTTTCATGTTCTTAACATATTCCTGTTTCACACTAACATATAGTCCTGTTTTTATGTATGTTCCTCTTTCACACTAACTCATAGAACATGTTCTTATTTATCTTTTATTGTTTCACACTAACACATAGTTATATTTTTATATTTCTATTTACATGTTCTTGTTTCACACAAACATATGGTCCTATTTTTATGTATGTTCCTGTTTCACACTAATATATGGAACATATTTCTATTTACATAACATATGTTTCAATTTACATGTTTCTGTTTTACACTACACTTGGTCTTGTTTTTATGTTCCTGTTTCACACTAACACATGGTCCTATTTTTATATATGTTCTTGTTTCACACTAATATATGAAACATATTCCCATTTACATATCAGATTTTCTGGTTTCATACTAACGCATAGTCCTGTTTCATACTAACAGATGGTCCTATTTTCATACATGTTCATGTTTCATATTAACAAATGGAACATGTTCTTGTTTATATGTTTATGTTTTACACTAACACATGGTCACGTTTCATGTTCTTGTTTACATGTTCCAATTTCACACTAACATATGATCATATTTTCTTACATGTTCCTGTTTTACACTAACACATGGAATATGTTTTTGTTTACATAACATGTGTTTCTATTTACATATTCCTGTTTTACACTAACACATGGTCTTGTTTTGATGTTGTTATTTATATGTTTATGTTTCACACTAACACATGGTTATATTTTCCTGTTCCTATTTCTTATTAATAGATAGTCCTATTTTCATGAATATTCTAATTTCACACTAACACAGGAAACATGTTTCTATTTGCATAGCACATGTTTATGTTTTACACCAACACATGGTCATGTTTTCATATTCATGTTTTTTACACTAACAATTAGTCATGTTTTCATTTATGTTCCTATTTCACATTAATACATGGTCATATTTTCATACTTGTTCTTGTTTCACACTAACACATGTAACACATTCTTGTTTATATAACATATGTTCCTATTTACATATTTTGTTTCATACTAACACATTATGCTGTTTTCACATTCCTATTTCACATTAACACAAGGAACATGTTCTTGTTTGCATATTCCTTTTCACACTAACACATGGTCATGTTTTTATGTTCCTGTTTCACACTGACACATATTCCTATTTTTATACATGTTCCTGTTGCTTAGTAATACATGGAACATGTTCCTGTTTACTACCACATATTCATATTTCACAGTAACATATGATTTTGCTTTCATGTTCCTGTTTCACACTAACAAATGATCATGTTTTCATGTGTGTTCTTATTTTACACTAATATATAGAATATGTTCTTGTTTACATACCATATGTTCCTGTTTACATTTTCCTATTTTACACATCACATGGTCCTGCTTTCATGTTCTTGTTTACATGTTCCTATTTCACATTAGCACATGATCTTATTTTTATCCATATTCCTGTTTCATACTAACATATGAAACATATTTTTGTTTACATAACATATGTTTCTATTTACATATTCGTGTTTCACACTAACACATAGTCTAGTCTTGTTTTCATGTTCTTGTTCACATTAACACATGGTCCTATTTTCATGCATATTCTTGTTTCACACTAACACGTAAAACATGTTCATGTTTACATATCACATGTTCATGTTTCACACTGACTTATGATCCTATTTTCATATTCATGTTTTATACTAACACGTAATCCTATTTTCATATTCCTGCTTAGATGTTCCTTTTCCATACTAATACATAATCCTGTTTTCATGCATGCTCATATTTCTCATGTTCGATTTCTTATGTTCATATTTCTCATGTTACTATTTTTCATATTTGTGTTTGAACATGTTCCTGTTTCTCATACATATTCCTATTTTAACGCTACAAATATATGTAACATGTTCTTGTTTCTTACATACACTAACACATAAAATATTCCCCCATTGTCGATATTCCTTTTTGTCATGTTCCTGTTGGTCATTTGCTCCTATTTCTCTCTCATGTTCCTATTTCTAACACTACTAATACACTACTTTTTAAGCATGTTCTTGTTTTTACACATCTAATTGATGTTCATATTTATTATGTACACTAATATATGACCTTGTTTCTTCAATTTGTGCACTAAAAATTCAAAATTCTTAATTTTCTTGTGTCTTATGTTTCTTATTTTTCAATTTGGATACTGAAAAATTCAGAATTCTTAATGTCCCTTATTCTTCAATTTGAGCATTGAAAAATTCAAGATTTTTTATGTTCCCGTGTCTCATGGCCCTGTTTCCAATATGCCCCGACGGCTACTAGTATATAATGGTCCTAAATAGTTATAAGATTTAATTGGATGTGTTCCATCAGTTTTAGGGCTTTTAGCGCATTGGTTAAGTCCATATTATTTGGTATCAGAGCCAACCTCCATGTCTCGGGTTCAAGCGACAGAAAGGGTTACTTAAAGTAAGTTGAGACAAAAAAAAAAGCATCGACTGCTGGTGGTTTAGGGTTTAGACCTTAAAAAGAAATAAGAAAATCATGGGGGTAAAATTGCCATTATCACAAAATATGTAAAATAGAATGGACTTAACGTATTAAATCTTATAACATTAATGGACTCTTGCAACTAAGATCTTAGATGGCGGACTTCTACCTTATTAAATTTGAAGAAAAAGACCTCCACTAAATTAACCTAAAGTAAATTATGAGGTAAACTGTATGGATTTTTGTATTGGCTAAATTTATATATTGGACAACACTCGTGTCATTTGATCTGTATTTTATATTATTTAAGTATGGACTATTGATTGCATCGCAAGAAGTACTGAAATTAAAGAAAAACAAAAAATACTGCACAAGCTTGAGCAGGCCTAAACAGAGGTGACTGTGCTCAAGCCCAGAAAGACGGCGTTCAAGCTAGACAAACGGATTGAAAATAACTGGATACGTAAAACATGCACTCGAGCGGGCACTCACTTGCACTTTAGAGCTCATGGGGCAGAAGCCCACCGACTTTCATGGATTTATTTCCTATTTGTGTCATACATACCTGTTTTGATTATATTTGGTTTCTAACTCTAAGGCATAAATTTTGGATTATAAAAAGGGTGTTCTTCTCAACCCTAAGGTATATACAACACATGCTTCTCTATAATCTGAGTAGAAAATTCATTAGAGATTACTTCTAGAGCTTTTATGAGAGAATGGGCTGAAGGTTTAAAGTTTTAAAGTTGATGCTTCTTCTTCTTCGTAGGAGATTTGTGACTTCTACTTTCTTATAGAAAATTGTTCTCTCACTGCATATATACGATCATGGTGAAAATCAAAGCACTAATAGAAGGCACCAAGGGACTGCGTGTTGTGTAGATCTAACAAGAATAACTAAAACTCTTATATCTAAGGATTGACTGTAAGATTGTGAGTATGCCTTGTACTATGGAAGTTAGAAATTGATTTCGTCCACTTTAGACTTGCAGTTTTTCATTTGGGTTTCAATGTTAAATTTTGTGTTGTCTTCTTTGTGTGATTGTTTACTTTTATTTTTCTGCTTCATAGAAGTAGTAAGCAATTTAGAATAATTTCTGAGTATATAAACTTTTGATTGGTATCAAAGCAGGTCACGCTAAATTACTATGTATTGATTAAAAGGATTTTCTAGAATAGAACTCAACCATGAAGAAGGCTCTTCTACTGTGAAACCTAATTTATTGAAAGGTGTTGTTAATTATACATATTGGAAATCAGATGTGATAACCTTTTTGAGATTAGTAAATGAAGGGGTTTGGAGAATACTATTGACTGGATATTTTTTGCCTACTATTACTGTTGATGTACTAATTATTGAAAAGCTAATTGCTCAATGGTCTAAAAATAAAACCTATGCCTGCAACTGTAATAATAAAGTAATGAATACAATCTACAATAGAGTATCAATGTCTGAATTTTATAAGAGCCATACTTATAGGAATGCGAAAGAAGCATGGGACATCCTTTAAACAGTTCATGAGGGAACTGAAAAAGTAAAAGAAGTTAAGATACAAAGTTTATTTTTTGCTTTTGAGCTGTTGAGGATGAGTGATGATGAGAGGTTTGATTATTTTTATTTTAAATTAAACAATATTGTTAATTCAAGTCACAACCTAAGAGAGTTAATTGTTGAAGAGAAGATTGTTAAAAAGATCCTTAGGTCTCTCCCGACTAGTTACAATCCCAAGTTATTACAATTGTTGAAGCCCATGAACTGAAAACTTTGAGACTAGATGAGTTGGTTAGTAACTAGCAAACCGTTGAGATAGAGTTTATTAATTGTTAGTCAAAACCTTTTGGACTTGCATTAAAAGCTTCAAAACCGTATAAGTTTTCAAAATGTTTAAAGAAAGTGGGAGTTACATCTGATTCTGTTTCTGAAGAAGGGGATATGCAATTTGTCTTCTGAGTGTATGCAATATTTTAATAAGTTGATGAAAGGGACGAACATCAGATTGAAACTAGTGGCAACTGGAAAGACTAGTTCTTCAAAGGGAGTTAAGTGCTTTGAATGGCAAGGTTATAAGCATATAACTAATGATTGTGCTAATAAGAAGAAGAAGCCCGTAGTAAGCAACAATAAAGCCTTGAATATCACCTAGGATATAGATAATTCTACTAATGAGGAAGAATCCCCTTAACCTTAACCTGATTTGACTAAAAATGGGAAACAAAGGTTTAATGTTTTCATGGCTAGATTTTCTCCATCTGAAGTTGATTCTGATGATAATAATAATGATGGAGAAGTGTCTTCTAAAAATGTTGACTGGGAAGCTCAGTATAAATTTTTGTATGGTCAAAGTAAAAAACTGGGCAAGCACTTATGAAGCAAATTAAAGATTCAGATGTTGAAATTCTATTTCTTAAAAGGAATTTAGAAGAAGCACATGCATAAATCATTCTCACTAAAAGTTAAAAAGGTTCTCTACTTGAGAGTTTGACTTCTGAGAAATAAGAGAATGAGTTTTTGAAAGTAGAAGTATTGAAGAATCGTACTAAGATTGATGATCTGAATGTAAAGTTGAAGATGTCTTAGACAAAATTAGATGGTCCAATAGTTACTTTGAACCAGATATATGCTAGTTCAACTACACTTGACCATATATTGAGTGTTTAGAAGCTATATACTGACAAGACTAGTCTTGGTTATACTGATAGAAATTCAACATCAAAATCTTTGGATGAAACTGTTTTTGTTAAAAACACTTTAAATGCAACAATTGTACATCATACTACACTGAAGAAACACATTGATTGTGCGTTAAAGAGTGAATCTAATCCTAAATCTGTATGAGCACCCACATATCATCACCATGGAATAAAAGGACATATCCATCCCCATTGCAATAAGCTCAAAGATTCGCCAAAAGACACACAATGGAGAACTCATATTTTTACACCCACATAAAGTGCAATATGGGTTAAGAAGGAAGACTTGCAAACTATTTTGATTCATACTATGCTGAAATTCTCTAAATCACAAGTGTGGGTACCAAAGTCCAATAGCCTTTGATAAAGAAGATCAAGCCCCCAAACTTAGTGCTGATACGGTGATATAATTAAGGGAGAGTCACAATTGAAGGGGGGTTACTGTTAGATCCTGATTGATAAACATGTTGCATGTTGACACCATAAATTTGTCAATTATAGACAAAAAGGAGGAAAGTGAGGACACAAAAAGGAGGAAAGTGAGGTATTAAGTAAGAGTTTTGAAGACATAGGAGCTGAAGATGAATTTTCAATTGGTACATGTTTTGTTCTTCAATTGGTTGCAAAACTAATGGATGGTACATTTTTTTATTTTTTTTCAAATTTCAATTTATTCAATGTGCTCAATGTATTTTTTTATTTATTTATTTTTGGGTAGATTGAATGTATAGTTAGTTTTATCCATGAATTATCAAATGAGGAAATTGTAAGGATTTTTTTATTGGCTAAATTCATATATTGGACAAAACTTAAATTCATTGATCAGTATTTTATGATCTTTAAGTGTGGACTATGGATCGTGTTGTAAGAAGTGCTGAAATTAAAGATGAGCTGAAAACATTGCACGCTCTCAAGCGAGCCTAGACAGAGGCAACTACGCTTAAGCCCATGAAGACGGCGCTTAAGCCTGACGGACATATTGAAAATAACTAAATGCGCGAAGCACGCGCTCGAGTGGTCACTCACTTGTGCTCAAGCGCGCATGTGGCAAAAGCCTGCCGACTTATTTGGATTTGTTTCCTATTTGTGCTATACTTAGCTGTTTTGGTTAGATTTGATTTCTAACTCTACAGCACGAATTTTGGGCTATAAAAAGGATGTTCCTCTCAACTTTAAAGTACACACAACACATGCTTCTCCATAATTTGAGTAGAAAATTCATTGAAGATTACTTTTAGATCTTTCATGAGAGATTGAGCTGAAAGATTCAAGTTCTAAAATTAATACTTCTACTTCTTCGTAGGAGATTTGTGACTTTTACTTCCTTGTTAAAGGTTGTTCTCTCGCTGTGAAGATTCGTTCATAGTAAAGATCAAAGTACTAATAGCGGAGCACCAAGGGCTGCGTGTCGTAGTGATCTAGCAAGACAACTACAATGCTTTGTGTCAAAAGATTGACTGTATGTTTGTGAATATATGTTGTACTACGTAAGTTAGTAGTTGATTTTTTCCATTTTGGACTCATGGTTTTTTTCTGTTTGGGTTTCCATGTTAAATATTATATTGTCTTTTTTGTGTAGTTGATTGTTTTTATTTTTTCACTGTATAAAACTAATAATCGAACTACAATTTAGAATAAATCCTGGGTATATAAACTTTCATAAACTAATCTTAGGCTGCCAAAAATCTGGTCTTGCCATGTTAAGATTCTGGTCCTAAAAAAGTTGTATTCTACTTTAGCAACTTTTTTTAAAAAAATTATCCCTTAAAACGCAAGTAAAATAATTACGTTACTGCTTGAGGACATTTTGTTAGTTCACATTAGTTACCTCATGAAGCATTACTTTATGTTACTTTGTTGGCAAATAAAACAAACGTCTGTGGAGTGTCTCATTCATGCTTTCCATAAGTGGAAGGAGCATCACTCCACTACATATGGTGCAAATTGAGTCCACTCAAAATGAATGCACCGGCATGGTATACGGGATATCTTTAAATTTTATTCTTACAGGAGTCGGTTATGCAATAACATTATTTATTTGACTCATCATACATTTTAATCATATTTTTAATCAAATGGTCAATCTCGCAACAAAATTAACTTTTATCGGAGTAAAACTTAGAGATGTCTCAAAAATGAGAATAATTCCGGGCATACATGCACTTGGGCCAAGCCAGCCGACCTCTCTCTGTACGGAAAAAAAAATTTCTCATCAAGTTGGAGTTCCTTGATCACATGATTGAAAATAGGCGCCAAGCCAACCGACCTCTCTCTGTATGGGGATCAATTCTACAATAATCACACTGTGGATAGGACCGAATCAAATGTATCTATTTTGATGGCATGCATGGATTGTAGATTCACACTACACCAAACTTTGATGTAGTGTTTTGGAAAAATAATACCTTATGGGCCGTTGTTTTTCACGGACTTTAATGTATTGTCAGGGAGCCATAGCCGTGGATTCTAAACTTTTCAAGGGCACACATGAAAGATACATCCAACTCCTATCCTACCAACATATCACAGGACAAGTGAAATCATTCAACGTTGTGTTGCTCTACATCAAGTCGTTCCGTAATCCTTTACCTGACCAACTTGCACTGTATGTTTGACTGCCCATGCGTGCACCCGTGCGTTGCGATCTTGGACTAGGGCACCAATGGCTTTGAATTTCTTAGGCCTTTTATCATCACCTCACGTGTAGTATATAAATATACAAATGTACTCAATTTTCAAACAATGAAGGAAATATAAAATGCTATGTATGAGAATTTTGTCATCTTGAGATCTGTGATGGCAGCCCACCACAATTCTGATCGAATTGAGTTTCTCATTCAAGAGAACTATTATTAGTCTCCGACAACACTACAGCCAGAAAGTTAAATTAGCATTTAAAGAAACATTTTTCATGGAATCTGTGGCCAGCAAATACCTGGTTAAGACTCAGAGCCGGGTGGTTGTTGGGTGCACTGTTCATGTTAGCTCAGATTGCACTATAGCAATTCAAAATCAATCTAGTCAATGGTCAAGACTCATGGGAGAAATTTCACTAACCATTGCAGATTATCCTCTAATCAGTGGGATATTTGCAACGGGATTTGGTTAAAGTAGGCCTCATTCACTCTTTGTTTGGACTCAGCCGAGTCTATCTGTTTGGCCACGAGTTCTTGGCTGGGTCCATCCCTCGACCTGCATAGAGACCTAACTGACACAGCAGCCCGGCCTGCAATATCTACCGGTAAGCCCAAGAGCTGAGGTTGCGATTGGGACCTGGCCCATTTACACCTTAATCCTAATCCACCTATGGCTTATTGTCATGTGGCCCCACCAGCTTTACTCGTGCATTTCACAAAGACACATGGATCTTCATAAATCGAATAAAAGTAATTCAATTTATGGGCATTTGATTGATTAACCACGACTCACATTAGGCTTTGCTTTTTTTTTTTCCCATTCCTATGAGCTAATGAGCCATTACATGTAATTAGAGTTACAGGTAATCTATGATGTATGGATATTTCAAAATGACCAATGTATTTTGTAGTATCGGATCTGACAGTTCTTTTTTTTTTTTTTTTTTTAATCTATGTCTCTACCATCTCTATGACTTGTCATTACCGTATCAATGCCATATGACGTCATAGGGGGTAACGTGGTAACCAGAGTTCCAAGGTTATGGTTTTTAAGTTTTTTTTTTTTTTTTTCCATGTAACATAGTATCTGAAATACAGCTGACTAATCGATTTGTAATGGGAACATGGCTTCCAGTGCCGCATTATCAGAAAATCCAAGTCCCGGTTTGATTAAAGCTTGTCAAAACGGTGCTGAGCAATCCTTCTTTGATAGAAGAGGAAAGTCCCAAACAGGAACGTTTCAAAACGAAACATCCACGTCTAAGCCCCTCGTGAACGTTCTACGGAGAAAATATAAGCTCTCTTCCATTGGGTGACCATCAAACGAGGTCATTTTCACTTGATTGATGCGAAACTTGTGTGCGAAAGAGTTGAAAATGTGGTGCAGCAAATCCCAATTTTAACGGACAATCAAGTTTTTTTAAATGGTAATAATGATTGTTGCCACCAATCAGTCTTGTTCTTTTTTCGATTGTCACGAGTCAGTCTTATTATGAACAGTGGTTTGAACATTGAATCTAACCTTAAATTTCTAAGAACCGTTTGACATTCAATATCTGAATGTGCATACCTTTTTCCGTTTTCATTTTTTAGGGAAACAGTCCTATAGTCCTTGCTTGCATCCAGGTGAAATGATCATGGAATAAGGTTAAAAAAGACGGTGCACATGAGCTAGGAGAAAATTTTTCTTGCCTGCCTTTTGGTGCCCTAGTGGCGGTGATATCCAGGTAATCACCAACAGGATAGTGGTTGATTCACAATAAGCGGGCCATAGTACACCAAAATGAGATGCCTAATCAGCAAATGTGTTATTTAGGTGGTACCAGAAAATATGCCGAATGGACTCCATGACCCAAGAGTCCAAAATTTCATTAGAAATCATTCCCATTTCTAACCGGTCAAGACTCGGCGAGTCTCAAAATCAACTCAGTTTGGCAACTTTCAAGACTGTCATTTTTTTTAGCAATGCTTTTATACACTCTTCCACATTTCAATGGTTGGACCAATCAGATGTGCAGGTCCATAGTTGCTCGAACAGATTAATCAATAATAGCTCAGAAGGCATTTTCTACTAGCAGTTGCAGGAACAATAAGGTCATGTGACTCATGAGCCCTCTGTACAACATGCAGAACCACCCAATTTCATACAGATGGGGCCTTGTTAAAAAGAAATGGTCAAGATGGAGTCAGAATGTTCACAAAATGACAAGACAGGATGATCATAATTTTTGTGAATTGTGATATGCATTGTTATGCCATTCTCTATCACCTTAAGCTTTTAGAGTAAGTGGCCATCAACATGGTATCATAGCAAGAGGTCCAGTCTTTGGTTTCCTGGATTTGTTGTGCCTTGTATTATCCCATGGGTTGAGTAAGTGGTTGTCAACATGTAACTCAATAACAAAATCCCTAGGCTTCCACTCAGAGAAGGCTGCCCTAAACATCTCCAAAATATAGGAAGATCATAACTCAACCTCCAGTCATGACACGATGAATAAAAAAAACCTTTCCCTAAGGTTTCAAGTTTCAACCTATTCCAAGGATCAAATTCCTCAGGCTTCAGCATGCGGGCCATGTAGCCCACACAGGATGTTTACAAAAGAGCCTTGCAGGCTCATTGATTCAGTCAAGCGAAAACGAAATGTGACCCGACACTCATTTCTTTGTTTTAAATTCACTCTTATCCCTTTAACAAACCCTAACATCAGAACCTCCATTGCCAATGCTACTCCTGCATGAGCATGACATATACAAAATCCATCCATTCATCAGCCCATCTAGAAGACCTAAGATAAGGACGGCAGGGGGGGGGGGGGGGGGGGGGGGGGGGGGGCGTGGATGTTGGGTGCGGTGTGTTGGTTGCGTTTGGTTATTCACGCATATATTGGCCAATGATTTACACTTGGCACATGCAATTGTGCGTAAAACAAATACAAACAAGGATGTGAAAAGCTACATGATTTCAAAACAACCAAGTTCCATTCAAGAATCATCACTATTGTAATCAGGCAATGCATCTTATCTTAGAATTTTAAACCAAGTATACAGCTGTTTTCTAGAGCCTAAACAAGAGCAGGGGAGAGCACAACATAGCCGGTTCAGCTTTCTTCCATGGCCTAAAACATAGTTCACATAAATTCAACACTAAAAAGGGAAAAGTCATGGTGCATGTCGTGGATAGGAAAGTAAGGAGTACCATAATGTTTACCAGCAGTATCAGTCTTTTTATCAAGTTTGCTGCTTCTTGGAGAGAATTCTGGCGGCAGTTCTCTGAATTGTCTGGATGTTTCGATGAAGCAAAAAACAAGTAGATGTTTCCAACTGAAGGGAAGTGATTACACAAGGTTGACAGTGTGAAGTGACCAACAAATGTCATATCAAAAGTAATCAATATGTGGGGTCCTCCTGCCAATGATCCAGATCACTCAAGCTGTGGCCTTACAGTGTATATCTGTAGTAGGGTTGGCTCATCCCTAAAAAAAAATTAATTTATATGGCTGGATCGACCAAAGCCATGACTAATGTACCAACTAATAATGATTCACAGAAAATTACTTTTTTTTAGCACAATAGGGATTACATATTGGCTAAATAGACTGTCTCTTAGATGCATAAACTTCCACTATTTCCATGTTAAATTTTAGTCCAATCCAATTTACATTAACTGATTTATCCCACGCTTTTCACATGTCCAATCTAATGGTCAATATCATTCTGATTGATGTGATATTTGGGTCGTGTACTGATGCATGGATGGAAGATTGAGTGGCCATTTTGGATCCATGTTATGCAATCCCCAATTAAGAATTTTGGTCTCATAAAGAAATGTGATTAACTCTGTTCTGAAAGAAAGAAAGAAAAATCCAAACCAAATGATGGTTGTTGCAGTGAATCATTTGATTCAACCTTACTTAAAATGGTGTGGTCAACCTTAATGTAATCATTCCCCGCTGAAGTACACGTGCTGTCAGGAAAGAAACCAGAAACAGAACTGGAAAAATAAAGGATATCTTCTCTTCATAGGTCGGATGATTTAACATCAGCAGCAAATTGTTGTTTACAATAGCACGAACTAGTATTTCCTTGGCTTCATCTTGTTTCTTCTTGAGCATGTTGCATATCTACAAAGACTACATCAGTATTTGATATATAGCTACAACTATTAAGGACCATCAACAAAAATTTCAATTAATATTCATAATACACAATATGCATGTAAAACAAACAATCATTTAACAAGGTGTTGAAGTACAATGTGGAAAGATCTTTTTTTTTTCCTTTTTTTAATGTTTCAAAATCTATGGTAGCTAGGTACTTCACCATGGCAATACTAACATTTATATTTCTAAAATCAGTGTTTTTGACATATATATGGCATGTCCCTGTGATATACATGCTGTATGCAGGAATCATAGGTTAAGATCCACAGAGCATAAAATAAATAAACCTATTAGGTGATGTCAACAATGAAGAGTTACTAAAAGTCTAAAATTGTGCTTTGGTATGGATGGACAAAAATGAAAATTAATGGATTACTACGAACTGTATGTGTATGTAGTCCTCAATAATTGCTACCATGAGGGCAATATGTCTTCTCATTAGCCACGGGAACAGGACTCAGAAGCCCAACACTTTCTGCTTTATCCTTTGTTTTTTTTTTCTCTGGTGCAAGGTCATAATCCATTGTATTACCATTTGAGAGAACCATTAACTGTTTTCTCCAAGATCAGAGCAGAATAATCACCAAGAGGGAACCAAGCTTGGATTAGTTTTATTGTTCACGAATCAAGGGAAAGCCCAACTAAAAAAAAGAGGGTGTGATTGATATGCCCACTTGTCACCATCTAGAAGACCCTATATCGATGGAATGATGCTTTGCTGATGATGCCGATAAACAGTGGCTGCATGTGTCATGCATGTACATTAATCCAGACTTTCTGTTTTGCTAGTACTTATCCACCATTTCAACTTTCAACATAGTGAAAATATGAAGAGACTTGTACAGTTGAGGTTAGCATTGCGGATACAATACATCAAATAGAACATATTTCTTCACAGGCAGCTACTATATCTGGATCGATGTACAGTGTATGCATAACTGTCAAATTCCCTCTGTTTAAGAAACTAAAAGGAAACATAACAATGTTGCATAGATATCCCAGAGTTGAATAGTTTGGATTTTAGATTAGTTTTGTGTTCTAAAGTTGGATTTCATTAGGCAGAACCTGTAACCTGTAGGTATTATTGAGAAATAACTAGGGACTCACTATTGATTTTCTGGCAATTATGGACTAATTTGTCATAGAAATTTGGTGAGAAGGCTTCTTTTTGTAATTTCTGTAAATAGTGAATAATATAAATAAAGTGTTAGGGCTGGTCATCGGTTTGGTGCTCAATCCTCATGGTTCTTTCCAACATTGATCCTCTAAAATCCTAATCTTATGGATAAAAAATCCTAATCTTCTTCCGTAACTTTTTCTTTAATGTTTTAAGTTTTTACATAATTTTCTTGCAAACTAAATGCTTCAATTGGTATTACTCACAGTTTCAAGCTCCTTGGTACATGCTTCAGCCTTCTCTACATTTTCATCACTTTGTATCAATGTAGAACCCTCCAAATCAGTAATGCTTGCCTCTAGAGGAACATCTGGAGAAGAAGTAGAATGGTTGAAGGGATCACTTTTGTAACAGTCTTCTGTATTTTCAATGTCAAGAATCTAGCGAGGAGAAAAGGAAAAACTAAGTAACAAGAAAACTAAAATTAGCAGTTGACTATTATTTCTATGAATGGATAGATTTATATGCCCATTTTGAAAAACTACCATTTTTCCTTCAATCTTTTGGGAAGCTTCCTCGACATTCCTGCAGAATCCAACAGAGAACACATTCATTGTAACTAAGAATAAATAAATCAGATCAATTAACTCAACAGCCATGACAAAGCAACCTGCTTTTGGGGTGAGACTCTATTCCACGTTTTAGTGGATTCAAGTTCACTGGACCAAGGCATGACCGCTGCAACACATCATGTCAACTTAGCTAAGAGAATAGCTAACTAGAAATACGTATGAACAAAAACCTAAAATAAACAAGGGATTAATCAAGCAATTCGTAATATAGAAGAGAGTTTCAATAAGAATATGAACATGCTGAGTTTTCCACTTTTCTATAAATTAAGAATAAGATTTAACAATGCTAGAAATAACAACAACATGAAGATCAGTCTCCTTAATCTAAAATAGGAATAAATAATCTTGATTCCATTGCCAGGCATGGAATGGTGTAAATATACTGCAAAATAATGCCATTTGATGGCCTATTGACTTACACATCCAACGAGCACAAGATTGCACAATTTCAACAAGAACAGCAAGTTATGATGAATTTATGAACTAGGTACTGTTGTGCTGGATAGCTGTGAATATCAAATAGTTTAGAAATATTTTATGTATATATTTTGGTTATTTATGACTCTAGTTGGAATCATATCCTTCCTTGCTTGCCTTGGGAGTTTTACCCTCATTATAAAGTCATTTTAAGTCCTGTCAAATGTTTGAAGATAGAATTTTAGCACTATTAGGAGTTTTTAGTTAGGTAAGAATGGTCAAATGAAGATTTTTATGCATGTAGTTCCCTATATATGGGAAGTTTTAACAATGATGGTGATTGGTGTTACTATAGAATTCCACATTTGGATTTTTTTTGTTCATTTTCTTTTTGCTTTTTGGCAAACGTTGTACATTTTGGGTGCAATAGGCAAAATGATAGCCATTTTTGTAGCCGGTTGTCGTTTGATGTGTAAAAGTGGGTCTTAAATTATTTTTTTAAGATGATCAGGTGCATGGTTGGGTTCAATTTAATGCAGATGTAAACCAATCTCGCTTCTTTCTGCTCATCTTGCTATTCCATGTTTTTCACTTTCTCAGACACATGCATCACCTGATCCGGTAATTATGTTTCCCATAATTTTTTACTCTTTTTTCCCCATCTTTGGTCACATCATTTAGAAAATCTTTTCATATAATTGTTTCCTTAATAAAAGTTGCACATGAAAACGAATAGAAATATTTTCTTAGGACAAGATTGCATTCTCACAATTTAATACAAAACAAATGAGCCATAATTTTTTCGTGGAGGGAACATAAAGATCACAGAATTAGGTAGTGACTGATAAAATAAATGGCCAACATGTGTGTGTAGAGAGAGAGAGAGAGAGAGAGAGAGAGAGAGAGAGAGAGAGAGAGAGATGATTTTTGCTTCAAAAACAAGCATAACAAAGCACATTTCTCTGTGTTATCAGAAGAGGCTACCTTGGATGTTGTATTTGGAAGCACTCCAGTGTCCTTTTCTGCCTGCTTTATTGATTTGATTTCTTTTTGAAGTGTGATATTTGATGACTCACTTTTTGATGCCATTGCACTACATTAAATATATCATACAACATTTTTTACAAACTAAGCAGAGAGAACGGTAAAAATACAATGGGGTCCAAACCTTGTGATTTTCAAGCCAGAAAAATCAAACAACTTCATATCAGATCTTAAGGGAGTAGTTTTGTGCTTCTCCACAGAAATAATCTTGGCGCTTCTTATGGGATCCATCCTTGGAACTGAAAGTTTAGAAATGCTACTCCTAGGAATTCCGGATACAATAACTTGTTTAGGTAAAATAGCAGGGTGAAGTTGGAAACTGCAAGAAACTTTTATCAAATCCAATCAAATCTTAAAAAATCCGATGTATCAATTGGATATATATAATCCAATCAAGTCTTAAAAAATACTATGTATCAATTGGAAAGAGGATGGATACAAACTAATATTCCTCATTCAAATACAACTTAATAGAATTCTAATGATCATAAAACTACTACAACATTTAATCAGAATAGATATTTGCTCCCAAACATGAACCCTCAAGAATGTCTACAAGTTGGATTTTTATTAAAAAGTACTTACACTAATGGGCCATTTGTTTGCATGGAACTGAATTCCTAGGAATTCATGGTCCAATGAGCTCCAACAAAGGAACATTAAAGAAGCAAGGGTAAAGAATAAACAGGAGAGATGTATGTGGGACCCTGAATTTCATCGGATTGGATTAACTAGAGTGATGGCTGGGCATTCATTTCGTATCTCCCCTTGACTCATCTCCATTAAGTAGGGAGATTATTTAATGGTCATTTTGGGATTTTCATTTCTGTTTCTTCAAATTTAGCCACTTCTAGGAATACATTTCCTACATGCTACAACTTCTAAGAATTCAAGAGAAGATGAACATAAACAATTGAACAATGTTATAATGAAGACTGCTCCAGTAGTACTAAGAAGAGTGGTCACAGATTCCTGTTGGCTCTTTAGTGAGAGGCCCACACAATTCATTAGGAGGCCATATCACTTTTGGCCTCTTTAAGTGAGAGAACCACACAATTCATTAAGATTTCATATCACTTTGGGCCAATGGTAGTCCAAGGTTATTGCCCATTTTTGTGCAATGAAGAGAAAATTATCACAAATAACAATCCAGGCAAGATTTTTTTTTCTTCCAATTATGAGATAAACATTATTCTGACATTATTAGCCAATCCAGCATGATTGTCAACTTTGATGTCATGATACGTGTACAATATGGGTAATGGAAATGAAAGTGTGGGCACAACAAGGCAGCTTCAAGAAAAATGACACTGATTTGAGTAAGGGTGTTCTTCCAACAAAAGGGAAACTGTGAGTATAGTCTTTTTTTTTTCATTTTTTTGGAACAGTAATGATTAAATATATTAAAGGAAGAAGGGAGATTACAAATGGCCCCCTCTTAAAAGGGAAAGAGTGACACAATTACACAAAGGTAAAAGAGCATCATACCAAAAACAAAATCACACAGTGAAAGCAACCAAATCAAAGGACCTATCCACCCCTTGCTTAGGTAATGTGTCTGCAAACATTCCCACATGCTAAAAGACCACTTGAATCAAAGACGATGAAGCTCTAATCTCATTCACGTAAAATTGAAACTTCCAAAGAAGCATAGTTGAAGACGACACCCATGAGATAGAATTAAGGGATCACATTCTACCACTACACTTGACTGGAAAGAGAGAAGATTCAGATAGCTACCAACATAGCTAGAACGTCCTCCTCGTTAGACTCCATAGTCCATACAACCCACATGCTTCGAGGGCAATGCCAACACAATATCTTCACTATTGCGAAGCACTCCACACGGCCCAAGCTTTCCCCTAGCCACCCCATCTACATTGAACTTAAGCACACCACAACAAGGGGAGCCCAAAAAGTCACCTTTTTCGCCTTCTTCACTCAATATAATAATGAAGCCTCCCAATTATGCAACACACCATCTACTTCTAAACTATCAAAATAGCTCTTGAAAGTGGCCCATTTTGACCAAAGAGACAACTCCACCATTTACAATGAAGACATTCTAAACACTATCATTTCTCTCTTTCCACACCAACCATAAGATAGTAAAATGAATGACTCTCCAGAGAACAAACCCACACCCAAAAAAACTAGAACCCTTCCATGCTTTAATCATCCCCATTAGAGACCCTAGGCCACACAAAAAAACTACCACATCGGACAAGAAGCCTACACCACGAAGAATGAGCAAACTCACAATGTACAAACAAATGATTCACTGTCTTTCTTCCTTTCCAACATGTCGTATATAAGTCTAAAATAGCTTCAAAATCGAAGCCTCTCCTCCTTAGATTATTGATAGTAGAGACTTTCCCGAGACTGTGAGCCATGCAACAGCCTCCACCCTAGGCGGAGCCAAACCCTACCAAAATAGTGGAAACAAACACTGGCTTCTAGCAAGCCTTCCAAGACCTTGTAAAAAAAAAAAACACCCGAAGGACTAGGCTTCTAGATATAAGGATCCGCTAGAACCCCGCAAATGAAAACAATTGAAAGAATACTGACCGAAGAACCAAACTCAAACTCCTTAGGCAAATGCAAGGCTCTCCTAAAAGACACATTCCAACCCAACAACCCCCTCCCACAACACACCCACCGACAACAATCTTTCACTAAAGCCCACTTATTGACCACCACCCTGAACAACCTAGGGAAAATGAAACACAAAGGATCCGCTCCCACCTAATCATCAACCTATAAATGAAGTCAAACCCCTTAAAAAACCATAAACTTGACACATGATAACTAAGAACTTTGATGGGGTCCCAACCGCATTCATCCTCACCATATTTTGCAACAATAATTCTCCTCCATAAAGCTTCCCTTGCCTCTCTAAATCCCCTTTACCATTTAGCAAAAAGAGCCCAATATTTAAATTCCAAGTTTCCCAACACCAAGCCCCCCACTATCTTAGGCTTAATAACCTCTTCCCATCTAACTAGATGCAATTGTCCTTTGTTAGTCCTCCCTCCCCACAAAAAGTCCCTCCTTAAGCAATCTAATTTCTCCATAACAACAACCAGCATCCTCAATAAGTACATATAGTAAACCGGCAAATTGGACAAGGAAGCCTTTATCAAGGTAAACTAAAGAAAGATAGTTTGTCTTCCACATGGATAACTTCCTTTTGAAGTTCTCCACCACAAATTCCACACCTATTTAGCACTCGCTTTACCCCCAATCAGCAAACCCAAGTACAGCATCTACAAATTACCAAACTCATCAAGAATCTTTGAAGCTAGCAATTAAACTTCGTCATCTAAAGTTCCAACCCCCACTAAATTGTGAGTATAGTGCCTAACTACATAGACTATAGCCAATTAAAAGAAAATAATAAATGTCTTGAAAATCATAGGTTAAATATACATCAAAAACTCTCATATCTTGTACCCCTATTCATATCATATCTTTTGCACATAGGTATTCCAGGAATGTCCAAGAATCCAATTTCAAGAGAGAGTGAAAGGTCAATTGAAGTACATGAATGCATGCAAAGAATGTGTCCTTCCACAGCTGTTAAAATTTCATATCATTTCAGTTGAAATGGCTGGAACAAGTTATTTTGGATTGGAGTTCTAAAGCGGAACACAACATTTTTTTAAGGAAAACTTTAGCCTCTTTTGGCTGAAAGTGCCTGAAACACGGCTAGATCACACTCATCCTGCAAAATATGTATTATTTTGAAATCTTTTTATTTCTCAAACCTAAAATCAAGCTTGTGAACTTTTAGGTCCCTTCATCCCTACCAATAAAATGGAAGAGCTTAATATAAGTGTTTTTCTGAAGAGTCTCAATTCCAGTACACCTATGGAGCATGATACCTCTAAAAGATTGGTTCCACCAGGACAAGAAACTTTGGGCCTGTTTGTTTACTAGAGAGGATAAAATAAAGGGTTGCATTAAGAATAAAATAAAGAGAAAGGGGTGGAGAGTAAAAATAAGTAAAAGGCAAATTTTTACTCTTACCGCTTTATAATGGTTGGGATGAGTAAATGAAGTTGAGAAAAGTGAGGAAGAGTGACTTCTTTATGTCACATCAAACATTACTCTACCCTTCCTTCCCTTTCCAAACACCCACTAAGTAAGGCTTGATGTCACATCAGTGATTACTCTTCTTTATTTCTTCCATCGAAACACCAATCCATAAAACTTTGTCAAAACAGCCTCATTTTCCTCCTCTTCTACTCTATCTCAAGCTAAACAAGCAGGCTTATTGTAAATTAGTTCTACATATCTTCTCTTTAAACCTCCTTAAAGGGATATTAATGCAGTTGTACCTTGAGGACATTAATATATAAATGCGGCACTTCCTCAAAGATGGTAAGGCAGTTTTTATGCCAATTCTAAGATTGTCATGGTATCAGAGTAACTCAGTCATTTAGTGTTTGCAGATCTGGGTTCAGATCCTCAGTAGTGTTCTCAGATCTGACATGACCAAAATCTGTGAACCTTTGTGTTCTCAGATTAGTAAGGAACCTCACTTTATGAATCTGCAAACCTCTGTATTGACTTGTAGTCTCTCTAAATAAAATGAGAAATTTATTGTGTACTAGAAAGTATTTTAAAGGAATTCAGCATTTTGCTTTTCATGCTCCAAAACCCTAATATATTTTAGTGGGCACCATACCAAATCTGGTAATGCAATGCATCAAAGAACAACGGAACTTAACATCTCTGTAGCCAATCATTCTAGAGAATATAGATAACCCAGATTTTTTCTTGCTGCATAAATATAAGTGTAAAATTACACCATATTTATTGGTGTGAATATGAACTGAAATCCCATACCTTGATGAGTTGAGTTCATTATTCTTTTCACTTCCCTGTGTAACAAGGGCTTTTGTTAAACAGCTACTCTTTGGTTCCGAGCTACCAACCTTATCCTTCCCAGCTTGCTTTTCACATTCTCCAAATTTGGGACTGTAAACACAGGAGTCGGGACAGATACGACACGACACATGAATACTAACATTGATGGATTACAGGAAAAGGCTATTCATTAGATATGAACCTTTTTGTTTTGGTAAGATCTAAATGCATCCCTTCCAAATTTTTATTGAAAAGGGAGACTTTCCTAGGTGCTGATCCTGAATGCAGTCGGGATTCATAATCATCTGATTCGCTGGAATATTTTGAGTAGATGTCACCGGCTGCTTTTCTTTTCAATGGCATGGCCTCATCAACAGTGGATTCTCTGAACCAAGCAAACAATGCACCATAATTTAACATATCTGAAGTAATCTTGGATCTAATAAAACCAAGCAAAATGCATATCCGAGCACATTTTTATATCTGACATTCCCTCCCTAATTTGACTCAGATTCCACTATTACACTCGCAACCGCTGAAGCATTAGAGAACATGCATTTCCCTCGTCATTGTTATATTAATCTGTTTGCATTAAAATATTCCATTCATAGAATGTTTGTCTTGGGATGAAGAATCACAGGCTCCATATTTGTATATTAATCCACTTAGCAGCTTAATCTTAATGAAAGCAAATCATTTGATGAGGACTAAGACTAACATATTTCAGATCAGCACATCAGAAAAGATAAACTATTACACAATTATTGTAATAAATCATTCAAAAGAGACTAGCAATAACCCCCCATCATTTCTTTTTTTTTTTTTTTTTCCATTAACAACCAGTTGGTGAGGCACCTCCATTTCACAAACACAACCAGGGACCAATTCATGGCTGTAGCATTGATGGTGAGGGACTTTGGTGTGTGAGTACATACCAAAAAAAATCTACGTAAATTAAACCACAATAATTGAGTAAATATGGAACAGTATGACATACCTATATGTGCCAAGTTCTTTATCATTCTTTATGCTTCCTGGTATAGGAGGGACTGTTGTAAAAGCTCTAGCATTCAGTTCTGAAAAACCAACCTTATGATTCCCCGCATGTTTTTCACTTCCAAATTTTGGGCTGTAAAATAGGATGGATGTGACATGTATTCACAATAATAATGATTACAGAACTAATGAAACTGATGTAAACCTTTTTGTATTAGCACGACCTAAATGAATCCCTTTCAAATTTTTGCTGCAAAGGGAAACTTTCCTCAGAGCTGATGCTGAAATCAATTGAGCTTGAGCATCCTCTGATTTTCTGAAATACTTTGAGCGGAAAACACCAGTTGTTTTGTCTTTTAATGGCTTTGGCTTATCAACTGTTGATTCCCTGTATCAAGCAAAAGAAGGTAATATTGAATCTTGACATTATCAAAGTAATAACAAACCCTATAAAATCATGCCTAGCTCATATATACTAAAACAATTTTGCCCTAATCATATTCAAGTTGAGAACATTCCTACAACTTGTTCGAGCCAAAATCCATTATTGCTATTTTATTGTGAGCAGCAAAAGCAAACATATGTTTCTTGATCAATTTACATTGTATGTGATGTGTGCACTGAAACATTCCAATTCAAAACATGCTTGTTTTCGTGGGAAGAAACACAGGTCTCATACTGTCATTTTAATACACATCTGTAGCTCATATGTAACAAAACCAAAATCGGTTCACTCATTTGATATACTAAATCCAATTGATATTCAAAATATAACACTATCTAATTAGAAAATCACATTCCATGACATTTTCTTACCTATGCAAATGTTGTAGAGCCTTAGAAACTGAATATGGGTTTTTTATAGCAACAGTCACATTTTGCGAATTCTGTGAGACACTTGTCATAGCAGAATCACTAAAACCTTTATTTCTTTGAGCTGAATCACTACCGACTGCACATTCCTTTGCAACATGACTGTGGCCTGCCGAAATCTCTTGTAACTCAGTGTCAGTCTCTTTTGGCTCGGTTATACACGTTGTTGGTGAGCACTGCAAGTTACATGAACTTGTGGCACTTGAATCCTTGGAGTGCAAAGTATCAACTGATTTCACAATAGTTTCTGGTTCCCTACTTGGACTACTATATACTTCTTGAGAAGAGGAACTATGCCTTGTTTGCAGTTCTGGCCTTGTCCCTAATTCTGAATCATCACTAGAAACAGGCTGGAAAGTTTTATCTTGGATAATATGTAGAACACCAGGTTTGGTGGACCTAGGGGTTTCAGACTGCTCTGTATGCATACCGGTTTTATGGCATTCTATTCTGCTTTCCTGCCCAAAGGTAGTGATTTGTTTATCTGGAGAAGTTGCATCACGCAAAAAATCTTGATTTTCAAGATTTTTAGAAATGGATGGAGTACCACCAGTTACAGTATCAACGTCTTTTAAATGAACAAACTTTGAAGCGGTAGCATCATCTGATGGCAGTAACTTCTCAGTGTCAGTTTTTCCAAATGTACCAACACTTGTGGCCAAGTTGCTCAAGGAATCTTGATTCCTCCCAGGTTTGACAGAAGAATTAAGTCCTCTATCACCTGTCCTTGTATCCAAGTTCTTTTCCGCATCTAGTAAGCTTGAATCAAGATCAAAGCCATCCAGCCTGAAGACAGCAAAAACTAGTGAAACTTAAAAACATGATAAATTACTTATTAAATTTACTCAAAAGCCTTCGTTACTGTTAAAGAACTTCCAAATAGCTTAAAACACTTCAGGCTAATTAAGAAATTCTAAATGCCATACCATTCCAAAAAAAAAAAAAAATCATTAAAAATAAATCTAAATGCCATAAATAACGACACACGTACGCATTGAAATCAAAATTGAAGGTAAACTGATCTGGGTTCCGCTCCTGTCTTCCCATGACAGATTCTTTTCCAGATTTATCCTTCTGCTTCTCAGCCTTTCTGGGTGGACTAGAGAAATCAAGGTCAGACATGTCTATTTTGAATGATGATATCTTGTCAAAGCCTCCATCAAGTGCAAAATCCATATCCCTGGGGAAAATAAATTCATTGTCAGTATCATTTACCCAGCAGTAGTACATATGATGGATGATGTACTACCAAAATCCACTCTCTGATTCCTAGGGTGGCCATGTATCCATTTAGCAGATCACATCATAGTTGTATACACAGAAATTGAATGAAACAGTTATACATGATAAGAGATGTGAATAGATAAGTTGTCAACAGAGCACTAGAAAGCATCTGACAACTGAAGAAATTAACAGAAAAGTGGGCCACCAGAGGTCAGAATTTCTTTAAGCTGATGAAATATAAATTTAAATGAAAATTAACCTTTATGATACACAGGTAACGTATCTGATGTTTAAAGGCAACGTATCTGATGTTTAAAGGCTAACTGTTAACAAGTCACCTATCCCAATAAACATTGATACAAAAAAATGATTTAGTACTTACAGTTTGTCAAAGTTAAATGGTTTTTTCCTAACACTCGGAACTGTTTCACCATCAAAATCCAAAGTATCATCCTCTGCTGTTGTCGACTTCCAAGAGGTAAGAAATTCATTTCCGATTTCTTTTTCTGTTTAATGAAGAAGGTATAGCATAGAAATAATTTTAATGCAACATTCGTGACATACAGGTTATAATTCCAGTAAACAAGAAATATACATATACTATATCACATCCAGTATTTTTCCCTGATTTGTGCATTCTAAACATTAAGCCCAACATTGGCCAACTTCCTTGGCAATGGTTATTACTTATTACTGTTGAAAAAAATGAAAACTTCTCTTTGAAGTACCAACCTATTCACTTTAAACTATGTTGACCATAGTCAATAGAAAAAATGTAAATAGTCAGTTTGACATTTATGGACGTTGAATTAAAAAGAACTAGAAATCATACCAAGCAGTGAAGTCTTCTCTTTTGAATGAGCGGCTGAAGAAGTTCCCTTTCGTGGTTCTGCCATCTACTGTGTCAGAGGGTTTGGTCTTAAAACTTTTAGCGTCTTTGCCGCCAAAGAAAGGGAGAATTTCATCTGACAGTGGAGATCATTTTGAAATGAAAGCTTCTTTTAGTTACAATGCTATGGGGAAATAAATTAATTCAAAACATAAGAATAGATAGAAAAAGAAAAGGAAATGCATAATGGTATAATGTAGGCAGTTTCATCAGGTTTAAAGGAGTTTGCAGCTCTTCCCTCACCAAAAGTGATTAGACTCTCAAAAGCATTATACTAGATGAACACTTTCGAATTAAATGCAGACAAGATTTTCTCTATTGAGAACTTTGATAAAAACATGTGAGGAAGAAAAACAAAGGAAAACCAATTACTTGCTCATCCAATCACAAGTAGAGGTTGTTAGCTACGTAATCTCACAGACAATAAATAGACATAACTGATAATCCACCAAACAAGCATAGAAATTTGGTCAGATCCCTTGAATAACACAATTTAAGGTTGTGAAACCAAGCAATCCATAAACAAAATAGCGAAAATTTTCAGCATTTGCTCTCTGACTAGCTACCCGTCAATTACCGAGCATATATGTGAGAAATGTAACTTAAAATAACAGCACTCAGAGTTCGTATCATCCATAGCAAGTTATTATAAGCGGTTTGTCCATAAACACATGAAAAACACAGGATACTATCTCAGATCTAGGTCGCCTATAGCTGAGAGTGATTACAAGGCTAAGAACACACAAGCATCTGTCTGATTTACCAAAAAAGAGAAGATGCAAGAGCAGATCGAGACGATTCGATAAGATTTCAAATCCAAACAATGAAATCAACAATCTGCAAGCTGTAGTAAACGATTCTATTACATTTCATAGATCAAATCTGACGATTAGCAAATCTACACAATTTCGTCAAATGCAAGAGGCAGATCTAATCGATCGGGAGCCAAATTCCATGAGAAACAGCTGAAACGCGCGATCTTGATCTGAAACTCCACACAAGTACAGAAGAGGTCGAGATCAAGATCTTTTGAAGTCCAAGACAGAGATAGAAGGGGGGATTTATCATCTGTAAGAGAGAGAAAGAGATGGATCTTGATCTGATCGCCATAAATAACTACAGAAGAGATCGAATCAAGATCATTTGAATATCAGAACAAAAAGAAGAAGAGAGGATTTACTTACCGTCCGCAAGAGAGAGAGAGAGAGAGAGAGAGAGAGAGAGAGAGAGAGAGAGAGAGAGAAACAGGAGTTGCAGCTACGATCAGAGGCTACTGTGCTGGCTCTTGTTCTCGTTTTGGTTTTCTGTACAAGGATCGCAAACAACACCTCTATTTATAGTTGAAGTGGCGGGAAAAAAGTCGTTTGGAGTTCGAAATTGGCTATCGGGACAGCTGGCATGGCATTCTCCTCCAACGTTTTTTTAGTGTACACGCAGTCGCAGCTCGTTAAACAATCCCCTGCTACATACAAGAGAATGGAGCTTCAAAATAAATAAACAACAAAAAATTTTAAAGTCGACACGTCATTTTAAAAAATTAAAGATTTTTCAAAATATTCCCACCTGCTTATCTCCTCGCACACCTTCCCTCTTCTTCCTTCCTCTCTCCTCTCTTTCCCCACCTCTCCCTTCGACCAATGACAAACTCCGGCCGTGAAGAGGGATTCTCCCTCTCCCTCTCCCTCTCCCTCTAACGAATTTTCTCGCCTCCGTTCGGAATTTTGGCTTTTGAATTTTTCAACCTCCGTGAATGCACCCAGCCCCTGTTGGAACAAATGGCATTTTTATAATTATAAGCATCACAATTCTATTAACTTTTGTAGGACATAACTTTGTTGTTTAGCTCCAATTGATACAATCTTGAAATTTACAAAAAAAAAAAAAAAAAAAAAGAAATGTTCGATGGTATATATATTGCCCTTGATCTAACATACTTTTTGAGATATGATCATTTTTTTCAAATAACTTCATTCAAATGACTCAGTGAAGCATGGAATATTCCAATCTAAAAAATAAAAATTACAACTTAATTGGACTCCAAGTTTTGTCCAACCTATAATATTGACAATACTGAAATATCCTAACATGGTTCTTGTTTATAGCTCAGCCCTTTGGTTTTCCTATTTTTCTCTTACTTTAGTTGTGAAATGGGTTTAATGAATAGAGAAGTGATGAATTGAGGAGGTTTGGAGATGATCTCCGTGGTATAGTGAAGTACAGGAAATGAGAAAGGGGTGTTTATTGCAGGTGAAGTGATGGGGTGTGAAATGAGAACAACATACCTAAGCTAGATTTCTGAAACAGTAATCCGTTAGGTCCTCTCGAGTGAGCAGAGCTCCGCTCGAGTGGACACAGGTTTTGTCTAATGACACTTGAGTAGACAGGGGCCCGTTCAAGCAGATGACCCTTCTGCCTAGGGTCCCTTTCCTGACCTTAAAGTCTTGTTCTAACCATTTCAAATCGATTAGCCTTCCCATTATTAATCTTTGGACTGATTATGGTGTGATCTAAGAACAATAGGACCATTAGGTGATGGCAGACCTTGTAAGGCCTTATAAATGGATCTTTTACTCAAATAAATACAGCCCAATGGATTTTCCTCATACATGGAAGGGTAATTGAGCTAACCTTTCCCATGTGAACTATCCAATCATGCTAGGACCAACCCATGGGTATTGGTTTAAGGTATTCAATGTCTTTCCCTCGTACACAAAGTAACACCAAGGTGATGGTAGTACAAGTACATTGAATACTCTTAAGGCAACATCATAATGGGCTATTAGAGATGACAGATACTTTAGCCTAGGAATGGCTAGTAATTAACCTTAAATCCTATTAATTGTTATTGCATACATATTACAGTATTCCTTTGCTGTCAATCTATTTAATACTGCTTATTCAAACGTATGCATTTTTGAACCTTATCCATTGTTCATTATCCATTCTTTTTATATATCTTCCATTTGCTACTGTTAAATATGTTTCATCTGTTACTAGTTATATCCTTACTTCCCATTGATAATTGAATTGAGATGGATCATCAATAATTGGATTACAGATTGGATTGGATTGAATTGAATAAAATTGCATCACTGACTAGTAGATTGATAATTGATTCGAACAAGGGTTGGCACTATTGTTGGATGTGAATCTCAACCGCTCAGAGGGAGCATTCATCTATATATATATATATATGCTGTTTATTTTTATACATTGAAAATAAAGATTCCGACTATCCTCATAATCAATGGATCATGATCGCCAGTTACGGTAATGGCTGTAACACCATCATTTGGCTGAAACCAAAGAGAATAAGGGTGAAAATGTGGGTGGGTTATTCTCTTATTTGATGGACTGCCACCACATATGACGATTCTTTTGTCACTTGATAAAGGTTCTCCAAATAAGAATTTAATGAAAAGTCATTGTAAAAGGTTCGAGTTTTAGGGTTAATCTTGACTGCCAATAAGGTAAAGTCAAGTGAAAATAACTAGCTAGGATAGCTAATTAAAATAAGCAAAGGGGGGATGTGCCAAACATTTTAGCAAAGGATTAGCCCCTCTCCGGGGAACCCCTTTCAAATCCGTTGGCAAAATAGGTTTTAAAGGCCAATTATTCAAATCAAAACAATGACGCAAATGAAATTTCAACGTGTGATTTCAGTGTTTGTGTGTGATAAAGAAGAAATTATAAGAAAAGGATGGTTGATGGACTGATTGATTGATTGAGGTTGGTCGATGGGTGATTGATTAATTGAAAAGGTGGCCGATGGGTCAAGTGCTTGATTAATTGAAAAGGTATATGAAATTACTCATTTCGTCTTATTGTTCTTGTTGGTTCAATATTAGAAATCAATATTTATTCCCTTTATCTTTAAGCGCAGTAAAACAATTTTGCACCGGAGGTGGAGGAAGAAGAAAAAGAAAATATTTCTGGGATGAATTTTATTGATTTTATAGTTTTTTATTTTTAATAATGGGGCTAGAAGGGCTTAACTAGTTATAGTTCTTTTTTTTTATAGTTCTTTATTTTTAAAAATAAATAAATAAAATTTTTGTGGGTATATTCACTACAAATCCTCACAAGGCATAATTCTTCTACTAGGAAAAACCTAGGAGTTTGAAAGCTTGCTGCATACGCTAAATGCAGTTGAAAGTGGCGTTGCATTCATAGTTTCATTGGATGGTTAGATTTGGTCATGGTGGATTCCTAAATTTTCTTCCAATTTTTGATAAGGACTAGCAAAATGCTGGTTTAAGGGGTGTGACAAGTCTCTGAAAATACATATTTTAATATAAATTTTAGATCATTTTAAAGACTTATGGTTTCAAAGGAACCTTATTTGGTGTGATGTAATAGTTTCATGCATTTTAAACTCATTGAAGTATTTTCTTGCATAATTCACTAAAAAATCACCATTTTTTCATAAAATCATAAACCTGCCCTTTTTTTAGTACTATTTTTGGAAAGTTTTCCAAATATGTTTTTCTCATGAAATGAAACGATAACTTATCATCATTAAATAATTCAAATAAAATCATATCCAAATGTGTGTAGTTATGTTTTCATTTCATGAAAAGAGGGCCCACATTTATATATTGTTGACTTGTGGTCAAAATTACTATTTACATGATATTTTACTTTATGCTTGTAGGTCATTGGAGAAGAGGGTCTGCCTTCTTTGCATATTTTGGATAATCTCAAGAAGATCACGAAGATTTGAAGAAAAATGCAAGAAGAACGCATGGAAGGAAAGTGCACATGGAAGATTTTTGTGTGAGAGCTAAGATTTTTCAAATTGGAAGGTGTAAGCACATGGGCTGGACGACCATTCATTTATGGATTCAAGTTTGAATTTCTTTGCCAACAATTAAAGATTCCTCCTTCTCCAAATACCTCTCAATAGTTTAAGGTAAAGAAGTGGAAGAATGCTCAAATTGGGAAGTTGGCACACCTGAGAGGTACGTCTAGCAACACAAGGGAATTAAAGCTGTTTGCTACCAAGAAATCATGATAATTATCTCCTAAAAATCTCCATAAAGTTATTATAAGGAAGGGAGATAAATTAGCATTGGGAAGAGAACAACTTGGAATGTTCAAGCGACATAAAGACGTCCAAATCTAGCCCCTTTTTGTTGGTTGCAAGGCCAGCCATGATATGAGGGCCCCACATGAGCACAAATCAAAATTCAAGGCACATCATGTACATTGAGTTCCGAATCTTAAGTGGGCCCAACTCAAGTTGTTTTTACTCAAATTCTATATGGAAGGTGGGTGTAGAGAGTGGATTTCAAGAAAGACTCTCACACAATCCCTACATCTATGCTAACTTGGAGACCAAGCCAAGAGACTTACCAAATGAAGGAAAATTGCAAGCAACAAAGAAAGGGGCATGAAAGGAAAGAAGGGTAAGAAAAAATATATATATATATATATATATATATAAATACCCCCTATGGGGGACATCCAAATCATGGAAGAAACTCCCCTCTAGAGTAACTACTTCATTCCATCATTCTCCTTATCTCTTTCTCTCCATAGAGTTCCTCAAGGAGGCTTAGCCCTAAAGCCACACTACACCTTTGAGACTTCCGCTAGAAAAGGTTTTCTTTTTCATCCTAGTATGTAATTTTCATTGATTTTATTTTTCCATCTTATGTAAAGATTATACATGTTAGTAAAAAGTTATTTTTCTCATGATTCTTCTTCTTGTGGTTTGTTGGTGCGTTATTTATGTTTCTTGCTTTGGTGCTTGGATTGACAACCCAAGTTCCTGAAAATATATTTGAAGTAAATATCAAGTAGGCTAAGAAAGAATTTTTGAAAAAATAACATCACTACACATACTACTTGAACCCCATTTAATTCTGTACAACTACATTTATCTTTCTGCACTACTACATTTAAATTCTGGTCACTACATTTATTTCTCTGCATTTTTTTCTATAATTTCTACACTCTTTTAAAATTATGTATTGCATGGTTTTGTTTAGGGATGTTTACTGCTGAAAGTTGCATTAGGTTCATCCATGTTTTACAGTTTTAAATTCATGTTCGGGGGTATTGAACAGGTTGGATTCACAAATTAGATTTGAAACTACATTATGTTAGTGCTTTTGAGTTGAAAACAGTTTATAACCGTGATATAATTTAAATCTCTTTTGGCTGGAATTTTTGTTCAGAATGATGCGCGATTTTTGTCTTTTGTATATTTGATGTTCAAGTCAGTTCATAAATCTGAAAATCAAATCTGACAATTGGTTGAAACCAAGTTGGAATTGGCACTAAAATCAAGATTAAGTAAGGGTGTATCAAGGCCGAACTTCACGTTGAACTTGACACATGTTTCAACTGTTATATGTTCCATGTTTGAGCCTGAGAATCAGATCTGGAATTCAGTTGAACTCAAACCAGAACTAGTGTCTAAATAGTGCTGAATCCAGGCCTAGATAAGAATACATGTCTACCGATTTTTGTGATGTGATGAGGACTGTTTCAGAATAATTTAAAACTAACTTTTTGCACTTAAAATTGAGAAGCTTCAGTTCTAGAACTGAACTGATTCAGTCCTTTAAAGTTCGTTTCTGAAGCTATTTTGGCTAGCCACACACCTCACGCAAAACCCACTTGCATACCCCATCAAATCATGCATGTAGTCTTCCATATTTATAAACTGTTTTACACTGTTTTTCTTTTTTAATTTCATGCATCTTAGGCTATGTGATTTCAGCAGTACGTCATTAGTTAGTGCACGTTAGTTTATTGGTGATAGGTGCCATGCATTTGAAAATAAAATTCTGCACTAGTTCATGTTGCATGCCCATTCATTGGTAGTTTAAATTTTTAGTAAATTTGCATCCTTACTATTCTTGCATTATAATCACTTTAGAAAGCATGGTGATTTTAGATTGATATTGATTGTTTCTAATTTAGTTTCATTTAGTTTTAATTTAGTGTATTTTGTTAGTTTTACTTTTAGTAACTTTCTATTATTGGAAGTTCTAACCTGTGTGCTATTTTGTAGCAACTTAGTTAGATCTTTTTAGATTTAGGGTTTCTAGAATAGAGAGTTTTTCTTTGATTTGTAATTAATTTTAATTTTACAAAGTAAGAATGGATGTATTTGTTAGTTTTTAATTTAGGCAACTTCAAAATTTTTATTTAGGGCAGCTTACAAGTTGGAAATACCTTAAACACATTGTTTCTTGAGAATTGACCAGGTCTCACCAAGTTTTTTTTAATACATCGCGGTTTTACAATTGAAACTCACAATTAGTAAGCCTGTTTGTGTGAAGTATGAAAGTGATGAAGTGTCATCTCGTGAAGGAGAGATACTAATAAGAAGTAAATCTGATTTGGTTGTACTTCTTGTTTAAGAACTAATTCTTGTGACATGCAATCATTTGATTTCCTTATTGTATGTAACTTGCAACCGTATAGGGACATTTGCTTCTTTAGTTGGTAGATTTGGGTGTGTAGTTGTTGTTGCAAAGAGAAGGTGGGAATGGAAACAAGGTCTTTTGAGTTATGGCTTGCAGTTGTCAGTTTACCTTATTCTCTGTAAATTGCAAATTTTTAATAGCATCTATTACTTTAATTTGTGTTTCAATTGCAATTGAAATGGCTTAATCTTTTCTGGAAGCATTACTAATAAAACCATAATCTTGGAATGGGTAATTTATTTTCAATTCGAAAAATACTCTCGACCATGAAAACCCACAAATTCATCGATGTCAAAAATTATTTGTCAATGTCAACCAAATCTATTATAAATAAATAATCCTAAATGAATTTAATAGTGCTGATTTATTGATGTCGATAATTTATTTGTCGATGTCAACAAATATTCTGAAACTCTAATTGTCTATGAAACTCCAATTGGGGTGAAGTTCTAAAATAACTCTTACACATGGGATTCCCTGTGATATATGAGCAGGTTTCACCATGAATAAGTGTGCCCCACATACGATAAATTAGCTATTAATTTCCACATGGAATCGTTCTCACTTCTCATGCATTTTTTTTGTTTGTCTTTTTATTTTCATCTATAATCCATTTCTCTTTTTTCTATAAACAAAATGAGATAAACAGTATGTTTACATTGAAGAAAAATTTGAACTTCAAGGCCCACTTCTCATACAGATATACTGTTGGATCAAGACCATCTATAGCACGGATTGAAGTTCACCAAAATGCCACTGAGATCACATCAAAATTCACCGTAAGATTAAAGTTATCTTTACACAATTAATTTCCACCACATAAAAAATGAGATTTTCCTTTCCTCAAAACCAATGGACTAAAACACAAGTTTCGAACAAGTTCGAAAGAGATCCTCATGGTTTTGACTTTGTTTTCTTTTTAGCCATTTTAATTAAATTAATTTGATTGGTCCTTAGAGTAACCCAACTAAGTGGCCCACTGCTCACCACACATGCCACCATGCCATATTGCTTCAAAGCCGACCCGTTTGATTGGGTGGGTCACAGCCGGCTGTACATTGTGTTGGTTTTATAAATCAATGGCCCAGATTGCGCAAGGATTCAATTGTTACTACACATTGCTCAAGGATTCAATTGTTACTGCGCATAGTTTAGTTTACTCTTAACTAAAAGTGATTAAAAAAACTGAAAAAAATTAGGAGCTAAGAAAATATAATCCAATAATAAAAGCTATTTTAATTACAATCTATCAATCAAAATTAGAACTTAATAACTAAAATTAAGAAAATAAGAATAAAAAAATTATTTCTAAATTATATCATACACAAATTCATATACAAAAAATGAACCTCTATACACTTGTCCATGCATGGCATGGCAGACTGCTAGTCTACACTAACCAAACGTGTTCATTTAAGATTTCTAAGAGAGGCAACATGCAATGGTCATGGGCATATCACGTGGGCCCACTTAGCTCGATATCAGTGGTTCTTAGCCTGGCTCCAATGGTTTATTTTTTGATTTTTTATATTTTGGTGTCTATTCTTTAGGTTTGGACCCTTTTGTTTTTCTTAAATATTTTTTATTTCTCTTGGTTTTTGGCTTGGGTCATTAAAGTTTTCAAGAATTTCCTTATTAAATAATTCATTTTTTTTTATGATCATGTGAACAGTTTTTTATGTTCATTTTCGGGGCTAGGCACATATAGTTTACATCATTTTCATTGTGGTGTATTTTTTTTGTTCTAGACATTTTAAGTACACCTTCAAATGTTATTTTAATTTAGCCCTTTTTTTTGTGTGTGATTATTCTTTAGGTTTTCACCCATTTATTTAGCTTAATGAATATTCAAGTTTCTTTTTTTTATTTTTGAATGTGAGGATGATGAGAAAATGAAATCATTGTTTATTTTTATCTATTTTAATTTGTTTGCCTTTATTTATATATACATATATTTGCAATCTTAAACTATACTGTAGAAGTGATGGTAGTGTGTGCATAAATCAATGCACTAAACAAAATGATGATATGCATGGGCATATTATTGAAAGAAAAATACAAGAAACAAGAATACTGAAATGTGCATGCATGAACATGTGGGATTCGTGTCTTGGCTTAAGCACAGCTGAGAATACTGAAATGTGCGTGTGTGAACATGTGGGATTCATGTCTTGGCCCAAGCACAGTTGAGCATCTTCAATCAATAGGGACATAGAAAATCTACACTATCTGAACGTATTCATTTAAGATTTCTAAGAGAGGCAACATGCAAAGGTCATAGGTAGATCATGTGAGCCCACTTAGCTTGATATCAATGGTTTTTGGCCAGGTTAAATGATTTATTTATTGATTATTTTAGTTCTTGGTCTGTATTCTTTAGGTTTAGACCCTTTTGCATTGCCTAATGGCTTTTTTTTTATTTCTCTTGGTTTTTGGCGGGGACAAATAGAGATAGTGATAAGCATCTCGTTAACTGACACGAGTGTATATATATATATATATATATATATATTCCTGATAGCATAAGAAATTAGCTTTCTGGACACATTTGGTTGACGCATGCAATATCACTTCTAGAAAGAGATATAGATCTGCTACAAATTCCGGCAAAGCCTCTGGCCACTGGCCAGGTTTTGATCCTTAGGTAGCATTTGGTTCGCTGGAATGATTGCTGGGAGGACTGGAATGGAGGCTGGAATGAGCCTGGAATGGAATGAGGCAGGAATGGTAATTCTTATTCCAACGTTTGGTTAGACAGAGGAATCATTCCAGTAATAGGACTCTCATTCCGATTCCTGTGTTTGGTATGATGGAATGATACCAGAAATGGAATAAAATTTATATTAAACTGACCAAATATAAAATTTATATAAAATTTATATTTTATTAAAATATTAAAAAATTAATAAATTTAGCTTTTTAAAATAAAATTTAATTTTTTTATGTGACCAAACATTGTATTTAATTTTATTCTTAAAATTTTGATATTTTAAATTTAATTTCAACTATGTTTATTTTATGATTTATATAATAATATTTATTTATATTTTATTAAAATATTAAAAAATTAATAAATTTAGCTTTTTAAAATAAAATTTAATTTTTTTATGTGACCAAACATTGTATTTAATTTTATTCTTAAAATTTTGATATTTTAAATTTAATTTCAACTATGTTTATTTTATGATTTATATAATAATATTTATTTATATTTTATTAAAATATTAAAAAATTAAAAATTTTAGCTTTTTAAAATAAAATTCATCAAAAATAAAATTGGGAAAGGAATGGAATGGCCATTCCTCTGCCCCCGGTGGAATGGTGATTCCCTTGTATAAAGGAATGATAATTCCTGAAGTAATGTCATTCCGCCGTTTTTTCACGAACCAAACGTGGGAATGGTCACTCCAATGGAATGGCCATTCCATTTCAGCCGGACCAAACGCTACCTTAGTGTTGAGAAGCACATTCACTACTATTATAATACTCTGTAGCTTCACCGTTAATGTAAAGCAAACAAAACCACAATTCGGAAACAGAGAGAACGAAGAAAAGGGAAAACAAACAGATCCATCTACGAACTCTGTTTGAGGCTCAAAAGCCACCATAACTTTTTAAGAGCATCCATCTACAGCACCACCTCCTTCTTCTCCAATCTCCACCCACAACATCATAAAACCCCACAAAACAAAAACACCCCAAATCACACACACACACACACACACACAGAGACACACACACCCCTCTCTCTCCCTCTCTTTTTCTTAGAAATCATGGCTTCCAATGAGAACCCAACACCAAACACGGTGTGCACAAGATTCTGGAGGAGGAGAATGCAAAGGAACTTAGTCCTTGAGAACCCTCTCATCACATCTCATTCTTTTCCTCCCCTTGAGACCACTCGCTACAAATCCTCCATTTCCTCTCTCCTCCTCTCCACCTTCACACCCAATAACTCTTCTTCTTCTTCCTCCTTCTCCTCTTCTGTCAAAAAGAAGGGCTTTGTATCTGCTCTCGGATGCGTGTTGCCGCCCGAGGTCTCGTCGCTGGCTGCCATCCAATCGTCGGACGATTGGCAGGCCAAGAGGGTCAGGAAGAAGAAGCAAATACAATGTTTGGAGATGTTGATCACTCTCTCGTGGAACGCTTCTAAGCTTCACGCTTCATTTTGTGTTTTCCCATGTATTTTTCTACTTAACCTTACCTATCTGTGGTTTTCCATGTATTTTTCTACTTAACCTTACCTATCTGTGGTTTACATAGAAGTTCTGCTCTTTCCCCTATCAAGTTGCTCGTGGGCTCCTTAACAATGTTTGGTGAAGTAAACCCAAACAAATATAGTACAATCAATTGCGACATCTAAAATATTTACAAAGACGAAAATCGGAAAACAGAAAAAAAAAAAAAAAAAAAAAAGAACAGATGCATGCTGCATGTTGCTGGTTGCTGACGTGAATGGAGGGTTGAGGCCGAGGTGATTAAAGGGAGGAAGACATGAATTGAAAAACTAATGACAAACAAAATATAGAAAGGAACAGTTGAGAAGAGTACCTGAGGGAAGAAAAGTGGGGAGATGGATAAGGATGAGGTCAAGGTAGTGTATAAGATGGAGGCGGAGAGGCTGTCTATATTGGAGAGTTTGAATGAAATGTGTTGGTGGGCATGGATTTCAGTGGGCACTTGATGGGCGATGGTTTGTGAATCTTATTTGAGGGAGAAAGATAAAAAGAAGGAGAGAGAGGGACGTGTAGTAGTTATGGGATGTGGGTAGTTTTTTAGAGGGAGAGAAACAAGAGAGAGGGGAGAGGAGAGAGAAGGATCAGCATCTCATTAACAGACAGGTTTTTTTTTTTTCTTCCTGATACCCAAAGAAATTAGCTTTCCAGATTTGGAGCCTTTTGGTTGACTCATGCAATAGCTCTTCTAAATGGAGATATAGATTTAGGATGTAGTGGAGGGAGTGTGCTATTCAGGGTTGGGTGGTTACAAATTCATGGGGAAGTAGCGTTGGATTAATGAGAATTTGGGAGTTTGGGATAAAGAAGTGTTTGGGGATATTAGATTTGAAAATTTTGCTATTTGGAATAGAATTAGGGAGATTCATGTTGGTGAAGCAATGGGAATATGAGAGAGATTGAGAGGAAGGAAAGAAGTGATTTGAGGAATAAATTCCAAAAATTGCATTTTAAAGATGAAGTTTCTTGGAGTCAAAAAATGAAAAATAAATGGATCAAGGAATGGGATAATAATTCAAAGTTATTCCATAGAATTACAAGTGGGAAAAGAGTAAATAAAATAATGAATAAACTTATGGTTGACGGGGATGATTTTTTGAGGATGATATTGTGAAGGAGGTTGGTAGTTGTTTTGAGAAGCTTTATACTAAAGATGAAAGGATTAGGGACACGGTTGAGGGCTAGATGGTTCAAGAGACCTTTTGACGAAGAGGAAGTTGGAAGGGCTGCTTTTGATTGTGGAATGGATAAATCTCCAGGCCTTGATGGATTTTTTATGGCCGTTTTTCAGGATTGTTGGGTTGTGATCGAGGATGATTTAATGAGTGTTTCACGAATATTTTTGAGAAATGGATCGTTGGTGCATGCACCAATGCAACTTTCATTTGTTTAATTCCAACAAAGAGTCAGTCATTGAGAATTAAGGATTTCGGGCCTGTTAGTTTGACAACTAGTCTCTATAAAGTTTTAGCTAGAGTGCTTTCTTTGAGATTGAGAGGGGTTTTGAACGATAGTGTCTTGTGCCCAAGGGGCTTTTGTCAGAGGGAGACAAATTTTGGATTTGATTTTAGCTCCCAATTAAGCAGTGGAGTATAGAGTGAAGAAAAAAGTGGGGGTGGTTTTCAAGATTAATTTTGAGAAGGATTATGATCATGTGGATTTGAATTTTTTTGGATTATGTGTTGAAAGTGAAAGGCTTTGGTGTGAGATGGAGAAGATGGATAAGGGGTTGCTTATGTTCGGTAAGTTTTTCAGTTATTATTAATGGTAAGCCTAGGGCGAAATTTAGGTGGTCTAGGGGTCTTAGAAAGGGTGATTGTCATGTCACATTTACAATTTGCCGATGATTCCATTTTTTTCACCCTGGGAAGAGATAAAGAATTTATTAATCTGAAGAATTTAATAGAGTTTTTAGTGTGATTTCAAGTTTAAAGGTCAATATGTCAAAAGGCATTGTGGATATTAATTGTGAGGATGGTAGGGTGGAGTCACTTGCAGGTAAGTGTGGGTTGTCCTTGTTCATTGAGATTTTGGGATCCCACAGTAGATAAAGTTCGGAAAAGATTGGATGGGGGAACAGGGGTTTTCCTTTTAGGGGTGGGAGACTTGTTTTAATTCAGTCTGTTTGCGGTAGTATCCCTATTTATTATTTGTCTCTTTTTAGAATGTCTCGTCGTGATGGCTAGAACTTTAGAGATTTTTTTATTTATTTTATTTTTATTGATACATAGAACTTTAGAGAAATTGACGAGGGATTTCTTTCGGGAGGTGAATTATGAGGGGAGGAAGGATCACTTATTAATTGGAATTAATGCAAAAATCTAAACAGAATGGGAGATTTGAGATGGGTAATTTGTTGGGCAAGAGTAAATATGGTTTTAGATTTAATGCAAAATCTAAAAAGAATGGCTAAGAATAAGGCTTTGTTGGGAAAATGCTTGTGGAGATTTCCCCTTGAGCAAAACTCATTATGGGTTTTGGTTAATATCTTAGAAATTCAAAGCTTCAGTACAAGAGGGAAGAGAAGCCAGAGAAGAAAGGCATCTTTCAAAAGGTAATCTAGGGCTTAGAATTGTGGAAGAGGTGATTTGTGCTAAGTGGGATGATGTATATATCGCCTAATATTCGTGAGATGCTATTAGGGGTAGTTTCCAAAGGAAATTAGGAAGTATGGTTTACAAAGGAAATAAATTTGGAAGTTCAGATTTTAAATCCGCCGCCTGTCTGATTGGTCGGGTAGATGTCCGATCGATCAGGCATCCCTCCGATCGATCAAATTAAGATTCTGTCTAGGGTATTTTTCCTTCAGTTTTTTGATGAAGGTGATGACATGATCTAATCAATCCGGCATCCATTTGATCGATCAGGCCTTGAAAAAATTCTTTTTCATGCCCTTAAATCTTTACTTTTGATCCGCATCTTTGGCACAAACTTCAATCCAATTAAAAGTGTAAAATTACAACTCTTATAAACCCGAATTTTTCTCCAACCCATGAATTGGCCAATATTACATTTCTTACAATTTTTCCCTTTGGCAATTCATAGATAAAACTTCTTAGACGATACAATTTACCTAGAAAAAAAAATCAACTTCTTCTTATCAGCAACTATGCACCATTGAACTTGGAATACTTGTTATGACTTTGTAGACAAAAGATTAAGTTAAAGTGGTCATGAATTAAAATATAAACACCTACACACTACTCCCCCTTTTGTTCATAAATTGACAAAAAAAATAAAAATAACCGAAAAAAAAGTTAATTCCATTAGATCTATAAACATACAGTCCATTGACAAAAATTGGAATTAAGTTAGACCAGGAATAGAGTGAATAGATGAACTAAGTAATCAAAAACAGCAAAGTGTCATAATAAAAGTTGAGCACAAGGTCACGGCCTACAAAGATGATCTAGGATGGAATCAAGTTTCAAATCCATCTTACTAAACCGGCCACTCAAAGACCTAAACTTCATCATGGATGAGATTTATATAAACAACCTAATCACCAAGGGATTCTCCAAAGGCTGTCATTCTCTCATGCAAGGTTGTATGGTCAAGCTCACCCTCCTCAGCTGCAAGTGCTTGAGCATGGGCTCTTTGATCATCCTGGTGGCACACATGAGAGCAAGACTGCATCAAAGTGCTCATTGTAATGGGATTTAGGATGGACACAGCCCCTTCATAGGCTTCTAGAAACACTCCACGAGTAATGGTGATCCTCGCAACAATGACCCAAAAGGTAAAGAAGCATTTTTGGTAGCAGACTGAGCTCGAAACATTGCATCATAAATGACCTTTGGAAGGTCAATAGGAAGACCTCTACCAATAGCAAACAGTAAATAACTATCTTCTTGATTTAACTCTGCATGTTGACCCTTGGGCTCAATGTTGTGAGTTACAAAGATAATTGAGCAATTTGTAGGAGTCAGTGAGCTCTTTTTGTTTTAAAATAGTTCAAAAGGGCCATGATCTTGCATGACCACAAAGCTTAGAACTGACCTCATCATAGTCTATCACCTTAGAATCATCATCCATGTCGTCAAAATCAATGTCGGGAATTGGATACGTGGGATTCACAGTGTTAGGGATTTCCAAAAATCTGCTTAATAAATTAGGAGTGATAGTAATATCCTTTCCATAAACATAAGTCTTAAAATGCTCCACCATACATTTCATACATATTATTATAAAATTCTCGAACCAAATCTAACAAACTTTAGTACCAAAATAATAGAAAGGATACCATTGAAAGTGTGCAAGCCAACTTCCAAAAGGAATGGTTCCAAATTTACGAATATGCACTGATTGTTCATAGATAACCGCTCTTTTGTTGAATATATTTTTTTAAATTCAGTTGATCATTCCTCATGCTTGAACTTGGATGCATCAAAGTTTGACAACATGGAACCATGAGCAGCTTCCTTTTCTTGGAAGCAGGTATCCTTTTAGGAGCCATTGAAGATCACTGAAAAAAGAACCTAAAAATCCAATAAGAACATCATAACAATCACTCAGTATGGCTCAAAATAGAACGAAATGGAGAAACAGAATTCATGTAGCCGACCCCAACATGGTTAGAATAAGGCTTTGATGATGATGATGATGATGATGAAGAACAATCACTCAGTCAAAAGAAAATGATATCCATGAAAAAACTTCAAATTAGCATTTCATCAAACATTTGGAGAGCACAAAGTAATACTTAGAGACCATGACAACAAATTTTTCCAAGAAGGTATTATGTTGTAGACAACATCATATTGCATCAATGTTACCAATCTAGAGTAAAAAAAAAAAAAAAATCCACATGCAATACAAAGAAACTCTTTAAAGCATTTTGACTAACACCATGTGTGCACATATTAATCCAACCATGTAAACATGCTTATCTCCTCTTGAAAATGAACCATGTTCTACAAGAACTTTAACAAGCATCATGACACCTTCATTTGCACAATCTTCTAGCAGGAATATGAACATTCATCTCCACAAAATGAATCATCTCAAAAACCCATTCATAACATACACATTGTATTGAAAGCACAAAAAAGATGAACAATATGAAAAAAACTTTTCAAAATAGTATGAAAATGAGGAGATTGAGATGAGAGATTACCTTGAAGGAGCAAGATTTGAGAGAATGAAGAAAGTTGGAAGAGAGTAAAATCGGCTAGGGCTCAAAAGGAATGAAGGAGGAGTGAGAAACAATAAACGCACGACATAAGGAACTTGAGCAAAAAAATGATATAACTAAGTATCCCAAGTTACTCAAAAACACCCTTAAGAAGCAATAATACAAATCTTAAACATGCTAAAATCATGAAAATCCTTGACGATCAAACACTATGATTTGCAAAATTTAAAATCAACTAGATCAAGGCAACACATACTTTGGTAATTATGATGTGTGAAATACATGTGTGAGAGATAAAGTGAAACTAATGATTAGCTAGAGATTAGCCTTCATCAGGGACAACGTGAGATTCACACTTTAACAGAAACACACGACCTGATCAAAGTGAGTAGGAAACTCCCCCTTAATGTGGCAACCTATGATTTTTTTATTGCCTGAGCATAATGTCAAGAACCTTCATTGGCGGCTGCATGCTAGGTGGTTCTATATTTTTTTATTGCTTTCGCTTAGGTAGCCTTTTCCTCCATGTTCAAGACAATAAAATGGAAATAATGCCAATTATAACAGCATAGAAGACTATTAACACTGGTTAAATATGATAGCAACCTCCTAGTGTTTGAGAGATTTTTACAGTAAATTTCACCTTTTTAGGTCAAACTATATATTGATATAGATGAATTTTTTTAAAATCATAAGAAGGGAGCATAAGTGAATGGGGAAAAATCAAAGTCGATGCTCAGAAAAATCAAACCCGCTAAAACCATGAGTCCAACCAATCCAAGCATCATACCAACCCTAAGTGAGTGTCCAAGAGAGTAATCATGTAAAATTGACATATTCAAAAACCTAAATAGTGTACCAAGATAATCAACTCAATAAATAATGCAAATTAAAGTGAATCACATGCCAAATGACCATAAAATTAGCATGAAAAAGCACGCATGTGCAAAATAAATGATGAATGAGAAAATTCAGGGATGTAGGCCAATGCCTAGGGACTTGCAAAGGGATTCACACCTAAGTGGCTCAAAAGGTTTAGTGAAGTTGTCAGTTGATTGATTTTCAGTAATAATGAACTACAAGACTAAGATTTTCTCCTCAACCAAATCTCGAATGAAATGGTGCCTTATGTTAATGTTCTTTGTTCAGGAGTACTGAGCAGGGTTCTTGGAGATATCTATGGCACACTTGTTATCTTAGTACACTGTCATAAGCCCTTGTTTAATCCAGTAATCCAACAACATCTGTTTCATCCACAAAAGTTGCATACATAACCTTCCAGCTGCAATGTACTCTTCCTCAGCAGTAGAGAGTAAGATTGACATTTGTTTTTTTTTTTTTTTTTTTTGTAGTGCCACGTAATTAGATTGTTGCCAAGGAAGAAGCACCCACCAGATGTGCTCTTCCTGTCATCCACACAGCCAGCCCAATCAACATCAGAATAGCCAACTAGTTTCGTGTTGGCATTCCAAGACAATCAAATATCGTAATCCATTATACCACTCACATACTTCATAATCCTCTTAATGGCTTAACAAGAGATGCTTTTGGTTTGGATTGATATTTAGCACATACACCAACACTGAATGCGATATCAAGTCTACTTGCTATAAGATAAAGTAGACTTTGAATCATGCTGCTATACAGTGTGTCATTAACATCCATCCCTTCTAAATCCAAGCTAACCTTAACAGAAGAACTCAAGGGGATTCTCTCCTATTTAGATGTCTTCATTCCAAATTTCTTCTGCAAGTTATTGGAATATTTGGATTGTTATATAAAAATTCTATCAATATTTTGCTTGATTTGTAATTGTAAGAAGAATGACAATTCACCAATCATACTCATTTCAAATTCACTGGCCATGATTTCAGAAAACATATTTACAAAATACTATGAAGTTGAACCAAACACAATATTGTTCACATACACTTGTGCTATCAAAATATCCATATCCTCATTTTTTATGAAAGTGTTTTATCAACACCACCCCTTCTAAAACCATTCTTAAGCAAGAAAGTAATTAACTGTTCAATGATGTTAGCCAAAGAATGATGCTTTCAGGTTCTTGCTTTTGAATTTATTATGGATGATGTTTGCTGATGATAATCATTAGATAGTGAGTTAGGAACAATAAGCTCAGAAGAAGAATTCTTTGCAGCAGATGGTGTTTTTGGTTCTTCCGTTTCCTTGATTGTTTCCTTGGACTCATCCTTTTGGACCGTCTCAATGTCATCCTCCTGTAAAAAAAAGAGGTGAAAAAGTCACTTCATCATTGTCCAAAGAATATAATGAGATCCAGCATCATCAACAACAATATTAAAAGACTCCATAATAGTAGAATTTCTTATGTTGAATATTCGATATGCTCTGCTATCCAATGAATATCTAAGAAACACACCTTCATCACTTCGGGAGTCAAACTTACTGAGATGTTCTCAATCTTTTAAGATGTAACACTTACTGCTGAAGGTTCTGAAGTATTTAACAAATGGTTTTCTACTATTTCATAGTTGATATGGAGTGTTCTTTGCTCTGGGCCTAAGGTTGACTCAATTGATTACATGAACTACATGATTGTGCTCAAAAGTGATGTGAAATGTGGTGGATTCAAGTCCAACATTCACACATTCAAGTGCAAAGAAGAATGGGAAAATAACTACTATTCATCATTAAATTCCCTTTAATTTACATGGGTTCAATGCTTTGACCTCAGGGATGTAGGTTGTTTATAAGTTTTAGAAAATTACAACCCCTTCCTCTGGTATTAGGTGTGATTCAAACTTGAAAATTACAAGAAATTACATGAAAATAGGGACAAAATGCAGAATAAATGAAGATAGGGGGGAGTGATGTGGCTCATGGTCACTGACAAACAGTGGTCATTTTCGCCAGTGTTTGTCCTAGTTTCACTTCGGTTCGCTTCTGTAGTGCCTTTATAGCACTGGAATTCATATTTTCTGACTTTGGGAGTGTTAAATGATTGGCAAGAGCACTTAATTTGATCGTAGAATCACCCACGACCTTTGGTAATCATCACTTTTTTGTTACGGATTGCTTTTGTACAAATCCAGAAAAGGTACTTTATATAAGCAAACTGAAGCCAAAGTTGTATCATTCTCATCTTATAATTTTTAATGAATAGAATGAAGCCTACAGAGGCTTGTTCACAACCTAAAAGATGGCCTAGAATGCATTTAAGTGAGAGAAACAGAGGAGTGTAGTTTCATCCATTGGTATGGTTGATGCCCTTGGCATTCATCTTCTTTGAGTGATAGGTATGTATCTTTTCTTCTTCTGAACTATTTCTGACCTTAAGTTGGTGAGAAAGAGAAGAAAAGTGGACTTGGATGCCCATGGTGCCTTGGGAACTTGAAGATTTTTGTTTGGAACTTAGCTGGAACTTTTTGAATCTTCTGGACCTTGCTTGAACCCCTTCTTCAGAGCCCAAGTGTGCCTTTTATAAGTTTCAGAGGAAGTTAGGATAGTTCCTAGCATTTGTGAGGAAGTTGGGTTTTGATATAAAGTGAAATCACTCCCTAAAATTGCCTGTAACTCCTTTATAGGTGTCGGTGACAGTGGCCGCGGTCATGGATAGCCCAGTTTTTGGGTTTTTTGCATATATGATCTATTTTCATCAGTTTAGAGGCTGAACGATGTTTGATCTTCATGAAACTTGGAGAGATGTTTTCTAACACTATTTTGAGTGTTCCATAGAAATTTTATCTTGTTTTGACCTTCTGAAATTGGTCAACCCTCCCTCTGACTTTTCATGGAAATGGGCCCTTTCTTCAGCTGTTTGAGGCCCAAATGACCACAGATTGACTTAAAACTTGGAGAGATTGATGTTAGGATTATATTGCAATATCCATCTAAATTTCATGTCGTTTGGACTTTTGAAAGTATGATTTTGACCAATAACCTACTTGGTATATGTTCTAAGTCAATATCCTCTTGCATTACAGGCAGTTAGCTTGTTTTTTTCTTGAATGATGTCTAATTGACTTGAAACTTTGAAAAGTTGACTTTGAGTATATTTTGAGTCTCTAATCTAAATTTCATAAACTTTAGCCTCGCAGAAGTAGGATTTTGATAAGCAACCCCAAGGTTTGGGGGGGTGTTAATGTTGAGCTGACATGTAGCTAGAGTAGGGTCAAATGAAGTTCTCTTGACATGAAAATATGTAGAGTCATTTATGAACATGACTTAAGTTTTATCTCTAAATTTCATCAACTTTAGTCACCCAGAAGCAAGACTTTGGTTAGTAAGCCCATGGCTTAAGGGTCACCAACCTAAAGTTGTGACATGTTTTTTGGACTTTAGGTCAAATGACACCTATTTGATCTAAAATTTTGTAGAGCCACTCCTGAATATAATTTGAGCTTTCTTCAGGAGTTTCAGCTTTTAACATGTAGAAGTGTCTATTGTCACAGTGACCCCAAAGAGCTGGTAGGCAACCACCGAAACTTGAGTTTGAGTTGAAATGAAGCCCAAATGCTTTGAAGCTTTGAATCATCATTCCTGAGCATGTATTGGAGTTGTCTTGTGAGTTTTATTAATTTTGGTAATCCAAAGCTTGAGTATGTTTAATAACTCCATGGTTTTGAGTCAGTGAACTTTGAATTTGGTGGTTGGTAAGTTGAGTGACCAAATAAAGTCCACCAACTTAAAAATTTGAATTGCTATACTCTAAGCTCATCTAAAGTCTTCTAAATGAGTTGTATTAGTTCTGAACATCTGGTTACAGTATTTGACCTTGCATCCCATAATCCTAGGGTTTGTATGCCCTCGATCTTGGAATTTTATTTGTGATGCCTTTACTGCAACCCTTGTAATGTTTGTTATTTTTTTATGGGTCAACACTGCAGTTGTACTGCCTCAGCCAAAAATTTTTTAGGAATATTTTTACTATGAAGTATCACATGGGCTTTTTGTTGAACAACCTGATTTTTTCTTTCAACAATCCCATTCAGTTATAGAGTTTTTGGAGCTGAAAATTCATGTTTGATTTCATTTTTAGCACAAAAGGATTGAAAGAAGTTATTTTCAAACTCTATTCCATAATTAGATCTAATTTTGGAAATAGAACCAAACATGTGGCCTTTGTTTGTAATCAAATACAACCATAAGTAATGGAAAGCATTAAACATATCGAATTTTTCTCTTAAGAAATGAACCCATATGTAACAAGAAAATCATCAACTGTAAGTAAAATGTACTTGTTGCATCCGATGCTTTGAGTTGGAGATGGGCCCATGAGATCTATATGCAACAAGTCTAATGGTCTTGTAGTAGTCAATTGGTCAAGCTTCTTATGAGCTGAACGAATTTGCTTACCAAGTTGATATGGGCCACAAATAGTATGTAAGGGCTTTAGAAGTTTGGGCAACCTCAAACCAACTCTTGTTTCAATGGGAGTTCAAGCTCATTATGGTTCACATGGCACAAACATTGATGCCACAACTTAACATTATTAAGAGTACCTGAGTTACAAGTGAAATCATTAGAAGTGGCAAGAACATAGCAATTATCACCAGTTTTCTTGCCATGGAGTACATTTTTTCCTTATTTATCCATAATAATTCAATCATTCAAAGAAAAATGAACTTCATGTTGAGATCCAAAGAGTTGAGTGATACTTAAAAGATTTGCTTTAGGACCATCGACAAGGAAAACATTATAGAGAGAAGACATACATAAAATGTCACTACACCAAAAATATCCATCTGGACCGGTTTGAAATTGTTCCTAAATGAATCTGGAATGGTTTTAAACCGTTCCAAAAATGGGTGTCGCAGAAATTCTAGAATGGTTCAAAACTTTCCAGAATTTTAAAACTGTTCCAAATTATTCCTTAATATTTTCTTGCCATTTTTTTAACTTCTTTAAAACATTTTTAATAATATTTTTTTTAAATCATAAGTTTTTTAAACCACTACTAATCACATATTTAAAAATAAAATAGAATAATTGTGGTATTCACATTCATATAAATGCAATCATTAAAATTCTTTTTTGACACAATAATTAAAATTTCATGTTACATTCAATAATTTCAGGCCACAAGTTGCTATTATGGTGACAATCATTAAAATTCTTCTAGTTGTTGTTGATGGCTATCCATCATACAAGAAGATGGGGACACAGATTCTCTACTAAAGAAGGAAGAAGGGGAAGAAAATGGTTGGTGGGTGTATGCCAATTGTGATTCTGAGCATTTTTCAACCAATCCAGCGCTGCTGAGAGATAGAGATGGGCCTTTTTGCAGTTGGGTAGCTGCTGCCTTTTGCTCAAACTGCAATTCTTCTTGATTGCTGGCCTTGTGGTCTCTTGTCATCAGCAAGGCATATGAAGATGTTGTTGGAAGATAAGAGAATTCAATAAGAAAAAGGAGAATTCAAAAAGACTAAGGACAGTGTATTGGAAATTATAAAAAGACAAGTAATTACAAACAAAACTTTTGTTTTTTCTATTTCAGGGTTTTTTCTATACCAATTTGTGGTGTCTTTCTAGCTGGTGGATCTGATGTTGTTCCTAGTTGGGGCTTTCTCCTTCGGCGGTTGTGATCGGCTAATTGCTTCCTACAGCTTCTTTTCACTTCATCAAACTCGGCCAAAGCATGGAACCTAAACATGAGAGACCCATGTCAACAAAAATTGAGAACTTGAAAATTTATAAAATATTGTAATGCAAAGAAAATAAACATGGGTATTATTCACAATAGCATCTTCTTCTTGTGAACGTAATCCTGTTGATACTCATTAAGAAATGTTGGTAGTCATACAAAATCAATACTCTGAAGGGCTGATTACATCATCAATCTTTAGTATCATCTTGACAACCTGCATTGCTAACAGAATCTGCTGCTGTTTTTTGATCAGGGTCTCAAAGACATTCTGCTCTCGCATGTCATTCGTTCCAACATCATTGCAGTCTATCCCACAGTATGAGTTGTTCTCCCGCATGAACATAGAAAAAAATTGTACATTATAAGCAGGGAACTTGTATACACCGCATTCAATTATATTGAGGTTATTGTGTTACCACATGCACATAGCCAATTACTGAAGGTGAGGTATATGATTCACAATCAAGAGGAAAGAACAGATAGAGGCTTAGCTATCCAATTGGCTGGTTACAAATAGCTAGGCGTAACTATTTAATTTGTTGGTTACAAATCGCTACTCTCATTCAACAAACCACATTCAATGGGGGCATAATTAAATGATTTGGATCATAGCTTTGCTGGGAACAATGGAACATATTGTATGAGCAAGTTTGGATCAGCAAATGCTGTAGCCACATCCATGGTCTGTATGATCACGGGAAAATTGTATAATCACAATTAATCATTTAGCAGAACGACATACCTTGATCTGCTGAGCCTTGACTACAGTCAACGTGTCAATTGGTTGAAGACCGTTGTTCTTTGCAAGAGCCATGGGAATGGAGTCCAAGGCATCTACAAAGCTTCGGATCGTGTACTGAGATGAAAAAATACTAGAGTTGTCAATTCAAAGATGTGCTGAATCGGGATGATGCCTAGATACTTCAAAATAGGTAGAATATCATGTCGTATCATATCTAATAGTTCACTTATTATGTGTAAATATGTGTCCCTAGCATATCCATGGCATATCCCTGCCACAAGCATGCTGTATCTGGGCATCATAGATCACTCTAGTGCATACAATATGGCAGCAACCTTCATACCTGCTTAACCCCAGGATATCTATCAGCAGTTTCCTCTACAGCAATTGAGGAAGAGATTTCAGTGGACCCACCACCATAAACAATAGAGTTGTTACAAATAAGGTTCCTTGCCACACACAGTGCATCGTGGAGACTGCGCTTTAGTTACTTAGTAGTTAGCTCTAAAAGATTAACACATGATGTAATGTTGTAGCTTTAGCTACAGAACAAACAAAAGCAAACCTGTAGCTATTGCAATGAGTTCCAACTCTACACCACCAACCCATTGAACAGCAGGTAGGTTTCGCTGCATTAACAGGTGATTTGCTTCATCATCAAATCCCCATTGACAAATAACTAGGGTTGCACCAACATCCTGCAACCAAAAAAGAAGAAGAAGAAGGAAAAAGTAGAAATCAGATAAAAATAAGTTCATGAACCAATGAAGATAGTAGAAAAAATAAATCAATATGATTTTCTTCCAAAAAAAAAAGTTCAAAAGGAAATTAAACATTTAAACTGATAAGCCAAAAACATGGCCATCACCAAAAATGAAGTTCACATTACAAATAGAACTGCAACTCCAAAATGGTTCACAGAAGATTAAATCCACTTGCCTTGCATTTCTGAAAACAACCTATCAAACTGAACTTACGATGCCTCGTACGATCAACTCAGCTACTTTTGCAACAACTGGGTATCGAGCAGCATCTTGACTAGCCTGAAGAAGAAAAAATAAAAGATAATACTAATAGTTTAATTGTGAGGAAAAATCATACATAAACTTGAGCTATTGCTAGATTACAAAGAAGACAAATGATTGCTACAATTACCTCACCACTTATTAGCAACGGGTTCCTTCCTTCATCTATAAGGACCGAATCAACTTCATAAACAATTGCAAAGTAGAATGGCTTTGGCCTGCTTATGATGTGTTAAAATGACATAACCCAAGAATAAAGAATACAACCAAATATTGTGCTTGCAAATGTACCATCTCATAACAAGGTGCCCTTTTTTTCTAGCAAGATTGTCAGGAGAAAATCAAAACCAAGTTCTTGCAGGTCATTTCAAATGCATTCAGAATCAAATAATAACATAAAACCATTGCTCAATTTAACAGCCATCAGAAAAGTCATGACAGCCACCTTGCAAAATCCAACCTAGCAATCATCTTGCATGCAGTTCTACAGTATAGTTCTTAAATCTGCCACTCACTGAGTTATTTGTGTATGTCATATCACAATTATAGCTGGATCGCCTCTCTTCAACTGTAATACCCCTCAAAAATATGAATAAAATAGCAGCAAATTCAGAAAATTATGTCAGCTTCATCGCTTAAAAATGTTGCATGCAAGCATGTGCCCAGAAATTTTGGACTTACTTGCGAAAGACAATGAAATTTAAAATTTTTACTCCTTTAGGTGCATGAAATCACCTGTATAAGACCCACTGAAAGACCTAAAAAACGATGAACACGGCCCATCCACTCAGCATCACGTTGAGCCAAGTAATCATTGACTGTTACCACTATCATAAAAAAAAAAAGAAAAAGAAAAAAGAGCAGAATGTAGTATATGCCAGCAAACAACATGATTTACTAATTTGAAAATGGTGATCACGACATGAGCAGCATGCAAATCCCTAGATGCATATGATTGTGTCTCAAGTGGTTGCATGGTCAGATAAGCTGATTCTCACATCAATCATGTCCCACTGCAGATGGAACCCAAAATAATGTGATATTCAATAGCCCAAACAGAATAGAATACATTTCAGATATCGGATGATATAAATGGCAAAGGAAAAGTAAAATGTGAGGAACTCGCATGAGGAAAGCTCAGAGAGATGTCCAGCAATAAATGCAGAGGACTAAGAAGATTTGGTTATATCTAACACATCAGACTGATTGCTTTTCATAAAAGAAGTCTTTGGATGTTGCTGAAGCTTGAAGACAAAGCCGAAAGGAACCGACCTGTGAAATTTTTAAGGGTTTAGACTCACTTAAAATGAACTCAAACTAATAACATATCTGGTTCAGTCATACCTCCGACATCACTATCAAAAACATGATTGTCAGCAGAAAGTGTCAAGTTCATTTTTGTTACAACTGTAGGCCTTCTGTTCCTGCAAGATGTATAGCATGGTCAACATAGCTCCCTAAAACGCCAATTTTAAAATGAATAATTTCAAGGGGTTTTGCACGACCACACTGGTTTCCAAAGAAAACACCACACATGCCAACTTGCCCCGGTACACAGCACATGTGCTACAATCCAACTGATGTAGCAGGTGGACACCATGTGGAAAACCTAGTAAAAAGACCAGGTATGCATTGGGTGGGCCATGCGAATGAATGAATGATTAGGAAAAGCTCCAATGATTAGGAAAAGCTCCACAATGGTCCAAAAACTCAGATTTAAGTTATATCTATGGTCTACAGTGGAGTCCACCAGTTCCACAGGTGGTACATGTGGCTGCGTTTGATGATGTCAAGTTGAAGTATGGAATATAGGTCTCCTCAATTCATGGAACACTATCATACCATCACTGTCGACCACAGGTTCAACAACCTTGTTACCTCTACCGACAGCCAGAATACAGGCCTGCAAAGCAAAATCCAGGGAGAAAGGTTACCTAGTTACGAAAGCAGTGAAACAGTAGTAGTATAAAGATTTATTATTTTTTTGAGAAAGATATATTTGAACCTCAAGCAACATGGAACAGTGTTAAATGAAAGCCATGTCAGTGTCCTAATGGAAGATTTGGTAGTTGGGACTCTCTAGAAGAAGAGATGCATTATTGATTCCCATATCCCAAAAGTAACTAAATGTACTGGATGGCAGAAATGAAAAGAGATAGAACCTTAGCCTGTCTGATTCCAGGGGTCAGGTGTCTTTGGGTAAAGCTCTCTGATCCATTCCGTAAGATAGTGGAAATATAAGCAGATGAGTTTCAAGTAGTCTGACAGAACCGAGAGAAATGGAATCTGATTATTGCCACGAGTCTGGAAGGATAGAAAATTAAACAAATACAACCATTCATTTTGAACAACAAAAAAGCCTCATCTACTGTAGCTGTGAGAAGAATGAATGGCACACTTAACTATATTTGCTACAATATTGTCAGTCATCTACTGTTGTCAGTCAATGGGCCGCCTCTGTTAAACAAGGAATGGAACGTAAACAACATAGGGTCATCATTGATTTTTCATCGGCGGTTGGGGCTTTCTCCTACGGTGGTTGTGATCGGATAATCGCTTCTTACAGCTTCTTTTCACTTCATCAAACTCAGCCAAAGCATGGAACCTAAACATGAGAGACCCATGTCAACAAATATTAAGAACCTAAAACTTTATAAAATATTGTAATAAAAAGAAAATAAACATGGATATTATTCACAACAGCATCTTCTTCCTCTTCTTGCCTAAATTCAGTAGATTTGGAGTCAATTTAATGTGTTCTACTCATGTCAAGAAAGAAGCTAAAAATCAAAGTCCAATTGAACTTTTTTTTTTTTTGGGTGGGGTTGTGTTGGTGGGGCGGTGGGGGGGTGGGGGGGTGGGGGTGGGGTGTTGTTGTGTGGGGGTGAGACTAAGGAAAGAGAAAAAAGGCAAGAAAATTCCCATTTCTACTGTCAATCCTCATTCACTCTACTGGTAAAATTATCAAGAGGCTTTGTTCTCCTTTGAATCTCCCCTAATTCAGCTCTACCCGTAAGTTCTATTGCTATCTTAAGTAGCACATGCTTTTTTGCAAAAGGAAAAAAAAAACAAAACAGAAAAACTAATCAAATTCTTAAGTTTTGCATTACCGACTCAACTTATATGCTTCGTAAGAATCACTCCATAACTCATCATATCAAAGAGCAATATCACATAAAATCCTTCCTTCTCTCAGACTCCATCGTCAAGAACTCTCGAACAAAACTGATAAACTAAAACATGGGTATTGTTCAAGCATTTGTAATTGTTTCACTGCACTTACACATCCATCTCTGGGATCATAGATTTTTTTTTTCCTAGTTGCTCTTTTGCTATGATAAAACACTCTACTCTCCAACCACTCAAAAGAAAAGAAGCAAGCAAGCAGATCCCAAACATAACAAAAGAAAAAAGAAAAAAAAGGAAGCGATTTCCATTATGAAGCTTCATCTATTACCCAAGGAAACTAAGAAGGAAAGAAGGAAATGAAGACTCAGGTTATGTAACCCTCCATTCAAGTGCCACTTTTTGAAAGAGCAGACATGGGTAGCTGTAGATGAAAGCCCAACTGCTATGTTTGATCCAGACCCATTCTATAAGATCCTAGTCCCACTTAGAGTAGGATAAAATACAATCATTAGAAGGCTTTGCATATCTTCAATGTGCATCGGTGCTTCCTTGCTCAGCTGCGTCTCTCATTACTCAAAGGCAATTTTTACAGCCATCTACACAGCTATCATGTGTTTGTGATGTAAATAAAAGGATGGGTTTAAAATTGCTCCGAGTCTTAGTTAATGTTAATATTGACTTGGTTCAAATCCAATCAATCCCAAATATTCTGCCACTGAATGTGGAGTACATCTAGTTGACGACGTAAACAATGAGGGTTCCACACAATTCATTTTAAGAATACAAACAAGACCAACAGTAGAATCAATGTGCAAGCCGAAGGAACTTTAGTAGGTAGCTTTCCAAGTGGGTTGATGACATAACTCAACCCACTTGAGAAGATGACTTCAGAGTTCAAAAACTAGCATCCACCAGAGTAACTCAACCATTAAGGTTTAGTTCAACTGAACCCACAAACAGTCTAAGAAACAGTGAAGTTACCAAAGGGATTAACAATGGGAATTATTGATTAATCAAACACTTGTTCAGTAACAACTAATTCCAGGTTGAAGAACCCAATCCAGTTACATGCTTGCACCAAGACTAGAGTAGAGGATTGCAAAAAAAGAAACAAAAACAATTTTTTCTTTGCCTCATGTTTTGCAACATTTTCATTGTTCAAACAAAGAGAGAAGCAATGGATTCATTGTTCAGACATGCATGTTACAGGGGGGCTTCCTTTGTAGAGAAGCCCCCCTGTAAGTTGATGCAGATAAATAGTTTTTGGAATGCTTGATTCAAAGGAAACAAGAAGCTATACTGCAAAATGAACCCGTTTCATGCTTAAATAATCATCATCATCTACCCCTAGTGTGTGGCCATTCGACTGAATGTAAGTCATATATGAAGCATTTTGTGATGCCTGATGAAGCCATGATGCACCGCACAGAAGCTCATGCTGTTTATACAAATTCACATCAGGAATAATATGATTTTAAGCCAGTTAAATTGACATGAGAGTTTTTTAAAGAAATGCTGCAAGTGTTGATGGCAGTTTTTACATTGTACCCAGAATAAGAGCAGTAAAATGGGCATACGACTAAACTGAGGGAATCACTGTAAGATCCTCTGTACTTATCTGCAAATTCAAAGACCTGCATTTCAGAGAAAGTAGCTTAAAAAAGGATCAATGAAGAGAATTTCTGAGTCTTGATTGAATCCACTTGTGAGGGAGGATTACTTTCATGGCAGTGTGAAGTAATTCTGTGGAGTAGGCACTATCAGAGTCACCAAATACGATGGAGGCAGCAGCCAGTGCAGCTGCAGTCTTTACTGCAACATTAGAGCCTGGGTTCTGTGTAGATACTTTGTAAACATTGCGAGGTGTATCCATGTTTTCTGGCCCCTCCTAGCATTTGTGATCCATGTTAGGATCTCCTACCTGTCCTCCCAATATCCAAGAGGATTACAATTAAGCATAGCATGCATTGAAAAAGCACAAAAAATCAGCATTGGTGAAACTTTGGTGATGTTGTATACATTCCTAGAGTGGATATATGTATGAAAGAATTCACTATTATCTTTGATCTGCATCATTTTGTCCAACTATGAAAAGATGTTTACTTTAAACCATTACAAGAAACATCTGCGGAAGGGACAAGACCATGGCAGACTGACTGTAAGATCATAAGAAAGCCATGGCTCTGATTCTGTAAAGAAATTTAAAAGGAACTACATTCGCATAAAATCAATTTTATTTTATTACGAGAAATATCCAACTTATACATGAGAAGTGAATAGGATAGAGACTTCAAAATTCACACTAGACTTATTAAAAATTTAAACTGATTCCTAACAACTGTAAACTATCTCCTCCCTCCTACTCTCGCCAATGTTTAGGGTAGGCAACAATATATTCCACATAACATGTGCATTAAAATGAACAATGTGTCATGTATAATACATGACAAGTCAATCTTACAGGGATGGAAGCATACACAGAATGTAGAAACAGCCAACTAACTCGAGCATACATCAAGCCTTGCAATTCGAATGGATTGAGATGGGCTTCACAAGAGCAAAGCAAAAAACTGATGTAAACCACGTCAGTGCCAATCAAGCACCATGAAATCAGTTCACTAATTTATTGCCTAAGCCACAGTTTATACAAGAAAATAGAAATAAAGTGAGCAGAAAGTGATGACTTAACAATAATATTAAAATGGAATATAAGACTTAAGTTGAGAGACAAGGTCATAATTAGACAATGATGTTTAGTGTTGTTCACTACTTTGAGCTCACAATAGCTCTGCTTCTCCAGCTCAACTGCCATGGAAAATTACAAATTGCTCACCATAAGCTACATAATTTCTCATTAGTAACAAAAAAACAGAGATTTTTTTTCCTAATTTGGAGATCCCACAAAAGTTCATGGGGTTAAAAGTTGTTCAGATTGAATTGTATGTGAGATCAAACCAAACACAAAATCCACAAGGAAAGGAGGGAACTTTACCTTGAAATGTGAGCTCTTCTGCGTAGATAGAGATCAAGGTGCTACTGCTGCCCATAGATATCGATCTCAAACCGTTGTTCAGAGGAATTTCATCCGACGCTTCTCTTTTAGTAAATTAAATAATTTTTACTGAGAAAAGAAAGGCTGACACTATAGTGATGGTCTGTGTCAGGGGTGAGACATACATGTCTGGCCATTTTCAATTGCTTAATATAGATGTGATGTGCTATGTCAGGGGTGAGAGGTATTTTTAAGCTATCCCATATTGGAAGATCATAGCCATTCATAACCATCCATACTTAAAAATTTGTTCTTTTTGCCCATGGACCGATGTATTCCTTAATTCTCTTTGTATGGGCTTCTGAGGAATAGATTCTTCTAATCTGGGATATTTAAGGAATCTCTTTCCACCTGGTATTATTGTGTCAATGGTGTGGTTGGGCAACTCAGGATCTCCTAGTTTTGTAGAAGAGCCTACATTTACCATGAGTAGTTTAAATATGGGGTGAACGAGTGATATGATGTTACTATAATTGGTATCGTTGCGACAATATGGCAACCGACAATAGATTGAAGTTCAACTCTATGCTGCTTAATAGAGGGTTCTTTTTCATTGGTTTATATAAAAGACAAAAGTGTTGTCTGATTGGTTGATGCAGCCAAGATAAATAACCGTTTGCTGAGATTTTTGGAGTTGATTGGCATACTTCAGATTTGAATCCTCACATTGTGCAGATGAGTGTGGTAAGTACTTATCAATGGACATCAAGACATCTTAAAAGAAGGATCCAAAAAATTGTTTTTGTTGTCAATAATTTTATTAACAATCATGGGCACACCTAAATAGAGTATGATTTCTCTGTCACAAGCTGGACCATGGACATGAACTTGTTTACCGACCAGGATGGATAGATATTACCTGTCTACCATATTTCAGTAAAATGCAAAGTGTGGGAATGGATTCATTTTTAGCAACGACCAGCCATCCCTAAGCATGGAACGGCCTCACTTTTGGGACCCACCTGGAAGCTTTACAATAATTAGGGGGTATTGGTTGTGAAAGGTCTTCCATGATCTCTCTGTGTGCAAACAATTATAAACATTTCAACAAGGCAGGCAAACTTTTTGAGGACCTCAAAGTTCGCTGAACCATAGCCATTACATAAATTTAGATGAGTGCTAAATTTGCACGTCCAGTTCCAAGGCTACAAAACTCAAATCACTGTCAAATCTTGGGGAGTGTAATTCATGTGAGGGTAGTGAGTGTGTGGGGTTTAGATTGATCATTAAGTCTGTCAAGCTGGCTCCACAGGCCATGCTGTTCCATGCTTAGGTACGACCTGGCTGTCCTTGAAAATTCTGCATAGGAAAGGGTTCAATGCTTCTGAGATCTTATGACTGATTACCTGATCAGTGATTCAACTGATTTCCTAGTCGGTGACTCGGTTTCCATTCATGCATCCTCTAGAGAAACTTGTTGCTGCATACAGTAATGCCAGTCGGATAAACAGAAGCTCCTAATTTTTTGAGATGGTAAAAAAAGCTCCTACCTGTGAGAATTGAGAAGCTGTTTGCTTTGTCTCTGTTTTCCTAGAATTTTTTAGATTTTAAGTGTTTTCACTTTTTTTTTAATTTTACGAGCAGATCAATTATCAAGAAACTTGGGCTTAAACTTACTCAAGCAAATATATAATTTGTTGCCTGTGGTGTTATTTAATTCATCATGGCTAGGCATTCTTTATAGGTGGGCCCATTTCCAATGGTTAGGAAATCTTGTCTGGATGACCCAACACAATATATATATATTTCAATCACAGCACTCAATATTCAAGTGCGAAAATAATTACCAGTCATATGGTTGTAATTGTTTGCAGATTAAGAAAACTTCTGTTCTATTACCCAACCATTGTGGGTCCAGCCCACTGAGTGATTTAGATTTTTGTGTAAAATGCTTAGAAGAAATGGACATCGTCTCAAGCTTTGCTTTGTATTGTATCTTTTACTTGTTTAAAACTTGAACTATTGTGCAGAGACTGAAGGTTGAAAAAGTGGAGTGTAAAAAGAAAGAAGAGGGCGCTGAGGCGATGGATGTGGAAAAACAAGCGACTAATGCTGGTCCTGCCGCTAATGAAATGGTTGTGGATTCCTGTTGACAGGCTGTGAGCATATATATATATAGGAGAATCTTTATACGCATCCGTCCCTCACCATTTTTTTGTGAGAACTCTAGGTGGGGCCCATCTATCACTCAATCCAAACCTTACAACATACATGGGACCCCACGATAGCAACTCACCCCAACTTTTGATTAGATCCGGATTTATTAGACCGTTGGATTGACTATACACCAATCCGAACCGAATAAATTTGTGAGCTATAGATGAAGGGGTTAGAGATATGTGATTGGGACTAAATTTGATATGTAGGGTGCTTTCATATAGATCTTTCCAACCCTCCCAGTCTCATCCCTTTGTGGGGTCCATAGTGGGCCCCACCAAAGAGTGTGTATGAAAAGTCCATGAGGGACATATGCACAGGAAAATGCCCCACATATATAATTACCTTTATATGTATCCATAGTTGATGAAAGAAATGGTGGAGGTAAATCTTTTTAGCTTCTGAGTTTTTCATCTTTTCAGCTTTGAGTTTTTCTATGAGAAGTTTGTTGGGTATATGTCTTGTATTCCGGTTTAGCCAGATGAGTTCACTGGGTTAGCTAGGGACTGGTTTAAGGTAAAAGGTATTTTGGTAATTGTACCGGGGCTTTCTTGATGGCCAAGAAGTGGATACTATATATGTGTGTAGTCTGTAACCCTAGATCTTGCGCAGTTGAAGAGAGGTGAGAGCTCTCTTGCCCGTAGTGTCCCCACACCACGTGGGTTAGACGATGTGAGAGAAGGAGAGTCTTTGTATGCTTTACTTGTGATAGTGAAGATGTGTGGCTCTGTGCCTGTGGATGTAGCCCTATTTGGGTGAACCACGTAAATCTCATGTCTCTTCTTATGTGTGACTGGTTGCTTGTTGATCTTGTGATTGATGGATGTGCACAACGGGTGATGTTAAAATTACAACAAGTGGTATCAGAGCTGAGGTGGTGTTCCTCGGGTTTTTGAGCAAGGTGGAGATCGTTCGGTGGCTTGGATGTTGTGCGCATGAAGATCGACTGATTGAATTCTTGTCAAAGGGTTTGGATCTCGGTTTTGGAAACAGAGGAAAGAGAGATCAGTTTCGTGATCTCTGGTTGGGCCACCATCAAAGAAGAAGAAGACGAGATTGGGTTCTCTAATTTGGCTAAGATCAGAGGACAAAGGATTCACAGGTTGTTTCAGATTTCTCATAGTTAATTGCTGCGATTGTGATCTATCTACAGGGCCACACAGATCATATATGAGAAGATGGAAAATCAGATCTCAAATTGTGCGACTGGTAAAAGAGAAATCGAAACTTGAAGAAGACAGAGAAGAGGGTTCTTTTCTTTGGTTGGGTTTTGGCTATAGATCTTCGTTGGAGAAGAAGATTGGCTGCCGGTTCTCAAGAAGAGGAAGACCGAAAGAAAGAAAAAAAAATCTCGCTGGTTGATTTGCTGTCGTCGTTGTTGTCCCAATTGTCGGTAGCTGGCATAGCCTGTGCCGTCGCGGCAAGCTATCGCTGGACCAATCGGCCGTTGCTGAAGAAGAAAACCGGTTCTGCTTCTTGTTGCAGAATAGAGTAAGCAGAACCGCGGGTTAAAGACGACTCCCCAATCCGTTCGGGTTCGGGTCGGGTCTGTTCGACCTGACACGCCGTGGAGAAAGCCCAGTCAAGTGGCACGAATGCAGGCCGGGTTAGGTCGCAGTCGACCTGATCACTTAGAGGGAAGCCCAGCCTAGAAGAAAGATAACTAGTTTAGGCCAGGTTCAAGTCCAGATCGGGTTAGACTTGACCCGATTACAGCGAAGCCCAGGCAGCAACAGGTGCATTCCAAGTCGCGTTTGGGTCGAGTAAGATCTGACCCGTGTGCACAGAGTCCAACGCAGCGGACAGTTTAATCCGGCAGTTCAGTTCAACTCACCTAACCCGGGTCCACTTCAGAAGCCCAGCAGAATAGGCAGTGACGTTAACAGTGACGTCAGCATTAGTCAATAGGCAGATTTGACTAGTTTCAACGACTGAAATTGTTTCTGCGATATCTTGACCATCCGACGTCTGATCGGAGATCCATTTGCGCCTACGAACTCGTTTCGAGCAGATCTACGTGATTGTGGAAGAAGATTGGCTGTTTGATGGTCAACAAGGAGTTAACCAAATTAGAAGCGTAGAAAACTGTTTTTGCGATATCGGAGTCATCCAGACTCGAATTTCAGATCCATTTCTTTCAGCGTGCTCATGGTAACGAGATCTACAAGTTGATGTAGAAATCTGGAGAAGATCCGAACAGATGTGGATTCAGGCTAGAATTAGGTTTACTCGACTTGGTTGTTGTTGTTGCAAACCCAATAATAGGAGTCGCCGGCCTAGTTGCAAAGGGTTTGTTGATTCAAACAAAGTTGTTCGTTTGTGGTTCACATGCTTTTTGGATCGCATGTGATGTTATTCATCTTGCTAAAGCAAAGCTAATGAAGAAGCAGCAAGGAGGAGCTAATGTGTCAGTAGTTGTTAAACATGTGTTTGATTGATCGGAAGCCCGGTCAAATGGAGTTTTTGACCTCTTGGAGGCAGCGGTTTTTGCAATTGTGAAGTCATCTGGACTTCTATTCTCGATCTGTTTTGCTTGCATGCTTGTGGTGGTTTGATCTTCATAGTGATGTTGAAGATAGGGCAGGATGGTGAGTGATTCAGATAGATATCACTTAGATTCGTCAATGGATTCGAGCTTTAAGTTCGAGGTGGAGTTTGATGAGAAGATGAACTTTGCTCAAAGTTCATGTGCTGGTTCAACAAATCAAAATGTTGAAGAAGACTGCATCGTTGGCGCAGTGACGTACCATTCAGCAAGGTACGTGAAAACATTGCCAGTTTTATCTCCTGGTAGCTCGAGTTAGACGGAATCCAAGCAAAGGTGGAGATTGTTGGCTATATGTCTTGTATTCCAATTTAGCCGGATGAGTCCATTGGGTTAGCCAGGGACTGGTTTAACGTCAAGGGTATTTTGGTAATTGTACTGGGGCTTTCTTGATGGCCAAGAAAGCAGAGACTATATATCTGTGTAGTCTATAACCCTAGATCTTGCGCAGTTGAAGAGAGATGAGAGCTCTCTTGCTTGTGGTGTTCCCACACCACGTAGGTGAGACGATATGAGAGAAGGAGAGTCTCTATATGCTTTACTTGTGATAATGAAGATGCTCGTCTCTGTGCCCGTGGATGTAGCCCTATTTAGGTGAATCACGTAAATCTTGTGTCTCTTCTTATGTGTGGCTGGTTGCTTGTTGATCTTGTTATTCATGTATGCGCACAACGAGTGATGTTCAAAATCACAACAAAGTTGAAATGAGATCATTGTTTCAATCTGTAATCACATGGGAAAATTATGATTGTGATGAAGAGTGTAGCTTTCTTCGATGCAATATAAATATGTTTGGACATAAAAAAAAAAAGCAACTTTCTTCTAGGCAATATAAAGATGTTTGGACGGGGGAAAAAAAGGGAAACAGACTAATTTACAGCTCCATTGTATTTTAGCTCAAATGGCCCTTTTTCTTCGGAAATAACACTATATCACTACAAAACATTTGGTTGGGCCTTCTAACTTGAATTTCATCCCTCGTTTGAAATAAAAGAAAGGAGTAAACTTGTTGGATGTCACCCATTGTCTCTTCCCCTAGAGCAATCAATCATCTCTTCCCTAGCTAAAAGATTCAGGCTAGATGGTATAAATCCACTACAGGCTAAGAAAAAGACAATTATCCATAAAAAAAAAAAAGAAAAAAAAATACAGCTAACGTACACTGGCACCACATCATTGAAATAGAATTGCTGATCCTCATCTAATAAAGACCTAAGAAATAGCATTGGACAAAACAGAAGCCACAGCTCTCTTATTTCATTACAACGAACACTACAAATGAGTGCCGGTCTTAGCTTATCAGTAGCTGCTAAACCCACATTGAATTTATGCGTACTAGTAGAAGGCTAACTTTCTGATTTCCTCTCCTTTGAGGGACAACAATACATACAAGTGTTAGGAAATCCAATGGTACAAACATCATCAACACAAATCCAAGTTAAAACATTACAAACATCTTGAGATATTAATCTCCTAATACATTTAGAAAATCAACACGAATCTCCATAAATTGATCTAAAAACAAGCAAAACATCCAAAAAAAATATAGATCTAACAAAACGGAGGAAGATCTGACAAAAGCAGAGCAAAGAAAGGAGTATAATAATCGGTTAGGGTTTATACCAATGGAGAGACAAGAAGAGGATCTGCAGAAGATGTGACCAATGTGAAGAAGACTTGGAGAAGACAAAACCCTAGCCGTCTCTTCTCTTCTCCTGTTCTACGACCAACGTGAAGAAGACTTGGAGAAGACAAAACCCTAGCCGCGCGTCTCTTCTCTTCTCCTGCGACCAATGAGAGACAATAGATCAAACAAGATCAAATCCTAAACAGCAAGATCAAACGCTAAACTTTAAACAACAAGGATCGATTAGAGCATCAATGATGAAAAAGAAAAATCGGGAAGAAGAGAGGGCAAAAGAAGAGCAGCAAGAATGGCCTCGTGCAAAACGATAAGTAAAAGAAAAACCTTAAACCCTAACTTGCCGTTTGAGAAATTGATTAGGAAGAAGAGAGCAGAAGAAAAGGGAACGGTTCTACGCCTCGTGCAAAACGGTGGGTAAAAATAAAACCGGATCTCCTTGATTTCTCAAGTGGGCTCGTGTAGAATGGGTCAAATCCGTTTCTTTTCAAGAATGGCCCAAAATCGGGCTCATAATCCGTTCCAAAATTGCATTTTTGGTGTAGTGTGTTGATCGTGCCTTTACCTATGACTTTGGACTTGTTGCCATTGCCAAACTGAACACTACCACTGTTGCACTTCTCATGAGAAGTAAACAATGATTTGTCTCTTGATATATGTATAGAGAAACCACTATCCAAGTACCATACATAGGAATTCTATACTCTTAGTGCTATGAAGACTACATTACAACGAAGGTCAAACTTACGAACCCAGATGGACTTGGTCTTGACCTGTTGAGGAGAGTAAAGCTTTTTCCTCTGTTTGTTTCTATATTGATTTTGCAGTTTGTTATAGTTGGTCTAATGTGTCTCTTGATCCCACAAAAATGACATATTGGAACAAAAGTAGGAAGAAACATAACTCTTTTTAAAGTACTAGCAATATCATTGTTACGTATATAATTATGTATAGTGGGAACATATTTTGGTATAGAATTCATTTGATTATGTTTATGAGTAGTGGGTATCATGGAGACCAAGGTCGTACCTTTGATGAACTTGCCTGCATTCTTTGATGTTAAGCCATGTCCGTAGCGAAGACCAATTCTGTTAGTGACATTCTTCTGAACACCCAAAATCTCTTCTAAGTCTTTAGATCCAATGCTCATTCTTGTCAAATCAACTTTGGCAGTGGCTTGTTCTGTGATAGCCATGTGCAGCTTTTTGCTCAAAACAATGTTCTCTGCCTTACAAATATTGAATTTTTCCTTTAAGTCTTCCAACTCTTTCATAGATTTCATAGATTATCTATGCAGAAGATTCCAATTGTTAACTGCATCATTCAATTTGTTAGACAAGATAGCGTGAATCCAAGAAAGATAACTTACCATGAGCTTCATTGAGTTTTTTTTTTCTTTTTTTTAAAGGAAAGAGATTACTTTTTCAGCAGATTCCAATTTCAGTTCCAAGGCATCATTAATCAATGCTATTCTTCTATAGTCCTTTTGCAATTTATTATATGCTTCCATCAACTCCTTTTCAGATTGTGGCATATCATCAAAGGAGTCATCACTATCATTATCAGAACTAAAACCTGTAGAAAAAGGATCCATGACAATAAAGCAATTAGATTTCACTATAAAAGTTATGAATTTACTATTATCAAAGGATTCAGGTTCAGTATTGTGATTTTCTTATTTGAATCGTCATCCAAAATGATGTTTAATATTTTACCTTGATTTCCTTGATTTATGAAGGTTCTATTGATACATTGGGAAGCATAATGACCAAAATCCTTGCTTTCATAGCATTGGGCATTGTTTGGAGGAATGTTAGAAGTATCTTTTTAGGCTTAGACAAAGAATTAGAATTAGGCTTGAAATTCGATGTGAAATTGGACTTATTCTATGCTGTTTTCTTCTTATAAGCCTGTTTCCAATTATTTTGTCTGAACCTCTGATGGCCTTTCTAAAAATTTTCACCAAGAAAGCTTCAAACTCAGGGTCAACGGAGTTTGGTTAAGAAGCATCACTATCATTAGTTGATTTCAAGGACACAAGTGTCATACCCTTAAACTTCTGTTGACTATAGATTTGCTTCAAAAGTATGCAAGTTACTGACTAGTTGATCAACTTGATGGGCATCTGTCATTAGTTTCCTCAATTGCCACAACTTTTGAATCAAATCTTTTGGATAGTGACTGTAACATCTTTTGGACAATTTTGTGTTCAAGAATTGTCTCACCCAAATTAAAGTTTGAATTAACAACATCATTAAGTTTTGTATAAAACTGAATTGACAACATCATTGAGTTTTGTATAAAACTCATCAAAGGTTTTGTTGTCCTCCATCATCAATGTTTCAAAAGTAGCACCCAAAATTTGGAGTTTTGGGCTTTTAATCCTACTAGTGCCTTCATGAACGATCTCCAAAATAACCCAAGCCTCCTTAATAATTTTACACTTAGAGATATGACGGAGCTATATATGTGAAACACCATTAAAGATAGCATTAATTGCCTTGCTATTGGCGAGGAAAGCAGTTTTATCATCTTTGGTCCATTGGGCCATAGCCCCCTTCAGATACAATAGAAGGAGGAACATAAATAGTCTTAATGGCTAACCAAATATATATATCACAAGATTGAAGAAAAGCAACCATTCTAACTTTTCAATTAGCATAGTCAGTTTCATTTAGATAAGGAGGTTTGTCAGTTGAAGTACCATCTTTAGGAATTTCCATATCAAAAATTTGATTTGATCATCACATGAGAGGCTTGTGTGAACCTGCTTTCATACCACTTTAAGGATTCTAACCTTAACACAGGTTAAGGATCCAACACAAATTTCTTATATGAAGATAAACAAACAATAAACCTAAGTTAAAAAGCAATCAATCACAAGAGATGGATGCAATATTTTTTATGTGGAGAATCCAAATGGGAAAAAAACACGGGACCCATCACAGGTCCACAAAGATTAAGCACTATGCAAGAGAGGTTATAAGATCTACTTACTACCGTTGTTCAGTTGAACACAACCTAAAAGACTTGAAGTTCTTGTTGATGCATACGTCGTTAGCCTTCTTTATGCTTGATTCACATGTCTTGATACCCCTGAAAACGAATCTCTAGGAAGGAATGGGGAAGGTGTATCTTAGGGACTCAAAGCTTCAGCATAGTAGGGAAGAGAAGCTCTAGAGAAGAAAAGGATCCCTTAAAAGGTATTCTAGGGCTTAAAATTGTGAGAGAGATGATTTAGGCTAAGAGGGATGATGTGTATAAAGCGTAATATTCATGGGATGCTATTGGGGCAGTTTCCAAATTAAATTAGAAAGTATGGTTCACAAAGGAAATAAATCTGGAAGTTCGGGTCTTAAATTTGCCACCCATTCAATTGATCGAGTAAATGTCGAATCGATTGGGCAAGGTTTGATCGACCGAGCATCCCTCCTATCGATCGAATTAAGGTTCTATCTAGGGTTTTTTTTGTTTGGAATTCTAATGAAGTTGATGACATCATCCGATCGATCCGGCATCCATCCAATCAATTGGGCCTTGAAAAAATTCTTTTTCATGCCTTTAAATCTTCACATTTGATCTACATCTTTGGCTCGAACTTCAATCTAACTAAAAGTGTAAAATTATAGCTCTTATAAACCAAGTTTTGTCCAACTCATGAATTAACTAATATTACATTCCTTACATATAGTGCTCTTACAAACTGTTTATTTGTGCTTGTTTAAGGCTTTTTCTCTGCTATAGTAATTGTGTTCACTTGTGAATAAAGTTTACCAGTCATCATGATCATCATCAAAGCCAAGTCTCAACTATGTAGCGGTCAGCTACATGAAATCTATTTCTCCATTCTGATATATTTTGAGTCAAATTCTCAAATAAGTTAAATTTCTTAAAATCTAATTTTACTATCTTCATCCACATCTTCTTCGGCCAACCACTCTCCTTGCTTGGCCATTAACTTGCATACCCAAACTTTTTCTAACCAGTGCCATTGCCGGCCTACGCTCGACATTTTTATACGATCTCAAACAGGTTCCCCTTATCTTATCAACTATTGATGCTATCCCTAAATGCTTTTGAAAGTGCCCATTTCTAATTTTATCCTTCCTAATTTTACCACATGTCTACCTTAACATCCTCATCCCTGCTGCATCCATTATATATATATGGTACTTCTTAATTGGCCAACATTATGCCCATTGGTCATAGTTGGTCTAGTCACTATCCTGTAAAAATTTCTCCTTCAATTTTATTACCATTCATCGGTCACGAAGCACTCCAAAAATAAGTATCCACTTTAACCATTTTGTTTTTATTTTATGTTCAATATCTTTATCAATCTCTCAATCCTTACTAATTATTGAGTTAAGGTAATAGAAAGAATCGCTTTGTGGTATTTCTTGCACTTCAATTCTTACAGTAGTTTCAGCTCTTTGTATATACCTACTAAAGTTGTAATTTATATATTTTGTCTCTATAATTTAAAGCCTTTGGACTCTAAAGCCTACCCTCATTTCTCATGTTTTGCATTTACAGTGGAATTGAGATTCTATGAGGGTTTGCCGCACGGTGACCATGGGTAGACCTATCACGGTCTGCCATCACCATGGAATAACCTTGGCTTGTATGGGGAAGCTACCCACGTCCATGGTAGGCTGTCTTTCAGTGACATGGCGAACGAAACACCACAATCACCGTAGGGTAAATACTCAGGGGATTTGGACTTCTTAATACATCCACCAACACTATATCACTTACATACTACATATACTAAGATACCAGCCTCCTCTTGAATATATATAAGTTAACTCATCCATAATCATTGTAAAGAGATGAGGCCTTAAAACTAACCCTTTGGCAAACATATGATCATTAGGAACTTACTTGTCTCTCTGGGTAGTTCTCACACTCGTTACCACTGTTTTATACATTTCTTTTTAAAAAAAGTATTTTGAAAGGCTTTTCTAAAGGGTTTTTTTTTTCAAGTTTTTTAAAAACTATTGTATCATACATGTCTTTAATAACTTCAATATAATCTTTTGGAACTTTCATTTTCTTCAAAACCACCAAATTTAATTACTTGGTATCCTATTATAAGCTTTTTCTAAACTGATGAAGATCATATGCAGATTTTCCTTCTTCGCTTGATATTTTTTTATTAATAACTTAAGTGAGAAGATAGCTTTCATAGTTGACCTCTGTGGCATAGAAAACCAAATTGATTTTCAAATATTTTACTCTCATTTTAAATCTTTTCTCCATTACTCTCTCCCATAGTTTCATAGTATAGCTCATAAGTTTAATCACGCGAAAGTTGGTAAAACTTTGCATATCTCCCTTGTTCTTATATACAAGTACTAAAATACTTCATCTCTATTTATTAAGTATTTTCTTTGTCATTGATATCATATTAAAGAGTGTAGTTAACTAAAATTCGTTAATGATTGATAAATTATAACAAGGTCCAAACACTTCTTTCGTATCGATGTTAGTTAAACATGATGCAAACAAGTTGGCAAAAAATAGTCGTGGAAAGAGACTTTTGTCATAATAGTAATGGACCTTATCTTGTAGCGGAAGTTATCCACCGGACACTCATTTTCAAGAGTATTTGCACCTTAATCCATCAAATTAGTTTTTAAGGCTAATTTATTTATAAAAAATCCCTATAAAAAACTAGTTATGATTAATTTCACCCATTTTAGATACTTTTTACACAGCAGCCATAGTCATTGGTATCCTCTCTAGTATTGAGGAGAGGGCGGAGATTTAATTTGTCTTAGCATCACATTTATGTTTAGTCCCACCAAATCTTTAGATGAGGATAACCATAGTCACACCGTTCTAAAAGGTGGACTCCTCTCTCAGTCTGAGAGGAAGACATAAAGGGTCCGTCGGTGGAGACTTTTTTCTCAAAAACCAACTACTCGAAGCACTCATCTTTCCCAAAAACTCTGCCTCACATTTTCACTACTCCCTCACCTATTTAAAGGCTTAAGATCCCTTTTGTTGCAAAACCACCCCAACACACCAAGCATGTATTCAATCCAGCTAACAGAACCCATCTCAACCCATTTCATCCTAACTGTCCCTACCGCAACTGGATGTAATCTACACCAGCTCATCTGTAAGTGAAAAGGCAAAGGAGCCCATGAATTTAAGAACCATAAAACTTCTCCACTTTGGATGTGATATTACACCGAATCTCATTGTAACTACTTACTAGACAAATGCAGGTATACTTGTTCGATCCTCGTATATATATATATATATAGAGAGAGAGAGAGAGAGAGAGAGAGAGAGAGAGAGAGAGAGAAATTCTAAAGAATGCCCAATTCAAAAGGGGGCAGAAACGCCCTATCTAAGGTTCAATGAGAGAAGAGAAGATTGGATGACTTTTTCTCTTTAATGTAAATATTGAGTATCATTTACTGCATATTAATTATTTTTTACTAAGAGATATGTGTATTTAAATCTTCCATCTATTAATTCGGATGGAGAGAGAGGGTCATTTAAATTTGTATGTTGGAGAGAGAGAGGGAGAGAAAATTAAGTCTCTTAGTTAAGACGTGTATATTTTTTTTTAACATTAAGAAGCCCACTTACTTAGATTTCTTAGCCATTGACTCCATTTAGATCCTATCATAAATAAGAGGGCCCTATTTAAAAGGAGAAAAAATTGGAAAGTGTGAACTACCAATACTACATTTTATTTAAAGAAAGAGGAGAGATGGATTAATTGATTTGTGAAGAAAGAACGCAAGGATATGGGTCAAAATAGCAGTATTGATTGACCCAAAAAATTGATATGATATCGGTATTGGTCGTGGTTATCGCGGTGTAAATTTTTTTTACCCCATAAAATTTTAGAAAAATATCAAAAAATTTAGAATATTGTAAAATGTTAGAAAACATTATTTCTTTTCATTAGTAACAACTATAAAGCAAAATATTAGTTCCCCTAAGTTAGAACATCCTGTATTGGTGTTTAATATTTTACTGCTAAATGTGCTAACTTTTATATTGCTTGATTTTTTACTAGTTTTATAATTTATAAATCCATCACTGTGGCCTTTATATAAATCCAAGTCACTCAAAATAATGATCAAAATAAATGCCTCCTCTGATATAATTATCGTATATTTCAATTTAGATAACTTAAGATGGAATATTTTATAGTGCTTGATTGCTACAAAAATTTATTAAAGGCTCATTCAAAAATGGGGCCACTAGCTTTTATAGGTGAAATGCACTAGATGGTTACAATTAAAAAATAAAAAAAATAAAAAGTCCAAAAAATGAGGCATGCAAATTAAAAATCCAAACCCCTCAAAGTAATTAGTCTTCTATGGGTCTCATCCTCATTTCATTATAATTGAAAGTTAACCCATTGTTTGATTAATTACATTTGATTGAAATAAAAAAGAATCTAGTTAGTCCCCAATTAAAAAGAAATTTTTCTTGGACTCAAAGAAAATACTAGTGGTTTACTATGTGTGGCCTACTATAGGCACCACATCTTGCACCATGTATATACAAAAGTTAAAAAAAAGTACAAATATAATAAGGGCCCCACATTTTGCACCATTTTATATATATTAAATTTACAAGAATAGAGGCCCCTAGAGGGTGCCAGATCAGTAATATTTTTTTTCTTTTTTTCTAGAGTGCCACATCATCTTCTAAAGATACCAAGTAATGGTTTTTCTAAAATCTTTCCTTCTCCTCCCACCGTTTTTGCATCATCCTCTAAAATCTCTCCCTCTACCCTCTTCTCTCTTATTTATTCCCCAAAAATCTCTCTATTTGAATGGTATTCAAACCTCTTCCTCATATATTCAAAATTTTCCCCTAAAAGGGATTGTTTCCAATTTAGAAATTAGCCAAATTCCACAAATTGATTTTGATTAATCAAAATTTTGACTCTCTCCCTTGCACTTTCATACAATACAACCAAAGGATTTCCTCTACAACTTCTGTCCAATTTGCCCCTATGTTTCCTCTACCCCAGGCAGTTTCGTCTTCCCTTTGCATTTCAATTTCACTTCTTATGCTTCCTACTCGAATATAATCTAACCTTTTCCTCTTCTCTTCTCTGCGTCCCCTCCCATCCCTTTCCTCTTCTCTCTACGTCCCCTCTCTATGCACAAGCCTTTTCTTTTCTCCCACAGACAAGCCCATTTTCTCCATTACCATGAACCTTAATCCAACCGTCATCTTCTAAGTCACATCGTTATTTCAAGGTTCTTTAATTTGAAAGAGAAGATGAGGAGAGTTGAACACAACTCCAGCACAAACCCATCACCCATTCACCTAAATGGGCCATGTACTCTCTCTTCTCTATCTCAGTGACAACCATAATCATTTGTGATTGGCCATGGTCATCTCAATTTTTTGCTTTCAAGATCCTCTTCATTTTCTTATTTTATTTCTTGCTTTCATCTTGCATGTGCGTTTTTTTCCCTTTGAAGATTCTCTTGATTTTTCTTTTTTGTTGTGTACAGATTCTCTGCCACGGCCAAGACCATTCACTCTCTCACCATGACCAATTCAGGCTTTTTTATGCTCTAAATGTATGCAAATGCCTTTTCACAAATTTATTTGTTTTCTTGTTCTCAATCTTTTCCTTTTTTCCAATTTGCTTATTATCTGTTGCACAAATATGTATTGCTTATTGCGATTGAAAATATATGTTTTTCTTGTTTTATTATAGATTTTTATGGATTTGGAAAATATCTTGATAATAGTTGTCTTGGTAATCAATTTTTTTCTAATGGATGTTGGCAACACGTTGGAAGTGGTTGTGTAGGTTGATAAATATATATCATTGGTCGATGCTAAAACATGTGTACTTGGATATTGCAGTTTCTGCAACATTACAATATGGGTAAAGTAGATATGGTATAGTGCAAGGAAAGGTATACTTTTGACCCTCTATACGTATTTATTTGTCTAATATGTATATATAAGCCATTTGATTATCTATTCATGCATATGAATTTGTATATGCATGCATGTATTTGATAAATTCTAATGAGACAGTTAAATATAATGCATTTTGAACAATTTTTTGCAAGCAATTTAATGTGCAGTTGCTTGGTAATGATTGCCATCTCATTTGATTTTCATCTGTTCAAACATGAATGTTGGAATTTTTTTTTTTAGGAATTCAAGTGCAGTTTTTAGTTTCATCTGTTAAACATCATGTTCTTTTCATACCGAATTTAGTAAGTATTTTTGTCAATTCAACTTTTTTTACCTTTGAAACCTACTAATAGTAGGATTGTAGGCTGAGGCTTTTGAACCTATCATTGTTTGAACTGAAATATCAACAACTACATTTGAGATCTAATCTACAGAAAAATGCTACCACAATGCAATGCTTGATTCTGAACATGAAGTCTCTTTTTCAAGATGGTATCAGATATAGTCTACTTGGGTGAATTGTGAATTAGGTTTTTAAAAAGTTTTTAATAAAGATGTGATAGAGAAACGACATCTTTGGTTCTAGCATATGACTCATTTGGATGCTTCTATGAGATTCTGTAGGAACTGAATTAAGGTCATACATACAAATGTTCAAATGGAATTGGCATTAAAGAATTTTTGGGGTGATTGGGTAAATACTCACATAACTTTCTTGCACACACACACACACAAGACGAAGGAGAAGAACACAGACATACACACACAACCTTTTTTTTTTTTTTTTTTGAATTATGTAGATACTTTGTGAGGATACAAGAAATAATATTGCGATAATTTTAAATTTTTATTTATCAAAATATTATTGTAAAACAATGTTAGAACAAGAATCTCTATAGTCCTTTAGCAATTATTAACACATAATATTATAAAACTTCATTTTTGTTGAATTTGGTGGCCTTTTGTATTCTATAAATTATTTATTTATCTGATCGTAGGTCAGTGGGAGATGGCAAAATTTGTGACATTGGATCTGTCTTCTGATTTTATGTGATGGATGCATTGGGCCTTCAGATTTCATTCTTCTTTTATATGGATGTTGTGTTGGTCATTTATTTATAGTTTTTGTTCATGATGTTTTGTTTAACTTGATTTTGACATCACTTGCGAAATTCATTACAGTGATCTATACATCAAATGATGTTTTTTCTAAGATGAGCTAGACTTTTTAATGAATAAGGAATTCGTGTCTCTTTGTGTGTTTTCCTCCAATGAAAGCAATAATCAGGCAAAATGTTACTTTCTATATGTCAAATTATTGTTAATTTTTTATTTTAAATTTAATTGTGATTTCTAAGAAGGCCTTTTATTTTTTGTTTCATGATTTGGACACAAGACATGGAATCCCTTCTATCAATAATTTTGATTTTAAGCGTATAATTTTTTTATATTTAGGAATATTTTCTATTTTAGATTTTTTATATCATAAATTTATGAAATAAATGAAAATCAACTTTTCTTATTTATATCATATAATCAAATATATTTTTAATATGACTTCAATTGCCTGCCTTGAGCACGGGGGGCATCTTGCTAGTGTATTATGTATATAATTACAAAAGTAAAAAAAAAAAGGAACAAATATAAAAGGTAGGCCACGACTTTTGGTCCTTCCAGAAACAACGAAAGCCGAAAAGGGTTTTAACTTTCTCACACCGGCTTCACAAGAAGGGGAAAAGGGGGAAAAACGGAATGATGGAGGAGGAGGAAGAGAAGGAGAAGAGGAGAAGAAGAAGAAGATAGAAGTGAAGGAGAGAAAGAGAAGAAGAAGAGGAGAAGAAGATAGAGATAAAAGGGTAGGAGAGAAAGAGAAAAATAAGAGGAATGATGGCCAGTGGCTGGTGCAAGTTGCAATAGGATACAACGGTGGAGGTAGCAAGAGGTAGTGGTCATGGTGGCGACGGCAGGTGGTCTAGATACTGGCATCCTCATCCTTTCTTTCTTGTTTTTTTTTTTTTTTGATTTTTATCTGCGGTTGTTCTCTGGGCAGAGGATTTTTTTTTCTTTTTTCAGTCTAGGCTTTGTATACCTTATCAGTAGATATATCGGTCTTGACTGATATTTTTAATATATCAGCCGATATCAATTGATATTATGGTGATATTTCACAACGATAAGACCATTACTGATGCACATCAACATATCAGTTTGATCATGGCTAATACCGGTTCATATCGCCGATACGAACCGGTATCAGCCGATTTTAAATCATGAGTAGGGATTTAACTATCATAAAGTTTGTCCCTGAGAATTAGTGCAAGAGTAACTCCACCTTCTCTTATTCATTGGAAAAAATGGAGTCTTTCACTTTGGAAAATACCCAAGCATTAGATGTGGTGCCTGATTTGTAAGCTTTTTGTTTTCTTAAGAATGCAATTACCATTTGCATTAAATGTCACATTAAATTAAATGATATGTGTTGTGATTTGGTAGACCTAAAAAGGGGAATTTTTTGGCCAAAAATGCTTGGGTGTCATGGAGATCTCCATATATATACATGGCTTGATCATATAAGAACTATTCCTATACATCTATGATGATAGCTTTTTATGGGGCCCACTTGTGGGTCCCATTTGGGGATGGGACAAGGGGGAATGGAAAGATCTATGTGGGACTATCCTAAATATCAAGTTTGGCCTCAATCACATATCTTTGATCCCTTCATCTGTGGCCCATAAATTCAATCCATTTGGATTAGTGCACAGTTGATCCAATAGTCTAGTAAACTCAGATTTGACCGGAACTTAGGATGTGTGACTATTTGGGGGTCTATGTATATTTCAAGGTTTGGATTGGGTGATAAATGGGCCTCACCTAGAGTTCCTACAAAAAAATAGTGATAACTAGTTCTCACAAGATTATTTTCCATAATATATATATATGAACTTGGAGGTGCGTGTATATCTATGTTTAGAAACTCTCTCTTTCTCTCTCTCTTTGATAACCATTTTCACTGTCACACCCTGCACAAGCCAATGTAAAATCGGGATGCTTGCTTGTTTCACTTTTTACTTTCTAAGGCCAAACTTGTTACTTCTCCACTTGGGAGCTAGTTAGATCATATGTGATCTTAAAGCGAATCTCATTATTTCTAGATAAATGCAGCCTTCCTGTGCGTTTGTCCTTCACGAACTTTTTGTGCACACTCCTCCATGGGGTCTATTATGGAGCCCACCAAGGGATGCAACCAAGGGGATGGAAAGATCCATGTGAGAACACCCCACATATCAAGTTTGGCACTAATCACATGTCCTTAACCCCTTCATCTATGGCTCACATATCCATTTCGTTCGGATCGATTTACAATCAATCCAATGGTCTAGTAAATTCATATTTGACCAAAACTTGGGGCATATGCTTATTAGGCTCCTTTGTGTTGCAAGGTTTGGATTGGGTGATAAATGAGCCTATCTAGAGTTATCACAAAAAAAAAAAAAAAATAGTAAGGAACGAATGCATATATAGATATATGAAGAATATTAGTATGCATCCATCATTTACAATAATGTGGGAGATGCTTAAATAGGTTTCTCTAATTGTACTTGAGCATTTTTTTTCATATAGCTTTTTATCATTTTCACATTAATATATCTAGATATAGAAGTGTTCCTTACCTTATGTTGAGTGATGGATGCATACTAATATTCTCCATAATATATATTGTCCCTCACTATAGTATGAGGGAGGGATGTATATATATATATGGGAGCTCCTTTGCTGAGCATGAGGTGAGTACCACTTTCTAGTGGGGCCCAATAGGGGCCCCACTTAGGGATGGGATGAAGGGGATTGAGAGATCTGTCCACCACTCATCCTTCCATGGTGATGGAGGCTCAAATCATCATTATAAGCACTTGATCAATGGCCGATAAGTTTTCACCATCCAAAATGAGTACAATCTAATCCAAGGTCCAATCGATGTGCATGGATGCCAAACTTGGTTTCGGTGACTATCACATGGGTACTTGTGTTATGGTCTACTTGGATGGATCATAATTTGGGCCTATTAGTGTTTTGACACATGGTGCTCACCTTATCGCGAGCACCGAGGTGCTCGGGAGAGGTTTTTCCTTTATATATATTTATATATATATTGAGAATATTACTATGCATATATTAATGTGCAAAAGACAAAAAGCTATATGAAAAGAAGAATGCTTATGAACAAATAGGAAAAGCCATGTAAACATTTTTCACCTTATGGTAAGAGAAGGATACATACTAATATATATATATATATACTTAGAGGTGCCTCTCTTTCTCTCTGTCTTTGTGATACCCATTGCACCATCACGCCCAGCACAAGGCAACCTAAAATTAGGAGAATGCTTGGAGAATGGCCAAAGCTATTTTTTAATCTATAGAGAGATTATACTGTGGAGGGAGGAGCTTCCTACCAGAAATCAGTGTATGAAATCCCTAGAGTAATACGGTAATGCAGCAGGGCTCTATAAAATATTAACATGGGCAATGTAGAGAACTGACTGAAAGGTGAAATAGAGAGAGAATTAATTTTTTTTTCATAAAATGTACCCCATCTCTCTTTCTTTGTCATTTGGAGGATCATATGGTAGTGTGTGTTGCTTCAACAATCTTCCAGGGTCTCAATGCATTTGGGTGATTAGATTGGTTTTTTGGTGAGAGACATGGAAGTGTTTGGACCTAGCAGCTATTGTTATTCAATTTGTACACTACTGTGATTTTTGAACAAATAATATTTCATTTATAGAAATTGAAATGAGAACTTACACAAAAAAAGAAAGAGTAAAAAGAGTATAGGTCCTCCCTCTAGGATAAAATATGGGTGCCCCTTGGGCCAAGGATTGAAAACGGGTCGGTTCCAGTCCGGGTCCATGGTGGACCCAGAACCGGAACCATTAATGAAGGGATGGACCCAGAACTGGAACCAGTTTCCTAGATCCGGAATCGGAACTGTTAAGAAGTTGATGGACCCGGAACCGGAACCGAAACTGTGTATGGGGCGAGTTCGGGTCCAGGTCTGGGCCTGTGTAGAAAATGATTTAGACAAAACATTAACTTTTAGGGAACAATTTTAAAAGTTAGGGTAATATGTCGGCTCTCGGGTCGACGGGCCGGAACTAAGGTGGAACTGGACCCGGAACCGTTTAGGTCGCGGGTCTAAAAATAGGATCCAAGCTTGGACCCATTTACTTATCAGTTCCTAAATGAGGACCCAAATTCAATTATTAACGGGTAAGAACCTTTGGGTAATCGGAGAATCAGGGACCCATTTACAACCCTACTAGTCATTTGTGTTTATTACCAAAACAAAGCAACTTCAACTAGTCACTTTTGGAGCTAATTTCTCATTCACTTATTAAATGGTTTTTAATTAATCAATGGTTTGGTATTATTCTCCTTATGTAGGAGAACACATTATTGCTTGGACCCGCCGCAAAAGACATATACGTCCCACACTTATTATGACCCAAAGTTGACCAAATCACCATAGCTAAAACCCATTTTTCCAACAGCTATTGCTGGAGTTCTCTATTTCCAGGGCTTATTTTCGTCAGAAGCAGGTAAAGCACAATGCCATTTTGATTCTCATTTTCATGTTTCCATTGTCACTTCTCTCGGCAACCAAATCGACAACCCATGAGCTATATTGTGAGGCGAGGCCCACCAGCGATCAGACCACTAGCACACTTATCTACCTCTTTGCATGGCCAATGATTCTGACCAGAGTTTTTGCCCAGTGTCCCGATCCTCTGCGCAAAATCCCCACGTCACCGTGGGGTAGCCTATCATGCACATGGGCATGTGGGCAGGTTGCCCCATGGTGACATGATGGGGACCTGATTGTTCTCCCCACAGTGGGGGATTTCCTCATATAATTTCAATTCATATGCCAAAGCTGGTCCAAGGTCTGACCTACTAATTACTGGTATAATATTCTGTCCCAAATATAGTCCAAGGCCACAAAAGTTGGGCCTAGGCCCAGTTACCCTTGTGTGAAAAATGCGCTGGGTGCGCCAAATCTTTAAGGATAAATAGGACAAGGACCACTTGAATATTGGACCAGAAATGGGGCATGGGTCCAGCCTTAAAGGGTTGGCCCATATTAATCTCATGATGGCCTATATTAATCTCAAGTTTGGCTAGTGCTGGCCTTCCCAAGATCACTCGTAGTATTTGTGTCATTGGTTCTATTTTACCATTTGTATTGAAATTATTCGAATCATTACTTCTAACCTGTTTATCACTTTGCGCTGATTTTTATCTTTCTCTTGAAATTTCAAATGTATTAGGAATCTATTTTGGAATTTTAATAACCTTCTAAAAAATGTTATTATCTTATTTCTCTTTGTAAGCATAGCAGATTTCATTCTGTTTGGACAACTTTTTTAATTTCTTTTCATTGTCATTGTTGTTTTATTGTCGTATAGGTGTTTTTATTACTGCTTGCTATATTAAAAATATAATTATAACAGTGCTCATTTGTAAATCATTTCATAATTACTTGCGATAATCTTTGCAGTATTTTTTATTGCAATTAAATCTGTACTTTGACTTGCTATTTTTTTGCCACCTTGTTTACTTTATTAATACGACAATAGAGTTTAGGGTGTAGAAGGTTTCTCTTTCTTTTTGAGGATTAGTTTAGCAATAGTACTAACTTAAAAAAATTAAGGAGACTTTTTGGTCAATTCATTCTACCAGTGACGTGTGTTTAGTTGGACTGATTAAAAGTCCTTTTTGAACTTTTGACTTCTGAAAAGCTCAGAAGTTTTGAGAAGTTTGTTTGAATATTACTCTTCTAAAAGGGCTTTTTAACTTTTAAAATCTCAAAAATACTTTAGAAAGAAGCATATCCCGAGTAACTTCGAGTTCAATATGCCCTTTTTAGCTTATGTGGGAAGTTGACGGAGTGGAAGGCAGAACGTGCATCTTTTTTCTGTTTTGTTCCCTCTCCTGCCTTTCCGTTTTTACACCTCGAAACAGCCATCTTGCTCCATCACCGTAGCTTTTAGCCTCAAATTTCTTCCCCAGAGAAGATCATCAATATTTCTCCCACTAAAACTCTAATTTCTAATATGAAAAATAGGCACCATCTTTTCTTGAATGGTTCCTAAATTGAAGTAGTATATATGTCGGCTCGGCCATGATAAAATTCCATCGTTGCAATGTCAATTTGTGGCGAATCCATGATGACTTAGATTAGAAATTGTTGTTGTTACTGAATAAAGAGTAATCAACCATGGTCATCCAAGAACTCGACTAGTTCATCACCATGGGTGTGGTTCGGACTGGAAGTCCCTAGAGATCCTCATGGGTTCTCTTTCACAACTCCCACTTACCTGAATTTACTTTCTCAGAATAATGGACATTGTTCAGAATTCAGATACCTTCCAAAACTATAGCCTTTCAACTCGCTTTATTATTAAAACCCACAAACGTTCAAAGAAACCCGGGCATTGAAGGAGAAGAAAACCTCACTGCCACTAATCCATCTAAATTAATGCCAAATCTTCGGTCAACCACATCATTACAGCACATTTGGTCGAACTGTCAAAGTATGACAAGGCCTTTCTTCCCGATGAAAGATCAAGCCAATGCAGTTTCTTGTTGTCATTCTCTCTGAGCTTTGTTTTGCATGTCATGCAAATACAGGCAAGCATAAAAGAAAAATAAATCACATTATTTTTTTGTTAATTGTCACTTATGTTAAAATCAAATTACACATAATCACTCATGGATAAAATTTATACTCATTTCTTTCTTCTTTGTTCTTTCTTCTATAAGACCTGTACTTTTACAAGAAACTTGAAAAGTTACCTTAGCAAGTCCCAAGCTTGTTCGTTGGGACCCAAATAAATGCTAGTTTTATATTCTAACCAAATAGCATTGCGTACTTTCAAAGGTTAAAAAATAAATGCAAAAGTTGCTCTAACCAAACAATTTTTTGTGCTAAAAAGTTCCTTCGAGGAAGTAGCATCTTAAAGTAATTTTTAAAAAAGTCCTTTTTGCATTTGAAGAAGGCCAACCAAACACACCCATATCTTCTATATTTTTTTAAAAAAAAGGGCAACAAGCTACATTCTCATTTTATTAAATGACAAAATACCATCACTTTTTTTATTTGGCCCCTCTTCTTTCCTTATCTCTTTTTTGATCATTCACCTCACTTCACCTTGGTAGTGTAACCCTGATCCTTGACCTATAGTATATAGATGGATTCTATTGGTCCATGAAATTATTGGATTGACTGCGTATATCATGGATTCTTTTCAGCTGTCTTAACTATTTATTCATAGTGAATAATAAATGTAGAAGTAATTTTGTAACCATTGTCTTCAATTAGACAGTTGGCAATGTCAGTTGAGACTAATGTTTTACAGAGCTTAATCTAATAAACCATTTTTCTCAGGATTAAATCTGGGTCTCCCACCCATATCTCAAATATCTAAGAATTAGGATTAAAAGACCATAAAATACCATCCTTATGGAATGATGATGATTGAAGTGTAAGCTTGATGGTTTAGCCCCTATTATTCTCATGTGTTCTTTTTATTTTGGGATATTGCCTATACAACTACCCTTGCAGAGCTATTTTTACAATAATATTGGTGTGATATCTCAGGGTCCTAGGATATCTCACAGGAGAATATGTGTGATATCATGCGGCTCTAGGAGATCACACAATTTTGTAAAAAATACTTAAACTTCAATAGTTCATTGGAGAATGTCAGATCTAAAAGGCAAACCATCACACCTCATGATACATTTTTAATCTTGTTAGGTCTAAAAAAGAAATTGTCCATTACTATAGTATAAGGGATATATGCATAATAGTTTTTCCTTGTAATGTATAGATGACATCCCTTCTATTTTCTCGTAGACCTAAATTTTGTGTTACCTTCAACTACGAGAAAGTTGACATTTAGCTGCAGCATTTTTTGTGTCTAAGAGTAACAAAGTCGCCACTAAAAGTTTCAGTGGCAACATTTCTATCGTCGCTACGCTGCCGCTAAAAGTGATGCCACTAATTGTTTTAGCTACAATTTTACAACATCACAGCTAAAAGTTAAACTTTTTGGTGCGAAAAGAAAACTGTAGCTAAAAGTCTATTATTTAGCCACAAGATTTATTGTAGCTAATTTTAAAAATAATTGTAGCTAAAAGTATAATGTTACCACTAAAAAATCATCACAAGCATACGGAATTGGAGTTTTGGTGGCAACTTTTAGTCGTGGCTAAGTGTATAACTTTTAGCTATGACTATAAATAGTGATTAAAAGTATTAGACTAAGTAGTTTTAGTGAGAATTTGCTAATGCAACTAAATACTAAACCTTTAGCGACAAACATATATCGCCACTAAAAGTATTTAAATATAGCAATTTTATTGATAATTTTAGTGGTGATTTGTAGTCGTAGCTAAAAGTTGAATTATTAGTAGCAATCACAAGTCGTCAATAAAAGTATTACATGTAAGAGTTTTACTTGCAACTTGTTATTATGCTAAAAGTTAAAACTAAAAATAAAAGAAAAAAATATTAATTTATTATTTTTTTTCCTTTTCATTTATTTGCTTCTCATGAACTTGCTTTTATAAGGTAAGAAAATAAAAATTTTCATCATGACCAGATATTGAAACATAACTTTAAATTTATAAGCATTAAGTTCCAAAAAGTATTTGAACATCACATAAAGAAATAAAAGCTCTTATAAAATATAAAAAAGTCATGTTCATCAGGCTGTTCAGTAGTTATACATTATATCAGAATTTGCCCTAACTCTTTGAACTGTTAGAAGAGGGTGGCGAATTGAGATTTGAGCACAGCTTGCACCTCATCATGCTTCTGTTGCTCTTGTGGGGCTATCTGGGACTCTAGGGACTCTAGTCACTTCCTATCCTCCTCAACTTGCCTCATGTCCTCCTCAGCTTGCTTCTTGAGCTTTTCATTCTCACTTTTAAGCTACACATGAATCTGTTTTCCAGTGGTAGATGTCATGCCCCACGACCACGACCACGTATATATCTTGGTCACTCTGGTCTGAGCACTACCTCAAACCTCGGATCCTCAGTCATAGGAGCACCGCCTTCCTCTGATGGCTGAGATTCTAGCCTCTAAAGCCCATCCTATATTCGAAAACCAATTATGATCATTTATCAATTTAGTGATTATATATAATATGAGAAAATGAATAGAAAAAGGAGAAGGGAGCAATAAGTTACATAGACTTGCTACGAAGTTGGATCCACCCATGCATTTTTTTTATACTAAATCGAGTGGTGAACCATAAATTAGTCTGGGAGGGCTCGTTCCTTGTCTCAGGATTACGCTATCATTACACAAGTTAACACATATAATATAAATTTAATAATAAATTATAGTAAACATTATGAGTGAAGTTTACACTATCATAGCTAATTTGAGAAAAAGCCTTCATCCCAACAATATGGTGGATTTTTTGCTTTTTCTGGTTCTCCTTGTTTATATTTCCCATTTTCTGCATTTAGGAACCATAAATTATAAGTAATATAAGTATAAATGATAGATTCAAAGGGGTAAATAACATAAGCCTGAAATTAATATGCATACCTTAAATTCTTTAGATCCAAAATACTTAACAAGATCAACCCAAACATCTTGGCTTCCATCTAAGGGGGGACTTTCTTGCCTCATTTTATATATTTTACACTTGGAATAATGATCCTTATGCAGCCTGTACCTATAGTCCTTATATTGGCAATTCAACTGCTGATGTATAGCTTCCTTAATATGAGGTTCCTCTTCGAGAGAAAACTTTTGCTGCGCAATATAATATGAGTATGTTAGTAAACATATATGCAATGCAATAACATCAAATGTAATTATAATTTTACAATGTAACACACGACCTTTATAATTTAAAGGACTTACCTTCGTAGCATTTCACATCTTGTTCGTGCCATTATCTGGAATTGCCTTCCATTTGAAAAACTGAAGTGGAGTCATTTGTCTTACAATAATACCCAACTCAGTGATTAACACTTGAACACTGTTCCCTACAGCTCGCATCAAGTCTAGTAGAATATCCACTATTAGCTTTTCCCCTTCAAGATTCCTCTTTGCGAGTGTAATGCTCCTGGTTTTTCCTCATTCTTTCTTCCTAGATGTACATAGCCCTATTCAATCAAAATACAATCAAAAGTATTATATTCCATTAATAAATTTATATATTGTTGCATAAACCATAAAAAATACATGCATAATTTTAAGTAGTACTTAATATACTAGCACTATTGATGGCAACCTCATCTTGAGCAAATGACTCAACCTGTGTGCGCTCTGAGGGTCTTATCTCTAATGTAGGTTACCCTGACTTTAAGGGATGGCCTACCGAAGCGCCTCCTTGTCTGCCATTACCTTGGCCTCTACTAGCCATGTCTATGACCTATCAATAACACTTTGCATTAAATTATTATTCAATAAGCAAAATGCATATACATCAAGTGCACGTATTAAATCAAAAAAAGACTACTATATGATCATGGATATAAGTTTCCCTTATTAATGTATTAATTGATAAAAACTGAAAAAGAACATATTATACAAATTACATCAAGTTATTAGTCTCACTATCATCATCTGTATTTATTCCATCTTCTTTAGTATCATAATCAGTGGAGTTGCAATTCTTTTCACTTTCATCATTAATAAAAGTGTTAATATCCTCATCATTCTCTTCCTCATTCATTACAAGATTTGCATCAACAAGAATTAGAGAAATATCATTTCTTGGCCACGCCACAAAGTCATCGCTACTAACTTTCAATGTGTCGGCTATGCTATATGACTTATTCTGTTGGAATGGCTCGTCATCATCGATTAGCTCTTTTTCTTCATCTTTTGAAATATCATACAAGTCTCGAGCTTGTGTCTTCACCACGACATATAAATCTTTGCCTAATTGAAAATCTTTGACATAAAAAACTTGTTCCACTTGAGATGCAAGCATAAATAGCTCATCCATATTTCATCTTCTTGAAAAATTGATACTGGTGTAGTTATGTTTATCTCTTTGGATTCCTCTACCTTCTTTGCCAACGTCCTACCAATCACATTTAAAGAGAAAAACATTATTTTCCCCAAAATAGTCTAATTGAATTATATCTGTCAAGACATTATAATAATCTTGGTTTCTTGTTTCATCATCTCCCTTTACAACCACACCACTATTCTAAGTTTTTCGAGAGTACTTCTCATGATCTTTTGTATGAAAATGGAAACCATTAATGATGCAACCCTTGTATCCTGTCACTCTTTTGTTAGAGCCTTGTGCTAAATCTAGAAGTTCCTTATTGACATGTGCATTCCCTTGATTGTACAATTATGTAACCTGTTCATATATGTGAATGAAATAAATATATTATAATAAAAGGCAATTTGTAGTGTAAAAACATATATGTTTATTGACACTTACATGGTCTTCAAACCATTTAGGAAACTTCTCGTCATGTCTTTTTACTACATTCCTTAGATTCTCTCTCGCCATCTCTTCCCTTTGTTCACTATATAAAAAGATATACAATTATAACCTTTAAGAAAATATATTATAAGAAAGGTAAATTGGATAATTGACAAACACTATATGCGCATCAAATACACTAGGATAATTGAACTCTAAGAGGTGAAAAGGATTAGATATTATTGGTTTTGGATGTCGAGGCTACCATTTGTGCACATCCACGATGACTTTGGCACCATTTGATAAAATTTTTGAAATCTTTTTTGAAATTTGCTGCTCGGTGCATATATTTTTTTTATTTTACTTTTGTTCTAGTTGGGAAAATGAGGAAAGGGTATTATTTATTTATTCTTTTTGAAGGGAATTTCTTTGAGTCATTATTAATTGCTTCATCATCTTTTCTCTGCTTTATGTTTTTATATTCGTGATCTTTTTTTTTTTTTTCAGATTTTATTCTAATGAAGAAGTTGAGTAGGATTTGTGAATTTAAATATGGGGCAACGAATCTTTACTAGTTTCTAGTTTTGGATGATGAGAGAAAAGGGTAACTTCCAAAGAATTCTTTACTAATATATTAGTATATTTTAAAATTAGAAGTGACATCATCTTTTTTGAAACTTTACATTTGTTTTCTTTTTTTTTTCTATTGGGGGAGGGGCGAGGGGAGAAGGGATAAATTACTTGCGAAAAGTGAAAACAGGATGATAATTAATTTTATTTTTTTTCCAGAGTGATGGTATTTTTGAGGCAATGGGACGTAACTGGGTTTTAGAGGATGAATTCCATTACCCATTGAATCCGAGTCTCCATTACTCAGGCCAAGCTATGGAAACCATGAGAAGTGAGCGTTCGTTCCTAGTAAATCAAGCTGAGTGTCTTGTCATAGATTTGTGATGAGAAAATTGTTGTAGTCCACATTGGTTAGCATTCAATATGGCTACCGATACACCTCAGCAATTGCAATGCGCATTACACCGTTATCGAGAAGAAAACAACCTCATGATGAAGCAATTCCGACGAGCTGTGTTGCATCGTGAAGCACATGAGTTTGCTCAAGGCAAGGATGCGTAACACAGTCGTCTACTTTGTTCATTTAGCATGGACCCCAACTTGCTTCTGATTTTGAGATGTCTGATGAAGATGATAGCACCTGATAAGATCATCACATATTGTACTTCGTATTCATTTAATTCACTTTCCGGACCTTATCTTATCATGTGGATGCACTTTTATCTAATATAAATAAAGGAACACTGACATTCTTATTAAGAGTTCATCATCACTTTATTAGCTCAAACATATTGTCATTACTACGTATACAACGATTCAAAGATAAATCAATAATTTACATGTTCTTAACACATGGATTAAAAGTAACAAAGTCCATTCTCATTTGACATATGATTCTCATAAACATATAGAATGATAAAAAGATTGGTCACTATGTGATAGCTCATTCTTCATCTGACATCTAATAGTTAGATAGATATTTCTCATTACTAAGGGCATTATTACTCTTAGTGTTGGTGAGTTCCCTCGTAGTTGCTTTGGCCATCTCGCTTGTTAGTTGGAGCATGAAATACCGACACCTCCGCATGAGCATCCTATTATTTTCCCTCTTAATTCTAGTTATTGCTCTTTTGTAATCGTTCTTGTTTCTTCTCATCAAGGTTAGTGAGAGGCGTTGGGGCCGGGATTGGTGCACCGAGGTTGTGTAGATCCATTAGCAGTCCCTCTTACTCGACCAACCTAAAATTCCACTCTTATCTCAAACCAATGTAATACTCCTTTGGATCTAAGTGTTTTTGGGTCCAATAGTCATCATGGAAATACAGTAGTAACCACACCAAGCACGTGCATGACCAGTTGAATTGCCTGGGACTCCACCTGCCATTAGGGGGAATGACTTGGTTTCTGAAATATGGGTGATTAAGTTTTAACTATGAGACATTCTGTGGATATTGGTGGATATATATAACCAGGCTCAGTTGACCATATGCTTACGATATCACACAATTCTTTATTCATGTATGAATTGTCACAATCATCTATGCATCAATTACTACATTGATTTTACTTGTTGATGTCATTGTAACATTCATGGAGAGTAGTGTTGGGGATCAGCTTTATCCAAGACCAATAGATAGGTCTGTACTGACCTTGCCCGATTCACACAGATCTACAGTTGTGTATGCTCATCAGATTTGTCATTTTGTACATCACATATCATGTCACACTATCAATTATCTCTTATATGGAGTGGAAGAAAAAGAAAAAAAAAAGGAACACTTTAGAATAGAGGGAATGAAGAAATGAAACAAAGTCTATAAAACAAAGGAAAATAAAAAGGAGAATGTTGTACAATGTGAGGGAGTAGGAGGGATGAAATAAATAAACGAAGAAAGTAAAAAAAACAAAAAAAAAAAGGAAACAAAGAAGATTGCATAAGAGCGAGGGAGTAAGATTGTAGGAGGGATGAAAGAAATAAAAGAAGAAATTCATATAGTTTTTTAATGGAGATCATGTAGTAGTCAGGGCATTTCAGAGTTTTAGTAGCTTAGTGTACTATTACACTAATAAATTGTGGCAAGCAAGAAACTAGGGTTTATGCGGGGCTATCGCAATAGTGTTTATTTATTATGACTATTATTATTTTTTGTGTTCTTAGTTTTATTAATGGTGTTTCTTTTTTAAACAAATCAATAAATTTCAAGAAGTGTTCTCAAGGTAGGACAACCTTTGCTTTACTGATTTTATTCACTAGGGTTTATGGGGGCCTGTTTCAATGGTTTTTTGCTCTATGTTTTAAGTTTTAATAAGTGTTTTAAAAAATAAAATTTCAAGAAAATTCAAGAAGAGTTTTGACGGCGGGAAAACCTCTGCTCTACATATTTTGTTCTTCAGTTCAAATTCCTTGATAAGTAAGGTTTTTTGCCTTTTGTCGATGATCAAGCAAAATACTAAAAACTAATAACTACCATGGATAGTTTTCTCAAACAAGAATAAAGTTTCAAAGCTTAATTATTAGTTTATAAGAGGGTAGGAGATTCTAACCAGTTTTTGCCTTAGTGACATACATCTTTAAAAACAATTTTCATTGAATTGTATCGAAAATTACTTAAGGAATCCATTTGTAATATGTTCCAGCTAATTGCTAATATGCTATTAATATATGTGATAAATGTTTCTTTTTTTTTCCATATTTTATGTTACTTGTTTAACCAGATTAGTCCCTGATCACACTTAAAAATGACGTGGAAATGAATAATGGAATCAAGGTCCGACATTCACGCACTTCAAGCGTTAAGAAGAATGGGAAATAATTACAGTTCATCATTAATTTCCCTTTGTTTACATGGGTTCAAGTGCCCTGACGGCGGGGATGTAGGTTGTTTGCATGCATTTTGAAAATTTACAACCCCTCCCTCAAGTCTTAGATGTGATCTTAATTTGGAAATTACAAGAAAATGTATATAAGGTGAAAAAAATGTGAAAAAGAGGAAAAAAATGGGGGGTGACCGTGACCCGCGGTCACTGCCCCATTCCGGTGACCGTGACTCACCCACGGTCACTGGGGCCTTCCAGTGACCGTGGGTCACGGTCACTGGCAGACAGTGGCCGTGAAGCCACTGTTTGCCTCCATTTTTTGTGCTGTTCGCGCTGGTTCTTTCTTGGAACTTCTTTCAAGTGTTGGAACTCCATTTTCATGACTTTGGAGTGGTGGACCACCATTAAGAAAATCACATTTAACCATAGAATCAATCGAAACCTCTGTAACTCATCATTCATGCTTACGGACTGCGTTTTTGTTTCAAGTCCGAAATGGGCAAATATGAAGCCGGAGTTGTGTCATATTGAATTTATAATTTTCAAGGAACAAAATGAGGCCTAGAAAGACTTCTTTCACAACTCTTGCGTTGGCTAAGAGGCCCCAGGAATAAGAGAAACAGAGGTGACAATGTCATCCTCTCAGAAATTGCCGACGTACGAACATAGCATGAACTTTGACCATTCCACTTCCTTCTCTTTTTCTGAATTTTCTTCCTCACCTTCAATATTGAGAAAAGAAGGTGGGAATGGTCATAGAAGTGCTGCTGGAGTTTGCTTCTTTGTTGCTTTAAGTGCTTCTTTCTTTGATTTCTTCTCTTTTATTCTTTGTGTATGTGTTCATCCTTTTCCCTTCAAAATTTGATCCTTTTATAGACTCCCAATCAGTTTTGTGCAATTTTGGGGAGTTAATAGCAGTTGTGGGGAGTTGGATTTGGAAGAGGAGTGGAAGGAAACTGCCCAAAATCGTGGGAAACATCTTTTGAAGGTCCGTGACCGCAGGCTGGGTCACGGACGAGGCCCAATTTTGGGTTTTCACGTATGTGGCCCATTTTCATCTGTTTTGGGCTCAAACGAAGTCCGATTGCCACAAAACTTAGAGGGATGCTTCTTGACACTATTTTCTAGATGTCATAAAAATCTCAGCCCGTTTTGACTTCGGGAAGTTGGTCAAATTTTTCATTACTTGGGCCCCGGTCACGGACAAGGCCCACTTTTGGAACATTGCATATGCGATCTATTTTCAACTGTTTGAGGCCCGAACGATGTCCAATCCCCACGAAACTTGGAGGAACACTTATTGACACTGTTTTGAGTGTGTCACAGAAGTTTCAGCTCTGTTTGACCACCTGAACTTGGTCAACTCCTTTTGTTTGTGGGCCCTGGTCACTCCTAAGGCCCATTCTTGAATTTTTGCATATGTGGCTTGTTTCCGCCTGTTCAGGGCCCAAACGGTGTCCAATCGCCACGAAACTTGGAGGAATGCTTCTTGACACTATTTTAAGTGTGTCACAGAAGTTTCAACTCTGTTTGACCACCTGAACTTGGTCAACTCTCCAGTTGACTTTTTATGACAGTGGGCCCTTGTTTCAGCTGTTTGAAGCCCAAATGACCTCGGTCTGATTTGAAACTTAGAGGGATTGACGTTAGAGGTATCTTGGAGTGTTCATCGAAATTTCATCAATTTTAGACCTCGGAAAGCAGGACCTCGGTCAGTGACCTCAAGAGGCATGTTTTGTGCTTTTTCTAGTCGAATGATGCCGTTTTGTCTTGAAATTTTGCAGAGCTTCTCTCAATCATAACTGGTTTAGTCTTCATGAGATGTCACTCTATACAGAGACTCATAGAGCATAGTATATCATCACTTCGACATGTAGGAATACCGGGTCTCACAGTGATTTCCCAGGATCTGGCAAATAATCTCTGTAGCCTAAATTAAGCTGAGATCAGGTGTCTTCGCTGCAGTATTTGCAATTTTTTATGAGTCAACAGTCCCATAGATTGGTCATCCTTTATTGAAATTAAGCTTTGTTCATTAATCTTATGGTCATGTAGTATTCATATTTGGGTGATCGCTGAAATCTAATAAGTCAAACACCCTGTAGATTCGATCTGGATAGATTTTTAAGATTTGGCTAAATTTTTAAAGGAATCTAATCAAGTAAAAGGGCTAAGTATATTTTATTGATTTAACTATTGATTAGGTAGAATCGTGGTTATGGCAGAAAATCTAATGAATATTTTTTTAAGTTCCATGTTTGACATTCCGTTTTGTTGCTATATTGTTCAATAATTTTTGTAACTCCTTAGGTTTAATATTTTTGGTAATCATACTGTATAAAGAAATAAAAGTGAGTGTGACCGTCTAAAATGGAGTCATGAGTGGCTCTACTGAAGACTCCATTTCCAACTGAGTCTTTAACTTAACCAAACACAAGACTTGATTGGAATTTTTCCAGTGGAAATCAAACGGAAGACTCCATTTCCAATGGAGTCTTCAACTAAACACTCGATTGAAGTCTCAACAGCTTGGAGTTTCTATTGGAGTTTCAACAGAAGACTCCATTGGACATGGAGTCTTTAACTAAACTTAAGTCAGAGTGTTCAACAGAAGATGCCATTGGAAATGGAGTTTTCAATTTTTTTTAAAATTTTTTTTCAATCTTCAGTGTCTTTTAAAATATATAGTTTCTATATTATTTCTAGAATATTAAAAGATGAAGGCCCCATTGGCAATTGAGTCTTCATCTTTGAATTTTTTTTTATTTTTATTTTTTTTCTTACAAAAATTCAATAACAAAGACATCATTGGTAATGGCATCTTCAATGATTGAAGACGCCATTGGCAATGGCGTTTTAATGAAGACTCTGTTTCTAATGGAGCCTTACAGTAGTTTTGAAATAAAGTTCAAAAGGGCTTTAGTTTTTTAAAAAAGTAATAAAAAAATATTGTTCGTGGAAATGGCTCAAGTCAGGCCAACCAGCTAAAGTTCAAGTCATCATAATAGCAATGTTAACTATTGCATATTATATTATGTATTATTTATATTAATGAAAATAATGAACTTGCAGGCAACAGTACATCCACATTTAGCTGGTCCAACCAATTTATCATGATTTAATGATGCTTGCTACTCACCATAAATTTATGCTATTAAGTTCTCATCCTAGACAGACCTTTCCATCCTTCTCATATTTTGATTTGTGGCAATGCCAAGTGCACCCCACAGAGTGGATTGCATTAGAGGACCTCCTCCAGTCCTACTTCATCAACCATCTATGTGTTAATTACAATTACTAGAAATGCATTGAAATTGCATAGTTGGTTGGTCTTGGTATGATGATTTTCCTGAGACCTTGATCCATGTGGCCCCCAGTTTGTTGACAACCCTATGATCACTACAGTTTCTACTAATGTTCTGATTTATGGTTTCGGTGATTCAGGTACATGGGGATCCAAATAAGGAATGAGAGGCTTGGAAGATATGGTTTAGACTAGAATTTGACTTGGAAGCTCAATTTTTCTTGTTTTAGTAGTGATGAATGGTTTTGTGATGATATACAATAAGATGATCACTTGAATGGTCAATACTAAAAGCATCTTACTTTGGGTGAGATTAATATGGTAGATAGTGTTGAGTAATGCTGTTTTTTTAGTTTGTAAATGTTGAATAATGATTGTTATGGTAGCCTAACACCAAAGTCATCTAATTCGAATGTTGAATAATGATTGTAATGGTCCCTTGGACTTTAATACATTAGTGTTTTTTTTTTATTTTTTATTTTTATAAAACCATTAATCTTACTAGTTTAGCAATGGCTCTCCTTCAATTGTCAATTACCAAATATATAGTCTCTTTCTTTGAATAAATATTGTACGAGCCACAACATGAAAAATCAGATTTAGCAGCCAACTTTTAGCGGGGACCAATAAAAGATGTTGCTGTAGGATACTCATAGTGGCAGCCAGATATGTTCCCCACTAAATCTCAAATTTCTTTATCTAAATCTTAGTTTTTTTTTGACAAAAATTTATTTTTTTACCGACAACCACTAAGTAGTGCAGATGTTTAAAAAGCATATCTTGTGATGGTGGTTGAGGCGGCCATCGGTAAAAGTTTTTAATTCTCATAAGAGCCGCAACGCACCGAACACATATAACCAAATTCTTCCCCTTTTCCAAATCCGCTGCCTACCCAATTGCAAGTCCAAGTCCTCTCCTTCTCCTCATCTAGGGTTTATTCTCAGCAAACATTGCAAAACGCAAACCCTCATTGCAACAATCTGGAGTTCGTTTACTTTCGCACCTCATCTAGGGTTTTTCTTCACGATCTTCCTCTGCAGAGCTCAAAAATCATCGATTTGCATGGTGAGATTCGGATTTGTTTTAGGGTTTTTGATCTTGATGACTTTTATTTCCTCTTTTACCGATCGTCATGAGCTCCTTCTCTTCATGATTAGGGTTAGGGTTTCTTATGTTTTTGTTTTGGTTTGGTTTTAGATTTGCTAATTTTACGTCACGAGCTCCTTCTCCTTTACCGATCCTAACACCTTTGCATTTCATATGGAATTTTTGATTCATTGATTTGGTTTTGGTTTGGTGGTGATTTTTGCAATATATTGTGAGAAGAGGGAGAGATTTGTTTCATTTGCTGCCGGATGCATTCAAGGGGATTAAGTAGATTGGAGTGATAGGATGGGGTTCTCAAGTCAGCTTGATTGATTTCTGGGGTTTTCATGATTCTTCTTTTTATGATTGGATTGTGTGTAGCATGTTCCAATTGTGGAATGTTTTTTCACGAATCTGCTTTTTTTCACTTGTCTTTTGGAGATGTCGAGCTATCAATGTGTGTTCTATTGTATGACGAATTGATATTTCCTGTAATTGGTTTGGCAGTAGAAATGCCTGCATTATATGGGGTCAGAAAAAGGAAAACTTACATGAACTTGAATAAGTGATGTCTGCTGCTGGTTATATAAATGTCCCAAAAATGTCGAGCTATCTAGTTACTAGGATTTTGTGGACAACTTCACTTGTAATGAGAGACTTGTCATTTCTTCCACACCCAACGAGAGAGACCTTTCAAAGGAGGTGGATGCATTTTAGTGGGGAATTATATAATCAACCTGCTAACCCAGATATAGAGTCTAAACAATTGCAAATAATCTCCACTGGAGTAGTAATGGAGTAGTAAATGAGGTGAAAAAAATGATAGATGTTGTGGAAACCTTGAGAATATATGGAAAAATGCTCCATAATATGAGCCAAAGAACCTCAACGATGAAAACACTCCCAAATACCACCATCTCCCTTAATCAAAAGAACAAAAACTTAAATGTAAACATTAGTTGTTTTTTTTTCTAATCCTAGCCTTTTGAATATTTCTTCAAAACCCCAAAAGAGCTCGTTTTTTTAAGATGTTAAAATGGAAGCAAATATTTACTAATCTCATTCATTTGCTATTGAAGACATCCTGTTGTTTTCCAAAATTTTCCCTGTTAACTTACCTGTACTTATATTAGTAATAAAAAAATTCTTTTTAAGTCTTACTTGAAACTGAAGCGATAGAAGGGTGGTTTGGCCCAACGATAAAGGCTTACCGGTAGCGTTCTGAAGGACGCGGGTTTAAGTCATGGAAACAGCCTTTTCAAAATGAAGGTAAGGCTACGTACATCTTGCCCTCCGCAGACCCCACTATAGAGGAGCCTCATGCATTGGGCTACTTTTATGTTCAACTAAAGAGAGATGGCCATCAAATGAAATCCTGCTAACATCTTAAATAGGACTGGATCATTTATTTGGTTTTTCCATTTTCAAACTTCCTCATCTCTTGGTTTTTTGCTCTTAAGATCATTGTGCCAGACAACTGGATCCACCATGGATATATGGTGATGCAGGACCTAAGAAATGTTGAATGAAATGTAAAAAGAGATCAAATATCCAAATAACATGCACACTAATTAATGTAAAGTTGGCACCAGCACAAGATCATAATTAAATTCAACAAGAGAGACTTGTTTAAATCTGCCATTTAAATCACAGGCCTGCAAATGATTTTCCTAAGGTGGAGAGATGTATCCTTGGGAGTTAGAACTCCCAACCACTCTAGAGATTCAAGTCTAATTAAATTTTAGATTTGAGTAAACTGTATTAATAAGGTATCTTCCAATATGAGGGAATTTGGGGTTCGAATTGATGTTCAGATCTGTCCAATATGGGTGATATTCAGATCTAATGGCTGTTTGGGCTGTATGTTATCAGATTTTAGATCTGATTGCAAGTTTTATAATAGCCAAACTTCAGATCTAGAATTGTTGAGTAGGTTTTCCTTCGTTTGGCGAATATTTGGCTAAATCCCAGAGGTGAACAAAGGTTTTCTTAGGGCTGAATGCAAAGATCTAATAGGATGGGTGAAAATCTTAATCAAAAGAAAGAAAAAGATGGAGACTACCTCTTGTGAAAAATGATTTCTTGGTCTCACACCAAACTCCCTAGCTATGTCGAGGAAATATAAAAATTTGCATGGAGAAATCCAAAAAAGCTTTCATGGAAAGGTGCTTTTTTTATTCATCAGTAATGGTATCCAAGGATGGAGTTACAGCTTAAAAGAGGAGAAAACTCAACCCTAAACATTGGATGGTTGATATTAAAAGAGAGTTTACATGAGATAAACTAATAAATAAAGTGCATAAAGAAATAAAATAAAAAACAGCAAACAAAAGTGGCCGACGATGGGAGGACTTGCGCATGGGATTCGTGCACAAGTCACCCCTCTTGTATGACTTCTTTGTGTATTATTTAACTTGCGGAGCCCTCACTTTTCACACTTAATTAAAACACATGCTATGTGACCACTTTTCTACTTAATAACTCTACTAAAACACCTAGGGCCCTCATTTAAAATTAAAACACTTTCAAATTAGCAACAAGTCTTCCCCCTTGGCACTTCTTAGTGTGGGGCCTTTTGCTTGAATGCCTAGGGAGATCTTCAATAGTGTTTCTTCCTTCGAAGCTTGATCCAACGGTGGGTCTTGCAAACTATGATACAGTGGCCCCATAAAAGGATAATCCATCCATAACCATGTGACTTAATTTCCTCTTGGTGCTTGATGCACGATTGCAGGGAGCTGTTGTATTATTTCAAAATCATCTCTGTATAAAATAAATCTTTGGACTAAACCTTGCTCAATATATGAGATGTCAACTTCATTTGATGAAAGGAGCAATTTTGGAAACCAGTTGCCCAGCTTATATAACGAGCTTTGAAAGAGTTTTTTCTCTTATTCTTGTAGCTAATTCATCTGGAAGGGCTGTATTAACCTTTTCCAAGAGGTGTATTCTGGATGTTTTTTCATAAGCATAGGTCGATAATAGTGCTTTTTGATGGATGCTATGAAACATATGGATTTGGCTTTTGAAGTCCTTGATATGGTTTGAAACTTTGGATAAGGTTTTTCAAGTGTTTTTTCTTTTGTTAGAGAGAATTGCACTCCAATGGGCATTGACAAGTTTTAGAGAAGTGACAGATAATTCTGGATTGAAGAAACGGCTTGATATTTGTTAAGATGTGGGGATAGAAGAAGAGCTTAATTCCTAAATAAGGGCTTTGCTTTTGCTAGTGATTGGTGTCATTGTTAGAAGAGATAATTCCTAAAGACATTTAAGATTAAAAGACAGTTTTGAGTAAGGATAGCCAAGAAACTGAATTTCTGTTTGAAAATGTTTTATTTTCTTTTGGAATAAAACAAGTCTATTCTTGATAATGACTTTTTTGAAAATATTTAAATGTTTCCAATGGTCACAAATGGATTTTGAAAACACAAGAATGTCATCTATATAGATGAGTATAAAAGCTTGATATTGATTAAAATTTTCATTCATTATTCTTTGAAATCTAAAGGAGCATTTTTTAAACCAAATAGCATAACATTCCATTCATAATGTCCAAATGGTATTGTAAAAGCAGTTTATAATACTTGTCCTCCAGGGTGATTTGAATTTGCCAAAATCCCGATTTAAGATCAAATTTAGAAAAAATGAAGGCACTAGAGAGACGATTAATAAGATTAGATTTATTTGGAACTAGACATATTATAGACTTTAAGACTTTATTTGAGGGCTTGTAGTTTATAACAAGAAGGGTAACTCCTCGTTCTTGTTCAGGTACTTTATTTATATAAAACGCTGCACAACTTCAAAGGGATTGTGATTTCTGAATAAGTTTTTTAGCAAGAAGATCATTAATCTCTTTAGTACACAGTTGAACAAGGTCTTTATTCATCTGAGCAGGTCAAGCTTTAGTGGGAATTTTAGTTTCATCAAAATTATCAATATATGGAAGAGAAACAGTATGGTGTTTCTTACACCAAAAGGCAGAAGGAAGGTCGGAACAGCAATCTGTTTTAAGCGTCTTTTCGAATTGGCTTAATTCTTTTAAGAACTCAAGTTTATTTTCGATTCTTAAAGAATTCATGTCTTTTTGAAGATATGCAATTTGTTTTTCTTTATGAGAAATTTGATTATGAATGAGATTGATATGTTGAATAGGAGATGATTCAATAAAATCAAAAATTAATTCTTTATTGTCTAAAATAGTTTTTAGGCCTAATGAATCAATTTGAAAAGGCTGTAGAATCTATAAAAAAGGATTTCCAAGGATAACATCATTGTTTAAATCCTTTCCTACTAGGAAATTAGTTTTTATACATTTTCCATTTTTGCAAACATGGATATTATTTAATTTATATTTGATATATAGTTTTGTACTAGCAGTTACTAGGCTGAGTTTGTTTTTAGTTTTTTGATAATATCTTGTTGGGATTGATCATTCTCTTATTAAATTAACATCTGCGCTACTATCTAGTAAGTAGAGTGCTTTAATACAAAAGTCTTTAACCTTAATTACAACTTGAGTTTTCCATTTTTGAAGTGGATTTCTTGTTAAAGAATTTACAAAACCATTTAATTCTTCACCAAATTCTTCATGTTGTTCTAGATTATTATTATTTTCTTGATAAGATTTAAGTGTATGAAATTCAAGAGTTCCAACACGTTGTTTGAGATCTTGAAGTTCATTTAAATCTTGTTTTAATTGTTTTATTTCCTACTTTTTATTATTAATCTCTTTATACAGGTCTTGAATAGAAGGTTGAAAAGGATCTTGTTGGTTTTTTATTCTATCTAATACAATTTTTATACTAAACTGTTTAGGTAATTTAAATGTATTATTTGATGTAGAAGCTTTTGCTTTTTGATTTTTATTTCCTTTGTTTATATTTTGTATTTTTTCAAAATATTTATTTTTTAATTATTCATCTTTTAGATATTTAAACATTTCTAACACACCATTTCTTCTAGAGCAAAAAGTATGTTTAAAGATAGAGAGGAAGAAAAGGCATATTCATATTGAATTTCACTATCAAGTATGTTATAGTGACACATATCTGATGAGTGAGAAGAATATTTTGTAGTAGAGGAGCTAGATGACTCTGAAGAAGAGGATGAAGATCCTTTTAGAATAGTCTTTATTTCTTTTTCTATTTTTACTTTTGTTTTTAGGTAGTTAGGAGCAATATGTCCAAATGGTACTGTAAAAGTAGTAAATTCAAGTTTTTGAGTTGCTAATGACCCCACTGAACTAAAATCCTAGCTATGCCACTGCCTATCAAATCAATGTTCTAGCTCACTTTGAACCCCATCATACACAACAAGTGGAGGCTTATTGGGTCTTATAAGTGGGGAAGGGCTAGCAAGGCCTTATAACTCATATGAGCTTTTTCTAGGTTGGGTAGGGGCTCAAGCACATACGCCCTCACATGTAGGTCTGCCCTGCTGGTAACCATCTTTGCTGTGGATATCTAAGGTTCTCAATTTTTTGACAACTCATGTAATCAATGTATGCATCCATAGAACATTAAATAGGCTATATCTCTAAATCTAGCTTTAGCAAAAGGCACCAGTCAGTATTCATCATGTGTCATCCAAAGTGGTTTCTCTAGCAAGTCCTTCAAATTAATCACAAATTCAACACAATATAAACAACAGTGACTGTCCCTTTGATTCAAGTTATAATTAGAGTTCAACAGTCACCACGGTAAGAATGAGTTTGATTGCTTACAGGATTCCCAACCCACTAGGGAACCCATCAATCTCCCAATCTCTTTCCTACTACAATTTTTTTTAACAATTTACAATTTTCTAATAACTCATATGTCAAACCAATCAATTTTTGCTTCGATGGAACATTGCATTGGTTATCTATATCTCTAACCATTCATCATATGTGATGCAAGGGGCAAACACATGCAAGGGGCAATGTATGTGTTCACCCCTTGTATCACACATGATGAATGGTTAGAGATAAATATAACCGATGTAACATTTCATGGAAGCAAAAGTTAATTGGTTTGACATATGAGTTATTAGAAAAATTAAATGATTAGAAAATTGATTGAAGTTAAATTAATTGGTTTGACATGTGTTATTAGAAAATTGATTTTTTTTGGAATGTTAGTAATCCTTTTATTGACAAAAAATAGAGTACAAAGAAGTTCATCAGAAAAGATGAAACTTCAAAGGGGCATACCCCTTAAAAGAAATAAAAGAAAAGAGCTAAAAACACAAAATTAAAACCACATCCTGGGCTCAAGAATCATAAAAGATAGCACTACATGTATTTGCATCTAAAGCAACTAGTGGGGAATACATCCTCCTCAATTTCTTAATCAATCTCCATAAAATCGAAGGTTGAGAGAACTGAATAGAAGGCAACTGATGAATCTCTCGGGCCATCCTTCTATAATTAAATCTAGATCTTCATGGATAGTTTGGTGGGTTTCCTGCTAATCTTCCATCCATTTCCAAAATCATGGAAGGAATATAGTTAGGGAGCTGTCTTAGAAGGAAAATAATTTCCTCTTCAAAATTTATATATAGACAAACATAAGCTCCCATAGGATGGCCTTTGGATGCTAGAAAACACCAAAAATAGAATCTCCTTGATGGACAATAGAAGAATGCCAACCTTTACAGACTGCCACATGTCTTTCAATCAAATACCCCTAACTTCTAACTTATGTCTGGTGGTAAATTCCATAAACTATCCAAGGATGGGGGAAGAGAGATATTTAAGTAGATGATTCTACTTTGAATCTACCGAATAATGTCATGCATGATTTGCAATGGCCTCATAGATTTATTAGAGAAAATTCTACTATTGCGCTCTCTCCAAATATGCCAAATAAATGCTGGAAAAAGTAGATGAGCCAAGCAAACTAATCCAGCTACAGCACTATCAGCAACCAATATCAAAGAATAGGCTAGATCTAGAATTGAATTACTAGGAGGCGCTTGAATTCTTACTCCATCTATCAACCCCATCCACACTGATTAAGAGAATGGACAATAAAGAAACAGATGGTTGATATCTTCACTTTGGGCTTTACAGAAGACACATATGTCATCACCTTAAATACCTCTAGATATAAGAAAAGTCTTGGTTTTAAGACCACCCAAAAAGCCATCCAAACATACAATGAATGTTAGGAATGTAGCCTTTAAACCACACCAATTGAGTCCAAGGCAATACCTGTCAAGAAGAAAAATGAGTGATATTGTCATAAGCTGATTTTAGAGTAAAAGATCCAGATTCCTCCAAGGTCCAAATAATTTCATCAGGAGAATAACTAGAAGAGAATCATGCTAGATAATAGTATCCCAAAGTTCTATTATAGAACACGAGGTAGTAGTAGGAAGATTCAAGTATCACCTTGGATAAACGTCTGCACTAAAACTTTCCTTCCCATATGAAGATCATAAACTACATGGTTCCCACTGATATCAAATGGACGGTCCCCTTGTAACCAAGGATCAAGCTAAAAACGAGTCCTTCAACCATTACCAATGAGAAGATGAATGAAAGGCAAAGCTTTTGGCTGCATAGATAAAATACACTGCCAACCCCAAGAAGTTGATGAACTAAATTTAACATCTCAAATAGATTTCTCCTTCAAATATTTGGCTCTAACCCAACTCAACCAACAGTTTTCCTTTTGAGAGACAACATTCCAAACTTGCTTGCATATCAAAGCTTCATTTAAATCCATCACCCTTTTAATGCCAAGACCTCCAAGAGAACAAGGCTCACAAATGTTAGTCCAAGCAATATGATGAAGATAATGTGAATTCCATGCATTCCAAAAGAAATTTCTCACGATCTTGGCAATGGCTTTCAAAAATAAAATAGGAAGCAAATAAATAGTAGCCCAAAATCCATACATAGTAGAAATAGTAGATCTAATCAATTCAACTCATCCTGCATACGAAAAAAATTGTAGATTTCCATCTAGAAAATTTTTTATGAAATTTGTTCAACAGTTGTTGACAATCTTAAAAAGTCAGTTTCTTCATTGAAAAGGGTACACCCAAATACCTAAAAGGAAATTTACCTTTAATCATTCCAAGCATTGATAAATTAGCTTTCTTATCTTCATCACAAGTATTAGAGAAGAATATAGAGCTCTTTCTCCAATTAACAGCTAGGCTTGAGAATTTTTCAAACTTGTCAAGGAATGCTTGCAAATTTCTTATGGCCAGAGGAGAACATCTATTGAAAATAATGGCATCATCTACAAAGAGCAGATGGGACACAGTGGTACTTGCCTTAGAATAAGGAGAAGGGATCATCATGGAGGTCACACAAGTATGCACCATAGTAGAAAAATACTCCATAACAATTGTGAAAAGAAATGGAGAAAGAGGGCACCCTTAACGAAGACCTTTAGTAGCTGGAAAATCTCCCTCTACTTGACCATTAACAATAACAAAGTAATGGGGATTAGATACACAAGCCATGATGATATTTATAATTTTCTCTGGGAATGCCATTTTCTTGAGGGCTACACATAAAGAATCCTATTGCACACTATAATATGCTTTTGCTAGATCAATTTTTAAACACATGCGAGGTTGACTTTTCTTGAGATGAATTTAAAAAAAAGGTTTTGGACCAACAAAATATTATCACCAATGGATCAACCTGGAATGAAAGCTGACTGGTTAGGACAAACTAATTTGCCAATGATTGGCTTCAACCTTCCAACCAAGACATGAGTTATAATTTTATAGATCTCATTGGTAAGAGAAATTGGCCTAAACTTATCAGGAGTAAGAGCAATCTCCATCTTTGGAACAAGAACCAAGAAAGTAGTTTAGACCTGTTGTAAAAGCTCTGAAGAATGGAAGAAGTCTTGGATAGCCAAACAAACATCATTACCAATAATAGGCCAACAAACTTTATAAAAATGAGCATTGAAACCATCTAGGCCTAGGGCTTTATTTGGATTTGATATTTTAATAGCATTCTCAATCTCATCAATTGTTAGTGGCTGAATGAGGTTATCTGCATTTGTTCCTAAAAGAATTCCATGAGGCTCAATATGCTATAAATTCAAATTTATATCAAGTAATGTGGGCCCAAATAAAGATTTGAAATGATGAACAAAAACATCCACTATTTCCTTTGGGTCTTTAATTTCCATCCCCTCAGAGTCTTGGATTTTAGAAATGAAAGATGTAGACTATCTCTTCTTCATCAAGCCATGAAAATATTGAGTATTCCCGTCCCCCAAGTTTATAGCCTAGTCCTGAGATTTTTTCTTTATCATACTTTTTTCCAAATGTAGAATCACATCAAGAATATGTCTAGCCTCTTTTTCATCTTCTTGATATTTGACATTTCCAGGATCTAGAGTTAAAAAAATGTTGAATCTTATCCAATCTCTGTTATACATGAGATATCTGTTCCAGAATTTTATGTTGGCTTCAGATCCAAACTTAGCATTTTTTTTAACATTTTTTAGCTTTGTAACTACCCGGAACATAGGAGTACCATTGACATCAATATGCCAAGCTTCTCTATCAATATTGAAAAAACCTTCCATTCTAGCCCAAAAATTAAAATATTGAAAAGGAGACTTCCTCTGAGACACATCATTAATAGAGAATAAAATAGTTGAATGATCAGACAAACCTAGATGAAGAGTTTTAGCTCTAAAAGATGACATATTAAAAAAACCCAGGTTCCCCAGACCTCTATCTAGCTTGCAGAGAATTCTAGAATCTCCCATAGAAGAATTTGTCCACGTGAGAACAACTCCACTAAGTGGGACATCCTCCAGCCTTGTGGCAGATATACAATCATTAAAATCCTATAGGCTATAAACACTAGGGGATGCTTCTCCCTCCTTTTCAGAGGTCCATCTGATAGTATTAAAATCGCCCCCTACCAACCATGGAGAAGAAAGAGGGATTAAAGAGGAGAATTCCTTCAACTTTGACCATAATTCTCTTTAAATGATCATTATTATTAGATCCATAACAAACTGTGAGGAAGAAATTAAGATGATGAAACTCACTTCGCAATGCATAGCTTGATAACACATGCGTATCAGATCAACATTTACTACTTTTGAGTCCCATAGTAGCCAAATACACATAATATTTCCACAATTAAGATTAGACGCTCCCTTCCACCCATAAGGCAAAGAGTCACACTATTTCTTACTACATAAGCTGCATACTACTTTATCTTCGTTTCAACTAAACCAATAAGAGATAAATGCAAAATTCTAATTTTATTTCGAACTACTGACTGCATTGCTGGTCAATTTCGACCACACATGCTCCACAAAAGGAACAACATAAATAAAGATTTTGATGGGGTGGGGAAACTCCCCTGATAACAATACTTGCATTCTTGCCTCTATGAAGAGTGGACCCTGGTAATTCAGCTATAAAGGTTGAAGAAGAAGCATGATGTCCACCTGCATGAGTGCCTCTTTCTCCTGCATTTACTATAGCCATTGTACGTGCTATCTCGACCTAAGACATTGTAGAATCACCTTCCAGGTTGGGTAAGCAATCATATCTATTCCCTCGAGGAGATGGGATTCTATCACCCTTAGAAGAGCTGGAATTTCTAGAGCATCCCACCATCTGAAAACCCTCCTTGTCAACCACCTAAATATCATTAAGACTATCTTTCAAACTATGCTGTAAAACAACATCCTCATTTCCATCAGATTTGTACTTAGGCACTCATACTTGTTTTTGTTTCTAATTCTACGTCAAAATACAAGTATTATCCGAATGGCTAAAAGCTCTGCATGTTTTACACGGAGAATGTCTCCATGCATACTCAACTCATTGCTTGAACTCATCCCCATTATACTCAATGATGATTTCTATTGGCAAAGTAGTTTGAACATTCACTTCAACACAAACTATTGCAAAAGCAAGACGAGTACCTTCAGCAGTATCCTTATCCATATAAAGAGGATTTCCAATAAGGTTTGCAATTTTGCTCAGACCAGACTTAGATCGAAAACTGAAATTCAGATTTAAAAGTTTAATCCAAATTGGAATAGCTTCAAACTCATGTTTTTGCATAGTAAATCTGATACTTCACCTTTTCAGCATAAGACAATGACCCTGAACTACCCAGGGACCTTCCTCTAAAATCTTTTAGCTTGCTTCAAAGGAAGAAAAATTTTAAAGGAAAAAACTCTCCTCCATAGTATGAATTTGAAATTCATGAGTCTTCTAAGCACTACCCAAAGTAGCCTGAATAGCAAAATATGAGGGACATTTCCTTACAAAATAACTTACCAATGCATTCCTCCAAACCTTAGAGGCTTCAATAAGATCCTCATCTGTAAGTTTAGCTTTATTCTCACTTGAAGAAGACGGAGGTGGAACATCTAAGGAATGGTCCTCAAGTTTGATGGTACAAAAAGAGTGGACCATTGAAGAGGTTGATGATCACCATTACAGCTAGTAGGTTACCTGTTGGATGCACAAAAGCAGGAAGATCATGAGCTATCCCAGGATCTGCACCACCTTCTTCATTATTTTGGTTTCAGTTCTTGTTCATTTCAGCATCCAAACTTTTAAACTCAGCAGCATTATCACCCTGATAAGGAATCTGGCTTAACTCTGAACCAATTATCGTTGCAGTTTTTTGGCCTCCATTAAGAAAAAGACCTGGTGGATTCTGGCTTCGGTTCTTGTTCATATCAGCAATCAAACTTGTAAACTTAGCAACATTAGCACCCTTATACAGAAACTGGTTCAAAATTGAAGCAATCGCAGTTGTAGATTTGTGACGTCCATCAAGAAAAGGACCCTGTAGATGCAGAACAAAACCCTGCTAGTTCAGTTGAGCAGCAGCAATTGCCTCTGAAGTACTCTTAGTAACAGTCGGATGGTGGAGAGTATGAACTGGAATATCCATGAGGATTTTGTCTATTAATGGATCTATCTTCCTAACCTTAAGACGATCCAAACTCCGAATCAGAAGCTTGCAAGTTTTCTTCTTCATACAGAAATATGTCTTGGGCAGACCCACCTGCAGGATTTTTCGTAGATCCATCTGAATTATGTTTCAATGGAGAAATTGAAGGTTTCTTCTGCATTAGGTCCGCAGCAAAACTTATAGATGGGGCAACTTTCATTTTTATCTTTTGTTTGATAGATCTGGATGCCGAGACTCCGTCACACAGTTGAAAATCTATGTGCGTTTCGGTGGTAGGAAGCTTCGTGGATCTCTTCACCTCTTTCTTTTCTACGGGAATAGAGAATATCCCCAACCCTAGGTGTAAGGTCCAAACCCGAGTTAATCATAATATATAATAATTAATTTTTTTTACTTTAATTAATATGTAATTAAATTAATTTAACTCAAATCCCTTTGGGTTTGGGTCATAGATAGGTAGTCGGGTCGGGTTTAACCTTACTTAGGTAGTTTAAGGCCTTATCTTATTTTAGAATTTCATGGTTTTGTATCATTAAGGCATCATATTAATTGCATCGAATGTGTCTCATCTTGAGGGTCATCTTTCATCATTGGCCCAACTTAATTCAAATTCATCTTGGCCCAGTTTAAGCCCAACTAACTCAAAATTGAAAAATCCAGAAACCAGAGGACCTGTCTATGATTTCCAGAAAGCCAACCATTTAAATCAAAAGAACCCATCATTTCCTCTTCTTCTTCCCTCATTTCTGCTGGAGCAACTGGGTTCTTCTTCCTCTTCCATGCTCTCTTCTTCACCTTGACTTCATTTTGGGCATTAGAAGCCTTGCATGCAAAAGATTTGAGTTTCTTCTTCTTCCTCTTCACTCTTCTTGTTCTCCTTCTTGGAATCTAAGTCATCATTCCTTGTGATTGTAGAAGACTTGAGGTAAGAAAACCCCATCACCATTTCAGTTCTTGGGTTCAATAGGGTCTAAAAGACTCAAGCTTTGAGCATGCATGCATCACATTCTCATTTTTCTCAATGCATGTCTAGATCATCCTCTAGTGAAGCCTTCTCCATCATCTAAACCAAAGGGCAATTTGTTTTGAGTAAAGCACTGCACTTAAGGCAAGTATAAGGGTGCATATTTTCTACATGTATGGTTCATTTATTGATTCTTGATGAGTTCTTTGCATGTACAATTTATAGCTCTTTAATCTTTTATTAAGGTTGTGTAAGATTGATCTTGTAATAATGATTGGATGGTAGGATGAATGATGAAAATGGATGGTAGGGAGACCCAAGATTGTAGCTTAAAGGGTCCTTTTGGTGTTTGAATGTAGGGGAAGTAGAATGAGCAAGCAGAGAAGTTAGTTTGAAACTGAATCTCTCGGAGCAGAGTGCTTCAGGACGGACCAGTCGGTTCTGAAGCTCGATCAATCGAATTCATGTTCTGGGAGGTGTCTAACCAGTCGGACACCATGCCCGATCATTCGGGTAACCCAGAGTTCTATATTGAAAATTCTATTTAAAATTTGGTTCCATGACTGACCATAGGTCTTCCATAGTCCATAGTGTGGCATACCGAAGGGCTACACCTTTGAGCCTTGGTGAAGCTGAAGTGTTTTAAGCTAATTTTACCTTAGAATTGTAAGTATAATCGAAGACCATTTAGGGCCTTAGGAGTGAAACCTTTACCTTAAACGAATTAGCCCAACGGTAATTGTACACTAAGAAGGAAGAGTGTTGAGTTGTCACTCATTTCCTCTTGACTTCTGATTGCTTCTTGACGTCACGTCATGAGTGTTGACATAAGAAGTGGTGTCCATTACGTATACAATGTAACACTAAGATTGTGGTAACACGTTGACACCGAATGTTTTATGAATACGCCGCATTGAATAACTAAGGAAACACAAAATGTTTTAGCATAGGGTTGGCTAGTAAATTTCCTTGATAACCTCTCAATCTGAATGCATTTATATTGTTAAGAAATCCTTGCCCTCAACATGATTTAATCATGTACCCATTCCTCTGGGTGAACCTTGAGGCAAAATCGGAGACTGAGCTTTTACTGAGGTGAGCCCGTGAGCCAAGATAGATGTAGCTAAGGTTGAGAGGGTTCAAGCTCTAATAGCTCATTTAAGTTACTTCGTTTAATCCTGATTCTATGATTGGTTACGATCTCAAGACTGATATACGTTTTTGTATAAGTATGAGTCGATCACTATGTATATGTATGAAAGTATGAATTCAGATCAGTCTTGAAATATTGAGTTGACACCACTTAGCTTGTACCCATAGGAGGTTTGAAGGAACTGAATGAGGGTATTCAATATGTTACCTATTGCAGTAGTTATATGAAAAGTTCGTCGACGCTCTTAGGGTAGCTAGACAGTCTTAGCCCAATTGCTAGTAAATTCTCACAGTACGATCTCTTACTGGAGAGAAGATAGCATGTGGATGCCAATTAGTATGGTGTTATCTTTCCATCTATGATTTTTCATTTATGCTTATTCACATGCACAACTTGCCTAGTTTCCGTTATTGCTCTCTTTTAATCATTATGTTGTTTAATTTCAATTGTTACATCATGATAGGCTTACATACCTTTATATTTGTTTGACCATTATGTTAACAGTGCTACCCTTATTGTTACAGGTACAGAACCCAATGCCGATACGGCAGTCAAAGTGCCCTCGAAGGGAACCTCAGCGGTACATCAGGATGTGAACGAGTGGAACGAGGATGATGTATTTTATTAGTCATCCTTCACGGCACATAACAAGCTTCTTTTGGGGTTGTTAGTGTGTAGCCATGGTCGGCTTGTAGTAGATCATACCATTATCATTTTGTTATTTAAAATTATTGTTGATGAAATTGTCATCTTGCATTTTGTTTAAGTTATGGAATCTTCGTACTATGTGCATGTGGATGGGAAATTAACTAATCTTGATTATATTAATGAATTAGCAAATGTTTTATTAATGTCTATGATATGTACAGGTGAATTCTCCAAGTTTCTGCTTAAATTTTTAAATGAGTGATACGTGTTTATGGATCTTCCTTACACGTACCTGTGGAACCACCCTTGTAAAAGTTCATATATGTTTTGATATTGCACAAATTGTCATGGGTGACGTGTGTCACGCCTCGGATTCACTATAAATTTTTCAATTCTCGGTTTCAGGGCGTGACACTAGGGCTCCCTTATTATTATATAATAAGTCCCAAATAGTCACACTTACTAAAGACATCTTCCAGCAGAAGCCCACATCCACCGATCCTATTAGGAGTCTTATTGTGGGGCCCAGATCAAGTCTTACACTAAAGTGGAATTTCAATCTGTATTGGCATCTGCCCTGCTTGATCTGACGTGGGACCCGGTGGCATGCGGGCCATACGATTTCTTACACTGTTTTGCTTCTTGGAGAAGATCACCAAGCAAATCATTAGGGGGATACTCCGCCTGATTCTTCTTCAATGCCATAGTCACAATAGATTACTTCGTAGCTTGAACCTCATCAAAAGATAAAAGCTCCTTAAGATTGGACCATAGCCTAACTTTATCTCTGTCAGGGAGCTTTCGCTAGGGAGACTTTGTCTTCCCACCAGCCATGGAAGAAGATCACAAGAAAACAACACCTAGGGCTTACTGGTCGCTAGAGAGAAATGAACAAGTCAAATGATTAGGAAATTAATTGAAGTTAAATTAATTGGTTTGACAAATAAGTTATTAAAACATTGATCGAAAATTGGTTTGACGTACATATGAGTTATTAGAAAATTGATTAGAGAATTGATTGAAGTTAAATTAATTGGTTTGACATATGAGTTATTAGAAAATTGATAGAACATTGGTTTGACATGTGAATTTTTAGGAAATTGATTGAAGTTAAATGATTAGAAAATTGATTGAAGTTAAATTAATTGGTTTGACATATGAGTTATTAGAAAATTGATTAGAAAATTGATTGAAAATTGGTTTGACATATGTGTTATTAGAAAAATCAAATGATTAGAAAATTTATTGAAGTTAAATTAATTGGTTTGACATATGAGTGATTAGAACATTGATGGAAAATTGGTTTGACATTTGAGTTATTAGAAAAATTAAATGATTAGAAAATTGATTGAAGTTAAATTAATTGGTTTGACATATGAGTTATTAGAAAATTGATTGAAAATTGGTTTGATGTTTGAGTTATTATAAAAATTAAATGATTAGAAAATTGATTGAAGTTAAATTAATTGGTTTGAAATATGAGTTATTAGAAAATTGATTAGAATCTTGATTGAAAATTGGTTTGACATATGAGTTATTAGGAAATTGATTGAAGTTAAATGATGAGAAAATTGATTGAAGTTAAATTAATTGGTTTGACATATGAGTTACTAGAAAATTGATTGAAAATTGGTTTGACATATGAGTTACTAGAAAAATTAAATAATTGGAAATTTGATTGAAGTTAAATTAATTGGTTTGACATATGAATTATTAGAAAATTGATTGAAAATTAGTTTGACATATGAGTTATTAGAAAATTGATTGAAAATTGGTTTGACATATGAGTTATTAGAAAAATTAAATGTAACTTCCATCAATATTGATTGAAGTTACATTTAGGGATCACGATTCTCATTTGTCAAAAACAGTTTTGGCTGCCATGGTTTTACCTCTAATCTAACTTAAACAAAAGCTGGCAATCACTGTTCATCAAGTGTCATAAAAGGTCATTGCTCTTAAACTAATTGAAAGTGACTTTCACTTTGATTGAGGTGAATTTTCGAGGTCAACATTCTTGTGTAATGGAATTGATTTGATGGCTCAGATTTGAGAAGGATGGAGCCCTCCATAAAAATAACGTGAGGGGTTACGGGAGAGGGGTGACGCGTGAACTCGTCAGCTGCCTAGTAGGTTACTTAGCCGAAAGGGCGAGAAAGATATGCCTAGTAGGTATCTATGACAAGGGAAGACCAGCAACTTCGGTAGTCTTATGAAGCCAATGCAAGATGGTGGATTCTTATCTTTGTTAAATCTAAACCATAGAATCAGATCTTTTCCTCAGCGGGAGAGGACTTTTAAATTTCACTTCAATTAGGGATTAAACTTATATTAGGGATTAAGGATTAGGGTTTCGGGTTCACCTTGCTTGTGCGAGTTTCGTGGGTTGCAGCCCCTTAGCTGAAAAAATTAAAAAAAAATTGATTTCAACTCTCAGTTTTTAAAGTGTCAATCAGAGACTAATAGAAACTTGCCCGGACTTCATGCCAACAGAGCCACCTAATCAGATTCCAAATCAAGGAAAATTCTTATCATAGAATTCGTCTTGATCTCACACAAGATCCTTCCATCTTTTATGAAATCATGTCATTTATTTTCATGGGTACAAAACCACCTGATGTATTTTCAACGGTATGGATTCTCGGGAGGAATAGGAAACTACAGCTTGGCTCTATAAATTGGGGAATGTGGGGAACTGACAGGTGAAATAGAGAGAACATTCTCTTTCCAGTGAATTAAAAAAAGGTTCCCATCCTTTCATTTCCAGAATCATATGGTAGTGTGTGCTGCTGCTTCAACAATCTTTCTATGCTGAATCCATATGGATTGGTCCTGCTATGAGACAAGGAAATGGAAGAGTTTGGACCCTGGAGGTTAATTTTAGCAGCAATTTTTGCAGGATTTCTCCACTTTCAGGGCTCATGTTCCTCAATGCAGGTATAGCACAATGTTATTTTGGATTTTTTTTCCTTGTTTCCACTTGTCACTTCTCTGGGTAAACAAAATGGTATCTGAGACCTACCTGCCATATCAATCCCCTCTCACACTTATCTACCTCTATGCGTGCCCCATGATTCTGATCATAATGATTGTATCGTATTTGCTGCAGGAAATATTTGGCCAAAGCTTCTCAATCAGGTTTAACATTCGAGATATTGGCCTAATATTCTGGCTCAATTGGGACAGTGGCATCAAACGTTAGGCCTACACCCAGCTACCTCCTACCCTTAGTTTGCCATCCGAACCACATCTGACAGAACAGATCATAGGACCAGGACTACTCCATGGACTACAAATTAGGCTTGTGACCAACCTACATGCCCCAAAAACATGGCCCCGGGTTCAAATCAAAATAGTGCTGACCTGCCCATCAGCCTGCGCCCCTGCTATTGATCCCATTAAATTACCATTTGTTTAGAAATTAATTGAATCATTATTTAATCTGTTTTTCACTTATGCACATTTCCAATCATTTTATGTCGCTTTTCTCACTGTAGTTTGTAACTTCACATCTACCTTCTATAAAATAAAAACAATGTAAAAACAAAAATGACACTTCTACTGTTTCGTTCTTTGTCCTTGTGGCCACAAAGTACACTTTTATGTAAGAAGCTACCAAGGCCTCTCCTGTAGCTTTCTATGACTACATTATCATTGGAGGAACTGCAGGCTGCCCTCTAGCAGCCACTCTCTCTCAAAACTTCAGGGTCTTGCCCTTGGAAAGAGGTGGCTCCCCCTATGGCAACCAAAACATCACCAACTTAGCCACTATCACCAACACACTCACAGACACTTCCCTAACATTGCCAGCTCAAAGTTTCATCTCCGAAGACAGCGTAGCCAACACGCGAGCTCTTGTGCTAGGAGGGGGGGCTTTCTTGAACTTCGGATTCTGCGCACATGCAGACCCGGAGTACATACAGATGGCTAGTTTGGATTTGGGTTTGGTGTACAGCTCCTATAAGTGGGTGGAGAAAGTGATGGTGTTTGAGCCGCAATTGAGATGGTGGCAATTGGCGGCAAGAGGTGGTCTGCTAGAAGAGGGCGTGTTGCCTGATAATGGGTATACATTTGATCACATTTATGGGACTGAGGTAGGGGGCACCATCTTCGATAAAGATGACCATCGACATACTACTACTGATTTGATTGAATATGCAAATCCTATTGACCTTATTGTTCTTCTACATGCCACTGTGCACAGGATCTTGTTGAAAACCTAAAGTCAAAATCTTGCAACTCAAATCTAGTAAGGGGTCTTTAGAACTAAGATAAAAAGTGGACAATGTAGAGGAGAAAAATGATTAGCCATTCAACTTTTCATTGGATAGGCCCCACTTTTGGTTCCACTCCTTCCACTCATAGAAAGCATGGGGAAGGTCATTCAAAAGTCTTTGTTTGCACCCATTTACTTAAGCAAAAAATCCAAACTACTAAATTTACCTCTCTGAGCTTCTATGGGCCATTAAATCATGATTCGAGTTGTTCATCAGCCTTAAAAGGACAAAATGGCCATCTAAGGGGTCAAATTTTAGGTTTTAATTCATCATTGATTTGATGAAATTGGAGAAAAACAGTAAGCTGCTGGATGTACACGTAGAAAATGGTCTGATTTTCATAAGGTTTTTAGGGTAATCGTTTCTTTTCCAATTTGTTTTATTCTTCTGGTCTTCTAATTCAAGATCCAAACCATTCATCTCTTTAAAAGGCTAAAAAAGGCTAGGAAGTCGAATTTCAATGGTTGATTCAAAATTAAAAAAAAAAATCAATTTAGAGGCATATATATAACAATTTTAATAAGTAGGTTGGCATGGATGGATGGATTGAACATTGATTAAGCAAGCATTGTGATCATTCATTTATGTATAGGGAAGCCAAAACCAGCAGTTCCTGGGGTGATCTTTAAGGATGCTATAGGCACAAAACACAGGGCCTACCTAAGCAAAGAGAAAGGGGAATAGTCCATGTGTGAGATCATAGTTTCAACCGGTGCACTTGGCAGCCCTCAGCTACTGATGCTAAGCAGAATCGGGGAAACCCAACACCTCAAGACCTTGGGCATCAAGGTGGTACTGGATCCAGCCATGTGGGGGGGGGGGGGGGGGGGGGGTGCGGGGGGCGCGTTGTGGGGGGTGGTGTAAGTCTTGTCAATTGAACTTCATCTTTGTCCCCTCCTTTTCTCCAGTTGAGATCTTGTAACACTTCAGCCCAACTTAATCCTATTTAACGATTAGTTAATGAGGCGTTGGTACTATTTATAACGAATTTAGGTTAAGCTCGTGGATTTTTTCTTTTGGGATTTGTTTCGGGTCATGGATAGGTAGTTGGGTCAAGTTTAACCTGGTTTAGGTAGTTATGAGCCCTTTTTCATAATTTTTGATTTTATACGAGTTTGTCGTTCATGTATCATCTCGATGTCAACATGTGTATTTTATCGAGCTCGTCAACTTCCATAATTGACCCATAGGTGAATGATGTCATTTGTTTCCATGAGGCCATCGTTTGACTCAAACTGTAATTCTCCCGAACTACTGGACTTTTATACAAAATTGGCAATCCTTATCTTATATAAGGAGTCCACCGACTTCCCCTCTGTCACTTTCTTTTTTTCTCACACTAGTTTTCTCTTGTTCTCCCAGCTCTCCATCTTCTTTTCTTGATCTTCTTTTTCTTCCTCGTGATCAATGTAGAGAAAGGGGAGACTTCTTGTGCACCGGGTGTTCATCTTCTCTTTGGGTTCACCAGTATCTTCACTATCTGACGTCTCTTTCTTATATTCGCTTTCTTCTTTCTTGTCTTCTCGTCATGGATGAGGCCCTCGCCCTATTTTCACGATTCGTTTAAGGTAAGTAGTTGACTCATGATCTCCATTATGTGTTTAGACTATGATTGCACTGCATGCACCGTTTGTCTTTTGCTTATTCTTAGCATGCATGGTTTTAGGATTGCATCTCTGGGATCGTTTGGGCCTAAGAACAGCTAAATTAAGGGAAGAGTACAGTTAAGGCAAGTATAAGCACAATACGAATGAACATGTTGATACACATTGATTGTTATGTTTTTCTATTCTTTCTCTTCAAGTGTGTGGTGTTTGACAGCCCTTTAGTCTTATATGACTGTGATACACGTCGTTTTTGCAAATGAAAATCATGTAATACAATGACTCTGTTCTATATAGAATTCAGTTGTCTGACCAATCGAGACTGGGGTCCGACCGATCGAACACTCCCAGAACCGAAATTTGACCGATCGGGCTTCAGAGCCTACCGGTCGGCTCTGATACATTTCTGCTTGAGGAGATTTAGGGTTCAACCGAATCCTATGCTTACTCATTTTCCTTTTCATGTTCTTGTAACACCATAGGACCTTTTATGCTACCTCTAGGTTCATGATGAGACCATATAGGGCCTTCCCCATGGACTGCTCAATCATATAGCCTATCCAATGGATTACGTTAAACGCATGTATGGTTTTGTGGGCTGTGACGCATTCATGCACATTATCCATTTGTTAAGCACCTCCTTATGAGTGTTGATTTAAGGGACTTCGATACACATTTATTGATACAGTGCAACACTCCCAAAATGAACAATTGTGTATCGAATAACTTAAAACTACATCATCATGCACGGTTAGTAACAATGGATAACGAAGATAGGGTTGGCTAGTAAAATATCGTGATTCTTGCAAATAATCTGATTTGCCTTGCATATTGATTTCGGCTTTGCCCTCTTATTCACATGGAATGTGTTCTGCGATGGCGTAACAATTGGATATGCCCTGAGGGCTCTGTCCATGGTACATCCCAGGCGGAAATAGCTGCCTTTCATGCTCTTTGTCTTGTTCCTTGTTCAATGTGTAATTGTTAAGTGTAACAGTATTGATCTAGTATGATGCACGTACTGTATTATCTGACTGTGACATGACATGTACTGTATTGAACTGCACTGCTTGACCGACTAATTGACATTGATTGATGTGCATCCACCTGATAGGACTGATCTTGTTTGTCTGGCCTTACTCAGCCTCAGCCTCAGGATACCCGATGGGGTTGACTGTTATTGCCTCTGCAGAGTGCTTTTGTTTTTAGATTCCGGACCCCAGGAACCAAAGACCCATTCGTACCCTAGCCCGATCGATGGTATTCTCGTACTGACTGCTCTCGAGTGGGAGAATATGGCAAATGTAGTAGCCACCTAGCCAGTTTATCTATTTGATGATTCTGAAAGCATGCTTATTGATATGCACGACCTGCCTAGTATACGAACGTGATCTCGATGCATTTGTTAATTGTTAACTGTTAATTATTTTTGCTAGACACAACACGTGTTAACTTATCAGAGCTTATGCTTTGCTGAGTTGTCGTACTCATTAGTTGTTCTTGGTGTTGTAGGCCTAGATTCCTCTACCGACCTTTCGTCGGTCGGCCAAACTCCAGGAGAGATTTGGGAGACCCAATCAGGGCTAGAGGAGTGGTCTTGATCACTCCCGTGGAGAGTGGCTTGGCATTGCATCCATCTATTGCCTTTCCTTTTGTTTTGTTTTGTTCTTGTACATCTTATCTTGGAGTGGTCTCTAAGGAGCTATCTCGTCATTTTGTATTGTACATTTGTAATTAATGTCATTTTGTTGACCCTATATTGTTATGTGTCCTTTTCATTTTCCTCGCTTGCTCTGTTACATACAGCTCTTGTGTACACTTGGTTTACACGTGTGAACATCCTTTGTGAGCATGTACTAAGACCAGGTCGAGGTATACGTGAATGGGAGTACGTATGTCACAAGTTAGGTTTTTACTAACCCCCGATTTCTGGGCTCTGGTTGTGACAAATCTCCCCTGCTCAACTCGTTGGCATTACTCAATTGGGAACCTACATTGAATCAGTCAGTCACATCAATTTCGTTAAACTCTTCGGATTATCCAACTAAGCAACTCTAGAAGGGATCACACTGGAGGAACTGCAAAATTCTGAAATGATTGTCGAAAAGACCATTAGCCCTGTTTTTACTGGTTATCTCAAGCAAAGAAATACCAACCCAGATGACAATCCTATGGTCAGGTTTAACTATTTCAAAGAGCATGACGATCTACAAAGATGTGTAAATGGCTTGAAATCATTGAGGGTGTAATCAAAGGCATTCTCCAACTTTAGATTCCCAAACATGCCTGTGAAAGCTCTCCTTAACTTGACTCAATATCTAGTGAAAAATATACAACCCTAATATGGTAGTGCTTCAACTTCCAAGTCATGTGAACAATACTGTAATGATACTGTAAAGACCATATGGCATTACCATCGAGGTTGCCAAGTGGGCCAGGTGGTGGAGCATCAATATAAGGTACTTGGGGTTGATTCACTTTGAGTGATCGATGGCTCGACCTTTATTGACTCCTCGGGCACTAATCCTTAGGCGACTCTAATGATGCTCGGAAGGTAATTCAATCATAATTACCATCATCATCAACAACAACATTAATGGGCCACATTGTTGTATTCATCTATGACCTTTGGTAAGCATGCATCATCAACATGGGCTAGCACATTGCATGTGAGGACCCAACTTGTCATGGGTTTGTTTTAGGTTACATTCTTAGACTCGCAACTTCTTTAGGTCAAAGCCCTGGTTCAAAAACTTAGGAACCCAACTCGGACTAAGGAGGGTCACTGAGTTACCAAGTAGCTTGGTAAAGTCTGGCTAATTGCTGAGTAGTACCCAACAAAAGACACATTCAACTTTGCTCGACCTTTTGTCTCATAGAGATGAGTTGACTAGGCTAAATCATAACGAAGTTTCAAATAGCAGTTCAAAACTTCAAAGTAACAAGGCCAAGTTCAACTAATCGAAACAATAATGTTAAAAGTTTTGTATTTTTTATTATGTTTTATTGAGGTAAATAATGAAGGTAGAGACAGTGTCAGCTACATGGATTTTTATTAGGGTAGTAAAAAAGAAATATAAATTTTATAGCCTCTACTAAGGGTTTGTGACCTTTACTTAAAGTTTCTAAAAAATGCACTTAGCCCTATAAGGATGGTCACTATTCTTTTCTTAGGGTTGTCGAAACTTAGTTTAACAAAAAAAAAACTTAAATTGACTTTTTTCTGACCACCCTAGACTCTATATGTGCAGCCGCCACTTATTGGAGACAACAGTATGTGGGACCCTTAATACGGGGCCCACATTCAGCTGGTCTAAGTGTCTAACCAACTTATCATGATTTAATGATGCTCACTACTGAGCCTAGTCACCATTAATTTATGCTATTAAGTTCTCGGAACCCTTAAAATTTAAATACATAGTTTTAATTGTCATCACTAAATAGCAATGAGCTTTTAGTTTTATTCTCGTCCATGATAGCCCTTTCCATCCTAACCTGTGATTTGTGGCGATGCCTAGTGGGCCCCACAGAGTGGATCGCATTAGAGGACCTGCTACAGTCCTGCTACATCAGCTAGCTATGTGTTGATTACAATGATTACAAATGTATTGAAATTGCATAATTGGTTGGTCCAGGGTAAGATAACCTTTTATTGGATAAGATTGGGCCAAAAAACTTGCCCCTTGTTATCACCATGCCCAAATCTTGCACTACTAGATTATACTCGGCCTGACACCTTGATCCATGTGGCCCAACCTTGTGATTACTATCGCTTATGACCACTACAATTTCTACTAATGTTATGATTTATGATATATGTGATTTAGGTACATGGGGATTAAGATAAGGAACAAGAGGCTTGGAACATATGATTTGGACTAGAATTTGACTTAGAAGGTCATTATGTCTTATTTTAGTCGTGATGCTTGGTTTTGTGAAGATATACAACAGGATGATCATTTGAATGCTCAATAATAAATAATCTTAATTTGAGTGATATTAATAAGGTAGACAATGTTGAGTAGTGTTGTTTTCTTATTTGTAAATGTTGTATAATGATTGTTATGGTAGCCGAATACCAAAGTCATCTAATTTGAATGTTGAATAATGATTTGAAAGTTTTGAGGGTGCTTTTAACTATGTAATTTTCTAGATTGTAAACAAAAACACAATATACAATGGAAAATAAACGTAAAGCAACCACTATAAGAAGATATGATTTTTATATGAAAACCCAATCAGGGAAAAAACCACAAGTTCAAAGGGGACCAATAATCAAGCATTATGAATCTCCCAATCACAAGATACTTACAACCTTATCAAGTCTTCACAACTTAAGGATTGTAAATCTCTACACAAAATCACTCGGTAATGACTTCATACTGTTGATGCACCAGATCCAATCCTCTCTTGAGTCCTCAAACAGTCTTCCATAAGAGATATAGAATATTAGAATCTTTAAAACAAAGCTTCAGCACTTTTCTTTTCAATGTATACTTTAGAGAAGAATGGTGATATCCAATATCTAATCTCTACTCAGAATAATAAGATTTGTGTTTCTTACCTTAGGGTTGAGAGAGAAACCCTTTAAATAACCCACTATTTGTGCCTCATAAAGCTACTCCTTGTAGAACTCAACTTATTAATTCTACCACAAATAGAAAATAATTTCACATCAGGTCGATAGGATTTTTTCCTCCATCTTATCGATTGAGTGACTATCCAATCGATTGAGTATCGCCTTTGTCTCCAATTCGATCAATCAGGCAATGATTAGATGGAGCAGGCAACCCTTTTTTTTCTTTTTTATGATTATTTCATTTTAGCTCTTCTGGTGATGCAAATCATAGTCCATCTAAAAAAATTATAAAATACAATAAAATGGACCCAGATTTTTTGGCCATCCTGTGAATTAACCACCATACAAAAATACTTTCATGATTGGCAAGGTCGCTTGGGCTTTAATTCATTAGTTTTTTTTAATCCATTAATCTTGCTAGTTTAGCAATGTTTCTCCTTCATTGGTCCATTACCATATACTCTCTTTCTTTGAATAAATATTATGTGAGCATTGCACTTGTATGTATTCTTTTGTTGCCCAATTTAGCTATTTACTAGGTAAGGATTTGAGTTGATTTTTTACATTTTAGTTTAAAAAAAAAAAAAGATAGATCTAGAATTACAATCTTCTTCCTCCTCTAGATTATTTTTTACTTTGGCCAAGTGACAAGTACTCTAAAAAACCATTGGGAAAATGCGAGGGAGGAAGAAATCGTCCTTGAGATCCAATCCATCCATACAGAAATTCAGTCATCAGGCATTCATCTCTAGACCATGGTAAATAGTGACCTAAGTGGTAGAGATTTTCAGTAGAGCTCCTAAATTCTTTTGACAAACACTCGATTTTATCATTAGCATGTCTTAAGCTTTTATGCTGTAGTGGACTTATTGCATTGAATCCAAAGCTTCGGCAACAATTTCATATCAACATTACTAATTTAGAGGAGTCATGCACAAGTCAGCCCACAACAAGTCCTGTCCGACTTCATCACTACAATGATATGCCTGATTATTCAAACATGGTCATTATAACGTGAGTCAAGTCGAACTAATGGAGTTAACATCACTAGCTGCAATAATAAAGAGCGAAAATAGCAATTTAGCCCCTGTATTTAGACTTGCTTGCAAAGTCTCCCCTCCAAATTCAAAAGTTTGCTCTAAACCTATCTTGACTTCAAACTGATATATAAATCTAAATAGACATCACGGAAAAAGCACAATTACAGTATTATCCTCACATATATAATAACCCACATACCTTCTCAGTAGAGCCGGCCAAATGTCACCCGACCCGCTTTAGGCCCGTCTCACCTGACCCACAATGCAAATGGGTCGGTGCAGGTCACTGTTTCCTAGCCCGTTAATAAACGGGTCCAGTTAGGGTTGACCTGCCTAACCCGGTAAAGCCATCTAATTCAACTGATGAGGATGACTAGTTGTTTCCATTTATATCTTTATAAATCTTAAGGACTTTCCACTTCACAATTAATAGTTTCCATGATTAGCAGATCTCAATCTTGGTTAGAAATTAGAATCCTATCTTGGTTAGAAATTTTAATAGTTTTCCACTTTCCATGATTATCAGATCTCAATCTTGGGTAGAATCCTATCGAGCTTAGAAATTAGAATCCTACATGGGCCATGGCTACATTCCGACCATATATAATATCTTCTTCACATGTAGAGGTTAGAGATCTGCAGAGTCTGCAATACTACAGTTCTACCAACTATTCTGGATTTCAATTTCTTCAAAATCAACTCATCGTCTCCACTCTCCAGTCCAAGCTTGCAAGTTTCTTTCAAGCTTTTCAGCAACTACAGTCTATATATAGGGTCTAGGTTCCCATAGTGTTTCTAGAGTGTCTACTTTTGTACATGTTATTCTATTTTTTATATATGTTTTTTCTTTTTCTTTTTTTTTTCATCTTCCACAATGGCACAAATACTTTTCACACTCCACCACCTCTTTTTAATGTATTTTTCACAAACTCCTTGCATGCATATGGTGGGTGGTTCTGACTTTTGACATAGGGACTGGTAATATAGGAGTGATGAGTTCTGAACTGGGTAGCAGTTCGAAGAAGTGAGTTTGTGGTAGTATAGAAGAAGAAGAAGAAGAAGAAGAAGAAGAAGAAGAAGAAGAAGAAGAAGTGGGTTGTTACATCAGTAGTTGTAGTGGAGTGTTATGGAAGAAGAAGAAGTGGGTGTTGACATCAGTAGTAGCAATAGTAGAGTGATACAGAAGAAGAAGAAGAAAAAGAAGAAGAGTAGGTTTTGACATGAGTAGTAGACTAGTAGTAGTAGTAAAAGAAAAAGAAGAAGTGGGTGTTGACAACAGTAGTAACAGATACAGAGTAGTAAAGAAGAAGAAGAAGTAGAAGAAAAAGGAGAAGAAGAAGAAGAAGAAGAAGAAGAAGAAGAAAGAAGTTGGTTTCGACATCAGCAGTAGCAGTAGTAGAGTAATATAGAGAAGAAGAAGCCTTTTTGAGAGTTTTGGCTCAAAAAAATTACACCAAACTTCCATGAAATGCTTGTTCAACCACTCACATGCCTCTAATGAAGTTATTGGTTGCAAAAATAAAGTAGAAACTGGCAATATATCAAATACATTTCAAATTAAATAATGAAAGTAAAGTAATCAACATCAAACTAACAACCAAGGACAAAAAAGAACATATCATTATGTCCAATACAAGTCGTTGCCATTTGTTGTTCAAGTTTTCTACAAGTAACTGACGTTTAAACTGTAAACCTCCCATACTGCAGATGGAAACATCAATCCTTTATTAATCTTTGCAGCATAGAATGTGTGCTGTTTGGATTCACAAGGCTTTTTGTAGCATAGAGTTTGTGTCTTTTATATTCACATTTGAATTTTATTTTTTTAGTATTTTTAATTTGAAAATTTAATCCATGGATCATACGAGGATCCTTACTATACATGCACTAGTAGATGCTCTAAACATGTAACCAAATACACAACAGAGAATACATTATTTTCAAATGATCTAATTTTTCATAATTTCTATTAGAGAACTATCTTTGTTCTTCCACTGTAATACAACCATCCAACACAATGAAATTTAGCTAGTGAAAAATTGATTTGTTTCCATTGTTGGTGAAGAATTATTAATTCTTATGTTAATGGTTTTTGTAGATGTTCAGCCATTATTCTGACTTGAAGAGTTGTTTGAAACTTGGAATTAGAGAGAGATTTAAAATTCAATATTTAAGAAATTACTAGTTTAAATTACCTATTTTTGAAATGGGTGAATGACAGGTATAACTTACTTTATTTGTTGCAGTTGGACTTTGGTTAAATATGTTGTCGCCTATCGATAATGATTTTGACCACATTGATGAAATGAGTGATGATAATATTAATGTTACAGAATCACAAGCTCTAGAAGTTAAAAGTAAACGTCAAAGAAAGTGCATGTCTTGGGTCTGGGAGTTTTACGCAAAAATTAATGACAATGATGGAAAGTAAAAGGCTAAATGCAAAAAGTGTGGTGTGAAATATCTTGTTGATAGTAGAAAATTTGGCACATCAACCCTAAGTTGTCATTAAAAAAAATGTCCAAGAAACAAGACTCATGATGTGTGTCAGTTACTCTTATCTAAATCAGGTGAAGTTCTTCCAAACAAAATAAAGCAAGATGTCTTTCATGAAAAAAAATAGCAATAGCTATTATTCAGCATGACGACCCATTTAATCTCGTAGAACATGAGGGATTTCAAGATCTATGCAGTTACTTAAATGAAGATACAAAGTCCATATCTCATAACACTGCAAAAACCGATGTGTTGAAGTTGCATAGGAAGCATAAGGATAATCTCTGTCAAAAGCTAGTATTAAGTCCTAGAAGAATATGTCTAATATCGAACTTGTGGACCTCTATCAGCACTGATGGATATATATGCCTTACTGCACATTTTGTTGATGAGGAGTGGATTTTGCAAAAACGGATATTGAATTTTAGTTATATGCCTCCTCCACACTCAAGTGTCATGATTGCTAAGAAATTGTCTATGTTGTTAAATGAATGGGGAATTGAAAAGAAAATATTTTCAATCACACTAGATAATGCTTCAGTGAATGATGTATGTGTTCAAGTAATGAAAAACCAACTTAGTCTAAAAAATGCTCTTTTGAGAGATGGAAGATTTTTTTCATGTGCGTTGTTGTGCTCACAAATTAAATATAATTGTGCAAGAAGGATTGAAGGTGTTAGGCAATGCGGTTTACAAGGTTCAGAAAACTGTCAAATATCTTAAAGGTTCACAAATACTTAAAACTAAATTCTTACATTGTGTTGCTCAAATGTCATTGAAAAGAAATAAGATTCTACGTCAAGATGTCCCCACCAAATGGAACTCAATGTTTCTAATGCTTGAAAGTTGTTTATTATATCGTCCAGCATTTTGCCATCTACAACTGGTAGATGCAAATTACAAGAATTGTCCTACATTAGATGAATGAAACAAATTGAAGGATTATCTAATTTTCTTAAAGTTTTTTATGATGTCACAAATATATTTTCAGGGACAAAATATCCAACTTCCAATTTATATTTCCATAGAGTTTGGAAAATACAAATACATTTAAAAAAGGAGGCTGAAAGTGTAGACTAGTTTATCAGGAGCATTGCTCGACAAATGTAGGGAAAGTTTGACAAATATTGGAAAGAATATAGCCCAGTATTAGGCATGGCAATTGCCTTTGATTTGCACTATAAATTGTAGTTTGTAGAGTTTTGCTACAAAAAATTATATGGAGGAAATTTCAAAGTTGAATTGGACCGTGTTAGAGGAAATTTAAACTCACTTTACGAAGAATACTCACGCCTTGCTTCTAAAGAATCAAATTGATCCATCAGTTAATAAGTTGGTTGGCATCAGTGATGTCGTTATAGATGACATACAAGTAAGTACTTATTTAATTTTTAATAAAAAAATTAGATATCTTACATGTCACTTTTTATTTATTTTTTGAAACTAACTATATTGCATTCATTTCATATAGGAGTTTGCAAGCTTTGAAGCCAAGAAACAGAAAATCAATTTTCACAAATGGATTTGTATTTGAAAGAAGCAAAAGTTCCAATAACCCATGACTTGGACATTTTAAAGTATTGGAAATCTCATGAGTGTCGATATCCTGAACTCTCTATTATGACTCGTGACATTTTAATAATTCCAATATCAACGGTTGCATCAGAGTCTGCATTTAGCATTAGTGGTAGAGTTCTGGATGAATACCGTAGTTCTCCTGCCTTGAGAATGTTGAAGCCTTAGTAACAACACAAGATTGGTTGTTTGGATCAGGAGGTGAATATTTCTTCTCATAGTTATATTTTTTTCAATGAAATATAATCGAACTAATTTTTTTTACCACCAGTTACAGTTGATTATTTAGAGCTGGAGACAGAAGATATTGTTGAGGATATTTTAGGGAATGAAGATGTGGGCTCTACTTCATGATTTAACAAGTTAATGATTTTTTTACATCTTTCTTTTTTAACAAAAGTTTCCATAATTTAGTTTGTTAGCCATCTTATATTTTCCAATTGAAGTTAATCTTTTTATTTCAAGTGGTAGCATTATGAGGAGAAGTGTGCAATAATTTGCTTCTTTGGATGGTTTAATATGTTGATGCTTAGAAGTTAGAATATATTTTTAGTTTGATAGTTCAATAGTTTAGTGTTTACATATTGATTTGTTAGTTCATAAAATCACAAACATATAAGTTTTTTTAAATAGTGAATGTTTGACTTTGCTCAATCTTAGATTTATTTAAAATGTCATATATGTTACACTCGGATCTAGTGCTAAATGCATTTTATAATGAATACCATTCTTCTTTGACAGAATTGTGCATTCTACATGAATGATTATTCTTTTAAATTTACATTTAATGGTGATCTTTGAATTTAAATAGCTATCAATGGGTTAGATTGAAATTGGCCAAACTAGTATTGGCGTCTCTTTTTTTCTATTTGCACATGCAAAACTCAATCGGGTATGCCTTTTTTCAACATTGTTATTCTCTCATAAATTATAACACATTGTTATTATTTTTCATCATTTAATTTATTGTATATTTTTTAAATCATTTATAATGATTATTTCAAAATTTATTTTAAAGTAAAATTAATTCTAAAAATATATCATAGAAAAACTTTGATGGCGAGTCAATGTTTAAAATGGTTTTAACTTTTTAAAGGCTAGGGACTAGGGTAATTAATTATATCATGTATTTAAATATTTTTTGATAAAATATGATGGAGATCACTTGCATGGTCTATTGGTTAAATTAGATCTTTATACCTTAAATGGCCAAGAGTTCGACATTCAGCGAGATCTGTTTTTACCAGCCACAAAAAATGCACGGGTCAAGCCACCTCAAACCGACCTGATAGGCTGACACACATTAAGTGGGTTAGCCTCATTAGCCCAACCCAATGTATAATAGACACAGGTCGGCCCATCTAGTAAACATGTTGGACTCTAATATGAAAACCGCATGTCTGACCCGACCCGACTCATTTGCCAGCCCTAGTTCTCAGTCTTTGAAACTTCAAAACGCCCACCATTTCTCTCCCATGCCATTTTCAGAGTTCTTCTGCAACCATTTAGCAGATCATTGCTTCTATGTTATAGCTTTGACCTATAATTTTAGTTCCCATTCGGATGTGGGGAAAGCAGCATTTTAGTTCCCATTCGGATGTGGGGAAAGCAACCAAAGGAAACTCTCTACGGCCAAAGGTCTCCATTCAGCATATATCATGCAGGGGCAATTGCTCGTTCAAGTCTGGACTCCTTGAAATTAGTCATCCATTTAACACGTAAATCTAGAAAGTATCTACAGCCAAAGGTCTCCATTCATCACGTGTCATGCAGGGGCAATTGCTCGTTCAAGTTTGGACTCCTTGAAATTAGTCATCCATTTAACACGTAAATCTAACAGCCCTCCATAATTTGATGGCTTAGACTTGAGAAAGATGGAGCCCTCCATAACAAAAAAATAATTAAAAAAAAGGGAAACTTGAGGGGTGACGGGTCAACTCGTCTTTGAACCCACAAGCCATTGATGCAAGGTAGTGAACCCCATCAATGGTGGACCCATAATTTTTAATTGGGTGATGCAAGCAATTATCAAATGGGGAAGTCAAAAAAATAAAATAAAATTTTTTATTATATTATATAAGGTTACTTCTGGAATCACGCAGGTGCAGTTGCCACCCTTGAAATCCATTATTGTTGAATCCAAACCATAGAATCAGGTCTTTTCCCCTTAAATTGGAGAGGACTCTTAAATTTTATATCCAATAAAATTTAGGGCTTATGATTTAGGGTTGGGCTTGCATGTACGAGACTCATACGGTCGCCGCAGCTCATTAGCAAGGGAAAAGTAAAATAAAAAATAAAAAAAGTTTCATTTCAATCAACTTGGAGAAGTGTGAATCACAGACCAATAAAAACGTGCCGGGCTTTCCTTCCAACAGGAGGACCAAATACGAAACTAGGGCTCGCGTTCGACTCTATAAATTGGGTAATGTGGGGGAACTGACCGGCGAAATAGAGATAACATTCTGTTTTTCAGATAAAAAAACAAGAAGTTCCATCCTTCTTTCTTTCTCATTTCCAGAATCATATGGTAGTGGGTGGTGCTGCTTCAACCATCTTTCTAGGCTGAATCCCATCTGGGTGTATAGAATATAGATTGGTCCTGATGTAAGACATGGAAATGGAAGTCTTTGGACCCCGGAGGTTGATTTTAGCAGCAATATTTTGCTGGATCTTATGTTCCTCAGACGCATTTTCAGCACAACACCAATTTGGATTCTTACGTCCTTGTGACCGTAGTCACTTTTCTGGGTAAACACAATGGTAACCCATGAAGCATATTGTGAGGCCCAACTGACATCAATTCCCTTTCACTCTCATCTACCTCTTTTCATTTCCCATGATTCTGACTAGTGATTGTATCATATTTGCTCCAGGGAATATTTGGCCAAAGCTTGCCAAGATGTTGGCCTAATATTCTCGTAGGGATGCTCATGGATTGTGCTGGCCCGAGCCCGGCCCGGGCTCAGATTGCTTTTGCCCGGGTTTCGGCCTTAGGTAAAAGCCATTGGACCAGGTTTGGATTAAAAATTTGAGCCCGTTTGTCATATGTGCTGGGCTTGGGCTAAGTGGTGGCAAGCCCGAAGCCCTGCCCCGCCTGAATAGGTGTATTAAGTTACAACTTCCCCTTCCTATTTTTCTTATGTTATATGTAAATTTTCTATGGTAAAAATTTTAAAAATTATGTATGAAAGAATACTATTCAAAAGACAAACAATATTCATTCTAATTGGTTTGTACTAGACAAAGATCTCTTGATTGCACTAACAAAGTTCTGTTTTGTTAATGAGTTAAATGTTTTTATTAAAAAAAGGGGTAACATCAACTCAAAAAATATAAAAAATAGGTTTATATGAAAACAGCTATCACTTATAATAAAGATCTTTTTGCATTTTAGATGGATTCATTTGAATGTGACCGTGCGTATACATAAGAATTGGTGTATGGTAGTCATCTTGGCCTCACCCGATACCAACTTAAGAGTACTTAATAATCCGGCCCGAATAGGGCTAGGCCCTAGTCAGGCTCAAGCTTAATAGATTTTATATGGGCTAGGTCCAGGCTAGCCACTTATGGCTAGAATCGGGCTTGGATTGGGCCGGGCTTTGCTTGGCCAGGCTCAGCCTAGCCCATGAGCACCCCTATATGCTGGTCCAATTGGGATAGTAGCCTCAAATGTTAAGCGTACGCCCAGCTACTTGCTACTATTAGTTTGCTATCCAGGCCAAATCTTAAATAACGGATAGGACTAGGGCTACTCTATTCGACTAGAAATTAGGCTTGTGTCCCACATGGCCCATATTAAACTCAAGGTGGGCTGGGTTCAAATCAATCTAGTGCTAACCTGCCCATTAGCTATCATCCCTAGTATTTCTGTCATTGATCCCATTCAATTACCATTTTTTAGACATTAGTTGAATCATTAATTCTAATCCTTTTTTCACTTATGCACATTTGGAATAATTTTATTTCTCTTTTCTCACTTTGTAGTTTGTAACTACACATCTACCTTCTATCAAAAGAATAGTAATAACAATAATAACACTTCTACCTATTTTTGTTGTCTGTCCTTGCAGCCCCAAATTACACTTTCATGCAAGAACCAACCAAGGCCTCTCCTGTAGCTTACTATGACTATATTATCATTGGAGGAGGAACTGCTAGTTGTCCTCTAGCAGCCACCCTCTCTCAAAACTTCACTGTCTTGCTCCTGGAAAGGGGTGGCTCCCCCTATGGCAACCAAAACGTCACCAACTTAGCCACTGTCACCAACACACTGATAGACACTTCCCCAACATCGTTGGCTCAAAGTTACATCTCCGAAGATGGGGTAGCCAACACGTGAGCTCGTGTGCTAGGAGGGGGGACTTGCTTGAACTTCAGATTCTACATGCATGCAGACTCGGAGTATGTGCAGACGGCTGGTTTGGATTTAGATTTGGTGAACAGATCCTATAAGTCAGTGGAGAAAGTGATGGTGTTCGAGACACAATAGACAGTGGCAATCAGTGATAAGAGGTGGTCTGTTGGAAGTGGGCGTGTTGCCTGATAATGGGTATACATATGATCACATTTATGGGACTAAGGTAGGCCGGACCACCTTTGACAAGGATGGCCATAGACATACAGCTGCTAATTTGCTTGAGTATGCAAACCCAAGCAGCCTTACAGTTCTACTACATGCTATTGTGCACAAGATCTTGTTTTAAACAGAAGGTCAGAATCCTATCGCTAGCTCAAATATAGTCAAGGGTCATTAGAAGTAGGAGAAAAATGCCTAGGGACTATTCTTTTGTATAGAATGCAAATGAATTGAATATAAAGGGAAAAAATTTCACTTTAAAGGCATGCATATGACAATTCTGATAAGTAGGTTGCCTTGGATGGATGGATTGAACATTGACTAATCAAGCATTGTGATCATTCATTTATGTACGAGGAAGTCAAGACCAGCAGCTCATGGGGTGATCTTTAAGGATGCTGTAGGCAACGAGCACAGGGCCTACATGAGCAAAGAGAAAGGGAAAGGGTCTATGGGTGAGATCATAGTTTCAGCAGGTGCACTAGGCAGCCCTCAGCTGCTAATGCTAAACGGAATTGGGCCAGCCCAACACCTCAAGTCCTTGGGCATCAATGTGCTACTGAACCAACCCATGGTTGGGCAAGGCATGTCAGACAACCCTATGAACTTCATCTTTGTCCCCTCCCCTTCTCTAGTAGAGATCTCCCCTGTTCAACTCGTTGGCATTACTCGATTGGGAACCTATGTTGAATTAGTCGGTTGCATAAATTTTGTCAGATTCTTTGGATTATCCAACCAAACAACTGTAGAGGGGATCACATTGGAGGAACTACAAAATTCTGGAATGATTTTCAAAAGGACCATTGGCCTCGTTTCCACTGGTTATCTCAAGCTAAGAAATACCAACCCAGATGACAATCCTATGGTTAGGTTTAACTACTTCAAAAAGCCTGAGGATCTACAAAGATGTGTAGATGGCTTGAAAATCATTGCGGGTGTAATCAAGTCCAAGGCATTCTCCAACTTTAGCTTCCCAAACATGCCTATGGAAGCTCTCTTCAACATAACTCAATATCTAGTTTAAAATATATAGCCCAAGCGCTGTAGTGCTTTAACTTCAAAGTCATGGGAACAGTACTGCAATGATACTGTAGTGACCATATGGCATTACCATGGAGGATGCCAGCCGGGCCGGGTCATGGACCATCAGTATCGGGTTCTTGGGGTTGATTCACTTCGGGTGATCGATGGCTCGACCTTTATTGACTCCCCCGGCACTAATCCCCAGGCAACGCTAATGATGCTCGGAAGGTAATTCAATCATCATTATCATCATCATCATTAATGGGCCACATTTCATGTTCATCTGTGACATTTGATAAATATACAACATCAGTATGGGCCAACACATTAGATGTTAGGGCCCAACTTGTGACGTGTCAGTTTTATGGCTACATTCTTGGACTTGGTGCTTCTTTTAGATTCAAAGCCATGGTTTGAAAACTTGGGAACTCGGATCGGACTAGGAGGGTCACTTAGCCAAGTAGCTTGGGCAAGTCTAGCTGAGTTACATTCAACTTTGCTTGACTTTGTGTCAGACTGAGTTGAGTTGACTTGGCTAAATCAGAACAAAGTTTCATATAGTGGTTCAAAATTTTAAATGAAGTAGTAACTGGTGAAGTCAGGCCAACCAGCCAAGTTCAAGTCATCATAATAGCAATGTTAACTATTGCACATTTTATTATGCATTATTAATATTAATTAAAATAATGAACTTGCAAGCAACAATATGGCCCACATTCAGCTGGTCCAATCAACTTATAATGATTTAATGATGCTCACTACTCACCATAAATTTAAGCTATTAAGTTCTCATCCTAGATAGACCTTTCCATTCTACCCACATAGTGGCAATGCCTAGTGTACCCCATAGAGGGGATTGTAGTCTTGCTTCATCAACCATCAATGTGTTAATTCCAGTTACTAGAAATGTATTGAAATTGTATAGTTGGTTGGTCTTGGTATGATGATTATACTTGGCTTGAGACCTTGATCCATGTGGCCCCCAGTTTTTTTACAACCCTATGATCACTACAATTTCTACTAATGTTCTGATTTATGATATCTGTGATTTAGCTACATGGGGATTAAAATAAGGAATGAGAGGCTTGGGAGATATGATTTGGACTAGAATTTGACTTGGAAGCTCATTTTTTCTTATTTTAGTAGTGATGCATGGTTTTGTGAAGATATACAATAAGATGATCACTTGAATGGTCAATACTAAAAATATCTTAATTTGGGTGACATTAATAAGGTAGACAGTGTTGAGTAATGCTATTTTTTTTGTTTGTAAATGTGGAATAATGATTGTTATGGTAGCCTAATACCAAAGTCATCTAATTTGAATGTTAAATAATGATTGTCATGGTCCCTTGGGCGTTAATACATTAGTTTTTTTTTTATTTTTATAAACCCATTAATCTTACTAGTTTAGCAATGACTCTCCTTCAATGGTCTATTACCAAATATATAGTCTCTTTCTTTGAATAAATATTGCACAAGCATTGCACTTGTATGTCTCCTTCTGTTGCCCAATTTAGCGTTCTACTGGCTAGGGATTTGAGGTGATTTTTAGTCAACAAAACACAAATTTTGGAGACAATAAACCATTGAAACTTTATTATATATCCTGCAGTAACCTTGAAATTTCAAGATTTTAAATGACCAATTTGCCCCTCTTAATGTTGTTTTACCTTAAAGATCACGATCCTCAAAGGTTAATCATTTTGATGCCTTGGTGCCTATACCTATTTGCTCGTCCTTATGATGAGCACCTTTAAATGGGGAGAGAATCCTCAAAGTTAATCATTCTGACACCTTGGTGCTCACTGCTGGTAAACATTGGTCCAACCACTTAACTCTAGAAACACCCATCACATAAACTCTCTTGTACAAGCCATAAGAGGCCTCTTAAATTTTAACTCTCTCATGAAACAGTTATTTCCACCTTGGCTATATAAAGATATAGTGTGAAAGAAGAAAAGCTAGATCTAGATTGACAATTTTCTTCCTCTAGATTAGTTTGTGCTTTGGCCAAGTGATAAGTATTCTAAGAAGTCATTGGAAAAACGCAACAGAGGAAGAAACTGTCCTTAAGGTCCAATCCATCCATAGAAGTTCACTCTTCAGGCATCTTTAGACCTATGGACAATAAAGTGACTTGAGTGCAAGTTTGCTTTTTGACAAATATATGATGTCATCCTTCGCATGTATTGGGCTTTTACATTGTAATGGACTTATTGCACTCAATTCAAAGCTTCCACAACAATCTTAGATCAACATTACTAATTCGGAGCAATTGATGCACAGGTTAGCGCATAACAAGAAGTTCTATTTAACTTCGTCACTGCAAAGATATGCCTAATTTGTCAAACATGGTGGCTATACCATTAGGCCGTGTTTGGCAAGTCTCATTTATATGAAATAGATCAATTTCAAATGGCCCTATTTGAAATAGAGGTTTTTAAAATAAGTTAATTTGGTAATGCACAAAAATGGATCGCAATAGATTTCTTTATGTTAGCGGTTGAAAGTTTTTCTTAAATTTATTGAGATCCACAAGGAATCAAACTTTGAAAATTGACCCCATAGTTGTGCTTAGACTTACAAAGAAAATTAATGGTTTGGAACTTGCATTTGGGGCCCACAAACTTTAAAAATTAGATATAATTGTTTCTAGTTTTTTTTTGCAAATATCTCAAAATATATGATGATCCAACGACTAAAATTTGAACCCAAATCCGTGTTAGACCTACAAAATATATCTAACTGTTCCTGATTTATGGCCCAAGATTTGTAGAAAAAAAAATGAAAAACGGATTGCCTGTGTAGATGTCTTAAACCCATCCAACAGTATGGTACATCAATGATCTGCACTTTCTAAGGGTTTTCTTGAGATCTACAAGAAACCAAAGGGTAATCTTTGACCCCATAGCCATTTTTGGCCTCCTAAAAAGGATTAATGGTTCAGATCATGATAATGGAACCCACAAAATTTAAAAATTTACATCTAATTGCTCATATTTTTTTGCACATATCTCACGATCGAGATGAGATCAACGGTAAAAAATTTAGCCACTAGCTGTTCTTGGCCTTTTTAACAAATGCAACGGTTTATTTACCAATAATAATAATAATAATAAACATATCCAATGGTTTGGATCGTCATTAAGGGTCTCAAATTTAAAATAAAAAAAATGATGATGACAAACTAATGCCTATATTACTGTAGTTTTTCCAAGTCTACCCACTTTAGAAGATGGTGTCTATTCTAACTCGCATCATTTATTGGGCTGCACGCTACACAAAATAGAATTTAAACCTCTTTTTGATGTTTAAAATGGAGAATCCAAATGTGGTTTCCAAATTGGTCTTTTTTTTAATATGATGACCCAAAAGCTATCCCTCACCAGCCCAACTTTCAGACTTTTAATCTTTGGCAGCCAGGAGTTACCTGATTCTCACTAGAAAGAACTAATCCTAAATAATCTAAATGTCTTTTTGAATTCTCTTTAAGATATTTAGACCTCAGAATTGGAGGCTAAACGGCACTTTAATCAAGTTGGGCTGACGGGGTCAACCTCTCGAGCTGCAATAATAAATACCTGAAGGCTAAAGCTAATGAGCAAAACCTCCTAGACTTTCAGTACTTGCTTGAGAATTTTGATCCTTCAATATGCTGAAACACAGCTCAATATACACTTTATTATTCATCCCCACAAACCCTTTTAAAACACTCCTATTTCTTCTTGCAACTCCATACTTCAATTCACTGGAGTGGACACATGGTAATTGTAATGCCTCACTAACGCACACGTATGATATTGTTCGCTTAGCACATGGGCCTCATGATTTTGGTTCTGATGGGTCTCAACCCACCAAAAGGTCTCATGCAAAGTAAGAGTATAAGCTCTACATATAATTTCAATCACTTTCTTCTTTATAGTCGATTAGTAGCCTACCAATCCATGTAGCCTATCAGCCCTCTTAGCTCGCTCACTGCAGGGCCCCATACTCGAACTTGTTGAGAGTTAGCTTTGATATCATTTGTAATGCCCCACCTTACGCACATACATGACATTATTCCGCTTTAGCCCATGGGTCTCATGATTTTGCTTCTGGTGGGTTTCAGCTCACCAAAATGCCTCATGCAAAGTAAGGGTGTAAGCTCTACATATAATCCCAATTACCTTCTTCTTTATAGCCGATGTGGGACTCCAAGATGTCACAGTAATTTTGGAAAAATATCTGAAGACTGGAGGTCCCAAGTTGGTACCCAATGTCTACATGACTAGTCGTATCATACCATGAAAGATATAAGGTAGACTATGATAAGGCATGCAGCAATGGCAGTGAAGCTACAAGGATAGATGAGACTTGAAACCCTAATTGGTGTGCTTGGGCTTGGATTTTTAAGCCATAACGATGAGGGTAAACCCCGTCTGAGCCAAATGGGGTTTCATGGGTTAAGAGATTGTGATAGGTAGTTACAAATGGTAGATATTGTCCTAATGCCTTTAAGCCTTTTTTTTTAATAGGAAATGAGCCTACTGTTAGATTGACATGGACAAAAAAAAATTTTTATAATATTTTATCCGAAGTGCATATTGTTGATAGAATCTTAAATGTGAAGCCCAACAAATATTGAAATTTCCTCCTAACCCAAATAAAATGGTGGCATTTTCATGAGTGCTTCGGATTTTATACATATGAGGCAAGATATAAATTTTTTATAAGATTTTGTTGAAGTGCATTAGACTTGATAAATCAGATTGGTAGCCCAAAAATTTTGCCATACCTCATATAAAAGGAAAGGCAGATTTTATAAGACATTCAGATTTTGTAGAGGCCATCACCACTGGGCATGAATCTTTTATAATATGTTATATATTAGTACTATGTAGGTTATGGCTTCGAGATATGGCACCAAGAAGGAAACCTAACGGTGGGCCCAAAGGAAATAAGGGAGTAGATTGCGCCATATGTCATGCAGGTGGGCCTTGCTGTGGAGGCTGGGCTAGAGCCATACGATTGGGGAAGGAAATGAAGAAAAGGGAATAGGCTTGTCCACGAACCAAGGGAGAGATTGTGCTTTTGCAAATTACAAAATGCCCCTTACAGTTTCATATCCAGTTCAAACGAAACCAAGACGGGCAACAAAGATGAAAATCCTCAGGCTTTGAGCTACAGAAGGCTCCCCGAAACATTGCCCGCTATTCACATGTGGAAACGGTAACCCCAAGGAAAAAAATCTTTGAACGTTTTTTAATTAAATAGTCAAAAGTTTAATGTCCTAGTAAAACAAATGCCCTTAGAAGGCTCAAGGAAGTCAAATAAATTCAAGAAAAGCATCCAAACTGACCATCCGACGTTGTGAACGGGTTATCCCGATGATTTGAACAAATTGATCCTCTGTGTTGTGGATGGGTTTTACCCATTGCTTGACCTATGAGGGTTGCTCACTTGTGTAGCATATTGGATTAGGGTTTCTTTACTTCGTATCACTTTATATTGTTATTGTTCTCACATAATCACATTGTCTTTTTTGCTTTAATATCGTATATCTATTATGGTTCATGTCTATTTGCCAGTCAACTTTGGTACTTCGATGATGTTGTATTTGGTGCATAGGTACCAAGCTCTTATATCCCGATGAGGAGGTATAGGATGAAGCAGTTCAAGCACTTCAGCCTTCTAATAAGCTCGAGTGGTGTGCAAATGACACCTTCTGAGTCATCTAGCCCGGCATTAGAGTAACTTACCTGTTTTGGTTACATTTTGGTTTCATTATTTTGTAGCCCGAGTTTTAGTGGGCTTTTTAATTAATAAACTTTTATTTAACCAAAATAAAAGTGACATCCTTAAGGGGGTGGACTGTAACATTCTAGAGTCCCACATTGATTGTAAAGGCTAAAGTGATTGAGATTATATATAGAGCTTGCACCCTTACTTTACATGAAGTCTTTTGATAGGTTGAGGCCCACCAGAAGCAAAACCATGAGGCCCAAGGGCCAAAGTTCACAATATCATGTATGCTTGTAGGGGTGGGGTTTTACAAGTGGTATCAGAACTGACTCTCAGCTAGTTCGAGTATGAGTCCCTGCCGTGGTCTGGTGTAAGTGGGCGTGTTCTCATATAGGCAAGCCAAGAGGGCTGGTAGGCTAACACAGGGACGTGTAGCCCTAAGGAGGGTGGTCCCTACCATGGTTTGGTGCAAGTGGGCAAGTTCTCATGTGGGATGGCAAAGAGGACTGCTAGGCTACATGGATTGGCAGGCTACTATAGCCTTAAGGGTGGTCGATTGTGACATCTTTAAGTCCTACATCAACTATAAAGAGGAAAGTGATTGGGATTATATGTAGAACTTGAATCCTTACTTTGCATAAGTCTTTTTGATGGGTTGAGGCCCACCAAAAGCAAAATCGTGAGGCCCATGGGCCAAAGTTGACAATATCATGCATGTGTGTAAGGGTGAGGTGTTACAAGTGGTATCAGAGCCGACTCTCGACTAGTTTGAGTGTAAGTCCCTGCTGTAGTTTGGTTTAAGTGGGCGAGTTCTCATATGGGCTGACCAAGAGGCTGGCAAGCTACATGGACAAGCAAGCTACTGCACATAAATGTGCAGCCCTAAAGGGGGTGGATTGTGACATCCTAGAGTCTCATATCGACCATGGAAAGGGATTGGAATTATATGTAGAGCTTGCACCCTTACTTTGCGTGAGGCCTTTTGGTGTGTTGAGACCCACCAAAAAAAAAAAAAAAACTGTGAGGCCCATGGGCCAAAGCTGACAATATCATATATGCGAGTAGGGGTCAGGCATGGCATGCGGTCTTGGTTTCTATAATGGTGCATCTACTTCAAAATCTAAAGGTAAATCTGTTTTTTTTTTTAGAGGTATTATACATACTATTTTCTTGCTTTATGTCGAATGTTGAATTTGAACTGCTGTATTTATGTAGTCCACTTAGCATTGTTGGCACTGATCTTCTGCTGGAATTGTAGATGTTGCAAAGCATCCTTGTCAAAATAGAACACAAATTCATCAGCAATCAGATAATGCCTCTAGTGAGAAACTGTTTGGACAAAAGCATAGAACTCCAAATCATATGCAAAATACTTTCACTTTGCATCGGAAAGTTTCCACTAAAGAGAGCAACTGGATGTCCTTCTTGGCTAAGAACACCGCCAATACCTACATTTGAGGCATCACAGGCAATTTCAAAGAGCTTGTTAAAATCAAGCATCTGTAGGACAAGCGCTTCAGTATTCTTTTGGTTAATCTTTTCGAAAGCCTTGGTGGCTGCGCTAGTCCATTTTAATTCACCTTTCCTCATACAGTCAGTAACAAGAGTCATAATAGTACTGAAGTTTTGGATAAACCTTTTGTAGAAATTGGTAAAACCATGAAAATTGTAAATTTCAGCAAGGATAGTAGGAATAGGCCAATTGAGAATTGCGCTCACCTTTTCATGATCCGTTTTAATACCTTGTGCATACACCACATATTCCAAGAAAACAATAGAATCACTTATAAAGGTACATTTCTTGAGATTAATGTAAAAATGCTCCCGGCAAAGAAGTTGACAAACCTTATCTAAATGCTGAAATTGGTCTTTTTTTTATTTGCTAAAAATGAGAATTTTGTCGAAGTAAATGGCAATAAATTTTCCAATATAAGGTTGCCACAACTGCGTGATAACCCGCATAAAAGAACTAAGAGCATTGGTCAAGCCAATTCGCATAACCATCCATTCATAAAGACCATCCTTAATTTTTAAGGCAGTTTTCGATTCGTCACCCTGTCTCATGTGGATTTGATGATAACCGCTCTGTAGATCAATTTTTGAAAAAATTCATGCACTAGTCATCATATCCAACATATCATCCAACCAAGGTATCAAGAAATGATATTTTACCGTGATTTTATTGATTGCACGACTATCTATAGACATTCGCCAGCTCCTGTCTTTCTTTGGAGTAAGAAGCGCCAGAATACCACAGGGACTGAAACTTTCCCTAATATAACCTTTCATAAGTAGAACATTAACTTGCCGTTTCAACTTAGCATGCTCCACTGGACTCATCCTATATGTAGGTAAGTTTGGTAACAAAGCTCTTGGAACAAGATCAATGGCATATTGAATGTCTCTTAATGGAGGTAGTTCCCTTGGCAATTCATTAGGAACTAAATCAACAAACTTCTTCAATAGCGGCTGCACTTCCTGTGGAATGAATGTAGCTGGAGTCATCGTAATACCTTGCTCTTTGCTTTCTTTTTCAAATCTTCGCATGGTTAAAAGAGGAAATGCAGGAGGAGAAGAATCAGATTTAGGTGAAGAGGGTGGGGTTGATAAATGACGTAGCTTGATTTTCTCACCTTTCCACTTGAAAGTATAAGTGTTGTGCTTATGATCTGTGATAATCTTAAGTTTCTATAGCCAAGGTCGTCCAAACAGAATATGTGTAACGTTTATTGGCATAATGTCACATCGAATAGTATCTTCATATTTGCCAATTTTGAAAGGAACTAGGCACTGCTGACGAACAAGAATAGAATAATTATCAACCCATGCAACTTTATAAAGTCATGGATGCTTCTCTGTGGGTAACATGTGCCTCTCAACTGCTTTTTTGAAGATGATATTCATTGCACTTTCACCATCAATTATCATGTTGCATGATTTGCCCCTGCAATTAACTCGGGACTAAAAAATTGAAGAAGCATGATTCAATCTTCCTCTTCTTCTTTTGCATTGGCTACCAACAATTGACGCTAAAAAAAAAAAAAAACAGTGGAGTACCATCAGTATTTGTGTCGGTATCATTTATCTACTCTTCAGAATTCTTATAAGCAAGATCTATATCAGCTTTCTCCATTTCTACATACTCTTCATATTGATGATCACTATTAGATTCACTGGAAGTGTATAAATTCCTATGCGGGCACCTATTCGAATAATGTCCCCGTTGCTTGCAGGCATGACAAACAATATCCCTTTTATCTATGTTTCCATGAGTTTGATTTTGTGAAAATTGCTAATTTTGTTGGGGAATAACCTATCTTTGTTGGATACCTTGCTAAGGATTCTATGGGGTTTGTTGAGCTAGTTGTTGAGAAGGAGACCTATAAACTTGTGCTTAATTGCGATTGTAGGTAGGGGCAGAGCCTCTTCTTGTGAAAGACTCCTCAGCTTGAAAAGTATTACGTTTCCATAATTGAATTTCATGTTGGGCTTTCCGGGCTTTATTGAAGATTTCATCCACTGTGGTATAGTCAAACATTGCTACCTCTTCTCTAATAGTGGCAAGCAGGTTATCTCTGTATTTGGTGATAATCAGATGATCATTTGTCTTCAAGTTATAGTAAACAATGTATTCGCAAAACCTGTTGGTGTATTCTTCCACTATCAAGGTGCCTTACTAGAGACTTAGATACTCTTGGAGGAGTGTATCCATGTAATCAAAAAGTAGAAAATTACTTTTAAGCCTATCTTTCATGTTATTCTACTAGATAATAGGCTGGCCCACTATAAGTTCACTATTTTCAATGCAATACCACCAAATTCGAGTAAGGCCCTTGAGTTTAACCTTGGTAAAAGCTATCCGTTGTGCATCATTCATATATCAAGTAAAATAATCTTCTAAAGAATTAAGCTAGTCAACAAAGATTTACGGACTCGCATCACCACTAAAGTTAGCAATATCAATTTTGACTTTCCTTGTAATGTCATCAGGTAGAGGTGTATTAGGGGGACCTTGGGGTTCTCGTTTAGCTAGAAGGCACTGCATAAAATCATGAATGGATTCTTGATTCTCAGGTCTTTCTGGTTGGATAGGTGTGTATACCAGAGACACATTGGATGACCCTTCTTGCTGGCAAACTGCTTATTTTGTAATTCTGCAATAGCAGTTTCCGCAATTTTCAAGCATCCTGTGAAGGTAGAGGTTCCTATTGTTGCTGCTAAGAGGAAGGAGAATACAGTATGATGCAACGATGGCGGTGCGATGCTGTGATGGTCGCTTTGCTAACGACACTGGAGTTGGAGGCCGACAATGACGGAAGCTGCCAGTGCTAAGTACTTCTTCTCCTTTCTGCCTTCTCTTTTCTCTGCTCTCTCTTTCTTCGTCTATGCTTTTTTTTTTTTTTTTTTTGTCTTTTGGTTTTTTGTTTTTAGGGTGAGGGGGTTTGGCCGAAAAGTGGGTTTGAGGAAAAATTTCAGGGTGTGGGGGTTTGGCCGAAAATGGGGTTTTCACAGGGCTCTAGGGTTTCAGTGGTGGTTGGAGGGGGGGTGGGATTGCTCGGGGAGGAGGGGTTAGGGTTCGGGATGATACAATCTATGAAAGTGGATAGCTGTATGGTTGGTGTAAAGGTGTGGTTTATTAGAAAGGGGATGGGTGTTGGATTTAGGATGATCGTAAAGGTGTCGACAGAGGGTGAGGTGGGGTAGGGTTGGGGTTTGACGTCGATGGGTACGGGTGGAGGTTAGGAGATAGAGTTTGAGTGGTTCGGTTTGGTGTTTTGGTGATGGTGTGGGGAGTTAAGGACTGGTTTTCGGTGGTTTTGATGATTTTGGGTAACAGGATCAAGTTATGGGAAAGCGATGGGTCTCTGTGTTCGTCAAATTTTCAGGGAGAGTTGGGTGGTAGCGGGATTGGTTGAAGAAAGGGATTTGGGAATGGAGGCTGGGGCGATGGAGGGTATTGGGGTTGCTGGGTCTTCAGTGTGATGGGGAAAGGTGGGGTGGAGATGGAAGATGAAATAAGAATGAGATAGTGGTGGGGGACGAAGCCTGGGAAGGATAATGCTCTCGGGCAACTCGATCTGGACTTTGATACGAATCTAGCGTAACCTTAGATATCCAATCGAGTATAGAAAAATCTCCCGGAGGATTGTTCAAATCCAAAGATGGATTCACGCCTTAGGCCACAATGAAACTCACGATCAACACCATCAACAGAGAGAAATCTCACTGAAAACTGAATATAATTGAATAAAGCATCTCTACTACAATAAGATGCTCCTTCTTATATAGGAAGGACTAATTTTAAATTAGGAAATGCCTATCCTAAACAACTAACTTACTAATTTAAATTAAAAAAGTCTTAATCTCAACTCAACATAAAAATAGAAAGAACTAATTACTAATTCAACTAAGGATAGGGATTTTGGAAGAACTCAAGGATCAAGTGAGGCCCATAATGTCTGGGGGCCTATGATCTAGGCCGAATCTGGGATCGGCCTGCATCACCTGGTCTAGTCTTTGCCCTTATTTGCTATGAAAATTATTATTATTTTAAAATTTTTATTTTTTAGCAGTGGCCAGATGATCGCTACTAAAATAAAAACGCTTTTTATATATTTATTTATTTATGTATTTATTTATTTTATTTTTAGAGGCGGCCAGCAGCCCTTGCTGAATGCATTTTTTACCACGGCTGTTGCCTCCACCAGCCACCGCCAAGACATTTAGCTACAACTCCTGAAGCATCAGCTAGAGGCGGCCAGGCTGAACCTCGCTATATGTTTTAGCAACGACAAAACCACTATTAGTGGCCCTCACTAAAAGTGGTTTTTCTTGTAGTGACGGATCTGCCAATACTCTATCCCATGGTCCGTTTCTTGAAGTGGAGTGAAGAGCTGCTAAGGCATACAGGATGAATCAGAATCCAATTGATTACGAGTTCAATGAATTTCTCGAACTCGAACTGGGGCTTCTGGGTTAGTAGTTGTGGATCTAAGGCCAAAGCTCAGAGAGACATTTTGCCAATGAGCTGCCAGCATATAAGCTATATGTAGTTTGCCCGTATGATAACATTCTCCTTTAATCTTTGGAATGAAAATATACTATGTGCTAATAGTCTAATAGAGTTATGAAGAGAACCACCTTGATAAGAGGTAAAAAAAAAGTTATTTAATTTGTTAGTATAAATTAATTGTGTCAAAAGAAGAAATGGTTCTCCTACGAATAACTTCATATGCACTCCAACTTCATCTTGGGCTCACCTTTCATCAGTCGACGCCCTTTCACTCTTATTCCTCCCATGAACTCACTATGCCCTATTTCAGTCCCATTAAACCTTTTATTCACTGTCATCACCACCCATGAACTCACCCAATTTCGCAAGGAAACAAAAAACCTATATCTTTCACACCATTTACACAATGGTTGTCTCTGGCCAAGGCAAATAGTAGGGCTGTGGGGGTTACAATATACTGGTATCTTTTGAATGGCAGAAAGAACTAAATCTTCAGTCCCACCAGGAATTATTCTCCCAAGCTTTGACCCATCATTTGTTCTAGTGAGAGGATCTGTCTGCTCCCCATTTTGTTCTTTTTTATTCCCAGAGGTAGAAAAGTTGTGGACAGGGAACATGTGAAAAACTGGATGCTATTGATGATGCCATTATTGGGATGCTAGCTGATTCCGAGGTATGCTCTGTTCTTCATTAGCTCATATGCTACACGGTTGGTTCTAACAATACATGCTTCTTTTTTTACCTCCAAAGCTATCATCAAGGTTTTTCTTCTGAGAAATTTGGTGACATTTTTAAACCTTTGCATTGAAATACATAGAAATTTGGTGTAGATTACAAGGATAGCAATGTAGAAATGATCTTGATTCATATCTAAGGATGGATTTGAATTACTATGGTGATGATTAGATACTCGTTTATCACCTTCCCTTGATTAAATTTCCATTAAATGACATATTATTTATTTGATGGTCACTTTTAGATGTTCACCTCTAATGCTTCATTTTTAACCATTTACAAAAATATGAAGTCCTAGAATTATGGGATTTTAGTTACACAAAAAAAATGCAAAATCCTCGAATGTAAACGGTTATTTTTGCTAGAAAAAGACTATTATTATTTTAAAGGCAACACAATACATACATTACAAACTATCACCATTACAGGAACAACTACTAGGTTAGAACTATGACACAGAAAACTACAACCAATTGTGGTAAAACAGAAAAAGAAAGTGATAAGTTAGTAGACACTTAAACTTGGAGCCATTTCCACAAATAATATTTTTTTTATTACTTATTTAAAAAACAAAAGCCCTTTTGAACTTTATTCCAAAACTATTATAAGATTTCATTGGAAATAGAGTCTTTATTAAAAACACTATTACCTGTGGCGTTTTCATTGAACATGCTATTAGAAATGGTGTCTTCATTATTGGATTTTTGTAAAAATAAAAAAAATTCAAAAACAAAGACTCCGTTGCAAATGGAGTCTTCAATGAAGACTCCATTAGTGATGGAGTCTTCATTTTTTAATTTTCTAGAAATAAAATAGAAAATGTATATTTTAAAAAAGCACTGAAGATTGAAAAAAGTTTAAAAAAAAGTTGAAGACACTATTGGAAATGGAGTCTTCAGTTAGTTAAAGACTCCGTTTCTAATGGAGTCTTCTGTTGAAACTCCAATACTCCTCTGTTGCTAATAGTCCAATAGAGTGTTTGGTTGAAGACTCCATTTCCAATGGAGTCTTCTGTTGGATCTCCACTGGAGACATTCCAATCAAGACTTGTGTTCAATTAAGTTGAAAACTCCGTTAGAAATGGAGTCTTCAGTGAAGATTCCATTGAAAATAAAGTCTTCTCACTGGTTACACTATAATTCTTTATATATACAGTATAGTTACCAAAAATATTAAAACTAAGGTAGTTACCAAAATTATTGGACAACATAGCAACAAAATGGGATGTTAAACATGGAACTTTAACAAATATTCATTAGATTTTCCGCCACAACTATGATTCTACCTAATCAATAGTTAAATCAATAAAATATACCAAGCCCTTTAGTTGATCAGATTCCTTTAAAAATTTATCCAAATCTTAAAAATCTATCCAAATCGAATATACAGGGTGTTTGACTTGTTAGATTTCATGGATCACCAAAATATGAGTATTGCATGACCATAAGATTAATGAACAAAGCTTAATTTCAATACAGGACAACCAATCTATGCGACTAATTTGGTTAAACAAGTAACATAAAATTTGAAAAAAAAAAGAAACATATATCACATATATTAATAGCATATTAGCCTATTAGTTGGAGCATATTACAAATGGATTCCATAAGTAATTTTTGATATAATTCAATGAAAATTGTTTTCAAAGATGTATGTTACTGAGGCAAAAATTGGTTAGAAACTCCCACCCTCTTATTTTCAAAGGCACATATGCCATCATCTTTTCTATGTAGCTGCGTAGAAGAGAAGAGATGATAGGAGTAGAAGCGGCATCTACTTAAAGCGATTAGGGTTAAAATGGAGTTGTTGATGACACCACTTCACTTGTCGGGTGTGAATGACCCAAACAGGATAGAGTGCGATGTGACCCAAACAGGGTAGAGTGCAATGTTTTGGACCGTTAGGGCCCATTTTACTCCACTTCAATTTACTTGTTTCCTATCCAAACAGCACTAAAGCCATACGAAAGCTATTCTAACCCTCAAGAAAATATAATTAACTGCTAATCCCACTTATTATATTAATCTCACACTTATCAAGACTAAACCCAAGAATTAGGGGTCGGGTCTTATAGTTTCCATCGGCATCGACTCTATAAAATAAAATTTAGTGTACTTTTTACTAAAGACTCCATTAGGAATAAATGGAGTCTTCAGTGAAAACTCCAATAGGAATGGAGTCTTCAGTAAAAACTCCATCACCATCAACGTCTTCATTGAAATCTCCAATTGCAATACGGTCTATAATTGTTTAATTTCTTTTCGATCTTCAGTCTTTTTAAAATATTTATATATTTATTAAAATTAAAAGACGAAGACTCCATTAGCAATAGAGTCTTCAATAAAGACTCCATTTATAATGGAGTCTTTTTCTTTGAATTTCCTATTTTATTTTTATTTTTTTTTCAAAAATTCAATAATGAAGACACTATCGTGAATGGTGTCTTCACTGAAGACGCTGGCATTTCAATGAAGACTATTTGTAATGGAATCTTATAGCAGTTTTGAAATAAAGTTTAAAACGACCTTAGGTTTTTAAATGAGTAGTAAAAAAATATTATTTGTGGAAAGGGCTCCTTAAACTTGGAAACATTTGGTACGGATCATGCACAACAAAGATTCAGGCAAATCAGATTTTGAGATCTCTATATTTATGAAGTTAATGGATTTCTCTAATAGCTTAAATGAGGATTGAAGAAAGAGAGAACAAAGCAACAGTCATTGGAAAAAGACATAAAATCTTGTTCAAGTACTGCACGATAACACAAAAAATCTCTGATAGCTTAATGGGGATTGAAGAAAAACACTGGGAAGAAGAGAGTATGGTTGGGTCAGAAGAACTACACGATATCTGCAACATATGTGTCCTTAGTGCATGAAAAATAATTACCTTTCATGACAATGACAGATTAGGAGGATGATCTAAAGCTTTATGACTTTTTAATGTACATATCACTTATTCAGACTACTGATTATATATATATATATTATGTTAATGAAATGTTTTTCTATATATTATGTTAATGATATGTTTGTGACGGTTGTCAGGAAAAAAGGGTCAGGAAAAAAGAGGCTAGGTAAAAAGAGGCGAGGGAAAAACGGGTAATAATTGCTATATGTGGATACTTGCAGGAAGCTAAAAATCTGATGAAAAATAATGTGACCAATGTTTATTAGACGAGGATGCCGACTGCCAAGGCACTTGTGGATGCTTGAGATTTGCTTTCCTGAGCCGAGTCATTGAAACATTTGGAAAGGGGGTGCAGATATACAAGAAACAAGGAAACACATTCCCTATATGATATGTGACATTTGCTTCTGATGTTCTTTTACATTTATAAATCTTTTTGCAGTGGAAACATTTCAATCTTTGATTGACTATGTTTAAATTTTGAATAGTTGGATGACCTTTTAGCTAGAATGACTTCTGTATTGGAAGGATATATGGATTCATTTATTTTGATGCTAGGTTATAATTTCTAAAATTACAAATTTCTTTTAAGATAATAAAATTTTAAAAATAATTATAAAATGTTTTTAAAAAATCCTTAAAAATAAAACGACTGCCCTAGGTAGTTTTCAATTTATTGTAAAGCAGTCGTTTATAATTTTATTTAATATTTCCTGACTGCTCAAAGTAGTCATTTTTTAAAAATGACTGCGATTTTTTCAACTATCCTTCCTTTTTTTTTTTTTTTTTTGATGAAATTCAACTATCCTTCTGATTGTCTTGGCAGTCATTCTTTTTCTGAAAAATGACTGTCTTAGGTAGTCGATTTTTGCTGCTTTTGACATAGACTGTAGTGACCATATGGGATTACCGTGGAAGTTGCTAGGTGGTCCAGGTGGTGGACCATCAGTATAAGGTACTTGAGGTTGATTCACTTCGGGTGATCGATGCCTTGACCTTTATTGACTCCCTGGGTACTAATCCCCGGGCAACCCTAATGAGACTCAGAAGGTAATTCAATTATCATCATCATCAACATTAATGGGCCACATTGTCATGTTCACCTGTCACCTTTTATAAGGATGCATCAACAGCTCGGGCCAGCTTGTCATGGGTCTGGCTTAGGCCTAGACACAAGTACTGGCCACTTCTTTTGGAATTAAAGTTCAAACCATGGTTTGAGGACTCGGAAGCCCAAGTCGACAAAGGGGCCACTGAACCAAGGGACTTGGGAAACTCTGGCCGAGTACTCAGTAAGACTGATTCAATTCTGCTGGACTTAATCCCATGCCGAGCTGAGTTGGCTCGGCTGAATCATGAATTCAAAACTTAAAACCAAATGCTAACTAAGCGAAACAAGGGGTGGATAGCGTTTCTCCTTTAATTGCTTATACCATGTAATCATTTTGCCTTTTTTTCTCTAGGTATAAGTCTCTTATACCCCATTTTAAAAGTATGTTCCTCACCTTAATTGTTTTAATACAATGTTTCAGTTACGGTTAAAAAAAAAAAAAAAAAAACCTAGGTGAAGTCAGGCCACCCAGCCAAGTCCTGTCATCATGATGAACATCATTGTAATGCTGACGATTGCGTGTTTAATTTATTATGTATTATTATAAGGAAACCAATGAAGTTGGAGACAATTGTATGTGGGACCTTTACGGGGGCCCCCATGCGGCCGGTTCGACCATTTTATCATGATTGAATGATGCTCACACCGGACCAAATCACCAAGTTTGTACTTATAATTAACTTCTCGGAACCGTTAAAAATTTAAACACATAGCTATCATCATCATGTCATCAAACACGAATAAGTTTTTAGTAAGATTCTCATCCATGATAGACCGTTCCATCCTGCCCACACAGTGATTTGTTGCGAGGTAGACTGGGGCCGACAGAGGGATAGTACTAGGCGAACTCTTGCAGCCCTTACTACATCGGCCATCTATGTGTTAATTTCAATGATTAGAAGTGTATTGAAACCGCATAATTGGTTGATCCCAGGTCTATGAACTACCTTTTGTCAGATGAAACTGGCTTGGCCCTTATTATCAACATGCCCACATGTTGCATTACCCGATTGGTCTCGGGCTGAGGTCACCTTGATCTTGCAGGCCAAGTTTGCTGACAACCGTGTGATCGCTGTCACTTATAACCACTACAATTTCAATTAATGTGCTGGCTTAATTATGATATCCGTGATTCAGGTACATGGGGATTAAGATAACGAACGAGAGGCTTGGAAGAGATGGCTTGAATTAGAATTCGACTGGGAAGAGCCCATTTCTTGTTGTAGTAGTGATACATGATTTGTGAAGTTAAATGTAAAGATGATCACTTCAGTGATAGATACTAAATAAACAATAATGAAGTAGATGGTTTTGAAAAATGATTGTTAAAGGTTGCCAAATGCCCATTACTAGGTAGTTCCAATATTTGAAAAGTAATTGTGAGTGCATTGAACTAGTATGTCTCCTTTTGTTGCCCCATTTAGCGTTCTGCTGGCTAAGGATTTGAGGTGATTTTTAGGTCAGGAAGACAGAAGTTTTTCAGTCAATAAACCATTGAAACTTCATTATTTGCTGCAGACAACTCAAACTATCAAAAATGTAAATGATCAATTTGCTCCTCTCAATGTTGTTTTACCTTGAACTTTGATTAGTAATTGTGCATGTGCGCTGAAGTACTAGTAGAATATAGTGCTATCTGCGAGTTCTTTATGTAGAGTTATGGATGTTAGAGAATGTTAGTGGGTTAGAATATTTGTTAGTGTTATAAGAGATATCATCATAAGTGGACGTCCACATTAGGGCCCACATTAGATAAGGGAAACAGTTAGGGTTAGAGTCTTGCTATATTGCGTTGCTTGGGGAAAAAGCAATCTTATTCTATAAATAAGATCCCTCTCCCCCTTCGTTATGTACACCTCTCTCATTCAATAAAAATATCTCTCTCTTTCTCTCTCTACTCCTCTCTCTCTCTCTTTTATCATTTTATTAGCACAAGCAAAAGAAAAAAAAACCAAGCCCCCTCTCTCCTCTCTCGGTCTTCATACAATAAAAAAAAAAAAAAAAAGAAAAAGGGGAACATCAGCCTTTTTCCCACGCCCAGGCTCTTGTACAGCAAAGGACTCTCTCCTTTTCGCACTTCGATCAACGTGCAAAGCAAAAAATAGTTTTTCTACACTTTGATAATGTTACACGTCAACACCTTTTGTACATTAACCAGAAAACTATTCAAAAGCCTTTTCATCCTCATTCTACCTCAGTTTGCGTGAGAAAAAAAAGGTAGGAGATAAAAGACAAAATATCACTAACTCTAATGATGCAAATAAGGTACAAATCGACCAGCCAACTTCAAACTACGATATCTTAGCCATTTGGCATCCGATCAACAATTTGTTGGAACCTACAAAAAGCTCATGAGCTAGACTATACATTGGAAGCTAAAAGTGGCAAAATCAATGGTAAAATAATTTTTTTATTTTTCATTCTTTCTTAGATTAACAAATATAGACATAGACTTTTATCATTATTTCCTTTTAGATTTGAAGATGAATGGCTCAATTTTATTCTTTTTCATGGGGAGATCAATAATGGATCATAAATAAAAACATGAAGTTCTATATTAATATGGACCAGCAGTTCCGTACGAACCAAAAGTTCCTTATAAATCTGGACTAAAAGATCCTTGGATTGTTCAAATCCGAAATTAGAAGTTTTTAGATCCACAATATGAACTTGAAGATTCATTTTCTTAATCAAACCTGAAGTTTAGTGCTTAGATCTAGAAATAAAACCAATAGGCCATTATATCAAGCCCGAAGCCTGAAGGATAGATATGATCACCAAAGGATGGTCATATTATCAGCATTAAAACCAATCGGTACTTATCTTCTTACGTCATTATATACATGATGACCCCAAGAATGAATATCTCACTGAGGAAAACTCAGCAGGTCTTTAGAGATCCCTGAAGGATAGATATGATCACCAAAGGATGGTCATATTATCAGCAGCCCATAATGAATGGCTAAATCTGCGATTTCAGGACTACAAATCAGTATCGAAGTACAACTCTACTTTTTTCAATATTGTTTCCCGATTAAGATTGTGTGGGGAAAAGATTATGGAAGAACAGATATTAGAGAAAACACTGTCCACTTTCCACGCATCAAATGTATATTCCTACAGTAATAGTACCATAAACGACGTTTCTCTAAATATTCAAAACTAATTTCTTGTCTCCTTATTGCTGAATAGAAAAACAAAGTCTTGATAAAGAATATAACTCCAAACCAACTAGATTTATGGCAATCCCTGAAGCAAATACGCAATTTCAATTTCAACAGACGCAGAGGAAGGGGACGTAGGAGAAACAATCCCTTCAAAAGAGGTGGAAAAAACAACCCCTCCAAACGAGGAGGATTTCGAGGTCCCCAACACCCCCCCCCCCCCCCCCCCCCCTAGGCAAAATTTAAAAAACCACCAAAAGTAGTCTGATCCTCAAACACAGCAAAATCAGGATCAACATCAAAACCTACCAAATAAATTTGCCCACCATTCTTATAACCCTTGCTACATATGTGGAAGAAATGGGCATTGGTCACGTAATTGTCGTGCACCAAAAGACATGGTGGAACAATATAAAGCAAACAAGGCCTTTATTCATTCTGCAGAGTTAAATGATCTAAAAGATCGGGATTGGGATGCAGTCTTATAAAATGATGACTACCGGTTGGATATTACAAATTTGAAGACTCGAGATTTTTTTAAAGATGAAAATGGCCAACCTCTGAGCAATGAGGCATTTAATGTTAAGATTGGAACCCCTCCTGGCATGGTCTAGAAGACTAAAAAAATTTTTTTTTTCAAAATCTCAATTTAGAATGATGTTTTTTTTTTCAAATATTTACCTTTTCATGGATATTTTATGTTGGATGATTTATTATTTTTCAGTTTATTAATTTGATAAACCTTTTATGGATGTTTTTATAGATATTTTGTGATGGGTGATTTCTTATTATTCAGTTTATAAATTTGATGAAATTTTTATGAATTCTTTTAAATTTATATCATGTGATTACTTAGTTACGTTTTTTTTTTATAATCTTTTGTTTAAAGGTATAGACATTGAAAATGGAGATACTTACTGTCTTGTAGATAGTGATATAACACATACCATCTAAAAAACCAGAAGTTTTTCTTAGAATTAGTATTCAATCCACGAAATGTATCCACCATAACTGGACCTGTGCAAATAATTGAAAACTCCGGAAGAGCCCACATGATGTTACCGAATGGTACTCATTTATTTATTAAAGATGCATTGTTCTCCAGCAGTTCCAAAAGAAACTTGCTGAGTTTCAAGGACATTAGAATAAATGAATACCATATTGAGACTGCTAATCAGGTAACAAGAAAATGTTACTTATCGTTATTAGTATTGGAAGCTAGAAGCACATAATAAAAATATTAGATACACTTTCTTTTGGGTTATATTATACGACAATATATATCCATCGTCGAATTACATTTGATTTTGAGCAAAATAATACAGTTTATCCCGAAACTTAAACTACGCCCGAAGCTTAGCGACCCTCAGACGTTATTCCTTTAACATGATAGGGTAGGACACCCAGGAGTTGCCATGTTAAAAAATATTTTTGATAATTCTGTTGGGCACTCTTTCGAAAACCATAGATTGACCATACCTAATGGGTATCTATATATCCCATGTTTACAGGGAAAACTAATCACTCGACCTTCACTTCTTAAAATTGCATTAGAATCCCGATCCTTTCTGCGAAGGATACAAGGAGACATCTGTGGATCGATAAATCTACCTAGTGGACCTTTTAGGTATTTTATAGTTTTGAATGATACTTCTACCCATTGGTCGGATTTTTGCATACTTTCAACTAGGAATATAGCCTTTGCCCACCTATTGACCCAAAATTTTAAACTTAGGGCCCATTTCCCTAATAATCCTATTAAGTCTATACGACTTGATAAAGCGGGTGAATTTACATCACAAGCCTTCGATAAATACTATTAATCTCTCGGCATTGTTGTTGAATATCTTGTCCCTTATGTCCATACCCAGAATGGCTTAGCTAAATCCCTGATTAAGCGTATTCAACTTATTTCAAGGACTATACTAATGCAGTCCAAATTACCAGTTAGTACTTGAGGATATACTGTGTGACATGCATTAATGCTCATTAGACACCGACCCACAATCTACCATCAATACTCCCCTACATAGGTTATATCAGGATATCAATCTAATACCTCTCATTTGCGCAAGTTTGGTTGCGTAGTTCTAATCCCTATACCATCGCCTCAGCATACAAAAGTGGGACAACAACGTAAGTTGGGAATCTATATACGCTATTACTCTACTCTAATTATTCTATTTTTTGAACCAATGATAGGGGATGTTTTTTTTGCTCATTTTGCTAATTATCAATTCGATGAGACAAAATTCCCACCGTTAGGGGGAGATAAAGTACATGTTGCTCTTGCAGAATAACCCGTTCCTGAAAAATGGCATGAACTAACATGGAATACTTTCACTTTGTCTCATCTGGACCCACGTACTTCACAATGTGAAAATGAAGTCTGTAGAATTGTGCACTTACAGAGAATTGCAAATAGATTACCTAATGCATTTAACGATGCAGCAAAGCTGACCAAGTCACATATACCAGCTATGAGTGCACCTGCTAAAATTAATGTCCCTGTAGGACAAAGCCAAAAAGTGGCGACAAAAGAGACTACAATACACCAGAAGCGTGGTAGACCTATAGGTTCAAAGGATATAGCTCCTGCAGAAAAAGAGAAATGTAAAATCATCATCATATCTTTCCAAAGATACACTTAACACTCCTGAAGAAGTTCCTCCTAAAGAGGCATATAATGCTCTTGAAGAGGTTATAAAAAAATTCACTTTCTTTAGAATAACGAAAGTCCTTGATGAGACTATAAAAGCCAGTGAACAGGCACCGATACTGAATAATGAAGATATCTATATACTTTACAATTATTCAAAAGAGAGATGGGCTAGAAAGGAAATTGTGCTCAAATGACGCATTTGCATATGCAGAAGCTACACAAATATCAATGGAACATGAGGATGATGATTAGGACATAGAACCACGTACTATAAATGAATGTCGACAAAGGAAAGGTTGGCCCAAATGGAAAAGTGTCATTACAGCAAAGTTAGAGTCTCTCAATAGACGTAGTGTATTCGGACCTATAGTACGAACCCCTAAAGTTATCAACCTTATAAGTTACAAGTGGGTGTTTATAAGGAAAAGGAACGAAATGAATGAAATTACTAGATACAAGGCAAGATTTATGGCATAAAGTTTCCTGCAGAAACCTGGGATTGATTATGAGGAAACATGATCCCCTATTATGGATATAACAACATTTAGATATCTAATAAGTTCAACAGTTTCTGAAAATTTGGATATGAGATTCATAGATATTGTGACCGCTTATTTGTATGGGAACTTAGACACAAAAATTCATATGAAAATCCCGAAAAATTTTACTTTGCCTAATGCAAAGCCTAAGAGTACATACTCAATACAACTGAGACAATCTTTGTATGGGCTAAAGCAATCCAGAAGAATGTGGTACAATCGTTTCAATAAATATTTGTCCAAGGAAGGATATGAGAACAATCTCATTTGCCCATGTATCTTCATAAAGAAATTCTTAAAAGGATTTGCAATAGTGGTAGTTTATGTCGATGACATAAATTTGATTGGGACTCCAGAAGAGCTCGAAATAACTGTTGACTATTTGAAAAAAGAGTTTGAAATGAAAGACCTTGGGAAAACAAAATTTTGTCATGGCCTGCAAATCGAAAGAAGTTATAGTGGAATATTAGTTTATCAATCTAAGTATACCAAGAATGTCTTGAAACACTTTGATATGGACAAAGCACATCCACTAAGTACTCCCATGGTTGTTCGATCTTTAGATATAAATAAAGATCCATACCATCCAATTGAGGAAAATGAAAAAGTATTGAGTCTTGAAGTACCATACCTAAGTGCTATTGATCCTTTAATGTATTTAGCACAATGCACTAGACTGGACATTTCATTCTCAAGGAATCCACTTGCTAGTTATAGTTCTGCGCCAACGCAAAGGCACTAGATTTTTATTAAATATATCCTACGCTATTTGCATGTACAATTGATTTAGGACTTTTTTATTGTAAAATTTTCAAGTTTGTAGGATATGCAAATTCAGGATATCTCTCTGATCCTCATAAGGGTATAAGGTCCGGACTCAACTTAATTGTACTTATGTTAATTAAGCTTGATTTCTTATTAATTAATATATTATGGCCTGAATTTATATTATTCTTAATCCTTAGCGGGTTTAATTTGAGTAGGTAGTTGGGTTCGAACTTTACCTAGGTATTTAAGGGCTTTCTTGTAAATTAGAGTCTCATGGTTTGCACCATTTTGGCACCACATCAATTGCATCATGAGTATTTCATCTTGTGGGTCAACTTTCATGTTTGGCCTAGCTCAATTTGGATCCATTCTAGCCCAATTGAAGCCCAATTACCTTAAACTGTAATTTTCCTAAAGAATTGGACTTGCATGTAAACCCCTAAAAAAAACTTTGAGTTAAAAAGGGAGAAACCATCATCCCTCTCCATTTTCCCTCTATTCTTATCATTGGAGCTCCTGCTTCTTCCTTTCCCTAACTCACTTATTCACCAAATCTAGCTTTTGAAGCCTTGCATGCAGAAGGAATAGGTTCCATTTACCTCCTTCAACCTCTTGTGCATCTCCTTTATTAAATCCACCAATTTCAAACTTTTATCTTCAATCTATAGCTCTCTAAGGTAAGAGATAACTTGCATTCCATTTCCTTTGGTTTAATAGAGTCAAGGAGACTCAAAAATACTACATACATGCATTCTATATGAGAATCACCCTTTTGCATGTCTTTCGTATAGAAAACCCATTTTCTATTGAGATTTTCTCTAACTACAAATCAAGGAGAGGCTAGTTTTGGGTAAAGCACTAATATAAGGCAAGTATATGAGTATATATTACTAATACATGTCTAACCTTGTTGATTCTTAATGTGATTACTCTAAATGCAAATTACAGCTCATCTACACTTGACTAAGTACACATATATGTAGGATTAAGTGATAATGAGTATAACTATGTAATACTAATGATACGTGGGTAAGTAAGACCTAAGATGATAATTTATAACCAAAGAAACCTCATGGGAACCCAATTTGTAGAGTTCTGTATATGAACTCGTACTTCAGAAACTGTTTCTAGAAATTCTAAAGCTTACGGTGAAGCTTACGGCTAAGTCGTAAGTGTTCTATGACCCAGAATCCAGAGAGTACAAAACTTGTTTTTGAACTACGGCTAACACTCGACTAAGCCGTGGAATCAACTACGGTGAAGCGATAATCCTCCCATGACCAAGCAGTAAGCCATTCTACGATGAACTTTCCTGAAAACCCAAAATCAAGAATTACTCTACGGCTCACCCACGGCTAAGCCGTATCCTAGCTGTATCTTAGCCGTAGGCTTAGGACGGCTAAGTAGTAAGCCAATATACAGCTGAGCTGTAAATGCGCATGGAATTAAAAGGAAATCTGAGCCACTTGGCTAAGCTGTGACATGTACATGGCTAAGCCGTAAGAACATTGCGAACTTAAGATATTAGGGATTTCTAATGACTTTGTAGGGTTTTAGATATGGCACCTTCTCTCTAATTAAATTAGCCCAATAGTGATCAAATGATAGGGAGGACGAGTATCAAGCTGTCGCTTATCCCCTTCGATTTTCTGGATAAATTCCCAAATTCATGTCATCGGTGGTGGCATAAGAAGAGATGTCCTTTGCATTTACAATGTAACACCGAGATTTTGGTAACACAATGACACCAGATGTTTTATAAATACATAGTGCTAAATGCCCTTGGGATCACGGATTATCTAACATAGGGTTGGCTAGTAATTATCCTTGATACTTACTCAATCTAAATGCATTCATATTGTTAAGAAACCATGCCCTCAACATGATGTAGCTCAATTAAGTATGCATTAATTGATTATCAGATACTTGTTAATTCCGATTTCTATGAATAAATTTGATCTCAAGACCAAAACTCCCTTATGTATGATATGAAAAGTGTGACTGAGATGTACGAAAGATACGAATTCGAGTCAGACTTGATACGTTGAGTCGGCACCACTTAGCTTAGACCCTTATTAGGTTTGACGGGACCAATTTGGGTATCTTTTGTATCGCTACTGCAATCATCCACGGAGGAGTTGTTGGCGCTCCTTGAGAGGCTAGCTTGATCCTCTGGCATCCCATATGCACATTCTCTCTAGATGATATCCTCTTTTTTAGGAGAATAGAGCCTCGTAGATGCCAACTAGTATGTTTGATATTCCGTATTGATTCACTATTCATGTTTACTCATATACAATTTGCTTAGTTTTCTGCTATTGTTTTCTTTTAATTAATATGTACTTTAATTTATTTGATATATCATGATGGTCTTATATATCTCTATATTTGTTTAACCGTCATGATAATAGTATTACCCTTGGTGTTATAGTTACTGAACCCAACCCAATACGATGAATGATGTGCCCTGGCAGAAACCTTAACGAAACCTCAAGGAGTAAGTGAGTGCAATGAAGACGACGTCTTCTCTTAATCATCCTATAAAGAGCGACAATGGGTTGTCTTGTTGGGGTTTTTTAGCTTGGATTATAGTTGTTCTTGCACCTATCATTTTGATAGACACATATAAGATTTTGGATCTTGTATATGCTTAAGTAATTATTGTCATGTAAATGTGAACGGTTAAGTACAAACTTCAGACTTGTTTATGCAATGGATGATGTTTCTTTATTATTGCTTATGATCATTATAAGTGTATTACATAGGCTTCCGCTTATTGTTAAACGTAATTTACGTGTTGGAGAAACTTCTTTACACGTTCCTATGGAATCTCCCTTATAGTGATTTATATGTATATTTTCACATGCACAGATTGCTATGGGATTACGTATACACACCCCGTGGGGCTCATTCTAACCATATTTCCCTAGATCAGGATGTGACAAGGGTCGATCACAGACAACTTATGTTTTTCTTAGTGGTAATGCCGCTATTTCTTGGCGCTCTACTAAACAAATTTCGGTAGCTACTTCTTTTAGTCATACTGAGATTTTAGCCCTCTATGAAGTGAGGGAAGAATATATATAAGATTTTTAGTTCAGCATATTCGTAGTTCTTATCAATTGCCTCTTAGTACAGGTACTCCAAACATTATCTACAAAGACAGAGAGGCATGTATTTAATAGAATAAAGAAGGATACATTAAAAGTGATAAGACAAAGCACATTGCACCAAAGTTTTACTTCGCACATGAGCTTCAGAAGAGCAATGAGATCAACGTCAAGCAAGTTTGTTTAAGCAACAACTTGGTTTATTTGTTTACCAAGTCATTATTGTCACAACCGAAGCCCGACCTTCCCTTAATTAGGGTAATTTGCAAGGTGAGATACGTGTACTCCCATGAAATTCCACCGAACTCTGTGTTAGGATAGAATCCATAAGGGATATTTACAATCTTCATGTGTTGGAAGACTCCTCAATTGACACTTGTCAATGAGTGTCTCTAGCAGAAATTCATATTTATCACCTGTATAATTCATTAATCATGAGGTATCATAGTTAAACAGTCTAAAAGATTTTAACCTTTAAACACTCATATAAGTTTTATACACATAAAGAAGAACTTGAACCACTTGGCTACAAAATTTATGTACATCAACCACAAGTTCGGATTACAAAAACAAGTACCATCCTGATGTATGACCAACTGTAAAGGATAAGATGGCATGGTACAACACTATCCAAAATAAATTCCAAATAAGACTCATGATTACACACTCCGTGCGACTGGTTAGAGGATATCCTAACAGTCTACTCTTTTAATCCTGCAGGAGCCTTTGGGGTCTCTTTCGGAGTCTCCTTGGCCTTGGCTGGACCGGGATTAGCGGTTGAGCCTATAACATTAATTACATAGCTGTGAATACGATGATTCAGCTAAGTAGAAACAAAAGTAAAATAATGCACATTACATTTATAGACATTTAAGAACCACCTATTAAGAAATCATTCAAACAACCAAATGCATTCTATCATAAAAAAACTAGTCAAATAACTAAATACATTCTACCATAATTTAAATCATACATCAGGTAAACTTATGGCTGGAAACTCTTAAAATGGCTAATTGTGCTCTTCCACGAGGAGTTAAACAAATCATATGTTATTTTTAGGTGGCTTAATGGTGCTCTTCAATGAGAGCTTAAACAAATCATTTGGAAAATACTTAGTGTCCTAGGCCTAGGTACAATTGATTACCCGATTGGAGTTCTGGATACTCTTATTATCCATTACAATGGCCAAACTTAATCTTTAATTCTTATTTCTTACGTAATTCTGTTCTATTTTAGACCATTGTAGTTTCCAATTCATGGCACTTGTGTTCACATTCATCTCAATTCATCATAACTAGTAAGGAGTATCAATACTTTCACCATATCAAGATTAAAAAGGAAGATAGTTCTATATCATGATCGGATACTCAAGGATAGTTTACTAACCAATTCTAGTTTATTCACCTATCATTTCTAACCGTCTATTTAGGAATGGTTTAAGATACCCAATGTACGGCTGTTCTTGATGTTACTTTGTGTATATGAGTAGCACATTAATGTGCCCTAAACACACACCAATGGTTAAGTGCTAAACTGATTAGGTGACACTTATGAGGTTTCTCACATCTCCGAGATTACTTATGTGTTATACAATTTGATTTAGTCTGTGATGAGGTTACGGTTCCATTACTAAAGGGCTCTAAGGTTTTGCATACCTATTGATCCTAATGGGTTAAAGGTTATACTATAATTAGCTTTTAGGTTAATCATAGAAGGTCTTTAGCAAGGAAGGTGAGTTAAACAAGCTTCAGGACCTAGTTTAGGACCCCAAGTCATAGGCCATTTCAAAGGACCAGCCGACTGTCAAATTTAGGGTCCGATTGGTTAGATTTGTTCCAGAATGATGGTCTGACTAGTCGGACATTAGGTTCAATCAGTCGGGCAGGTCACAAAAAAACTTCAGATTTTTTTAAGTTCAATTCAATTCCTATTTCCTGCAGAGGACTTCATATTTCACTAAAATAACCATCTAGATGGCTGGTTTCAAATGCTTCCATATTCATCTTATTACTATGATTCTCCTTCATTCTATCCTCATTCATCAATTCATTAATAGCATATCCATTCCATGTGACAAAATAAGTATTTAAGAAGGGCAAAAATGTAACCATGACAAATTATAGTCCATCAAAATCATCATACTATTAGCATGCATTCTCAAACTTTTGCTTATACTTGCCTTTGATGAGTGCTAAGATCCCTCTAATGGCTTCCTTTGAGCTCACTTGTAGAAAACCCTAAATTCCTACAACCCTAATCATGGAGAAAATATGAAGATGGTGATGAGAATTCGTGCATGCATGCATGCAATCTCTAAATGTTCTAGTTCATTTGGCAACAAGAATAGGGAAGGGAAGCCTCTCTCTTACCTTAAGTTCTTGTAAAGGGGATATGGAATGAAATTGGGTCTTCCAGCTCAAGAAGAAGATAAAGGAAAGGAGAGAAATGGTGATGGAGCTCTCCAAGCTTACATGCAATCTCTTCTTAGGTAGCAATTCCAGAAAATGAGAAGGATGGAAGAAGGAGAAAAGGAAGTTGCTGGAGAAGGAGGTCGTTGAATGAGGGGTGGTACCTTTTTTAAAACCAGGTTTTCTTGTAATTATGAGTAGGCCTACCTTTCTTTATAGATTTTCAATTTAGGTCATTTGCAAGCCTAACTGTTTCCAATGAAATCCAATGAGGTGGGGTTTAATATGAATAATGGCTTACTCAATGAGGTATACATGAGGGTGCCAAAATGGTGCACATATGAAGTGACTTCTTAAAATTGATAATTACAAAAAAAAAGACTTTTCTCCACTAGTTCTAGGTCAATCCGATCGAAGACTACTCTTCTTAGACTCGAACTTGACCCAAATAAGCATAATAAGGCAAGTCACAAGTAATCGACAAAATTTCACCTTAAACAAGATAACATAATCTATAATTAATTAGTAGTAATCAAGATTAAATCGTGATGGGGTGTCACAATTACCAAAGTTAACATTCTAGAAGATTGTACATGGGATTGGTATGCATAGAGTTTATCATCAAATGGTGTAAAGGTTATTGTTGTCAGGATGAGTAACTAATCAAGGATAGGCATCTTGAAGCATGTTACCCAGGACATATGTGCGATGTACTCTTTTTCCTTTTCTAGGTTTTGTCCCACTAGGTTTTCCTAGTTAAGGTTTTAACAAGGCAGCATTATGCACGTCCAACACCACTGCAATAATTTTGTAAAACATTGTACTATTTTCCTTTCGCTTTGGTTTTTATCCCAACGAATTTTTCTTTTGCATTGTTTTAATGAGGCAACTGTTATTGAATTGTGGTCATCCAAGGGGGAGTGTTATAAGAGATATCATTATAAGTGGATGCCCACATTGAGCCACATTAGATAAGGGAAGCAGTTATGGTTAGAGTCCTTCTATATTAGGTTGCTTGGGGAGGAAGCAATCTTATTCTATAAATAAGATCCCTCTTCCCCTTCATTATGCACACCTCTCTCATTTAATTAATATCTCTCTCTTTCTCCGCCTACTCCTCTCTCTCTCTTTCTCTTTTTATTAGTTAGGATTTTATAAGTTTTAGGAGATTATCTTTATCCTTGTGCAAAAGTTAGGTTAGATGATATATGTGTATATAAAGATTTATATATATATATGTTCATCCTATCATAAATAAACTCTACTAGGGAAATTATGAGAATGTAGTGATTTGTAAATTTCTATATGGTATCAGAGAGGATAGTACATATATTGGTACAAATGTGGATTATTACCATTCTGACTTATCCCCCAACAGAGCTGTTGATCCATAGCCCGTGCCAAATCTAAACATCTGATTCAGCTATTGATGTCTTCACGATACTGAATAGCCCTCCGCTTTACTCTACTAGATTAGTGTGGCGGTCGTAGCTCCATAGTAGCCCCTATACAAGCATCTTAGGCATAATATGGAATGCATAAGCATATCCATCCGTGTGGGATAAGATGGATTAAATGTATCCTAATTCGTAGTTGGAATCAAGTCAAGCGCATTAGTGGGTTAGAATATTTGTTAAGATGTTATAAATTTTAGGAGATTATCCTTATCCTCTTGATAAAATTAAGTTAGCTAATATATTTGTGTATAATTATATATGTTCATCCTATCATAAATAAACTCTACTATGGAAATGATGAAAATGCAGTAAATTTCTATACGATATTAGACACGGGCCTAGTCATGATCTTGCTAACAAGCGGGGCATGGTCCTATCTACTACAATAATCACCATCTATTTTCTTTTGTTCCAATAAAACTAATCACCATCTTCTTCCCTCATTAGTCCATCCAATTACTTAAGCCTCAGGGTCTCACCATCTTCATCAAATTTCACAACTAAAGCTTCTGGAATAAATCGCGATAGATATGATCCAGTGGGCCATCGATACTGATAGACTAAAAAAGGATTGGGTTATGATAGTGTTGGATCCATGGATAGATGGTGATCAATAAGAAAACACGAAGATCGTTCCCTCATCCCCCACCCCCCCCCCCCCCCCCCACAACAACCAAAAAAAAATTTTTTAATTTGCTTTTTAGTGATCAAAGGTATTATTTTATTTTTATGTTTACAATCATAGATCCCATTCAGAACCATGTGATTGAGGGGGGATGTTAGTGGTATAGATGTTAGAGAATATTAGTGGGTCAGAATATTTGTTAGGATATTATGAATTTTAGGATATTATCCTTATCCTCTTGTTAAGATTATCTTAGTTCATATATTTGTTATATATATGTTCATCCTATCATAAATAAGCTCAATAGTGGAATTATGAAAATGTAGTGATTTGTAAATTTTTATACTTTATACTTGATAAATCTTAGTGGACCCAAAAAAAATTTTTTGTCATACCACAATAAGAGAGAGAGAGAGAGAGAGAGAGAGAGAGCAAAATAGGGTTCTTAAAAGAGCCACAAGAGTGAGAGTGAGGTTAGTGTGTATATTTTCAAAGTAGTTGTACAGTGTTGCAGTGTACAGATAATTACAAAATAAAAGCTAGCTCAGTCACACTTGCACACTAGTTAGTGTCATACTTCATAATTGCAGCAAAGCTAACATAGTCAGACAATCATGCCAAAAAACAAAATTATCAAATGAATATGCATAGCACAAAGCCTAGGCCAAGCCAAAACTACCCATAGGTTCTTTGCTGGAAGGAAAAAATGCGATTTTATAATTACAAAATGTTGAGACGTAGGCACACAGCGGGAGATTCAAGATTTTTACTTTTGGGGGGGGGGGGGGGGGTGTCACGATTTCTTTACGTATGTTGTGGGGTCCATCCACATTATCTAGTTTTGGAATCTTCATCCATCAGCAATTCATCATCATCATATATAAGTCATTAGGTGATAAAGTGTTAACTATTTTTATAAACAAGTTGCTTCAAATGATTAAAAGAGATATTACAAAACAGGAAAAATATGAAGTATTCATTTAACTTATGGCAAAAACTATGGTGATAAAGATCTTTCATTTTTTGAGATATCATTTTTCTTGGCATTGTCCAATACCTTGAGCCCCATCGGCAAGGGCGGTGCAACATGGTGTTCAATGATGTCAAGTAACACCGCTGAAATTTGAAAAAAAAATTTCTATGTATAATTTTATTAATTTTGGGGTGTTTTCGATGGAAATTTTGAAAAATACTAAAGATAGGGGTAATTCTGAAAATGTTCCTACATGTCATTTGACAATGGTATTAAATAACCCCATTGACCTAAAATCTTGGCTACGCCACTGCCTATTAGATCAATGTTCTAGATCACTTTGAGCCTCATCATACACAACAAGTGGAGGCTCATTGGGTTTTATAAGTGAAGAAGGGCCAGCAGGACCTTGGAGCTTAGATGAGCTTTTTCTAGGTTGGGTAGGGGCTAAAGCCCATACGCCCTCACATGTAGGTCTTCCCTGCTAGCAACCCATCTTCGCTGTGGATATCTAAGGTTCTCAATTTTCTAACAACTCATGTAATCAATGTATGCATCCATAGAACGTTACATAGGTTATATCTCTAAATCCAGCTTCGGCAAAAGGCACTAGTCACTGACTCACTATTCATCATGTGTCATACAGGGCGGTTTCTCTAGCAAGTCCTTCAAATTAATCACACATTCAACACATAATAAATCAAAAGTGATCATTTCTTTGATTCAAGTTATACATAGAGTTCAACAGTCACAACAATAAGAATTAGTTTGATGGCTTACGGGATTCCCAACCCACAAGGGAGCCCATCGATCACCCAATCTCTTTCCTACTACAATTTTTTTAACAATTTACAATTTTCTAATAACTCATATGTCAAACCAATTAATTTTGGCTTCCACGGAATGTTACATCGGTTATATATATCTCTAACCATTCATCATGTGTGATGCAAGGGGCAAACACATGCAAGGGGCGATGTATGAGTTTGCCCCGTGTATCACACATGATAAATGGTTAGAGATATATATAACTGATGTAATATTCCGTGGAAGCAAAAGTTAATTGGTTTGACATATGAGTTATTAGAAAATTGATTGAAGTTAAATGATTAGAAAATTGATTGAAGTTAGATTAATTGGTTTGGTGTATGAGTTATTAGAAAATTGATTAGAAAATTCATTGAAAATTGGTTTGACATATGAGTTACTAGAAAAATTAAATGATTAGAAAATTGATTGAAGTTGAATTAATTGGTTTGACATATGAGTTATTAGAAAACTGATTGAAAATTGGTTTGACATATGAGTTTTTAGAAATTTGATTGAAGTTAAATGATTAGAAAATTGATTGAAGTTAAATTAATTAGTTTGACATATGAGTTATTAAAAACTTGATTGAAAATTGGTTTGACATATGAGTTATTAGAAAAATTAAATGATTAGAAAATTATTTGAAGTTAAATTAATTGGTTTGACATATGAGTTATTAGAAAATTGATTGAAAATTGGTTTGACATATGAGTTATTAGAAAAATTGATTGAAGTTAAATGATTAGAAAACTGGTTGAAGTTAAATTAATTGGTTTGACATATGAGTTATTAGAAAATTGATTAGAAAATTGATTGAAAATTGGTGGGACATATGAGTTATTAGAAAAATTAAATGAGTGGAAAATTGATTTAAGTTAAATTAATTGGTTTGACATATGATTTATCAGAAAATTGATTAGAAATTGATTGAAAATTGGTTTGACATATGAGTTATTTGAAAATTGAATGAAGTTAAATGATTAGAAAATTGATTGAAGTTAAATTTATTGGTTTGACATATGAGTTATTAGAAAATTGATTGAAAATTGGTTTGACATTTGAGTTATTCGAAAATTGATTGAAGTTAAATTATTAGAAAATTGATTGAAGTAAAATTAATTGGTTTGACATATGAGTCATTAGAAATTGATTGAAGTTAAATGATTAGAAAATTGATTGAAGTTAAATTAATTGTTTTGACATATGAGTTATTAGAAATTGATTAGAAAATTGATTGAAAATTGTTTGACATAAGAGTTATTAGAAAAATTAAATGATTAGAAAATTGATTGAAGTTAAATTAATTAGTTTGACATATGAGTTATTAGAAAATTGATTGAAAATTGGTTTGACATATGAGTTATTGAAAAATTGATTGAAGTTAAATGATTGGAAAATTGATTGAAGTTAAATTAATTGTTTTGACATATGAATTATTAGAAAAATTAAATAATCAGAAAACTGATTGAAGTTAAATTAAATTGGTTTCACATATGTGTTATTAGAAAATTGATTGAAGTTAAATGATTAGAAAGTTGATTGAAGCTAAATTAATTGGTTTGACATATGACTTATTGAACATTGATTAGAAAATTCATAGAAAATTTGTTTGACATATGAGTTATTAGAAAAAGTAAATGTAACTTCAATCAATATTGATTGAAGTTACATTTAGGGATTAGCATTCTCATTTGTCAATAATAGTTTTGGCTTCCATGGTTTTATCTCTAATCTAATTTAAACAAAAGCTGGAAATCACTATTCCCAAGTGTCATAGAAGGTCATTGCTCTTAAACTAATTGAAAGAAACTTTCACTTTGATTGAGGTGATTTTTTGAGGTCAACATTCTCATGTAATTGAATTGATTTGATTGCTTAGATTTGAGAACGATGGAGCCCTACATAAATATAATGTGAGGGGTGACGGGCGAACTCGTCAGTTGCCTAGTAGGTATCTTAGCCAAAAGGCCAAGAAAGACATGCCTAGTAGGCATCTATGACAAGGGAAGACCTGTAACTTTGCTAGTCCTATGAAGCCAATGCAAGATGTGTTGGGAAAAGCAGGCAACGGAAACTACCCACGATAAATGGATCAACCATGATGAACACACAATCACACCATCAAGCAATCATACATATGAACACAGCACTTTTACGTGGTTCGGCAACCTTGCTACGTCCACGGAGGAGAGAACTCATCTATCATAGTCCCATCTCGGTCCCCTTGGGATCTAGGGTTATAGTACATCAATATATATAGTTTTCGTTTTCTTGGCCAATAGGAAAATCTATACAGAATGACTAAAATACCCCTAACCCTGAACCTCAGTTCTGATTAAACCAAACAACCAATCCGGCTAAATTAGAATATAAGACAAAACCTAACAATCTCTACCTTGGCTTGGATTTCATAAATCCTTAGAGTCACCTTGAGATATCCGGTAATGTCTTCACATACCTTGCTGAATGATATGTCACCACACCAATGGTGCAGTCTTCTCTCTTCAATACTCTAACATATTGAACTAGCACTTCACGTACCTCACAGAAAGGTATGCATCATACATGCTACTATCAAGCGCGGCATCTACACCCCTAACTTGGATGCATAGACAATTTCAGCATTGTCTAGTGTTGATCAAGTCCAAACCAACTTAAAACTTCCTACAGTTGGCTCTTTTGACCTCAACACCATCGTCTTGAACCTTCGAAGTGCCTTTCATTTGTTACCACATGCATGTATCCTACAACATAATGAACCTAACTTCCATCCATCAAGACAAAAATGAATATCTCCCTAAATCCGGATCTCACTAGTACCTTTGAATCTTTCTTTCTATCTCCATCCCGGTGTTCTTTTTGTCAAACCTGCAATTGTCCTGTTCTATGCTGTTCTAATGGGTTGGGCATAATACACGCAGGTTAGGTATAATTCGACGCTAAACTGGCTTACTCCAACCTGAACTGCACTACCTTTTTCCTAGAAAATCATCTCCATTTAGGTCTTCCTAGATTTCCACTAGATTATATCATCGAAGACTGTAAAGTCCTGACCCCAACTAACCTCGATTTATATTAATTAATCTTGTTTTATATTAATTAAAATGTATTTGGGCTAATTTAACTCAAACCCTTTGGGCTTAGGTCATGGACAAGTAGTCGTGTTGGGTTCGGGCTTTAACTAAGTAGTTAAAGACCCTTTTGTAATTTGTTCTTACATCATATGGACACCTCGTTAGTTTCATCTTGTGTAATTTTTCATATAGATCATCTTTCATGTTGGGCTCGATTTGATTCGGACCCATCTTAGCCCGATTGAGGTCTATTTGACCTAAATTGTAATTTCCTAGAAAGGCTAGACTTGCATGTAACTGCAAGAAATTCCATTTAAAAAGGGAACCCTACATCATTTTTCCATCTCTTCTTTTTCTTGTTTACTACAGCTGCTTCTTTTCTCCTCCCTTTTTCATCTTCACCTTAATTCAGAGTTGTAAACAAGGATTAAAGCCTTGCATGCCATGGTAATAGCATCCACTCCTCATCTTCTTCTTCCCTTGTGCATCTCTCTCTTAGAAGTAACTCCTACTACAAGCTACAACCCATTAAGTTGAAGACTCTACTTCCATTTCACATTTTTGGGTTTGTTAGAGTCAAGAAGACTCAATTATATGACATACATGTATTCTACATCACATTCACCATTTGCATGTCTTTTATGTAGAGAACCCACCTCTCATTGAGGATTTCCCCCAATCACACACAAAGGAGGAGTTGAGTAGGGTCAAGTACTGTGTTAATTCAAGTGTTGGAGTATATATGGTACTGCATGGATGTTTAATTGTTGGTTTTTGGATTGATTATCTAATTCTTAAGCTACAGCTCCTTTTCTTTTATTTAAGTATATATATATATCATTAATTGAATGAATTGGTAGTAGGTAATGGGGTGTTGTGTGAGCCTTGAACAACCCTTAGTGACATTTTGAAAGTCATAGAAAGCTCACTTAACCTCCACACTTTAGAGTTCTGTATTAAACGCAAACTTCAGAATCAGCTTCAGAATTTTTGAAGCTTACAACGAAGCCACAGTTAAGCCGTAAGTGTGTACAACTCAAAGTCTCGAGAGTGTCACAATTAGTTTTTGTACTACGGCTAACTCTTGGCTAAGCCGTAAAATGAATTACGGTTAAGCCTTAACCACCATGTGACCAAGCCATAGACTATTCTATGGTGATCCTTCTAGAGAGCCCAAAAACCAAGACTTTCTTTATGGCTCACCCACGGCTACACCATGGATTGTGCTACAGTAATGCCGTATCTTAGCCGTAACCCTAGTTGTAGGTCAACAAACGATTGAACTATAAATGCATATAAAATTAGGGAGAAAACCTAAACCACTTGACTAAGCTATAACATATACACGGCTAAGCCGTAAGAACACCATGAACTTAGGATATTAGGGATTTCCAATGACCTTGTAGGGCCTTATTGATGGCACATTCTCTCCAACTAAGTGAGCCCAATGGTGATCAAATGATAAGGAAGATGAGTGTAGAGCTATCACTTATCCCTTTTGATTTTCCAGATGAATTCACAATGTCACATCATGGGTGTTGGCATAAGAAGATATGCTTTTTACGTACACAATATAACGCCAAGATTTGGTAACACAATGACACCGGACGTTTTATGAATACATCATATTGAATGACCTTGGGATCACAGATTATGTAACTTAGGGTTGGCTAGTAAACGTCGTTAGCACCTATGTAAATCTGAATGCATTCATATTATTAAGATACCTTGCCCTCAACATGATTTAGTCATGTAACCACTCTTCTTGGCAAACCTTGAGACAAATCAGGCCTGAGCTTCTACTAAGTGTGTACCTGCTAGTCAAATGGATGTAGCTAAGGTTGAGAGGGTTCGAGCTCTCTTAGCTCATATAAGTATGCATGATTCAATTATTAATTACCTTGTTAATTCTTATTTTCATGATTGGATATGATTTTAAGACCAATATTTCCTTATGTACGATATGATAAATATGTCTGAAATGCATGAAAGATATGAATTCGAGTCGGTCTCGATATGTTGAGTCGACACCACCTAGCTTGTGCCCTTATTAGGTTCGACAGGACTAGTTTAGGTGTCTTTATATCGCTACTGCAGTAGTCCATGGAAGGGCTGTTGGCGTTCCTTGGGAAACTAACTTGATCCCCTAGCATCCCATATGTATGCTCTCCTTTGAGAGAAAATAACCTCATGGTTGCCAACAAGTATATATGATATCTTGTTTATGATTCATTACACATATTTACTCATGTACAATATGCCTAGTGGACTGTAATTGCCTTATTTAATCAGTATATACTCCAAACTCACTTGATACATTATGATAGTTTCATATATCTCTGTATTTGCTTAACCATCGTGTTAACAGTGCTACCATTAGTGTTATAGGTACGGAATCAAATCCCAACCTGAATGTCGATGCATCCTCGGAGGGTGCCCCAATGATAACTATGGGTATAGTAGAGTGGAAAGATGATGACATATTCTACTAGTCATCTTTCGGAGTGCATCAAGTAGTTATATTGGGCTAGCTATGTTGGGCTTGTGTATGCAGATGCTTGAACTGGATATTGTATATAAGACTTGTTAAGAATTATGTGTTTATGTTTTTGATGAGAAATGGTTAACTACAAGACTTATGTTATGCTATGATTGTATGATATCTTTTCTATGGTTGCTGATGATCATTATAAGTGCATTTCACAGGTTTTGCTTATGTATGAAATTAAATTTACATGTTATTGGTCTTACTTCACACGTTCCTGTGGAATCTCTCTTGTAATGATTCGTACGTATCTTCTCATGGTACATATTACTACAGGATTATGTATTCACACCCTATGGGCCCACTCTAATTCCCAAGATCGAGGCGTGACAAAGACCCATCAATCCATCTTCCGATGATCTCGCCACATCTAACTCCGCCTGAATCATAGATTTCCTCCCATATTATTTGATGTCTCCTTCACTACTCCACCTGAAAAGTATCTTCTATCAACTTGTAGAGATTTCTAACCATCTCATCCTCCATGATGACCAGTGTTCCATTTTCAACCTTCATAACTCCACCCGCTACAGTGCACTTGCAGCCTTTGAAGTCTAAGGCACCTAAAGAAATCCAATTTCTTCATAAACTCGAAACATATATCACATCCGTTAAGGTCTAAATAACCTCATTAAACACCCAGATCTTTACTGTTCTTATATTAAATGCTCATCAATTTGTATTCTCTCCCATGAGAATAGATCCATCAATAATGAGAGTTAATTGCTTCATACTAATCTCTACTCGAATACATGATAAGAAGAATCTGAATCCCAATTCCATGAATCATCCACCCAATCCATACCTTTAGGGACCAAAAGTGATTCCCCTTTATCCAAATTTGAGCTTTCTTGCACACTACCTCCTTTTGATTTTTATTTTTTTTTACTTTTCCTTTCACTTTGGCATGTCGCTACTTCTTAATCCCTTCGATGCAGATCTAAGCTTTCTATTAAGGTACTCAGAGCAATCTTCTATTCATGACATCAAGTAACTTTTTTCAATCATTGATGTGTCACAGAGCCTAACCCTCTTTCCTGCCAATCCCTGAAGTAGTTTCCCCATCAAATAGTTCAATCTGACCCATGATGCTTGAATACATTGCTGTCATCGTGAATCTGTCAGTTTCTTCAGTACCCCAATTTTTTGCTTATTAAACTACTAATATCTTTTGTCTGCCTCATAGATCTCGTCACCAAAAGTACGCTAAAAGAAACGGATCTGAAATCTGACTTCGGATTGCTTTGATATCGCAAAAACAGTTTTTTGCACTTCGATTGGTCAAACCTTTTTTTTTTACCATTGAATTGCCCATCTTCTTCCAAATACGCATAGATCTCCTCACAATGAATCCGTAGGACCAAATCGATCTTCAATCGGACATTAGACGATCAAGATATCGCAAAAACAATGTCAGCCGTCGATCCCATTCAGATTTGCCTCGACCTACTCTATTGACATCAACACTCTAATGTTGGGCTAGAGTCTACACAATGGGTCAGGTCCTACCTGACCTGACCTAGACTTGGCTCCGACCTGGGCTCTCTACAACTGGGTTAGGTTCAACTCGAACTTGACCCAACTTGAAACCGACCTGGCTTAGCAAAACCCAGGCCCTAGATCTCATCTCTTTCCCCGCTCTTGTTCCTCTTCTGCATTAGATACATGCAACCACAATCCTATCTTTTTCGTTAGCAATGAACGGTGGAGACAGAGGATTGTAGTCTGGCGATAAAAACAGTGTAAAAAAAGCGAGATTCCTAGGAAGGTTGCCTTCTCTAGCCACAAGCGAGAGATCCTATTTCTCAACCCAGCAACAAAAAGTGGAGAACTCTCTCTGTGCTCCACAGAACTAAGAGGCAATCTCTTTTCTTTGTGAAAGGTGTGCCCAACAGAAATCAGACCCCGATTTTCTTCCTTGGTAAGAACTGCAACCCAAGAACACCTTTGCCCTTTTTCTCCTTCGACCACGGTAAAGGAGATGGCAAGAAGCTGCAGCAACGCTTCACGACTTCATGACAGAACACCCAAGGCACCAGGAAGCCCTGTTTTGACCTTTAATTTTCTCTCTATCCAAATCAACTCAGATCTAATTTTCTTTACATATAGAAGCCAAAGCCCTTTGTTCTCCGATCTTCTCTTTAGAAACCATCTACATCTGCTATCTGCATGGCCTACAACAGATTCAAACCTTCACCAAGATCCAATCTGTCAATTGCAATGCCCAAGTGATGTCTACCTCGCTCTAATGCCACTTGTTGGGGAAACCAGCACAATGGAAACTACCCGTGATAAACTAATCAACAACGATGAATACACAATCACACTATCAAACAATCACACACGTGAACACAACACTTTATGTGGTTTAGTAACCTTGCCTAATGTCCAAGAGGAGTGAATTCATCTATCATGATCCCATCTCAATCCCTTTGGGATCTAAGGTTATAGTACATCAATATATAATCCTTCTTTCTTGGCCAATAAGAAAACCCATACATAATGATTAAAATGCCCATAACTTTAAACCTCGGTTCTGGCCAAACTAGACAACCGATTCGGCTAAACCGGAATACAAGACAAAACCCAACAAGATGGTGGACTCCATCATTATTATATCTAAACCATAGAATCAGATCTTTTCCTTCAAGGAATGGAGAGGACTTTTAAATTTCACTTCAATCAGGGATTAAGGATTAGGGTTTAGGGTTCACGTTGCTTATGCAAGTTTCGTGGGTTGCAACCCCTTAGCTGGGAAAATAAAAAAAAAAAACAATGATTTCAACTCTCAAGTTTTAAAGCGTCAATCACAGACTAATAGAAACGTGCCCGGACTTCATGCCAAAAGAGCCACCTAATCAGATTCCAAATCAAGGAAAGTTCTTATCACAGAATTCCTCTTGACCTCACACAAGATCCTTCCATCTTTTATGAAATCATGTCATTTATTTTCATGGGTACAAAACCACCCGATGTATTTTCAACGGTATGGATTCTCGGGAGGAAAAGGAAACTACAGCTTGGCTCTATAAATTTGGGAATGTGGGGAACTGACTGGTGAAATAGAGAGAACACTCTCTTTTCAGTGGATTAAAAAAAGGTTCTCATCCTTTCATTTCCAGAATCATATGGTAGTGGGTGCTTCTGCTTCAACAATCTTTCTAGGCTGAATCCATGCGGGTGTATAGATTGGTCCTGCTATGAAACAACGAAATGGAAGAGTTTGGACCCTGGATGTTGATTTTAGCGGCAATATTTGCTGGATTTCTCCATTTTCAGGGCTCATGTTCCTCAGATGCAGGTATAGCACAATGTCATTTTGGATTCTTATTTCCTTGTTTCCATTTGTCACTTCTCTGGGTAAACAAAATGGTATCTGAGACCCACCTGCCATATCAATCCCCTCTCACACTCAACTACCTCTATGCATGGCCCCTGATTCTGATCATAATGATTGTATCGTATTTACGCAAGGATATATTTGGCCAAAGCTTCTCAATCAGGTTTAACACTCTAGATATTGGCCTAATATTCTGGCCCAATTGGGACAGTGGCATCAAATGTTAGGCCTACACCCAGCTACCTCCTACCCTTAGTTTGCTATCCGAACCAAATCTGGAAGAAAAGATCATAGGACCACGACTACTCAATGGACTACAAATTAGGCTTGTGACCAACCTACATGCCCTAAAAACATGGCCCCGGGTTCAAATCAATATAGTGCTGAACTGCCCATCAGCTAGCGCCCCTGGTATTTCTGTAATTCATCCAATTTAATTACCATACGTTTAGAAATTAATTGAATCATTGTTTAATCTGTTTTTCACTTATGCACATTTCCAATCATTTTATTTCTCTTTTCTCACTGTAGCTTGTCACTTCACATTTACCTTCTATAAAATTAAAAAAAAAAGTAATAACAAAAATGACACTTCTACTGTTTTGTGCTTTGTCCTTGCAGCCTCAAAGTACACTTTCATGCAAGAAGCAACCAAGGCCTCTCCTGTAGCTTACTATGACTACATTATCATTGGAGGAGGAACTGCAGGCTGCCCTCTAGCAGCAACCCTGTCTCAAAACTTTAGGGTCTTGCTCTTGGAAAGAGGTGGCTCCCCCTATGGCAACCAAAATATCACCAACTTAGCCGCCCTCACCAACATACTCACCGACACTTCCCCAACATCGCCAGCACAAAGTTTCATCTCCGAAGATGGGGTAGCCAACATGCGAGCTCGTGTGCTAGGAGGGGGGACTTGCTTGAACTACGGATTCTACACGCATGCAGACCCGGAGTACGTGCGGACGGCTAGTTTGGATTTGGATTTGGTGAGCAAATCCTACAAGTGGGTGGAGAAAGTGATGGTGTTCAAGCCAAAATTGAAACAATGGCAATCAGCGGTAAGAGCTGGTCTGCTGGAAGTGGGCGTGTTGCCTGATAATGGGTATACATTTGATCACATCTATGGGACTAAGGTAGGGGGCACCATCTTTGATAAAGATGGCCATCGACATACAGCTGCTGATTTGCTTGAATATGCAAATCCTACTGAACTTACAGTTCTTCTACATGCCACCGTGCACAGGATCTTGTTTAAAACCGAAGGTCTAAATCTCGTGCCTCAAATCTAGTCAAGGGTCTTTAAAACTACGATAAAAAGTGGACAATGTAGAGGAGAAAAATGATTAGCCATTCGACTTTTCATTGGATAGGCCCCACTTTTGGTTCCACTCCTTCCACTCATAGAAAGCGTGAAGGAGGTCATTCAAAAGTCTTTGTTTGCACTCATTTACTTATGCAAAAAGTTCAAACTAATAAATTTACCTCCCTGAGCTTCTATGGGCCTATAAATCATGATTCGAGTTGTTCATCCGCCTTAAAAGGACAAAATGGCCATCTGAGGGGTCAAATTTTAGGTTTTAACTCATCATTCATTTGATGAAATTTGAGAAAAGCAGTGAGCTGTTGGATGTACACATAGAAAATGGCTTGATTTTCAAGAGGTTTTTAGGGTAATCATTTCTTTTCTAATTTGTTTTATTCTTTTGGTCTTCTAATTCAAGATCCAAACCATTCGTCTCTTTAAAAGGCTAAAAAAGACTAGGAAGTTGAATCTCAACAGTTGATTCAAAATTTTAAAAAAAAATTTCAATTTAGAAGCATATATATCACAATTTTAATAAGTAGGTTGGCATGGATGGATGGATTGAACATTGACTAATCAAGCATTGTGATCATTCATTTATCTACAGGGAAGTCAAAACCAGCAGCTTACGGGGTGATCTTTAAGGATGTTGCAGGCACTGAGCATAGGGCCTACCTGAGCAAAGAGAAAGGGAAAGGGTCCATGAGTGAGATCATAGTTTCAGCCGGTGCAATTGGCAGCCCTCAGCTGCTGATGCTAAGTGGAATCGGGGCAGCCAAACACCTAAAGACCTTGGGCATCAAGGTGGTACTGGACTTGCCCATGGTTGGGCAAGGCTTGTCAGACAACCCATTGAACTTCATCCTTGTCCCCTCCCCTTCTCCAATCGAGATCTCCCCTCCTCAACTCGTTGGCATTACTCGATTGGGAACCTACATTGAATCAGCCAGTCGCATGAATTTCGTCAAATTCTTCAGATTATCCAACCAAACAACTCTAGAGGGGATCACACTGGAGGAACTGCAAAATTCTGGAATGATCATCGAAAAGGCCACTGGCCCTATTTCCACTGGTTATCTCAAGCTAAGAAACACCAACCTAGATGACAATCCTATGGTCAGGTTTAACTACTTCAAAGAGCCTGAGGATCTACAAAGATGTGTAAATGGCTTGAAAATCATTGAAGCTGTAATCAAGTCGAAGGCATTCTCCAACTTCAGATCACCAAACATGCCTGTGAAAGCTCTCCTCAACCTAACTCAATATCTAGTGAAAAATATACAGCCCGAACGTGGTAGTGCCTCAACTTCCAAGTCATGGGAACAGTATTGTAATGATACTGTAGTGACCATATGGCATTACCACGGAGGTTGCCAAGTGGGCCGGGTGGTGGACCATCAGTATAAGGTACTTGGGGTTGATTCACTTCGGGTGATCGATGGCTCGACCTTTATTGACTCCCCTGGCACTAATCCCCAGGCAACTCTAATGATGCTTGGAAGGTAATTCAATCATAATTTTCATCATCATCAACAACAACATTAATGGGCCACATTGTCGTGTTCATCTATGACCTTTGGTAAGCATGCATCATCAATATGGGCCAGCACATTGCATGTTAGGAGCCAACTTGTAATGGGTTTGTTTTAGGTTGCATTCTTGAACGCGCTGCTTCTTTAGATCAAAGCCCTGGTTCGAAAACTTAGGAACATGACTTTGACTAAGGAGGGTCACTGAGCTGCCAAGTAGCTTGGTAAAGTCTAGCTAACTGCTCAGGAGTACCCAATAAAAGATACATTCAACTTTGCTCAACCTTGTGTCTCGCAGAGATGAGTTGACTTGGCTAAATCAAAATGAAGTTTCAAATAGTTTCAGAACTTCAAAGTAACTAGGCCAAGTTCAAGTTATCGAAGTAGTAATGTTAAAAGTATTGTATTTTTTATTATGTTTTATTGAGATAGAAAATGAAGTTAGAGACAGTGGTAGCTCCAGGGATTTTTATCAAGGTTGTAAAAAAGAAACATAAATTCTATAGCCTCTACTAAGGGCTTGTGACCTTTACTTAAAGTTTGAAAAAAAATCCACTTAGCCCCTTAAGGATGGTCACTATTCTTTTATTAGGGTCGCCAAAACTTAGTTTAACAAAAAAAAAATTTATATTGCCTTTTTTTCTGACCACCTTGGACTCAATGTGCAGCTACCACTTATTGGGGACAACGGTATGTGGGATCCTTAATGTAGGGCCCACATTTAGCTAGTCCAAGTGTCCAACCAACTAATCATGATTTAATGATGCTCACTATTGGGTCTAGTCACCATTAATTTATGTTATTATGTTCTCGAAACCCCTAGAAGTTAAATACATAGTTCTAATCGTCATCACCAAACAGCAACGAGTTTTTAGTTATATTCTCATCCATGATAGACCTTTCCATCCTACCTTGTGATTTGTTGCGATGCTTAGTGGGCCCCACAAAGTGGATCGCATTAGAGGACTTCCTACAGTCCTGCTACATCAGCCAAGTATGTGTTAATTACAATGATTAGAAATGTATTGAAATTACATAGTTGGCTAGTCCTGGGTATAATAACCTTTCATTGGATAAGACTAGGCCCAGAAAACTTTCCCCTTGTTATCACCATGCCCAAATCTTGCACTACCAGATCATACTCGGCCTAACACCTTGATCCATGTGACCCAACCTTGTGATCACTATCGCTTATGACCACTACGATTTCTACTAATGTTCTGATTTATGATATCTATGATTCAGGTACATGGGGATTAAGATAAGGAACAAGAGGCTTGGAATATATGATTTGGACTAGAATTTGACTTAGAAGGTCATTCTATCTTATATTAGTAGTGATGCTTGGTTTTGTGAAGATATACAATAAGATGATCATTTGAATGCTCAATAATAAAAAAAATCTTTTTTTGAGTGATATTATTAAGGTAGATAGTGTTGAGTAGTGTTCTTTTCTTATTTGTAAATGTTGTATAATGATTGTTATGGTAGCCTAATACCAAAGTCATCTAATTCGAATGTTGAATAATGATTTGAAAGTTTTGGGTGTGCTTTTAAGTATGTAATTTTCTAGATTGTAAACAAACACATAATATACAGTAGAAAATAAATGTAAAGCAACCATCATAAGAAGACATGATTTTTATATGGAAACCCAAATGAGAAAAAAACCATAAGTCTAAATGGGACCAATAATCAAGCACTATGAATCTCCGAATTACAAGACACATACAACCTTATCAATTCTTCACAAATTAAGGACTGTAAATCTTTGCATAGAATCACTTTGCAATGACTTCACATTGTTGATGCACTAGATCCAATCCTCTATTGACTCCTCAGACAATCTTCCACAAGAGATGTAGAAGACTAGAACCTTTAAAACAAAGCTTCATCACTTTTCTCTCCACTGTATACTCTAAAGAAGAATGGTGATCTCCAATGTGTAATCTTTACTCAGAATAATGAGATTTGTGTTTCTTAACTTAAAGTTGAGAGAGAAACCCTTTAAATAGCTCACAATTTGTGCTCATAAAGATACTCCTTGTAGAACTCAACTTATTAATTCTATCACAAATAGAAAATAATTTTGCATCAGGTCAGTAGGATTTTTTCCGCCATCTGATCAATCAAGTGACTATCAGATTGATCAAGTATCGCTTTTGTCTCCAACTTGATCGATCAGGCAATGATTAGATTGATCATGCAACCCTATTTTTTTAATATTTCTTCACTTCAGCTCTTCTGGCAACGCAAACCACAGTCCATCTAAAAGAAATTTAAAATAAAAAACAATGGACCCAGAGTTTTTTGCCAACCCATGAATTAACTAACATACAAAAATACTTTCATGGTTGGCAAGGTCCCTTGGGCTTTAATTCATTAGTTGTTTTTTAATCCATTAATCTTACTCAGCGATATTTCTCCTTCATTGGTCCGTTACCATATAGTCTCTTTCTTTGAATAAATATTATGCGAGCATTGCACTTGTACGTATTCTTTTGTTGCCCAATTTAGCTATCTACTAGGTAAGGATTTGAGCTGATGTTTTACTTTTTAGTCAACAGAAACAAAAAATGATAGATCTAGAATTACAATCTTCTTCCTGCTCCAGATTATTTTTTGCTCTGGCCAAGTGATAAGTATTCTAAAAAACCATTGGGAAAACGTGAGGGAGGAAGAAACTGTCCTTAAGATCCATTCCATCCATACATAAATTCAGTCATCAGGCATTCATCTCTAGATCGTGGTAAAGAGTGACCCGAGTGGGAAAGATTTTTAGTAAAGCTTCTATATTCTTTTGAAAAACATTCGATTTCATCTTTAGCATGTCTTAAGCTTTTACGCTGCAGTGGACTTATTGCATTGAATCCAAAGCTTCCGCAACAATTTTATATCAACATTACTAATTTAGAATAGTTATGCACAAGTGGGCCCACAACAAGTTCTATTCAATTTCATCACTACAATGGTATGCCTGATTATTCAAACATGGTTGTTATAACATCAGTCAAGTCAGACAAATGGAGTCAACATCATGAGCTGCAATAATAAATGGGGAAAATAGCAGTTTACCCCCTTTATTTTAGACTTGCTTGTAAAGTCTCCCCTCCAAAATCGAAAGTTTGCACTGAGCCTATCTTAACTTCAAACTGACATAAAAATCTAAACAGACAAGATGAAAAAAGCACAATTACAGTATTATCCTCACATATATAATAACCAACATACCTCTCGGTCATTGAAACTTCAAAACGCTGAAAATTCTCTTCACCATTTCTCCTATGCCATTTACAGAGGTCCTCTACAACCGCTCAGCAGATCATTGCTTCCACGTTAGCTATGACCTATAATTTTAGTTCCCATTCGCATGTGGGGAAAGCAGCATTTTAGTTCCCATTCGGATGTGGGCAAAGCAGCCAAAGGAGACTCTCTACAGCCAAAGGTAGATTCAACATGTGTCATGCAGGGGCGATTGCTCGTTCAAGTTTGGACTCCTTCAAATTACTCATCCATTCGACACGTAAATCTAGGAGCGACGGTCACTGTGGAAGTTACGTGGGATCAACAATTTCATTTGTCAAAAACAGTTTTTGCTTTTTTCTCTGATTTAACTTCAACAAAAGCTGGCAATCAATATTCATCATGTGTCATATAAGGCGATTGCTCTTACAACGAGTTGAAAGTTCACTTCAATTGAGGCGATATTTAGAGGTCAACATTCTCATATATCGGAATTAATTTGATGGCTTAGATTTGAGAAAGATGGAGCCCTTCATCAAAAAAAAAAAAAAAAAAAACCATGAGGGCTGACGAGTCAACTAGTTTTTGAACCCACAAGCCATTGATGTAAGATGGTGAACCCCATCAACGGTGGACCCATAATTTTTAATCAGGTGATGCGGGCAATTATCAAATGGGGAAGTCAAAATAATAAAATTAAAATTTTTATTAGGTTATATTAGGGGTTTTCTCAATTCACCTAAGTGTCGCTGCCGCCCTTGGAACCCATCATTGTTAAATCCAAACCATAGAATCAGATCTTTTTTCCATGAAATGGAGAGGACTATTAATTTCACATCCAATAAAATTAAGGGCTTATAATTTAGGGTTCGGCTTGTTTGTGCGAGACTCATACGGTCGTCGCCGCGCATTAGCTAGTGAAAAGTAAAATAAAAAATAAAGAAGTCTCATTTCAGCTCTCAATCTGGATACGTGTGAATCACGGACCAATAGAAACGTGTGCGGCTCTCCTTCCCAACAGGACCACTGAATTCCTCTGTTATCTCATATGATAAAAAAAAAAAACCCGCTGAATTATTTTCAGGGTGTGAAATCTCGAGAGGAAATACGAAACAACGGCTCGAGTTCGACTCTATAAATTGGGTAATGTGGGGGAACTGACAGGCGAAATGGAGATAACATTTTTGTCATTTCCAGAATCATATGGTAGTGGGTGCTGCTGCTTCAACCATCTTTCTAGGCTGAATCCCATCTGGGTGTATAGAATATAGATTGGTCCTGCTGTGAGACATGGAAATGGAAGTTTCTAGACCCCGGAGGTTGATTTTAGCAGCAATATTTGCTGGATTTCTGCATTTTCAGGGCTTATGTTCCTCAGACGCGGATACAGCACAGTGCCATTTTGGATTCTTACTTCCTTGTGTCCGTTGTCACTTCTCTGGGTAAACAAAATGGTAACCGATGAAGCATTTTGTGAGTCCTACCTGACATCAATTCCCTTTCACTCTCATCTACCTCTTGTCATGGCCCATGATTATGATTAGTGATTGTATCATATTTGCTCCAGGGAATATTTGGCCAAGGCTTGTCAAGATGTTGGCCAAATATTCTCTAGGGATGCTTATGGGCAGGGAGGGCCCGAACCCGCCCCGGGCCCAGATTGCTTTTGCCTGGGCTTGGATCTTAGGTAAAAGTCATTGGACTGGGTTTGGATTAAAAATTTAAGCCCATTTGTCATATACGTAGGGCTTGGGCTAAGTGGTAGCAAGCCCGAAGCCCCGCCCCGGCTGAATAGGTGTATTAAGTTGTCATTTCCCTTTCCTATTTTTCTTATGTTATATGTAAATCTTCCATGGTAGAAATTTTAAAAATTATTTATAAAAGAATACTATTCAAAAAGCAAATAATGTTCATTCTAATTGATTTGTACTAAAAAAAGATCTCTTGGTTGCACCAATGCAGTTCTGTTTTGCTGATGAATAATTTGTTTGTATTAGACAAAGGGCAACATCAACTCAAAAAAAATAAAAAGATAGCTTCACATGAAAATTGCTATCACTTTTAATAAAAAAATTTTTGCATTTTAAATGAATTCATTTGGATGTGACCATGTGAATAAATAAAAATCGGTGTATGATAGCCATGTTGGCCTCACCAGATACCAACTTAAGGGTGCTTAATAATTGGACCCGAATATGGCTAGGCCTGATTGGTATATGGGCCGCGCTCGAGCTTAATAGATTTTATATGGGTTGGGCTCGGGCTAGCCAATTATGACCTGAATCAGGCTTAGGCCGGGCTCGAGCTTAAAGATTTTAATCTAAGCCGGGCCTAGGCTTTGCTTAGCCCGACCCAACCTTGCCCATGAGGACTCCTATATTCTAGTCCAATTAGGACAGTTGTTAGGCCTATGTCCAGCTACCTCCTACTCTTAGTTTGTTGTCCAGGCCAAATCTTACATAACGGATAGGACCAGGACTACTCTATTGGACTAGAAATTAGGTTTGTGTCCCACGTGGCCCATATTAAACTCAAAGTGGGCTGAGTTCAAATGAATCTAGTGCTGACCTGCCCATCAGCTATCATCCCTAGTATTTTTGTCATTGATCCCATTCAATTACCATTTTTTAGACATTAATTGAATCATTAATTCTAATCCAGTTTTCACTTATGCACATTTGGAATCATTTTATTTCTCTTTTCTCACTTTGTAACTACACATCTACCTTCTATCAAAAGAATAGTGATAACAATAATAACACTTCTACATATTTTTGTTGTCTGTCCTTGCAGCCCCAAATTACACTTTCATGCAAGAAGCAACCAAGGCTTCTCCAGTAGCTTACTATGACTACATTATCATTGGAGGAGGAACTGCAGGTTGTCCTCTAGTAGCTACCCTTTCTCAAAACTTCACTGTCTTGCTCCTGGAAAGGAGTGGCTCCCCCTATGGCAACCAAAACATCACCAACTTGGCCACCTTCACCAACACACTCACAGATGCTTCCCCAACATCACCGGCTCAAAGTTTCACCTCCGAGGACGGGGTAGTCAACACTTGAGCTCGTGTACTTGGAGGGGGGACCTGCTTGAATGCGGGATTCTACACCCACGCAGACTTGGAGTATGTGCAGAAGGCTGGTTTGGATTTGGATTTGGTGAACAAATCCTATAAGTGGGTAGAGAAAGTGATGGTGTTCAAACCACAATTGAGACAGTGGCAAACGGAGGTAAGGGATGGTTTGCTGGAAGTGGGCGTGTTGCCTGATAATGGGTATACATTTGATCACATTTATGGGACTAAGGTAGGAGGGACCATCTTTGACAAGGATGGCCATAGACATATAGCTGCTGATTTGCTTGAATATGCAAACCCTACTGGCCTTACAGTTCTACTACATGCTACTGTGCACAAGATCTTGTTTAAAACAGAAGGTTAGAATCCTGTTGCTAGCTAAAATCTAGTCAAGGGTCATTAGAACTAGGAGAAAAATGCGTAGGGAATATTCCCTTGCGTAGAATGCATATGAATTAAATATAAAGGAAAAAAATTAAATTTAAAGGCATGTATATAACAATTCTGATAAGTAGGTTGCCATGGATGGATGGATTGAACATTGACTAATCAAGCATTGTGATCATTCATTTATGTACAGGGAAGTCAAGACCAATAACTCATGGGGTGATCGTTAAGGATACTGCAGGCACTGAGCACAGGGCCTACTTGAGCAAAGAGAAAAGGAAAGGGTCCATGAGTGAGATCATAGTTTCAGCAGGTGCATTGGGCAACCCTCAGCTGCTGATGTTAAGCGGAATCAGGCCAGCCCAACACCTCAAGTCCTTGGGCATCAATGTGCTATTGAACCAAACCATGGTTGGGCAAGGCATGTCAGACAACCCAATGAACTTCATCTTTGTCCCCTCCCCTTCCCCAATACAGATCTCTGTAACACTCTGATCCCCTTTGAGCCCTATTAGTGGCTCATTAGTGTGCATTTCTGTTAATTAATTCTTTTGGACTTGGTTTCGGGTCTTGGATAGGTAGTTAAGTAACCCATGACCTGGAATAGGTAGTTCTAAGCCCTTTTTCGTAATTTTGCTTTTGCTTTGAGTGCATCATCTTTGCATCATCTTGGTGTCAGCACGTGTATTTTGTTGAGCTTGTTAGTTTCCGTAGCTGTGTCAGATCCGTTCGGAGTCAATTGGAGAAGTTGGACCCTCGTGTGACTTGATTTGTAAATAACCAAATTCCTTGGACTTTGTTTTAAACTTCCAGCAACTATATATATGAGTCAGGAACCAGGTGTCTTCTCCTTGTTCATTTCATTGATCGACTGCATGCAACAGCTCCACGTCTTCTCTCCTCCTCTGTTCTTTTCCTCTTCTACTGGTTTAGGAGTTATTGTCGATTTGGTTCTACGCACCGTTGATTGGGTTCTTTTCTTCCTTTCTCCATCTCTGTCTTTGCTTTGGGTAAGTGGGTTTTGATTTCCTTTCTCCAATTGGATTCCTTCTCTAAGCTCTGTATCTCATACATCTCATGCATGGGTTGTTTCTTTGATTTGCTTTGATTTTAGTTGATTTGGAGCTTGATTCAGTGGATTGACAGAGTTTTGAGGCAAGTATAAGTACAGATTGTTTAACACATATAGGTGTTTTGTTTGATTGCTTTGATTCATTTTTATTCTTTGTATAGAACGTTTTACAGCCAATTTCTAAGATGTTAGGATTAGATGAGCTTGTTTTGAGACATTCTGTACCAAATTCCAGTTTCTGTACTCAACCCGAATTGGTTCTCTGTATTGTACGGCTAAGCCGTAACCTTGTACGGCTCACATTCCAGAGACCTGAAATTTTGATTTTGTTCTACGGCTAGGCTACGGCTAAACCGTAATTTGTTCTACGGCTGAGCCGTAAGCTAGCCGTGACCCAGCCATGAGATGTATCAGATCAGAGGTGGAAGATGACAGTTTAGCCGTGTTCTGAAGGGAACCACGGCTAAGCCGTAGTGCATGTTACGGCTAGGCCGTAAGATGCATACGGCTAAGCCGTAGGTCACCCATGGCTAAACCGTAAGACCTGTAAAATATGACTTAAACTTAGGATAATGGTGTGACTTGTAGGGCTTATATACAAGGAACCATACACGTAAACCGGCCCAATGGATTCTTTGGATCGCATGAATAGTTTGTTAGGCTGTGACTTATTCATGTGAGCGTTGATTTACTGTTAAGTACCTCCCCATGGGTGTTGGTTTAAGGGACTTCGGTGCACGTGAGGATTACATTGCAACACTAGGATGGCAACGGTGCATCGAATAACTTAAAACTACATCTACATGCACGGTTAGTGACAGTGAACAACTAGATTAGGGTTGGCTTGTAATTGACCTTGGTTCCGTCTTAATCTAAGATGCATGGCATATTGCTTACAGTTTTGCCCTCTGTTCTGTTAATCTATGTTCATACATTTCGAGATTCTCTTGTTTTCGTCTTGTACATCTGTTTAGCCTTCGTTCTGTATTATACTATGATCTATGCTCGGTGCTTTGACTCAGTCTATGCTATGCTCTGTATATTTCTGGCTTTGTATATCTCCGATTATTTTTGGGTATTCCCTGGTGGCTCTGCCCAGAGATTAATACGTGAGGATAAGATCCGGTCTTTGCCATCGGTGAGTCCAAAGCGGATAATCTCCCTTCTTTTGGGATTTGATTTGATTTGGTATTAGTCTGGCTCTACTCAGCCTCAGCCCTAGGATGCCCGACGGGGTTACCTCTGGCTTAGATCTCTGTATTACTGCAGTGTCGCTTTGTCTTGGGACCCCGGAACCCAGGAAACCGAGACCCACTTGTACCCTTGGCCCGGTCAGTGGTGTTCTCATCTGCTCTGCTCTCTATTGGAGAGAATATGGTTAACGTAGTAGCCACTTGTTCAGTATTTCTATGCTTTGATTTACATATCATGCTTTACTTCTATGCACGATTTGCTTAGCATACTAATATGAAATTCTATAATTAATATTCTGTCCTTATTCCATTTGATACTATGAGTGTTTCATCCCTGTTACTTATCTTTGCTGGATCATTCTATTCACTGTGTTGTCTGTGGTGTTGCAGGCACAGATCCCTTGCCCAGCTCCCCGGCGGTCGAGGAGGCTGCAGGGCAGAGCCTAGAGGCACCCTCCGGTTTGGCAGAGTGGACCTGATCACCTCTGCCGAGTGCGTACATGCATATCTTTCGTGGCCTTCTGTTTTGAGTTTTGGTTTTTGGAGATTTTGTATTTGGCACTTGAGACTTTGATACTCTGTATATTTGTACATCTTGATTTTGTCGTGTACTCGGACTTGTATTTCGTTTTCAAGTACTGTATTTAGCTTTGTCTTTTCCGTTCCGCATTTGTTTTGGCTTCCGCTATTTCTTTGTTGATTGCTATGATATCTACAGCTTCCGCGTTCGTTGTTTCGCACGTGTTAGATCGCTTGTGTGTGTGCATCTGGACTGGGTTTGGATGCACGTGCACGGGAGTACGTGTGTCACAGATTTGGCTTTTCGCTAACCCCGATTTCTGGGCTCGGGTTGTGACATGCGTATTGTATGGTATCAGAGCATGCTAGTTATAAGCATGTAGACATCTAAGATCGTGGTGAGATGACGATGTCAACTATTTGACTCCCAGTCTAATATGTTGATTCTTGGGGATTGACTAACTTGGGACGTTTTATTCTTGTATTTTGCTCATTTTCCTTTTGCAGGATAGCACACCATGGCATCAGGATCAAGGTCTAGAGATGAGAATCAGCAGGGGCATAACGGCGAGAGTAGATCGCTACCCCCACCCACGAGCAGTGAAGAGCGTCTGATGATGATGATGCAATCCATGCAGTCCTTACAGGCTCAGATGGCATCTATGGTGGACAGGCAGAGTCAGGCGGCTGCGTCAGCCTCTCAGCGTGTAGAACAGCCAGTGATCTTACAGCCTAAAGAAACCGATCCAAATGCTCTTTTTGATAAGTTCTGTAAGCGTGGGGCGACTGAGTTCCACGGGACAGAGGATGCATTGCAGGCCGAGCAATGGTTGGAGCAGACAGAGGAGCTTTTTGATACAATTGTGTGCAGTGACAAACAGAAAGTGGTTCTCACAGCCTTTATGCTTCGGAGTGTAGCCAAGACATGGTGGAGGAGTGTCAAGAGTTCGTTCCAGACTATGCCCAGTGCCACTGTTTGGGAAACTTTCAAGCAACAGTTTCGTTGAAAGTTCATGCCTCTTCATGTTCTGCGAGCCAAGGAAGTGGAATTCTTCAACCTTCAGCAGAGACAGACATCGGTGGCAGATTATGTACACAAGTTTACAGAGCTGTCCCACTTCGCAGAAGACGTGGTGAACACTGAGCATAAGAAGGTGACTCGTTTCGTCAACGGCCTAAACTCGAGGCACAAACGCCACGTGGTTGCTTGTATGTGGTCGGCTACCTTGGATGATGCGATTGACAGGGCCTATGATGCAGAGGCCATATTTGAAGAGGAGCGAACTGAGGCTAAGAGGGCAGCAGGTTCCAGTGGCAGAAGTCAGTTTCAGAAGAAGTTCAAGGGTAAGCAGGGTAGTTCGAGCAGTACTCAGGTGGTTTGCGGTCACTGTGGGAAGGATCACCCAACAGACAGATGTTGGAGGAAGAGTGGGGCCTGTTTCGGTTGTGGCTCTACGGACCACAAGCGGGCCCAATGCCCGAAGTTTCAGTCCTCTCCACAGACGAGATATGCAGGGTCTACAGCGCAGGACAAGTCTCAGACAGCTCGCCCAGCCCAGAAGCAGAACCGCCAGACAGCTCGAGCTTATGCTGCTACGCATGAGGGCGCGGAGGAGGCTACGGTCGTGGAAGGTAAAATTTTAATTTCTGATGCTGAAGCTTTAGCCTTATTTGACTCCGGGCCTACACGTTCGTACGTAGAACCCCATTTTGCTGTGTAGCTTCGACAGCGACCACACCGCTCTCATACTTGTTGCTAGTATCCACTCCGGTTGGTAAACGGGTGCAGTGCAATGTTTTCTACCCTCAGTGTGATGTGCGGATAGCTGGTCATCAACTCCCGGTAGACCTCGTGTTGCTCACGACACTGGATTTTTATGTGATTCTTGGTATGGACTAGCTTGTGAGATATCATGCTTGTATCAATTGCTACAGCAAGGCTATCTATTTTGATCTGGGTAGCGGATTTTGGTTTGAGGGCGGCCAGACGAAGTGCCCAAGGCGTGTGATATCTGCTTGTAAAGCATACAGGATGCTTCGTAGGAGATGTGAGGGATTTCTTGCGTTCATTTCAGAGAAGAAGGATTAGCGACAGCTCAATGAGATCCCAGTAGTCAGCGAGTTTCCGGATGTCTTTCCGGAGGATGTGCCAGAGTTGTCACCAGCTAGAGAGGTAGAGTTCTTGATTGACTTGATGCCAGGTACAGCACCCATCAGTAGAGCTCCATATCGTATGGCACCTGCAGAATTGTCGGAATTGAAAAAACAGTTGCAGGATCTGTTGGATAAGGGGTTCATACGCCCAAGTGTTTCACCTTGGGGAGCTCCTGTATTGTTTATTAAGAAGAAGGATGGCGGTTTCCGGATGTGCATTGACTACAGGCAGTTGAACAAAGTGACCATCAAGAACAAATATCCATTGCCTAGGATTGATGAGTTGTTCGATCAGCTTCAGGGTGCGGCTTACTTCTCGAAGATCGACTTGAGGTCAGGATATCACCAGCTTCGGGTAAAGGATGAGGATGTTCCTAAGACAGCTTTCAGGACTCGGTATGGACACTACGAGTTCCTTGTCATGCCTTTTGGTTTGACGAATGCACCCGCAGCTTTTATGGCATTGATGAATAGGGTGCTTACTTCCTTTTTGGACCAGTTTGTTGTGGTATTTATAGATGATATATTGGTCTATTCAAAGACTGCTGAGGAACATACAGACCATCTGAGGAAAGCATTGCAGCTGCTTAGAGATCACAAGTTGTATGCAAAGTTGTCTAAGTGTGATTTCTGGTTAGAGCAAGTTGCATTTCTGGGTCATAAGATTTCTAGAGAGGGATTGATGGTGGATCCGGCTAAGATTGAGGCAGTAGTCCATTGGCCCCGCCCTAGATCAGTGACAGAGATTCGGAGCTTTCTGGGATTGGCGAGATATTACCGTAGGTTCGTGCAGGACTTCTCGAAGATCTCAGCCCCGCTGACTCAGTTGACTCGGAAAAAGGTCCCGTATGAGTGGACAGAGAAGTGTGAGCGTAGTTTTCAGATGTTGAAAGAAAAGCTCACTACGGCGCCAGTGTTGACTCTCCCGGATGGTAGTGAGGGATTCGTGATTTATTCCGATGCCTCTCGAGTTGGACTAGGCTGTGTACTGATGCAAAATCAGAAAGTGATTGCCTATGGATCCAGACAGCTGAAAGAGCATGAGAAGAACTATGCCACTCATGACCTGGAGCTAGCAGCCATTGTATTTGCACTAAAGTTGTTGCGGCATTACCTGCACGGTGTGAAGTTCGAGGTCCATTCCGATCATCACAGTCTGCAGTATTTATTTGATCAGCATGACTTGAATATGAGGCAACGAAGGTGGTTGGAGTTCATCAAGGACTACGACTTTTTGATCAAGTACTACCCAGGCAAGGGGAATGTGGTTGCAGATGCACTTAGCAGGAGAGCAGAAAGTCTTCAGGTGTTGGCAGGATTCTATATGCTTGTACATGATCAGCCTGTTGAGGTTCGAATGGTAGGTGGATTGGTGACATTAGCTACTACCGTCGTGTTTCAGCCTGAGGTGATTCAGCAGATCAAGGATCGCCAGTTTGAGGACCCCCTTTTGGTGACATTTAGAGATCGGATTTCAGATCGACCTGATTTCAGCTTGGTAGACGGAGTTTTGTACTTCAGGAATAGATTGTGTGTTCCCGCTATGGATGAGCTGAAAGAAAAGTTGATGACAGATGCGCACGATGCCCGTTATGCAATGCACCCCGGGAGTACGAAGATGTACCGGAACTTGAAAGATAGATTTTGGTGGAACAATATGAAGCGGGAGATCGCAGGGTTCGTAACTCGATGTTTGACCTGTCAGAGGGTGAAAGTTGATCATCAGCGACCTCCGGGATCATTGCATCCATTGCACACTCCGCAGTGGAAGTGGGAGCACATTACCATGGATTTCGTCTTCGGTTTTCCTCCGACCAGTAGAAAGAACAATGCGATCTGGGTAATAGTGGATAGACTGACGAAATCAGCACATTTCCTTCCGTTCAAGAAAGGAATGACGTTCACAGAGATGGCCAGGAAGTTTGTTGACGAGATAGTCAGATTGCATGGCACCCCAGTATCGATCGTGTCTGATCGCGACAGTCGTTTTGTGTCTTCATTTTGGAAAGCTTTTCAGGAAGCTATGGGCACGAAGCTGAGTTTTAGTACGGCATACCACCCCCAGACTGATGGGCAGTCGGAGCGTACCATTCAGACGTTGGAGGATATGCTCAGAGCTAGCGTGCTGAACTTTGAGAAGGAATGGGATATGCATCTGGCATTGTGTGAGTTTGCCTACAACAATAGCTTCCACGAGAGCATTGGTATGGCACCCTATGAGGCTCTATACGGACGTAAGTGCAGGACCCCAGTGTGCTGGGAAGAGGTAGGAACAAGAAGTTTCCATGGTCCGACAATCATTGCTGAGACGACAGAGAAAGTGCAGAAAGTGATAGAGAATCTGAAGATTGCTCGATCCAGGCAGAAGAGCTATGCAGATACTCGGAGAAGACCTTTGGCATTCCAAGTCGGAGATTGGGTGTTTCTTAAAGTTTCTCCGATGAAGGGCACTGTGCGGTTTGGTCAGAAGGGCAAGTTAGCTCCGAGATATGTGGGACCGTTTGAAGTCAAGAGCCGAGTTGGAGATTTAGCCTATCGTCTGACGCTTCCAGTCGAGTTCTCCGGTGTGCACGATGTCTTCCATGTGTCGATGCTCTGTAAGTATGTGCCAGATCCGAGCCATGTGATTCGCTACGATGACATTCAGATTCAGCCTAATGCAACTTACGTTGAGCGTCCGCTCCGCATCGTTGGTACACGAGAACAGATTCTCCGTACCAGGACTATCAGATGGGTTAAAGTGTTATGGGAGCATCAGGTCCAGATGAGGCTACCTGGGAGCTAGAGGAGCAGCTAGCGCGCCAGTACCCACATCTCTTTGCACAGGTAGCTGGTCATTCCGAGGACGGAATGATTCCTAGTGGGGGAGGATGTAACACTCTGATCCCTTTTGAGCCGGATTAGTGGCTCATTAGTGTGCGTTTCTGTTAATTAATTCTTTCGGACTTGGTTTCGGGTCTTAGATAGGTAGTTGAGTAACCCATGACCTGGAATAGGTAGTTCTAAGCCCTTTTTCGTAATTTTGCTTTTACTTTAAGTGCATCATCTTTGCATCATCTTGGTGTCAGCACGTGTATTTTGTTGAGCTCGTTAGTTTCCGTAGCTGTGTCAGATCCGTTCGGAGTCAATTGGAGAAGTTGGACCCTCGTGTGACTTGATTTGTAAATAACCAAATTCCTTGGACTTTGTTTTAAACTTCCAGCAACTATATATATGAGTCAGGAACCAGGTGTCTTCTCCTTGTTCATTTCATTGATCGACTGCATGCAACAGCTCCACGTCTTCTCTCCTCCTCTGTTCTTTTCCTCTTCTGCTGGTTTAGGAGTTGTTGTCGATTTGGTTCTACGCACCGTTGATTGGGTTCTTTTCTTCCTTTCTCCATCTCTGTCTTTGCTTTGGGTAAGTGGGTTTTGATTTCCTTTGGGTAAGTGGGTTTTGATTTCCTTTCTCCAATTGGATTCCTTCTCTAAGCTCTGTATCTCATACATCTCATGCATGGGTTGTTTCTTTGATTTGCTTTGATTTTAGTTGATTTGGAGCTTGATTCAGTGGATTGACAGAGTTTTGAGGCAAGTATAAGTACAGATTGTTTAACACATATGGGTGTTTTGTTTGATTGCTTTGATTCATTCTTATTCTTTGTATAGAATGTTTTACAGCCAATTTCTAAGATGTTAGGATTAGATGAGCTTGTTTTGAGACATTTTGTACCAAATTCCAGTTTCTGTACTCAACCCGAATTGGTTCTCTGTATTGTACGGCTAAGCCGTAACCTTGTATGGCTCACATTCCAGAGACCTGAAATTTTGATTTTGTTCTACGGCTAGGCTACGGCTAAACCGTAATTTGTTCTACGGCTGAGCCGTAAGCTAGCCGTGACCCAGCCGTGAGATGTATCAGATCAGAGGTGGAAGATGACAGCTTAGCCGTGTTCTGAAGGGAACCACGGCTAAGCCGTAGTGCATGTTACGGCTAAGCCGTAAGATGCATACGGCTAAGCCGTAGGTCACCCATGGCTAAACCGTAAGACCTGTAAAATATGACTTAAACTTAGGATAATGGTGTGACTTGTAGGGCTTATATACAAGGAACCATACACGTAAACCGGCCCGATGGATTCTTTGGATCGCATGAATAGTTTGTTAGGCTGTGACTTATTCATGTGAGCGTTGATTTACTGTTAAGTACCTCCCCATGGGTGTTGGTTTAAGGGACTTCGGTGCACGTGAGGATTACATTGCAACACTAGGATGGCAACGGTGCATCGAATAACTTAAAACTACATCTACATGCACGGTTAGTGACAGTGAACAACTAGATTAGGGTTGGCTTGTAATTGACCTTGGTTCCGTCTTAATCTAAGATGCATGGCATATTGCTTACAATTTTGCCCTCTGTTCTGTTAATCTATGTTCATACATTTCGAGATTCTCTTGTTTTCGTCTTGTACATCTGTTTAGCCTTCGTTCTGTATTATACTATGATCTATGCTCGGTGCTTTGACTCAGTCTATGCTATGCTCTGTATATTTCTGGCTTTGTATATCTCCGATTATTTTTGGGTATTCCCTGGTGGCTCTGCCCAGAGATTAATACGTGAGGATAAGATCCGGTCTTTGCCATCGGTGAGTCCAAAGCGGATAATCTCCCTTCTTTTGGGATTTGATTTGATTTGGTATTAGTCTGGCTCTACTCAGCCTCAGCCCTAGGATGCCCGACGGGGTTACCTCTGGCTTAGATCTCTGTATTACTGCAGTGTCGCTTTGTCTTGGGACCCCGAAACCCAGGAAACCGAGACCCACTTGTACCCTTGGCCCGGTCAGTGGTGTTCTCATCTGCTCTGCTCTCTATTGGAGAGAATATGGTTAACGTAGTAGCCACTTGTTCAGTATTTCTATGCTTTGATTTACATATCATGCTTTACTTCTATGCACGATTTGCTTAGCATACTAATATGAAATTCTATAATTAATATTCTGTCCTTATTCCATTTGATACTATGAGTGTTTCATCCCTGTTACTTATCTTTGCTGGATCATTCTATTCACTGTGTTGTCTGTGGTGTTGCAGGCACAGATCCCTTGCCCAGCTCCCCGGCGGTCGAGGAGGCTGCAGGGCAGAGCCTAGAGGCACCCTCCGGTTTGGCAGAGTGGACCTGATCACCTCTGCCGAGTGCGTACATGCATATCTTTCGTGGCCTTCTGTTTTGAGTTTTGGTTTTTGGAGATTTTGTATTTGGCACTTGAAACTTTGATACTCTGTATATTTGTACATCTTGATTTTGTCGTGTACTCGGACTTGTATTTCGTTTTCAAGTACTGTATTTAGCTTTGTCTTTTCCGTTCCGCATTTGTTTTGGCTTCCGCTATTTCTTTGTCGATTGCTATGATATCTACAGCTTCCGCGTTCGTTGTTTCGCACGTGTTAGATCGCTTGTGTGTGTGCATCTGGACTGGGTTTGGATGCACGTGCACGGGAGTACGTGTGTCACAGATTTGGCTTTTCGCTAACCCCGATTTCTGGGCTCGGGTTGTGACAATCTCCCTTGCTCAACTCGTTGGCATTACTCGATTGGGAACCTACATTGAATCAATCAGTCGTATCAATTTTGTTAGATTCTTTGGATTATCCAATCAAACAACTCCAGAGGGGATCACATTGGAGGAATTACAAAATGCTGGAATGTTCCTCAAAAAGACTATTGGCCCCGTTTCGACTGGCTATCTCAAGCTTAGAAATACCAACCCAAATGACAATCCTATGGTCACTTTTAACTACTTCAAAGAGCTTGAGGATCTATAGAGATGCGTAAATGGCTTGAAAATCATTGAGGGTGTAATCAATTCGAGGGCATTCTCCAACTTCAAATTCCCAAACATGCTTGTGGAAGCTCTCCTCAACCTGACTCAATATCTAGTGAAAAATATATAGCCCAAGCGCGGTAGTGCTTAAACTTCAAAGTCATGGGAACCGTATTACAATGATACTGTAGTGACCATATGGCATTACCATGGAGGATGCCAGCTAGGCCGGGTCGTGGACCATCAGTATCGGGTCCTAGGGGTTGATTCACTTCGGGTGATTGATGGCTCGACCTTTATTGATTCCCTTGGCACTAATCCCCAGGCTACGCTAATGATGCTCGGAAGGTAATTCAATCATCATCGTCATCATTAATAGGCACATTTCATGTTCATCTGTGACATTTGATAAATATGTAGCATCAGTATGGGCCAACACATTGGATGTTAATTGTGACGGGTCAGTTTTAGGGCTACATTCTTAGACTTAGTGCTTCTTTTAGATTCAAAGCCATGGTTTGAAAACTTGGGAACTCGAATCGGACTAGGAGGGTCACTTAGCCAAGTAGCTTGGAAGGTCTAGCTGAGTTACATTTAATTCTACTCAACTTTTGTGTGAGACTGAGTTGGGTTGACATGGCTAAATTAGAACAAAGTTTCAAATAGTGGTTCAAAATTTTAAATCAAGTAGTAACTGGGAAATTCAGGCCAACTAGCCAAGTTCAAGTCATCATAATAGCAATGTTAACTATTGCATATTTTATTATGTATTATTAATATTAATGAAAATAATGAACTTGCAGGCAACAATATGGCCTACATTCAGCTGGTCCAACCAACTTATCATGATTTAATGATGCCCGCTACTGACCATAATTTTAAGCTATTAAGTTCCCATCCTGGATAGACCTTTCCATCCTACCCACATTGTGATTTGTGGCGATGCCTAATGCACCCCACAAAGGGGACTGCATTAAAGGACCTCCTGCAGTCCTACTTCATCAGCCATCTATGTGTTAATTACAATTACTAGAAATGTATTGAAATTACATGGTTGGTCCTGGTATGATAATTATACTTGGCTTGAGACCTTGATCCATGTGGCCCCCAGTTTGTTGACAACCCTCTGATCACTACAATTTCTACTAATGTTTTGATTTATGATATCTGTGATTCAGGTACATGGGGATTAAAATAAGGAATGAGAGGCTTGGAAGATATGATTTGGACTAGAATTTGACTTCGAAGCTCATTTTTTCTTATTTTAGTACTGATGCATGGTTTTGTGGAGATATACAATTAGATGATCACTTGAATGGTCATTACTAAAAAAATCTTAATTTGGGTGACATTAATAAGGTAGACAGTGTCGAGTAATGCTGTGTTTTTTGTTTGTAAATGTGGAATAATGATTGTTATGGTAGCCTAATACCAAAGTCATCTAATTCGGATGTTAAATAATGATTGTCATGGTCCCTTGGGAGTTAATACATTAGTTTTTTTTAAGCCCATTAATCTTACTAGTTTAGCAATGGCTCTCCTTTAATGGTCCATTATCAAATATATATTCTCTTTCTTTTAATAAATATTGCACGAGCATTGCACTTGTATGTCTCTTTTTGTAGCCCAATTTAGCATTCTACTGGCTTAGGATTTGAGGTGATTTTTAGTCAACAAAACACAGATTTTGGAGACAATAAACCATTGAAACTTCATTATATCCTGCAGTAACCTTGAAATTTCAAGATTTTAAATGACCAATTTGCCCCTCTTAATGTTGTTTTACCTTAAAGATCAGGATCCTCAAAGTTAATCATTCGGATGCCTTGGTGCCTTTACCAATTTGCTTGTCCTCATGATAAGCACCTTTAAATGGGGAGAGGATCCTCAAAGTTAACCATTGAGATGCCTTGGCGCTCACTGCTGGCAAACATTGGTCCAACCACTTAACTCTAGAAACACCCCTCACATAAACTCTATCATACATGCCATCAGAGACTATTGAGGAGTGGTCTCCACCCGATGGGGAATTTTGAAAACTATTTCCACTGCCTCTACCAATATCTTGAGGTTTTGGTAAACCTGGTTGGTTGAGGATATCTAATATGGCATCAAAGTCAATTGGTTACAAGTTTGAATCCTTGGAGGAACAACTTGGCACTAAAAAATTGCATGTTACCAAAAGTGTGCCAACCGGGTTTCACCTGAGGAGGAGTATTGAGGAAATTTAATAGAGACCTCTTAAATTTTAACTCTCTCTTCAGTTATTTCCCCTTTTGCTATATAAAGATATGGTGTGAAAGAAGAAAAGCTAGATCTAGATTTACAAGTTTCTTCCTCTGGATTAGTTTGTGCTTTGGCCAAGTGATAAGTATTCTAAGAAGTCATTGGAAAAACGCGACAAAGGAAGTCTCTAGTCCTATGGACAATAAAGTGACTTCAGTGTGAGTTTGCTTTTTGACAAATATACGATCTCATCTTTCGCATGTATTGGACTTTTACATTGTAATGGACTTATTGCACTCAATCCAAAGCTTCCACAACAATCTCAGATCAACATTACTAATTCGGAGTAGTCGACGCATAGGTTAGCGCACAACAAGAAGTTCTATTTAACTTCATCACTACAAAGATATGCCTGATTTGTCAAACATGGTCGCTATAACATTAGGCCGTGTTTGGAAAGTCTTATTTATATGAAATAGATCAATACAAAATAGATCTATTTCGAATGGCCCTATTTGAAATAGAGGTTTTTAAAATAAGTTCATTTGGTAATGCACAAAAACGGATCGCAATAGATTTCTTTAAGTTAGCTATTGAAAGTTTTTTGTAAATTTATTGAGATCCACAAGGAATCAAACTCTGAAAATTGACCCCAAAGTTGTGCTTGACTTACAATGAAAATTAATGGTTTGGAACTTGTATTTGGGGCCCACAAACTTTAAAAATTAGATATAATTGTTTCAAGTTCTTTTGCAAATATCTCAAAATATATGATGACCCAACGGCTAAAATTTGAACCCAAATCCGTGTTAGACCTACTAAATATATCCAAGCGTTTGTGATTTATGGCCCAAGATTTTAATAAAAAAAATGAGAAACGGATTGCCTGTGTAGACATCCTCAACCCATCCAACAATATGGTACATCAACGATCTGCACTTTCTAAGGATTTTCTCGAGATCTATAGGGAATCAAAGGGTAATCTTTAACCCCATAGCCATTTTTGGCCTCCTAAAAAGGATTAATGGTTCAGATTGTGATTACGGAACCCACAAAATTTTAAAATTTACATCCAATGGTTCACATTTTTTTCTTTGCACATATCTCAAGATCGAGATAAGATCAACAGTAAAAATTTCAGCCACTAGCCGTTCTTGGCCTTTTTAACAAATGCAATGGTTTATTTACCAATAATAGTAATAATAATAATAATAATAACAAACATATCCAACAGTTTGGATCGTCATTAAGGGTCTTAGATTTAAAGTAAAAAAACAAAAATAAAAAAAAAAGATGATGACAAACTACTGCCTATATTACTGTAGTTTTTCAACTCTACCCCCTTCAAAAGTTGGTTCTATTCTAATTCCCATCATTTATTAGGCTGCACGCTGCACGAAATAGACTTTAAGCCCCTTTTTGATGTTTAAAATTGAGAATCCAAATGTGGTTTCCAAATTGGTTTTTTTTTTCTGTATGACAACCCAAAAGGTATCCCTCACAAGCCTAACTTTCAGACCTTTGGTCTTCGGTGGCCGAGAGTTACCTGATTCTCACTAGCAAGAACTAATCCTAAATAATCTAGATGCCTTTTTGAATTCTCTTTAAGATATTTAGACCTCAGAATTGGAGGCCGAACGGCACTTTAGTCAAGTCAGACTGACGGGGTCAACCTCTCGAGCTATAATAGTAAACATGTGAAGGCTAAAGCTAATGAGCAAAACCTGCTAGACTTTCAGTACTTGCTTGAAAATTCTGAACCTTCAATATGCTAAAACATCTCTTCCCTGCCATTTATAGACTTCTTCTACAACAGCTCAGTTGATCATTACTTCCACGTTGACATTGAACTATAATTGACCTATAATATTAAGGCACGTTTGGACGTGTAAAAAGGCCACTTACAGCCAAAGGAAACTCTTCCCAATCACTTTCCTCTCTGCACATCCCTGTGTAGTAGCCTACCAGTCCATGTAGTCTGCTAACCCTCTTAGCCGCCCACAACAGGGACCCATGCTCAAACTAGTTGAAACTATGCTTTGATACCATTTATATTGCCCCACTCTAAGCGCATGCATGATATTGTCCGCTTTAACGCATAGGCCTCACAGTTTTCCTTCTGGTGGGTATTAACCCTCTAAAAGGCCTCATGCAAAGTAAGAGTGCAAGCTGTTCATATAATCCTAATCACTTTCCTCTCTATAGTCGGTGTAGGACTCCAAGATGTCATAGTAATGTTGGAAAAACATCTAGAGACCTGAGGTCTCAAGTTGGTACCCATTGTTTGCATGACTGGTCGTATCGTACCATGAAAGATATGAGACAAATTGTGATAAGGCATGCAGCAATGCAAGTGAGGCTACAAGGATATATGAGACTTGAAACCCTACTTGGTGGGCTTGGGCTTGGATCTTTAAGCCATAATGATGATGGCAAACCCTGTCTGAGCCAAATGGGGTTTCATGGGTTAAGAGATTGTGATAGGTAGTTACAAATGGTAGATATTGTCATAATGCCTTTAAGCTTTTTTTTATATAGAAAATGAGCCTATTGTTAGATTGACACGGACATAAATCTTTTTACTAATATTTTATCTGAAGCGCATATTGTTGATAAAATCTTAAATGTGAAGCCCAACAAATATTGAAACTCCCTCCTAACCCAAATAAAAAGGTGACATTTTCATGAGTGCTTCGGATTTTATACATATTAGGCAAGATATAAAATTTTTATAAGATTTTGTTGAAGTGCATTGTACTTGATAAATCAGATTGGCAGCCCAAAAATTTTTCCATACCTCACATAAAGGGAAAGGCAGATTTTATAAGACGTTCAGATTTTGCAGAGGCCATCACCACTGGGCATGAATCTTTTATAATATGTTATACATTACTGCTATGTAGATTATGGGTTAGAGATATGGCACCAATAAGGAAATCTAACGGTGGGCCTTGCTGTGGAGGTTGGACTAGAGCCATACGATTGGGGAGTGAAATGAAGAAAACGGAATAGGCTCGTCCACGACCCAGGAGAGAGATGCACTTTTGCAAATTACAAAATGCCCCTTACAGTTTCATATCCAGTTCAAACGAAACCAAGACGGGCAAGAAAGATGAAAATCCTCAAGCTTTGAGCTGCAGAAGGCTCCCCGAAACATTGCCTGCTGTTCAAATGTGAAAAGGGTAACCCTAAGGAAAAAAAATATTTGAACCTTTTTTAACTAAATAGTCAAAAGTTTAATCTCCTAGTAAAACAAATGCACTTAGAAGGCTCACGGAAGTCAAATAAATTCAAGAAAAGCATCCAAACTGACCAGCCGATATTTTGAACGGGTTATCCCGATGATTTTAACAAATTGATCCTCCATGTCCTGACTGAGTTTTACCCAATGCTTGGCCTATGTGGGTTTCATAATTGTGTAATGTATTGGATTAGGGTTTCTTTACTTCGTATCATTGTATATTGTTATTGTTCTCACATAATCACATTGTACATAATCAAATTGTCTTTAGTCGCTTTTATATCATATATCTATTATGGTTCATGTCTATCTGCCTGTCGACTTTGGTACTTTGATGATTCTGTGCTTGGTGCATAGGTACTAAGCTCTTCTATCCCAATGAGGAGGAGTAATATGAAGCACTTCAAGGACTTCAACCTTCTAATAAGCTCAAGTGGTGTGCAAATGACACCTTATTGTTAGGTTTATGTCTTGTATTCCGGTTTAGCCAAATAGGTCCACTGGGTTACCTAGGGACCGATTTAAGGTCAAGGGTATTTTGGTAATTATACCGGAGCTTTCTTGGTGGCCAAGAAAGTGAAGATTATATCTGTATATAGTTTGTAACCTTAGATCTTGGCGTTGAAGAGAGGTGAGAGCTCTCTTGCCTATAGTGTTCCCACACTATATAGGAGAGACAATATGAGAGAGTGAGAGTCTCTGTATGCTTTACTTGTCATAATAAAGATGATCGTCTCTGTGCCGTGGCGTCTCTGTGCCGTGGATGTAGCCCTATTTGAGTGAACCACGTAGATCTATGTGTCTCTTCTTGTGTGTGGTTGCTTCTTTGTTGTTCTTGTGATTCATATATGTGCACAACATGTGCTGTCAAAAACCTAAACAAGTGGTATTGGAGCCTGGCTAGGGTCTCCTAGGGCATGGAGGTTATCCATGAAAGACCAACGGATCGGATCTTCTTTGACAATCTAGACTTCTGCAAGATTAGAGATCACACTGTGATCTCTGTTGGGCCACTGGTAGAAGAAGAAAAAGATTTGGGTTCTTTGTTTGCAATTGGGATCGAAGGAAGAAGAAGTTCTCGGCTTTGAAGAGGCGTCTATATTGTTGTTGCAGGCCTCTCGATTTCAAGGTTTCTAGGCTGGTTCTATTGATTAGAAATGGAAAAAAATAAAGAGCTTTTTTTGGGGTTCTCGATTACCGAATGGGGCTAACTGCGTGCCGCCGTCATCATCCAACCGTCGTTCGTCTCCGTTTCTGCCTCTGGCCACCGTCCTTCTTGTCGGAGCACATCACCGCTGCACCACTGCCATTGACAAGGAAGAGGCAAGGTGGTTTCGGTCCCTATCAGCCACTACCATGCTAAGAAGACGGTAGTGAGTTTCAACTCCGTATTGCAGAACAGGGAAGGAGGAAGAAGGAAACATTAGGGCCTGGGTCGGTTCCAGGTCGAGTTCAAGTCAGGTTAGACCTGACCTGTCGCAGAACATAGCCCAGTTTAAGAAGCAGTGCAGCTTTGATTCTGGTCGAGTCGACTTAAACTCATTTGTATAAGCCTAACTGGTAGTTAGCAGTGCTAACTTCAGCCAAGTCAGCAAGATCATATTGTCAAAGGTTGGTTTGACCAGGATCAATGGCAGAATTTTCTTTTTGCGATATATTGATCATCCGAAGTTCGTTCGGAGATCTGTTTATGCCCAGGGACTCGTTTTGAGCAAATCCACCTATTTGTGGAAGAAGATTAGCTATTTGAGTTGGAGATCAAGATATCACAGAATGAAAATTCTACTGTCGATCCCGATCAAACATGCCTTTGACCTACAATCCTGTTGACCTGGCTGACATCAGCACTATTGATTGCTGGCTGGGCTTATGCAAATGAGTTCAGGTTGACCTGACCCAAACCGAAACTACATTGCTTCTTGAATTGGGTTGCGTTTTGTAACAGGTCAGGCCTGACCTGACCTGAACTCAACTTGGAATAGATCCAAGCCCTAATGTTTCCTTCTTCCTCCTCCCTTGTTCTGCAATAGGGAGTTGAAACTCGCTACCATCTTCTCAGCTTAGCAGCAGCGGACAAGGACGAAAACTACCCTACCTCTTCCTCATTAACAGCAAAATGGTGACCATAGGCAAAAGCAGCGACAAACGGCGATTGGCCGATGATGCGGACGGCGGCATGCAGTCAACCACCTTCGGTAATCGAAAACCCTAAAAAAAGCCTGCTTTATTTTATTTAACCTTAAGATATTAATATATATATATATAGATCTTTTGATGTGCATAATAGATCTTTTGATGTGCATACTCTGATGTTGTTTATTCGTACTAGTTGATATTGAACGCTTTCACAGATATATTGGTGATTGTTAAATGTGTAAACTCATTGCGGCATCTACGATCTTACTCTAATGTTGTTTATTCAAACCAATTGCTATTGAATGCTTCCACAAATTTATTGGTGATTGTGAAATATGTAAAAACTCATTGCGGATCTACGATCTTGTGTAGGACCGTAATTAGGGGCCACGTGTTAATGAAAATTTTAATTGATCCCTAATTTCACATTATTACCTCATTTTATAAACTAGGGACGTGACAGCTTTGCCGGATAAGGATATAAGGTGATTTTTGAGTCACGAAAAAAGAAATTTTTTTAGTCAATAAATAGTTGTTTTAATTACCAATGTTTTGTAGACAACTCAAACTATCAAATTTTAAAATGACTAATTTGCTCGTATCAATGTTGTTTTCCCTTAAACTTGGATAAGTGATTGTGCATGTGTGCTGATGTAGTAGAATATAATACTATCTAGGAGTGCTTTATACTTGATAAATCTTAGTGTATCCAAAACTTTCTTTTTTATACCACGCATAAAAGAGAGAGAGAGAGAGAGAGAGAGAGAGAGTTTTTACAAGAGCCACAAGAGCAAGGTTAGTGTGTATATTTCCAAGGTAGTTGTACAACTTTTTTGAACCCAGGATATCTCTCACTAGCCCAATCTTTGGACCTTTGGCCTCCGGCATGAGGTTACCCAATTTTGACGAGCAAGTCCTGAAGGACTCTAACCTTGACATAGGTTAAGGTTTCAATACAGATTTTGGTTCTTGAGGTAGATGCATTTTTAGCATAGTCAAGACCTTGTTTGTCACTTGGCAACTTTTGATTGCACAGGATGTTATCATGTTTCTTCAAGTCAGTGTTTTATCTTGTCCCATGATACCTTTATAGAAGTCAACTCTTACATGATGATTTTATTCTTACTAATCAAAATAGATTTTTCAACTTGACATGTTTGTATCTCTATCTTCAAAGTTTCCATCAAATCATCTTTCTCCTTTTTGCATCTATTCGGCTTTTCTTTCGAGGATTTAATCTCTTGTTTAGACAACCAAAAGCATCATGCATTAATTCAAAGATTGCATCAACCATAGTATCTTTTTGACTTTCCAAGAGATATAACTTACCAAGTTCTTCTTCCAATTCTTTCTTAAGAGAAGTAATCTCATTTTCAGCAGACTCCAATTTCAGTTCCAGGGCATCATTAACCAATGTTACTCTTCTTGAGTCTTTTCGCAGTTTATCATGTGCTTCCATCAACTCTTTCTAGATTGTGGCATATTATCAAAATAGTCATCACTATCATTATTAAAACTAGAACTGTTGTCAAAAGTGATCTGTGAAGATCTAGCCATGAACGCAATATACTTGGCACTAGTAGTGTCTTGAAGTGAATCTTCTACATCTTCAAAATCATCATCCCACATTGCTGTAATAACTTTACCATCTTTTTCAATTTTCTAATTGCACATTGAGAAGCAACATGACCATACCCTTGGCATTCAAAATACTGAACAAATCTATAGTTTTTCTTTGTAAAATATTTCTCAGATTTGTGCATAATCAAGCTAGATTTTTCTTCGTTTAGAATTGATGGCTCACTATAAGAAAGTTGCCTTTTAGCATCAACTATTTTAGGCGCAATTTACTTTTCACCACTAAAAATACATATTTAGTGACAAAAATATGATGTTGCCTCTAAATGTAATATAATGGCCATAAATAGTGACAATTCATATGTCACAGTTAAGATTCGCCCCTAATTCCATGGCGGGAAATTTTTATGCCATGGGATTTTGGAGGGAGAGAGATTTAGTGGTGATTTTTATTTTTCCGCTGCTAGTGCTTTATTGTTTTATCGGTAACTTTTTAATGTCATCGCTAATAACTTATATATCTTACATTTCGCCACGGTTTATTTTTTTTTCCACTGTATGTGTGCATTTTGTAGTGACTTTATATTTCCACTAAAGATATACCTCAGGAAAGTTGATTTTTAATGGCAATAGCTTTTGCTGCAATTTAATTGTCACTACTAAAAATTCACCTTCAGTGGTGACATATAATGTTGGCACTAAATGTATCACAGTGGTCACATTTGGTAGCAACTTACATATAGCAGGTAAATGTCATTTTTGACGTAATGAGATTTAGTAGCAGTTTTCAATTGTTTGCCACTAATTGTCCAAGGTTTTTGTCATGACTCTTTTGGAAAGAAAGAGATTTAATCACAATTTTTAGCTTTTTTTTATCACTGATTGGTAGGGGTGCTCATGGATGGGGCTAGCTCAAGCCCAAACCAGGCCTAATCCAATTTGAGTTGGGCTTATGCCATTGGTTTAAGCTCTCAGGCTGGACTCAAGTGTTTTATTTTGGCTAGATTTATAACTAAGCCAGGTTTCACTTAGGTGTAGAGAGCCCAATACTCAGCTCAACAAGATTAGAAAAGATTCAATAAAGAAGTTTAAAGTTACAGATTTGAATCCAAGTATATGTTCATGTATATACACCACCAAGCCAATTGATACACACTTGCAATTATGAAATCTTGCTTTCGTTGTTAGTTATATATTAAAATAGGTTTGGGCTCTGGCTTTCAAAGTTCCAGACGAGCTAGGCTTGGGCCAACTCCTTGTGGCTAGATTTGGGCCTAAGCCGAGCCTATACTTGTAGTTTTGAAGTCGAGCCAAGCTTGGTATTCCTTAGCCTTGCCTAGGCCTGCCCATGAACACTCATACAAATTACTAAGGTGTTCAACTTTAGCCACAATTTTTTTATCGAGCATCGTCAAATTCTACTTGAATGGAGTGGGTCCCACAAAATGATTAATCAGACAATACTAGATCTACCAAAAAAGCCTTTTAGCATACTCATTGAGTCTTAAAATCATATTGAAATTTGAACTAAGAAAACAAAAATTGATGAGTGAACTTGAGGGCCGGTGCGGGGAACTATGCATGTGATTAAAACATGTGCAAAGCTCCATGCGTATGGACGAAAATCGTGGAATCGATCATACAATTTGATTTTGAGTCCTTCTTATAATTCAAAAATTCACCAATATACATAACATATGTCTAAAATCCAAACTACTAAAAAATAATTACCATCTGTTTATTAGTTTTGTGAAAACTCTTACCCTAGTCAAAGTTGGAAACTATTAAAGAGGTACAAGTAAAACCAGACATATAGATACTCCAATTAATTGGTTTTACCTTCTAATTGATATAGTTTTAAAATGCTTGAGTTTTGTTTATATTTTTATTTACATGTTATAAAAATGATTAATGTAACAATTTGTTGCACTTCAATTTGACTAAAATTTATTAAGGTCTTAGTTAAAATGGAATTGATAATCATTGTAGATTTTTCATAAGTAAGCTGCATTAGAGTTCAACTTTCTTCAATGTAATGCATTTTTTAAATAGTGGGTCTATCACATGTTATAGAAAACTATGTAGAATTTGATTAGTTTCATAATTAATGTATCAAGTGGGTCTTTCTTTAAAAGTAAAATCTGGCCAATCTCATGAAACATATATAGTACGGACCATCCATTCTAATCAAATTTGATTTAAAATAAATGGAACGCATGCTCACCTAATGGACCTTACAAATTCACGTGATATTTGCCCATTTATCTCTATGATCATGCATTAGGATTTAGGGCTTAATAAGAGTCCTATTTGCCTCACTTTTCCTTTTAACAAAGAGAGAAAATGAGGGAATTGAAACAAGGGAATTGAAACAAGGGAAACAGAAAACAAAAGGAGGGAGAGGAAAGAATAGGAAGGAAAAAGGAGGAGGTTCAGGTGCGTCTCTCTCATAGCTTTTGAATCCTTCTTCATCAACACATGCATCTTATCTGTGGAAGATGATTGATAGGAGCCATTATATAGTGATTGAATGGCTATGAAACAGGGGTTTTCCTAGTTCTAGTTGTCCAAAAAGGAGAGTGGGTGGTCTGGGATTATAGGCCCAAATGGGCCACCTGATGCAAGATCCGATCCCCGCATCCTTAGGGGGCCTAGTGGCAATCCTAGAGGAAGGGACACCTTGTGGGTTGATCCGTTGGTGGACCACATCCAACAAACACAAAGACTATAGGTGTGAGATCCACTTCTCATCCACAATTTTGTGTTGCATCCAGTTCTCATACAATGTTCTATGTTCCGTGTTTTGGTCTTCTCTTGTCCTTTCTATTTCTTTCCCGGTAACGTAATACTCTTTCTTCAGCCAAAAGAAGAAGTATTATATCTCTGTTAGTGAATGATGACAAAATTTTAACATATTTGATTCAGAGACATGTAATCTACGATAAAAATGTCCTTGGAAAATAACAATAAACAAAGCGAATTATAACCTTCCAGCATTCACTATGACGTTGGACAAGTAAACTATTGATATGCACCTTCAACAGAAAGTAAGCAACTAGAGGCTGAAAAGAAAAAAACAACAACTTCATAAACTATTTGAATGCTAACTTTAGCTTAACAACCTTACAGCATTAGCTCTTCTCATACAAAAAAAAAAAAAAAGAGGAAAGAACAGAAAATTTAGAAAATGATCATAGAAGAACTATGTGTACCTAGACATGATCTAAAACCCAATCTCCATTAATATCAACATGGAAGCCTCCTTCTTGTAGATGAAGCTGTCAATAAATACAAAATGTGAATATTTCTCTTACACACCAAAATAAACACGTACCATATAACACATTCGAGGAAGAGTGTAACAGCACTAGCGAAAATTACAACAAAATGGAAACAATAAACTCACATGTATTAACAACAAAATCAAACTAGATAAGGAATCATGCACATTATAAAATGCAAGAAATTTGGGGAAAAACTTTTCCAAAGGAACCAAAAAAAAAAAAAAAAAGAACAAAGGAAGTTAAAGAGGCATTCTAGTGTTAGTGAACAATACAGAAACATGAGATCAATAGCTTCAAATGCATTAAAAGTCTCCTAGGGAACTTAGTGGTGGGTCCCTTTCCTATTAAAGTGAAACATGGCCAAGGCATCTGCAAGGGGTGGATGGTTGTTTTAAGCAGCTTCGGTTGTTAATAAGCGGGCCCACAGTGTTGCCTTATGAATTTCAAGTGAGCCTAGGCTTTCCACACTTTTTGCTCATTTGAACCCCAATCAAGGCGCATTGATCTTAAGTTACATAATTCAATCCTTTACCTTTTTAGTTGTAGAGAATAGCAATAAAGACATGTTAATTATCTATTATGCTGCAAACTTCTATGGTGTAACATGTGACTTCTAGTTTTTATGGGTAAATAATAAAGGCTAGTTACCTTTTATCTAATTTAACTCCTAGTCAAAGTTGATTTTGTATATTCAACTTGGATCTTCAATTTCAACCACCTTGATTCATTAATAAATATTTTTGTATATTCATTCTACAAAGAGGACCATTTTAGGTGATGAGGATGAATTTATATATTCAATTATGGTAGGTACACTGATATGGATAAGAGTTGAATGAAAATTGAGGATAGATGACAACATGAGTACATAAAAATGGAGTAAAAATGTTTTAGAGTTTGCATATGCCAATACTAAACCAGGGGAAAAAATTCAATGTCTGTGTCTTAAATGCAACAATGTCTATTTCAAACTCAGGATGATGTGAAGGCAGATCTATATTAATATGGTATAGTAAAGGGTTACACTCCATAGATATTCCATGGGGAGGAATTTGAGTTAAGTACCAATGACGATGACGATGTTAATGATGACAATGATGATCCTGACACAGAAGATGAAAATGATCATGATGACATGGAAGAAATGATACATAATCATTACACTGCAGCAACTATAAATGCTTGGGCTTGGGAAGATTCTAGTAGCAATGGTACAACACCCAACTGGGAAGCAGATAAGTTTATGAAATTGTTGAAGGATGCTAAACAGAAACTATATCCAGGCTGTGAGAAGTTCTCCAATTTGTTGTTCATTGTTAAGCTATTGCATCTAAAGATACTTAATCATTGGAGCAACAAAATCATTTACCATGCTACTTGAGTTATTGAAGGAGGCATTTCCCGTTGGTAAGACACTCCTCAACTCCTACTACGAGGCTAAAAATATAATTCGTGACTAGGGCCATGTACGTCTAGATAAAAAGGACAAGGGAAAACAGGGGGCATTACACTTGCAAAGAGGAGACGTGAGGGAGAAAAGCTAACAGTGGATATTCCACTAGACCTGACGCTAGCTGTAAGAAACAATGCTCAAGCGTTAATCACTAAATTGGGTATTGCTGTAAGACAAATGGCTTCACTTCAATTTTCCAAATGGAAGGCAATTCCAGATGATGAAAAGAATAAAATGTGGCAAGCTACGAAGGTAAGTCATTTAAATTAGGAAGGTCGTGTGTTAAATCATAAAATCATGTTACATTTGATACCACTATAAGGATTCTAACATTGACACAGGTTAAGGTTCCAACACAGATTTTGTATATGTAGTTAAACGAACAATTAACCTAAGTTTTAAAAAAACCAATTACAAGAAATAGATATGTGATTTTTATGTGGAAAACCTAAACAGGAAAAAACCATGAGACCTAATACAAGTCCAAACTCAGATCAAGCACTATACAAGAGAGATTACAAGATCTACTTACTACCCTTATCTAGTTGAACACAACCTAAAGAACTAAAGTTCTTCTTGCTGACGCACACGCCGTTCGCCTTCTTCACACTTGATCTAACACACCTTGAAGCCACTCAAGGCGAACAACCTTGGACAAGAAAAAAGAAAATATTCTACAAGAATATAGAAGCAAAATTCTCTAAAACTCAACAACTTCAACATAGATTCTTAATGAATGCTCTAGAGAAGAAAAGAATCTCCAATATGAAATCTCAACTAAGAATATAGTGATAGATGCCTTAGGGTCGAGAGAAAACCCCTTTTTATACCCCCAGTTTCGTGCCTCATAATAGTAATCCAACCAGGATAGGAATTAGTACAAAATAGGAAATTCTCACTAAAATAAAAATCAAAATTCATGCAATGGTAGTTTTATAATTTCAAATAGAATAATTTTTGCAAACTTCCTGAAGCCGTAATTTTGTAATTTTAACTCCGATTAATGAAATCTTAGAACTTACAGATATTTACTTGAAATGAGCTTTCCAACAGTAGGTTGCTTTCCCATATCCGACACTCGGTTTGTGATATATGACCTTTTTAATCCAAATACCTTCATTTAGGCTCTTCTGGGACTTTTTAACCTCTTCAAAGTCCTAGTTTAAAATAAATAGAAATAAAACTTTGACTAGAACTAGAGTTTTGTCCAATCCATGAATTTAGCTTATATACTAAAATCCTTACAATCTCCCCCTTTGGTAATTCATGGACAAAACTCCCTAGAACAATGCAATTTGATCTACTCGAAACATAACCGAAAATACATTGAATTTCAGCAAAAATAAAAAATTTACCATCAACACCTGTGGATCTGTATTAGCTCCAACTGTCTTTAAACATTTGAACTTTCAGCATCTTAACTTTGAATATCTCCCTCCTAAATGCCTTATTCTCCCCCTTTTGGTCCATAATTGGCAATGCAAATGATCATCGTGCCGCAAATTTGTCAACATGGATCAGCAGCAGCTCCCCCTCAATTATAACTCCCCTTTAATGTCATTTTTTTCATCACTGGGGTGGGAGCTTAATCTTCTTGATCATGATTTTTTAGATTTTGGTACCCATACTTGCCAATTTGAAATTTTCAGCATACTGTGTAACAGTTCAATAGGCAAGTCAAACTTTCTAACCCAGATAGCTCTTGTCTTGATCTTGGGTGGAGAGCATTGTTGTTTTTTAGTAAACATCTTAACTTATTGTAATGAGGATGAATGTGTCCTTTGATTTCACAATGGTGGCATGTGGGTGTAAATTTAGGATGTGACACATTTTTCTTTGAAGTAGAAGCAGCATGTTTTGTAGATGCAGTAGGTGTCATGGAATTTAAAGTGGAACTTTTAACAAATACAGAGTAATTGGCACAAAACAGGAAAGTCCCATTTAAAATAGAAATAGAAATTTGCACAATGATAATTTCGTAATTTTGGACAGCGCAATTTTGTAAACTTTCCAAGGCTATAACTTTGTCGTTTTAGCTTTGATTAATGCAATCTTGGAAGCTACGGATATCTACTTAAAACGAGATTCCCAATAGTAGGTTGCTTGCCCATATCCAACTCTTAGTTTATAAGATATGACATCTTTAATCTAAATACCTTCATTTCGACTCTTCTAGGACTCTTTAACATTTTCAAACTCTTAGTCTCAAACAAATAGAAATACAACTTTGACTAAAATTAAAGTTTTGTCCAATCTACGAATTTAGCCAACATACTAAAATCCTTACAAGGATTATTCCCTAGAGGGTACGTGTGACATCTTAGAGTCCCACATCGACTATAAAAAAAAAAAGTAACTGGGCTTATGTATAAAGCTTGCATCCTTACTTTGCATGAGGCCTTTTGGTGGGTTGAGGCCTACCAAAAAAGCAAAACCACAAGGCCCATAGGTCAAAGCCAACAATATCATGCATACATATATGGTGGGGCATTACAAATGGTATCAAAGTTGACTCTCGACTAGTTCAAGTATGGGTCCCTACCGAGGCCTGGTGCAAGTGGGCGGGTTTCCATGTGGATGGGCCAAGAAGGTTGGTAGGCTATAGGGACTGGCAGGCTATTTTGCAGTGACATGCAACCCTAAGGAGGGTAAATTGTGATGTCCTAGAGTTCCACATCAATTATATAGAGAAAGTGACTGGGCTTACATATAGCTTGCACCTTTACCTTGCATGAGGGGTTTTAGTAGGTTCAAGCCCACCAATACAGCAAAACCATGAGGCCAATGGGCCAAAGTAGACAATATCATGCATGCGTGTAAGGTGGAGTGTTACAGTATGCACATGGCCGCACACATAGTCACACTTGCACACTAGTTAGTATCATAACTCATAAATGCAACAAACCTAACCTAGCAAGTAAGCCAAACAATTACACCCAAGACAAAATGATCAAATGAAGATGCATGGCCCACAGCTTAGGCTTGGCCAAAACTACCCACAGGTTCTTCACTGAATAGAAAGAATGAAAAAAAAAAGTTATAGGCAACATGAAATTCCATTAATAGCAAGAAGGAAGACACACAAATGACAAGGAAATAAAGAAGTACAAGAGCATTGTACCTAGTAAAGCTATATTATAAAATAATTCCCTCTCAAGGAGAAACCCTCTCAACCACTTGTGTGGCTAAAGCATCAACCATGGATTTGGCCGATCTACGAACATGCATAAAGACAATGTAAAAGGATTTAGAAACAATCTAGATATTATTAAAGATAAATTGTAATTTCCAAGGGAACACCTTCAGTTTAAAAACCCAAATTATCACATTTAACAAATCACTCTCCACAATAAGGACCCCGTAAGGACATTTGAGTGTTGGTAAATTCATTGTGTTATGGACAAAACAGGAATCAAGCTTTCTTATGTATTTCATAGAATGGACTGCATGAAGTGAAGACAATTTAGAAAATTTCAAGAAATTCAAAATCCCTAAAGTGCACTCAAGCTCATGTTATCAGCCGCTCGAGCTCATGTTCAATCTCGAGACAAAACCTCTTGCCCTTAAGCCGATCTCTTATGCTTTCAAGCTTCACAGACGAAGGACAAATAATAATAAGTTATTTTTATTCGCTCAAGAGCTTGGTCAAGCTTGCTCAAGAGAGTCACGCGGTTTCAATATTAGACGAACTTTGTATTATTTTCCTCTATCCTATCGATATTCAAAGGAGATCTTAGCCCTAACCAAAGCCATGAATTAGAGTCTTTATATACACTGGTTCTCTCCTTTTTTTAGGGCAATTATTTCCTTAGAGAATAACCTAATATCCCTTGGAGATTAAAGCATCCTTTCTAGAGCATCTTGAAGAGATTTATTGAAGTAGTGAAGTTGCTGCTATAGATCTTAATTCAACTTGAAAAAGCTTTCAAGCTAGTTGTTTTAAGAACAGTGAAGGTGAAGGGTGAGGAGTCAGCAAGATTGTTGCAGTCCTAAGGTTGAGTTGCAACTGAGGGGGATCTGTGAGTATCTCTTGTAATCTTCAATTTACATAGTGCTTGTTACCCCTGGTTAAGGTGATCCGTGGTTTTTCTGAGTAGAGTTTTCCACGTAAAGATTGAGCCTCTTGTCTCTTTGTGTGATTGCTTGAGTAGTTTAGCTTAATTAATCTATTTTACTAGAATTCATATTAGAATTTGAGATTGGGAAATTAACATGAAACTGGGGTTTTGTAACTTTCAAACCCCTCGAAAATTCCTTGAAAAATATTGCAAAGCTTCCAAGATAGCTAAGACTTCTACTTCATTAGAATCACGAATCCCCATAGGCTTGGAGAACATAAAGAGGAGATCACCCTAAGTATTACAAAGAACACCGCCAATGCCCGCCAGTCCTGATTTGCCTCTTGCCGCTCCATTGACATTAAATTTTAACATTCCCAGCAACAAAGGATACCAATGAACAACTTTCTTCTTCTTGATAAGGCCACAACCCATACAATCCTCCCAACAATGAAGGATATCAATGACACTAAAACTAGAAAAGTTCTCCCTAATCAATGCCCACTTAGCTATCTTTTGGGAGATAAAGGCAATCAAATCCTCCAAAGATGAAAAGGTACCCCTCAATATTTTCCCATTCCTCTCTTCTGAATGGACCACATAATAACAAAGGGTATCATCCTCCAAAGAGTACGCCAACACCTTTTAAACTGGCCACCCACCTAGGAATAAGCTACATCCTCAATCTTCTTAGGACAACACCAATAAACTCCACATCTACCAATAAAGTAAGCCCAAATGTTTGTTGCAAACTCACAATGAAGAAAAAAATGATTGATAGACTCCACTTCCACTTGACACATTACATAAACATCAGAAAAGCTAGATGCCATCAAACATCTTCTTCTCAAATTGTCTACTATAGAAATCTTTCCTACAACCATTAACCAACAAAATGCCTCCCCTCAAGGAGGAACATGCCCCAACCAAACTAGAGAAGAAGTAGCTCTAGAGAAATTGGTTTCCTTCAAATCCATGTAAAAGCTTTTGTCGTGAAGTCCCTAGATAAAGAAAGCTTCTAAATCCAAAATTCCTTTAATGAATTGCATAGAAAAACATTAGAAAGTGACAAGTCCTTAAAAATGCATATTTCCATATATATATATATATTTTTTGTACCATTTTAAGGACTTATTGAACCAAAAGAGCTTTCTATAGATTAAAATAATGTTTTATGCATTTTAAATTCATTATAGTGCTTTCTTACACAATTTGTTCAAAAATCATCATTTTTGTATAAATTCATGAAACCTACCATATTTCGAATTTTATTATCGGAAAGTTTTGTGAAAATTATTTTTCTCATGAAATAAATTTGTTTTTCCTCATCATTAGTTTATTTTAGAAAAATCATGTCCGATGTTGTGCACTCATGTTACCATTATATGTAAATTGGACCCACATTCATATATTGTTGACTCATAGTCAAAATTACCTTTTTAAATAAAATATCACTATTTGTTTATAGGTTATTGAAAAAGACTCTCCAATTGCTGTAAGAATTCAGATTTCATTCAAAAAAAGAAAGCCAAATTGGAGAGAATTCAAGAAAATGAAAGTCAAAGAAGGACAATTCAAAAATGAAAAGTCAATCTCGTTTTTCTTTAGACAATATACATTAAAATGGCCATCAAAAATGAAAAGTCAATCTCGTTTTTCTTTAGACAATATACATTAAAATGGCCAACACTCTCAACCGAGCATCAGATTTGAGCAATCTACTTACCATTGGAAAGATATTTTCGAGTAGATATCCATAGGATTCAAGATTGCACCAATCAGAGTTAAACCAAAAAAGATATAACCTCAGGAAGTTTACTGTACATTTTTAGGTAGGATTGTAATGAGTTTGGAAATTTTCTCCATGTTAAACACCCTTAAATAGGGTCCATTCATTGCAATGTGAAGTAAATTGAAGATCAAAGATGAAACCTACCATGCACATTAAAAATTCATCTTTGGTGGGGCCAAATTGTTAAAATTTGGGAGTGTTATTTTTAAAAAGATTGTGTAGATAATTTTTAAACAAGGAAACAATCAAAAGTCTCTCACATATCTTGCCAAATATTGGAAGACTGATTAGCTTAAAAGAGGACTTACCAATTGAAAAAGATTCTTTTGGTATAAAGTAAAATCTAGTCCTATAGAATTGGATCTAAGGAGACAAAGTAGGATCTATGGAGAAAAACTAGGGGCTCTCCACTCCTATATAAAGAAGGCTTGGGTGTCCCATACTTCTCATCGGAAGATAGACTACCTCTCTCAAAAATTACTACTACACTTTGTCTTCTTCAACTCTCTCTCTCTCCCCCTCCATTGAAGTCCTCAAGGAGATTTGGCTCGGAAATGACACTACACACTTGGGTTTTCAACTAGAAGAGGCTTTTCATCCTAATATGTAATTGTTTTGATTTTTAATTTATTATTTTTTATTTAAAGACGTTGTATTCTTGTAAAAGTGTTGCTTTTTCTTTTCAATTTTTCTTTCTTGTACTTCGGTGATTGGTGCTTGATTTATATTTCTTTACTTGTTGGTGTTTGGATTGATGACCCAAAGGCCATAAGAGCATGATTTAAATTATGAACCCACTTAGAAAAGATTTTTAAAAGAGAAGAAAACACTTATCGCACTTTTATTTTTATTGTTCACCATACATTTAAATGCTTATCTTTCCATACATTTAAATTCATTGTCAATTCCACATATTTACTTTTCTTACAACCATACATTTAAATTACTGCACTTTTATTGTCCTTGTCATTTTCTTATTGTTTTTATTTTTATTATTATTTTTTTTTTTTTTTTTGCATAGTATCATGATAGGATTAGTAATCAATGAATGCATTATCATATGGTGGATTGTTTTACATGATTAAACTGCTGGAAAATCTAATTTACAGAATTGAAAGAGAAGAAAAAAAATCAAATTTGAAAGAGAGAATATTGCTGAAATTCGGACTCGGGATATAAACAACATAACTCAGCACAATTTCAATAAATTGTAGAAAATGTTTTTAATAAAAAGGTCAAAGTGGGTTGACCAATCAAATCATAATATTTTTCCTTAAAACTTCGCAAAGTGAAAGTTCAAGATGTGTTCTTTCATGTCCCATAATTTCAAATTAAAATAATTTTGGAAAGTTGGTGAACTAGAAGCTTAAATATGGCAAGTCAAATCATCTGTATGTAAAATTTCTACACAGAATTTTGCAAACTTATCATGTTCATGCATTCATCACTTTTTTGTTTTAGATTTTGTTTCAGTTCCTGTTTTTTTTTATTAGTTTCCTAAATTAGTCTAGCTTAAATTTCAGCCTTTAAACTTAGTTTTAGGATGCATTAGAATAGGTCCAGTCATGCATAAAAAATACATAGCATACTAGTTGTCCAGACTTAGAGTTCTTTCAGCATTTCATGGCATACATTGCATTACTAATTTTGCTAACTATCGAATTTTGAATTTTTTTTATAGTTTTATGTTTTTTTTATTGTTTTAAATAATTTTCAGAATTAAAGATCTTTCTAACTTGCTTTATTTGATGATTTTAAAAATTGGAAAGTTAATTAAGAGTTTGAAAATTTTTAACTTAATTTAGAATTCTAATTTTAGAAAGTAGGTTTGTTTTCTAACTTTGTTTGATTGATATTAAATTTTCTTGATTGGTTGTTACTAACTCTGATTTGTTTCTAATTTAGATTAGTTTCTAAATTTTAGTTTCTAATTTAGTTAGTTTTATTTTTAGTAAGTTTCTTTTATTGGAATTTCTAACTTTTGTTTTAGTTTTGCAGCAACTTTAGTATTTTTAGTTAGGATTTTAATTTTTAGTATTTAAATTAAGAAGTTTTCTTTTTTTTGGTTTGTAATTAATTCTTATAATTAAAGTAGGATGGTTGTATTTGCTAGTTTTTAATTAAGATAGTTTTATATTTTTAATTAGAATATGTACAACTTAAAAAGGAACCATAAAATACATTGCTCCCTGAGGATCAACCTTATCTTAGTAGTTTTTATTACTATATTATGGTTCTTCACTTGGAACTTACGATAAAAAAGAGTATCCAATATCTCCCCACATTGGCCCTCCTCTAACACATGAAGGCTTCTTCAATTCTAAAACACACCCTTCATAGAGTATAACCATCCCTCACCTCATAACAGTCACTGACAACTACATCATCCTTGTTGGAAATCACTCTGAAAACTCTAGGAAATAAGTCACATAAGCGACTCATTCTCATCTAATCATCCAACCAAAATCTCACTTCATTCCATTTCCCACTACAAAGCCCACTCCCTTGGACAAGACTTTTTCCCAAGTAGAAGACATATCCCGCACTCAAGCAATACCGCCTCACAAACCTGACCTGCTGTAACTAAAACCTAGCTAAGGCGACCACCCCTACTTACCCTCTCCGTACTTAGCAAAAATGACCCTCCTACATAGAGCGTCTCTATCTTCCCCAAACCTCCATCACCACTTCACTGTGGATATCCAAATGTTCTCAATTTTCTAGCAACTCATGTCATTAATTTTTTGGTTCCATAGAATATTAGATAGGTTATATCTCTAACTCTAGCTTTAGCAAAAGGCAGCAGTCACTATTCATCATGTGTCATAGAAAGCCATTTGGTTTCTCCTACAGCTCCTTCAAATTAATCACACATTCAACACATAATAAATCAAAAGTGAGCATCACTTTAGTTCGAGTTCGATTTAGGGGTCAACAGTCCGTTTGTTCTGTGTTGGTGGTGCTATGTCTCGATCCCTCGAAACGAGGGTATAAACCATTAGCTTAAACCATCCTGACAAGGTAGAATTAATTTGATGGCTTAGAGAGGCGGGATTTCCAGCCCACTAGGCAACCCGTCTTTCTCCCAATTTCTTTTCCTTCTACAATTTTATAACAATTTATAATTTTCTAACAAGTCATCTGTCAAACCAATTAATTTTTGCTTGCACAGAACGTTAGATCTGTACTTGTATCTTTAACTCATGACTTCAACAAAATCTGCCAGTCACCATTCATCATGTGTCATGCAACGGGCAATTGCTCTTTCAAGTTTCAACTCCTTAATCACCGATTCTAACACATATATCTAAAAGTGGGGGGTGACGGGTGAACTTGTCCGTTGTCTCCTAGTAGGCATCTATGATAAGGGAAGACAAGCAAGTTTGCTAGTCCCACACGACATTTCAAGACGGTGGACCCCATCATTGTTAAATTCAAACCATATAATCAGAACCTTTCCCCCATGAAATGATGAGGACTCACGGTCTCAACCCCTTAGCAATTTTTCTTTAAGTGTAAATCACATACTAACAGAATTGTGGGAGTTCCTGCCAACAGAGCCACCTAATCAGATTTCAAAATCAAGGAAAGTTCTCGTCTTAGAATTCTTCTTTATCTCACACAAGATCCTTCCATTCTTTGATGAAATCACGTGATTTATTTTCATGGGTACAAAACCACCTAATTTATTTTCAACGTTATGAAATCTCGAGAAATAGGAAACTACGTACAGCTCGGTTCCATAAATTGAAAATGTGGAGAACTGATCACAGGTGAAAGAGAACACTCTTTTTTTTTTTTCAAAAAAAAGTTTGATAAAATTATATGTCATAAGCGGATACCCACATTAGGATTCACATATCATATTTAGTTGTTTAGAGCAGTCTTATTCTATAATAAGATCTTCGTTCCCTCTTATTAAGTACACAACTCTTAATAGTAAGATCTCTCTCCCTCAGTCTCTTTTGTTCTTTCTTCTCTTTTGTTACGAAAAAGCTCTTCTTCTTCATCTGATTTAGAGAGAGAGAGAAAGAAAAAGAGAGACCTGCGTTTAGAACTCCATCTCTCGCTCTATTCCTCTCCTTTGGTTCTAGCGAGCCTAAAGAGATTCTCGAGGAAGGTGTCAAGATTTAGCATCTTCACCTTTAATCATCTCCATCCAATAGATGAAAGATCAAGAGATTATTGTTTCCATTAGATGTTTTGATGCTTTGGATGGTCAACATGTGAAAACCCATTAGCCGGCCCCTGCCAGGCTTTTTGACCCATAAGGATCTTAAGTGAGCCGCATGATCTTTTAAAGATGTTCATGATTTTCGATTCTGGTTCTGTGAAGGAATCCTTACCCATTTTTCGATCTGGGAAAGCTAATCTGCTGGAGCACAAGTATTTGGAGTTTAAAATTTTTTTGTCCAAGTTGTAGAAAGTTCAAGATTTAGTGCCTCAACATTGGCATTATAAAGAGAGCAAGTAGCGGTTATTAGTTCTTCTCTTGTACCTGTTTATGTGGATCGGAATCGGATCTATCAACCACTTTCGTTTCGGAATTCGCATTCATGTCACAAGTTACAACAGGAACTCAGAGAAGGTGATCTTTGATTGATTCCAATCTTAATCGGAAAAAAGAAAATTCACAGGGCCGTCGCCGGAGTCTCTCCCGGCCACCCGCTGCGGTCGCCGTGATTGTCGGTGCGTCGTCTTCCGCCCCCCAGAACCATCGGTGAAAGGGGGTCTGCTGCTGCCCACCGTCAAAGAAGAGGCTTGGGGGTTTTTGGTTCCTGGTTGCAGGAAACAGGGATGAGGAAGAAAGCCTGGGTGTCCGTCCACGGTAGGTTGGTTCCGGGAGGTTAGACCTAACCCGTGAAGCCGGATCCATTCTAGCTTGCAACCACAGGTCAGTTCTGATTCAGGTCAAGTCGACATGACCATTTTACAGCAGTTCAACCCGCGCCTACAGTTTAGTGATGACGTCATGAGGATGACATCAACAGAATGCGGTCAAAGCCAGTTTGGCTAGGGATAGACGGCTGAAAATTGTTTTCATGATATCTTGATTGTCCGGAGTCCGATCGATTATCCGTTTGAACCTACAGAAAGCACGTAAGCAGATCTACACGTTGAAAGCAAAAGGAAGACAATTTAATAGTTAAATAATTTCTCCTTATTTTATGATATTTTGTTATTATAATTTTATACAAGTCTTTATCTTTATCATTTTGAGATCTGCAAATGTTTATAATTTTAATTCAAATGATAAATGATTCATTTTCTTTTATCAAAGGGAGATCATGATAGAATTGCAAATCATTAATCATAAATAAAACTAGAAGTTCTATAAAAGGAATTGGAACCTGAAGTTTTGTATGATATTTAGAGCCCGAAGTTCTATATTGAATAAATAACCTAGACCTGAAGTTCCATACATTATTTTAATCTAGAACCAGAAATTCTAATCTAGATCCAAAGATCCATGAGTTATTCAAATCTAAAACAGAAATTCTAAAAATTTGGAATATGGACTCGGAGATTCATATTCATAACCTGAAGCTTTGATTTTTAAAAGATCCAAAGTAATATCAATCAATACAAGGCTATAAAATGAAGCCTGAAGCCTTGACAAAACTAGAAGTTTTGATTCATGCCTGAAGCATTGACTAAACCAGAAGTTCTGATTTTTAAATTGAGAACCTAACGTTCTAATTTCAATTTGTCAATTTTTCATCATATTTATCCTCGATTATCTTCAATTGGATGTTAAGAACCTAAAGTTCTACCTTTTATTTATGTTTCTCCACACACTTTTAATTTTATATATTTTATTACATTGCACTACATGCTTGACATAATTACTTCGGTATAGTTATGACTATATGGTTGTATGAAACTTTCGTTTTGATTAATTTATTGCTAGAAGCAATAGTTACATATAATAGAACCGAAATTTTTATATCAAATATATAATTTAGACTCGAAGTTTCCTGAATTATGGATCGCCAGTCCTAAGTTTTTTTTAACGTTTATATGAACCTGTAAATTTATATTCATAATCAAACTTGAAGCTTTGATATATATTTTTTTTCTAAAGATCCAAAGTAGTATAGATTGATATGAAGGCCATGAAATCAAACCTGAAGTTTTGAAAGAACTAGAAATTCTGATTCAAACCTGAAGCTTTGATAAAACTAGGAATTCTAAGATCCTAAAGTTTTATCTCAAGCCTGAAGTCTTGACAGAGCCAGAAGCACTAATTCCACAGTTAAAAACATGAAGTTGTAACTTTTTAATTAGCTGATTCTTCATTATATTTCGTTATTGCATATTGAAAACACAAAGTTCTACTTTTCAATCTCTACACACTCAAAAAGGCTTGTTGATGCCATTAAAGAGAGAAATAAGATATCCCTGGAGGATATGACATAGGCCCTCATTTTCTACGCTATTATATCTCCTTTGGATAGGTATAATCACCAAAAGATAGTCATATCACCCAATGATTAAAATAAATACTAAGCATGGTCTAAAAGACCTACAACTACTATTATGAATTTGAATATTAAATTCAGTTTTTAGACATTTTGTTAGATGCTAGGACTTATTTTTTATTCTCCTGTATCTTGTGCCTTCACTTTATATTTGCTTTGACTAGTGAATTGTCTAGCTGTTTTTAATTTTATTTTTGTTCTACGACTAAATAGTTATGTGAGTTTTTTTTATTTCTTGTGATATAGATCACGAAATGCATGAAATTAAGGACAACATCTATCTGGTAGACAATGCCACAAAACACACTATATTAAAAAACTAAAAGTTTTTCTCAGAGTTGGTGTTTAATTCACATAAGGTATTAACCATAGCTGGATCTATACAAATACGTAAATGCTCTAGAAAAATTCATATAATGTTACCAAATGATATCTACATATGCATTAAGGATGTGCTATTTTTTAGTGATTCCCAAAGAAACTTGCTTATCTTTCAAGACATCAGGATGAATGGGCACCACATATGGAAATTATAAGTGAAGGTAATACAGAATATCTGTACATCATTACTAGTATTGATAGCCAGAAGCTGATACTCAAAAAGCTAAGTGCATTTTCATCATACCTCAAGGCTCTATTACAAGCAATCTCTAATATCGAATCACATTTGATTTTAAGCAAAATGACAAAACAAAGCTAGAAGCATAAAGTAAGCCCGACGCTTGGTGACAGTAAGACCTTGATGCTTTGACATGGTAGGTTAGTTCACCCTGTGGCTACTACGTTAATGCAAATTATTGATAATTCTTTTGAGCATTCCTTCGAGTACTATCAATTGACTAACCTCTCTACAAAGATACAAGGTGACATTTGTGAACCCATAAAATCCTTCTAGTGGACCTTTCTAAGATTTTATGGTTTTGATTAATGCCTCCACCTTTCAGTTGGATGTTTGCCTTTTTTTTTTTATCTTATGCTCACCTATTAGCACAAAATTTTAAACTTAAGGTACACTTCTCTAAACATTATATTAAGTCTATAAGGCTTGATATCACAGGTTCATGACCTGCATGAACCTACAACATAGATTGGGAATCTATGTTGGTTATGATTCACCCATAATTATTAGATATCTAAAACCAATGACAGGAGATGAATTCATTGCTCGTTTTGCCGATTGTCATCTTGATGAGACAATCTTCCCACCGTTAGATAAAAGAGTTCCGGAAAAACCCCTTGTTCTAATAGAACAATCCATTCCTGAAGAACAGTGAGAATTAACGTGGAATACTCGTACTCTTTCTCATCTAGATCTATGCACTTCACAATGTGAGAATGCAATATGGAGAATTGTGCACTTAGTTACAAACAAATTTCCTAATGCTTTTAATGATGAAGCAAAAGTGACTAGGTCACATATACTAGCTATGAACATACCTACACGAATTAATGTCCATGTAAGATAAGCATCAATTAAGTCCTTATAGAACAAATATCCAAATATGGTAGCAAATGAGTCTGTTACACATTAGAAACATGGCAGACCTATAGATTTGTCACGCACCGATCTCAGGAATTTGGGGATTTGAGTGGGCCCCCAAGGCGTGGATACGTAATCCCGTAGAAATCAGTGCCCTGAAGAATTATGCACGAATTCCTACAAGGGAGATTCCACAGGAACGTGTGAGGTATGCTGACACACGTACAAACATAACTTATCATAGGCGAAATCCTGCAAAATACTCGGTAATTATCAAAAGCACATGAAGTCCATAGTCTGTTAACCTTCATAAGTAAATATATATACATACAATAGTGTTAAAGTCTTTTAAGTACATCCCAAGAATACTACTTAAGAGTGTGATACAAAAGGTCCAAGCATAACATCCCAAGAATACACGCGCTCCGTAGGATGGCTAGTAATAGACGTCGCCATCTGTCCACTCATCTACACCCCGAGGTATCGTTGGGGTACCCTCCGGGGGCGCGTTAGTGTCCACGTTGGGACCTGGTTCTGGACCTGCAATACCAAGGGTAACACTATTAACACGACGGTTAAGTAAATACTAAGGCATATGAAACTAATACAACATAATATATCAACAAGAATAATCACTGAACATGATGCATGAATGAGGAATTACACTTAAATGTCATACATACTGATTGGCAACCTCGATGCTCTATTCTCCCAACAAAGGAGCATACATATCATATAGGTCGCTAGGGGATCAAGCTAGCTTCCCGAGGAGCGCCGACTACTCCTTCGTAAACCTACTGCAGTGGTATCATACATATACCCAAAGGGCATAAGCTGAGTGGTGCCGACTCAGATTCAATCGTATCAGTCGTATCATACCCTTGGCTAACAAGCTCGCACTCAGTAGAAGCTCTGGCTTGTCAGACGTGCACTCATTAGAAGCTCAGGTCTGAATTGCCTCAGGGTTTTGCTAAAGGAAGTAGTTCATGTTGAAGGTGGTGTATTGTGGCAAGATGCATGCATTCGGATTGAGATATTATTATAATAATTGGCCCCTGATTCCCAAGAACATTCAACCCGATGTACCCATAAGAAATCCAGTGTCGTTGTGTTACCGCGTCTTGGTATTACCTTATAGGCATACGGGACACCTTCTTATGCCAACATCCATGACTTGCTATTGAGAGGCCATTCGGGTATCATTCATTTCCTTGTTTACTGTGCTTACCATTGGGCCAGTGTAGTGGTGTAGAGGTGCCAATACTAAGGCCCTACAAAAGCATTGAATACCCTTAACCCCTATGTTTACTGGGTCCTTACGACTTAGCCGTGTACAAGGCTACGGCTTAGACGAGTGGGTCAGAATCCATCTGCATTTTTAGGCACAATTACAGCCCAATCGTATGTTGGCCTACGGCTTAGCCGTGCTAAGCCTACGGCTAGGTTACGGGGAGGTTACGACTTCACCGTAGTGTATTCCACGGTGCAGCCGTCTGCAAACCGTAGAAGAAACTGGGTTCCATGAGCTCTCTGGAAAGCTCGCCGTAGGAAGACCTACGGCTAGGTTACAGGCTAGATACGGCTTAGCCGTAGTGAAATCCACGGTGTAGCCATAAGTGGGCCGTAGCACAAAATCCCATTCTACCACTCTCTAGACTTTGAGCCGTAAGTGCTCACGGCTTAGCCGTAGCTTCACCGTAAGCTTCAAAACCTGAATACAGTTCTGTAGCTCAATTCCGATTTCAGTCAGTACAGAACCTATATGTTCTGTGACTTACTAGTAATCTCCAATTAAGGTGTTCTATACTCCCACACCCTCTATTCCCATTTTTACCATTCCCACTTAATTCATACCCCACTGGCACCCAAGCAACAACTTGATTCACACACACCCATTAAGAAGAGACTACCTTTGGAAAAATTGGAAGAACTAACTCAACATGCAATGAATAAATTACACATGTAGTGCATATGAGCTCAAGTAGTTGCCTTGTTACCAGTGTTTAGCCCCTTTCTAACTCTTCTTGTCGTGTGGGTAGAGGGAAAACTCCAAATCAAAATGGGTTCTCTACAATAGAACATGCAAAGAGGAAAATGGGGTTTAAGTTCACATGCATGTCATGTGGTGGAGTCCTTATGGCCCTAATAACCCAAAGGATGAAATGAAGACAACCCCTCACTTTATACTGCTGTAGATTTCAGGAAAGAGGTACCCAAGGGAGAAGGAAATTAATGGAGGCGTTTCCTAACACATGCACGACCCCTTTCCAGTTGTGGTAGCGCCTCAAGAGGAAGAGAAATGAAAAGCAACTGAAGAGAAGGGAGAGCTCCAGCAATTGTACGAAAAGAAGAGAGCAAGATACGTTGAGCTCCCATTTAAACATGAATTTCTTTGAAAGTTACATGCAAGGCCATGCGTTTTAAGAAATTTCAGTTTAGGCCAAATGCACCTCAATTGGACCAAGATAAGTCCGGATCAAGTCGGACCCAACACGAAAGATGATCCACGCCAAAGGTTACACGAAAAGAAATGGACGAGGTGTCCAGGAGGTGCAAGGACAAATTACGAAAAGGCCCTTAACTACTAAAGTGGGGCCGAACTCCGCCCAACTCCCTATCCAAGGCCCAAACCCAATAATTTTTTGATTAAATTAGCCTTAATGGAGTTCAATTAATATAGAACCAGCTTAATTAACGTGAATCAAGATTAGTGGTATTCGGGACCTTACAAGATTCCAAAGACTCAGCTCCCTCAAAGAGGAGAAATGAGCAATCATATCCCAATCATACTTCAAAAGAAGTTATGAAAAATTGTATACTCTTGAAGAAGTATGCCATTTCACTCAAGAAAAGATTATGACAAAATCCACTCTCTTTAAAATTCCTAAAGAAGTTAATATCCCGAAAGAGACACAAGTTCTGGAAGAAACTCTGGAAGCCCCTGAAGAGGGAAGGGTGCCCAATACTAAAGAGATCTTTATACTTTAAACTGATTTAAGAAAGAGATGGAATAGAAAAAATAGTCATCGATTATATATTTGTATATGCAGTAGCTATATATATATCAAAGGAAAATGATGATTGGGATGATGAATCATGTTTTATAAATGAATGTCAACAAAGGATAGATTGGCCAAAATAAAGAAATGTAATCAAGGTAAAGTTATAATCTCTCAATAAACGTGGTATATTTGGACCTATAGTGCAAGCCCCAAAATTGTTAACCCTATAAGTTACAAATGAGTGTTTAGAATAAAAATGAATGAAATTATTAGAAACAAGGCAAGATTTGTAGTACAAGGTTTTCTGCAAAAACTTGAGATTGAAATCATATACATACATATATATATATGAAAACCTCAGAAGGATTTGCTTTGCCTAAAGCAAAGTCAAAGAGTACGAACTCAACACAATTAAGACGTTCATTATTTGGCCTAAAGCATTTCAGAAGAATATAACACAATCGTCTTAGTGAATGTTTCTCTAAAGAAGGTCATGCAAATAATCTCATTTGCCCATATGTCTTTATAAAATCCTTAAAAAGATTCACAAAAATAGAAGTTTATGTAAATGACATAAATCTAATCGGGACTCTAGAAGATCTCGAGAAAACTATTGACTATTTATAGGAGAATTTTGTCTATCTAGAGTAGTTCTAATAGAATGTTTCATTCTTTGTAAATGTGCTTTCCATATATAATTTTACACCAACTCAAAGGCACTAAGTTGGTTTCGAACAAATCCTACGATATATATGTTTGTTTTATTCTTATGGTTATAAAGATTATAACTTTGTAGAATATGCAGATTCAAGATATCCCTCTGATCCTCACAAGAGTTGGTCATTGATAGGTTATGTGTTCCTTAGTGGTAATGTAGCCATTTTTTGGCTTTATACTAAATAGATTTTGGTAGCTACTTTTTTTAACCATGATGAGATGTTAGCCCTCTACGAAGCTAGTAAAGAATGTGTGTCATTAAAATTTTTAATTTAGCATATTTGTAGTTCTTGTCAATTGCTTTCTAGTATAGGTACCCCAAGCATTATCTATGAAAACAATGAGGTATGTATTTAACAAATTAAAGAAAGGTACATTATAGGTGACAAAATGAACTACGTTGAACTAAAGTTCCCTTTTACACATGAGCTTCAAAAGAACAATGAGATTAAAGTCAAGCAAGTTCATTTAAGCAACAACTTGACTAATTTGTATACCAATTCATTACCAAAATCAACATTTCAAAAGCTTGTAGATGAGATCAGCATGTGTAGAGTCTATCATCAAACAATGTAAGGGTTATTGTTGTCAGGGGGAGCAACTTATCAAAGGTAGGCATCCTAAAGCATGCTACTCAGGACATATATGCGTTATACTCTTTTTCCTTTTCTAGGTTTTATCCCACTAAGTTTTCCTAATTAAGGCTTTAACAAGGTAGCATTATGCACGTCCAACACCAATTCAATGATCTTGTAGAACGTTGTATTATTTTTCCTTCGCTTTGCTTTTTTATCCGATTGGGTTTTTCCTGTACAAGGTTTTAATGAGGCAACTATCATTTAATAGTGGTCATCTAAGGGGGAGTGTTATAAGATGTATTATCATATGTAGATGCCCACATTGGGACCTACATGAGATAAAAAGAGCACTAAGGATTAGAGTCCTATTTAAGTTGCATAGGGAAGAAGCAATCTTATTCTATAAATAAAATCATCCTCTCCTCTTATTATGTATACATAGCTCTGAATGATAAGATCTCTCTCCCTTCCTCTCTATTCCTCTCTTTCGTTCTCTCTTCTCTTTTATAACAAAGTTCTCATCCTTCTTTTTTTATCATTTCTAGAATCATATGGTAGTGGGTCATGCTGTTGCTTAACAATCTGGGTGCATAAAATATAGATAGGTCCTACTGTGAGACATGGAAACGTTTGGACCCTAGATTTTTGCAACAATATTTGTTGGGTTTCTCCATTTGCAAGGCAGATGTTCCTCAGATGCAAGTATAGCACAATGCCATTTTGGATTCTTATTTCCCTATTTACATTGCCTCTTCTCTGGGAAAGCAAAATGGTAACCCATGAAGCATATTGTGAGGCCCACACGTCATCAATCCCCTCTCATGCTTATTTACCTCTTTGCATGGACTATGATTCTGATCATAATCATTGTATCTAGCCCTATCAATTTGGAACTGAGACAAGGGTGCCCGGCCTGGCCTCAAAAAGCCCTTAAATGTAGGGCTTTTAATTCTAGGGTAAAGCCCCTAGGTGGTAGGGCTTCGAGAACGTTTTACAGGTCCTGAAATTGGAGGGCCGGGCATGGATAACACTTGCTCGGCCTAGCCCGGCACTAGCCTTCTACTTTTTTTTTGTTTTATATATATGTAAATATATACTAAAATACCCCTATAAATGCTACCTACAAATAAAATGTTGATACCAAGAATATTTCTTGGCCCCATATCCATCAAAAAATACCCTTAAAAACGATACACATACAAACATAGTTCATTTATTCTCTATTTAATTATTTAAATTATGAACTATACTTAATGCAAAAGCCATAAGTGTTGTATGGTTGCTTCTTATCATTTCATTTTAGTTTTAGTGCTTATGGATATTGAGAGATCTAGATATCATTTTAATTAGATAATTATAACTCAATTTTTAAAAGCCTAAAATGATTGTGATTTTTTAAGTGCATTTATTTTTTAACTGAGATACAACAACGCTTAATAGTCAAATCAGTGTAAAATTGAAAATAATGTCTTTTTTTATAAATAATTGAAAATTAATATCAATTCATAAAAATGTAGGTGAATGTAAATGGTTTTAAATTTCTCAATATAAGATTTTGTTGAAATGATGTAGTACATGGAAATTCCTTTGAAATGTGTAAGAAAGAATAGATTCTTTAATCATTTTCCTTTGACAAAAAAAACCGACGAAGAAAACCCCATGCCACCAAAGCATGCTTTACTTTGTTTAAGAAAGTTTGTAGAGATAACTTCTATTCTTCAAACACTTATTCAGTGGGAAAGGTTAAATAAGACAAAGCTTAGTTCACATTCGATACTTGATAACATTATATAACAAATTAAATAATAGTTTTCCTCTTTTGAGACCCTCAGCCCTACCCTATCTTGGCCCTAAGGGTAAAGGATTAGGCAGTGTAAGCCCTTGGATGGCTTTGGTTTCTTGGGCCCGGCCTTACATATATTGAGGGTAGGGTAAGAACAACCTGGGCCCAGCCTGGCCGGGCCCTTTCACACTCCTAATTGTATCGTATGCGCTTTAGGAAATATTAGGCTAAAGGTTGTCAATGAGGTTTGACATTCTAGATATTGACCCAATTGGGACAGTGGCCTCAAATAGTAGGTCTACGCCCAACTACTTGCTACCCTTAGTTTGCTTTCCAAGCCAAATCTTAAAGAACAGATAGGATCAGGACTACTCAATTAGACTAGAAATTAGGCCTATGTCCAACCTACATCCCCTAAAAATATGGCCCATATTAAGCAGAAGGTCGGCAATGTTCAAATCAATATAGTGCTGACTTGCCCATGAACTAGCATCCCTGATATTTTTGTTATCGATCCCATTTAATCACCATTTGTTTAGAAATTAATTGAATCATTAATTCTAATATTTTTTTCACTTATGCACAGTTAAAATGATTTTATTTCTCTTTCCTCACTTTGTAGTTTGTAACTACACAGCTACCTTCTATAAATAATAATAATAATAATATAAATATTAATAACAATAATAACACTTCTATCTGTTTTTGTTGTCTGTCCTTGCAACCCCAAATTACACTTTCATGCAAGAAGCAACCAAGGCCTCTCCAATAACGTACTATGACTACATTATCATTGGAGGAGGAATTGCAGGCTGTCCTCTAGAAGCCACCCTCTCTCAAAACCTCACTGTCTTGCTCCTAGAAAGGGGTGGCTCCCCTTATGACAATCAAAACATCACCAACTTAGCCACCTTCACCAACACACTCATAGACACTTCCCCAACATCGCCGGCTCAAAGTTTCATCTCTGAGGATGGGGTGGCCAACACATGAGCTCATGTGCTAGGAGGGGGAGCCTGTTTGAACACCGGGTTCTACAAGCACATAGACCCGGAGTATCCGCAGAGGACTAGTTTGGATTTGGATTTGGATTTGGTGAACAGATCCTATTAGTGGGTGGAGAAAATGATGGTGTTCAAGCCACAATTTGAGACAGTGGCAATCGGCGGTGAGAGATGGTCTACTAGAAGTGGCCATGTTGCATGATAATAGGTATACATGTGATCACATTTATGGGACTAAGGCAGGCAAGACCATCTTTGACAAGGATGGCTATCGACATACACTTGCTGATTTTCTTGAATATGCAAATTCAAGTGGCCTTACAATTCTTCTACATGCCACTGTGCACAGATCTTGTTTACAATTAGAAATCAGAATCCTACCACTCAAATCTAGTCAAGGGTCATTAAAACTAGTTAGGAGAAGGGTGGACAATTTGGATGCGAAGAAAAACTCTTAGCCATTCAATTTTTCTTTAGGTAAGTCCCATGTTCCATTCCTTCCACTTATAAAAAGTGTGCAAGAAGTCATTCAAAATTCTTTGCTTGCTACCATTTACATATGAAAAATATCCAAACCAATAAATTTGTCTCTCTGAACTTCAAAGGGCAATTTACCAATTCATGATCCTGAGTTGTTCATCCTCCTTCAAAGGTGTTGGATGTACTCAGAGAAAATGGTCTATTTTCATGAGGATTTTAGGGTAATCATTTCTTTTCCATTTTTTTTCCTTTTATTTTTATGGCTCCCTAATTCATGATCTAAACCAATCATCCACTTTAAAATGCAAAATAGACTAGGAGGTCAAGTTTCGGCAGTTGATTCATCATAAATTTTGAAGAAGAAAATTTTGCGATTTAAAGGCATGTATTTAATAATTCTATAAGGAGGTTGGTAGGGCTGAACATTGACTAAGCAAACTTTGTGATCATTCATTTATGTACACGGAAATCAAGACCAACAACTCGGAGGGTGATCTTTAGGGACACTGCAAGCACCGAGCACAGGGCATACCTGAGCAAAGAGAAAAGGAAAAAGTCCATTAATGAGATCATAGTTTCAGCAGGTGCAGTGGCAAGCCCTCAGTTGCTGATACTGAGCGGAATCGGGCCAGTCTAGCACCTTAAGTCCTTAGGCATCAATGTGCTATTGGACTAGCCCATGGTTGGCCAAGGCATGTCAGACAACCGAATAAACTTCATCTTTGTACCCCGACCCACCCCCCCCCCCACCCCTTCTGCAGTCAAGATTTCCCTTGCTCAACTTGTTAGCATTACTCGATTAGGAGCCTATATTAAATCAATCAGTCACCTCGATTTCGTCAAATATTTCGAATTATCAAATCAAACGACTCCAGAGGGGATCACATTGGATAAGCTCCAAAATGCTGGAATGATCTTCGAAAGGACTATCAGCCCCGTTTCCACTGCTTATCTTAAGCTAAAAAATTGAAACCTAGATGACAATCCTATGGTCACTTTTAACTACTTCAAAGAGCTTAAGGACCTACAAAGCTGCGTAAATGGCTTGAAAATCATTGAGGGTGTAATCAAGTCCCAAGCATTCTCCGACTTCAGATTCCCAAACATTGTTGTGAAAGCTCTCCAAAACTTGACTAAGTATTATGTGAAATATATACAGCCTCGACGCGGCAGTGGTTCAACTTCCAAGTCAAGGGAACAGTACTACTGTAGTGACCATATCCGATTAGCATGGACGTTGCCAAGTGTGCCAGTGATGGACCATCAGTATCGGGTTCTTTGGGTTGATTCACTTCTGGTGATCAATGGTTCAACCTTTATTAACTCCCTGGCCACTAATCCCCTGGCCAAGCTAATGATGCTCAGATGGTAATTCAATCATCATTATCATCAACATTAATAGGCCACATTATAATGTTCATATGTCACCTTTGATAAGTGTTCCTCATCAATATAGGCTAGAACTTGTGATGGGTTTGTTTTAGGGCTAGATACTTGGACTCGCTACTTTAGATTATGAAAGAATGTCCCAAATCTAGATTTTTAGATTGCAATTCAAAATATATACAGCGGAAAAAAAAAAGAACTAGCAAATAAATTAATCACACACCACAAGAAGAAAACATAAACTTTTACGTGGAAAACCCTACTCGGGAAAAACCATGAATCCTCCTTGAACCAACTAAAACCAAGCACTAATAATAAGCTATTATAAGACATACTCATAGACCCTTTCCTAGTTGCAACTCAACCTAAGAACTGTAGTTCTTCTTGCCAACTACTCGCCGTTCACTGCTAACCATACTTGAAACAATCACCTTGAATCTGCAAGGTGAATGAACCTGCTACAAGAGAAGTCAATCTTCTACAAGGAAGTAGTAGCACAAATCTCTAGAACTCAAAGGTTCAACATAATCTCTCCAATGGCTGCTCCAAAGAAGAAAAGTATTTTCAATGTATATTCTCAACTTACAATAGGGAGATGGATGCCTTAGAGTTGAGATAAGTACTATTTTTATAGCCCAGAATTTGTACCGTAGGTTTAGAAACCAAATCCAAGTGAAACAGGCAAGTTTGGCACAAATAGAAAATGTTTTCGAGTAGGTTGCGCTTCTACCATCGGTGTATCGAGCACGATCAAATGAGAACTCAAGCCTACTCACCACTCTCTTTGGTGATTGAGCACAGTCAAACTCACGCTCGAGTGCACTTGATTTTTCTACTCACATCGGCAAACTTCCTAAGGCCATAACTTAATCGTTTTAGCTCCAATTTACGTAATCTTGGGCTCTACGGATATTTAATCGAAACAAGCTTTCCAATGGCAGGTAGCTTGTCCTAATCCAATGTTCAGTTTATAAGATATGACCTTTTTAAATCCATATTGACATTAAAAAATCACTTCAAAATACTATGATTTGCATTCTTTTTTGAATTTCTTTACTTTAGTACATCTAGTGACTCCTACCACAGTCTATTCTAAAATGAATAAAAAATTACAACTCAATGGACATAGAATTTTAAACAACCCAAGAATTAGCCAATGCACAATTATCCTAACAATCTCTTCCTTTGACAATTCATAAACAAAACTCTCTCAACTTAATATATATTCTACAAAAAAATAAAACAAAAAATACATTTTAGAGAATAATTAAGTAAGATATTGTTAATTAATAAAGAATTAATCTAATTAATGACGTTTATTTCTAATTAGGTTAGATTTAGGTATTTTTTGTCCGATTAAGCCTAATAGTTAAGCTCGGGTCATGATAGGTAGTTTGGGACGAGTTTAACCTTGATAAGATAGACAAAAGCCCTTTTTTTCATAATTTTAGATTTTATGGCTTCACGTCATTCATGCATCATATTGATATCATCGCTTTTGTTTCATTGAGCCTGTTAACTTCCATACTTGAATAGGTTAAATCAGAATAAAGTTTCAAATAGTGGTTCAAAGCTTCAAATCAAATAGTAATAGGGTGAAGTTAGGCCACCCCGCCAAGTTCAAGTCATCATAATAGTAATGTTAACTATTGTATATTTTATTATGTATTGTTAATTAAAGAAAATAATGAAGTTAGAGAAAACAATATGTGGGACCTTAAGCGGGGCCCACATTCAACTGGTCCAACCAACTTATCATGATTTAATGATGCTCACTACTGGGTCAAGTCACCATAAATTTATGCTATTAAGTTCTCAGAACCCTCAAAAGTTAAATACATAGTTCTAATCGTCATCATTAAATAAGGACAAGTTTTTAATTAGATTCTTATCCATGATAGACCTTTCCATCCTACCCACATTGTGATTTATGGTGATGCCTAGTGGGCCCCCCAAAGAGGATCACATTAGAGGACCGACTCCAATATTGCTACATCAATCATCTATGTGTTAATTACAATGATTAGAAATGTATTGAAATTGCAATGTTGGTTGATCCCGGGTAACATAACCTTTTATTAGATTAGACTAGGCCCAGAAAACTTGCTCCTTGCTATCATCATGCCCACATTTTTCACTGCCAGATTATACTCGGCCTGACACCTTGATCCATGTGGCCCAATCCTATGATCACTGGTACTTATGACCACAATGATTTCTACTAATGTTCTGATTTATGATATCTATGATTCAGGTACAAGGGGGATTAAGATAAGCAACGAGAGGCTTGGAAGATATTATTTGGACTAGAATTTGACTTGGAAGCTCATTCTTTCTTATTTTAGTAGTGATGCAAGTTTTTGTGAAGATATAAAATAAGATGATCACTTGAATGGTCAATACTGAAAAATCTTAATTTGAGTGATATTAATAAGGTAGACACTATTGAGTAATGTTATTTTTTTTGTTTGTAAATGTTGTATAATGATTGTTATGGTGGCCTAATACCAAAGTCATCTAATTCGAATGTTGAATAATGATTTGAAAGTTTTGGGGGTGCTCCCAAGCATTAGATATTCTAAAGTATAAACATATAGACAATATGAAGCATAAAATCAATGTAAAGCAAACACCACAAGAAGACAAGGTTTTTACATGAAAATCCAATAGGGGAAAAAACCACGATTCTAAACGGGACTAATAATCAAGTACTATAAATCTCTCAATTTCAAGATACTTACAACCTTATCAAGTCTTCACAACCTAAGGACTTTAAACCTCTACATAGAATTACTCTGCAACAACTTTGTACCATTGATGCACCAGATCTAATCCTTCCTTAACTCCTCAAGCAATCTTCCAGAATAGACATAGAAGACTAGAATCTTTAGAACAAAGCTTCAACACTTTTCTCTCCAATGGATGCTTTAAAGAAGAATGGTGATCTTCAATGCGTAATCTCTACTCATAATAATGAGATTTATGTTTCATACCTTAGGGGTTGAGAGAGAAACCCTTTAAATAACTCATAATTCATGTGTCATAAAGGTACTCCTTGTAGAATTCAACTTACTAATCCTAGCACAAATAGAAAATAACTTTGTATCAGGTCGGTGGGATTTTTCCTTCATCCGATCAATTGAGTGACTATTCGATCGATTGAGGATTTCCTTTGTCTCCAATTTGATCGATCGGGCAATTATTGAATTAATCGGGCAACCCTATTTTTTCCGATTTCTTCACTTCAGCTCTTTTGATAACACGAACCACAATCCATCTAAAAGAAATATAAAATATAATATAATAGACCTAGAGTTTTGTCCAACCCATGAATTAGCCAACACAAAAAAAATATATCCTTTCATGATTGTCAAGGTCCCTTGGGCTTTAATCCATTAGTTTTTTTTTTCTTTTTAATCCATTAATCATACTAGTTTAGCAATGTTTCTCCTTCAATGGTCCATTACCATATAGTCTCTTTTTTTGAATAAATATTATCCGAGCATTGCACTTGTATGTCTTCTTTTGTTGCCCAATTTAGCTTTCTACTAGGTAAGGATTTGAGTTGATTTTTTACTTTTTAGTTAACAAAAAAATATGGATCTAGAATTACAATCTTCTACCTCCTCTAGATTATTTTCCACTTTGGCCAAGTATAAGTATTCTAAGAAACCATTAGGAAAACACGAAGGGGAAGGAACCAACCTTAAGAACCATTACATCCATACAAAAGTTCACTCATCAAGCATCCATGCGCAAAGAACACTCATGCATGTTGATGGCGGAAACCCACATTCCCATTTTGGAATTATTTCCTATCTGTGTATGGATTAGTAAGTTGAGTTCAACTTCAGTAACTTGTGAGGCATGAATTATGGGTTATAAAAACAGTCACATCTCTCTCGTTATTCTGAGTCCAAAAGATCTTTTTAAGAGAACTCATCTTCTCTAGAGCAGCCATTGGAGACAAAAGTGCTGAATCTTTGTTATAGAGATTTTAGTCTTCTACATCTTTTTGTGGAAGATCACTTAGGAGTCAAGCATAACAACTAGAAGGCATCTAGTTGATTGAATTTGTAAAAATAAGCTACATGTGGTCATGACAGAGTAAATCTGGGCAAAATGAATCACATCTTTAAGTTGCATGAGAACCGGATAAGGGTTGTGAGCATATCATCTTGTATTGCAAGATTCATAGTACTTGATTGTTGGTCCAATGTAGACTTGTGGTTTTTCACATGTTAGGTTTCCACGCAAAAAATCGTGTCTTCTTGTGGTGGTTACCTATTTGCTTTATTTTATTTTTTGTTACATATTGTGTGTTTGCTTACAATCTAGAAAATCACATACTTGGGAGCACCCCCAAAACTTTCATTTAGATTTGATTTTTTTTTAATTTCATGTTCATGTATTAGAGATGTGAAAAGGATTAAACAATGTTAATGAGTCATAGTAATTGAATTTACTAGATCAATACATTGTGTTTATGTGGGGTGACAGCCCATATTTGGCAATGTGGCTTGGAGCTTGTCTTTGACCCTACGCATGGAGTTTGAAATTCAAATCTTGATAATAAAAAATTCATACATATTTTTCTTTATTATTTTCATAATCCTAAATTTTTGTTTTTTTAGCAGTCTATTCTCTTTAAAATGGTGGTTTGATGATTTTTCATGTTTTGCAGCTTTTAGAGTAGATTTTTTTTAGTCTAGGACATTTATTTGAATATTAATTTCATATTTGGACTTGTTTTTAAATTTAATTTTTAGTTTTTTAGGAATTCTTTTGTATAGATTTCAATAGGTGAGTATTAGTTTTTCAATATGATAGGTTTCTGTAAATACTAGGTCCTTGTGGATATGATCTCGACTCATCGGGGAAAACTAAAATTTAAGCCTCGCACTTGGGGTCCATGTTGATCAAACTAACATAGCCAAACTTTTTCTTATCAGCACTGTTGTCGGCTTGCATTTAACATGCTCAAACGAGTTTCTTTAATATTATCCCCTATTGATACTACCCTAAATGCTCTTGAAAGTATTCATTTATAATTTTATCTTTACTACTTTCACCACACATCCACCTTAACATTCTCATCTCTACTATATTCATTTTATGCATACGCCACTTTTTTATTGGTTGACATTCTACCCCACTAGTCATAGCTGGTCTATTCACTATGCTGTGAATTTTTTTTTCAATTTTATTAGCATTTATTGGTCATGAAGCACTCTAAAAGTAAGTTTTCACTCTAGCCATCCCGCTTTTATGTTCAATATCTTCATCAATCTTTCTATCCTTCTTAATTATTGAATCAAGTTAGCAGAAAGAATTTTATTTGTGGTATCTCCTAGGCTTCAATTCTCATAACAGTTTTAGCTTTTTTAATATCCTCACTAAAGTTGTAATTCATATAGTTTGTCTCTGTACAACTTATTTTAAAGCCTTCTCACCATAAAACTTCTCATCATTTTTCAAGTTTTGCATTTACACAATTGCTTGATTTGTCCACCAACACTATATCATCTGCAAACAATATACAACAATGTAACTCCACTTAAATAAAAGTAGTTAACTCTCATCCATAATCAGTGTAAAAAAATAAGTGCTGAGGGCTTACCCTTATGCAAATATATGGTCACTGTGAACTCACCCACCTCTCCATGAGTAGTTTTCACACTTGCTACCTCTTCTTCATACATGTCTTTAATAATTATAGTTCAACTTCTTTGAATATTCCTTTTCTTCAAAACCCAACAAATAAAATCACTCGGTATCCTGTTGTAAGATTTTCTAGATCGATGAAGATCATATTATATTCAGATTTTTCTTCTTCGCTCAATATTTTTCCATTGATTGCTAAAGTGAGAAGATAGCTTCCATAGTTAACATTTCTGATATAAAACCAAATTGATTTCAAATATTTTGGTCTCTTGTCTAAGTATTTACTCAATTAGTCTCTCTCCTAGCTTTATAGTATGACTCAGAAATTTAATTGCATGATAATTGGTACATAATCAGTGTGAAGAAATAAGTGCTTAGGGCTCACCCTTATGCAAATATATGGTCACTGTGCACTCAACCACCTCTCCATGAGTAGATTTCACACTTGCTACCTCTTCTTCATACATGTCTTTAATAATTGTAGCACAACTTCTTTGAATATTTCTTTTCTTCAAAACCCAACAAATAAAATCACTCGGTATCCTATTGTAAGATTTTCTAGATCGATGAAGATCATATCATATTCAAATTTTTCTTCTTCGCTCAATATTTTTCTATTGATTGCCTAAGTGAGAAAATAGTTTCCATAGTTAACATTTATGATATAAAACCAAATTGATTTTCAAATATTTTTATCTCTTGTCTATGTATTTACTCAATTAGTCTCTCTCGTAGCTTTCTAGTATGACTCATAAATTTAATTGCATGATAATTGATACAGCTTTGTATATCTCCATGGTTCTTATATACAGGTACTAAAATACTTTTCCTCATTCATCTAACATTTTCTTTGTCATTAATATCTTATTGAAGAGTATAGTTAACCAAAATTCACCAATGACTGATAAAATAAAACTTGAGAAAAAATAATAAGGTCCAAACACCTCTTTCATTCATGTATCCGCGTTAGTTAATTAATTAGGAAGCAAACAAGTTGGCAAAAAATCAGGCGTGGAAAGGGAGTTTGTCATAATAGTAAAGGACATTATCCTGTAGCCAAAGTTACACCCCACACTCATTTTCAAAAAGTGTTTGCACCTTCATCCATCTAATTAGTATTTAGGGCTATTTTTTCCGTAAAAATTTCTATTAAAAAACTACGGTCAATATCACTCAGCTTAGATAATTTTTGGGAGCATCTGTTAGAAGATCTCTTTTCCAGTACCCAGCAACACAGCAGCCATACTCAGCCGATCCTCTCTAGGATTGAGGAGTGGGCAGAGATTTAGTCTTAATATCAGATTTTTGTTTAGTCCCACCAAATCCTTAGAAGAGGAAAACCTTAATCACAACTTTCTAAAAGGTGGACTCCTCTGTCGTTCTGGGAGGAAGAAATAAAGTCCATCGGTGGGGACTTTTTCTCCAAGCCCAACTGCTCGGCCTACTCATCTTTCCAAACAAATCTACCTCACATATTTTTCACCACTGCCCTTCACCTATTTAAAGGCTTACGATCCCTTTTGTTACAAGACCACCCCAATACAGCCAAATACCACACGACGACCCTAAACCAAAATCTACCCATCAACGCACAACGTATGCCAGTCTCTCGTTTCTGCATCAACCCAATCAAACACCCAACACACCAAACACCTATTCAACCCAACTCACAGAACCCATCTCAACCTGTTTCAACTTTCAACCAAACCGTCCCTGCCACAGTTGGATGTAATCGTACACTTGGAAGTAGGACGCGATCTTACACCGAAATCTCATTGGTACTAGACAAACGCAGTTATATTTGTTCGATCATATATACATATAGGAACTCGAGGTGCCTCTCTCTCTCTCTCTCTCTCTCTCTCTCTCTCTCTCTCTCTCTGTGATATCCATTACACCGTCCCGCCCAGCACAAGCCAACTTAAGGCTGGGCTCTATAAAATCTTGAATGGGCAATATGGGGAACTGACTGACAGGTGAAATAGAGAGTGAATTTTTCTTTTAAAATAGCTCCCCATCTCTCTTTCTTTCTCATTTGCAGAATCATACTGTAGTGTGTGTTGCTTCAACAATCTTCCAGGGCCTGAATGCATTTGGGTTATTAGACATGGAAGCGTTTGGACCCTGGTGGTTGATTTTAGCAGCTATTGCTGGAGTTCTCCATTTCCAGGGCTCTGGTTCCTCAGAAGCAGGTAAAGCATAATGCCATTTTGATTCTCATTTTCATGTTTCCATAGTGACAGCGCATTTGCTAGATTGTGAGGCCCACCAGTGATCAGACCCCTGGCACACTTATCTACCTCATGGCCAATTATTCTGATCAGAGTATATGCTTCTGGAATATTTGGCCAAAGCTTGACCAAGGTCTGTACCTTCAAATTATTGGCATAATATTTTGTCCCAAATACGATACAAGGCTACAAAAGTTGGGCCAAGGACCAGCTCCAGCCCCTTGTGTGCTAAATATGTTGGGTGCGCCTGATCTTTAAGGATAAACAGGACACGAACCACTTGAATATTGGACCAGAAATTAGGCATGGATTCAGACTTAGAAAGGATGGCTTATATTAATCTCATGGTAGGCGGAAGGGGCTCAAGTTGGGCTAGTGCTGGCGTGCCCATGATCACCCCTCGTATTTGTGCCGTTGGTTCCATTTAACCATTTGTTTTGGAATTACTTCAATCATTAATTCTAATCTGTTTATCACTCTGCACTCATTTTTATCATTCTCTTGAAATTTTAAATGTAGTTAGAATCTATTTTAAATTTAATAATTTATTTTTTTCACTAACCTTCTAAGAATATTTATTGTCTTTTTTTCTCTTTGTTAAGTATAGTAGATTTCATTTTGTTTGGACAACTTTTAAATTGTTTTCATTGTCTTTGTTGCTTTATTGTTCTATAAAAGCTTTTATTAGTACTTGTTATATTAAAAATAAAAGAGAATTTTATGGACAAAAAACCCCTTAGATGCTCACGGCACGAAAAAGGATTTGGTAGATTTTACTGCATAAAATAGGTCTTATGGATCTGTTTTCATGCAAGAAAATATCTGTCTAATTAAGTGGCGAGGAGCGATGTAGCATTGCTCCCTTTTATATGAGCTTTGATATTGCCCCTAGTGTATTCTTCTTCCCCTTCTTTCCTCCTCTTCTTTCTTCTCTTTTTCCATCTCCATCCATCATCAATCAAGAAAAGCTACAACATTTATTTTATGAGTTTTGGATGTAAGCATCTTCAGGAGAAATAGAGTTTTTAAAATAGAAGGATGCAAAAACATATACAAAACTCTCTCTAACCCTCAAACCCCACCTGTCCCAAAACCCCAGCCCCACCAGGTAAAATGCCTTAAAAACAATCTTCACCAATTTCCCAGCTAGTTGGCTCTGCAGGAAATGTCACGTCCCCAAAAATGAAAATAGGGTTACGTGAAATTAGGAGTCAATTTTTTTTAATTTTTCTGTAAACAAAACCATTGACTCCTAATTATTTTTCCCACAGGATCTTAGGCCGTGGTGAGTTTAGGCCATTCACATTCATTCCCAACTTGCGGAAGTAATTTCAACCAATAGGTACCAAGAGAGGAAAACAAGTTTGCATATCACCAGATAACAATAATAACATTCCAAGTTGCAAAAGAAATAAATAATAATTTATTACAATGTCCCACTGAAGAATCAAGTCTCTAAAGAATGATTTATTTAAATTGATTGCAAATTTAACGAGTCACTCCTGTGCTTGGTTAGACGGCCTCGAAGCCATCGTTTGCACCCCACTTGGGAACATCAGTTGGCTCAAGCGTTTGAAACGCTTTAGCCTGCACCTCCTCCTCGGCAAAGCCAGGCTCGGTACCTATGCATCAATTTTAGAAAATAAGGGTCAACCATAAATGGCAGCAAGTAAAATACACATAACTCAAAATGAAGTACACTATCAATGTGAGATTAAGACACAAAAATCATAAGAATATGTAAACAATATAAATAAAAGAATGCCATGCAACATAGAAGGAACGGATCCTAAATTCAACTCTACCTCAAATGAACAATATCACATTCGCCGAGCATCGCATCAGCTGATGCCCTTACGGAATTTATACCGTCTTCGGATGCCTCGCATCCTGTCCAAAAACGGTGGATCAAATCCGTCTTCGGATACCTAGCATCCTATCCAAAAATCACCGTGAAACCAACCGTGTACGAGTGGTAAGCTCGTCTTCGGCCCTAAGTCCGGTAAAAATCATCACAGTGTACATCTGTGAACCGACTGCAGTCGTCCAATGACCAGATCCGCATAATAATCTCACACAGCCCTGCCCCTTCCTGTGTCGAGACTTATAAACATGGCTCAGTGATTGTTCGACAGACACATCCTATGGTAGTGTGAAGGGCTAGTCATAATAGGTATTCAAATACCATGTAATAAAACATTATACCAACCGAATAGTTTTCAACATAACATGAATACCTTATAAATAAACACTGTATAGTCCAAGCCACAATACGGTCAAAGTCATCATAAAATAACGGGTATAAACTCTAACATGTATACAACAAGGTAAAGAAATACATCATGATGATCAAGAAATAACTCCACAAATATTCCTAACACTGTGACCACAATTCACGCATGCGACAATTCCACACGAACCAAGATGAAGTAAGGTTGGGAATTTTTGAAAACGGGGTGATGCATAACCCAATTCTCACTTCATCTGAGTGCAGGTGGTTTGTACCGTCATGTGCAAACCATGAAATCTGTAAGAGGAAATCTGCCCGCATAACCCCTTACTTTGATGATGTGACGGATTTGGTTTTATTAAATCAGATTCATTGGGTTCTAAGACCAACACAAGGGTCTTCCGGGGTATGTAACCATCCACTAAAAATTATAATTAAATGATTGGATAAACATAAAAATCATAATTAAATGATTAAATAAACATTTAAATAAATTATTTGGCCCAACTTCTATCATTCCCATGATCCCACACAAGGGGTGGCCCACCTGTGCTCTATTAAGAATAGTCCAAACAATCATAATCCACATATATAATAAGGACCCTCAAGGTGATGGACCCACCCGTACTATAGCAACTATACACAAGAATAAGATTTCCCTGTTGTGCACAACCACACAGATTTGGAGACACCAACTTTTTTTTTTTACATATATAAATATATATGTATGATGTCATGTCTCTTTGATACCCAGGTGGCCCTTGTATATATGTATATAATGTTTCTTCACAACCCAGATGACTTATCACAAAGTGCATTGATTTTTACAGTAATGGCTGCATCATCACACGGCTGACAAGGAATTCCACATCGCCACCATGGATCTAAGTGTTGGATCAAGAGGTCCCACCATCTTCTAAGGTCCCACGTGATGAATTCCACATAATCATGGTCCATGTTACCGTCATGGGGCCCACCAAAATAAGTGGCAAACCCACATTTACATCCAAGTGAAATGCCCCTCCCTGCACATGTTGCTGCCAAACAGCAACGTGTGCAGGGACTGACTCGTCCCATACATGTTGCAAATTTTTTATATATATATATATATACATATCAATGGCCCACCATCAACCCAGTAATCAAAGGGTCCACGTTACTACAATGAGGCCCACCTGTAGGTGGCGGCCCACCATTTTATCAAGTTTAGGAATCCCCTACACATACACAGTAGCGTGTCTGGGTCCATTCCCAGACACGATCACCCCATTTCTTTTTTTTTTTTTATTGGCATGTTGTTCTGAACATCAGGTGGCATTTCACAAGTGGGGTTTACATAATTTATCACTGCCAATGCCCCACCATCATCCAACCATCCTGGGGCCCACGCTGCAACCATGTTTCCATACGGGGGATCAAAGGGACCCACCATCTGCTGGGATCCCACATGACAAGACCCCACGTAATTGGGGCCCGCTCCACTGTCCATGTACAGTGGGAACCATCTGCACACTACTGCTGCTTGTGCAGTAGTGTGCAGGCAGTTCAGCCTCTTGCACATGTCTGGGGTTCATCCCCAGACGCTATCTTCCTTTTTTTTTTTTTCTATTTAAAAGGCCTGATATCCATCCTCAAATTGGCCCATTCTCCATTCATCAAAATCATCAAATCCATCGACCACCATCAAACAAAAAATCTGTGAAATACTTACCCATCTAATCTACCATCAATCTTTAGAGATTTTAATAGGCATTGACAATCACATCTAAGATCATGAAAATCAATGGAATGAGTGAAAATCATTAGAGATAAGTGCAAATCACTTGCCTTTGATGCAAAAGAAGATCTAGATCTCTCTCTCTCCCTCGATCACGCTGCCAACCCCAACTGAGAAGATGAAGAAGAAGGAGAAAAGGAAGAAGAGATGACGAAGAAGATGAAGATATCCACCGATGTATGGCTTGGATTTGGGCTTGCCCCTTGGCCGATCAAGAGGAGAAGGGGATGGAGGAGAAAAAGCACTGTAGAGATGAGGAGAAGAGAGGCACCCATCGATGATATAAATAGGCTTAGGGTTTGGGGAAAAGTTTTGGGTTTTTATAAAAAGAACCCTATTGTTTAGGCTAATTTATAAATATGGGCCTGGTTTGGTTTAATGGGCCCAAAATGGGTCCGAATTGGGCCGAGTCAAATGATGGATACTCATGGTCCTAGAATTACTATCCGATTAACCCAAAACCCAAAAGAAAATTAAATAATTATAATAACCATAATTAACCAAAATACAAACAATTAAATAAAATTATATTTAAACTAATTAAAATAATAACTTGGGTTAGGAACGTTACAGGAAAGGTCATTCCTTGCTTGAGGCATGCTCAACCATACTTATTTTCTCAACCTCCACTGATTTAAATGTGGCAGGTGGGACAGTACATTGGCCTTTTTTTCTTTTTTTTCATTTGGTCGTCCCAGTGGTCAGGACATAGAAAGTACTTATGTCAAGTCTAAGGATAGTCATACGAGCAACATCCGTTCTATTTTTTAAACTGATCTGAAGTTTGTGTTGCCTTCAACCAACACATCTACCTATTTTGTTCATTTTCCTTCAGCTCCATGCTACACTTTCATGCAAGAAGCAACCAAGGCCCTTCCAACGGCCTTTAATGACTATCTCATCATTGGAGGAGGAACAGCAGGCTGCCCTTTAGTAGCCACCCTCTCTCAAAACTTTAGGGTCTTGCTCTTGGAAAGAGGTGGATCCCCCTATGGCAAGCAAAACATCACCAACTTAGCTGCCTTTACCAACACAATCACAGACACATCCCTAACATCACTGGCACAAAATTTGTCTCCGAGGATAAGGTCATCAACACGCGAGCTCATGTGCTAGGAGGGGGAACCTGCTTGAACGCCGGGGTTTACACTCATGCAAGGCCAGAGGACGTGCAAAGATCTGGTTGGGATTTGGATCTGGTGAACTAATCCTACAAGTGGGTGGAGACAATGATGGTGTTCAAGCCGCAAATGCTACAATGGCAATCTGCGGTGCGAGATGGTCTACTGGAAGTAGGCGAGCTGCCTAATAACGGGTACACATTTGATCATATTTATGGGACTAAGGTATTGAGGATCATCTTCGACAAGGATTGTCATCAACATACAGCTACTGAATTGCTTCAATATGCAAACCCAAGTGGCCTTACAATTCTTCTACATGCCACTGTGCATAGGATCTTGTTTAAAATAGAAGGTCAGAATCTTGCTACTCAAATCTAGTCGGGGGTCATTAGAACTGGGAAGAAAAGGAGAACAATTTTGGAGGTAGAGAAAATTGCTTAGGGACTTTTTTTTTTCATAGAATGCATATGAATAGATTATATAAGAATTTGCTGTCATAAGTGTTTAAAAATACAGATCCAAGGTGAATATAAAGAAAGTGAAATAAAGAAAGATGGAAAATGAATATTCCTAGTCATCACTAATGTGATTCAAATCTTAGGAAAGCCAAGGTCCCATGTACATCTCCATTTTATGATCTTCACTAGCTAATGTCATTCACATGTCACCCTTTTTAATAATATTTCATGGTTGTGCTCATTTAACCATGAATTCCTATGTATTCAACTCCACGATATTCTAAATCAAATAAACAGACCCTTATAGTAAAAATTCATACTTTTTCCACCTTCTCTTTCTCTAAAGACCCAGAAGTCCATATGGCTAATCTAACTAAGGCTTCACCTTCTATATCAATAGGAGTTATTTGGTTAAGGTGCAACATAGGTTGATTAAGGATTCTTATCAACTACTACAAAGTTACAAATAGTGCTATTAGAGGAAATTGAATCTAGGGGTACATGCAAATGCAAGAATGACAAATTGAAAATGAGATAACTAGTTATATGTACGCCTTTCAAAAAAATTTGTTTGATTTTCATGAGGTTTTGAGGGTAACCCTTTCTTTTCCAATTTTTTTTATTCTTCTAGGCCCTAATTCATGATTGAAACCATTCATCCTTCTTAAAAGTCTAAAAGAGACTAGGAGATTAAATTACAACAGTTGATTCATTATAAATTCCAAAGGAAAGAAATTACAATTTTGAGCCATTTGTATAACCATTCTAATACATAGTTTGGCATGGATGGATGAATGGATTGTACATTGACTAAGCAAGCATTGTGATCATTCATTTATGTATAGGGAAGTCAAGACCAGCAGCTCATGGGGTGATCTTTAAGGATGCTGTAAGCACTAAGCACAAGGCCTACCTGAGCAAAGAGGAAGGGAAAGGGACCACAAGTGAGATCATCGTTTCAACAGGTGCTATGGGCAGCCCTTAGCTACTGATGCTAAGCGGAATTGGGCTAGCCCAACACCTCAAGTCGTTAGGCATTAAGGTGCTACTGGACCAGCCCATGGTTGGTCAAGGCATGTCAGACAACCCAATGAACATCATCATTGTCCCATCCCTTTCTCCAGTTGAGATCTCCCTTGGTCAACAAGTTGGTATTACTCAATTGGGAACCTACATTGAAGCAATTAGTCGCATCGATTTCGTTAGGTTCTTCATATTATCAAATCAAACAACTCCAGAGGGGATCACATAGGATGAACTGCAAAATGCTGGAATGATTGCCAAAAAGACTATTGGCCCCGTTTCGACCGGCTATCTCAAGCTAAGAAATACCAACCCAGATGACAATCCTATGGTCACTTTTAACTACTTCAAGGCCTGAGGATCTACAAAGATGCATAAATGGCTTGAAAATCATTAAGGGTGTAATCAAGTCCAATGCATTCTCTAAGTTCACATTCCCAAACGTTCCTGTGGAAGCTCTCCTCAACTTGACTCAGTATCTTGTGAAAAAATATATAGCCCAAAGATAGTAGTGCTTCAACTTCCAACTCATGGGAACAATATTGTAAGGCAACTGTAGTGACCATATGGCATTACCATGGAGGTTGCCAGGTGGGCCAGGTCCTAGACCATCAGCATAAAGTACTTGGGGTTGATTCACTTCGGGTGATAGATGGCTCAACCTTTATTGGCTCCCCAGGCACTAATCCCTAGGCTACACTAATGATGCTTGGAAGGTAATTCAATCATCATCATCATCATTAACATTAATGGGCCACATTGTCATGTTCATCTGTCACCTTTGATAAGTATGCATTGTCAGTATGGCCACCACATTTGATGTTGGGACCCAACTTGTGATGGGTTTGTTTTAGTTTACATTCTTGGCCTCACTCCTTCTTTTAGATTCAAACCCATGGTTTGAAAGTGTGGTAACTCAACTCGTGCTAGGAGGGTCATTGACACTATGGGCAGACCCAAGTGTAATCACGTGGGTGCGATCGCACCCACAAGATTCGAAAAACCCCCTTAGATTAGTCCTTGAAAATTTTTATTTTATTATTTAACTTCTTGATGTAGTGAGGTATAAAGAGATAGGGCACATTATCTTTTTAACAATGCAGTTGCTTGGTTGGCTCCATGTCATTGCCATGTGGGCATCTTTTACGCTCATTTGTGCCACAATGGATTGTCTGGGAACTCAAGGTAAATATGAGGCTTAGTAATTATACTTTGTGTTTGTTTTATGTATGTTGTTAGCTGCCTAGTAAGTTGTAATATTTAATGTCATTAGCTGTGTGGTGAGTAGTAGTGGTCAGTCTAGTAAATGTAGTTCTGGATGTAGGAACCTTGGGAATCAAGCCTATATTTTTGGGAGAAGGTTGCTATATTTTGTAGGAGTCCAATGGAGAAGAGCAAATGCTTTGAAAATTACATTCTTTTTTTTAATTCAGCAGGAGATTGATTCTATCCTATATCCCTTATTGTGGTGTTCGTATCTCTAAACCTAAGTATTTTGTTAAGCAAACCATAATATATAGAATTACAACCGGAGCATTTCATAGTCAAACCTCAGTATTTCAAGTTTTCCTTCATCATTTGGCATCAGAGCACCAGTACCTTGGTGATTCCCTCATCACTTGTTCACTCAACCATTGTCCACACCACCAACAAAAATCCGAAGTTCAACATTGGGGCAAGTAGCTTGGAAAAGTCTGGCTGAATACTCAATAAGAGACACATTCAACTGCTCGACTTTGTGTCATGCTGAGCTGAGTTGACTAGCTAAATCAAAACAAAGTTTCAAACAGTGGTTCAAAACTTCAAATCAAATAGTAACTGGGCGAAGTCAAGCTTCCCAGTCAAGTTCAAGCCTTCATAATAGTAATGTTAACTACTATATATTTTATTAAGTATTCTTAAGGAAAATAATGAACTTGGAGGCAACAATATGTGGGACCCTTATGCAGGGCCCACATTCAACTAGTCCCACCAACTTATCATGATTTAATGATGCTCATTACAGGGTCAAGTCGCCATAAATTTATGCTATTAAGTTGTCGGAACCCTTAAAAGTTAAATACATAATTATAATCATCATCATCAAATAGCAATGACTTTTTATTAGATTCTCATCATATAGACCTTTCCATCCAACCCAAAAATTTTCAAAACTCAACTCATACCCATAATTTCATAGTAATTGTCACAAGAGGAAATCCTCTCATTTATACATCAAATAACAATGGGATTATTCAAAATTCAAACTAACCAAAACTCTCTAACAAAACACTAAGATAGCATTTGATTCGATTGAATGAGGGCTGGAATGGAATGACCATTCCATTGAAATGCCCATTTTTGCATTTGGTTCATCCAAAATGGACGGAATGCTCACTCCAAATGGAATCACCATTCCCCTACATGAGAGAATAGTCATTCCATCAAGGGGGTAAGCAATGACCATTCCATTCCAAACTCATTTTTTATTGAGATAAAAATACCCCCACCCACTACTACTGCCACCGCCGCCGCCCACTACCACTACCAAAAAATGAAGAGCAAAATAGGGATATTTTAGTAAAAATACTAAATTTTTTTTATTTCATTCATACTTTGATTCATGCCTACCAAAAATGAGGATAAAAATAGGAATTCTATTCCGCCCACCATTTTAAAGACAAATCCAAACGGTAGAATGGAATGACCATTCCTATCTCATCCTATTCCAAACCCATTCCAACTTTCATTCCATTCCAAACCAAAATCATTTATGCGAACCAAACACTACCTAACAATTCAATCTTATCTCTAAGATAAGAATCTCTAGCATCCATATCTCTCCCCCTCAATCACAAGGTCTTTAAAAAGATGTGTGATTGTAAATAAAAACAAAAATAATAAAACCTTTGATCTTTGGAAAAGTAAATCAATTAATTTTTTTTTACTAAAAAACAATCTCCATGTCTTCTTGGTGATCATTGTTTATCCATGGATCCATCACTATTACAATCCACACCTTTTTTTTAGTCTGTCGATGCCGGTGGCCTACTTTATCGAATCTATCGTGATCTCTTCTAAAAGCTTTGATCATGCAATTTGATGAGATGGAGAGATCATATAGCTTGGATGATTGGATAGATGAGAGGGGATTGATTTTACTGAAGAATAAAGTGACAATGATTATTACGATGCATAAAGAATCATGCCCAGTTGATTGCAAGAACATCACTAAGCCAACCCATCTCTGATGTCATGAAGAATTTCAAAACTTAACTCATGCCCAATACCCATAATTTCACCATAATTGTCATGAGAGGAAATCCTCTCATTTATACATTGAATAACAACAAAATTACTAAAAATTCAAACTTACCTAAACTCTTTAACAAAACACTAACAATTCAATCTTATCTCTAAGATAAAAATCTCTACCATCCATTTCTTTAACACTACTCACATTGTGAATTGTGGCGAGCCTAGTGGGCCCCACAAAGAGGATCGCATTGAAGGACCTCCTCCAGTCTTTCTACATTAGCCATCTATGTGTTGATAATTACAATGATTAGAAATGTAATGAAATTATATAGTGGTTGATCCTTAGTATGATAACCCTTTATTAGATAAGACTGGACCCAAAAAACTTCTCCTGTGCATTACCTAATTATACTTGGCCTGAGACCTTGATCCATGTGGCCCCCAGTTTGTTGACAAACTTGTGATTACTGTCACTGTAAGGATTTTTGTATTGGCTAATTCATCGGTTGGGTAAAAGTTGAGTCCATTCGTGTTGTACTTTGTATAGTTTTTAGTATGAACTGTAGTATAAGTCTCTAGGTGCACTAAAGTGAAGAAATCAAAGAAAGAACGACAAATTGAAGTGTTTTTCTAAGGATAACATAGCTTAAAAAGGTCACATCTCACAAATCGAGTGTTGGATATAGGCAAGTTACCTACCTTTAGAAAGCTTGTTTGTAAAGCCCAAGATTGCATCAATCGAAGCTAAAACAACAAAGTTATGGTCTCTAAAGTTTGCACAAATTTATGCTGAAATTAATTCAATCGATCTAGCAATTAATCTAATCAATCTGATTAAAACCAGTAGCTTAATCCGACCGATCCAACCTTTGACCAATCGATTTGGCACTGTGCAGAAACCTCCTGACTTCACGAAAACCTTTCTTATTTGTGCCAAAGTTTCTTGGTTTGTTCCTACTTGGACTCTAACCCTAAGACATGAATTTTGGGTTATAAAAAAAGGGTTTTCTCTCAACCTCAAACATAGATCTCATATTCTAAGTTGAGAATACTCTTTGGAGATCATCATTTTCCTCTAGAGCTTTCATTGGAGAGTTTTCTAAAGGCTTCTAGTTCTAGAGTTGTGCTGCTTCTACTTCCTAGTAGGAGATTGTTCATATTGTGAAGACAAGGTGTTGTGGATCATGTGCGGAGAGCAGGGCACATAGAGTCGAGTCGTGTTGTGGATTCTTGCAAGAAGAACTACATCCTGTGGTTGAAGCACTGACTATGTAAGGTTGTGAGTATATCAACCATGGTCTTCTTCTTGTATGCTTGATTTCTTTTTGCTTGCAAATTTATTTTATTTATGTCGCTGCATATTGTTTGACTTGAAATTTAGAGTTCCAGAACCCTATAAAACTTTCAATCACTAAAGACCACTGCTATTTTTACTAATGTTCTAATTTATAATATCTGTGATGCAAGTACATGGGAATTTAGATAATGAACAAGAGACTTAGAAGATATGATTTGGACTAGAATTTGACTTCGAAGTTCATTCTGTCTTATTTTAGTTGTGATGCATGGATTTGTGAAGATATACAATAAGATGATCACCAGTCAATACTAAAAAATCTTAATTTGAGTGACATTAATAAGGTAGACCGTTTTGAGTAATGTTGTTTTTTACTTTCTTCATAAATGTTGAATAATGATTGTTATGGTAGACTAATGCCTATGTCATCTAATTCGAATGTTGAATAATGATCGTCATGGTCCCTTGGGATTTAATCCATGAGTTTCTTTTTTAAATCCATTAATATTATTAGTTTAGCAATGGCATTCCTTCAATGGTCCATTACCAAATAGTCTCTTTCTTTGAATAAATATTGTGCGAGCATTGCACTTGTTATGTCTCCTTCGGTTGCCCAATTTAGCATTCTACTAGCTAAAACACATATTTTGGAGACAAAAAACCATTGAAACTTCATTAAATCCTGCAGACATCTCAAACGGTCAAGATTTTAAATGAGCCCTCTTAATGTTGTTTTTACCTGAAAGAGATAGGATCCTCCACGTTAATCATTGTGATGCCTTGGTGCCTTTATCAATTTGCTCGTCCTCATGATGAGCACCTTTAAATGGAGAGAGTGGGTCTTGGCTATGCTTCCTTGATAGTTGTAATTGTTAGACTTAAGGGCTTTGGCCCACTGCTGCCAAACATTTACCCAACCACTGGCTCTAGAAACACCCCTTCACACTCTCGTAGAGGCCATCAAAGACCTCTTAAATTTTAAATCTCATGAAATAGTTATTCCCCTTGGCTATATAAAGAGATGGTATAAAAGAAGAAAAGATAGATATGAATTACAATCTTCTTCTTCCTCAAGGTTATTTTCTACTTTGGCCAAGTGATAAGTATTCTAAGAAACTATTGGGAAAACGTAAGGGATAAAGTAATCATCCATCCTTCATCCTTCAGATCCAATACTGTTAAATTTTGTCTTGTATTCCGATTTAACCAGATCAGTGTTCTAGGTTAGCCAGAATTGATGTTCAGGGTTAAAGGTATTTTAATATTATGTATGGGTTTTCTTGTTGATCAAGAAAGTGGAAATTATGTATATATTAATGTACTGTAATCCTAAATCCCATTGGATTGAGAAAAGGAATTGAGATGAAATCATGATAGATGAGTTCTTTTCTCCTTGACGTAAGCAAAGCTTCCAAATCATGTAAAAATATTTTGTTCATGTGTGTGATTGCTTAATGTTATGATTGTGTGTGTTCATTGTGGTTGTAGCATCGATCATAGGTAATTTTCGTTGCTCCACTTTTTCCAACGAGTAGTATCAAAGCAAGATTGAGATCACTCAGGTTTGTGATTGATGGATTGGATTTCGTTGGAGATCCAAATGTCAATGCAGAGAAGAAGGATTGGATCTTGGAGAAGGTTTGGATCAGATCTCTGTGAAGAGATCGAAAAGAGGGGTAAGGTTATTCTTAGATGAAGACACTTTCTTTGTTGCAAGCCCGAGTTGATCGAAGAACAAGCAGAACCGGGATTAGGCTCAGTTACTATCCCACAGAAAAACAAAGGATTTGGATCCTCTGGTTTTATTTTGTTAAATGTGAAGGAGGCACGGTGGTGCTCTCGGATTGTAGAGATGGTGTTATCTACTCTGTCTTTCACCAGGCAGAGCAACATCGTCGTCTGACAGCCTTTCGCGTCACCATGCATAGTCCGCCACTAGCCGTTGCCGAGGAAGAAGGTGTGGAGCCTGGGGTTTCAGTCCTATTGGTTTAAAGGAGGCCGCACCTTGCACGAAGAAGAGAGATTGCCTCTCGATTTTGCAGAGCACATACAGAGTTGTCTATTTTTTTGTTGCTGGGTTAAGAAAGAGGATCTCTCGCCTGTGGCTAGAAAAGGTGACCTTCGTTGGAATCTCGCTTTTTCAACGCTGTTATCATCGCCGAACTGCAGTCCCTGCTCTCACCGTTGGTCGCTGACGAAGAACTAGAGCCCGGGTTCTGCTAGGCCAGGTTGGTTTCAGGTTGGGCCAAGTTCGGGTGGAACCTGACCCAATTATAGCGAAGCCTAGGTCGAATCCAGGTCCAGGTCTACGTCACGTCATGTAGGACCTGATCCATTCTGCAAAGTCTAGCCTAATGCAGCGAGTGTAGAGTAACGTCATCAGAGTAGGTCAAAAGCAGTTTGACCAGATCAATGGCTGAGTTTGTTTTCTGTAATATCATGATCGTCTGGTGTCTTATCAAAGATCCATTTGCACCTACAGGGTCATTGTGAGTAAATCTACGGATTTGTGGAAGAAGATTGGTAGTTCAATGGTCAACACAGATGTTTGATCAATCAGAGTCAAGAAAATTGTTTCTCAGATATCAAAGCCATTTGAAGTCGGATTTCAAATCCATTTCTTTCAACGCACTTGCAGTGATGAGATCTATAAAGCAGATAGAAGATATTGAGAGTTTGATGGATAAAAATTTGAGACTGAAGAAACCATGATGCTAGCAATGAATTCAAGCATCACGGGCTAGATTAAAGTGTTTGATTGAAAAATGACTTCAAGGATTAGCAAGAAAGAGTCTTAAGTGGTGTTTGGCATCTCTTATTTTTTCCTCTACTTCTCTTAAAACTGATTCAATTAGACAAAACACAGAAATAGACTGTTTGGATCAACTCTATTTGCATGTCTAATTGAAGCATGGTTAAGACCTGTTTTCTCTGTTTCAAATTGTCCCTAAGGTCTAAAACCGGTAAAGGTATTTTTGCGATTTTATGACACATTTACCCCTACTGAAATTTGAGTATTACGGGATTGCCATATGAAGTGTTTCTCATTTCAAGCTCTCGACATTCAAATGGAGAACCCTACCGGAGCTATTTCTCCATCAAATTCTCCATCGGAAATCTCTAGAAATCATTTCAAATATGCCTGTGAAAGCATCTAAAGAATGGGTATACAACTCCCTCTCTGTGTTTCTCTATCTACTGCAGTTGTATCTCTTTCTCCCTATCTTTCAATCTCCATCTCTCTCTTGGTCTCTCTCTCTCTTTCACGCAGATGCTTCTCCCACTCCAATGTGTGACTCCGATTAGAAAATCCAAACAGCCTTTCTCATGCCTTTTCTGCTTGTGGTTGAGGCATATCCTTGCTGGTTGGTCAATCCAACCTCTACATGCATTTGTCGGTCTGGTCTTTGTAATTTGTCAAATGAGCATCAATCATCATAGACTGAATTTTTTTTTTACTTTGTACAAGGTGAAATCCCACATCTTTCCGCAAATTTCTCAATTCCTAAACATAATCAGATTTTCAAACAAATTAATAATTCAAGTTTCGGAACCCTAACGAACAAGCCCCAAATTCCCACCACCGCAATTTGCCGAGTCAGAGCATATTGCAAGGATCCATCAATGAATCGAATAACTGGAATGACATGTAAGAAAATCACCAAAAATCCTTTCTCATCAAAATAGAGTAATTCCTGGGCCAGACGACAAAGGTTGGATGGGTGCATGCTGGCAAGGACATCCAACGTTATCAACAAAAACAACAAAAAATATATATTTCTATGAACTAGGTAAGGTTCTTATGATTACATAAGCATGAGGTTCAAAAACTTTGCAAACTATTAAGACGTGGGTTCAGCTTGGATGTACCTAGGGGTGCACAAAAAATCCATCAATCCATTAAAACGATCCGATCCGATCCGATCCAATCCGCCGTTTTTTTACCAATCCGATGGTTAATGGATTGGTAACAGCTTAGAAAAGTCCTAATCCGCTAGTAACGGATTGGTGATAGATGTTATCCTTAATCTGTAGATTTAAACTGATCTGATCCACTAAGATAAATATTTTTCTAGATATAAAATATTAAAAAACATTAATTTCCATTCATCATCTATCATTTAATCTCAGCCATATACTCTTTTCAACAATTAATCCCAGCCGTTCTTATCAAATTATGGCATATAAATTGAAACTGTCGAGGGTTAGGGCTCTCTTCTTTCCCAGCCCAGCCGCTGCTGCTGCTGCTTCGCCCTTTCTCCCCTTGGCCCTCGCCCTTCTCAATTCTCCACTGCTCAGTTCACTACCATCTGTTGTAGCTACTACAACTGCTCACGTCTTCATCTACTGCTACTGTAGCTACAACTGCTCTCGTCTTCATCTGCTGCAACTGCTCACGTCTTCATCTGTTGCAACTGTTCAACTGTTGTAGCTGCTCACGCCTCACGTCTTCATCTTGTGTTGCAACTGCTCAATGCTCACAGTCTCATTTGCCCAGGTAAACCTGCTGGCTGCTGCAACTGCACGGTCTCCATCTGCCATCTACCATCTTTATCTCTAGTCTCCATCTGCCATCTCTAGTCTCCATCTGCCATCTCATCTGATCTTCTTTTTCTTCTTCGATATACTTCTCATCTGATCTGGCAACTATGTGGCCCCTTCAAGTTCTACATGGCCCCTTCGAGATCAAACTGACTTGATCTCGAAGGGACAAATCCTACTCTTTTCCGTTCTGCAACTCCAAATCATAGATCTGTCGATCTATGTGGCCCCTTCGAGATCAAACCGACTTGATCACCTTCTTTGAGATCTATGTGGCCCTGGCCCCTTCGAGATCTACGTAGCCCGTTGCGAACCACTGCAGAGCTGAAACAGAAAACCCTCAACGTCTCTTTTTCGATCATACCTATATTCTTCTCTCTGTTATTCGATCAGGCCTCTGTTCTTCTTCCCTCTGTTCTCTTTCCTTCTGTTCTTCTCTTTGTTCTCTTTCCTTCTATTCATCCATGGCTCTACGTTTTTATCTACTGTGGATCACATATGGAAGACTGGAACCCTGCCATTGATCACATCTCCCCTTCACTTGCAACCCGAACTTATCAACCCCTTCTCTGATCTTCTTTTTCTTCTTCTTCTTCTTCTTCTTCTTCTTCGTTCTTCTTATTTTTCTTCTTCGATCTTCGTCTCAAAATCTAGCGGCCAAAGAAACCCTCAAGCCTCGATCTTCTTCGTAAAATCTTCTTCTCTCTATTCTCTTTCCCCTCTGCTCGACCATGGCAGAGCAATCGTCCATTCTTCCCCATTCTTTCTCCTCCTTCATAGTTTTCTTCTCTTCTCCTTGTTTTCTTCTTTTTGCTTCCCATTTCTGTTACTCTTCACTATCAAAGGCACCATCATCAATTTTGCAATTGGTTTTTGCATTGATGAAAATGCCTGCCAAATTAGATTCCCATTGTCTTATTCTTGTTTGTGTGTTTGTTGGATTTTTTTGGAATCCAACCAACACTGCTTTGTTTAAATGAATTCAAGATATATGTATTTTTTGTTTATTAATTGTTATTTTTTAATAAGCATCTTGCCATATTGATGTTAAGCATTTCTAATCTATCTTTTTCTCAGTTGTCAAGCATGGCTGAGCACAATAATCCAAGTCCTTCCAACAGTATGACACAACCTCAATCGGAGTCAGCTCAACTGCAAACATTGCAACCTCCAGCTACTTCTGCTACTCCTACTTCTCCTACTCCTATAGTTGCTTCTACTCCTACAATTGCTTCTGCTACTAAAATTATTGAGATAAATCCTTCCAAAAAAGGGGTAGAGTATATGAGGTCTGGGCACATTTTAAAAAGCCTAATGATTATGATCCTAAGGTTCCCACTATTGTCAAATGTGTATATTGTGATGCTGCTTACACTTGGATTAGTAGTAATGGGACTAGTACTTTGAAAAATCACTCGAAAATATGTATTAAGAATCCAGAAAATGAAATAGCAAATAGAAAACAAAAGCGCATATCATCATATTAGTCAGTAGTGGATGGTAAGACTGTTAATAACATTGCTACTTGGAAATTTAGTCAATCTACATGTAGAGTGGCACTTGCTAAAATGATAATTGTTAATGAGTTGCCTTTTAAATTTGCAGAGCATGAAGGGTTTCGTCATTTTTGTAGCATGATGCAACCAAATTTTAAACATGTGTCACATGTTACAATTGCCAGAGATTGTCTGGATTTGTATGATGAACAAAGAAAAAAATTGAGAGATATGTTGATGAATCAAAGGATTTGTCTCACTATAGATTGTTGGACCTCACTCCAAAACCTTTCTTATATGTGCCTCACCGCTCATTTTATTGATAAAGATTAGAAATTGCACAAAATATCATAAACTTTTGTGTCATTTCTAGTCATAAAGGTGAGTCCACTGGTCAAATTGTGGAGGAATGTTTGGTTGATTGGGTATTAAGAAAGTTTGCACTCTTACTGTTGATAATGCGACTTCTAATGATACTTCCATTGCATATTTAAATCGAAAGTTTAGTAAGAAAAGTGACAGTTTTATTTTAAGTGGAAAACATTTTCACATGAGGTGTGTTGCTTATATTTTTAATTTGATCGTGAGACATGGCTTAATTGAATTAGAAGGTACAATAGCAAAAATCCGAGCTTCGTTTAAGTATGTTAAGAGTTCTCCACAGAGGCAACAACTCTTTACATCATGTGTAAAAAAAGAGGGAATAGAATTTGATCGTTTGTTGTGTTTAGATGTTACAACTAGGTGGAATTCTACCTTCCTCATGCTGGAAATAGCAATTAAGTTTCAAAAAGCCTTTGACAGATTGGATGAAGAAGATGGTAAATTCAGTAGAGAATTTGATGATGCAGAAGGGCCTCCTTCTCCTAGGGATTGGGATGATTGTAAGCTAATAACAAGATTTTTGAAGAAATTTTAAAATGCTATTAATCGATTGTCTGGTTATTTGTATGTGAGTGCCAATTTATACTTTACTGAAGTTTGTGACATTATTGGATGTTTAAATGAACTGTCTGTAAATGAGGATTCTTCTTTGAGGAGTATGTCTGTTAAAATGAGATTGAAATTTGACAAGTATTTGGAACCCATTGATTAAAGGCATATGATATTAATGCTTACAGTTGTGTTAGATCCCCGCTAATATATAAGTTGAAATATGTGAGGTTTTGGTATGCCAAATTTTTTAATCTTGAAGTATCTAAGGTGATTGAACTAACCCAAAAGATAAGAGATGCATTAAATCATATTTACGAGGAGTATAAACAATGTGGGTCAGTTAGTGCATCATTTTCACGTCTAACATTTGAAATAGAGGTTGGCCAATCAAGTGTACAAGCAAGTGACCCCTCATCACTATTTGAGAAACATTTAGAAGAAGAAGAATATAAAGGAGATAAGTCAGAAGTGGAGATGTATTTGGAGGAAGTTCGTGAAAAGATACATGGAAATATGAAGTTTGAAATTGAGTTGGTGGAAAACAAATTCTGCTAGGTATCCTATTCTTTCTCAAGTAGCACGGGATATTCTAGTCATTCTCGTATCTACTGTCGCTTCTGAGGCTGCCTTTAGCACCGGAGGTTGTGTTCTATATTGATTCCGTAGTTCTCTTACCCCTAAACTTGTGGAATGCTTAATTTGTACACAAGATTGGTTAAGAGCTTTTGATGCATCAGTACCTAATGTGGAAGAAATTATGGAGGAGTTTGTTGCTCTAGATATTCAGGACTGAGGTATATTTATTCTTATAAATTATGTTTTCATAGTCCACCATGTTTTATTAAATCATGCTAATATAGTACTTGATGTTGCTAGGTCATTCAAGTTGCTCTCGAGGGTGAAGTTGAAGTTGCTGTTGGACTGTTACTATTGCAATGGTTCTAGGTTTTTTATTTATTTTTTTTTATGTTTTTAATTATGTTGAAAGTGAAGACAATGGAGACAGATTTCTGATTTGTATTTTTACTTTGGATTGTAATTTGTGTTTCCATTGGCAACTCATTCTATGATCTCATTTTCAAGGGCTGTTTTAATTTGGATTTTGGTGTACCTGCATTGGTGTACAACTGATGTTCTTAGAGTCTTTTAACTATTTTCTTGCTGCATAAAATGATATGTTTTGCATGTGTTTTACTTGGTTAGAGAACAGATACTTCTCTTTAACAAGGGCTGCTTGATAGGAAAGCAATTAAGGGGTGTAAAAAAAACCCCTTAATTTTATCTGTTTGCTACTGTTTCTTGCAATTTTATCTGTTTCTTGATGTTTCATTCAATTCTATCTATTTGCTATTGCTTCATTCAAATTTATCTATTTGCTGCTGTGTCTTTCATTTAATTTAATTTGTTTGCTGCTGTTTCCTTCAATTTTATCTATTTGCTGTTGCTTTATTCAAATTTATTTGTTTGCTGCTATGTCTTTTATTCAATTTTATCTGTTTGCTGTTGTTTCCTTCAATTTTATCTATTTCCTGCTGTTTCATTCAATTCTATCTGTTTGCTGTTGCTTCATTCAATTTTATCTGTTTCCTGCTGTTTCATTCAATTCTATCTGTTTGCTACTGCTTCATTCAATTTTATCTGTTTGCTGCTGTTTCCTTCAATTTTATCTTTTTGCTGCTGCTTCATTCAAATTTATCTGTTTGTTACTGTGTCTTTCATTCAATTCTATCTGTTTGCTGCTATATCTTTCAATTTTATCTGTTTGCTACTGCTTCATTCAATTTTATCTATTTCCTGCCATTTCATTCAATTCTATTTGTTTGCTGCTGCTTCATTCAATTTTATCTGTTTCCTGTTGTTTCCTTCAATTTTATCTATTTACTGCTATTTCCTTCAATTTTATATGTTTGCTGCTATGTCATTTAATTTTATCTGTTTCCTGTTGTTTTATTCGATTACAAACTCGAGCACATATTTAAACAGATGAAATCTCAAAATGGTCACTTAGTTATAATTTTCTTATAGTTTTGGCACTTGGTTAATCAATATACATGGGTCCATTAGTTGATCTTCAATCTGTATACTGTGTTACTGTGTTGCAAAGTTAAGATTTCATCTGTTTGTATTTGTTTCTCGAATTCCAGATTTCATCTGTTCTCTCCTTTAACAGATCTAGATTTCATCTGTTTAATGTGTGACCATTTTGAGATTTCATCTGTTTAAATATGTGCTCGAGTTTGTAATTAAACGAAACGGCAGCAAACAAATAAAATTAAATGACACAGCAGTAAACAGATAAAATTGAAGGAAACAGTAGCAAACAAATAGAATTGAATGAAACAGCATGAAATAGATAAAATTGAAGGAAACAGCAGCAAACAGATAAAATTGAATGAAAGACACAGCAGTAAACAGATAAATTTGAATGAAGTAGCAGCAAACAGATAGAATTGAATGAAACAGCAAGAAACATATAAAATTGAAGAAAACAGCAACAAACAGATAAAATTGAATGAACGACACAGCAGCAAACATATAAATTTGAATGAAGCAGCAGCAAACAGATAGAATTAAATGAAACAGCAAGAAACAGATAAAATTGAAGGAAACAGCAACAAATGGATAAAATTGAATGAACGACACAGCAGCAAACAGATAAATTTGAATCAAAGACATAGCAATAAATAGATAAAAATGATTGAAATACAAAGCAGCAAACAGATAAAATTGAATGAAATAACAGCAAACAAATAGAATTGAATGAAGCAGCAGAAAACAGATAAAATTGAATGAAGCAGCAAACAGATAGAATTGAATGAAACTGCAGGAAACAGATAAAATTAAAGGAAACAGCAGCAAATAGATAAAATTAAATGAAAGACACAGCAGCAAACAGATAAATTTGAATGATGCAACAGCAAACAGATAGAATTGAATGAAACAGCAGGAAAAGATAAAATTGAAGGAAACAGTAGCAAACGGATAAAATTGAATGAACGACACAGCAGCAAACAGATAAATTTGAATAAAGCAGTAGCAAATAGATAGAATTGAATAAAACAGCAAGAAACAGATAACATTGAAGGAAGCAATAGCAAACAGATAAAATTGAATGAAAGACACAGCAGCAAACAGATAAAATTGAATGGAGTAGCAACAAACAGATAGAATTGAATGATCAAGGATGAAGTTCCAGATCGTTCAATGTGTTTTCCCTCTTTCGTCTCCCGGGCAAACAGATTTGAGAGGGAAATGAGATTTTATCGTTGTATTTGATTTGTTTTACTATAGTCACATGTGCCCAGGACTTCTGCCAGCTGCCATCCAAAGTTACGACCCGAACCAGCTGCCATCAACTTTAGATCGGGACTGCAATCGGGACATATATCAGTCCAAGTAAACTTATTGATTTTCCTCATATTTGCTCTCTGTATTATGACTCCACACTTTTTATTGTTCTCCTTTCTATTTTAGGTCATTGAAGAATTTGCCAAGTTCGAGATGCTATTCATTTAGAAGGGGAGTAAGGAGGAGAAGTTCAAAGTAGAAGTGCACAAGAATGTTGAAAGCACCTTCTTTCTGAATCAGATGCAACAGAAACTCTTAGAAACTGGTAACAACTGATTTGTCCATATGCAACAGAGAGCCTCAAAATGAAGATACTTAAGGATTTACTGTCTAATTTTACATCTATGAAAAAACTATATGTTCCTTACTACAGAAAGAATGTTTCTTATAGCTACCAGGCCTACTGGCTTTCTTCCTAATGAACAGAAAAAATGAAAAAAAAATGTATGACGCACTGATAATGTCTACATGTTTAAAGAAGAGACTCTTAGTCCTATTACAAGATGTCTTGTAAGGGATGGATATTCGATGTTTTCCCTCTTGTGAATGATTTGATCTACTTATCAAAATGTCTCATTCGGATGCAAATGAAACGGATGCAGTTGGCTGCATGTTCTACTTAGAGTTCTGATTACAAAATGTTGCAAAAAGCTGAGTTTGGAATGGAATAGGCTTAGATGATGAACACACTACTCTATAATGAGCTATCATTTTGTTGGCTAGACTTCCATCACAGTGGTAGATAGGAATGAAAAAACATGGTTGTTCTCTAGATACAGTAACTTTTAACACATTGCTAGACTACCCTGTACAAAGCACATAATAAGTCATAATCCTTGTCACTTACTATCAACGGATTTAACGGATTTAACCAATCCGAACCGTTGATCTACGGTTCGGTTCGGATCGGTTTTAAAGAGCAACGGATCAGTGATGGATTATAAAACTATCAATCCATAAGTAACTATTTGATGATGAATTTGGCTCAATCCGATCCAATCCAAACCGTGTACACACCTAGATGTACCCCAGGTCACCTCTTTTAAATTCATGGGCCCCTCTTTGATATCTTTTAATTTCCTTGAGGGATGTTTGGATAATACCCTAACCAGCTTGAAAATTTCTTAGTGTGAGTGGTAAGAATCCCTTCCATGTGTCTAAAAATTCCATGACAAATTTCCTATAGAATTAAATGCTGAATGCATCATCTTATGAAATCTTATGGTGTGCTTTTTTTTTTCCAACTGCATGATGGAATGAAACCATAGTTTCAGGCTCTAGAATAGTTAGGCCTGAAACATGATATAATTAAACTATTTTATTCCCTCCTATTACAATGGAAGTGAATAAGTAAAAATAATTAAAGTTTTATTAGTGGTTTCTAAAATAGTCTCATTGAATTTAGAAAAACTTATATTGAATTTCACATGTAGTTTCATGTCAAAATTATAATTTTTTAAAAAAGACACCAATTGCCCCTGTAATAAGCTCTTATTTATATATTTACCAAACAATATTTTTCAAATAGATATGTTTCATTTAGATATATTGCACTTCTTACCAAATGGTCTATTTGAAACAGATCTATTTGAAATAGATCTATTTTGGATAGATCTATTTCAAACACATAAGAGATGCCAAACGGGGCCTTAGCTCCATGACACAGCAACAGTTAAATAGTGTTACTTCATGTCATAGACATGAGACTGCTCCTGGTACTTTGATGGAAAGCTTAGATCCTCATCAAAGAGATCGGAAAGGAGCAACATCCCAAAGTAGAAGGAAAACTAAAAGAATCAGAATCGGAAGTAATTAGTGTTCAAGAAAGCTCGGATTTGGATAACGGGGAATCACTTTCGATCATTACAGATATGAATCGAGTTGATGATTCATTGTATTGGGATTTAAATTCTTCCTATCATGTATTCGAGTATAGATTGGTTGACACATATAAAAATCATGTTATTGAGTTTGTTCTTATGGAAGACAATGCAAACTTGATGAGCATTAGGATAAGAGTGGTAAAGATCTAGGTGTATGATGAGATTGTTCGAACCTTAACAGATGTGATGGATGTTCCTAGTTTGTAAAGGAATTTGATTTCATTGGTTGCCTTAGACTCCAAGGGCTGTAAATACACTATAACAGGTGGAGCTATAAAGGTGGAAAAGGGAATATCAATTATCATGGAGGGTGAGAAGGTCAAAAATTTCTACAGTTTGATAGGAAATGCTTTTCAGGTGAAACAATGAAGGAGACACTAAATAACAGAGGAAGAAATATATGGTTCAGGTGGAGTTAGCTGCAACGAGATCATTGGAAGATAGATTGATGGCTTTTCGATGATATCATCTAGCAGAAAGCCAGGAAGACCTGAACGGAATTGATTTCCTCAGAAAAGATAGTCTTGTTCAAGTCGAAGTAAGCCAGCTTAGCTTTAGGTCATACCTAACCCACATGTACTGTGCCCAACCCATCAGAATAGGCTAGAACAGGACGGTTACAGGTTTGACAGGAAGAACACTAGAATGGAGACAAAAGGAAGGATTTATAGGGTACCAATGAGATCCAGCTTCGAGAAGATCTTCAGCTTTGTCCTGGCGGAAGGAAGTTAGGTTTATTATGTTACAAGAATACATGCAAAGATGGCAACCACTACACCAAAAAATGTCTCCTAAATGGTTTTGTACTGTTCCTAATGGTATCTGGAACGGTTTTGAACCATTCCAAAATGGCCTATCGCTGAAAATCTGGAACAGTTCAAAACCATTCCTATTTTTTTCGTTTGGAACGGTTCTAAACCGTTCCAGTTGAGTCAAAAACCATTTCTTTTTTTCTCTTGGAATGGTTCTGAACCATTCCAGTTGGTCAAAAACCGTTCATAATCTTATTTTTGGAGCGGTTCTGAATAGTTCCAATTAGGTAAAAAACCATTCCCAATTTTACTTCTATAATTGTTCTGAACCATTCCAGTTGGGTAAAAAACCATTCCTAATTTTATTGCATTAAAACCATTTCTATTTTTACTTTTAAAATGGTTCTAAACTATTCCAATTGGGCCAAAATCATTCCTATTTTTACTTTTAGAATGGTTTTGAACCGTCCCAGTTGTTTTTTAAGAATGCTTTAAACCGTTCCAAAATTCTAATTCTATAATAATTTTAAACCATTCTAATCTTTTTATTTTGAAATAATAAAACATAGTTTATGACCAATTATTTCCAATTCTAAAGGGATTAGAATCTTTTTAAAATGTAAAATAGAAGTAATTTTGTAGCATTCCAAAATATAGCATTCCTATACACTTCATAAAAATTATATTTCATTACATACAATTCTTTCTTTATAATAAAGGCTTTGAATGCCATAAGCATTATAGAAGACAAGGTATCACAAAACTTATATTTAATGATATAAATCCTTTGCATACACTATCATAAAATCCATTACATGTTAGTGCTCAAACTTAATCTCTAACTTATGTGATGACTATGATAGAGATCCACAAGCCTTGGTGACTTCCTCATTTAAAAAGTTTGAAGTATCATCCACAAGCTTTCTTAGAACCTGCCAATATAAAAGAAATATATATATATAGTTAGTAACGTATATGCATATGCCAGCTGCTAAAATTACTATTTCTTAACAAAATCCACACAAAATCTTATCCCCATTTGTAAAAAACTGTTTCAAGAAAGAGGTTACGATAAGCTTGGTGACAAAATGAAAAATAATGAGGAGCATACTGTAGAAAATAAGAGTATCTCCTTTAGAGACTGTTTGATGCTTGTAGAAACCATTTGCCTGGATGATACGGGTATTGTTTCAAAGGTACAGGAGAATGACACTCAAGAGGACATAGTTAAAGAACTGGATGATGGCATGAGTTGCTTGAATTTGGTGAATATGGGTCGAATGGCTAATACAAGATCATTGTCTTATGACTAATACATTATCAAACCAATGAATCTTCAAGACAAATTCTCACTAGCAAGAACAAGTGTGCAATGTAGTACAAACCTTCTCCTGTGCTTCTTCACTGTGAGCACGAGCCCTCTCTGTTATCTTCTGTACATGTTGGTGATCTAGCAGTGATAGCCATTAACAAAGCAAAAAAATGGTTAACACTAAATGTGGAGGGTTCATGAACAAACAGTTTTTTTTATTGGAAACATGACTAGAACCACAACCCCAAAGTTGCACTAGTAAGCTACTTCCACTGGCATGGGCTCTTATCCCTTCATGAACTAACAGACAGTAGGTAGGTGGTGGAAGATCGGAGATGGTTGACTATTAAATCCCTCATTAAAAGAATCAAGGTCAGTAGGTTCTACTGCCCACTTGGACTTGGAACTATGAACACTACAAAATAGAAGTTCAAAGAAAATTTCCAAGAATTTCCAAGAGAATTGTTTCTGAATTATGAGTTTGCACCCAATTACCACATAATGTCTAGTTTTAACAAAAATATGTCCACGGGACAAACTAATATCAGCTAACATTAAGAATAAGTTTTAAAAAATTGTTGGGTTAAAGATCTGTTATTTTACAGCATAGTTGGTCATGTCCAGTTTAACTCCAAGCAAGTCCCTGATGACATCATGTGTCATGCTCTCTGCTGCAGCCAATCTGGCTTTTAACATGAATATCTGGAAAAGAGAATTACATGAAGTTCATTAAGTAATCATGATTCATGAAATACATTCCTGAACAATTGCATATCTACCAAATATTACCTCCTTTTGGCGACTTGCAGCCAGTGCTTCAAGCTCTTCTATTCGATGTCTACAGACAGTCAGCTCCTCATCTTTCTTGGAGTTTATTCGGTGTGTCAAGCCCAACCCAATGCGTTTGAAAGGAGAACCAGAACCCCTGGAACTTGATGGATTCTTATCTAATTTTGTTGCAGTAGCATTTACAGTATTAGAGGATACAGGTTCTGGTTTTACTTCTTGTGCCATGGCTTCCAATGCTTTAAACTCATTTTCAGTTTTAAAGCAATTAGTTAGAGAAACAAAAAAGGGGGAAAAGGAAGCAACCTATTGTAAGGTCCAAACCCTAGATCATTATGATTTACAGTAATTAAGTTGGTTTTACTTTAATTAATATGTTATTAGGCTAATTGAGCCCAAATCTCAAGAGGTTTGGGTCATGAGTAGGTAGTTGGGTCGGGTTTGAACCTTATTAGGTAGTCCAGGACCTTTTGTATTTTAGCATTTTCATGGTTTTGTATTATTAATGCATCGTATTAGTTACATTGGGTGAGTTTCATCTTGTAGGACATCTTTTATGTTTGGCCCAACTTCATTCGGATTCATTCCAGCCCATTTAAGCCCAAGTGACTCAACCTGAAAATCCAAGAAACTAATAAGGCTTAATTGTAATTCCAGAAACTTCACTCATTTAAAAAACCCCAACCCACCAATGACCCTCTCTTCCTCTCCTTCCTTCCTCTAGTTGCAGTGACAGTTCCTCTCTTCCTCCACCACTCTCTTCCTCATTTTGCCTCCATTCTTGGGTAGTAGAGGGCTTGCATGCATCAAGTTTGAGGTTCTTCTTCTTCCTCATCACTCTTCTTGGTCTCATATCTGGAAATCAAGACACCATCTTCTTCCATTTGCTTGTGGGAAACTTGAGGTATGGAAATCCCATCTTCATTTGGGTTATTGGGTTCATTGGGAGCAAGGAAACTCAAGGATTTAGCATGCATGCATCTCATACTTTTGTATTTCCATGCATGTTCTAGATCTTCTCCTTAGCAGAGCTTTTGTACCTCTACACCAAGAAATAAATTAATTGGAGTGAAGCACCAAGCCTAAGGCAAGTATAAGGATACATTATCTTCACATGCATGGCTTATTTCTTGATTCTTGATGTATTTTTGTGAATTACCCTTTTTACAGCTCAATGGATAATGCATGGAATTGATTCGTGATTTTTAATGATTTTGGGATGAATAAATGATAAGAGGTCATTTAGGGAACCTAAGAATGTTGAATGGAAGCCTTTATGTTAGTTTGATTGCAAGTGGAATAGTGGATTGGAAGAAGAAACTGGTTGGAACTTGAACACGCCCCTAGCAGAGTGCTTCAGGGCCGACCGGTCGGTCCTGAAGCCCGATCGGTCGAATTGCCTCCCTGGGTAGTCCGACCGGTCAACCAATATGCCTTTTGAAACCAGATCAGTCGAATTGCCTCTCCAGGTAGTTCGACTGGTCGGCCAATCTGCCCGACCGGTCAAATTTCACTTCTGGAGACGGTCCGACCGGTCGGACCCATACCCGATCGGTCGGGTAAGCCTAACCTGTAGCTTATAGAAATGTGTTTCAAAAATGAATTTCATGCTTGACTATGGACTTTCTATGGTCTATGGAATAGCCTAATGATAGGTTACTCCCTTAAACCTTAGAAGGAGACCGAGGTATCCACCCACCCTCACTAGAGGTTATAGGTTTAACCCAAGACCATTTATGACCTTAGAAGTGGGATTCCTTACTACACCAAACTAGCCCAACAGTAACTAAACATGGATAAGGAAAAGTGTTGAGCTGTCACTCCTTCCCTCTTGATTCTTCGGTTAGTTTTCAATGTCACGTCATGGGTTTTGGCATAAGATGAAGTGTCCTTTGCATATATAATGTAACACCTAGAATGGTAACACAATGACACCGAACATCTTATGAATGCACCGTATTGAATGACCTTGGAAACCTGGATTATTTAGCATAGGGTTGGCTAGTAATTATTCTTGATAACCTCTCAATCTAATTGCATTCATATTGATAACAACCTTGACCTCATATGATAATTCATATCAATATGCATCATTCACGATCAGTATTCTACTTAGTTGTGATTCTATGATTGGTATTTTCTTCACGGTTGAAATACATTTCCGAATGAGTATAAACAGATCAGTATACAATGAGTATGAGTTTCAGATTTGATTCCAATATTGGAGTCAGCACCACTTAGCTTATACCCCCATAGAAGTTCAACGGGACCGAATGGGATTATTTTATTAGTTGTCTACTGCAGTAATTATCAGAAGAGTGAGTCGACGCTCTTAGGATAGCTAGTCGGTCCTAGACTGATCACTAGTGATTTCCCACAGATCAGTTTACTCTCTTATTAGGGAGGAGATAGCACTGTGGTTGCCATTTGGTATGATGTTTTCTTATTCATGATTCCCTATTCATGCTTACTCATATGCGTAAGTGCCTAGATTTTGATGTCGCTCTATTTTAATTATTACATCATTTTAATTCATTTGTTATATCATGTTAAGCTCATGTATCCTTAGCTTTGCTTAACCGACGTGTTAACAAAATTACCATAGTGTTACAGGCACAGAACCCGTTGCCAGTCCGGCACTCAGCGCACCTCCGGAGGGAACCCCAGCGTTACCTCGGGATGTGAACGAGTGGAACGAGGAAGATATCTTTTCTTGATTCTCCTCAACAGCGCGGAACCGGATTGTCTTGGGTTGACATAGCTTAGCCATGGTTTGGCTTAGGGTTCATCTTGACATTTTGTATTATTTATGGATTTATTATATCTATGCATGTAGTCGGGATAATTAATAGACTTTGTGTCATTAATGAACTTAAGTTAATGTTTTATTGATGCTTATCATATGTACAGGTGAATTCCCCAGGTTTCTGGTTAATTAAATTGTACTTGTTAATATGTGTTACGGATCTTCCTCACACGTTCCTGTGGGATCACCCTTGTGACAATTGTACGTGTTTGGTTATAGCACGAATTATCACAGGTACACATGTTACACCTCAAAATCCACAATAAATCCCTAATTCTCGGGTTCGAAGCATGACACCTATGCTCCCCAGCCTCCAGAGAAATTGGATCTAGAAATCCCATCTGCAAAATTGTTTACCTTTTGCTTGTACTCACGTGCTTGTGCCTCAGCATGCATGTTTAGTTCAGAGATATGTGCTTTGCATCTGTAGATAAATAACTATTAGTCCCAATATTCACTTTGTTGAGGATACAATTATTAGGATAGGTCATTCGACAATACTTTTATGGAGTTCTCTTGCAAGTTCCCACCACTCTTTTAAGTGTTGTTCACTAGTTTTTATTTCAAAAAATATTTTTTTCTTACACTTGAAGTCTTTAAGTATACTAAGTTAAATTTGAACATTTCCAAGGCAACAATCAATAGGAGGAAAAGAAAAAGAAACCAAAAAACACACTATGAATGCAATTCAGTACCATATGCTCACATGCAAAATGGTCTAGGGCAGGCCAACATGTAGAAGATCTTTCTCTTTTTTCTTACAAAAGTAATTTCTCAAAATCTCTATATAATCTACTTGGAGGGGGAGCATACTTCCCATTTTATTGTTTCAAGGATTTTGTATGCCCTGGAAGGCCATTTCAAAACTTTCTTCTCATTTTTCATAAGATTGAAAATCCTACAACTTGCCTGTGAAGCCGTAAAATTATTAAAATTAAGAGTTTGAATTTCACCTATATGGAATTAATATTCAACTATGTTTTAAATAGATGTGATAATGCTAGAATCATGATGACTAAAGCCTTATGTAAACTACATATAGGGCAGTAATAATGTGTTATAATTTGAAATCTAAAATGTTCACACAAGCACACCTCTGCATCTTTCTCTGCCACACCCTTCTCAAGACATTGTACTTTCTTCTGTGCTTCCTCAAGGTCTCTCAATTTCTCTTCAAAAGACCTGGAGGAAGAAATTTAAGTGAAGCACGAAATAGGCTTCAATGGCTGACAGACCTTGGAAAGCCTTCACCCCCACCACTTGTGACATTCTGAATTTCCAAATTCAAAGTTGCCACAGAAGTATGTACTGACATATGATGTTTCACAGTTTAAAGCTCCATTTCTAGCTCTTCTCTTTCCAATCATTGCCTTTTCGCTTCCCTTTTGATAATCTACACCTGAAAAAATGGATCATTTAAAAATGTGATAAAAAGAAATCCTATGTGAAAAAGATTCTAAACATACTACAGTAACCATTGATGAAATTCACCTTGTTTTCCAATACATTTATGGTAGAATCTAGCTCTTCCACAGACTTCTCCAGCAGCTTCACCTCCTCTTCCTCGTCTTCAGCATAAGTCCTCCTTGACTCAGCCATCTGAGATTGGATGTACAAATAGAAAGAAGCGAATATTATATAATGAAAAGTTCAGCACACAAAACAGAATTCAGTATGAACAAGTGGAACTCATAGTAAGGTGATTCTTACTTGTGATCTGATATGCACCACCATAAATTAACCAAGCCAAAAATCTCATCAATAAGATATTTCAAAGCCTTAAATCAACAATTGGCAAAATGACCATCAAAGACATGGTTCCAATGACTAATATCTTCATATCTTAGCTACCTTTGGGGCATGGTTTATCCATGGCTCATTGACAAAATGTTGGCCCTACATGTACAAAATCAAGACCTAGGGTAACTTTTAGGCTATAAGATCAAGGATCATGCATTCCCTCCAGTAATGGATGTATGACTTGCTATGTGAACCAAAATCAGAGGATACCTGTCGAGCTTCTGTAGCAATTACTTCATTTTCCTCAGCTAGTGCTTGTGTCAATTCTAGTTGCTCTTTCAAGGAAAGTACCTCAGAATCAAGGCAATTCCTTTCTGATATAACTTTGCTTTGATCAACCGTCAAGCCTTCCAAGTAGAAGTTCATTTTTTTCAAGTGATGTACTCATTTCAATGAACTCCTCTTCCAATCTTTCAGTTATCTTACTTTTCTCCATTAACTCATCTTCAATAGAATTCTTTGTCACTAGGAGGTCATCCAAATGAGTTTTCAAATGAAGATTTTCACAGGAAAACAGTTTTACCAACTCCCTATCTTCGGAAAGATCCAATTCAAGGGTGGAGATCTTTTGATCTTTCTCCAATAATTTAAACAAAAATCGAAGATGTTAATGCTGACTAGTTGTTTACGTTTCTCATAGACCACCAAATGCGAAGCTATTCATAGAAGTCCATCCTCTCAAATGCTTCATAACCTCTTATTATTCCTAAATTGTTTCCCAAACTGTTCAGTACCATGTTGGGGACCAGCTCAAGGAACAAGAGAAAATAGCACATAAAATCTAACAATTTCACATTCCCAATAGACAGTATTATAATATGATCATCACTAAAAGATGAGGAAAAATTATATTGGTGCACAGGGCATCAAACTTCATCCACCTATCCTACAAATCCCATTCTAGAGATCATCGGATCCCATTCTAAGGTTTTCCAAATCAATGTTTAGAACATTTGAAGTCAGCCCCTTGCATTCGAAACAACAATTCTAGATTAAAAAGGATGAAATAATGGCACCCAGGAGGGGCAGCCCCATCATCTTCACTATCTAAACCGAATAATGAACTGTTACAAAAAAAGATGATGAAACCTAAATTTATTTTGAAACACCTTAATCTATAAATGATTTTTTACACAAAACACAAAAATTGCTCTATGATCCATAAGAAAAAAATTGAAATGTAGCAGAGAGAGATTTATACCAATCAGATTGAGTGAGGATGTTTGGAGACGATGCTCATCTCTTGCTCTTATTGCTTCTCCTACAAGCATCTGAGATCTTCTTCATGTTTTGTCCTTTGAGAAGAAAACAACCCTCGTAGACTTGGAGAAAACAAAAGACAAGAAAAAAAAAAGTGGGCCACGTCAAAACAGGTCAAACAAGTTTCATTTCAAGAACGGCCCAAAACCGAGCCCATAGTCCGTTCATAAACTGCATTTTTGGTGCAATGTGAAAAGAAAAAAAAGCTGAAGAATGTGAGTGTCACTTTTTTATTTTCTTGATTACTTTTTTACTGGTATATAAAGAAAAAAAAACAACCTAATCAAAAGTATAAACAAGAAGCCTGATGAGCTACAGTCCATCAAACCATCTAATCCTTAGCTAAGTCTATAAGGAAACCGTCACACCCCAAACCCGAGAATTGGGGATTTATTATGGATTCGGAGGCACGACACACGTACCCGTGACAATTCGTGCCATAACAAGACGCGTACCAACTGTCACAAGGGTGATCCCGTAGGTACGTGTGAGGAAGATCCGTAAACACATATTAACAAGTACAATTTAATTAAGCGGAAACCTGGAGAATTCACCTGCATATCATAGGCATCAATAAAACATTAACTTCAGTTCATTAATAAAACAAAGTCTGTTAATTATCCCGACTACATGCATAGGTAAGAAAATCCATGAATAATACAAAATATCAAGATAAACCCTAAGCCAATCCATGGCTAAGCTAAGTCTACCCAAAATAACTCTGTTTCGCACTGTTGAGGAGGATCAAAAAAAGATATCTTCCTCGTTCCGCTCGTTCACATCCCGAGGTAATGCTGAGGTTCCTTCCGGGGGCGCGCTGAGTGCCGGACTAGCAACGAGTTCCGTACCTGTAACACCATGGTAACTTTGTTAACACAACGATTAAGCAAAGATAAGGATACATAAGCTTAACATGATAGATCAATTGAATTAAAATGACATAATGATTAAAAGAAAGCAATATCGAAATCTAGGCACTTATGCATATGAGTAAGCGTGAATAGGGAATCATGAATAAGAGAACATCATACCAAATGGCAACCACATTGCTATCTCCTCTCTAGTAAGAGAGTAAACTGATCTGTGGGAAATCACTAGCGATCGGGCCAGGACCGACTAGCTACCCTAAGAGCGTCGACTCACTCTTCTGATAACTACTGCAGTAGACAACCAATAAAATACTCTCATTTGGTCCCATCGAACCCCCTATGGGGTATAAGCTAAGTGGCGCCGACTCTAAGCATGTCGGAATAAATCTGATACCCATGTTCAACGTATACTGATCTGTTTATACTTATTCGGAAATGTATTTCAATCTCGATAGAAATATGAATCATAAAATCACAACTAAGTAAAGTACTGATCATCAATAATGCATACTGATATAAGCTATCATGTTGAGGTCAAGGTTGCTATCAATATGAATGAAATTAGATTGAGAGGTTATCAAGGATGGTTATTAGCCAACCCTATGCTAGATAATTTGGGTTTCCAAGGTCATTCAATACGGCGTATTCATAAGACATTCGGTGTCATTATATTACCATTCTCAGTGTTACCTCATGTATATGAAGAACACTTCATCTTATGCCAACAGCCATGACGTGACATTGAAAACTAACCGGAGAATCAAGGGGGAAGGAGTGACAGCTCAACACTCTTCCTTCTCCACGTTCAGTTACCGTTGAGCTGGTTGGTGTAACAAAGGATCCACTTCTATGGTCATAAATGGTCTTGGGGTAAACCTACAACCTATGGTAAGGGTGGGTGGATACCTTGGTCTTTTTCTAGGGTAAAAGGGTGTAACTCATTACTAGGCTACTCCGTAGACTATAGAAAGTCCATAGTCAAGCATGAAATCCATTTTTGGAACACATTTCTATAAACTACAGGTTAGACTTACCTAACCGATCGGGTATGGGTCCGACCGGTCGGACCGTATCCAGAAACGAGATTCGACCGGTCGGGCAGAGTGGCCGACCGGTCGGACTACCCGCAAGGCAATTCGACCGATCTGGCTTCAGGACCGACCGGTCGGCCCTGAAGCACTCTGCTACGGGCGTGTTTAGTCTCCAATGGGTTTTGTCTTCCAATCTATCATTCCACCTGCAATAAAACCAACTCAAAAACTTCCATTCCACATTCTTAGATTCCCTCAAGGACCACTATCATTTTATTCATCCAAATCATTAAAATCATGAATCAATTGCATGCATTATCCATTGAGCTGTAAAAGGGGTAATTCACAAGAATCCATCAAGAATCAAAGAATAGAGCCATGCATGTAAAGAAAATGTATCCTTATACTTGCCTTAAGCTTGGTGCTTCAGTCAAATCGATTTGCCCCTTGGTTAGATGGTGGAGGAGGCTTCACTAATGAAGAATCAAACACATGCATCGAGAGGAATGAGAATGTGATGCATGCATGCTTAAAACTTGAATTTCTTGACCCTCATTGAACTCAATAACTCAAATGGAGATAGGGTTTCCATACCTCAAGTCTCCTACAAGCAAGGGGAAGGAGATGATGCCTTGATTCCAAGGAGGAGAGCAAGAAGACCAAGGAGGCAAAAGAAAGAATCCAAACTTGTTGCATGCAAGTCTTCAATCACCAAGAATGGAGGCTAGATGAGGAAGAGAATGAAGGAAGAAGGGAGGAGAAGAAGTGGACTCCTGCTACAGCTGAATACAAGGAGAGAAATGAGAGAGGGACAATGGGTGGAGTGTTTAAATGGGCTGGGGTTTTCTGAAATTACAAATAAGTCCCATCAATTTCTTGGATCTACAGGTTGAGTTAGTCAGGCTTAAATGGTTTCAAATGAGTCCGAATGGAGTTGGGCCAAACATGAAAGATGTTCCTCAAGATGAAACTCACTCAATGCCACCAATATGATGCATTAATAATACAAAACCATGAAAATACTAAAATACAAAAGGTCATGGACTACCTAATAAGGTTTGAACCCGACCCAACTACCTATCCATGACCCAAACCTCTTGAGATTTGGGCTCAATTAACCTAATAACATATTAATTAAAGTAAAACCAACTTAATTACCATAAATCATAATTAGGGTTCAGACCTTACAGAAACGTAACAAGAAACTGAATTCATCTGATCGATTTGGCAGAGTAAACAAGGCAACAAAAATGGAAAAGATGATAGCCATCCATTCTGCAAACATATTCAAAGCACTTGAAATTTGGGGCACATAGATAAGTAGGTGCACAATAGCATTTAGTTAACCCAAGTATAGGACCATAGGAATATGATAAGTTTATATTTTCACCAAGAACATACTATATCACAATTCTCACGGTATTCTTAATATGATCTACAATTTAAAAAGAAACCATATGAAATCAACAGAATGGCTTCAAAGCAATTGAAAAAAAAATCTCAAAAGAATGGAAATGAAGAAACCAAAGAAAAGATGTTATCCTTACAACGGGTAGAAGAAAACCCTCATCAATTTCCACAATCTCAAGTGAGCAAACATCATCTTTAGTCAATACACAAAACCCAATTACATCTTCTCAAATTGAAAAAAGAAAAGATGAGATTTTTGCCAAGGATTTCCCATCAAATCCCAAAAATTCTCACCCTCACTTTCCTAGAAAGGAGAAAGAGTAAATCTTTCCCAATGATTTCAAAAAGCCACATTGATTCCAACAAAATCAATTCTAGAGCCACAAAAAAATCAATTCCAGTAAAGATTTAAAGGAAAAAAAATGCTTACTTGGGCCATTTTTGTACGCCAAGGTCTAAGAGCTTGGGCTCAAGTGCATTCTTCTCGATCGTTATTCCTCCGATCCCAAAAAATGCAACGGAGGTCCAAAATGGAGGGAAATATCTCATGGTGGGATTCGTCAATTCAATGCCCTAAATGGAAGATCTAATTTTTATGGATATATTTAAACTAAATTTCAATATCCTGAGGCATGGCAAATTGAGGAGCCTGAGGAACACCTGATTTCATTGTCATTTCTAGCTGATGGATCAAAGGCACTGCACCATTTAACATAAGCAGAAGGATTACTAATTTACCACATAATTAATGTTAAAGGAACTGGGCTTTCTATAATGTAGGTTGTTGGAAAATCAACATTTAACAACAAGAATGATGTACAATGAAGCAACAATTTCAATATTTCAGGGAATATAGAAAAAGGAATCAAAGAACCAAGAGCAGTTTGATGTTGCAAGAGATGATTGACTTACAAATCATGGCACCCATTGGATTATTCATGACTTCATTAGGGAGCTGCAAGATGTAGTCTAGAATTATATTCCCTAGCAAGAAATGTGCAACCTCATTGCTGAAGTTGTTGCAGTTGTGGTGGAGCACATTATAGGTCTCAAATGTATAACGTGGGGTCATCTCCTGCAAATACTTCTTGAATATGTCCTTAGGCACCTGTGTGAGTCCCAAGTCCACCACAAGCACTAGAGGTCCATATGCTGCAATTCCAGTAGGTAGAAGTTGGATGCCTGCTCCAAAGTCCATACACAATTCCAGTAGGTAGATGTTGGATTTTAGTGGGAAGTGGAAGCATCCATTCTAAAGCCCTTTGCAGTTTGACACATAATTATGATAAAGAAGGGAAGCATTGGACATAGATCTAATAATTTCTTACCAAACAGCTTCCAGAGCCTATCCAAGAAATGTTGGAGAAAGCTGGTGAGCTAGTCCTTAGCTGATCATAAACAAGGAAACCTTATAACCATCCTGCACAGATGAACTTTTAGTATGATATTAAAAAAAGAAAAAGATTTTTCATTTTTGTTAGAATTGAGCTTAATGACATGGCATAATCTTAAGGCCCATTTGGTATTTACCAATCTAGAACAAAATGGTTCCATAAGATATGCATGAATAGATCAAATTAGCTATTATGACAAAACATATGAGCTATGACAAAACATAAGATATGAGATATTTAGGAACTTTATTCTATGGGTATGAATTTTATTCTAGACAACTAGGATGGCGTTAGGGCCACAGGCTGAGCATATAGACCAAACAACATTTAGATTCGGAATCATGACGAAGTTGTTATTGTTTTGTGATACCAAGTTAGATCAATCGCCATGGGCATTAGTGTTTGGTATGACATACAACACTCAGCTGCCATAACCCTCCATTATAAACTTGTAAGGGCCACTCTCTATGAACTCATTGGTTAAGAGCCTTTTCCCACTGAAGAAGTTGTCCTTAGCTACCGCAAACATGACCGACATTAATTAACACCATAGTTGCTAGCAAAGCTAAAGTCATGTTTTAAGAGAGCAAATGAGAAAACAGATGAAAATCTAATAAGATAGAGAGAGTATAAACTAAGACAATAGAGGGCTTGTTTGGATTGAAAGTTTTATGTGATGCTTTGAGTTTTATAAGGAGAGTTTATTGTTCGCTTAATCAATTGTGTGTCATACATACACTTAAAAAATAATTGAAAATGATTGAAAAAAATAAGAATCCAATATCCACTTGCAATGTGGATTGCCCATGAAGCATGACCCCTATATTTGTTTGGAAGTGGGACTGTGGTGTGATAGAAAGAGAGGATTCATTATGCGAGATACATTGAAGCCAACCCCCTGAACAGTCATAATTTTGGAAGGGTGTCTGCCTGCCTGGCAATATCAACAATACATTCATAGGTAGATGAGACTAGTAATGAGAGACGGTGATTGCTAACAAAGTGCAGAATTTTTGCAATGGCCACCAAAATGAAATGCAGATCAGAAGAACACTTCCTTGCATCTGCATTGGGACAGCATTTTTGGGTTAAGAGAAATGATAGCAAAACATATGAACCCAACAATCATAAGATGAAGAGCATTTAAAGGAACCTAGAAATCTAGTGAGCTTTATAAGAAAAGAACAAAGCAATCACTAGAAAGCCATGTTTTTTAGCATCATCGGCAATACTCAAATCACAAGATCCTGAGGTTTTATTAAAAAACAGAGGAAATGAAGATAGATCAAAACTGCCACAAGACTAGTGGATTAAAGAAGATGGAAAAAAAAACACTCATTTCCAATGAAATAGAATCCTGTAGTACTGATCTTGCTAAAAAAAAAAAAAAAGAAAGAAAGAAAAAAACAATGCAGTTCCAGTCATGGAAACTCAAAAAAAGTCAGCCAGTGTTGATGTCTTCAACGAAACCAAGGACTCTTAGAAACCACTGATGAGAATAAAGTTTAGCTCATTGGGAAAGAAAAACAAAGATTTATAAAACCCTATTCCACTTATATAATTACACACTCAAGAACAACAAAACCACAGAAGAAATGCAGCGATCGTTGCAAAACACTAAAGGAGAGAAGGCATCATAGAGTCGAATTCACATGAAACCCTAAACACAAACAGAAGGCAGAGACTTTTACAAAACCCTAAAAATTTCATAAGGAAGAGAGAAACAGCTTCTTAGAAGAGAAATCACATGAAACCCTACAAATTAAAAAAGAAAACACATTGTAGCAGGGAAATATGTGGAAAAGCCCTAAAAACCTCGAAGGAGTGACATTTTGGAGAAATCCATCCAAAATCCAAAGAAAAACATAAATTCATGCAAAACAACATCAGATCTTCATAAAAACACAAAGAGAAAGCACAAATTATCTCCAAACCTAGGGAAAAAATGATATCATAGAAGAAAAATCGCATTTGACCATGAAAATCTACAAGAAACCATATGTTGTTGCAGAAAAAATAGCAAACCCTAGCCCCCAAGAACACCTTGTCCACCGTTCCTTCCAAAACCTAACCCTTTTTAAGATTGCCGCTTCTCCAACACCGGTCTCAACTCTGATCCCGGTTCCTCCTCCTCCTCTACCCGACACCGATAGGAAACATACCTAAAAGGGCAGCTGATCCATGATCCCCTTGGCCCTTCGCTGCCTCCACGCCAATCTCCCTCTTTGATCTTGCCTGCCACAGATGCAAAGCCCAAAACACTAACCCTAACAACCCGTAGAAGAAATAAGCAAGGAGGGATGTTTTAGCTTTAGGGGAGGGAACGAAATAAGCTTTTACATTTGAGGAAGGAACTGTATGAAAGGGGCTTTATTTAATGTTTTAGCGCCACTTTCTTTTACTTTAGCGACGGTTTTTAAATTTGAAACTGTTTTTAACCGTTTTAAATTATGAACGGCCCAAAACTGTTCCAAATTGACGTTCTTAATCCACAATTTTGGTGTAGTGAACAAGTGGAGGGCACTTTGGAGGTTCAAGACAGTGGTGTTGTGGTTGAAAGAAACAACTGTGGGAAGTCTCAAGTCGGTTTAAACTTGATCGACATCCGACAACAGTGAGGATTATCTGTGCACCTCGGATAGGGGGTGAAGGAGACGCGCTAGGTTGTAATGTGTGTTAAGAAGTACCTTTTCGCGAGGTATGGGCAGTGCCAGTTCAGCATGTTAGAGTGTTGAAGAAAAAAGATTACACCATTGGTGTAGTGACGTACCATTTAACAAGATACAAGAAGACATTACCAGGCATCTAAATGTGGCTCTGAGAATTTACACAATCTAAGCTAAGGTAGAGATTGCTGAGTTTTATCTTGTACTCTGATCTAACCGGATCAGTTGTCTGTGTTAGCCAAAACCGATGTGCAAGGTTAAGAGTATTTTAATAATTATGTATGGATTTTCTTGTTGGCCAAGAAAGTGAAAACCATTTATATTGATGTATTATAACCCTAAATCCAAAGAAAAGTGAGATGAGATCAGATGGATGAGTTCTCTCCTCGTGAACGTATGCAAGGTGGCCAAACTACGTAAAAGTGCTATATTCATGTGTGTGATTGCTTGATAGTGTAATTGTGTGTTCATCGTGGTTGATCCACTGGTCACAGGTAGTTTTTATTACGTCGTTTTTCCCAATAAATCCATCCATACAAAAGTTCACTCATCGGGCATCCATCTCTAGTCCTATAAACAATAGAGAGCGACTTGAATGGAGAGGTTTTTAAGTAAATCTCCTCTATTCTTTTGACAAATACACCATCTCATCCTTCGCGTTTTATTGGGCTTTTACATTGTAATGGACATATTGCACTCAATCCAAAGCTTCCACAATAATCGCATATCAACATTACTAATTTGGAGCGGTTGGCACACAACAAGAAGTTCCATTTAACTTAATCACAGCAATGATATAGCTGATTATTCAAACATGATCGCTATAACATTAGTCAAGTCAAACTGACTTAAAACGTTAGATTAGATGGTTAGAAATAAGTAATAAAGCTAATTTTCAAATGATGCACGTGAACAATTACTCCATCTGAAGTGTCAGTCTCACCAGCTGCAATAATACCTCAAGCTAAAGAGCGAAACCTCAAGTCTATACTTTCAGTACTTGCTTGAAATTAATTTTGAAACTTAAATACACTGAAAAATCTCTCTCATGCCATTTACAGAGTTTTTCGACAACCCGCGCGCTCAGCTGATCATTGCTTCTATGTTGGCATTGATCTGTAATATTAGGGCCCGTTCGGATGTGGAGAAAGCAGCCAAAGGAAACTCTCTACAGCTCAATGTACGTGCTTTCTTATTCAGCCCAACAGACCCTTTTAAATGACTCCTATTTCTTCTTGCAACTCCATACTTGAGTTCACTGGAGTGGCCATGTTGAAAAAGTATCTGACGATCTGAGGTCTCAAGTTGGTACCCATCGTCTGCATGAGTGGTTGTATGTACCAAAGAAAGATGCACGACAGACTCTGATGAGGCATGCAGCAATGAAACTGAGGCTACGTGGACATACTCCACATTTTCTGATCGTTTGGTGGACTTTGCATGGCGGTGTTTGTCAAACTCCAAATTGTTTGCCTGAGCAAATGACTCTTCTAGAACATCATGTTAGAGATTTTCAAAATAAGAACTTCAATCCTTTAAATTTTGGCTTCTTGAAGCCTTTTACATAATCATACAAAAGGTATTAAACATTCAATGGAAATAGGGCTTTTGAGAAGCCAGTTAGTTTTTGTAGAAAACATTTTTTTATTTTTTCTGATTTTTTTTTATTTTTTGGACTTCTTAATGAAAAGTGACCCATCAAATAAGTTGAGAAGGAAGTTTGCATTTATAATAGATCCCCTTGACAAACTATATATTAGACTTGAACCCTAATTGGTGGGCTTCAGCTTAGAGCTTTAAGCCACATCTTGGCCAAGTGGGCGTCATGGGTTAAGAAATTGTTATAGGCAGTTACCAATGATAAATATTGTCCTAATGCTTTGAAGATTTTTTTTTTTTTTTTTTTGCTAGGAAATGAGCCCACCGTTAGATTGACACGAGCATATAAATTTTTTGGGAATTCGCCCATTCAAGGTATAAAAGAGTTGAATTTTCTCAAAATGGTGTTGACCAAAATTTAATTCCAAATATGGGTATTTCTCACGTTTCATTAATTTCTTTTCCAAATATACCCTTCTGTCCGATATTGCACAATGGGCAATATCGCACATATCGCACCGCCCTTCTACATCTCCTAAGTTTTCTCCATTGTGATCTTCAAGTTTCTTCATCATTTAAAAAGGTTTTCAGAAAAGATTTTAATTTTGTATTTTCTCAAAAGAATTTAAAGGTTCCTCCGCAACAACTGTTTTGTACGTTTATTTTTTTCATCCAGTGATAAACTTACGAAATCATGAATTGCATATTTGTAGGATTTTTTTCTTTTCTTACATAGTTTGCAAGTATTTAATTTTCTAAGTTCACTATATTCGTACAGCTTAGCCGTATGTTAGCCATGGGTTAAAATATGCTTAAATTTAACCGCATTTACGGCTCAGTCATATGCTAGTCTACGGCTTAGCCATATGAAGCCTACGACTTATTTACGGCTTCATTGTGGGACTTAGGTTGTGCTTAAATTCAACCGCATTTACGGCTCCACCAGATGCTATTCTACGGGTTAGCCGTATGAATCCTACGGTTGAGGCACGGTCGATCAAAGGCTTAGCCGTGGAGCTAAATGTGCTCAAATTTACCCGCATTTACGGCTCAACCGTATACTAAGCTCCAGCTTAGCCGTATTTACGGCTAAACTGTAGCACAATCCACAGCTTAGCTATTTTCGACTCTTAGTTGTTGTGCAATATCGCACAATGAGCGATATCGCAACTGGGTAATATTGCACAAACGGCTAATCTGTAGAATAGCACCTACGGGTTCACCATAAATGCAGGTGAATTTATAGACGGCTAAGCCGTAAGACATTTTACAAATCTAAGATAGCGAAAGTAGATACATGAGCAGCTTTTGCCAGAAGGTTAAAGAGGAAGGTTAAAGAAATATCCTTCGTCTGACCTAAGTCCTATCTTGCAATCCGGAAACTAAAACCAAGTCCTTCGTTGCAACAATGAATGGCAACAGCTTCACAACGGCGTCTACAGTATGCACCGACAAGATGCTTCTCTGGCGACGGCGCACGCGAACAGTAAATGTGAAGCAGCGGCAGCAGCCGAGAATCAGTCTGAATCTAGAATGTTATTCTTCTCTTCCTTCTGTAACTCGTGTCTGTACTCTCTTTCGTTGTTGAAATTTTTTTTTTTTTCTATATAGGTAAAATGATGGAAGGTTAAAAGTAAAGGCTTTAACTCACAGGGGCAAAGCTAGAATACAAACAGGGGCTGCCTTGTACGATATCTATATATGAGATATTTTTTTGGTCAACAATGTTTTGAAGAATACCAGGTCTTTTATACACGGTATGGGCAGATTCCCAATTTTTTTTCCAATGTGCATATTGTTGATAAAATCTTAAATGTGAAGCCCAACAAATATTGAAACTTCCTCATAACCCAAATAGAAAGAGGCATTTTCATGAGTGCTTCAGATTTTATACATAGGAGGCAAGCTATAAGATTTCATTGGAGTACATTGTACTCGATAAATCGGATTGGGAGCCCAAAAATTTTGTCATACCCCATATGAAGGGAAAGGCAGCTTTAATAAGAGGTTCAGATTTTGCAGAGGCCATCACCACTGGACATATGTAAGTGCAATAGAGGCGTTGGATTCGAGATATGACACCAACAAGGAAATCTAACGGTAGGTCCAAGAGAAATTTTGGAGTAGATTGCGCCATTTATCATGCAGACGGGCCTTGCTGTGGAGGCTCGAGCCATACGATTGGGGAGAGAACTCAAGAAAGGGAATAGGTTCCTCCGCGAACTAAGAGAGAGACGCACTTTTGCAAATTACAAAATGCCCCTCACTCCTTCTTTTGGGTACCCCAGCCATAGGGGCTGGGACCCAAGAAAGCCCACAAACGTGGGACGCAGCCTGCACACACAAGAAAATTGGCACATCCAAAGTTTGAATCCTGAATAGCTAGGTGAGAAATGCCCACTTTGGTAAGGAGGCGATCACACCCCCTACAACCTTTGTCCAAGACTAGCAACAAAGGTCAAAATCCACAGGCTTTGAGCTAAGAAGGCTCCCCAAAACACCTCCAAGATATAGTACCTGCTGTCCACATGTGAAAAATGTGACCTGAGAAAAAAAATTCTTAAGAGAGATTTTTAACTAAATAGTCAAGAGTTTCTTCTCCTAGTAAATCAGATGCACTTAGAAGTCAGATAAATCCAAGAAAAGCATCCAAATTTTGCTGATTTGCAAAAGTACAAAATCGTAATTAGAGGAAATGAAACAAATCAAACTCACATAATTGAAAGTATCCTCTGCAATGAAGTTGTTTTTGCTTATTGAATACAACGATGGAGGGCCATTAAAAAGCATGATGGTGTTAGTATACTACAGGAACATCTCATGACTAACACGAACTGTATATATTCTCAGCAATGCCTTCTAGATGACTCAAGTCTGAAGAATTTTCACCTTCTAGATGGCTCCCAACATCTTTCACTAGCAGCAACTGTTACTGGTTGTTCTTTTCTGGTACAGACATTATCCATGCTCTACTTTGTGGTCTTTGGAATCAGCAGCATACTTGGCTCAACAGCACTCGAGGAAGAAAACATCAAGTTACTACAAGGGGGCTCAATAAATTATTGTAGACATGAGAGTGCCTGAGAAACATTTCGAGATATCCGCTCATGTATTGGCTCCTGAGTATTAAATAAATCAATAAATCAATAAGACGAAGTCATCCATGTCCATGATCAACATGAAATTCATTTGTGCTACCTGCATCCCTGGCATCTCAAATTTTGATCTTGTGATAGTTTCAAACAGGAAAATGTATCTGCCATTGCCGGCCAAAATGTATCAGTCTTCTGTATGGATCTTTACATAAAGCAACAAGAATTAGGATTTGTACAATTCACAAATTGATCATTTCAAGTACCATGTCGAGTCCTTTGGTTCTTGTTTCATTGCAGGCTTTTAAAATTGTTTGATGGGTAAGTTTCAAAATTCTACTCTTGGCATCCAAACCCACAAATATCATCTTCAATTTGTTAGACTCAGCCCTTTTTTTTTTTTTTTTTGCGCAATAGTTCTCCGTAGAATTTTATTTCCACAGCGGTCATATTTTACACAGAACATGAAAATTATATTCATACATTTTTTTTCCACTTTGTGTGCAATAGTTTCCAATGAAATTATATTACACATTGATTTCATTTTTGCAGACATCAGAAAGTGACTTCCATTTTCCACAGTTTCAGTTTCCATTGGCTAGTACAACAAAACATTTTCCATGCCTCAAGTAGGACAGAGCCACAGGAAAATGTTAACAAAAGAGCAACATAAAACCGTCCTCACTTAGAAACCATTTTCTGCAGTTCTTAAACAAACCTGAAGCACATTATCCCAGTAAAAAAGTTTTGCAGCACCAAACAATGGAACTAAAACCTCAGAAAATGATGTCAAAGTGTTCACTGTCCAAGTAAATTAAAAAAAAAGTAAATAAAATGCTACAGAAAATTATGACACAAAAGCATTGTCCATATACTTAATAACATAAACAGGAGAAGAAAAATACCACTGAGATTTTTATACTATCCACATTTTTACTCGATGATTACCAAAAACAATAAATTTTACCATTTAAAAAAAAAGGATAATATCCATTCAGTTTGCAAGAGAGAAGATTTTAGAAAGGCTAGACTCCTATATATATTTTTAAATGTAACATTCATTATACAAATCTTAATATTACAAGAAAACTATACTGGCACCTCCTACCCAAAAGTGAAAACAATAACAATATACAAAAGACAAAACACTAAAAATTACAGAGGAGGCTACAGAGGCCTCATGATTTCAAGCGACCTCCAGAAACAACTCAAACCTCAGAGCCCAAAAGGAGGAAATGATAAAAACCAACATGGTCAAACCCTTGAGAAAGGAGAGGCTATGTACTTCTTATTCATCAAATGTACGGGCATCTATGCATGCTGAGTCGTCATCATCATCATCAAAGCCTTGTCCCAACCATGTTGGGGTCGGCTCTATGCATGCTAAGTCTAACCATTAAATTGAGGGGATAATGGTGGATGATGATGAATACACACACCAAACACACACCAAAACACGCACACACACACACACACACACACACACACAGGACCTTAAGGGGTCATTTGTTTCACCCCATTTACATATGTAAGCATCCCACATGTGTAATGATTTCATACATTTCATGTTTGTTTGCAACTTTTACACATGTGGTGTGTAAATTGGATATGATTTTGATGTGTAAAATATATGGAAAGAGGGGCTTTCACTTTCACAGCTGATAAGATGGGAAACCGTTTCATACCCTTCTCAAAAAGGTGCTGCTACAGTACATTAAGCCCATGACCCCTTTTTTTTTTTTAAATTTTCTGGTAGCCACAATCAAGATCTGAACCGTCCAGAGCGTTTAGAATGCCCAAAACAGCTATGATACAAATTTTCAACTGTTGGATCGTCTCAAATTGTGAGATATTTATGAGCAAATTCTAACCGTTAATCTTCAATTCTGAGATTTTATGGGCCTCATTTTCACAATCTGAACCGTTCATCTAGTTCAAAAGGCCATTTTCACTTTTTAGGTTAAATTTCAGGAGCTGATTCAAAATGTATCTTGAGATATCTTCAAAAAACATATCATCCATTGGATGCATACACTATTGTTACACATAATTTTATTTGTTGAACAGGCAGTCTGCATTTTTCAAATTTCTGGATCATCATAGACTCAAATTCAAGATCTGAACCGTCGAATATCTTTAAAAGGTCAAACACGGGTAATGGATCAAATTTCAACCGTTGATCTTTCATATATTGTGAGATATTTACAAAAAATGATAGACCTTTTGATCTTAAATTCTATTTTTTGTGGACCCCTTTTTTCTAATCCAAACCGTCAATCTTCTTCAAAAGGCCAACAATGCTTATTATATTAAATATCATCACTTGATTCACCATGGATATTTCAAAATTTGAAAAAAACTATAAAAGACATGTAAACCATTGGTGCAATAAGATTCACATCGGAAAAGGTGTGAAAATAACAAACAACGAATTATTTTTCATATGTGAGTCATTTGCATATGTAAATGATTCACATGTTAGTTATTTACATATGCAAACCATTTTCACATCACATGTGAAATTAACAAACGACCCTTAAGTAATATGGACCATGAAATTTCCCTGCCACCAATTGAATGGTTAGGATCGTTGAATCAGCAGGGTCTTAGGCCATACTCATGCACAATGAGCCCATGATTTAATTGGTCAGTACAGTCCCGGCCAAAGAAGGCAGCTAGGCCCAAACATTAACCCACGGCTCAACCCGGTCCATTGGGGTCAGCCCTAGGCCCAATTGGCTGAAAGCTACTATGGCACCTTCTATAATTATCATACTACTATTATTAGTTCTTGCTTAATAGGACTAGGAAGTTCTTTGTTTTAACTAGTAAATCTTGCTTGCCAAAAATTAGGTTTACTACTCTATAACTAAGAAAGACCTCATCGTAGTTGCTTATGCTTATCTGATTAACAAAATTCTGGTTGGTTCCCTCCAAGTATGGATTGTTTCATGGTTATGATTGTGCCTTAGGGCTGGAATCCTTCTAGATTCGATCAATCCTTCGAAAAATTGATCGATTTTTCTTGATCGTAGATCATGGCTGCGGCAAATTGGTATTAGAGATAAAGAGCGATAGCAGAAGAGACGTCTGTACTTTCCCCATTTTCTCCGTCCATCTCAATTCATCTTCACCCATCACTACCGACGAGCACCATCTCCACCCATCTCCACAAATCCCAAACCCATATCCCAAAACCCTACCTCAGCCACAAAACCCCATGAATCCATCCCACATCCATCTCACAAAATCTAGACACCCCCATCACACCCATCAACCCACATCGACACCACTAACAACATACCCAATACCCACAAATGCCAAATCCCACCCTCGAGACCACAAAACCCATTCCCGATCATCCCGAACACATTTCCCAACCTTCCCCAATACCCAAAACCCTAATCCCCCATCCCAGTCCCCCTCAATGATACCACCAACGACATACCCAATACCCACAAAGGCCAAATCCCACCGACCAGCCCCGAACCACACCCGATACCATCCACCACCGAAACCCTCTCACCAAACCAACCCAACCCTTCCCGAATTCCAACAACATGCAACCCACACCCATATCGAAATCCAGAAACCCCCAATCAATCCCAACCCACTTTCCCAAACCCCAAACTCATTCCTGACCCATCTACTCCCAAACACCCACCTCAGTTCCTCACGAGCCTTCCCACACCATGCAAACCCTCCATCACTCCACATCCGACCACCAATTCCTAGCAAAAACCAAAAAAAAAAAAAAAAAAAAGGAGAGGAGTAGCAAAAGAAAAAGAAGACATAGCAATACCTTGCACCGGCGTCCTCTCTAATCATCGCGATGCCCCTCTCGTCATCACACCTTGTCTACGATCGCAATTAGAACCCAACTGCCAACCTTGTCTTCCATTTCTATCTTCCCCTAACTCAGCATCATCATCGGTGTCTCACCAGCCCCTCCAATCTCCTCACATGTCGCCGCAACCTCCACTCATGTGTCCGGCTTTTCTCCTCTTACTCAATTAGATAAGCTTCCATACCTTTTTTTTTTTAAATCTCTTTCCCCATTTTGTTCTTGGGAGAGGGAATTGTTAAAGCATACAAGCCCACGAGCTGGGCTGAAGCTTGAACTTGATTGTCTAGACCTACACTAAGGTCCGACCTAGCCCCAACCCGAATCCAGAACATCTACAGTTTAAAAGAGGGGAAAAAAATGACATGGCTAACTGTACTGGTCAAATTTTCCGTGGTAAATTCACCGATAATTAGCACGACAATTGCATCAAAGATTTATATGTGCATGTGGATGCTTTAGAAGTCACAAAAAAGGTACCATCAAATTCGTGTTCGGTCAAGAAATGAATTGAAAATTGCGTTCAAAACTAAAGATGGATTATACGAATGATTGGTTATGCCGTTCGGCTTATCCGATGCTCCCAGCACTTTTATGAGTGATGACTCAGCTTTTACGGCCTTTTCTCGACAAATTTGTTATGGTATATTTCGATGATATCTTGATCTTCAGCATATCCAAAGAAGTTCATCTCAACCATCTGAGGTATGTCATGTGTGCACTGCGTATAGAAAAATTTTACATTAATTTGAAGAAGTTACATTTTTGCATTCCAAAGTTCTATTTTTGGGCTTTGTTGCATCGGCCTAGAGGGTAGAAGCTGATCCAGAGAAAATCAAAGCGAACATTGATTGGCCCCTTCTTAAAAGTCTTCAGGAAGTACAGAGCTTTCATGGATTGGCCACTTTCTGTAGGAGATTTATTCGCAATTTCAGTTCAATCATGACTCCTATCACTGATTGCATAAAGATAGGAAATTTCACTTGGACAAAGGCAGCTGGCGCAGCCCTGGATCTTGGATGAGTGATAGAACAATCTCCCGAGGGATTGTTCGAATCCGAAGATTCAACGGCAATCACGATCACAATATAGAACAAAAAAACTATGGCACTCTGAAATTTTATTGATAAAAAAACGTACCGAATACAGTGACTATTACTCCTTATATAGGAGTGATCGGTTCTAACTATAGAAGGAGGACTAATTCTACACAAATAAGACTTACTAAAATAAGACATAACAAAAATAGAAAGTGTATCAATCGGATGTCTTCCTACTAAATTAAGAAATAGCAAAATAGAAAGTGTATCAATCGGATGTCTTCTGATTATGGGATCTGGGCCGAACTTGGGTTCGGCCTGCATCAGCTCTCCCCGGCTTGGAAAAACTCGACTCCGGCGAGTTGAGCGCTTGATATCTCTCATAAAGATCAGGATTGATGCGCTGGAAGTCAGTAGCTGTAATCCATATAGCATCAGAGATAGGACGATTCCGCCAGCGTACATAAAACTTCTGATAACCTCCTTGACGTGTAGAAACAATTTGATCATCAAGGACATCAATAATTTCATCAGGAGGTGGAGAATGAACTGGTAAAGAAATAAGCTGCTCTTCATTTTCTCCTTCAGTATCATGGCCACGATAGAGAGTAAGATCCTCGACATTGAATGAAGAACGGACGCCGGAATCAGTAGGGATATCAAGAATATAGGCATTGGAATTAATCTTCTGGAGAATCTTGAACGGACCTGAACTTCGAGGGTGTAATTGCTTGTTAGCTCCAGGTGGCAATCGCTCAGGTCGAATACGCACCATAACCATATCGCCCTCCTTAAATTCAACAAACCGACGATGTTTATCAACTTGCTGCTTATAAATATCATTGCTGGCAGATATATGGCGACGTACTTCATTATGGACTTGCTGCATGTGTTGGAAGAAAGTTTCAGCATCTGCACTCACGCGGGCATCAACTGGTAATGGCACAAGATCAACAGGGAGGCGAGGACGTACTCCTATAACAGCTTCAAATGGTGAAAGTCTAGTTGATCGGTTGACAGAATTATTGTAAGCAAATTCTGCCATAGGGAGCACTTGATCCCAATTTGTAATTCGGTCACGTACAAGACAACGTAACAATTGGCCAAGACTTCTGTTTACCACCTCTGTTTGTCCATCAGTTTGAGGGTGATAAGCAGTAGAGAAATTAAGTTTGGTGTTGGACAGCATCCATAATGTCTTCCAGAAGTAACTCATAAACTTCGTATCGCGGTCAGAAACAATAGTTTTGGGAAGCCCATGGAGACGAACAACTTCCTTGAAGAATAATTTGGCCACCTTGTAGGCATCAGCAGTCGCAGTGCAAGGAATGAAGTGTGCCATCTTTGAAAAGCGATCAACAACAACGAAGATGGAATCAACCTTTCTAGCAGTCGTAGGTAAACCGAGCACAAAATCCATGCTGATGTCTTCCCAAGGAGTATGTGGAACAGGCAAAGGCTGATATAACCCAGTATTCTTCTTGTTTCCTTTTGCAAGCTGACATGTTCGGCATCTTTCACAAATATGAATCACATTAGTCTTCATACGAGGCCAATAATATCTGTCACTGACAAGGGCAAGTGTTTTGTCGCGACCCAAATGTCCGCTACATCCACCTGCATGCAACTCGCGCACAACATATTCACGAATAGAAGTGGCTGGAAGACAGAGTTGCGTACCTTTGAATAGAAAACCATCATGAAGACTATACTGAGGATGTTGAATATGATTGCCATTACGGAGATCCGCATAAATAGAACCAAAATCTTTGTCGGCTGCATAATCTTGTTTGATTTGCTCAAAACCAGGCACATTATAGACATTGCAGTTAAAAGATGTTTTCTCCGGCTTAATGCATCCGCGATCAGGTTATCCTTTCCAGCTTTATGACGAATGCTAAATTTGAATTCTTGTATATATGCACTCCATTTAGCTCGGTTAGCGCTGATCTTCTGCTGAGAGTGTAAATGTTGCAGAGCATCATTATCAGAGTAAAGCACAAACTCATTTGCAATTAAATAATGTCTCCAGTGACGAAGTGTTTGGACAAGTGCATAGAATTCCAGATCATATGTAGTATACTTTCTCTTGGCATCAGAAAGTTTCTCACTGAAGAATGCAATAGGATGTCCTTCCTGGCTAAGGACTCCACCAATGCCAACATTTGAGGCATCGCAAGCAATTTCAAATAGCTTGCTAAAATCAGGAACTTGCAGAACGGGCGCTGCAATAATCTTTTGCTTGATCTTCTCAAAAGCCCTGGTGGCTGCATTGGTCCACTTGAAGTCACCTTTCCGCATGCAATCAGTAATAGGAGTCATAACAGTACTGAAGTTTCTGATAAACCTTTTGTAAAAATTGGCAAGACCATAAAAACTGCGAACTTCAGTAAGGGTAGTAGGAATTGGCCAATCAAGAATAGCGCTTACCTTTGAAGGATCCATCTTAATTCCTTCTGCAGATACTACATATCCCAAGAAAATAACAGAGTCACTCATAAAAGTGCATTTCTTGAGATTGATATAGAAATGCTCCCGGCGGAGAAGTTGGCAGACCTTATCTAAATGCTGAAGGTGATCTTCTTTTGACTTGCTGTAAATAAGGATATCGTCGAAGTAGACGACAACAAATTTTCCAATATAAGGCTGCAATAATTGTGTCATAACCCGCATAAAAGTACTAGGAGCATTGGTTAAACCGAACGGCATGACCATCCATTCAAAGAGACCATCCTTTGTTTTAAAGGCAGTTTTCCATTCGTCTCCTGGTCTTATGCGAATTTGATGATATCCGCTCCGCAAGTCAATTTTGGAAAATATACATGCACCAGTCATCATATCTAACATATCGTCCAAACGAGGAATAGGGAAGCGATATTTTACCGTGATTTTGTTGATTGCACGGCTATCTACACACATTCGCCAACTTCCGTCCTTCTTTGGAGTGAGTAGTGCTGGAACACCACATGGACTGAGACTTTCCTTTATATAGCCCTTCTGAAGCAAATCATCAACTTGCCTTTTTAACTCTGCATGTTCTGCTGGGTTCATCCGATAAGCAGGTAAGTTAGGCAAAGAGGCTCCAGGAACCAAATCAATAGCATGCTGAATGTCCCTTAGTGGGGGTAGTTCCTTGGGTAACTCTTCAGGAACTAGGTCGGCAAACTTGTCCAATAATGACTTCACTTCCCGAGGAATAGCATGAGAATCATCGGCAACTTGTTTAGTGACTAAGGCATACATGACACCTTGCTCTTTGCTTTCAATTTCAAATTTCCGCATGGTTAAAATATGCGATGTAGGAGAAACTGCGGCGGCGGCGGGAGAAGAGGTAGGAGAGGATGGCGGAGTTTGCAATGGACGCAGCACAATACGTCTACCTTTCCAATTGAACGCATAGGTATTGTGTTCATGATCTGTGATCACTTTAAGCTTCTGTAACCATGGCCGTCCGAAAAGAATATGTGTGACGTTCATTGGTATGACATCACAGAGAAGAGTGTCCTCATAGTTGCCAATCTTAAAAGGCACACAGCATTGCTGACGAACAGGAATAGAATAGTTATCAACCCATGCAACTTTATATGGTCTTGGATGCTTTACCGTGGGAAGTTTAAGCTTCTCAACTGCTTCTTGGGAGATAACATTCATAGCACTTCCACCATCAACAATCATATTACATGCTCTGTCCATACATCTGACACGAGATCGAAAAATAGAAGCATGATTCCAATCTTCTTCCTCTTTAGCATCTGCTACTAGCAAACGACGATCCAGAAAGAGAAGCGGAATACCATCATCAGCGTCTGCATAATCTACCTGATCAGCTTGATCTTCATAAGGAGGATCTATATCAGCGTGCCCTGATTCGACATGCTCATCATGCTGCGTATCAATATCAGGCTCATTGGAAGTATATAAATTACGATGAGGGCATTCATTGGCATAATGTCCTCGTTGCTTGCAGGCATGACAAACAATATCCCTCTTGTCTGTTCTTGCATAAGAACGATTATCAGGCTGGTTCTGTGGACCCCTCTGATTCTGTTGGGGATTCACCTGTCTTTGTTGCATCCCTGGCCGAGGATTCTGAGGAGGCTACTGAACTTGACGCTGAGGAGGAGGCCTATAAACTGTTGCTTGATTGCGATTATAAGTAGGATCAGGACCTCTTTTTATGGAAGACTCCCCGGCTTGGAAGAGATTACGCTTCCGCAATTGAATTTCATGTTGGGCTTTGCGGGCTTTATTGAATATTTCATCCACTGTGGCATAATCAAACATTGCCACCTTTCGTCTGATATCGGCACGCAGATTATCCCTGTACCTAGTGATAGTCAGACGATCATCAGTCCTCAAGTTACAGCGAACAATGTATTCGCGAAACTTGTTGGTATATTCTTCCACAGTTATATTGCCTTGCTGGAGACTCAGATATTCTTGGTGAAGTGTATCCATATAATCAGAAGGAAGGAAATTGCCCTTGAGCCTCTCTTTCATAATATTCCACCGGAGAATCGGCTGGCCTACTGCGAGCTCATTGTTTTCAACACCATACCACCAAATACGAGCAGGACCCTTCAGTTTGACTTTGGTAAAGGCTATCCGCTGTGCATCATTCATACCATACCAAGCAAAATAGTCTTCCAAGGAATTAAGCCAATCAACAAAAACTTTCGGACTCGCATCACCACTAAAGTCAGCAATGTCAATTTTGACTTTCCTAGTGATGTCATCAGGTGGGGGTGCAACATGGTGAACTTGATGATCTCGTTCAGCCAGAAGGCGCTCCATAAAATCACGAATGGATTCATGATTTTCGGGTCTTTCTGGTTGGACAGGCGTGTAAACCATAGATATATTGGAGGATCCTTCTTGACTAACAAATTGCTTTGTTTGTAGCTCAGCAATGGCCGTTTCTGCAATTTTGAGACGTCCCGTGACATCTTCTAATTCTTGACTCAGTTTAAGGATGGTTTCATCCCTCTGGCGGTCAGTCATCCAATGCTGAAGATCATCACCACGCCTAGGCATGCTTGCTGGTTTTTTTTTTTTTTTTTTTTTTTGGTATGTAGGCGGGTCGCGGGTCGGTGGGCGGGCCGGACCAACTTAGGTCCAACTGGAACCCGGCATGGGTTCTGGAGGTATATAGGCGGGTCGGTGGGCGGGCCGGACCACTTTAGGTCAACTGGAACCCGGCACGGTTCTGGAGAGTTCTGGCTCGGTCTGTGTGCAGGGAAAGAAAATAAAAGAGAGAAGGAGACTTATCTGCAAAACGAAAACGGATGGAAGGCAGAAGCAAGGAGAACGGATGGAAGGGCAGAACAGTGGCTTGCGCTCGTCGACGACGAAGATTGGCTGGAGGTGATGACGATCGGCAGTGGTGATCCAGCCGGTGGAGGTCCCGATGCTACGGAACCACCTGCTTCAGTGGTGGACGAAGTGCTTCTTGCCGCTGCTGAGGACGGCGACAACGATAGCGACAACGGTGGACGAAGTGCTTCTTGCCGCTGCTGAGGACGGCGACAACGATAGCGACAACGAAACGGCTGAAGGCCGCGGCGGCTGAGGATGGTGATGACGAAGCCGACGACGTGGACGCCACCGGCGACAGGTACGTTGTCTTTCCCCTTTCTTCTCTTTTTGCTGTGGTGTCGGTTCTCTCTCTCTGTCTTCTCTTCTTTTTTTTTTTTTTTTTTTTTTTTTTTTTGCTCTGTCTGGGGGGGGGGGGGGGGCCGGTTTTGGTGCGGGAAACACCGAGAGGGGTTTGGACAGGGGCGTGGATAGTCGGATCAGGGTTTAGGGGTTGTAGATGGCGGTGGAGGGTTCGATTCGGAAGGTAGGGTGTCACAGAGGTTGGAGGGTTTTGCAGGGTCTGGGTGTTTTTGCAGGGATCTGGGGTTTTTGCAGGGATCTGGGGTTCTCGGTGGGGGATCTGGGTTACGGCAGAGTGAGTGGGGTTACGGCTGAGAGAGTGGGGTTACTGTTGGGGGAGTTCGGGTTTCGGCGTGGTGCAGGGAGATAGGGAGTTGGGCTGCTGTAGGGGTCTGGGTTGATCGCCAATGGACAGTAGGTGGAAGGAAGGATTCCGGGAACGACAGAGTTCCCCGGCGACCGATCTGGTCTCTGATACCAATCTGGCGCAGCCCTGGATCTTGGATGGGTGATAGAACAATCTCCCGAGGGATTGTTCGAATCCGAAGATTCAACGGCAATCACGATCACAATATAGAACAAAAAAACTATGGCACTCTGAAATTTTATTGATAAAAAAACGTACCGAATACAGTGACTATTACTCCTTATATAGGAGTGATCGGTTCTAACTATAGAAGGAGGACTAATTCTACACAAATAAGACTTACTAAAATAAGACATAACAAAAATAGAAAGTGTATCAATCGGATGTCTTCCTACTAAATTAAGAAATAGCAAAATAGAAAGTGTATCAATCGGATGTCTTCCGATTATGGGATCTGGGCCGAACTTGGGTTCGGCCTGCATCAGCAGCCTCTCAGGCTTTTGAACAGATTAAGGAGAAAATGACCGAAGCACCTGTTTTAAAACTTCCCAACTTTGAGAAAGTCTTTGAAGTCAGTTATGATGCTTCACAAGTAGGTGCTGGTGGAGTTTTGAGTCAAGATGATCATCCAGTTGCTTACTTTAGTAATAAATTAAATGATTCTCGCAAAAAGTACTCGCCTATGATCTGGAATATTATGCAATTGTCCAAGCTCTACATTATTGGCACCATTATTTGATTAAACGAGAGTTTATCTTGTATTCTGATCACAAAGCTTTGCAACATCTAAATTCTCAATAGAAGATGAGCGTCAATCATGTCAAATGGAGCGCATATTTGCAGTAGTTCTCATTTTTTTTGCGCCATAAATCCGGAACAGACAATAAAGTTGTTGATGCATTAAGTCGTCGTTCTCACATTCTTACAACCATTTCCATTACAGTTCCAGGCTTTAAAGAAATATGCAGTGAATATGCAGCTGATCATGATTTTGGCCAAATTTACACAGATCTTCTAAATGGTGAGTTTTCTAAACATCCAAAAGTTTCTATTCATAATGGTTATCTATTTAGTGGAAATCAATTATGTTTGCCAACTACGTCTATTCGAGAGTTTGTCCTACATGAGTTGCATGGTGGGGGATGTAGTGGACATCTCAGACGTGATAAAACATTGGCTATTATGGAAGATCACTTCTTTTGGCCATGCTTGAAAATAGATGTTACTCGAATTTGTAACTTATATAGGGTATGTTAGCTTGCAAAAGTGCAAAAGAAGAACACTAGTTTATATCAACCCCTTCCTATTCCACATGGACCAAGGCAAGAGCTAAGCATGGATTCTGTCTTAGGTTTACCCAAAATAGCAAGGAAGGTAAACTTGATCTTTGTTGTTATTGATCGTTTTTCCAAGATAGCACATTTTATTCCATGCTCTCACACATCATATGCAAAGAAAATTGCTACTCCTTTCTTTAAAGAGGTAGTTCATCTACATGGCCTTCCAAAGACAATTGTGTCTGACAGTAATACAAAATTCATGAGTTTCTTCTGGAAAACATTATGGCACATGATGCACACAAAGCACCAATATCCCAGTGCATACCATCTACAAAGTGATAGCCAAACAGAGGTTGTCAACAGGAGTTTGAGAAATCTCTTCGATGTCTTATCAGAGATCATATTACTTCGTAGGATCTTATCTTACCCATGGCGGAGTTCGCTTACAATAATTATGTCAATAGAACCACTGGAAGATCGCCATTTGAAGTTGTTACTGGTGTCAAGCCATGTATTCCTATTGACTTAAGCCCATTACCAATTGATGCCAGGTCAAGTCAAAAAGCTGAACAATTTGCACAACACATGAAGCAAGTCCATGATGAAGTTCACCAACAGATTGCTACACGTACCAAGACTTACAAGTAGCATGCAGCTTCACGGCGACGTCATAATGAATTTGATGAAGGAGACGTGGTCATGGTTCATTTGAAGCCGAAACGATTTCTCGCAGGAAAATACAAGAAGTTACACCCAAGAAGTGCAGGACCATTCAAGATTCTAAAGAAAATCAGTTCCAAAACATATGTTCTAGACCTTCCTTTAGACATGCATATAAGCTCTACATTTAATGTTGAAAATTTGACAATTTATCATGGCCATCATGTAGATGAATCTTTTGAAGAACAAACTCTCCGACTTCCCATCAACCCGTATCCTCCAAAAGAAATTGAAGATGTTTTTAATGATCAACTTGTTTCTACAAAAAATGGTGGATTACACAAGTTCTTGGTCAAGTGGAAAGGAAAACCATTCTCTAAAACGACATAGATTACGGCTACCATTCAATGACTCAATCCGGATCTATATAAAGAGTACCAAGCTAACAACTCGCCGGAGTCGAGTTTTTCCAAGCCGAGGCAAGCTGATGCAGGCCAAATCAATGGGCCACATTTGAAAGTTTATAACCACAAACCCAAGTCTAAAACCCAACACTGAAAATTGATTAATAGTTTGCTTTATTAGTAATAGTTGCTTTCTTAAGTCTTAGAAATTGCTTTTATATTTTAATTAGGACTTCTTATTTGGATTAAACTAGTTTGTTTCTTTATTTGGAGAATAGTTTTGTTATAAATAGATGTAATCCCTTCTCATGGGATAGACTACATTATTATTGAGTTGATATTCCAGTTTTCTTCTTCTTGTGAGTTGAATTCCTGTCTTTGGTGTGAGACCTAAACAGATTATCCTAAGCCTTTTGGCTTGGAGAATAGCCCATTAGCTATTCTTCTTCTATGCACTGCTTCAAGAAGACACAGTTAAAGAACTCACAAAAGCTCCCACCAACACTAACGGTGAATCTTCCAGCACTACTATCCCACAACCTCAAACACTTTTAATTAGATTCTGGTCCTTGTAAATCAGTCTAAGAGTTTCTTTAATGTCTTTTTGATGAAAGGGACCCTAATGAAGCTCCGTGGCAAAATAACCTCTCAATAAGGGTCAAATTGGAGGTTCCTGATTTTCCCAGGCAATCTGATGCTCAAGGCTTCCTTGATTGGCTGACTTCGATCAAGGATTATTTTACTTGGTATCAAATTGATGATCCTCAATAAGTTAATTTTGTCAAGATGAAGATCAAGGGTCCTATTAGAATTTAGTGGAAGAATATTGATAACCATAATGAACAAATGGGATACCCTCCTATCACTAGATGGAAAGTTATGAAAGAAAGGTTGGACGACAAATTTTTGCCATCTGATTATATTAATTCCTACCAACGAGAGCTAATCCATCTTCAACAAGGATCGATGACCATTGATGAATATACTCACAAATTTCATGAGCTTTGTATCCGTTGTAGAGCAAGTGAAACAAATAGCATGATGGTCAAAGAGATTGCATCCAGACATAAAAAGTGCAATAGCAACTTTTTATTTTACTAATATTGATGATATCTCTCACAAGGCATGACGAACTGAACAAGAGTTGAGTCAACGACACTTTGGAACTCAAGCCAGGAAGTCCACCTATTAAAAGGATCCTGATCCCAATTTTAATTGGACCATACAACCAGGGTTCTGACCTCCACCTTAACAACCACAAAATCAACTTCAAAGACAGCCACAAACTCCCCCAAGACAGATAAATCCTCAACAAATTCAAAAATGGCAACAAAATCAAAATAATCTTAGAGCGCCAACCCAAACAGATAAGTGGAATATTACATGTCATTCTTGCAAGCAACATGGGCATTATGCTAAGGAATGTCCACATAGAAATTTGCATTATGAAGGTGATACAGATGATGATAAGCACATTGAGATGGAACCACCTAATTAGGTTCCACAACCTGAGTCTGAACAACTAGTTGAAGTTTCAGACCTGCTGAACATGGTCCTTTGCTTTTCCTTCAATACCTTTCAATTGCAGATAATGCAAAAGACGATGATGGTGAGAATCTAGCTCCTATTTTTTGGACTCGAGTTACTTGTAGAGGTAGCAGATGTAACGTCATTATTGATGGTAGTAGTACTATGAATGTTATATCCAAAGAAGCAGTTGATAAGTTGCACTTGCTGACTACAAAGCATCGAAGCCTTATTGAGTTGCCTAGGTTGATGATTATGATCTTCCAGTCCGTCAACAGTGCATTATTCCAATCAAGTTTGGCTCTTATGAAGACAATGTCAAGTGTGAAGTTATTCCCATAAATGCTGCCCACATCTTGCTTGGCTACCCTTGGCTCTGTCGTCTTAAGGTCATCACCAATCATGAGAATAATACTTATTCTTTTAACTGGAATGGCATACGCATGCAATGGCGGCCTCTAACAATCCCATTTTCATCACCAAAGGCAACGCCTCAAGCATCTCCCCACATCCTTACCATGTGCAAATTTGAAGTTGAAAGTAAAAAAACAAAGTATGATGTATGCTTTGGTAACTAAACAAGTGCCAGATTTCAATAAAGATTCACAGCCATCTATTCCCCAAGAAGTAACTCCATTACTTCATGATTTTTCTAATTTAATTTCTAATGAGTTTCCACATGAATTGCCACCAATGCACGATATTCAACATGCTATGGATTTACTTCTTGGAGCATCTCTTCCTAATTTGCATAGTTATCGAATAAGCCCATCTGAACATACTAAACTCAAAAGGCAAGTGGATGATTTATTAGAACGAGGATATATACGGAAAAGCCTACGTCCATGTGCACTACCTGCTCTCCTTACCCCAAAGGACAGAAGTTGGCCTATGCGCGTGGATAGTCGTGCCATCAACAAAATCACTTTAAAGTATCACTTTCCTATTCGTAGGCTTGATGACATGCTTGATCTTATGCCTAGTGCTTCTATCTTTTCAAAGATTGATCTTCGCAGTGTATACCATCAAATCAAATTTAGGCTAGGTGATGAATGGAAAACAGCTTTCAAGACTACAGTTGGCCTTTATGAATGGTTAGTTGTGCCTTTTGGACTGTCTAATACTACTAGAACTTTCATGCATGTGATGAACCGACTACTGAAACCTTTCATTGGAATGTTCGTGGTTATCTACTTTGATGATATCTTGATTTGTAGCAAATCACATGAGAAGCATTTCAATCATTTACGGAGTATATTTCAACTTCTTCGCAAAGACCGTTTCTATATCAATTTGAAGAAGTGCACTTTTATAAGCAACTCTGTGACTTTCCTGGACTTAGTTATTTCTTCAAAGGGCATTGCAATGGATCCTCCTAAAGTGCAAGCTATTAGTGATTGGCCACTTCCGACTACTCTGACTGAAGTTCACAGTTTTTACGAACTTGCTAATTTTTATAGAAGATTCACTCGTGACTTACAGCAGCATTATTGCCCCACTAACCGGCTCTATGAAAAAAGGGCGACTTTAAATGGACATCTACAACTACAAGAGCATTTGAACAAATTAAGCAAAAGATCACAGAAGCACATGTTTTGCGCCTTCCAGAGTTTGAAAAAGTTTTTTAAGTTGCTTATAATACTTTCAATGTTGACACTGGCGCAGTTCTTAGCCAAGAAGGTCATCCAGTTGCATTTTTCAATGATGCTTTTAATGAATTTTTTGAAGTTGCTTGCGATGCTTTCAATATTGACATTGGCGAAGTTCTTAGCCAAGAAGGGCATCCACTTGCATTTTTCAGTGAAAAACTTCCCGATGCCAAACATAAATACTCTATGTATGACTTGGAATTTTACGCAATGATGCAAGCATTGTGACATTGGCAACCTTATTTAGTGGGAAACAATTTTGTCCTTTATTCAGATCATGGAGACTTAAAACATCTCAATTCCCAGCAAAATATGACTAATCCTCATTTTTAGTGGATTGCCTTTCTTCAACAATTTACCGTTAGCCTTCGACATAAAGCAAGCGAAGAATTTCGTAGCTTATGCATTAAGTTGTCAGAACTCCACCATTTTTTGCTGCTGGTCCCAAGCCTGGGTAAAGGAGGAGGGTTGCGTTAGGTAGGTGACAGCCAGCGTAAAACTTTGTCACAACCCAAACATAAATTCTGAGAAAATGATATTTCACGATAAGGTTAGGGCGTTTCCTGCTTTAAGCGATGCATTGCAGCATCGCCTGGCTGCAGTGAAAAGTGTGCAAGGGCTACCGCATGACTTTGGGCTAGTGCGGTTAAAGAAGTTACCATGAGAAAAAGAGGAGAAATAAGAAAATTAGACTAACTACTTGGAATAAAGGAACCTTGACAGGCAAGAGCATGGAGTTAATTAAGGTAATGCAAAGAAGAAGAATTAGTGTGGCTTGTATACAAGAGACAAGGTGGAAAGAAAATAAAGTTAAGGAGCTCACGGATAGGTATAAGCTTTTCTATGCAGGAAAGAGTAATACAAGAAATAGAGTGGGCATAGTTGTAGATAAGGATTTGAAAGAGAAAATTGTGGGGGTAAACAGGTTTGATGATAGAATTATAGCAATTAAACTAGTGCTAGAGGAAGACATAATTCATATCATCAATGCATATGCTCCCCAAGTAGGACTAGAAGAAAGTATGAAAAGACAATTTTGGCAAGAAATGGATGATTTAATACGAGAAATCTCAAATAGTGATAAGATTTTCCTTGAAGGGGATTTAAAAGGGCATATAGGAAGAGATAAAAAAGGATATGAGAGAGTGCATGAAGGGTATGAATTTAGAGAAAAGAATGAATTCGGAAACACTATATTGGACTTTGTAGTGGCATTTGATCTTGTAGTAACAAATACTTACTTTAAAAAGAGATGAGCTTTTAATTACATATAAAAGTGGGAGTAATAGGAGTCAGATAGACTTTTTCATAGTTAGAAAACAGGACCGATTGGCTTATAAAGATTGCAAGGTTATCACAGGAGAGAGTTTGCAAAATAGGCTTGGAGTTTTAGATATTTGCATTAAAAGTAAAAAGAGAGCGATAGTAAACAAAATGGACCCTAAACAAGGTGGAGAGATTTAAAGAGGGAAAGAGCAAATATATTTAAGGACAAAATGATTGAGAATGGAGAATAGAATATTGAAGAAGAAACTACAATAATGAGGAATCAAATAGCTAATTGCATTAGAAATGTTGCAAAGGAAGTACTTAGAGAATCAAAACGGAAGAGACATTAATAAAGAAAATGGTGGTGGAGTATGGAGGTTCAGGAAGTTATTCAACAGAAAAGACATTGCTACAAAGTTTGGCAGAGGACTAAGAATATAGAAATTTTTGAGCTGTATAAGAAAGCAAAGAAAGAAGCTAAGAAAGTAGTAAGTAGTGCAAAGTTCAAAGTATACGATGACCTCTATAATAGGTTAGGAACAAGAGGAGGAGAAAAGGATATTTTTAAACTCGCAAAAATAAGAGAAAAGAAAAGTAGGGACTTAGATCATGTCAAATGTATCAAGGACAATAAGGAAAATATTTTGGTGGAGGACAACGATATTAAAGAAAGGTAGAAGGAATATTTTAGCAAACTTCTAAATTAAGAACATTTGGGTAATACAAGAGTTAAGGAGGATACTTCATCACTAAAGCATACTTTTCTCCGTAGAATTAGAGAGGTGGAAGTGAAGGAAGCGTTGAAACGAATGAAGACAAGAAAGGCAACAACCCCAGATGGCATTCCGATATAAGTATGGAAATGCTTAGGAGAGGTTGGGATAAATTGGTTATGTAGACTATTCAATAAGATACTTGTGACAAAGAAAATGTCGGATGAATGGAGAAGAAGCATTGTATTACCTATATATAAGAATAAACGAAATATACAAAATTGTACCAACAATCGAGGGATTAAACTTATAAGTCATACTATGAAGTTATGGGAGAGAATAATGGAGCAAAACTGAGAAAGAATACCAAGATCTCTACAAATCAATTTAGTTTTATGCCAGAGAGATCAACTATGGAAGCTATCTTTTCACTTAGGCAATTAATGAAAAATACCAAGCAAAGAGGAAAAATCTACATATGGTCTTATCGATTTGGAAAAAGCCTATGATAGGATACCGAAGAATTTAATTTGGTGGGTTTTAAAGAAAAGGAATATCCTTAGAGATTACATTAAAATTTTTAAGGATATGTACGAATGAGCAGTAACAAATGTGAGAACCACATGTGGAGAAACAGGTAGATTCCCTGTGACTATAGGTTTACATCAGGGATCAACCTTAAGCCCTTATCTCTTTGTATTAATTATAGATGAGTTAACTATGCATATTCAAGAAGAAGTACCATAGTGTATGTTGTTTGCAGATGATATAGTATTAGTGGATAAATCAAGAGATGGTGTAAATGCAAAGCTTGAGAGATGGCGGGGGTATTAGAATCTAAAGGCTTCAAAATAAGTCGTACAAAGACAAAATATATGGACTGCAATTTCAGTGAACATATACAAAGTGTTAAAACCACTGTCAAAATTGAAACCCATGGAATACCACGTAGAGATTCTTTTCGGTACCTGGGCTCGATGGTTAGTAAGGATGGGGAGATTGACGAAGATCTGAAGCATAGGATAAAAGCTGAATGGCTAAAGTGGAGACCAGCTTCGCGAGTGCTTTGTGACAGACGAATGCCAACGAAATTGAAGGACAAATTTTACAGGATAGTGGTTAGAGCAGCTATGACATATGGAGCAGAATATTGGCCAATTAAGAAGATGTATATTCATAAGATGGATGTAACAGAAATGAAAATGCTTAAGTAGATGTGTAGTAAAACTAAGAAAGATAAAATTAGAAATGAGCGCTTTCGAGAGCATTTAGAGGTAGCACCAATAAGGGATAAGATTAGAGAACTCATTTAAGATGGTTTAAACATGTTGAGCGTAGGCCACTAATGGCACCAATGAAAAAAAGTTCGGATATACAGGTGGATGGCCCATCAAGAGGTATGGGCAAGCCAAAGAAAATATAAATAGAAGTCATTAATTCAAATTTGAATAAATTTAACTTATCGAAAGATTTGGCTCAAAATAGAATGGAATGGAGCAACAAAATTCATGTAGCCGACCCCAACATGGTTGAGATAAGGCTTTGATGATGAAGATGATGATGATGCATTAAGTTGTCAAAAACACCTTCTTACTACTATGACAGTCACAATACCAAGCTTTAAGCAAATGAAACATGAGTATGCTATAGACAAAGATTTTGGCGTTATTTATTCAAATCTTTTCAATGGAAAACAGGTCAAGCATCCACACTACAGCATATATGATAGTTTCTTATTCCAAGGTACAAAACTTTGCTTTCCTACTACTTCTATTAGAAAGCATGTTGTTTGTGAATTACATTCAGGAGGTTGTAGTGGTCACTTAGGATGTGACAAGACACTTGCTCTTGTGGATGATCGGTATTATTGGCTACGCATGAAGCTCAATGTTTTCAGTATTTGTGAAAGATGTCGCACCTATTGGTTGTCCAAAGGTAACAAAAAGAATACATGGTTATATCAGCCATTATCAATTGCTAATGTTCCTTGAGAAGATATCAGTATGGATTTTGTATTAGGCTTGCCCAAGACTACCTACAAAGTGGACTCAATTTTCGTTGTTGTGGATCGCTTCTTAAAAATGGGTCATTTTATCCCTTGCAACACAATAGCCAAGGCTTACAAATTCACTCAATTATTCTTCAAGGAACATGTTCGTCTTCATGGACTTCCGAAGATAAATCGTTTTAGATCGTGACACAAAATTCATGATTTACTTTTGGAAGACTTTGTGGATGACAGCGAAAACAAGACTCCATTTTTCTGCTGCTTATCATCCTTAAACTAATGGACAGACTGAAGTCGTCAATCGTAGTTATGGTCAGTTATTAAGATATCGTGTTTGCGACAATGCTTCTACTTGGGATCAAGTTCTACCCATGGTTGAGTTTGCTTACAATAATTTAATGAACTGCTCGACAAGCATCTCTTCATTTGAAGGAATCACAGGTGTTCATCCGCGCTCACCTATTAATCTTGTTCCATTACCTCTTGAATCACGCCCAAGTTTTGAAGCAAATAACTTAATCAAACATATACAGCACATATATGATGACGTTAGACGCCATATCGCTACTAGCAATGAAAGCTACAAAACTCATGCGGACAAGCATTGCCATTTGCTCAAGCTTTCTGAAGGTGACATGGTTATGGTTCGTATCCATTCAGAAAGGTTACTACCTAAAGCAAATAAGAATCTGCATCCCCAGAATGTTGGACCATTCAAAGTTTTGAAGAAGCTTAGTTCTAATGCCTACACGTTGGAATTACCACCAGATCTTGGCATCAATCCAACATTCAATGTTGCAAACCTCACACTCTACCGTGGGCATGACAATGATGAAAAGTCTAAAGAATATACAATTGTTTTACAGCTCCTCCACCACCTAAAGATAAAATTGTTGATCTTCTCAATGATAATCTTGTTTCTACACGTCAAGAAGGATATCAGAAATTTCTTATCCGATGGCAAAACCACCTCATCTTTGATGCTACTTGGATTACTACATCTGACTTCCAACTCATTAATCGAGATCTTTATAAACATTATCAGGCTATTAACCCATCGGAGTCGATTTTTTTTAAGACGATGAGAGTTGATGCAATACGGACCCGGGCCAAGAAAGCAACTAGGCCAAAACATTAACCCACGGGCCAACTTAGTCCATGGGGGTCAACCGTTGGCCCAATTGGCTGAGAGCTATTATGGCACCTTCTATAATTATCCTACTACTATTATCATTTCTTGCTTAATAGGATTAGGAAGTTCTTTATTTTAATTAATAAGTCTTGCTTGCCAAAAATTATATTTACAACTCTATAAATAAGAGAGACCTCATTGTAGTTGCCTAAGTTTATTTGATTAATAAAAATTCTAGTTAGTTTTCCCTCTAAGTATGGATTGTTTCATGGTTACGATTGTGCCTTAGGGCAGGAATCATTCTGGATTCGATCAATGCTCCGGGAGATTGATCTATTTTTCTCGATCATGGATCATGGCAGTGCCAGTCAGGAATGCCAGGTATGTATTCTGCATATATTGTGGATTTGCCATCATAATGATTTGTGGAAGATGCACCGAGTCAAATCCTTTAGAAAGTATAAGGCCCTAGAAGTGTAGAGTAGCTAAATATGAATCAGTACTTAAATAAAACAAAAAATTACCACGCAGTTCCTCTCCTTTTTTCTTATAATGTACACAATTGCAATGGCAAAGTGGAAAGCGCCCACTATTGCAACCTTGAGGTTGTGCGTTCAATTGCGAAGAACAATTAGCACTTAATTAGTTCACCATAATATAGCTACAAAACGTACCGCCAAGCAAGTTCGCAGACAAGATCTTCAGGGGCATCAGGTAGGACCTGTGCATTCAGACATGGTCAAAGCAATCTTTCACCTCTAACAACCGAAACACTGAGAATATTACTTAGCATGTCAAACACTTGCCTCATCTTCATATGGATTGCAATGATCTTTGAACCACAACCGCAAGAACTCCTGCCAGTTGCCACCAATTCAATTTCCTCAGTGTCAGCAAATTATCACAAATTAAGTGGGGCATTGCTTTGGGAGCATGACACCATGGTCCTGTGCATGTATCCCAGGTCCAAAGGTTGCCTTAGCCACTCAAGTTATAATCAATATTAGAGCAGCCAGCAAGCCAGCATCAGTGTTACATGGTTGCTTACCTTATCAACATTCTCCGGCTCAAGACCATTTTGAAAGCGTTCTCTATAAGAATCAGCAATCCAGTATCGGCTCGAATCAGGGCTATGAACCTAAAAAAAAAAAACAAAAAATGCTAGCATTCACAAAAATATAATCGCTGGTAGAAATCACAGTATTGTTCTAATACCTGACTCCCAACTAGGGGTGTTCATGGCCTGGCTCAGGCCGGACCATGGTGAGGTATATCCAGGCCCCGCACTACTGCAGAAATAGAAGACCATATTTGGCCCAAGTGCGAGACAGGCCATAGATGTCAGACTTGAGACCGCCCATTTAGTCAATCTGGCTGGGCCAGGCAAGGCTTTTTGTAAGTTGTTTGGGCTTTCTAGCAATTGTTTGAATAAAGTAACCACCAAATTACAAGCACTTCTTATTCAGGGCGAGGCTACCAAATTACAAGCACTTCTTATTGAGGGCCAGGCCAGGATTTGGGCTGTGTCACCTAAACTGGCCCGGGGTATTTATATTCAGGCCCAGCCGCTAGGCCAGTCAGAAGCACCCCTACTCCCAACATGATCCTGACATATGAGTACACAATTCATAATTCAATACTGGCACATGCTTTCCAATTAAGAAAATTAAAAAAACAGAGGATATGTGAATTTGGCATAATATAAAAATAAATGTTTGTTCAGAGGATATTGGAATTTGGCAAATGCTTGCTTTTTAAACAAAAGAAATGTTTATTTCAAAACAAATAAACAAAAAATAGCAACACTTTTTTTTTTTAAGTAGTCAAGCATAAAAACTTCTAACATAATAGTAGCATTTCAATAGGAGAAAAGATGTGATAGACTGATAGTTATCAATTGCAAAACAATATTTAAATTAAAAGTGGAAGAATCCTTTAAGAAAATCTAAGAGACTGTCATGTATAATGAGTGTCTAACACCATTAAGGTTGCTCTACTCAAAAAGTCCACATAATAAGACACGATAAGATACCATGTACCAACCCAAAAGCTTAAACTGATAGGTGTAAGGCCCAAACAAGTATATCCCATTACTTGGGCGATGTAGGACGTGGGACTTTTTCCCAACACTCCCCCCGATGTGCAGGCTCAACAAATTCTATGGATGGGCCTGCCACGTGTCCTACACAAGAACAAAACCCGCTCTGATTCCATGTAAGATACTATGTACCAACCTAAAAGCTTAGGCTAATAGGTGGAAGGCCCAAACAGGAATATAAAGTCATGTCAAGCTCATTACTTGGGCAATGTGGGGTGTGGGACTTTTTTCCAGCACACACAACATAGATGGCACATTTATTCAAACAAATTTATAGACCACATTCTTGTCAATGAAACAGTACGAAGTGGGAACGCAAAATTAGAAATTGAAATTGCTGTAGTAGTCATTAGAGAAAGATTCCTATAACCAAAGAGGTAACAATTCGTGCACTTTGATTTAAAGAGCATTTAAATTTGAAAGGAATTGGGTAACATTCACGAAAAAGGTAATGATGCAACAATTCTTTTAGCAAACATGGGTAGCAATTACCTCTCAGATGCTAGATAACTAGTTTTCTAACTTTGCCAACAAGGTTTTGGAAGTGGCTAATTTAGATTGAACAAAAGTTTTCGAGGAATTGTTCATAGAAGTACTATTTGCTTCAATGTTTCATAGATTGTAGTTTCATCTTTGTTCTTAACATGTACCCTTTCCTGAGTTGATAGCACTCAATACTGTGTACTTTTTTCCCTTCATCGTCCTCCTCTTATTTTTTGTGCTTTTTTTTAGAATGAGTAAGCGAGTGATACATACAACTTCACCAGCACTTACAAAAATTATAAATAAAGGACATCTCTTTTACTTTTTTGCTGCTTCATACATGAGAGAAGGAAGAAGGGATAAGGGGGTGTTTTGTTGAGAGAGAGAGACCATGCTTTCATGCACCAAAGCTAGAGGTAAAGGTATTACGACCATCATTTATATCCGAAAAATAATGGACACTCGTTAAGCCACCTGAAAAGGTGGGATGAGGTTATAGTGATGATGATATGACAATTAGAAATAGTAATGTTTATAAGCAAAAGGTGCCCACCTCATCAATTAAAAGAACAGTACCATCAGATCCTTTTCCAAATTCATACTTTGTATCCACTAACAGTAGGCCATGTTCCAAAGCCACGCGCTGCAATTAACAAGGCATGATAAATATAGCATAACGATGACTTGCAATCATATTGGAGGCTAAATTCTATGCAATAATGATGCCACAATATTCATATCTTATGGAAGGAAATAACACTGGATAGGCCATGTTCCAAAGCCACGGGCTGCAATTAACGAGGCATGATAATTAGAGTGTAAGGATGACTTGCAATCATATTGGAGGTTAAATTATAAAAAAAAAATGATGCCACATTATACATATCTTATGTAAGGAAATAAAGAATCCATGTACAACTCTGAGTTTTCATAAAATGGAAACCTTTCCTTGCACCCTTCAATTCATATCATTACAGCCTAAATCAAACTACAGAACAAAAGCAAACTGTAATCCATCATTACCCCAAAAAGACAATGTCAAATTACTCCAAGAAAAGGTAAAGAGCTGTTTGAGCAAATATATAGTAGCCACACTGACATTTGGACGCACAGAAAATAGTAGCACTCTATTGATTTAAAGAATTGCTGGCATCTTTTCTTCTTCTTCTTCTTCTTCTTATTATTATTATTATTATTATCATGGATTGACTGAGAGAGGAATTACAGACACCACCTGTGACTCGTGAGACAAGTGCTGTGTTTACTTCAAAAAGGCCCTAGGCAATGTCTTAGCCCTTGACTTCAAGAGGGCATGATTTGCGTATTAATTGGCTTGTCTTTAGATAAATTGTGAACTCAAGTTTAACAAATATTTTTTTCCCCTTTGGAAGTCATGAAAAATTACACAGATATTGGAAGGTTAAAAAATCTTACAAGGCTGAAATAACAAAAGAAAACTAGTATCAATTCCATCCCTAGGGACAAAGAAGAGTTGAGATTTAGCCCCTGTGCCACTATGCTTTTAGTAAGATAGCATACAAAACTTTTTTTTCCCTTTTCTGCACGGTACAGGCCAATAGAAAAAATCAAATACAAGAATCAGGTTCAGACACTTAAGTCTAGGAATTGTTCTTAGATATTAGACAATACCACATACTTGAATAAACATTTCATTAAAAAAAAGGAAATAAAAAAAACTATCATGTAAAAAGTATAAACAACTAAGCTTAGAAAGAAGAGTTAAGGCCAGCAACCTGCCCATATTCAAATAATCTCAAGGCCTTGCAGCTTGCTTCATCGTAATCACTTTGAGTCATCAGGCCTCGTTCAACTATCTGGAGATGATCGCATTGAACAGATAAGCAAACAATGTAACTCACGAATTAACATGTGCAATAAACTTTTTTTGCCGAAATGGTGACTGCAAAACCATAAACAGAGAAGCCATCACGAAGAACTGAATTCTGAAAAATGTATCTCATAAATATTATTTCATTCAGGCTGGATGATGGACTTAGAGATGATCCAAACAACAAACCACATTCTCATAAACCTCCTATAACTCAAACCAAGCAGGAAAACCATTTACATGAATGCATTACAAATTGTTGGTCAAACTTGTAACATTTCATGATCTTATTGGTTTGTATCATTTGTTATACTTCATTTTTATAATCGCCATATCCATGGCATGACCCTGCCACTCACATGCCGTATCTAGCCATCATAGACCTTAACAATTGGCATGTTTTTTTTTTATAAACAGTCAACCTAAATTGAAAAAGACATAATTGATGTATGTAAGCACTTCATGCCCTTTTTTGCAAATCCATGCAGTGACACATCTTCCCACTACTTCATCACAACTCACAAACAGAAGGTAGGATTACATAAGGATTAAACCATAGGAAATACAAAAGAAATCAAACAAAAAACAAACCTCTTCCGGAGATATGGGAACATCATGATCTGCGGCCTTAGTTGTTGGTGTGATTATATTTGCAGGCAGCTTTTGGTTCTTCACTAGACCTATGTAACATATTCGGAGACCATTAAGAAGGCAAATGCAATTTACTAGGTGCATAAACAACCTAAATCATAAGACTTGGAATGCGTACCCTCTGGAAGAATATTGCCACAATAGCACCTCACACCTTTGTTGTAGACAGTCCATAGTGATGTATCAGTGCTTCCCGTCACAAAACCCCTAACTACAAGTGAGCATCATACGTTAACTTCCATCGTATATACATATTGCTCTACAAATTAGATGCTAGTGAATGTAAAAGAAAGCATACCCAAAAACTTCCAAAGTCATATGCCCTAAGGATAAAAACTCAAATAGCGTAAAAGTGCAACTGTGCAAGGCCGCTTGACAAGAGGGTGTGAAAATAACCTGTTGTGTCAGATTTGGCCCTTCTAGAAGTGCATGTTATTCCAGCTTCCAGTGCTGATAATGAATCATTGGAAAAAAAAAACACACAAAGAAGAGGAAGAAGTAGAATTCACAGCTAATGTGTAACTCACCAACAAACTCGACTGGAAACACGGAGCATTTCTTTGCGATTGTAACATTTTTATCAGGAGCGGAAACCACAGCATTTGGAGTTATATGTTGAGTTTGGTTAAACCACCATATGCTTGTCTCATTTAGTACCTAAAATTCACAATCAAGTTTGGACGTCAAAAAAAAAAAAAAAAAAAAAAAAGAAGCCAAATTTACATACAATTTTGCTGCATCAGCAAAACAGATACGAACAGACATTTCCTTGCAGTGTTTCCGCAATATAAATGACGATGACAATGGTAACGATGCTAGTGATGATGATTTAATAATTCTTAGCATCTTAACATCTTTTTTAAGAAATTTTCAAATACACTATAGCCAAAGTTGATCGTTTGACCATGGTCGCAATTGGGCGTCATGGTGTCATCATTGTGAATTCTACTTTTCCACCCAAACTATATTTTCAGCCATGTTTTCCTCCTTATTCTTATGTGCAATATATTATTATTATGTTAACAATGGAAAATCACATTAATGCAATGAATGGGTATAAAAAAGAGGTTTCGGGCAAGTATGGAGACAGCCATGAATCTAACTAAGCACAGCAGCAGCAGCAGCAGCAGCAGCAGAAGAAGAAGAAGAAGGAAAAGGAAAAGGACCTGGCCTTTAAATGGAATTGATGCAAGAACCCTATCAAAAGCGCTCTGTCGATCGGTAGTAACGAGAACAAGGTAATCCCCACTTTCATAGATATCTCTCACCTGTCAAAAACAGAATAAAAAAAAATCAACTTTTCCATAAAAATCTAAACTTTCCCAGAAAAATTCTTCTAGTGAAATGAATTACCTTGCCTCGGGTCTTGGATTGGAGACCGGGAACGGTGAGATCGAGGTAGGTTTCGGAGAGGCAGCTGGAGAGAGAATCGCGAACGATGCCAAGGACGTCTTGTCTGCGAAGGCTGCTGCCATGAAGGGCATCGAGTGATGATTGATGGGTCGACCTTACTCTAAAACGAGTATGAGGAGGGGGATTGGCATGGCTGGATCTCATGGTGGATGGACGAAGAGAGCACGAGGATGGGAGGAACGAGGTCTTGTTAGAGGAGGAGGAGTACAACGAGAGGGTTTTCGGTGGGTTTAAGGCGGGAAGGGATTGAGAAAGAGGAAGAGCCGACATTACCAACTATGGAAACTCGCCTCGCTGCTGCTATTGCTTGCTTCCTTCCTTCCTTCCTTCCTTCCTTCCCCTGCTGCGCGTCCGAGTCTGAGCGTTTTGCTTAGAGCAGCAAAATTTTCGAGTGCTTGATAGTTTTTGTGGGGCCTGTTTGTTTTTGCACGGGTAAAGTAAAAAAATAGGGGGTCAAAAAAAAATTTTTTCTACTTCCTCCTCCTATATTACATTATATTGCAAGATTACGACGACGATACGAGATGTGCCTATTTCACTATTTTGAACTGTTGTTTTAAAGCCACCCCTTGTACTACCTTACCAACTCTTATTTGCCTCATTTCACTTTTTTTATAAAAATTAAGTAAATAAATATTTTACATACAAATTGTTTTGATGGTGATATTTGATGTTTCTTTGTTCTATTGTTGATTAGATATTAAAGATTAATCTTTACACATAAAAATTCCTATATAATATTTGTCATATTGTAATTTATATAATGATTTTGATATTTTACAGATATCACTCGGGTAACTAGATATTTATGTGCATGCTCGTGTAATAGAGTGTAGGCCTAGACTTCAATCTAATCATCAAATGGATCCAAAAGGAAAGTTTCATGCCTGGATTGTTCAGCCTCAGGTGTCCTCGAGGTTCATCCACATCCCTAATTGCAGCACAAGTTAAAAAAAGATGCCAATGGACCGTGAACAAATGCCCTATCACTTCTTCTTGGGGGCTCCGTCATAGCCCTACAAAATGAATAAAGTGTAGACACGAAAAGTAAAGTTAAAGTAAACCAGTTCCATAATATTCCATTGGAAACTTTCAGCCATCAAAGTGACAAACTGGACGGCAGTCTGTTCATTATGTTAGCAATGCTTGTCTTTGGGACCATTATAAAAATGATAAATGTACACCTAAGAGCACACTACCTATACTGTATGCCGTCTGACTAGGTGGAGGACAGATGAGCACACTGCCTATAAACTATATGCTGTCTGACTAGGTGGAGGACAGATGCCCACTACCTATAAATTATAGGCCGTCTGACTGGGAGGAAGACAGATTGAAGGGTCTCCGAATGGACGAGAGGGATCAGAAGATCAACCTCACCAGATTATTGTAACCCTCAATCTACCTCACCAAATTATTCTAACCCACAATTTAACAATCTTTAAGTTTGATGGCATATTAACCGTGTTGTTTATTTGAGTGTGGTGAGTTTCAGTTACTATAAAATTGGCCAGAGAACAGATCATGGTAAAAACTAATTAGACTATTAAAGGGACCGCAATGATAAAAGTGGGCCCAACTAAGTCCACAATACAAAGTAATTATTCAGTATTCGGGGAGTACATACTCCTTTTCCTTCTCCACCAATCACTGTCTCATTCACCATTATGATTGATAGAAAAGGAAAATGAGTAGGTACTCCCGAATTAACAAATAATTTTCCCCTAGTGCAGAACTACACTTGCAAGTGCTGCGGGAGAATATCATATCAATCTCCTAACCCTCATCCTTTCAGCTGAAACTATCGTGAAAATGTGTCAAATTAGAGAAATGACAACGATTAATTTGTGGAGTGGGTCCGGCCGAGTTGGGAAGGATTAATTTATGCAGTGGGTCAGGCCGAGCTGGCTCCCTGCCTTCGAGCATTGACAGTGATATGCATACGATTAATGCAAACCCAACTCATTCATTATTGGGTTTAGTTCAATAACAGATTGGCTTGGCTTTCAGCTGGGTTAACATGACAATAGCAATATGGATCCAAAACAAGTCTGAACCACTACCAATTGGGTCATAATATAAAATCAAGTTGGACTGCCAAGAAGGGGACGGAATTACCACCCCTAGGGTGGTACTATCATGGCCTTTGCTAGTAGTCCCTATTTAAACCTAATTGGACCTATTTCTTCTTGACCTAACCAGCTCCTAGCTCCTTTGTAAATAGGATGGGCTCAAATTTCACTTCTTAGTAATAGACACCGTTACCATCTATTTCACACGGTCAAACCTACCACCAAACTTCCTTCTGAACACCCCACACGGGCATTTGAGATGAAAAAGGAGCCTGATGTTGGATATCATGGGTGGTGGCCCACATGACCACCACTCACTTTGATTTATTCAAAGTGAATGTCTTTCAATTAAAGCCACGTTCCTGGAAACTCTCCAGTCGTGCGATAATGGAAGGCTTTCCGTTGATGGGGAGGAAAGCATTAACGAAGTCTATAAATTGCTTGGAAACTCTCTCATCTTCACAGATATATAATTACTGCCGGCAGGCATTACGAGAAGACTGAGAGAGTTAAAGTTGTGAATCTCTTCTCCGTTTCGCGATAGATTCAGGTATGCCCAATATTGGTTGTCTTTCATAATACAAATCAATCCGTCAGAATGCAAATCTAATCCGTTAAAGTTTTTCCTAAGGGGTCATTTTAGCTTTCACCTGATTTCCATCAGGACTGTTTTGTGCAAAGACTGTTTCGTGCAAAGGGTCTCAGAGTCCAACCTCTAGGGTGGGACTTGTGTTGCCACGGAAGAGACAACGGCTTCCACATATGCTGCACAATCAGGTCAAATGCATGGTTTCAAACAACTGCAAAATCAGCACTACACACAGATTCAGAGTCATGAGCCACCAAAATAAACCAAAAGTCATTCCTCAGTCACAAACAAGGCAGATTGTCTTGAACAAAACCTGGGATAGATTTCCATGTGTTTTGTGTTTCAGTCATCAGTCATCACGCACACCTAAAGAAAAAGGCAGTTTGATCATTTACAGTGTTACTGTTGGCACAGAGAACCAAATGTTAGTGCTGACTTGCCAACACACTCATGGTTGAGTGCTTTCGGAACCTCAGCATCACACACATGCCTGGTAAAAAAATCCATGAGCCTCCAAGTTTCAAGCAGCGCTACTGGACCTGACCAGTAGCCCAGTTAGCAAACATAAAAAAGATGTTAGTGCTGTCAGATCAAGTCCCACAACCGATGTCCTCAACAAGCTTGCCACAAAGGTGATATATCTTTAGAACACTGGGGATGACAATTAATCAAACTGTCAGACACAATAGCATTCTGTACGTAAAAAATTAGTGAAGAAACTGAAATCCGCCAAAATAATAATAATAACAACAACAACAACTGAGAGCGCTTTAGTGATGCCACGGTTTTAAGTGTGTAAAGTATACATGCGGATGAGGAAACAACATAGGATGAAAGACAGAAAGACTTTTAGTTTATGAATATAGAAAAATGTTACAATTTATGAGGAACATCAAAGTCAAAATCTAAGGAAGGCTTCATCAATTACATCTCTTTTTTACGGCCGCCAGCATTTGGAAGCATGTGGTCTTCACTTGTCCTCTGATTTACTGCTCCTTCCTAGCTTTAGGCCTGGTGGGCTTTGCTGGTTTAATGATGTAACCCAAAAGGATCACTATAATGGGAATGATGGTGCCGATGTAATACACACTTCCATATGAAGTGAGTGTTTCATGCATGCTTAACACCTTCAGACACAAGAGCACAGAAGTTAAACTAACATGAAGCTGGATTATCTGTAATTAGAACAACTCAGAGAGAGACAATTAAGATCAGGAAACAGATGCACCTTCCCAGAAAAAACAAAAACTAAAGATTCTAGTCCAGCCTGCGACCTCAATGGGTAAGGGATATCAATGCCCTGGACAGGCAGGGTCACTAGGTTCAAGCCCCACTTGTAGAAGGGAGGTATTGTCCAATTAATGCCTTAAGAAAAAACACATCAGATGTGTAGCTTAGGATTAACAGATGCATGGCTACACCCTATCACCCAAAGATAAAATTAAAAAACAGATGCAAGGATGCAAGTATAATGAACTAGTAATATGTTTCTTCATTAAACTACTAAAAAAAATAGATTAAAAACTTATGATTTTTCCATCACAAGACTCGTATAACCAGTTCTTACTTCTTAGTAGTGTGTCGCAGTAAGAGAAGTGGGAAATAAAAAAAAATAAACCAGTAATGAACCAAAACACAAATATTAGATACGCAAGTCATGCTTCTATTGGAAAAATTAAAATTTTAACAATAAAAAAAATTCAAATTAGAACTGCACCAGATGTACTTACCATGAAACCAATACATGAATAGTTCAGAACCAGTAATGTGTACAACAAATTTGTAAATGCTAGCATCTTCCTAAGCAAGCCCATTTTCGGGGGCACTGCCTGCTGCCATCTGTATATAACTGCTCATAGACAAGGGAAAAAAACATCTAACAGCTTGATTAGATCATTCAAATAAACAAGATTTTATCTTCTTTTTTTACTTTTCCAACTACATTCCAAAAAAAAAAAGAATAAAAACAATGCACCTATCTATGTTAGAGCTGGAGCTTTTGTGAGAATTTCAAGAATGGGAAAAGCAAAATTCATTTTCAAGTCCCATCGTAGCCATCATTTACACATGGCCACTGGCTCCATGCTTTAATCAGAAAAGTTGAAAGATACATGCAGCAATAAAAGAAAATTGTACATACTCAAAACAATAATCACAGCAAAGAATAGAAGGATACCTCTTGAACCTGCAATCATTAGTGCTGATTGCACAAAAAATATGATGTATCCTGGGTATAGTCCCTGCAAATTATTGATTTCAGAAAAAGGACAAAATTCAATTAGACTAGAGTGTCATAAGATATAGGAATGAAAGCTTAATGGATCACCACCAATCACATTAATAACAGTAATATTGCTGATGGAACAGTGAAGAGTAAAGACGAATGGTGCATTTGGTCCAGCTTCTTAAGATTCAAACATGCTTTTCTGAAAATAGCTTCCGAAAATCTACTTCTTTAAAGTAGCTTTTTAAGAGAAAATGTCACTTGGTTGGATCAAGTTTTGCCATTACTCTTTAATAGCACAAGCATCCAAGGTTATTTGGTTCAACATACAGAAAGCAAATTTTATAATTATCATTTAATTATCAAATAATTTTACATTAAAATTAGAAAAACAAAGTACACCATATACAAGGGCCTTGGAGGTAAATAAAATGGGCCCACATCAAACCATAGAGATGTCCCATTTCATGGGCGCCCCATCTCAAAACCACTAGAATTTAGAAGTCATTACAAAAATACAAAAATTTAAATTTAATATAATGTTGTCTTGCATTGATATAAAAATAAAAATAAAAAACACACACACAACAAATTTGGAAAAGATAACAACATACTTCAAATGTTTGCCCAAAAAAGAGAAATATATTCAATATTCTTTTATACATTTGATTTTAGAATAATTTTTTCTTTGATTTTTTATACATATTAATTGCATACTTGACCTAGTGGTATGACTGGTCCATGTGTGAATGGAGGGTCCATATTGGTGGTATGCTAGCATAACTGGTCCATCTGTGATATGCAAGAATATTTGTAACTATCAACTGCCCCTCAACAACCTAACATTCTGGAAAGGAGATATCCCCATGGCACAAAAAGGATGCCAGCAATTCATAGTGAGATGGAAATTTTAATTAATTAACATTAACACAAATTAATCTGAGAAACAAAAGGGAAAAAAAATACCCAAATCACCTTGTCTGCCCCACTCATCAAGAACAGAAGAAAAAAACAGGGCATGGGCATGAACAACAGCCAACCATTCATCACAAAATGTATGAAAATAAATTAATCCCAAGGAATCAATGCATCACATCGCAAGGAAATTCAAAATTGCAGCCCCTCATATAACTTGAGAAATATTAATCTGAAATTCCATTGCTAGAAAACCCACAACATACAGCCACTATGCATCGCTCATGTCAGCTGATACGCCTAATAACTGGGCATCCCAGGAAATGAACACAACCAGCTGTCCTATTTGAGTACTTTTAACCACCAGCCCATAAGCCAGTTATTATGGTAGCCCTTTGTATTTTTTTATTTTAATATATTTTTTATTTTATTTTTTATATGATGATGGTGATGATGCTTATCCAAAGGGATGATGCTCATCCAAAGCAGATTGTGTGAGGTTTGGGTTGATCATGGGTGGGCCGAAGTGAGCCCTATAAATCAGAAATTTCAGTCTCTGGATAATTTGTGGTAGTGTACATAAAACCATAATGTGTTAGGATCCAAGATGAACACACCCAAAATCAAGAAACAACAGGTCTACTAACTTTTAGTAGAACACCTGCTTTCAGGGGATTGGAAAAGCACAAAAGTATGGCTTAAGTAACAGATACCAAAAGTGAAAGAATCAGCAGATCATTCATCAGAGTCACGAGCATATGCCACATAGGCATAAAGGAAATATTGTACTCACATGCCAAACAGCACTGACAGTCTGTGTTGCCAGCAACTGAAAAAATCCAGCTTTCTTCCCCTTCTGAACAAGCCTTTCATAAACATCTAAAAAAACCAAAAATAAGATAACAAGGCAACATAATCTTTTAAGTACACATTACCAGATTTCAATCTGACCACCTTTTTCACTGTTGCATCAAACAGTTCTCAATACTAACATGTACAACAAAACATCTACTGTAAAACAAACAAGAGAATAATGATAATGCAGTAGAGACCATGATAACTTGCATGCCTTGAGCATATCTGCTACAGAACCAAATTGTTAAATTTGACCTGGACCATGCAAATTAGAGACCCTACTCTTGAATGGGCCAATGAACAAAAGTTATCACAAACGTTCCTAATTTTGTTATGTTGCATCCCCGTCATACACATGCATGTACACACAGTCACACACCCATGCACACACAATCTTTCCAGCCCATGGTTCAATGGTCCAACCAACAGTCAAAATAAGTAAATAACTCTTTCCAGCCATGGTTCAATGGCTCAACCAATCCACAGTTCCACACACACTCTTTCCAGCCCATGGTTCAATTGTCCGACTAATAGTAAAAATAACACTCTTTCCAGCCCATGATTCAATGGTCCAACACACTTTCCAGACCTATACCAGCAGGTACGAAGACTATGACAACCAATATCCCTAGTATGAGCCTATATTATCCGCTGCGGCAACCACTACGACTCATTCTCATCCACTATGGTCGCTTCAGCCACAAAACTAAACTTTTTTTAAGGCCCTCTTTTGTTTAATAGTGTAACACTCCAACCCTAACCAAGCATGCTCAGCGACTAATTAAGTTTGATTTTTCGTTAATTACCATCGAATTAGGATAGATTTAACTTCTTGTGGCTTTGTGAGTTATGCTTAGGTCATGGATAGGTAGTTGGATTGAATTTAACCTTAACTAGGTAGCGAATGCCCTTTTTCGTAATTTTCGATTTCATGATTTTTCGTCATTCATGCATCATATTGACATCGTCTCGTCAAGCTCGTTAACTTTCGTACTTGACTCAAACACATTCAAGCTCATTTGTGTTAGTTGGACCTTCATTTGACTTGAATTGTAATTACCTTAAGAAATAGGGACTTTCTTATAAACTCTAAAAATATTATGTATATATAAAAAGGCACTGTTCCTGATCGATGTTTTATCTCTGTGATACTCCTTTTGCCCTAATACACATAAGTTTCTTTCCTCTATCACAATTTTCTCCTCAAATCAAGAGAATTGATGTGCATGTATATTTGAAGACTTCTATTAGCGTCTCCAATATTTTCCACTCTACTAACAAGTCAGGAAGTACATAATTCAAGCTTTGTTTTCTTTTAATTGATCTCTTGAGGTAAGATCTTCTTCCTCTCCACTAGATTTTGGTTTAAGCAGTGAAGAACACTTCTCCTGTATACTCATCTCTTTCTCATCCCTACATGCATATCAGTTTAGGTTTGAGATTTGAGGTATCGCCTCAAGTTGAGCCAAGAGTAAGAACAGTGGTTTGAATTCTAAACCAAGGCCAGCATAAGCAAATTTAGGTTTAATACATGTTGATATGTGATGATTCTTGAATATTACTCACTCTTGTACATTTAGCCCTAATGTGTTTCCCTTTCTCACTTTCATCGTATGATGAAGTTTAATCTTTCTAACATAGTATGATGTTAAATAGATGTTAAATAAGGAAAACTGAGTGAACTAAATAGAAAGGGCATACTCTAGTACAAACTCAAGTTATGAGAACCTTGCTTCAGAAAGTGGCTTCAGACGTGAAGCTGCTTCAGAAACTGAAGCTTACGGCTAAGCTGTAAGAAGGTTACGACTCATAATCCAAAGAGCACAAATTTGAATTTTATTCTACGGCTAAGCCAAACCTGAACCGTAGAATATGCTATGGCTAAGCTGTAGCTAACCAGTGGCTCAGCCATACGACATATATGCCTAAGCCATCAAATAGCATACAGTTAAATCGTAAATGCGGAGGAGAATTCGATACCTACCGCTAAGCCGTAGTGCAACTTACAGCTAAACCGTAAGATGTCACGGCTAAACCATAAGTCACTCACGGTTAAACCGTAGTGCAAGTTAAGGCTAAGCCATAAAATGCACACAGCTAAGCTATAAGTCACCCACAGCTAAGCCGTAAAACTATTGAAACTTAGGATTAAGAAAGTATTGTACGAGACCTTGTAGGACCTTAGTTATTGGATCCTTTTACACTTTTAACTAGCCCAATGGAATAATGAAAGATCATGAAAGTCTTGAAGGCTGAGACTTATTCATGTGATGCTGTCCATTTGTTAAACACTTACCCATGGGTGTTGGTTTAAGGGACTTCGACACACATTCCCGACACAATGTAACACCAAAAGGAGACAACTGTACATTGGATAACTTAAAACTATATCATCATGCATGGTTAGAAACAATGGATGACTAGATTAGGGTCGGCTAATAAAACTACCTCGATTCTATTAAATTGAGTTGCATAGCATGTTGGATGACTCTTATTGTCTTCCACTCTTATGATTTGAATTGAAATGATCATTGTCTATAGTAACTTCTACTCTTCTAACAATGACTTGAATTGAAATAATCATTGTATGTATTGAATCCTTTTGAAATGCTTCTTGATAGTCTTGATATTATATTGACATTGAATTAAATACGAACGTATTGCACGAATGAACTGAATGTGTACGGTTTATTATTGTTCTCACTCAATGAATGACTTACATGATTGCTTAAGTTCAATTATATATTGAATCGAAATAGTCTGGCTCTACTCAGTCTCAGCCTTATAATACCCGGCGGGGTTGACTTTAGTGTAGCACGAACGTTGACACTGCAGTGTGCTATTTTGGAGCTTCCGGACTCAATGTACAAAATACCCATTCGTACCTTAGCTCTATCGATGGTGTTCTCAATGCATAGATCCCTAGAAGGAAGATAAGGCAAATGTAATAGCCAACATATAAAGTATTTCGGTTATTTGACTCTTATAGCTGCTTATTCAATAGCACGACATGCCTAGTATATTGAATTGACCCCTTTAATCACATGTTAATAATTCTTGTATATACAATGCGTATTACCTTGATTGTGCTTATACTTTGCTAAATAATCTTATTCATTAGTTGTCTATGGTGTTACAGGCTCAGCTCCCAGTTCCAATCTTACGAAGATCGAAAAGACTCCAGAGGAGACTTTGAGGAACCCCTCAAGTCTAGACAAGTAGACAGCGGATTAGTGCTGATTCATCCACTACGAAGTGCGTTAGAACATATTAGGCCTTCTTCTGCATTTAGGGTATCATGACTTGCATTTAATTTTTATTTTGTCATGTACGGATCATGATCCCATGTATTTTGGAAACTATATCACTCTTGTATCATGAACGTTCTTTCCTCTTGTAAATACATGTTCCATATCAATCATGTTAATATCATAGCATAGATGTATAATAGTTTGGTCAAAATTATCTTGTTTTATGCATGATATTAATAAGCTTCTGCGTTTGAATGTTTGGAGAGATGTCCGTTACAAGCATCTCACCCGTGTAAGTAATGTGACTCTCCCTTATGTAATTCTGCTTAGACTCAAGTCCAGGTGTGTATTACACAGGAGTACGTGTGTCACTATTTGAGGCTAATCCTCATACCCGAATTCGTGGGCTCAGGTTGTAACAAAGAGTACTGAATTCTTAGAATTCTAGACACTGGCCTTCTATCGAAGAGGTTAAAAATGAAGGATTAAAGGTGAAGATCCACAAGGAGTAATCAGATGATTTCAGGTTTGATATGAAATAATTACCTAGCTAGCACCTCAATAAATTAAATTCTAGAAAAGCAATGTTCACATCCATATAGGGATGTAAACGGGTCAAATTACTTAAAATACCCTAGCAAATTAAAATTTAAAAAAGAGATTTTCTATCTTTTTTTTTATGGTAAAGAGAGATTTTCCATTTAGTTAAGGATGCAAATGGGTCATCCATTTCAGATCAAGAAGGCAAGCTTAGAATGACACCAAATCCCAAAAACACATGCTCCAATTACAAAACTTCAACAGATTCAACATCTTATGATAAAATAACAATAAAGGACCAGACGTATATGACTCAGGGGGGACCCACTACCTACTCAAATATTGTGCCCTAATGCGGAAAATGATGCCTAATGGGGAAAAAGATTCTAGCATTTTGCAATATTAAGGATTTCATGGATACTTCTGTATATCTTTTTGGGGTCAAATTAAAGTTTACATTACGATGCATTGTGACCATTACAACTTCTGCAAAGTATGCCAGTAGTAAGGCCCTTTGCAACCCTGACCTTAAACCATAACCCAAACTGTTGATATGGTAAAGTCCACCTTTTAGAAAAAATGAAAAGTATTGCATATGCCCACGGTTCAGTTATCCAAATTATTCAAAAGCCCATATTTAGTGATCCAGACTGTTGATATATGAAGCACATATCTATAGCCAATGGAACAAGAATTTCTAAAAATATAAGACCCTTGGAATTCAAACTTTGGCTCTGATCTGTGACCTCCAATTATCAATGTTGTAGCCTATAATTAAAATAAAATAAAATAAAAAATTATATAACCATTACACGACAGTAGAGCAAATCAAACTGAATAGCATTTTGTTAAAAAGAAAAAAGAAATAAAAAAATTCAATAGTTTTTATCTGACCAAAATCTAGCCATTTCAGATTAGGCCAAACAGTTTTGGTTTGTTTAGCTGAACGAACCAAAATTGACTACTAAGCTTTCAGTTCACCAAGGGTGCATCAAACTGCAATACAGTGAATTATAACCCCATCATAAATTAGGACATTGACAAACCTCTAGAAGTTGGGCTTTACACAAGTTTCCCATGAATCACCATTCGATAAAAACAACACTAAAGAAACTGGTGAAAGGAGTGTGAGATTATCTGGATGGGATGGTAGAAACTTACAGAAACGAAGCCAAGAGCTGACTTGTATGTTCCACACAAGCGGCAACACCACTGCACTTTCTGCAAGCTCAACACCAAGAACATCAACATTCTTCGCACGGTCCCATTTGGGTTTAGGCGGAACAGTAGCAGACCAACCACTAAACCCCAAACCAGAAATGATGATGGAAGCCTCTGAGATTGACCAAATAAAATAATACTTCCAGCGTGCTGTGAAACCAGACATGTACTGGTAGCCCAACCGCTTCCAGAACCCCCACTCTTGATATATGGGATCTGTAAATCGTGAGAGTGGAAAAGATGGGACCAAATATAAGTATATGCCCATGCATACAGCTGCTTGACCAAGAGCACGCAGTGTGGCACCATAAGGCGACGGTGGTGATCCTTTCTCAGCAGGGCTCCAAATCTGCCAAATGGAAGATGATAATTAAGGAAAGAGTATTTAGTGTTTATGATTGCGTAAGGAATGCATGCTACACTAACCCCTTTCTTTTCCGTCCATTCAAGGTAATCTTTCATTTCATAAACTGGTCCAGCGAAGTGACTTCCACAACAAAGGCAGTAACCAACATACTCAATAAAAGAAGGGCATCGAATCAGCCGGTTTTTCTTTTGCGCCTCACGCAGATCATCTTCTTTAAACAACCCATCATTGTAATTTATTGAACAGGAGATGACTTTCAACGTCAACACCATTAGAGCTCCTATATAAAGATGAAAGAAATGATTCACCATAAACCACACGCATAAGGTCATAGGCTCATAGCTTGTGTATAGAAAAGAAACAAAGTTTCCTTGATGCAACCAATATAACTGACAAGAACTTATCAATGCAGCGAGTAGCATAGAAGCAAGTGTGTTAAATTATGAGATAAGATAAAAATACCGGTAACTAATACTACCAGCAGATCGCATGGAAAAATTTTCTTGTTTGTAAGCAATAACAATAGTGAAAAGAAGATAAGAGCCCATGACACAGTGAAATGTGATAACAATTGCAACCTTGAGGTTGTAGGTTAAAATCATGTTACCAACCAATCAAACCTATATATATCTATATATATATATATATCTGGGGGCAAGCCTCTCCTAAGCTCAAGCTTATATAAGAAATTCCGTAAGACCGAGCCCTTGGATCCCACCTTTGGTCCATCCAAATGGACCAAACACACGACCCCCCCTGAATTGTACATGTCCACCAATTTTTGGTCAAATCTGAATTTATTGAACCATTTGATCGACTGTACACCAATCCAAATGTATTGTTGACTATTAAATTTTTGGGGCCAAGATGGAGATAATAAAGACTACGGCTGGGGCTAATGTTTTTGCAAAGAGGAGGGTCATAGGGAGTCCTTCAAATTCCCCCCATCCCCATCTCCATGTGGGTCGCCAGGTGGGCTCCACAGGCGCGAGACACACACTTGAGCTTACCTTATCCTAAGCTTGAGCTAAGGAGAGGAGCTCCCTATAATATCTATATATATATATTGAAAATAATTGCCATCACTTTTTTTTTTCCACCAAGTTGGCCTAGTGGCTTGGGAAGACTAAGGAAACCTACCCACCCAAAGATCGATCCTTGGGAGGGACTGTGGGAGCGGGTGTGCTATCCACAGCAACCACCTTGTGATTCCCAGACAACACATTCCATTAGCACTAGCCCAGGTCCTCATGTTTATGTCTCAATTAACTATTCAAGCAACCATACAAAACTAAATAAATCAATGAAATGAAATGTTTAAGCCACTAGGACCAGGTCAAGCCAAAAACCTTGCGCAAGAGAGTTCCTTCTCGACAGCTTGAATCTCAAATGAGCAACCCTTGGGCAGAAATTTTTGGAAGCCACCCCTTCCCCCTTCCACAATGCTAAGCCTCTCCTATAGAATCCCCAGTTTCAATCCCCGACACTGGTAAACTGTTTCTATAACAATCCACCAACTTCTTAAAAATGCATCATTGCCAAAGCCAAGCCAAACCTCTTTTTTTGGGTAGCAAATATCTTATAAATTAATAGGATTTATCTCTTACAGAACTTTCCACTTTGGCCAAAAGAAGGAAGCAGTTTATACCATAGTTGTTAAGTTCGTTTCGGAACCTGTTTCGGTTTGGCTCCAAAGGAAAATATTTCGGCCGATTCGGGTATTTCGTTTTCCAATTCGGAAATTAATTTTGGAAAATATAAATACATAAATATATATAAACCATTTAATTTTTCATAGAATAGTACTAATTTAACTTTACTAGTTTACTCAAATTAAAATGGCCCATCTCAGACAGTTTCATAAAAATTCTAATTAAATGAAATGCTACCATTTAGATTATCTGAGGGTAGGCCTACAAATTTTAGTAACAGCGCTAACTGACCATCACATTTTTTAGTGGGCCTAATCATTAAAAATTAAAACAATTTAATTTTGCATAGCATAGTGCTCATTTAACAAAAACGATTTTTCAAATTAAGTGGCCCACTTTCTGATTGATAACTTGTAATAAAATCAAAATGGCCGTACAGATCGTATTAGGGTGGGCCTAGAGCTATAGTAACAATGATTGGTTCACCTATTGAATTCTGTAGCAGAAGAATTTAAAAAAAAAAAAAAAAAAGGGGCGACCTAGTGCACGAGGCTCCCGCATGGCGGGGTCTGGGGAAAGCAAGATGTACGCAGCCTTACCTTCATTTTGAAGAGGTTGTTTCCGTAACTTAAACCCGCGTCCTCCTTCATCCACATTAAATTAAGTGGGCCTCACGAGGCACAAATCTTATTGGCAGTAATCAACGGTTGAAAAATGGAGGGCATATTTGTATCTCGTGTCATCACGCCCTTTCTTATAAAAAGTAACGCATGCATGATCCAAACATAAAAGGAACGAGCGAACGAAAGGAAAAGTATAAGCGAGAAAAAGAAAAAAAAAGGGAAGAAGACGTGGGAGAGGGATCTCTGTGGGAGAGAATCATGCGTGCCTGGATCTCCGGCTAGACAGTTACAGCGGCAAGGAGGAGGGATCTAATATCGTGCTTTGACAAGGGAAGAACTTCACTCCTCAACAAGGGAAGCACTTCAACAAGGGCATAACTGGGAGAGTGCTTCACTGCTTGCCCTGATCATATTTTTTCTTAAGATCGAACCTCAATTCGCCCGAATTGAGAGATCTGATCATGGTTCGTTCGAATTTTGGGGTTTTGGACCTAAATGTATGATTTTGCCCGAAATCAGCCGAATCTGGAAATGAACACCTTCAGGAAGCATGTAATAACCCAACCTGTCTTGGTGGGCCAGCCTTATAGGGTGGGCCATGATGGTCCAAACCATGTTTGGAGTCCTAATTTGATCAGAATATTGTAAGTCATTGAATCAGGACTTTTGGAAGGTCCAGTGTAAGAGTCCCAATAGAATTCCTCTCTCAGATTATGTTTCCTAAAAGACTCACTGTAGTTTCCAAAAAAGACCTCTCTCCGAACACTAAACATATATATATAAGACAGTAGGCATATCTATCGTGTGCACACAGCAACGATAGAAATTTCTGAGAGAGAGAGAGAGAGAGAGAGAGAGAGAGAGAGAGAGAACTGAGATTGATTTCAAAATTTGCAGAAGAAGAGGAAGATCGCCATCGGATGCCTGACGAGAGACCAACCATTGGCCGATCAACACGTGTCTACACCAGGTGAGTGGAATCTAAACTGAATATTGATGCCCTGAATTTAGTGTAAAATTTAATCTATGTGATCCATCGATGAACTGTTGTTATCGTGCACTCGCGCTACAGTAATCACTGGCAAAACGTATCAGCCAGATTTGGTTTTAAACCCAGATGACCCATCCAGCCCTAAATCAGATCTGATAATCTGATGCAGAATTAGTGTTCGACCCTAATGACCCTATACAAGTTGAGAACCATCTCAATTACACCATCGATCGTGGAGAAGAAAACTCCTCTTCACTGTGACGACTTACGGTAGAGCAAACAGTGAGTGTAACATACCTTCCAGATGGAGAAAAATTGGGGAGAAGATATTATATAAGCCTTTGGAAATTACGAAATTGCCCTTCTATTTCCTTAAATTCCTTTTTAAGGCTTAGGATAAACTTATGGCATGACAAATTATAAGTCCCCTGTTTTCTATTACTTAAATTAATATGCGGGCCCTTTTGTCCGGTTAATTGAAGGTTATGCGGGCCCTTCATCATAATCAACTATTCTTTATGACTAAATTTTCCATGATATATTCAAGAATAACTAGTTACTTCAATGAGATATTTTTCCTTGGATTTATTAATTGTGTCTTGATGGATAACTTTATGATAAATAATTGATTACCCCAATAAAACATGGGCAATGCCACCGCCTGGTACCAACTCCGATCCGGAGTGGGGCGAGGATTAACCAGTGTTGTGTGGTACTGGCCAAATAAAAGAGTAAGATGATGTGGCCAATTACGGTGGAGATGACTCTATACTAAAATTATTAAAATGAATTTACCATTGATGATTGAAATAAGTGTGATATCAACTGCTGGCACTCAGTATAGAATTTCCCTCGTGGATGTTGGTCGAGGGGAAGAGGTTTAGCAATCATGGTGGCATGATAAGCCATGTTGTTAATAGAAATGTAGATACTCCAGTTGGGATTATCGGAACAGGCTCAACATTCATGGTGGATGACAAACCATGTTGTTGACAGAAATGTAGATACACCGTATGGGGTATCGGAATTGTTTGATGCCACAGTGGGAAATCACTCAAGAAAGAAATTGATTAGAATGTTATTGTAATTATATCATTGAAGATATATGTTCTCTAAATGATTAAAATATGCTTTACATTAATGTTTTCCTATTCTACTCACCAGTTTTACTGATTAGTGGTTCGCCCCACTTCAGGTAATGCAGTCGTGGAGGTGGCGGGAAGTGACGGGGATCAGCCGGTGAATTTTGGCATGCGTAACTGATCCAGAGTGCGGAGAAAACAAAAGAATAGATTTATAGCTGGGATTAGCCCAAGACTTAGATGTTATTATTATCTTTCTTTTTCAATTAGGAATGGTCTTATTTAGTAGTGTTGTCAAGACATATAATATTTACATACTGGTTGAAATAAAGTAAAATTTGATTGTTCATGACCTTGATGCTCATGAGAATTTGATTTATGTGATGTTGTTATAATAATCTGAGTACGGCTTAAGAATCTGAAGAGCTCCAGATTCTTGGGTCGTTACAAAGCATGTTCAGTTCGGATTCCTTACCGTAGCGAAAAGAATCGGGAATTTCGTTCGTACCAAACCGAATTTGACAAGTATGGTTTATACACTCCATATGCATACGTACATACTACAGATAGCCCAACAATGGCACAAGATAAACCCAAATTGCTTGTCTAAGAACATACATTGAAAGAAAATGAGAAACGAGCTTGCACTCCCATGTTCAAATACAGATGCCAATAGAAAATATAGTGTTAGAAGTAGTGAGGAAGGCGATCACAGATGCTCCACACAATAAATTAGTGAGAAATTTAAAATCCTTCTTTTTCTTTTCTTTTCCTTTTATCAATATATGATATTCTTATTTGAACTCGCCTGTTATATCCATTCTCTTCAATGATAAAACTGGTAGCATGCTTGCTAACTACTTGGAGTATCCTTGTCTTTAGTTAAATTAGTAACAATAGGGTGCATAAAATAACTTCGAGTAATCTATCTACAGAAGGTGATATGATATTTCCTGCATCAGTTCAAAAAATGTTAAAAATATACTGTCCCAGAAAGTATTACCAGTTGCATCGATGCCTCCTTCCTTCCATGCATCTCCACTCATATAGTACACATGGCTACACAAAGGGTAAGTGTCGGTCAGAAGGTTCACAAGATGAAATTTTTTTTCTTTAGAACAAAAGCAGGTTTTCTACAGATTTCATGGCAGAGAAAGAAAAAGAAGTAACATATTAGAGAACTAACATAATGGAAACAACAGCATCAGAGGGGAGTGTCTGTTTCACAGAACCAAAGAAAGTGCTGAAAGTCAAAGTTCTTACACTGGTATAACTTTATATAAATCAATTCCAGTGACATTCACTTAAGGGGATGGAAAACCTACATATGAATTATGAAATTTTTAGGGAAGCAAAATTCTCAAAAAGGGATTACAATCAAGACAATAAACTTATCATGGTCACCAACCACCATTTTCTATCAAAGCAAACAAATGCATAATTGATATTTATTTGGGCAGCCTTCCCCTGATTTTATCAGAAGATTGATGCTTGTATGGAATTGATGCAGTTGAAGCTTACCCTCCCCTACAATTAAAATAAAAGTGCCACCACATTTTTATAAAGAATTCAGATATCAGATGATAGAATTAAGGTTGAATGACGGAGAAGACACAACTTAAATGGAAACCACACATGTGTGATAGATATTGATCTACATGCATCCACTAATAATTCTAAGAATCATCATGTTTACACATGCTGTGTTATCAAATGATCATTATGAATGAAAATTGTTTTTCAATGAGAAAAAATGAATCTTAGTGAGAGCTAAAGGTTACAAGAGTGATTACTGCGGAGGCTATATGAATGATATTTTGCAAAAATACATGAGAGTTACACATGCACAGTCCACAGACAGAGTTCAAGTTAGAGCTCCATATCCCCAATAGAGGAAATGTAAAATCCTAGAACTACTTTCATGAAACCCTCAATCCAGTTTATTAAGCATGTTCACAAGTTACAGCCAGTGGATGCACTTAGGCAGCTAATTATTCTAGCTGCTCTCATAATAAGCAATTCAGAGTCCAATAGAAACATTCCCAATCACCTCCAGAGCTAGATACCCTGTGTGGGTTGCCCCAAGGCCCCATCAAACGTTGAAATGAATCATCTCTTCCAGAGCTTAGCCTGAATTCCTCATAGGTGATGGTTCCTACTAACATTAGACCTCCCAAACATCTTCCAGATTAGAAGATCTATTTCTTCTCATCGGTGACCCGCATAACAGATGCCTAACAGCTAACAGTAGGCTGGCACAAAGCAACTGTGGAAAAAGGGGGAAAATAACAGATGGCTAGGATCTCCCTGTTGAGGAGATTCGATCCATGAAGTAAGAATAGGACCAAACTTTAAGTCAGCTGTGTGTAGACAACCAGGAGTAATACAACATATATAAATAAAAACTATAAGCATCGGATCCACTAGCGCACGCTAATACTACTAATCCATCATATCTGGGATGCAGACTACACACTAACACAAATCTACCATGGCAAGAAACGCCATGAAACAAACAAATGCACCTGGCCAATCAACCCTCAAACTAAAAATTTGCGACTTCAATGCGTTGCGCATCCTCTACTGACTTTCTCGGGCAATTCAACGAACAAATTATAGCAGGAAAAAAAAGGAAATTAAAAAGTAATAATAATCTGCTCATGGAAATAGCAAAAACGATAAGCATCAGGTCCACTATCCAACCAAACAACAATTCATTCAATACGCATCCAAACGCACCCTAATATCACCATTTCTGAGTGTGACAAGATGCAAACTACACAGGAACACAAATCTATCGCTGCAATGAACACAACAAAATCAACACAAACACATCAGACAGTCAATTCCATTCCATTTCCAATGTCAAAGAAATCACATTCTTTACAACACAGAAGATGAGACTTTCAAATCCAACAAAAAAAATCAGATCAGATCTGTGAGCTGGAAAGGAAATCCGCGAGCGACTCACCACCCGATGAGATAACCGAAACCGGCGAAGAAGGTGAAGATACCGCATCGACGGCGGAAGAGGAGCATGGAGGCGTAGCCGAGCGACATGGGGACGAGGAAGTGGAGGTTGGAGGAGAAGCCGAAGGAGAGGTAGGACAGGAAGGCTCCGGTGAGGGCGGAGTAGAGGTGTTTGGGGAGAGGTCCGCCGGGGACGAGGCGGCAGAGGAAGGAGACAGGGATGGTGGCGACAAAGCAGAGGAGGAATCGAAGGACTGGAACGGAGACTCCGATTGCAGAGGCCATGGAATCCATCTCCAGCTCCATGGCTGCTCTGATGCCGTGCGAGAATGCCAATAAGACTAGTCTAGTTTTATATCACAGACGACGCCTTTTTTTGGTTGTGTTTTGGCCTGCTTTGCTTGGTTCGGTTTTAGTTGTTCTTTCTTTTGTTTCGGGGTAATCGCGGGCTCATATTTAAGGCTTTGGAGGTCTCGTCTTGCCCATCTTCATGGTTAAATTACGAAAATATCCTCGGTGGGATTGGGAAGGGAATTGAACTCCACTGCTGACAATTTAACCTCTTCATCCTAGGACATATGGTGTTCTCATATCCTGCCCAAATGTGAGTGGGCTGTACTCTAATATTTGCATGCTGATTTAAAAAGGTGATAACCAATGATTCAAAAAATTATATTAATTTTCAATAAATGGTCTTCACCATAAAATTCTCTTCTATTCCTTCAAAACATTATTTCTCTAAGTCAAAGGCTCGGTAGATCTCGAGCATAGATGTAAATTTCATTTTGTTCTAGTCGAAATAGCCGAAAGTTTCGTTCTAGTCTTTTAGTTAATACAGAATGAGGTTAAAAAAGAATTTCGGTTTGAATTCCAATAAATTCGGATCCATTTTGCTCAATTTCAATCGATTTTCAGCCATAATTAGTTGAAGTAAATGGCGGGATATTCACAAAGTACAATGGTTGTCAATCATAGTATTAACATATCAACATGTAAATAATTTATATCAATATTTTATGTCACCATAACAGTACTGAATTTGAAAATATTCTATTGGAAGGGGATAATATTCTTTCTGAGAGGCCTATATCATCAAAATGTGTGGAATACGTGGTGGAATTTCGCACACCCCACGCAAGGGTAAGTGTGTGTGTGAGAGGTCTTAAGGAGATAACTCAGCAACTTCCATCTATGAACCAGTGGTTCAGTGGACACGCTGAATTTAAAATGGACGCTCGGGAGAGAAGGCCCTTCTTATAATTGCATTTTCAAATGTGACTGCCCTCATTCAAAGAGATCATTAAACTTTAAGGCTCCTTTTAAGCAATATATTACATAAGGTGCCATTTCTTTCTTCTATGGTTCTGCCAGCTGGCTTTGGGCATGCATTACTGGTGAGTGGTTACCCCTTTTTTTCCTTTCTTTTGCCCTTTCAGGTGGGGTGGATCCCACCTTCCCAAAATCCAAATTACGTACCGTCTAAAGTGTTTCAGACTGATCTAAGTAGGGCCGTGGTGGAATTGACTGTCTTATTTTAGCGGACATAGAACCTTGGATCAATTAAGAGTGGGCCACATTTAGGTATAGATTTGAAATTGAGGACTGTCCAAAGAAAGATAAGACATTTTCTTTGGAAGACAAGCTTACCATTTTCCAGTCTGCTCTGCCTGTCGTACACCGAGAGAGCGGTAGCCTTGTTGGGTCACACTCCGTCGGAGCCCCCAATGACGGGCCATATGCCAGCAACGCTAATGTCGCTGGAACATGCCAAACAAATGGACGGTCTCAATGAGAAGTGCCTCAACTGAACTCTGACCACTCTAGGCATATTGATTTCCAAGCATGTGAGTATGTATATTCTTTTCACTAGTTGTCCATTATGCATAGCACTTGAAAAAATGGACATTTGAAGTTGCAAAATGGTTTGAATTGTGAACCATTAAATAGGCACCTCACTTCCAAGGGATGATAAGGAGTTGGTCTTAGGAGGTGTTTGTATAGCTGGATTCACCATGGAAAGGGGACGAGACACTATACCTTCCTTGACATCCTTTGATGCAGCGACTAAAAAGGAGGAAAACTTGCTCTATTTAACTTTCATTTCCATGCTGGAGGGAATTTGGAAGTCCGACCTGATGAGGTTGGACTTACATAGTGCCATGGAAGATGAAATGCTCTCACCCTATGCACCAATGCCCTATTAGTTTCATAAGTTTGACCAAATCACTGTGCAATTGATCTAATTTAACTAAAAAGGAAGTGTTTTATCTATTAGGATTTGAAATGTTAACTAATTCATTGGTTAGACAAAACTCTTAGTCTATTAAATTGTAGTTTATATTTCTTTAGATGAATTATGGTTCATGTCGTTGGAAAAGTTGAAGTGAAGAAATAAAAAAAAAGGTGCACAAGCGGATAGGTTCAGATGGAATTTTAAGCTCAAGCTGAGAATATAAGCGCTCAAGCTGGCCTGACAGAAATTGCACTAAATTGAAAATAACTGAAAGTTTTCATCATACGCTAGAGCGAACAATCGCCTACACTCAAGTGGATGACGAAGGAAAATAACTGAAAGTTTGCATCCCTTTCCTAATGTGAAATTAATTCCTATTTGTGTCGAGACTGTCATTTTGTGTTCTACACAAACTCTAATTCTAAGACATGAATTGTGGATTATTTAAAAGGTATTTCTCTCAATCCTAAGATATAACATCCCTTATTCTGAGTTGAGATTACAAATTTGAGATATTACTAATTCTCTAGAGCATCCATTAAAAGAATGTGCCGATTTAAGTGCTAGAAAATATTGTTTTTACTTTCTTGCAGAAAATTATCTTCTTTCGTAGACTTGCGCCTTTTGGTTTCAAAGTGACTGGATTAAGTATGGAGAGCAATAAGCGATGCGAAGTCATTGCAATGTAAAGTTGTATAAGAACAACTACAGTCCTAATTAGATTGCAAAGACTAGGAAATGAATTATGAGTATAACTTGCAATTACTTGATTCATAGCATTTGGCTTTTAGTCTGCATAGAACTCCTGATTTTTTTTTTCGCGTTGGGTTCTCTATGTTAAGATTGTGTGTCTTCTTACTTCGTGTGGTTCATTATTTTGCTAATTCTTTTATTCTTTCACTACATATAAATTAAACTACAATCTAAAAATTCTATTGGGACAAAGTTCAGTCTCCTATTATAGTGGACCATGGCCTGAGGGGCTTAAGTATGGGTTGAAGTTAGGCATGCTGTACTTACCCACTCTTTTGGCAATTAGCAAATTCATCCACGCAATTGAAGCTATGCTTGCATAATAATGAAAAGGCAGTTTGAGTCACTTTTCAACCATTTATTAGGTACATGGGGTAGGTGCAATGGGCCTATGACTCTAATGTTTGAAGAGCTTCAGTGAAGCCACACTGTATTTATTAAGTCCAACGCACTAATAAATCCATAGTAAGGCCCACCTTTACACTGTTTACAAATAGATATAGTAACACCATGGAAGGAAGCAAGTTAAGTCAGATGGATCATAGGATTTTAGACATGATATGGCCATAGTTAGGATAGGTTTGATGCTCTAAGACACTAAAACCTGTGTAGAAAAATTTAGAAAATTTTTTAAGAGTTTTTTATACATACCCCCTAAGGTTTTAAATATTTGTAAATAAGCCTCTATTGTTTCAATATTTGTAAATAAGCCCACGCATTTTCATTTTAATACCTACCATGTCCCCAAAATTAAGTTACCTATAGAGAATCTATTAGTATGTTTTGAATTTCTATAAAAAAAAAAAACAACTTTGCCCTTATATTCATTTAACAAAAATGAGTATATTATTATATATGAAAATATAATTATTTAATCTTAAGTCCCAACAACCTCTGTCATAATAATGCTCTCATGAACATGAAGTCTAATCATGTATTTTGAAATTTTTATCAAACAAATGGTTGGCCATGCATGGATTGATCAATTATATGATTATAAGTACAAGTGTTGATTGTTATTATGATCAATTTAGATTTAATAAAATGGGCCCTACAATAAGAACAATCAATTTATATAAAGTTATTCATTGCCATTCAATATAATTATTAATGCTAAACTTTAGAGAAAATAAGTTCAAGCTTTTAAAATTATGCATATAGGGATAAAAGAATGAGCAAAAATGTCATGTCACTCTAAAATTTTATGGTGGCTTGTAGGTTACTTATTTAAGGGACATGAAAGGTATTAAAATTAAAAGGAAGGGCCCTATTCACAAATACTAAACCCACAGGGGCCCATTTACAAATCCTAAAACCTTCTGCGGTATATACAAAAAGCTCCTTTTTTAATGTGTTGATATCTTATTTTGTGCCATAAATCTTTTGTGGCCAAGGTATGTTATCTGGAAGATTTTGAAATTTTTTGTGGCCAAGGCATGCTATCTTGAAGATTTTGAAGTCATAACTTATTGGAGGCAATACATGACTTAGTTCACATCCAAATATGACTCAAAACTAAGTACATGATTAGTTTCACAATTGATTAAATCCACAAGTATTGGTTTACATGTGTAGTGGTCTGGAAGGAAAAAGGTGAGGTGAATGTCAAATCATATAAATGGTAAAGCTAAAATCATGTTAAAGTAAAAATAGATGTATGGTAAAATTATTATTTGAATAATGAAGGGCAAAATTTAGATGAGAAGGAGTGTAAAATATTACTTATATTTGAGCTTTTGTTATAAAATAAGAGAGAGCAAAAGAGAGAAAAATAGAGAGGAAGAGAGAGATCTTATTATTAAAAATTGTGTGTATATAATAAAGGTGGGAGGAGGATCTTATTTATAGAAGAAAATTGCTTCCTCCCCAAACAACCTAATAGGGAAAGACTCTAACCCTAAGTAATCATCTTATCTCATGTAGGTCCCAATGTGGGCATCCACCTATGATGATACATCTTATAACACTCCTCCTTTGATGACCATCATTCAATGACAATTGCCTCATTAAAACCTTGCAAAGGAAAAACCCAGTGGGATAAAAACTAAAGCGAAGGAAAAAGATTACAACGTTCAACAGAATCATTGATTTGGTGTTGAACATGCACGATGTTGCCTTGTTAAAACCTTAACTAGGAAAATTCAGTGGGATAAAGCCTAAAAAAAGAAAAAGAGTACAGCGCACAAATGTCCTAAGTAGCATACTTCAGGATGCCTCCCCCTGATTGACTACTCCCTCTGATGATAACAACCTTTCATATAATTAGGCATGTCAATCTCGTATACAAGTTTCTAAAATACTGATTTTGACAAAGACGTCTTAAACTGATCAGTTACGTTGTTGCTTGAATAAACTTGTTTGACTTCAATCTTGTTATTCTTTTAAAGTTCATGAGTGAAGAAAAACTTTAGTGTAATGTGTTTTGCCTTGTCATCTGTAATGTATCATTCTTTAATCTATTAAATATATACCTCATTGTCTTCATAGATAACGCTCGAGGTACCTATACTAACAGATAATTAATAAGAACTGCGAATATGCTAAATTAAAGATTTAGCTATACGCATTCATTACTAGCTTCATAGAGGGCTAAAAATTCAGCATGGTTAGAAAAAGTAGCTACCAAAATTTGTTTTATAGAACGCCAAGAAATGATGGCATTACCATTAAGGAACACATAACGTGTCTATAATCGACTCTTATGAGGATCAGAGATATATCCTGAATCTGCATATCCTATAAAATTTGAATCCTTACAACTATAAGAATAAAATAGAAGCAAACATAGAAGGAATCGTTTGATACCAATCCAATATTTTTAAGTTGGTGTGAAATTATATATAGTAAGCATATTTATAAATAATAAAATATCCCTTTAGAACTTCTCTCAATCTGCAGGCTGAGACAAAATTCTCCTGTAAATAGTCAATAGTTTTCTCGAGCTCTTCTGGAGTCCTGATTAGATTTATGTCATCTACATAAACTTCTACTATTATAAATCCATTTAAGGATTTTATAAAAATACACGGGCAAATGGGATTGTTTTCATACCCTTACTTAGATAAATATTCACTAAGATGATTATGTCATATTCTTCTAGAATGCTTTAGGCTATACAATGAACGTCTTATTTATATTGAGTACGTACTCTCCGACTTTGCTTCAGACAAAGAAAATCCTTCTGGGATTTTCATATATATGTCTATGTATATTTTCAATCTCAAGTTTCTGTAGGAAACCTTATATCACAAGTTTTGTCTTATATCTAATAATTTCATTCATTTTCCTTTCAAACACATATTTGTAACTTATAAGATTAACACCTTTTAGGGTTTATACTATAGATCTATATACACCACGTTTATTGAGAGACTGTAATTCTTTAATGGCATCTCTTTATTTTTTGCCAATCTGTTCTTTGTCGACATTCATTTATAGAACGTAGTTATGTATCCCAATTTCATTCTCATTTTTCCTTGATAGTTGTGTAGCTACCGCATGTGCAAATGCATCATCGATGATAATTTTATTTCTATCCTATCTCTCTCTTGAATAATTATAAAATATAGAGATCTCTTTACTTGTTGAGTACCCATTACGTCTTCAGAGGGCTTCCAGAGTCTTTTCTGGGACTCGTGTCTCTTCCAGGACATTAATTTCTTCAGGAATTTTAGAGAGAGTGGAGTTTTCATAACCTCTTATTGATTGAAATGATGTACCTCATCGGGAGTGTACAATTTATCATAACCTCTTCGGGAGTAAAATTGGGACCTAATTGCTCATTTCTCCTCTTCCGAGGAGATGAGTCTTTGGAACATATAGGTTTGTCACGCTTCTGACATGTAACAGATTCATTTGCTACTATGTTTGGAATTTTGTCTTACAGGGATACTAATTTGTGCTTGTGTTCATAGCTGGTACATGTGATCTAGTCACTTTTACTGCATCATTAAAAGATCAGGGAATTCTTTTGTAATTAAGTGCACAATTCTCCATACTTCATTCTCACATTGTGAAGTACATAAATCTAGATGAGACAGAGTGGAAGTATTCCACATTAATTCTCGTTGTTCTTTAGGAACTCTTATATCTCCCCCTAACGGTGGGAAGACTGTTTCATCAAGATGACAATCAGCAAAACAAACAATTAATATATCTCCTGTTATTAGGTCTAGATATCTAATAATTGGGAGGTAAAGTATAACAAATCATAGAGTCTACATTGTAGGTTCATTAGGTCACGAACCTGTTATATCAGAGCTTATAAGCATAATAGGATGCTCAATGAAGTGTATCCTAAATAATTTGTAATAATAGGTGGGCATAAAAAAAAGGCAAACATCCAATCAACAGATGTAGCTATTAATCAAAAGTATAAAATATCTAAATAGGTCCAGGTCGGATGTGAATTTTGAACCCCCCCCCCCCCCCCCCCCCCCCCCGCGGGGAGGGAGATCGTCATTCATCTATATATGATATTTAATATTTGTACATCGAAATTGAGGATTTCGACTATCCTCAAAATCAACAGATCACGACGCCAGTCATGGTAATGGCCATGACTCTGTTCTTCGACTAATGTCAAAGAAACAACGGGAGAAAATAAAGTGGGTTCCTTCTCATCTAATGTGCTGCCGGCAACAGACGACGGTTGTCCTTTCACTTAATTTGAATCCTGTCAAAGTACGGGTCACGATATGGGTTTCTTTGTTAGGTCCATATAGGGAGATAATCCGTGTTCATAATATGTGTTCAATTTAAATCAAATCCAAACAAAATAAAATAAATGAAAATAAAATAAAAACGGGGGAGGTGCGAAATATTTTAGAAGAGGATCGGTCCCATTCCTGGGTACCCCCCTCAAATCCCTTGGCAAAAAAAAAAAAAAGTTTAAAGGCCAATTTCAAAACAAAAGTAATGATGCAATCAAGGTGTCATGTGTAATTTCAATCAAAAAAAGAAAGTGACCGCATTCAAGTCAATTGAGGGGCGACAGCATTCGGGTCAATTGTTTGATTAATTGAAAAGGAGGGATTGAGATCACACTTTAGTCTTATCATTATCATTAAATTAATATTTGAATCGACCTTTATTTTCTTTTTATCATTTAAGCAGATTAATATATTTGGCATAGGAGGTGGAAGGAAAGGGAAGAAAGTATTTTTGGAGTGATTTTTGTTTGTTTTATATTTTTTTTAGATTTTTGATAATTAGGGCTAGAAGGGCCTAACTAGGGGATTTTTACTTGAATTTTAATCCAATTAAATTATGCTTTATTAATCATTGGATTTCTACCCTATCCTAGGGTCCTAAACCACCATCCACTCTCCCAGTCCCCTAACGGAACAGAGGAGAAGTGATAGGGATTCTAAATTCAAGATCTACTTAGATTAATTGGATTTATGATTTTTGAATTGATTTTGAATTTAAGTTTCTCTTAAATGTGTGATCCAATTAATCCAAGTTATCCAATTATTATTATTATTTTAACATATTTTTTTAATATCTTTCACTTTGTTTTTGGTCTTTTATATTTTTCTTATTTTTTTAAATGACAAGGAAAGAAATGATTTTACGTGGTTTTCTTTTATGCAATTTTATTGTTTATGGATGAGGGTGCATGGGGCAAATAGTCACGAAGAAAAAAATGCAATATGGGCATGTTGCATGGATGACCCCAGTACAGGAATTAAACTAACTACCAAATATGATAACATGATTTACTAGAAAATTAAACTAAATGCAAATCCTAATAAGGAGAGAATATGCATGGGCCTAGGGAAAAGCAATTTTAATCATATAGACAGAGTCATTCAATCATCCACAAGTGCTACGTTGAAACCTTGGAGGGGTACTTCTTTTGTCTTTTTTTTTTATGGGTGTCGGGTTCTGTGAGAGTATTTGGTATGACTGCAGTGGGCTCCAACAGAGAATGGGTCCGGGCTTGAGTCGGTCATGACTAAGTTCAAATTGGGTTAGTTTAGTGAAGGGCTTGGTTAGGCCTGACTGGTTGGCAATACACGTCTAAATGGTGGGTATCTGTCGTGTGTGGATTCTCTGTATGTTTAGAGGGACTGAGTGCTAGATTTGGAAGCAGTGGAGGTAATGACTGTATGCAGTGTTGCAGGCAGTGAAGGTGATGGGCTCAGATGGCGGCGATGGGTATAGAGGTTATGTGGATAGTGTGACAGTGAGCGCACTAGTGATGAGGTGATAGGGCTGTGATGTGTTGGTGATGGGTGGGGTAGAGAAGGTGATGACAATAGGTGTGTCGAAGATAATGGAGAAGGTATGGTGGTGGCTATTATGGCGTGAAGATGACAGTGGTGTGGATGGAGACAAGGTGGATAATGGGTGTGCAGTGGAGTGCAGGCTGTGGCAGTGTTGAGGTGGTGAGTTGTATGGTGATGGAGGTGAAGTGCAGAGGTAGTGGGAGGGAATCGGTTGTGAAGTGGAGATGGTTAGAGTGTGGTGTAATCGTGTTGATAAGAAATGGGTGTAGTATTGGTGAAGGTGGAGGTGGACCGTGAATTGTGGGTCGTGAAGGTGCAGGGACGGCTTGTGAAGGGCTGTGTTTGTGTATGTGACGGAATTGGAGATGATGAGAATGGTGATGGTGCCTTGTGGTTGAACGTGAGCGTTGAGATATGTAACATGGCGACGGTGGATCAACAGTGATAGAAGCACCGTGATGAAAATGGTGAGTGGGGAAAGGGATGATGGATGATCATGTGTTTGACTTTGTTAGGTGTAAGGTGTTAGGTGTAAGGTGGCAGTGAATGAAAGGATGGAAGGCTCGTTTCAGTGGGTTTGGTGAGGGTAAGGGGTGTGTGCAGTGTCACGCCCCGAACCCGACAATTGGAGATTTATTGTGGATTCCAAAGCGTAACACACATACTGTTTCAGTGGGTTTGGTGAGGGTGAGGAGTGTGTGCAGTGTCACGCCCCGAACCCGACAATTGGAGATTTATTGTGGATTCCAAAGCGTAACACACATACCGTGACAGTTCATGCCATAATAAGATATTTGTGAACTGTCACAAGGCTCATCCCACATATACATGTGAGGAAAATCCGTAAACACGTATTAACAAGTATAATTTAATTAAGCGGAAACCTGCAAATTTTACCGGTACATATCATAGGCATCAATAAAACATTCACTTTAATTCATTAATAAAACAAAGTCTGATAATTATCCTGACTACATGTATAAAATATGAATACTCCATAAATAATACAAAATAATATTAAGTGTCAAGATGAACCCTAAGCCAATCCATGGCTTGGCTAAGTCAACCCAAATAACCCTGTTTCACGCTGTTGAGGAGGATCAACAAAGATATCTTCCTCGTTCCACTTATTCACATCCCGAGATAACGCTAGAGTTCCCTCCGGGGGCGCGTTGAGTGTCGGACTGGCAACGGGTTCCGTACCTATAACACCATGGTAACCTCGTTAACACGACAGTTAAACAAAGATAAGAATACATAAGCTTAACATAATATAACAATTGAATTAAAATGACGTAATGATTAAAAAAGAGCAATATCGAAATCGAGGTACTTATGCATATAAGTAAGCATGAATAAGGAATCATGAATAAAGAGCACATCATGCCAAATGGCAGCCACATTGCTATCTCCTCTCGAATAAGAGAGTATACTAATCCGTGGAAAATCACTAGCGATCGGGTCAAGACCGACTAGCTACCGTAAGAGTGTTGACTCACTCTTCTGATAACTTCTGCAGTAGATAACTGATAAAATATTCACATTCGGTCCCGTCGAACTTCCTATGGGGTATAAGCTAAGTGATGCCGACTCCAAGTATATCGGAATTAATCTGGAACCCATATTCATCGTACACTGATCTATTTATGCTTATACGGAAATGTATTTTAGCTTTGATGAAAATACCAATCATGGAATCACAACCAAGTAGAATATTGATCATTAATAATGCATACTGATATGAACTATCATGTTGAGGTCAAGATTGCTATCAATATAAATGCAATTAGGTTCAGGTTATCAAAGATAATTACTAGCCAACCCTATGCTAGATAGTCCGAGTTTCCAAGGTCATTCAATATGGTGTATTCATAAGACGTTCCGTGTCATTGTGTTACCATTCTCGGTGTTACCTTATATATATGGAAAAGACACTTCATCTTATGCCAACACTCATGATGTAACATTGAAAACTAACCGAAGAATCAAGAGGGAAGGAGTGACAACTCAACACTCTTCCTTCTCCATATTTAGTTACCATTGGGCTGGTTTGGTGTTGCAAAGGATCCCACTTCTATGGTCATAAATGGTCTTGGGTTAAACCTACAACCTATAGTAAGGGTAGGTGAATACCTCAGCCTCTTTCTAAGGTTAGAAGGTGTAACCCATTATTAGGCTATTTCATAGACTATAGAAAGTCCATAGTCAAGCATGAATTTCATCTTTGAAACACATTCCTATAATCTAAAGGTTAGGCTTACTGAACCGATTGGGTATTGGTCCAACCGATCGGACCGTATCTAGAAACCAAATTCAATCGGTCAAGCCTTAGGAGGCTGATTGACTGACCGGTCGGACTACCCAGGGAGGCAATTCGACCGATCGAACTTCAGGACCGACCAGTCAGCCCTGAAGCACTCTGTTACAAGTGTGTTTAGTTCCCAAACTGATTTTCTCTTCCATTATTCTATTCCACCTGTATTCAAACCAAAATAGAGGCTTCCATTCCACATTCTTAGGTTTCCTAAATGACCACTATCATTTTATTCATCTCAAAATCATCAAAATCATAAATCAATTACATACATTATCCATTAAAGATTAAAGGAGCTGTAAAAGGGCAAAAATCACAAAAATATATCAAGGATAAAAAATCAGCCATGCATGTAAAGAAAATGTATCCTTATACTTGCCTTATGCGTAGTGCTTCACCTAAATTGATTTGCCCCTTGATTAGATGGTGGAGAAGGCTTCACTAATGAAGAATCTAACACATGTATGGAGAAGAATGAGAATGCAATGCATGCATGCTAATAGATTAGATCTCTTGACCCTCATTGAACTCAAGAAATGCAATGGTAGTGGGCTTTTCTTACCTCAAGTCTCCCACAAGCAAAAAGGAAGAAGATGGTGCCTTGGTTTCCAGAGATGAGAGCAAAAAGAGTGATGAAGAAGAAGAAGAATCTCAATGTCATTGCATGCAGGCCCCAGTACTACCCAAGAATGGAGGCAAGATGAGGAAGAGGGTGATGGAAGAAAGAGAGGAGAAGAATAAGACTCCTGCTATAGCCGAATGAGGGAAAGAAATGGTAGAGGGACGACGGGTTTGAGTATTTAAAAGAGTAGAATTCTGGAAATTACAAACAAGCCCTATTAGTTTCTTGGATTTTCAAGTAAAATCACTTGGGCTAAAATGGGCTGAAATGAATCCGAATGGAATTGGGCCAAATAAGATAGATGTCCCACAAGATAAAACTTACCCAATGCAACTAATACGATGCATTAATGATACAAAACCATGAAAATGCTAAAATACAAAAGGTCATGAACTACCTAGTAAGGTTCGAACCCGACCTGCTACATATCCATGACCCAAACCCCTTGAGATTTGAGCTCAATTAGCCTAATAAAGACAAAACAAGATTAGTTAGAGAAAAATAAAATTAATTAGGGTAAATCATGATTAGCTCGGGTTTGGACCTTACATGCGGTGAAGTGGAATTGGGTGTGGTGACAGTGACGAGGAGTGGAGGGTGCTAGTGATCTTTACGGTGACAATAATGAAGATGGGTTAAGGGCAGTGGCTGTGGATGGTGATGTATGTGTTTGGTGGTCAAGTGAATGGGTTGACCATATAATCGTTTTGTGAAGGTGCGGGTGCAAAGATTGTGGAAGAGGAAGTGAAAGAAGGAGAAACGAAAGGCTATGCAAGGTAACAGAGAATATAATGAAAAGACAATGGGGAAGGAGGAACCTGGTGTGTTGTTTCCTGGAGACCAGAGAGGAGGGAAATGACCCCCCAATGGGGATCGTCCTCCTCCCTTCCTTTTCCTGTTCCTCCTCTTTTTTCTCTTTTTCTATGTTTCCCTTTTTTTTTCTTTCTTCTCATCTTTCTCTAGTTCTCTCTGCCCTCTTTTTCTATTCCTCTCCTGCTCCCTTTACATTTTTTGCTTTCTTTTTTTTTTCTCTTTTATGTTTCTCTCTTAGCCCGGGTGCCTCTACTCTTCTTCTTCTCCTCTTTTTCTTTCTCTCGGCTCCCTCCCTCTTCGTTCTTTTTGTTTTCATTTCTCTCTCTTAGGATCAATATGTGATCCCGGATGGAGAGGATTTTGAAATTTTTAAAAAGCTCCTGTGGCTTGAGTTCGGTGGGGATTAGACAATGATGAGGAGGAGGGATAAGAAGAGGATGGATGGTGATAATGTGAGATGATGGGGATCAACCCAAACCATGATTTAAAATTTTAAATGACTAGGTGGGTTGATGGGCCAATCGGCCAGATGGGTCGGATTTGGGTTAATGGGTCAAAGATTGGGGACTAAATCAAAGCAGACCAGCCACTTACTCTATTCCATTGATGAACGATGGGGGGCCACGTGCAGTAAAATTAACTTAAATGGATGGCCATAGTGATGGTGGTGAATGGATCCTAGGTGTTGATCATCAGGGTGGGGCCCATTGCATGGCCTGGGCACAACCCTGGGTTAATATGGTAAGTTATCCTCAAGCCAAAAAAAGCGGGACATGTAATGTGTGATAAAAGATAGGAAGGCCCTTCATGCCCAATTTAGGATTAAAGAGCTTAGTTTTGGCATTTGGGAAGAAAATTAGACAAGAAAAATTATTTTGCACAAGCGGGCCACGTAGAGCCCGAGCAATGTATAATGAGCCCCAGGCCTCGTAACTTTTGACTCATTCGTCAGATTTCATAGTATTATATATCGTTGGAAAGCTCTCGACGAGTAGATCACAGTGAGTTACATATCTGTGTGGTCAGGAGAATAGAAAGGGATGATGAAATTTTGGGTGAGCATTTCTCATGCACATTGGACATTTATCCCTATTAATTTATTCTTATTTTTTTATCAATGATTTGGACACTGCAGCCATGGGCAATGGACTCGGACCATTCTCATGCATATTGGACATTTATTTTGATGATGATATCCATTTATTTCCGTATTTTCCAAGTCTTCTTACCATTTTCTTTTGTTATTATTATTATTATTTTTTGAGTGCAGGATGAAGGTAAATCAAGATGATGACATGCGATACATAGCTTCTAAAACTCTCTTTAAATGTTCAATAATTAACATCGTTTTTAAATTGATTTGAATCATGCTAAAAGCACTTAATTTGGGGTGAAATGGGGGCATCATTATATATGATAAATATTTTAGGTCTACATAGGGTGCCAAATGAGGTGTCTACAGTCCACTAGGGGGATTTTATGGGTTCACAAATGTCACACTATATCCTTTACAGAGAGGATAGTCAATTGATGGTACCCTAACGAGTGCCTAACAGAATTATCAATAATTTGCCTTAGCATAATACCCCTAGGGTGACATAACATATCATGTCAAAGCTTCTGGCTTAACTTTGTTGTTTTGCTCAGAATCGAAATTGATTCGAGTTTTAGAGATTATCTTGTAATATAGCCTTAAGATTTGAGGAGAATGCACTTAGCTTTTCTAATATCAGCTTCTGGCTGTCAATACTAGAAATGATATATAAATATTATGTGTTACCTGTTAGGAGGCAGCAGCCAGGATCCTTTGATATCGCGCACAGATCACTGTGGAAATAAGTTTAAACGATAATGATTCAAAAACCATACATGCGATATCTCTCTGATTTGATTTCGGTCTTATAACAACCTGAAAATCTTAAGATCTTCTACTGTATTCCTCTACTTAAACTCACACCGGGGTTTGGGCCTCTTCTGTAAATTCTCCTTACTCTCAAAAATGAGATTTCTCTTGTATATATTTTCTAGAGGGCAATAGCGCATATTTATAGGCTACAATAAGGACCTTAAGAAGGAAATAAAGAATAAGATTCTTATAGAAATAGGAAACCCTAATTCAACTCAAATTAGAATCCTAGATCCATAATTACAATTCAGTCCACTAAAGAATTATAATTGTACTCTTGTCCTTATTCTCAAAATAATATTTCGAGCTTCTTGTTATTAAATGCTTATTAATCTCCTCACGTTAAGATTTCAGATATCCATCGATTAAATAATTACTGACGCCTATATTTAATCGATATCTTTATAATTCCTTGAGACCTTACACTTAACTTATTTGATATGTCGGACACTAAGTCCACGCGCAGGATTTGACATAATCAAAACTTATAAGCTTCATCAAGGGGATATCATCAATCTCTATTACGGGACGTGGATTCCGTCAATAAACTAATATACACCATACACGTCGTGTAGTCATTCAATTTACTGGGATTATTGACCCACAAAAGGTCTTACTCCTTTGTAAATCAAAATGCCAAATACTAAATGCACGTGTCTATTATTTATATCGGGATTAAGAGTACAAGCTCTCATAATAACCATTTGGATGTTAATAATCTTATATAGTCAGTATAAAGATAATAACCTAAAAGTGGTCATGTTCAATACACACAAAGTATACTAGCATAGCGAGTCGAAACTATACTGTTTTCTGTAGCCAAGACAAGCCTACTAAAACATCATGCTTCAATCGTACCGATAGTATGTCCAGCTCCATCTAGATTGTCAACAACAATAACTTATATTCTATAAGAATCGACAAATAAGTCTTCCATGCGTAAGCTGAACTCTACACACCAACTTGTCTACTTTATAGAATAAAAAACGCACTTATACACACTAAATAATAATGCAACCATTTACTTATACAAATTCTCATTAAGATGGAAAAGCAAACTTTACTAATAAGTAAATCAGTCAAAGAAAAATACATAAAAGTATGCTTTTAGTATAAATTTCCAACATTACCTTCACTGATAGTGTTTATATGTGGTACCCAATCATCCTGATGTATTTGAATCTAAGCAAATTTCTTTGGGAAATGCTGAAACGAAAATAATGCAACCTGAATGCATATATAGGTAGCATTTGGTAACATTATGTTAACTCTTCTAGAGCATTTAAGTATTTGTACAGATCCAGCTATGATTGATGCCTTGCGCGAATTAAATACAAGCTCTAAGAAAAGCTTCTTGTTCTTCAATAAAGTAAGTTTTATTACACTGTCTACTGGACAGATATGATCCTCAGTTTCATGCATTCCATAATTCATATCACAAGAAATAATAAACTCACATGACTATTCAATCGCAAAACAAAAATAAAATTAAGAACAGCTAAACAATTCAACATTCAAAACAAATATAATGTGTAAACACAATATACGAGGGATAAAAGAATAAATTCTATCATCCAACGAAATATCTAAACATTGAACTCAATATCCAAATTCACAATAGCAGTTGTAGGTCTTCTAGACCATGCTTAGTGGTTCGCCCAATTTCCAAACAAAATGCGTTCTTAATCACCTCTCTTGGGATGGTTATTTTCATCTATACTGGAGGGCCTACTATATCTACCTCTTCCGGGGAGATTCTGTTTGACTAATTTAGCATTTATTTTAAATATTAGGTGGTATGATCATCTGCTGGTGATCCTTCCTATCCAACAAGGATGTAATAGCATAGAAAATGAGGGTTTATATCATATCCTCTAGGGACATTTGACTTCCCTCTTTGATGGCATCACTAAGCCTTTTTAAGTATGTAGAGATCGATTTAATAATAACAATCAAACAAAAATAGAACTTCGGATTCTCAATATCCAATGACAAAGTATAATGAAGATTCGGCCTATGAAAAAGTTAGAACATCATGTTCTTAACCGAGGAATCAGAACTTCTAGTTCTGTTAATGCTTCTGGTATGAATCAAAACTTCTGACTTTGTCAAAACTTCAGGTTTGAATTTATGGCCTTCGTATCAATCTATGCAACTTTCGAGCTTTAGAAATCAAAGCTCCAAGTTTGATTATGAATATGAATCTTCGGGTTCATATTCCAAATCTTAGAATGTCTGGTTTCAGATAATGTATGGATCTTCGGGTTCAGGTTATGCATTTGATATAGAACTTCAAGTTTTATTATATACAACTACTGCTTCTGGCAACAATAAATCAAAGGCTAGAGCTTCATATGACCATATAGTTATAACTATACCGAAGTAATTATATCAAACATGAAGTACAATATTAGAAAATATATAAAAATAAATTTATGTAGAGAAACAGAAATAAAAGGTAGAACTTCAGGTTCTTAACTTAAGAATAAGAACTTCTAGTTCTAAAGTAGAATAATTCATGGATCTTCAGATCTGGGTTAGAACTTCTAGTTCTAGATTAAAATAACATATAAAACTTCATGTTCGGGTTATTTATTCGATGTAGAACATCTAGTTCTAAGTATTATATGAAACTTCGGGTTCCAAATATTTATATAAAACTTCTGGTTCTATTGATGATCCATAATTTTCAATTCTATCATAATTTCCCTTTAATAAGAGAAAATGAATCATTCATACTTAAATTAAAATTATAAATACTTGCAGTTCTAAAAAGAACAAAGATAAATGCAGGTATATAATTATTGAACTAATAAAAAATTATAAAATAAGGAGAAAATTACTTAAGTGTTGAATCATCCCCTTTTTGCTGTCATTGTGTAGATCTGCTCACGATCTTTCCGTAGGCACAAACGGATATCCGATCGGACGTCGGATGATCAAGATATCAAAAAAATGACTTTCAGCCGTTGATCCTTATTAAATTGGCTTTAACCATCACTACTTGCATCAGTGGCGGATGCCACCCTACCTGCACCCAAACCGAAAATAATTGCAGCAAATGGGTCAGGCAGGACCTAACCTGAATCAACCTAGTTCTAACATGGCCTTAAAGACCAGGCTCGAGATCTTCTTCTCCCCTTTTTTTATGGTTTCTGTTTTGCAAGAGAAACCTGCAAACCCAAAAAGGGCAAGTGCATCTCCTCCATCTTCACTGATCACCGCAGAGCATGGCGAGCAGCAGTTACTCCCCGACCGGGGCAACAACGGCTACTGTCCGTAGCAGAGATGGCATCGTGCAATGGCAGGGGGGCTGCAACGAGCCGAGGCAGAGGAGGGGATAAAGCTTACTGTCCCTTTATGTCGACTAACGTGGGTAGTCTTATCTTGGGCTGACACTATCTTTGTCGACTTCCCCATTTTTGTCCTGGCACACTTCTCAAGGCAATACAATGGAAAAGGTAAAAAGGAGTACAGCACGTGATGGTTGGTGTTGTTTTATTCTCCTCCACTATGACTTAAGGAAAAAAAAACAAAGACTTCCCCCTTTTTTTGTTGCACATGAAGAAAAGGGAATAGTGGAGAAGGAAGGTGATGCGTCAGAGGAGTTTTCTCCCTTTTCTTTTTTTTTACTAACGCGATGGAAAAGAAAATTTAAAGCATCGTGCTCATAACGTGTTAGAAAATAAGAGAGAGTAAAAGAGAGAAAAATAGAGAGGAAGTGAGAGATCTTATTATTGAAAATTGTGTGTACATAATAAAGGGGGGAGGAGGATCTTATTTATAGAAAAAAATTGCTTCATCCCCAAGCAACCTAATAGGGAAATATTCTAACCCTAAATAATCTCCTTATCTCATGTAGGTCCTAGTGTGGGCATCCACCTATGAAGATACATCTTATAACAGCTTTGACTTTAAATTTTCAATCTAACTTTGGCTTTCCAAATCAATTGCAGTCAAGTCAATAGCTAGCCGAGCTTGCCTAATTTTTGACCCCGCTGAAAATGGGTAAAACTTAGTCAAGATACATGCCAACTAAATTTGCGAAGTCCCAGCCCCCTTGCCAGGATACCAAAAAATAGTTGGCAAATGGTTGATTGAAGCCCTTATAAAAAGAAATGGTTAATTGAAACCATCTCAATATTAAACCGCCATAAGCAAATTAATTCGTTCATAAGCTTCATGCATGGATCACACAAAGTATGTGGGGGCATGGTCTAAGAATGTGGGTGTTACTTTGATTGACCCCAAGAATTATGCAGTGTGTATAGTGCATAGTAGTTAATTCCATTTCATTTCAACCAAAATGGCTAAAATTTTTCATTCCAATCCTTCGGTCAAAATGGAATTGAGGTAAAAAAGTTCCAGGTTGAATTTTGGTCAATTCCGGTCCATTTCGGCCATTTTGGTCAATTTTGGATGATTTTGATTGCTTATTTTGGTCTATTCCTACCATTTCGGTTTGCAACATAATTTTAGTAATTTTTAATTTTTTTTCCATATCAAGGAACATGTATAATTTATATTTTGTTTTTGTTTTTCATTTTTTTACAATATTTACATATTTTTTAATTTTGTTATTCCGAAAAGTACTCTAAAATCTTTTATCGAAATTCCAATACACCAAAATATTTCATCTTTAACTACTAGGCCAAAACGGAATTGACAACTATGGTACAAAGGCATGATTTCTTTTTGATAGAAAAAAAAAAGGAAAATGAAAAAACAAGAGCAAAGAAGTGGATAAAAATAAAAAAATCCAAGTTGGTTGTGATTCAAAATTGTGTTTGTTAGTTATGGTCAACCTCGAAAACATAAGCATGAGAATTTTGGACTAAGAAACATAAAATGAGATTATAAAAACAGAGTGAAAATATTGAAATGTTAAAGCCTATTTTTCTCAATTAATACTCAATGTAGAAAAAAAGGAACCTCCATCTATAGGATAGAATATTATATCGGGCAAAGGAGTTTAGAGTTGAATTAATAATCAACCCATATAAACAAGAATATACATGAATTATGTAAGTAAAAACCAAACAATAAATAATAATTTTGACAATGAACGAAACTCTAATCACATTCGGTCATTCTCAATCAGATCCACCAAAATGAGTTCGCATCATTCGAGGCTTTGACTATTAGAAATTTATGGTTGAAACAGTAGACTTACAGTGGGGTCTATCAATTGAAAATCAAAATAAATTGCCTCCCATTATATGGAGTATCCCCAAATTATATCTTAATTGGTAGCCTATAATACCATGACCATGCTTCTTTCTCCAAGTAAAAGGATGTAATTGTGGCAAGTCCTATCAGTGTTATTTGATGCGACTTAATCAATTGCTTCACTTTGCCAATATAATGCACTAGATCAGTTCCATTAAACCAAGGAAACTCTTATCTGAGTATGGGCATCTTTGTGGTATATGCATCAACAAGTTGTGAGTGAAAGTAGCTCTAACTAGTAGCGGAAAATCTCCTCATCTCTCCTCTTTCAGAATTCTTCATTTGCACGCTCTCTATTTCTCTCACAGTTGAACATATGCCTCTTCTTCATCATCGACACAAGTGGTTGTGCAACATCTCCACAGGTTGTTGCCCTGTAGTGGCTTCATTTGCTTTATTCATCATCATCGTCCCATGGTTTTAGCCTTTTCTCCTTGCTCTTCATCATCCACTAAAGCCAAATCACTGGTAGGATAGACTTGACATCTTTAAAGCATGCCCGTAGTTAAGCAGATAACCCCTCTCAAGCAAAGGTACCAAGTCTCTTTACTTTTTTCTCCTCTAGTAAAAAAAAAAAAGTCACCTTTTCTTGGATAGCTAGCTTGGTTGATCGATTGATCAGTCTTTCTTTCTTTCTTTCTTTTTTTTTTCTGCCTTTTTAGAACTTGATTTTGGTTTCTTCTTTTGCATCTTAATTGCAATTGGTGATGAAGATCCTTATGCACACCAACTACATATTGTAATGTTATAATGGGCACATTTTCAAAGTTCACACATAATTTAATCCTTTAAATCTCACGTGGAATTTTTTTTTATATAGATATTGAAATATACGATGCCTATTTGAGTGTTATTACTATGTTAGGCGGTTGTAATGCTCTGATTCATTTGTGGAGGCTTTATTTATTTATTTCCCACTAGAATAGGTTTTTACTCTCAAGTTCATTCTAACAATCACATGTAAGCCAAAATGGCCCCTTTAGAAAGACTTTAACGGATTATATTTGCATTCTAACAGTGTGATTTTTATTAGGAAAGACAACCAATTTAAGGGCATACTTGAATCCATCGCGAAATGGAGATAAAATCCACAAAACTTTAATTCTCTTACTCTTTTCGTAATGCCTGCTAATTGATGGAAATGCCAAGCAATAGTGTCTGTGAAGATGAGTGAGTTCCCTAGCTCCCTTTATAGGCTGCGTTAATACTTTCCTCCCTATCAACGGAAAGCATTCCTACTTCTACATGACTAGAGTTTTTCCAAGAACGCGGCTTTAATGGGAAAGACATCCATTGTTCAATAAATCAAAACAAGTGGTGGTCATGTGGACCACCACCTATGATATTTAATAATCTCCCACTTAGTCCATATAACCACCATTCATTCCCCTTTTATTTTATAAAACTTTGTTTGCAAATATAATATTTTTTTTTTTGAAAAATAACTCTAACTGATGTACATCATTTAAAAAATACTGGTTTTTCATGTAACTTTAATGTTAAGATATTTTAATATGTGATTAGGTTAGTTTAGTAATGCGGACTGTAGTAGTTACACATCTTAGTGACATGCTTCCTTCCACAATCACAACATTAATATTCTCGCCTAATCCAGCATTTAATAAGTCTTTTTAATATGACTTACTTTAATGAGAACTGTAATGTCATAATACTTTTATATTCTTACTTTATTTTACAATTACCACATGTAAGTTCAGAACAAAGTAAGAAAAAGTAAGAATTGCAAAATCGTTTCTTTATTTGATCAATATATATAGTGTCATACATCATTGACTTTTACAAGGCATTTCATTTAAGCCCATATTTATTGCATGGTCTTTAAAATCCTTTGGTGTCAATGCCTTTGTCAATGGTTCAACAATCATAAGCTTCGATGGAGCTCCAACAACTAACACTCTATGATCTCGCACTTTCCGTTTGAGTATAAGATACTTTACTTCTAGATACTTTGATTTACTAGAACACTTATCATTTTGAGTGAAACGCCTAGCAGCATCGTTGTCGCAATAAATATTTATCGATTCAAACATACTGCCTATAATTTCAAGTCCCATGATATAGTTACGCATCCATAATGCTTGACCTATGGCTTCAAAACATGCCACATACTCTGCATTAAACGTAGATGGAGTGATTAGCGTTTGCTTTGCATTCCTCCACGATACTGCCTCGCCAGCCAACAGAATAATGTAACCTGATGTTGACCTCCTTGTATCGAGACATCCTACAAAGTCTGAATCTGAATATTCAATGACCTCCAGTTGATTGGATCTTTGATATGTGAGCATATATCTTCTTGTTTCGTTAAGGTAACGCATCACTTTCTTGACAGCTGCCCAATGAGGCATGCTGGGATTACTTTGATATCCACTGAGCATTCCGATTACAAAACTAATGTCTGGCATCGTGCAAGTCTGTAAGTACATTAAACTTCCTACTACTGCCGCATAAGGATATCTATCCATTTCTAACTTTTCTAAATCAGTCATGGGCATTGTTCATTACTAAACTTGTCTCTCTTAGTAATAGGTGTATTTTGTGGTCTGCTACTTTCCATTCGGAAACGTTTGAAAATAGTTTTGACATACGCTTGTTGAGACAACTCAAGTAATCCTCGAGATCGATCTCTAAATATCTCGATTCATAGTACAAAGGTTGCTTCACCCATATCTTTCATATCAAAATTATTCTCAAGACATGTTTTAGTTTTTCGAATCATACTTAGGTCATTACTGGCTATTAAAATATCATCTACATACAAGACTAAAATAATAAACTTGCTCCCACTGACCTTAAGATATATATAATGGTCAACTTGATTTTCAGTAAAACTGAATGATTTAATTGTATGATTAAAATTTAAATACCACTGTCTAGAAATTTGTTTTAGCCCGTATATAGATTTCTTTAATTCACAAACCAGTTTCCTTTCATTGCCTTGTTGAACAAACCCTTCTGGTTGTTACATATACACTTCTTCATCTAGATTCCCATTTAAGAAAGCAGTTTTGACATCCATTTGATATAGCTATAGGTCGTAATGAGCTACAAGTGTCATAATAATTCTGAATGAGTCTTTCTTAGATACTGGATAGTAGGTTTCATGATAATCGAGACCTTCTTTCTGAGTGAATCTTTTAGCTACAAGTCGGGCCGTAAATCATTCAACTTTCCCTTTAGAATCCATTTTGGTCTAAAAGACCCATTTACAACCAACTATTTTGGACCATTTAGGTAGTTCGACAAGATCCCAGACTTCGTTTATAGCTATGGATTCTAACTCTTCATTCATAGACTTTAACCGCTTACAGGAATTTTCACTTTCTATTGCCTCTCTAAAAGTCTTTGAATCTTCTTTAATTCCAATATCTAATTCTTCGAGATACACAATATAATCATCTGAAATAGCCAGTCTTCTCATACAAGTTGACCTTCTCAACTCCTTTGGATGTTCTTTAATAATAGGTGATTGCATTTCAAGAATTGGTTGTGTATCTTGAGGAATCGGATCAACAGATCGTTCTGGGAAAACCTTTATATCAAGTGGAATTATTAATCCACCTTGAGAAAAGAATTCAGGATCATCTCTAATCTCCTTGTATTTAATATTTTTAGCCTCACTACTCCCACTGTTTTCATGATTCTCCAAAAACTTGGCATTATTGGACTCAACTATTCTAGTTGAATGATTAGAACAGTAAAATTGATATCCTTTAGACCTCTCTGGATCTCTAATAAAATATCCACTTACTGTTCTAGGGTCTAACTTCTTTTCTTGTGAGTTATAAACCCGCACTTCAGATGGACATCCCCAGACTCGGAAATGGTTTAAGCTGGATTTCCTATCAGTCCATAATTCAAAAAGAGGTTTAGGAACTGCTTTAGTAAGAATTCTATTTAAAATATACATGGCCTTTTTTAGTGTGTCACCCCACATAAACGCAGATAATGTTGTATTACTAACCATACTCCTAACCATATCTAAAAAAGTGGTATTCCTTCTTTTAGCTACTCCATTCTGCTGAGGTGTTCCGGGCATTGTATATTGGGCAACAATACTTTCGAATTCTAAGAATCTAGCAAACAAGCCTGGGTTACGACCTATTTCAGTGTACCTACCATAATATTCACCGCCTCGATCTAATCTCACGATTTTGATCTTTCTATCTAATTGTTTTTCCACTTCTGTTTTAAATATTTTGAATGTACTTAGAGCATCTAATTTTTCTTTAATAAGATAAACATAACCAAAAAGTGAGTAATCATCTACCAAGGTGATAAAAAATTGTTTTCTTGTAAAACAAGGTATATCTAATTTACTACAAATGTCCATATGGATTAACTGTAGCAGTTCAGAACTCCGCGTGGCAGTTTTCTTGACTGTTTTAGTTTGTTTTCCTTTGATATAGTCAACACTAAAATCAGTGAAGTCAAGATTCGGTAACAACCCATCTTTCACCAATCTCAATACCCTATCCTTTGAGATGTGTCCTAATATTTTATGCCACAACATAGGAGAGTTCTCTTTTATTTCTCCTCTTTTTATGCCAACATTCATACCATATGTTACTTGGTGTGTGGTGATTGATTGTCTGTATAAAGGATCGAACTTCAATTTATACAAACCATTACATAATAAACCACTACCAATCAACATATTATTATAAAAAAGTTTTAATGATCCATGATCAAAGTTAAATACATAACCAACAATATTTAACTTAGAAATAGAAATCAAATTTCGGGAAATATCGGGAACATAAAAAGTGTTTGGCAAGACCAAAATGAAGTTTGTATCCAGCACCAGCCTGTATGTCCCAATTATCTCAACTCTTGATTGCTTCCGGTTCCCCATAACGACGGTCTTTTTCCCATCACATAGCTTCCGGGTTGAAAGGAATCCCTGTATACAACCAGATCCATGAATGGTTACACCAGAGTCGAACCACCAAGTTTTGGTTGGGATATCAATAACATTGGTTTCACATATAAGAGATAAATTTATTTGCTTACCTCTTTTCTCAAACCAACTCTTCCTTTTCAGGCAGTTCTTCTTGAAATGTCCTTTTTTACCACAAAAGTGACATTTGTCAGACCCTTTCTTTTCCCTTTTCGTCATTGGTTTCTGATTCTTTAGATCCACCTTTGGAGTGTTGGCATTTTTCTTAAAATATCTAGGACCTTTCTTGCCTTTTACATGGGAGACAGCAAACACTAGCAATTGCCCCTAGGCCTTAAGCTTCCTATCTTCTTGATCACATCTTGCAATCAACTTGTTCAGGGTCCACCGACTAGAGCCTTGATTATAAGTCACCTTAAATAGGCCAAACGAAGAGGAAAGGGAATCCAGAATAAATTGGATCAAATATCTATCTGAAATACTTATATCAACATCTTTTAACTTTGATGTAATGTTAGACATGAGTAGGATGTATTCTCTAATTCCCTTAGTCCCACCGTATTTCATATTGGTCAATTTGTTTATCAACGTCGCACCTAACGCATTATCGGTCATTTCAAACTAAGACTTGATTATTTCTAAGAGTTTTTTTGTGTGTTTGTCTTGAACAATTGATCCTTTAATACTCTTAGAAATTGAGTTCAAAATGATCTTACAGCATACTTTATCACATCGATGCCATTTTTCATAGTTGGCCCTATCACAATCAAAACTCTGGTTGCTGGGTATAGGAGGCATATTTTCTTCTAAAGCCATGTCTAAATCTAGAAAGATTATCGTCAATGACAGCAAGTCTAACCAATTAGGATAGTTGGATCCATCTAACATAGGAATGGACTCCAAGCACGAGGGAAGTGATATTGATCTGAAGGAAGAAGCTGTAAAAAGAAAATATAACTATTAAATTTACAAAACCATAATGCTTTGAATTAAAAAAAGGGACTTAAATGTTAGAGCAATTATTACATATCATCACAAATAACCTTTAGGTTTAATGTGATATGTTAATTTAATTATCCTCATTTATTTGATAAAACCATAATATGTAAAGTAAACAAGTGAGATCTCACCTTTGGGTATGGATCAGGACAAATTCACTAACATATCTTTAATATGTCTTATCTTAATCTTCAAATAATTGAAAGATAAACTCCTCTGGGTCGATTATCAGTCTTTTAAGTAAAGTTGCAATTTTAGTGTCATTTATGGTGTCTATAATTCAAGCATTATAATTGGGTCACTTTGGTGACTACCAAGTTAATTTGTAATTTTCTAGATTGAAACCTATGACACTATTGTGATTTTAAACTCCTATAATTTAATTTTATTAATCAAAGATTTAAATATTCAGTTTTTATCTTGATTGAGTTTCAATTATGTTGATCTACACATTCAGGGGAGACCTAATATTTAAGATCACACTATTAATGGTTAGGATGAGTTTTCCTAAAATTATCGTTCCAATATGATATTAATCAGACCATTGAAAAAACCTATCCCAACCTTATATTACTTAATTAATCCATCATAATTCTAAGTTCAATTTAATCCGTCCGTTAATTCATACGAAAACAAACATCATTATGCATGAATATAATAATCATAACTCAAATCAGCATTAATCATGTAAACATATAAGCGGAAACATGAATTTGAATGAGTTAAACATGCATAAATTCATATGATATTTAAATTGAACAATTTGATGAGCAATTGAATTCATTAATATGATAGATCTCATGATAAGAAACATAACAAAAAAAAAAAACGGATCGTTAATCCGATGTCGGATGTGCCCAGAATGATCAAAATAAGTTTCTAATCATTGATTTTTCCTTCATCTAGCTTTGATCTGATCAAATCAGAAATTAATTAATGCTGCTAGAATATCACATATATTTTGATCTATCTATTAAACGGTTCCGATCGGATTGGATCAATTTTATAATGATCCAATTAAATAAATCACATAATTGCTCCTTGATATTACTAGTTTTTGCAAATGGGCCAGACAGTGGGTCAAGTCAAACCCGAATCAGTTAACCTGACTGAATAGCCCAATCTGAAATGGGTTTATAGCTCATGTCAGGTAGTTGGGTCAGGTCTAATCCGAGTGTGTTGGCCCAGTGCAACTGGGCTCAGTTTAGGGTCAGGTCAGTTCAGGAACGGGTACAAGCCCAGCCTGTGCAGGTCGGGTCGAGTTTTGACTGGTAATCGAGTTGGCTAATCCAGTCTATATAGAAAACAGACTGGTTCAGGTTAGGTCGGGTTGAGCCAAGTCAAATCGACCTGACCTGACACGTCATTGTCTCCTTCTTCCTGAAAAACCAATTGCCCCTTTCTCCAGCTCATTCCACCGACGCCTTTAATGGCACTGGCTGCGGCAGACGGCCAAACGCCTACACGGCGACGGCAGCACTTTGTCACCTATTAACCATTCCCGGTGACAATAATTTTTTTTTTCATCTCTGTCGCAGCGCAGTGCCTGACCAACATTCGACCTCGCCGCCGCAGCACAGCACCCAGTCGGGCACTGCGATCCTTTTACTGGGAATGGAGCGACGGCCAACTGTGATTTTTTTTTTTATGTTTCTCTACAACCGGTGCAAAGTCTTCCCACACCACCACTGGAAATGGGAGCCGCCACTGGAAACGGTAGCTACCATTGGAAACAACAGCCACAGATGCTACACTTGCTAGCTTGCAACTGCCACCTTGCCAGCGCCGATTATCCTCAACAATGGCAGGCAACATTTTTTTTTTGTTTTATCGGAAACCCATTTGAAAACCTTCCATTTTTTTTTATGCAAATCTAACCCTATCAATGCAAACCAATGGCTCTTATACCAATTGTAAGCCAAAATGGCCCTTTTAGAAAGACTTATAACAAATTAGATTTGCATTCTAACAGTGTGATTTGCATTAGGAAAGACAACAAATTGAAGGGCATACCAAAGTCCATCGCGAAATGGAGATAAAATCCATAAAACTTTAACTCTCTTACTCTTCTCATAATGCCCGCTAATTGATGGGAATACCAAGCAATAGTGTCTATGAAGATGAGAGAGTTCCCAAGCCCCTTTTATAGGCTGTGTTAACACTTTTCTCCCCATCAATGAAAAGCATTCCCACTTCTGCATGATTGGAGTTTGTCCAGAAACGTGGCTTTAATGGAGAAGACATCTGTTGTTGAATAAATCAAAAAAAGTGGTGGTCATGTGGACCACCACCTATGATATCCAACATCACATAGAGTACTACTGATATGTCATAACCTTTTCTATGTGTTGGTGAATTCGCCATACTTCGTCAAGCCAAATCTTGAGATTAAAGCATCCATAGAAAGCTACCATGGTATTTTGTTCCCATACTAGCCAATCAAACCATGACCGTGCTTCTGTCTCCAAGTAAAAGGATGTAATTATAGCAAGTCCTATCTGCGGTTTTTGATGCAACTTAATCAATTGCTTCGCTCCACCAATATAATGCATGCACCAAATCAGCCCCATTAACCCAAGGAAACTCTAATCTGAGCATAGCATCTTTGTGGCATGCACATCAACAAGTTGCAAGTGAGAGTGGCTATGTGCTTTTTTGGGATTCAATCTTGTTAGAGTAGAGATACCACTTCCTTAGCAGGTCAATCAATCAAAGCGGATAAGAAAGAAAGAAAGAGAGAAAGAAGAATCAATCAATCAGCCAAGCCAGCCAAACAAGATAAGGTGATTTTTTTTTTACCAAAGGAAAAAAAAAGTAAAGAGACTCGGTACCTGTGCTTCATAGGGGTATTTTGCTTAACTACAAGCATGCATTAAAGATGTCAAGTCTATCCCTACCAATGATTTGGCTTTAGTGGATGATGAAGAGCAAGGAGAAAAGGCCAAAACCATGGGACAATCATGATGAATGAAGCAGACGAAGCCATGCTGGGCAACAACCTTTGGGGGCTGTTTGTTAATTTTCCCTCATTGTAAAATTAAAGCCATCTTTCATTTCAAAACACAACAACCTAAAAGAGTCAAATCAAAATATCACATTTCAAAAATTTTTTTTTTATCTTTTTACATAAAAAAGTCAAAAAGTTACTTTTTCATTCCACTAACTAAAAAAAATATCTACTTTTAATATAAAAAGTCAAAAAGTTACATTATCTTTTCACTAAAAAAACAAAATCTCATCATTGGATTGATTTAACCTTTCTCATTTTTTTTATCTTTTAAAATGATTATTTACCTCACTTCACTCCACCAATTAAATTAACAAACCGCAACCACTTGTGTTGATGATGATGTGATAGAAATAGAGAGGGTACAAGTGAAGAATTATGAAAGAGGAGAGATGAGGAGATTCTCTGCTGCCTCACGAGAAGATGTCATTTCTGCGATAGTTACCCATCACCTTGTGATTTTTGTGTAACATGCAATCAACAAAAATAGAAATGCTATTGAGTAATGGAATTGAGCAGCCCAAGAGCATAAACAATAGTCAAACTGCATCTGTGATCAAAATTAATTGCCAAAATCAGATTTCTCAATCTAAGCAAACTTATGATAGCAAATCCGCATAATTTCTAAAAGAAAAAAGTAAAAAAATTGGTAGAGATTATAATGTAGTTACTAAAAGATGGTCTTTTTAAAAGAAAATTGTGTGTTTGAGGAATAAAAGTTCATGTTCTCCTTATGTAACTAAAGGGAGTATACAAAAGTTCCCTAGCCAAGGCCATGTCATCAAGAGACCCTTATTTGTTGCGAATGATAGTGTTTTGTAGGAACTAGTTTGATACATCGTAGCTAAAAGTTTTGAGGGGTCTTTTAGAATGGATCAACACAATCAATTTCAATAATATGTGTGAAAATAAACAACTACGCATCGAAAATAAATTAAACACAAAAACACACACTACAAGAACATGATTTTTATGTGTAAATCCAAACCGGGAAAAAACCACGAGTCCATACTGGACTAATAATCAAGTACTATGGATTATTGCGCAGTTACAGGCCGCTTATAGACATCTGTATGACTCTATAGTATATAAAGAATCACTCTACAACAACCACTTGTCGTTGTTTGTTACAAATCTAATCAACTATACGCCTTCTAGTTGTTAGCTTGACTCCTTAGATCTTCTATGCTTAGAAGATGATCTTCCACAGAAAGATGTAGAAGATAAAAATCTCTAGAGCATAACCTTAGCCCTTCAACTTTCCAATGAAAGTTTTAAAGGAGATGATCACTAAAATATATTCTCCACTTAGAACAATAAGATCTCTATCTTAAGGCTGAGAGAGAACCCTTTTTATAGGCCCAATTTCATGTCTCATAATTGTAATCCAACCAGAATAGGAATTGGTACAAAAAGAAAAGCCCAAGTTAAAATAGAAATAGAATTTGTACAATGACAGTTTCGTGATTTTGGATAGTAAAATTTCTGTAAACTTCCTAAGGCCATAATTTTGTTGTTTTACTTTTGATTGGCATAATCTTAAAACCTATAGAAATATAGTTGAAACGAGCTTTCTAACAATAGGTTGCTTGCCCATATGTTTGTGAGAAATGATATTTTTTAATCTAAATATCTTCATTCTAGTTCTACTAAGACTCTTTAACCACTTCAAACTTATAGTCTAAAATAAATAAAAATATAATTTTGACTAGAATTAGAGTTTTGTCCAATTCATGAATTTAGCCAATATATTAAAATCTTTATTGTAGCACACACTGAGATATCAATACGTAAATGAAGATTAAGAAAAAAAAAGTTCGAGAAAGAGACATGAAAAAGGGAAATAGAGAGAACACAAAACCTAATCAACTTCATTCAACCATTAGAATTTGGCTTTTGTCTTGAACACATACTTTAGAAGTGCATACAATAGAGATTCCATGCCTTAATTTACACAAGAGCTTTGCATATGAGGTGGTAACCTACATTTGGTGGAGATAAGGATATGGAGGGAGGAGAAGATTTGTTAGAGGAATGTGAAAAAAGAGGGAGAAATTGAGAAGTCCAACAATCCGCATGAACTTAAATGTAATTAAGTTACAATAAATTGAAAACCAAATTGATAAGGGTTGGTGGGGTGCTAATTGCGGAAATGGTTTGGAGAAGTGATGATAGTGAAATCAATCGGTGGCCCCTTTAATAGGGGTCAAAACTGCAGGACAATCGAAATTAAATCAGAAATTGTTAATTGAAATCAATTCACTTCATATATAAGAATAGTTGCAGACAGAGAGCGGCTCACATTTTCATTGGCGGGATTGTCATTTGTTTCGAATAGTTCTTGTTATCATTATGTGGAGCCCATAATAGAATCTTAGAGTGATAGAAAAATATGGAAAAACTGTAAACGATGTAGCTTTGCGGAATGAGTTTAAGAAAGTTTTGGTTGCACTCGGGCTTATCGACTACTCATTTGAAAGGAAAAAATAAAATTGGTATTCAAAACCAAAATTGAGGGTGAAATTGAAATAAAGAGTGTAATTGCATCAAATTGAAATTTGTTTTTCAAATCAAAATGCCCTAAATTGATATATGTATATATATATTTTAATTAATGGGAATTAGTCTCATCACATGCTTATTTATCGGATTAAAAAAGAAGTGATCAATGAAAAATGCACAAGATTACATTACATTGTCGTGGTTTTTATTATGTCAAACGATCAATCCCCCACAGTGGACCAACTCGTCTTGGGGTGAAACTCGGAGATGCCCCATGACAATGCGAGTACATTTAATTTATTTTGAATGACTCAAAATTTTAATAGATAGGCAAGTGGAGTACACTTAACCCCTTCAACTTGGGATTTTCGTATTAGAAAAAAAAAGAAAAATAAAAAACTTGGGAGATTCGTATTAAAAGCCTAGGGCTTTCTGCTCTGCGCCGAATAGAAGACAGAAGAAGAAGAAGAAGAAGAAACAGAGAAAAGGATGCAGTAAGAAGAAGAAGAAGAAGAAGGAGCGCCATCGATTTCAGAAAACTTCACCCTGGGAACCCTTTGTGGATTGTAGGGCTTAGTTCGTGGAGTCCTTGGATCATGGAAACGAAGAAATCCGTTGTAGCTACTTCCACCAAAAGAAAACTGGATGATGAAAGCGAGGGGCGAGCACCTTCCTCGGACGAGGTTCACATTTTGCTTTTTCCTTAAATTTTGCTTTCTACCAAAGCATTTTGGATTTGTTGACCAAAAGTTGTTTAGGAGGAGGAGGAGGAGGAGGAGGAGCTAGAGCGTGAGCTTGCAGAGGTTCCATTTGAAGAGCTGCAAAAAGCGCGGGCTACTGGCTATCATTCTGTATACATAAAACGTCAGAAGCCGGCTTTAGAGAAGAAGCCTAGGCGTGCTAATAAGAATAGGTATTCCTGCAACCATATATATATATATTTTCTTCTTCTTCTTCTTTTAAGTAGGCCTTATCTTGCAATCTCTGATGAAGGCCAATGGAGATTAGCAGCAAGAAGCCTGTCGGAATGTTTAGGGAAGTCATTCAGGCACCTAAAAAGGCAAGTTAGTCCTGGGAATATTTTCATGTTTTTAGCTTAATTCTTGCAAAACTCGCAAAATTTCCTACCAAGCATTCATTCCTCTCCCTAAAACCCTTTTCTTTAAATCCAAAAACCCTCATTTTTCCTTTAACATCATGTTTTCTCTCTGAATCCCCTTTTTTCTCTTTAAAACCCTCATTCTCTCTGTAAAGTGTAAAATTCAGAGAGACAAGTAATTGATACTTACATAGATACTAGGTTTTCTTGTTCCTTGCTTTAAGTCCTATCTTTCTGATAACAAAGAAAAAGGAAAAGAGTTGTTAAAAACCATATTGATATAGTTGATGCTACAAAACAATCTGGTGTCTCCTTGTTGGGTTCTAACCTCTGGATTCTTTACCTGTTGTGACTCATGACTCATGAGTTGGGTGTTACAGGAGCACGAAATAAATCTTTAACAATATTGTTTCTTTATTGGCAGCAATTTAGATTTTTTGAGAGGGATATTCTTATATCCTCCCATTATTAAAGTTGCAGGAGCTTATTGTTTTTCTCAATTGTTGTTTTTGTATGGATATTTGATGTTGTATTTCTAGGTAATACGAGATCCAAGATTTGAATCTTTATGTGGAACTCTTGATACTGAGGGGTGAGCTCTCTCTCTCTCTCTCTCTCTCTCTCTCTGTGTGTGTCTCTGTGTGTGTGTGTGTGTGTGTGTGTGTGTGGATATTTTTTTTAAGGTCAAACTAATTACCATCTTGTTGTCAAAGAGAGAAGTATCGATTATGGAAGACAAGAGCCCGTAGCTAAGTTGGAAGGCTCTTATTGTCGCAGCCACCAAGATGGGGGTTCGTGTCATGTTACCTATATACAAAATTTCCATATGGAAAATGCTAATTACGATTTTTTTTATTAGTCTTGTGCATTGCATTACGGAATATTGTGGTTTAAACTGGTGGTTGATGCAATGTGCATCATTCATTATGTAATGGTATGCACCAATATGCTCTGTCACATACCAACTGAACCTACCTGAATTAAATTTATAGTTTTCTTATTGTAATGGATGAATACTGAATAGTATACAATTTTAAGTACAAGATGGAATGACAGTTAGATATAATATTTTTATTACTGAGTAATGTCTAGAATCCTTCTTTCAATTATAAATTAAATGATGAGATCTTTGCATTTTTTATCCAAATGCTCAAATATTTGTTTATTCATTAGATATTTTTTATATGGAAGTCACTGGATTTTCTACGTTGACGAAATTCCTTAATGTTTGTTTTTTGGAGGATCTGTGTGTTGACTAACTCTTCATTATGTAATTGTTATACAGGTTCAAGAAACGATATAATTTCTTATTTGAGACGGAACTTCCTAAAGAAAGAGAGGTAATTATTTTTCTTCTTTTAGTTGTGCAAAAAAGAACTTTTAGGCATTCTGTTAGGATCTCTCTCTCTCTCTCTCTCTCCTTTGAATAGAAAAGGAAATGGTATTTGTTTTTATGACTTTTCCAATACTACTTTTTTCACTCTGCAGAATCTTCAGAAATTGATAAAGAAATCAAAAGACCCAAAAGTCATCGAAGAGTTAAAGACTCACATCTCTTGGATCGTAAGTTGTTGCAATTTAGGGTAAAAATGTTTTTATGTAAAATTGCTCATCTAGTTCGTTGTCATATTTTGTTTTATCAAAAATTGCTTATCTAGTTAGATTATTGTTATGAATATTTATAAAAAAAATTGGATTGTAACTTTCTTTTTAAAAAATATGCTCATCTTTTTGTATCTTGATATTCATTGAAACCATGAACACAAGGTACAATCATCTGTAATGCTTGATCTTGCACGCATTATCGCATTGGGCAACCGAGATCTTAAGCATTGGAATAATTTTTACAAAGGAAATGGGGTTTTCACTGTTGCATTTTATTTTAATTAAAAAGTACATTTGTTTGGCTAAGACGGGTTTGATCCGGTAGATGCCTCTGGTGGCTGTTGGTTGTAGGTCTCTTCAGTAGTCTGCCTATTATAAAGGGTGCCTCTGAGGTGTGGTTCTCTTTATTAGCTAACCATTTATAAAGGTTACCTCAACTACAAAAGAACCCAAATTAGCTAAGAAAATCACAAATCCATCACCAAAATATACTAATTTAGCCACAAAGTGAAAGAGGGGGGAAAGAGAGGGTTGTCAATGTAGGGATACTTGCAGATTGAAAGAAAGACTGGATGAGAAAGATAGAGACAATGATGAGAGATTGAAAGAGAGAACTAGAGAGTAAGAGAGAATGATAGATCAAGATATATAGACGGAGAGAGAGAAGAGAGTTAGATGGCATAACTGGTTAGGAGAGGAAAAGAGCAACCCAGCACAAGTCAAGATGAGAGGGAGAGAGCAACCCATCACAAGGTATTTTGACTTGAATACTCTCTTGCAAAAGTAATGCATAAAAGAGGATCTGGGATTTGGAGACAAAATTGGGATGGGGAGTTTCGATCCTGCACCCCTTGTTGACGGAATGCAGCATCCGCCTCAACCAGCGGCGGACCCACATTATCTTCATCTGGAGCGGTCGCCCCTGTCGGAATTGAGAAATATTTTATAGAGGTAATTGGCTGCATTTATAAGAAAACAATCGCCCCAGCCCTCTGCTGGTGAAGATAAGCCTGTGTGTTATCTTTACTTCTCTGTTCTCTGTGGATCTAGTGCTCTAATATCTATATATAAATAAATGCATGCATTGAAGATTCTAATCCCTGGAGCACAAAAGGAGTTCCACCTTTTATGAATGTCTTTCTACTTTTCGTCCATTGCCATTATATAAAGCCATCTCCTTGTGCTTTCTTTCCTTTTCTCTACAACTAAGCCAGTTCTTTCCAAGTGCTTGAGATATTTTAAGGATAATCTTAGGTGGGTTCTTTGAGATTTCTTGGATCTAAGTTTCAAAATATGAGAAATAGCCCAAAATTTCTTACTGGGCTTTGTCAGGATTTGCAAATAAAGAGGTCGGTTTGTAGTGATTTTTCGTGCATTGAGGTTTCATGGATTAGGGTTTGGGTAAAGGCTTGTTTAGCTGCTAAAATAGGGATGTGGGTTTTATTTTGAGACGTGGTTTTGCAGCTGTAAATTTCTCTTGATTTTGAGATGTTATTTTCCTCATCCAGATTTGCAGAGAAGTTTTTGGTGGGGATCTAGTATTTGGGGAGATGGAGGAAACTGAGATTTGGACCTAGTAGAGAAAAGGTTTCTTGTTGTTGATGCAAAATTTGCTGTGAATTAAATCAGTTAGACTTGGTTTGACTGATGTAGTCAAGGTTTAAACCACTTTGTGATTCGGACTTAGGTCTGAAAAGGCAATGGGTTCCACCTATTGGAACTGCCCAATGGGTTAGATCTAGGTATTGAACATTTCATTTTACCATGGTGCGCCCCACGTAATTGAGAACTCTGGGTCTGCCATTGGCCTCAATGCGTGTGAATCCATTTCGTAAAAAAGTCACATGTGATTCGTTTTACTAGGGTACCAGGTGCGAAAATATTTATGCGAAACTGGGCTTATTTTTACACCATTTTCACACCAGATATCCGCATCATATATTTAAATTAACATAAACAAATGTGATGATGCATAAATGTTCGCATGTAATATATTTACACATTCAAACGAATGAACCCTAAGAGGCTTTTTGATAATTTCACCTCTAAGTAAAGTTAAAGTTACCTGTCATTGCAAGACACAATAAACTAAAAAAGTCAAATCAAAATACCACATTTCAAAAAATTCTTCTATCTTTTTACACCAAAATGTCAAAATGCTACTTTCTCATCCCTCAATTGACAAAAAATATGTACTTTTAACACAAAAAGTCAAAAAGTTACATTCTCTTTTCACTAAAAGACAAAATCTCATCATGGAATTAATTTAAGCCCTCTCTTTTTTTTATCTTTTAAAATGACTATTTACCTCACTTCACTGTACCAGTTAAATTAACAGACAACCCCTAAAGGCAAACATTCATAAGGAGCCATGAGTCATCATATGAAATTCCCTTTGAAAGGAACTGATTACCCCCACCTGTCTCCTTTGTAAATTAAAACATTAAACCCTAGAAACTGTGGTTCATGTAAATCTCCACTTACTGTCCTTATCAACTCTGTAAGTACTCCTTTGTTAGAATTTAGAACCCATTACTATGGATTCCTAGGGAATTCATTAAGCGGGCAAATGGACCCTTGCTTCTGCAACAAAGTGGTTGACCAAGTGTCAAAGTAAAGTGACTGAATCTTGATTTTAACAGGTTTTTTTTAGCCCTAATAATGCATCTCAACTGACAAATGTATTTATAATTTATATACTTGCAATTCATCCATATGAATAGAATACAGATTATTTCGTGCAAGCTTTGCTTTTCTATCATATGGTGATGATTCCATGTAGGTTTGATGGTTATGACTTATGATGCTGTCAGGAGGACTCCTAGGTGATCATACCCTGTGGACTTATCCCATGTGCCCACAAAAGCCAATTCAGTAGCTGACTCTTACGCTAAGAATGGTGCTTCACATCTAATTATTACTTTTTCGGCTGTAATGTCAGCATGGGCATAGGGCCCAGTTTTGTTCTTCTCTTCTTTTTTTTTATATATTTATATTTATATTTATATTTATTTTTAAGTGGACTCCTGCATTAGTTTTCTTGTCTTTACATTTGGGAAAGATCGTACAGGACATGATGGTGTGCTTCACTGAATAAATGAGAACTATGATGCATGGATACTTCAAACTGGCCAACGTATCGTGTCGTATTATATCCGATACATAACTTTTTATGTGTAAAATCTGTGTCGCTGCCGTGTCCATAGTATGTGCTTCCCGTATCTATGTCAGATCTGGGCATCATAGAATGATAATCATTTGCTCTCTACAATACTACCTGTTTCAGCTTTTCTTTGCACAGTAGTACATCTGAAACCTAATATGCTTGGATGAACAATTTTAGACAGTGATCTGCTTCCTGATGCTACCAGAGTACTTTTTTTTTTTTAATTTTTGCTTCTTTCACATGACTTATCTTATCCAGGATAAGCAACTGAAATCTATGTCAGCAACAAACATTGATGCCAAGATTTTAGCAGAGCATAAAAAGAAAGAAAGGGAAGCCGTGAAGCGGGGAAAACGGCCATTCTATCTCAAGAAATGTTTGTTCTCTCTCTCTCTCTCTCTCTCTCTCTCTCTCAATGCATGTTCAGATCCTAATTGATTTCTGGCCTTTCAGCGGAAATAAGGGAACAGAAGCTAATTGAGAAATATAACAATCTCAAGGTATGCATGAGAATCTGAAACAAAATTCTATTTATAAACCATTTAAATGTGCATGAATGGTTCTTGTACTTCTATTTGTTTGTGTTGTAATATTTCTCTATCGACTTCATAATTTGTCAGGCTGCTGGGAAGCTTGAAGCCTTCATGGAGAAGCGGCGGAGGAAAAATGCAGCGAAAGACCACCGCTACATGCCATATCGGCGGGCTGATGATAATGGACGAGAGTAGTGACTCAATTGCTATTACTTATGGACTGTATTTATTGTGTTCTGCTTTGAAGGATATCTGTTTCACATAAATAATATATTAAACTAATGAACAAAGGGGGCTAGCTTTGGAGATGTATTGGGTTTGTACATATGATTTTGTTGCATTTTTGCCTGTGTTAGCGTTCCAGTTTGGTGCATGACTGCATGCAACTGAGATGCAGTGTCCTCTTTTTGATGTATGCATGCGTGCCCTTATGTTAACTTCACTAACATATGCTTGTTTGGATGGTGTATGTGAATCCTGTAGTTGTATTAAATTAATACAATGAGATATAGTTTAATATATACATTTTTTGTAAAATCCCTTAAGTATACAAAAGGATCATCTTTTTATAATGAAAGGTTAATACATTTATTTGTTCATCTACAGAGCCAATGGTTATGGTGTTAGATTGATGTTTTTTTAATGGTAAAGCGTTATAATATTTTAAATTTACACTCCTTTATTACTTTTTGATAGATAACAGAGGGATATTGGTTTTCCTCGTGGCAATGAATGCTTCCTGAAACTTTTATCCTATAGTCATTCGGTGAATTTGTATATGAGTGTTCAAGCCAACTACAGCGCTGGATAGCATTAAGATCTAAATTGGCCTAAACCATAATTAATTTAAATATCTCAAACACCAAGGTTGGTTGTGATTGTGATTGTTAAGAGCCCGTTTGTTTGGATCAAATCGAATTTTATGAATTTGTGGTACAATGGTTTTAAAAGGGGTAATTAGAGTCACAGATAATGTTTGGATCTTGACATAGGGTGGTTATTTTTCATTTCTACTTGTTCATTTTTAATTAGAGGAGAAATTAATAGATGAAATCTCTGAGTTGTCATGCCTTTATTTTTTAAATTTTAGCCACTTTTAGGAATGCCTTCTTTTAAATTTCTAGGAATTCAACTCCATGAAACAAACTGGTCCAAATGAACCAATTTCTCACCTAGCCATCTTGCATATTTTAATGGGCTTTCCAGAAGGATTGTGTTTTTAATCTAGACTATAAATACTGTCATGCAAGGTGATGCCTTTTATCATGTTAAGATGGATCCTTTTAAAATTCAAAACTATAATCAAAATACACATTTCTTATCTTTGTTATAGGAAAGTGGAGGACATTTCACACAGAGAAAGAGAGATGAACATGAGTATTTTGTTAGTCGACCAAGGTGGTCAGAATTGTGCTACTGAAATTTTAACATATTGTTTATTAACTGATCAGTTGCAGTGAAATACTTATGAGGATAATATAAATGCCAGTTTGTCTGTACGGGAATTCAAATCCTAGAAATTGAACAAACATAAAGATCCATAAGGGCATGAGATTGTCCATATGATTTAATTGAATTCCAAGGAATTCTATGACTTATATTCTGAAAAGTAGTTAGAATAGGAATTCAAAGACTTCTATTTGTAACAGTAGTTAAATTTGCTTAGAGAAGGTGAATATAAACAACAGTGTTACACTTACACCTCTAATTTACATCCAAAGTAGATGTGAACCATAAAAAGCATTAGAAAGTAAGTTTAAACTTTCTCAAATATAAAAAGGTGACCATCAAATGATCTCTCTTTAATGATGAAGCTAGGGGAGATCAAAACGAAGTATCCATCTGCCGGCATAGTAATTCATATCCAAGGAAAGTCATGAGTATTATCTACATTTGTACCATATATCCTTCACCCTGCCTACCTCTGCTTTATTGGAGCCCATTTTACAATAAATTTTTGTGTGTTCAATTCCATGCAAACAAATGAGCCTGAATAACATAAAAACTATCTTTCAATGGACAAGGAGTACCTAGCCACCATCGTTGAAAATCAAATCATAGAAAAGTCTAGGTCTATCTAGTGCTTTACCTCATATCCTTCACCCTCAACATTATTTGCTAGAGCTTACTTGCCATTTGCCCATAAATTTATTTGCATTCAAGTTCTTCTCTATTTTTTTATTTTATGACCCAAGGTATCCCTCGCGAGCCCTGCTTTTGAACCTTTGGCCTTCGGTCCGGGAGTTACCCAATTTAAACGCGAGCCCAGCTTTCGAACCTTTAGCCTTCGATATGGGGATTACCCAATTTAAACGAGCAAGAATTATTTTCTAGGGGATACATACATGGTCGCATACATAGTACCCAGATAATGCAAGGGGCGGAGTTGAACGTGAGACATTAGGGAGCAAGTCCAAGTCTTAAACCAACTAAGCCACTGCCTTGTTGGATCATTGAAATTCATGTCTAATTGGCATAAAAAAATCGCTCTTCTAATGGAAAATGAATACCTAGTCATCGCCATAATAAATCACAGCTAAGAAAGTCCGGGTCTATCTACCGCTCGACCACATTTCTTTCACCGCTCTCTTCTTTATAATTTGGAAAAGTCTCACCAACCAGATGATATGAATCCAAATCCTGTGACAGCTATTATGCGCTTCTAGTTTAATAGGTCTTCAAAATTCCACCATGTGGACCATGCAATGATAATCGAAACCATCCAAGATGAATATCATCCCCTCCTGTGATATACCCTCAAATTTAAATTTAATAAAAATGAATCCCACCATAAAATTGAACACATGATTGAAATAGTAACTAAGGTGATATGATAGAGATACATTTCACTCAAGTCCTGCTGAACTGATATTCAAGGATATATCACCAGAGGACATGACATTTGTTTTGGACGTTGCTGATTATTATTATTATCATCATCATCATCATTATTATATTATGTGAGTGCCATGGTGTAGTTCTTGAGTTCAATTTCATGGGAAGGTCGTAATAGCTGCAACAGGGATAGGATCCGTGCTCGGGAGGAAATGTAACACATGGGCTCTATGCAGCTCCAGGCCTTTCCGTTTCACCCAGATCCGGACTCATACTGGCGCGATCGGCAATACGTGTACGCACGGATGAGATCCACGGCAACCAATTAAAAAGCTGACCGGCAGTAGCCGGTTGCGCAGTCTTGCGAAGCGGTTAACTCTCATGTTCCCGCGGCTTTTAAAAACGACCCCTTCCGCAAGAACGTACGAGCAAAAAGAGTAGAGCGCAAAAGGAAGTTGCAAAAAAGAGGGGTTTTCCAGCGAATCGATTTTGAGGTTCTCATTCTCTTTCTTCATTGTTTTTCTCTCCAGTCTCATGAATTCGTTTGAATCAATATCTGTCTTCTCCTCCTCCTAAATTGTTACTGTTTGGATGAGTTACAATTTCATGTTAGATTTTATTTTCGGATCTGAATTATTTGGTCTTAGGAGATCATATGAATTGGGTTTATTTCTTCTCTTGATTGGAAGCTTTTAAACATGTTTCTTGGGAACGGGTATGTTTCTTGTTGTTAATTCATAAATTTGGGTGTCATGTCTTTTAATTGACCTGATCAAGACTGATAGGGAACAACAAACTTTTCTCTTCTCTTCTCTTTGATCCTATGCCTTTTAGCCAGTTGAGATTGTTTCCTGTGTACTGTTTAGTGTTGTAATTGGACATCAAATAATTGCATCATGAAACAAGGGGTTGCTCTGTTGGTTGGGTACCCCGGTACTCAGGCTTTCCTTCCCTGGTGATATAGTCACCACTGTCCACATCCACTCAGGCCCTCGTTATTATGGACAGAACATGATATGCGGGAGAATTCGACTGAGGGTCATGTTGGGAACCTACAGAAATCGATACCTGCAAGAAATTGGAGAGGACCTTTCTATTCAACCCATAAGAATAGGCCCATGATCTGCTTTTTAAGGTGGGATTTATAAAGTGTGTTCCCACCTGGATTTTACAGGACTGAGATGAGGAGAGACGCAGAGGTTAAGGGGTTGGGATGGAAAGTGAATTGGAGTTGCAGGATGATGATATCAACAGTTTGTGACGATATCGCCAGTAGGTGTATTTTAGTCTGAAAAAAGTACGAATCCTATTGATATTTTTATGTTTTTCTTCGTATATCTCTAGAATCAGAGTGTTAGCATAAGTTTTTCGTAAAATCTGAAAAAAAAAAAAATAGCCTCACTTATCCATGCGTTTATCTAAGCCTAATGATAGTGCCATTTTCATTGGCCAATCAGCCGTACAATGAGCAATTCTAAAGAACCATGATGGATTTGATTTTGTGGATTACCGGTACTGACAAACTAAAAAGAGCAAATTGCAATAGTGAAAGATGACTGTACATTATTAAGAGGATCTATATTTTTGTCTTAATGTGAACTTTGATAATTAATAACGATCCTTTTGGTTAAAGATTTTAAGTTTAAACTCTCATAAGATAGTTTTGTTATTACCTTACATAAACTGAGATGGTTTTCTGTAATAAAAGGCATGGTGAATTCTATACATTATAGTCGTTTGAATGTCGTCACCCACTTCTTCTTTCTTTAACAAAAAAACTCAGCAAGCAAGAATCATTGATTTTCTTGACTTTTGAGGTAATGTTTGAGTTAAGGCTTCTTGACTCTTCATCGCTTGAATAATCTTCGGGGCTTTATTATGATGGATCCCATGACTTTTCCTATGCTCTTCGAAAAGAAGCATTGGGAAACAATCTGTCATGGGCTTATGCGACAAAGAGTGATTTGCTTGGGAAAATATCTTGTGCTTCTGTGATGATTGCTTCAATTTCCCAACATCATGGAAGGGGATTTTTCTATGAGAGATCAGAAGTGATTTGCTTCAAGTGAGAAGACTAGTGGAATTCCTTTGATCCCTATATAGACCGCTACTTCTGAACTGGGGTAGTGATAATTTGTTAGGATACACATATATGGGCTTATTATTTGGTTTGTTTAGAGTTATGTTGTAAATTTTCTTGACTTATCTGACCACACTTCTATAGGAAGGGAAAGGCTAGCGTTGGATAGTGTTGGGAAAAGCGGCGCAACGGAAATAACCCGCGATCAACAGATCTACCACGATCTACGCAAGCAATCACACCATCAAGCAATCACACACATGACACAGCAGTTTTACGTGGTTCAGCAACTATGCCTACGTCCACGGGAGGAGAGAACTCATCCACTATGATCCCATCTCACTATATATTTTAGTCATTGTGTATGGGTTTTCTTGGTGGCCAAGAAAGCGGGAACTATATATATTGATGTATTGTAACTCTAGATTCTGAGGGGATTGAGATGGGATCATAGTAGATGAGTTTTCTCCTCCCGTGGACGTAGGCATGGTTGCCGAACCACGTAAAACTGCTGTGTCATATGTGTGATTGCTTGATGGTGTGATTGCTTGCGTAGATCGTGGTAGATCCGTGATCGCGGGTTGTTTCCGTTGCACCGCTTTTTCCCAACAAGTGGTATCAGAGCGAGGTTGAGATCGCTGGTGGTTTTGCGATTGACGGATGGTGCCGGATGTGAAAGAAGAAGAGGATCAGCACTTGATCGATAGTTTTGCTTGGATCCATCTACCTGTTGAAGATCATGGTTGTGATCAAGAAGGTGGCCCTGTACTCGAGTTGTGGAAGGGTTTCTTGAAATAGAGAAGATCAACGCCGGAGAAGTTGAGATCTCTTGGTTTTGTCCACCGGAGTTGCAGCAGGGTAGATGTTGCAGAGGACTAAGAAGGCGCTGCGGAATCGCTTGTCGCCATTGCTGATACTGACACCGTTCTCAGTCACTGGAACCGGAGAAGAAAACCTGAAGCTGCAACTGTGCGATCGTTGCCGACTCTAACGGTCACCGTTGCGTCGTCCTCCGTTGCCGCTGTCGAGGAAGACAAGTGGGGGTCTGGTGTTTCTGTCTCTGATGATTGTGGAAAACGAAGAAAAAAAAAAAAAAGGAAACCTGCAACTGACAGGCCGTCCCAGCGATCGTTGCCGTCGCCGTCGCTGCTGCCCTCCGTCGCTGGCCGCCGGACCATCCAAGCCGTCGCAGGAGCCACCGCAGACGGGATCTGCTAGAAGCTCTGTTGCAGAACAGAGACACAGAGTCGTGAGGAAGAAGACGACTCCCCGGTTCTGGGTTCGGGTCGGGTCAGTTTGACCTGACCCATCGTGGAGAAGAACCCAGACGCAGCAATAGTTTTGTCCGGGTCTCGGGTTGGGTCAGACCCAACCCATGGTGCAGCCCAGTCCAGCAGCAAGAGTGCAGGCTGGGTCGGGTCGGGTGGACCTGGTCCGTGTACAAGAAGCCCAACCCAGCAGCTCAATCCAGCAGTTCAGTTCAGTTCAGTTCCGGGTCAGGTGAACCGGACCCGGATCCGTTTCAGAGCCCAGTTTGCCAGCAAGCCGTGACGTCAGCAGTGACGTCAGCATGGTCAACAGGCAGGTTTGACCATATTCAACGGCTGAAATTGTTTCTGCGATATCTTGATCGTCCGATGTCCGATCGGAGATCCGTTTGCACCTACGGACTCGTTGTGAGGAGATCTACGCGTTTGTGGAAGAAGATGGGCTGGTCAAAGGTCAACATGGATGTTTGACCAATTGGAGTGTAGAGAATTAATTCTGCGATATCGAAGCCATCCGGAGTCGGATTTCAGATCCGTTTCTTCCAGCGTGCTCATGGTGACGAGATCTACGAGGTTGATAAAAGATATTGGCAGTTTGATGGGCAGAAAATTGGGGGATTGAAGAAACTGACAGATTCACGATGATAGCAATGGATTCAAGCATCACGGGCCAGATTGAAGTGTTTAATGGAGAAACGACTTCAGGGATTGGCAGAATAGAGTGTTAGACTCCGTGACCCAGCAATGATTGAAAAGTGTTACTTGATGTCGTCAATGGTAGATTGCTCCAAGTACTTTGCTGAAAAGCTCAGATCTGCGTCGACGAGATTGGGAAGGAGCGACATGCCAAAGTGGAAGAAAAAGCAAAAGAATCAGAATCGAAAGGAGGTAGTGTGCAAGAAAGCTCGGATTCGGTTGACAAGGAATCAGTTTTGGTCGCTACAGATATGGATCCGGTTGTTGATTCATGGTATTGCGATTCTGATTCTTCCTATCATGTGATTAAGTAGAGATTGGTTTGATGCAAATAACTATCATGGTTGATGGATTTGTTCTTATGGGGGAGAATGCAACTGATGAGCATTTGAGATAAGAATGGTAGAAATTCAGATGTATGATGATGTTATTCAAACCCTAACGGCTGTGATATATGTTCCGGGTTGACGAAGAAATAGAATTTCTTTGGGTGCCTTATACTTCACAGGCTGCAAGTGCACTGTAGCGGGTGGAGTTACGAAGGTGGAAAAGGGAACATTGGTCATCATGGAGGGTGAGATGGTCAGAAATCTCTGCAGGTTGATAGGAGATGCTTTTTCAGGTGGAGCGGTGAATGAGACATCAAATAACAAGGGAGGAAATCTGTGGTTCAGGTGGAGTTAGATGCGACGGATCATTGGAAGATGGATTGATGGATCTTCAATGATATCATCTAGAGGAAATCCAGGAAGCCCTGAACGGAGATGATTTTCTCGGGAAAAAGTAGTTTTGTTCAGGTCGGAGTAAGCCGGTTTAAGCATCGGGTCATACTTAACCCGCATGTACTGTGCCCAACCCACCAGAACAAGCTAGAACAGGACAGTTGCAGATTTCACGGAAAGAACACCGGAATGGAGACAGAAGGAAGGATTCACAAGGTACCAGTGAGATCCGGATTCGGGGAGGTCTTCGGTTTTGTCTTGACGGATGGAAGTTAGGTTCATTGTGTTGCAAGGATGCCTGCATGTGGCAACAAATGGAGAGCACTTCGGAGGTTCAAGACGGTGGTGTTGAGGTCAAAGGAGGCAACTGTGGCCACGCTAGGTCATAGCGTGTGCGGAGACGTACCCTTCAGCGAGGTGCGTGAAGACATTACTGGGTATCTCAAGGTGGCTCTGAGGATTTGCGGAATCCAAGCCAAGGTGGAGATTGTTGGGTTTTGTCTTGTATTCCGGTTTAGCCGGATCGGTCGTCTGGTTTAGCCAGAACCGAGGCTCAGGGTTAGGGGTATTTTAGTCATTGTGTATGGGTTTTCTTGGTGGCCAAGAAAGCGGAAACTATATATATTGATGTATTGTAACCCTAGATCCTAAGGGGATTGAGATGGGATCATAGTAGATGAGTTCTCTCCTCCCGTGGACGTAGGCATGGTTGCCGAACCACGTAAAACTGCTGTGTCATATGTGTGATTGCTTGATGGTGTGATTGCTTGCGTAGATTGTGGTAGATCCGTAGATCGCGGGTTGTTTCCGTTGCACTGGGAAAAACGGCGCAACGGAAACTACCCGCGATCTACGGATCTACCACGATGAACACACAGCAATCACTCCATCAAGCAATCACACACATGACACAGCAGTTTTACGTGGTTCGGCAACCATGCCTACGTCCACGGGAGGAGAGAACTCATCTACTATGATCCCATCTCAATCCCCTCAGGATCTAGGGTTACAATACATCAATATATATAGTTCCCGCTTTCTTGGCCACCAAGAAAACCCATACACAATGACTAAAATACCCCTAACCCTGAGCCTCGGTTCTGGCTAAACCAGACGACCGATCCGGCTAAACCGGAACACAAGACAAAACCCAACAGATAGTTACTTGAATTCCGGCAACCAGTAAGCAGTGCCACCTGTGCTGTCATTTTGGGTGACTGGTTTTAGTGTAGAGTCTTCTTCTGTGTGGAGCAGTACTGGTGCAAGTTTTGTTGGTCACGGATGCTAACTTTGCACTTTCAGGTGGTCCACATTCAGAGAAGTGCCAGTTTAATCAGTCATACTTGCGATCATCAGAATTACCAATTTCATTTTGTCTGATGATGTCAGTGTCTCAGTCTTCTGGCATGGATGGTTCCTCTATTGAGCAGCAAAACTTCCAACAGGACCACAATCCTCCGCAAATCCAGCAGAAGCGATGGCGGCAGCGACGTGGGGCTTCTTCTGCAACTTCTCAGCTGTCATCACAAACAGGGCAAGTTATGTCGCAAATTGGTCAGGAGCTGAATGGTTTGTTGCCAATACAGAAGAAATCAAAACAAGATATGAGACAGGATGAGCAGCAAGCTATCCAGCAGCTGCCACAGAGACAGGATCCTATCCAACTAGAGGGGTATAATCCACAACTGCAAGCTTCAATGGAGCAGCAGAGACTCCTGAAGCAGCAAACTCTGCAGCAGCAGAAGCAGATATTGCAGTCTAGGCCACAATTACAGCAAGAAAACACACACGTGCAGCAGCTGCTGCAACATTGTCTGTATCCTTTTCCTCCATCTTTTGGGATGCACTCTTACAATAGTGGCGCATGTGCGTTCCGGCTTATGCAGTACTTATTTCATTACCGACAACGCCCACCTGTAAGTTTGCGGCTCTATGTGCAAAGCTCTTTTTATGGAATGAACTTGCTTCAGTTTCTGTGCTACTTCTGATAATGAGTCAGCTTGCATTCCTCAAGTGTCAACATACACACACAAGCTGCATGCGTTCCTTAAATGTAACTCTTTTGGCTTTTCCTACTTTCACAGACATACACTACTCTGGATTTTTCTACTTTCACTTGTTCTTTATCCTTTTTTATTTTTTATTTTTTATTTTTTTTTACTGAAAATGCAACTGTGTAATTGTTTGTTCTTGATCTCAGGATAACAACATTCTATTCTGGAAGAAATTTGTGAGTGAATTCTTTGCTCCGCATGCTAAGAAAAAGTTGTGTTTGTCATATGATTCAACTTTCAAAAATTCCCTTGGTATTTTCCCGCAGGTATCTTTGGTTTGTTTCTATGCTGCTGGTACATTTTTCCATTGACAGCATACATATGAAATACAAGTCTTAAATTTAAAGCAAGTTAGTATTAAGCTCTATTATAGATGCACAAGTAATTTATCTGTAATCAATGACCTCCCATGCGTATGCACCAAAAATGTCCTCATTTCCATCGGTGCATACATTTGCTCTTCTTTGAATGCATTAATTGCTATCATTCAAATATATATATATATATATATATTTGTTAGTTTTGCATTTGGAATAGCCGGTAACCAGATTATTTGTTTGCTTGTTAACAGGAAGATAAATGGCATTGTAGCATATACAATTCAAAATCTGGAAGGGGATTTGGTTAGTAGTTTCAGTTCTTTACTTTTAAATTCTGTAACTGGAAGCACTTGCTTTAGCATTTGGACATTTTATCTTTTAGGTCATTTGAGAACTTGATATCTTTTTTCGCTCATGTACAAAGTATATATCACATTTATTTGAAGTGATGATTACTTTCCTTTTTATTGTGGAGACTATATTTATTCTCACTAGTCTCATCATATGAGTTGAACAGAAAAATAAATTATGTCCTGTCATATTCTTTTATGTTGGTCTACATAATGAGTGTGGCTATCCAGTTGCAAGATGACGTTCGAACACTTCACGCCTCCTATTCTCTGTCCTTATTTTTCATTTGTTCTCTGTGTACTACTTTATGTCCCTTCATGTGTTCTGATAAGTTTGGTCAAGCTATGTAGTGAATTTATTTTTCTCCCGCACCCTGTAATCCTGTTTTACCTGCATTATTATGTTTGAGGTTTAACTAGGCATCACAAGGTTGCATATTTTGTTTCTGCTTCCTTCCTCTAATCCTTACAGCATCTTGAATTCAAGGTAGGTTCTAGTCTGTTAGGTTTAGTTGCGGATTGATCTAGGTTAAAATCATCACTTCTTTGATCACAAGCTTTTGGATTTAGGTTCAGTTGTTGTAATATCTTCTCCCTTTTTTTTTTTTTGGTAGTGATTAATGTTATGAACGTTCTTTGCAAAGGAATGGTTTTCTTTTCTTTGCTTGTGGAACACTTATTTGAGGAGTTAAAGCAGTCTGATTTCTGTTGGCGTTTTGGCAGAAATAGTTATTCCTTTGAATAGGACTAGCAAGAACATCATAGGATTTGCTTTTCTTCATTTGTGGAAGAACAATGATCCTATCGAAGCAATCTGAAGGTTGGTTGGTTTCTGTCTGGGGCATGAGTTTGAAGTTTCAGTTGCCAAAATACCGGGTAGAAACTGCTAGAAGGGAATCCTGTGGAGAACTAGGTACTAGCTGTTAAGAACCAGAAGCACCAAAAGCTCGAGCTATTTATGAACGACATAATAATGTATATCAAAGGGTCCTGACAGCCTCCAAACAAACTTACCAAATGATCATATGTGAACAGAACCACGCAGCCAAGGATTCGAACACGTGACCCCTGGCTTTGATACCGTTTTAATGATCAGAAACACCAAAAGCTCGAGCTGTTAGTGAACGACAGAACAACATATATCAAAGCGTCCTGAAAATATCAATTGTCCATCTCAGAATCAAGGGACAAATTTCAAGGATGCAGTGACTGACAATGAGCACAGGTTACTTTGCCTGTTCCTACCACCTACAATGCGAATAGGGATTTTTCATCAAATGGAAGCAAAGAGAGTAGGGAGGTGAGTGAAGGAAAAAATTAGAACAGGATCATAAATGAGAGTCTGCTAGAATGAAGAAGGGATTAATGCAAGTGCTTATTCAGGAAAGTGGATGCACCCATTATAATTGGGTTTTGAGATGGTGAACATGCATGCATGTTGGTTCTTGATGGTAGTAAACCTGATAATACTCAATGGGTGGGGATGAAAATCAGGAGCAGGGCCCTTTATTTAATTGGATAGAATGCTAACTTTGGCAAGTACTAAATTAGAAGATGATGTTGGTTAGGTTTCTCATGTACACTGCTCTATTTGGGATGTTGGGACATTTGTGTTTGCATAGGATGCATTGATAGGAATTCAATCCCTAAGTAATTAAAGGTGAAGCCCAAAGATTAAATACAGAAAAATTCAATCAAATAGCCTCCCCTTTATTAATGGAATTGAATCTAGAGAAGCTGAGAAATGAATACGAGGCTGTCACCCTAGTAATTCAATACATAGGAAAGTCTAGGCCCAACTACATCTCCATGTTATATCCTTCACCCTCCCCTCATATCCTTCCCCCTGAACCTCTAATAATCTTTTGGTAGGAATCATTTGAACATGATCTCCTATATAATCTAATGCAAACTACCGATAAAATATATATATATAATCTAATGCAAACAAACATTCCCTTAAACAGTGGTTGCATGCTGAGGAATATGGTGGATGTCTCGGCTCATATTTTATTGAAGAACACTGTTCTGTTATGTCGAATCTAAAGACATGGTCAACAGCAACGAGTGATGTCCTTGATATTGGTGTACGATAGCTGTTTTGGTGTATCCCCTAAGTAGACTAAAGGAGTTTGAAAGGTTTCATTGGAACCATTCTTGGAGGCAAGGGAAAGAAACTTAATCCACTGAGAGCGCAAAAGCTACTTCTGATTAAGGTGAGAGGTTAAATGCGGTGGGGTCGGTTGTATCATTGAAGAAAGGTAATACTGCATAATCACAGGTGGAACCATGTGATGTGCAAACAAGAGGGAATGGGGAACACGGTGCACCGAAGCTCACTGCTACTCAATTTCGAGTTCATTAGTTCAATGACTTGACATGGTTATTAGACATGGGGACCAACTAAAGGTAGCTCAAAATTGTTCTTCAATTTTCCTTGAGTCTCTATCTCCAATACCTTATTTCATGAAAATCATGAGATTCTGAAAGTGTAAAGCATGAAACTCGGGTTCTGTCATTCTCATCATTCTTTTATTTTTACAATAAATTCATTATAAAAAGAAAACAAATATGAAGTTGTAGAGGATCCACTCTCACAAGGTATATGCCACTGATTCTCCTTGGAAGGTGTAGAATGAAAACACTGCATGATGTTACAAATAGGTTTCTCTTTTACCAGCTAATTCAGTGTAGATTGACTGCCTATTGTACTTTAGAAGGCACATTTCTTTCCTCTATTTCATTTATAATAATATTTAATTTAACTCTAAAAAAACTGATTTTCCTTTCTTATGTATGGCCATATGGGTTTTTTTTTTTGGAAAATTTCAAAAAAATATATAAAAATTTTAGTTCATCTTCAAAAAAGTATATGAAGATTTGAATGTTTCTAAAGAGCATGTTTCCTTCAATTAAGTCCTTTCTATAAAAAAATTCTAAAAAATAGTCATACATACCCTTATGACATTTTTTTTTTGTCTTTTCTTCTCCCTTCCTCGCCAAAACCCATCACCTTTCTTCTCCCTCCCTCCTCCATAACCCACAGGGTCATGGCAGCTATTATCTCACCTACCTTAAGCTCACCATTTCCGATGCCCTCCACCCAATGGGCAATGGCATCTGCACTGATGCCCTTAACAACAAGTACTTTGTTGTCTTTAGTACAATTCGATTATTGGATCTTTTTCTAATATGTTTTTTGAGTTTTAGAGACTTTAAATATTGGTTTCTGGGAATTGAGGTTCTTTGTATCTTTGTTTTCTCTATTATTGGAGCTGCAATTAATTGGGTATATTCGATTGAACTTATTTTTTCTGTAAAAAAAAAAAGTTCCTTTTGACTATTGTTTTCGTGGAATAATTGAAGAGTGGGTCCATCTTTCAATTTCTTCATAGGTTTTTTTTTTCTTCGGTTTCTTTCTTTCTTTTCTCACTTCTTTTGGTGCAACTTTGAAAATCCTAGGTGCTGATTTTTGCCGTCAGGCAGCCTGATTTGGCGTTTCAGCCCTTTTTATGTGATAGGGGCATGCATTATCAGACAAAAGTGAGAAAAGACAAAAACTTGTCGTGAGGGTATTTTTGCAATTTTTTGTATTTTTATGGAGTGATTAAAAGAAATATGGAAATCTTTTATACGCATACTTTTGTTAAAACTGAGCAAAATGTTTTGTACTTTTTTTTTAGTCGAGATTTTCCCTTGTTTGTTTTGAAGTTTTTTTTACAGAAAACATTCAATCGGCTGTTAAGCTGTAGGAAACTAGGAATTGTTGTTCAACATATTTCCTTTGAAATGTATGATTTGAATTGGCACCAGAAGTAGGACTTTTATTATGTAATTTCACCATCATATTGTGTTCAGGCTGGTTTGTGCTGTTTTCCTGTGTTATTTCTGATGTACTACATATGTTTCTCATTTTTTTTCTCATCTACTTCATACTTCAGTTCATTAGCACATTTCAATGTCGACATTCATTATCTCAAACAATGTCGTGCTCATGATGACTAACAAAAATTGATGTATACCGTTTTCTTACCTTATTAAAAGCATCGATATTGACCTCATATTTCTCTCTATTTTTCATCTGGGATAGAGGTTACTGCTGATATTCTTCCTAGGCTCAGCAAAATTGAGTTCGACAGTGGGGTCATCGATGAGCTTTTGTTTGTTGACATGCCTTTTGAATGTCGGCTGCCTTCAGGATTAATGATGCTGGAGTATGGCAGAGCCATTCAAGAGAGCATCTATATGCAACAGCTCCGAGTTGTTCGTGTTGGTGTACTTCGTATCAAATTAAGTCCTCATTTGAAGGCAAATCATTATTTATTTTTTTATACATGCATGCAACTCTTTTTTTTTTTTTTTTCATTATGCAAATCATGATACTCTACTACGTTAATTGTCCAAGTTTAATTTCTTTTCCCATTATTATGCTGTGATTGAATTTTTTTAAGATTATTTTTCTTTTCAGATTTGGTCTTGGGAATTTTGTGCTGAGCAGAATGAACAGCTCCTTCCCCGTACACTAATGACAGCTCAGGTATCAATTTTCTGCTCGTGTCCTTTTTTGGGTAACATTTTCTAGCTAGATGCTCACGACCAAAATTCAATGTAAGAAGTCAATGTGCAACTGGCTGTGGGGTGGAGAATAGAAGGTTGGCTTTGTGTATAAGCTGCCTCAGGCCTGGTGGGCACCCTTTCATTCCAACATCCCACTAGGCCAACCAGCTTTAAAATAAAAAAAATTGTGGGGCCCACCTGTGGCGTCACTTAGGGTTGTGATGGTGTTTTAAATATCAGGGTGGGGCCCACCTCTCTATAGAAGACGAAAAAGAAAAAAAATAATAGGCTCACCAAATCTCCTAAACCTATCATCCAAGGCTCACAAGTTCGATCAATTGGGATAGGTGCAAACTCAGACATGTAAATTTAAGGGGTATGTGTGTGGTCTAGTTGGGTAGGCATAAGGTGGGCCCCACTATGGGTGCACACTTTGCACATGGGATAAGTTCTATTTGATTTAAACTACGGCAGAGTATTGGAGTGATTCGTAGATGTAAACTAGATTTATTTTCCCATCATTTTATTTAGCACATGTTCCCTTTTCTGAAAGTTCCTGTTTGTACTACTATTCGGGAAGATTTTCCTAGATTGAATTGCATGTCGATGTAAACAATGGCAGAGGTAGGATTTTGTTATATGGGCAAAGATAATGATCAATTGTAAATTAATGATTACTTAAAACTTAATTTCTTTTCTAAATAAATATGCTCTTTAAATGTCCAAAGAAAACTTCAAAATTCGGAAATCCTCAATCATTTTCAAGACATAATTTTTCAAAAACACTGTTAAAATATGGAAATACTCCAAACCATTAAAAAGAGTCCTTTTCTCCTAATTTTAATATAAAGAACCATACCTCACTCCAATCAAAGTAAGAATCATGCTGAATTGATCGTATGTAAACCAATCTAAGCACAACTAATCAATGAAAATTTGTTGATTAGTTAATTTGTTGGTTGTGATCATTTGATGGGTACGATTCTATGGTACGCAAGGAAAATTGAGGGCATGGGAAGTCATTCATTGTAAGTAATTAATGATAAAGTAAATGGTGAAGGTGTAAATGGTATTATTGTTCGAAGTTAGGTGTCTGGATCATTGAGTCTCACTCATACTTCCTAGGAGGTTGCGACACTCAATGGATTCCACATATTCAATATCCAAATTGTTCAAAAGAAATGCTCTCATTTATAATGGATTTTCAACAAATTTTACTTGAACTGGAGTTTGTGCCACCATAAGATTGAGCATATCCAAGAATGACTTTCTCTTGCACACTATGCATTTCACATCTGTGTTATTCGTCATGTGGGACCTGGTGAAATTCAGGAGGGTCCTGCCTTTGGTGACGATCTAGATGCGCATTCTTGCAAGAGTGCATGTGCAATAAAGAATTGTCTTCCTTAATTATATGCTCAAACTTATGGTGAGAACAACTCATGTTGGAGTAAAATCTTGGACAACCCATTAAAAGGGGGAGCGCTTTTGCTTTCAGCCTTTCCGTTTTTTGATACGTGGAGTCCTGTTGTAGAGTTCTACTCCCCTCATTGCACCTTTCGACCCCCATTGGCTCCGCCACTAACATAAATAATGCATATGACTATTTCTTATAGTTGTCAATGTGGTTTTGGACCTCCTACTCTAGTTTTACCTTGGATGAACATTTTACCTGATTTGATGCTTTGATGTTCTATTTAAGAATTTTTTTTCAAAAAAATATGAAAAATAATATATTTAAAAAGTAGTAAAAAAGTGATTAACCTATATTTTTAAAGAAAGAAATAGACAATCATCATCATCATAGCCTTATTCGCTGTAAATTATATTCTTGTGAATTAACTTTATAATTAAGGAAATAATTAGGTCATCTCCCTAATAAATGAAATCACAAAAAATAAACTATATATATAGGATTTTAAGGGACAAATCTATTACTCTTTCAAAAAAAGTAAAAAAAAAAAAAAAGAACCTTCAGTTTTTGTCCAAGTGGACATTTTTGCTGTAAAAAGTTCGAAAGAAAAGAAAAACAAGTTAAAAGGGTTGAAATAATCTTTCGGTCAAACATTTCTAGGTTGCTATATTTTATGAGTGTTTGTTTAGTTTGATAATTCTAGGACATAAGGTCCATTAGTGGCCCGTTGAGCCGGGCCATGTCAATGGGCTGACAGCAAGTGGGAGCAGTGCACTTCGGTTCAACCAAACTAGGACATTCTTAAAATTATAGGCATGAGCCATGTCTAGCCCATGAGTCCAACAAGCCAATCGACCTGCTCCACACCCATCTACCTTCTCTTTCCCTTTGGGTTAAGTGGGCTTTTCTCTTCATGCTACCCATAACCCATGCCACCTTCTTTACCCCTATATTTGGCTAATTGCTACCCTTGCCACTTTTAGTCTACACATTTGAGATGGCTTTTACCACCTCACTTGAGCATACGATAAAAATTATGGAGAATCTTCTATCTTCATTGTACTCTTTCCATTCTAAAAACAATCTCCACCAGTGCCCTTCTCTTGAAACGACCCTCTGCCTCTATTGTACTTGATTTCTCATTAGATTGAGACTGTCGAAGTATTCCTTTTTGACAACGCTAGGTCCCTTACAGATTTGGAAGGTTTTAGAGAATTTTTTGACCATTAATTATTGTTTGTACAATCATGGCCTGTTATCCATTCTGGAGGTATCCCCCACAGCAACTGTCTTTTAACCATTGGATCATGGAATCAACTACATGATAAACTGTTGGATCATAGTCGACTGGCACCCGCTTGTCAATTGTTTTGATGTGTGGCCCACCACAAAAATTTGACAGATCGAATCTGTTGGATGAACTCAGGATGTCCAGATTACTAAGGACGCCTAGCAGTTACACTTAACCAAATCAGATAAAGTACTTTTTCCCAGTTCAAGCTGGACCGCTTTGCCACTGAATAGCATTTTTCTCAATTTAGGTGAATCAGTTGGAGGAGGTTGCACAGAAATGCCAAAGTGCTTATACCAAAAGAGTTCAATGTGGGGATTTACAAGCAAATTGCAAGAGGTGAGTCAGCTGATGTTGTTCTAGTAGAATTATTGCATTGTTTTGAAACGATGCTATGGTAATGTCTATAGTGTTGCATGATATTCAGTGTCTGCAAATAATTGATTTAGATTCGTTCCTAAGAAAATGTTTTGCATGTGTCCTCACAAAGGTTGAGATAGTCACCACCCCTTCTAAGTGCAACCTCTTCTAAGTAACTCTTTACTTGAGTTAAATCCGACACCATTGTATATATTGTAGTTGTGTCAGTAGTTGGGTTGAGCCATTTCTAGTAATTCTGGTATCTTGATGTTTGGTTTGGTCTTCGTACGTGGGCTGTTGTCATATTGATGCGGAGTACCAGATGCAGGGCGGGCGAGATGGAAAGACGAGAGATGGAAAGTGGATGGGATAAATTAGGCTTTTGCCTAAAACATTGGCCTCACGCCAAACTCCTCTGGCGAAGAAAAGAACAACTCCAAAAAACCCCAAAAGCACTTTGAAAATTTTTTATTCATCAACTTTGTCTTTGCCAAGAGGCATTACAATGCTTTAAACAATAAAAGACAACCCTTAGAACTAATCTGAGCCATTAAAACAACCTAGGGCCAAGATTAAAACAACTTAACTAAAAGAAATTAAGAGACATATATTAAATAACTCTACATAAAATAAAATAAGTACAAATTAAATGGGCCGAGCCCATATGCAAGTTAATCCATGGAGACCATGAGTCTCTCCTACATCACATAGGGGTCTTGCTTTTTGGGGCAATAAGCTTTGATTTCAATCGTTATTTTGTTCACACTTTTCATTAGGTGTCTATTTGTTTGCATTAAAATAAAAAGAAATTGAATATATATATAAATATAAAATTCATACCATGAGTTGTTAAAAATGAAGATGAAGATCAAAAGTGAATTTCCAAAAATGAAGCAAAAATAACCTTTCCTTTTAAGGAGATAGAAACAAAAGAAAATGTGAAATAAATACCAACAATCACCATAATAACTCAATAAATAGGAAAGTGACGGTCCTATCTACATCTCCACCTTACATCTTTCACCCGATCACCTCTTGGTAGAATTCATTTCACCATGAATTCCTATGTAATTTAATTTTTAATGCAAATAGCCAACTCTAAAAAAATACTGTTAGCAGTAAAACAGCAGTTCGTATTTTTATAGTGCATGCATCTTTAAAGCTACACATTATCGAAAATGCATATGTTTTCCTTTTTATATGTCATGCGGAGTCATCAAGTTAAGTTGTTGCTTCTGACAAGATATATTATCCAGAGCTGATTAGAATATTTGAATATTATGGTTTAAATTTTATGTTGGATGTCTCTTTTTGTTAACTTCTTTTCTGTTCTTCTGCATTGGTTCTGCTGGTTTCCTGTTGTTCTTTTGCCCCATCATTGGGAACCATGTGTTTTGGTTCTTATACATACAGTCTGCAAGTAGAGTTTTAATTTCTTAACATTAAGGTATGCTCCTTGACTGCTTGTTTTCTTTAGGCTTGCAGCAGCAACTCGTCTGTTGGTGGAGAATATGGATTTACAACTAGTTGATGAGTTGGGATTTTCCAAACGATATTCTCGGGGCTTGCAGGTTCTGCAGGAGGCTTTAACATTTTAAACTGAATTATCTATCCTTTCAGAGACTTTTCTTCCATTGATTTGTTTACGTAGCATTCTTACAAATATAAATGATTTATATTCATGGACAGATATCTGAGGCTGCAAACAGCATGAAGGACTTGATAGATTTCGGTTGGGAGCACAATATGAGAATTGGACCCATTGGTAAGTCCGTAAGTGTTATATTTATAATGAGTTTTTTTTAAATGGTAACGATGAAATATATTAAAGGAAGAAAGGAGAATACAAGGACCCCTCTTTAAAAAGGTAAAGAGGGACAAGAAGGTATAAAAGCATTATACCAAAACCAAAATTACAAAAAGAAAGCAATCAAATTATAAATCCAATCCATTCCTTGCTTAATTAGCGAATCTACAAAATCATTGGTGGACCTACCCACATGCTTAAAGACAATTTGAAACAGAGATGACAAAGCTCTAATTTCATTCCTGTAAAATTGAAACTTCCATGGAAACATAGCTGTAGACGACACCCATGAGATAGCATTAAGAGAATTACTTTCTATCACTAAACTTGATTGAGAAGAAGAAGAAGAGAAAATTCAATAGCTTCTGACTTGGCTAGAACCTCCGCCCTGTTAGACTCCATACAACCCACATGCTTCGAGAACAAAGCCAACACAATACTTTCATTATTGTAGAGCACTCCCCCTATGCCCACCGCCCAAGTTTTGCCCTAGCCAACATTAGACTTAAGCACACCTCTAAGAGGATGATCCCAAAAAACCACATTTTTTGGCCTTCTTGACTCTACATAATAACGAAGCCTCCCAATTATATAACACACCATCAACCTATAATCTGTCAAATTCACTCTTGAAAGCAGTCCAATTGGCAACTCGTGCTACCACAAAAAACGATAACTCCTCCACTGACGATGAAAACCCTCTAAACTGTGGTAAAAGCAGAAATGTTCTAGTCATCCATACTATGGGAACATGGTGTACCAACTGTTGTAGCTCTTATACCACTTGTTGTACAAACTTGGATGTCGAATGCTCTTGGTGATAGGAGTCATGGTTCATGAACTATGACCCTATACAACGTCTCTAATTTTTTTCAGAGGCAGATAATGCAGAATTTACAAGTATTTTGGATGAAAATAACCTCATAAAAATTTAAAAATAACACAAGTGACGGTTTTGCATTGTAAGTTTTAGAAGGTAGCATCCAATTACTGTAATTCTCAAAGGTGAGCTCCAATTTCCTGAAGAAGTAAGAGCTCTCCTTTTTTATTTTATAATTTTACCTAATAGATTAATCATAAATTAGGACTTATAAATTAGACCTTAATGTAATTAGCTCTTAAATTTTGTCAAAAATTTTGAAGGAATTTTAATTTGTATGTCCAAAGTCCAAACACAATATTAAACTGCATGTGGTTGTACATAAATTAATGAGAAGTATTTGATGCCATCTATTGCAGCTATTGGGATTGGCATATAACCATGTTTGCTTTATTCAACTCATTAGACAACATTAGCTCACTTGGACAATATGGTAGTATATTTCAATACTTATTGCTGTCAATTGCAGAGAGTTTGAAGAATTATACTCGACAAGCTACTGCTGCAGTGAAGCTTCAAAGTAAAAAAATCCGGGAAATGGAGCAACTTTTTAACATCCAGGGTGTGTCCACTGATCAGAATACTGTCAATAAAATGATGTCAATGCGTCCTAATCTAAGCAGCCAATTGAACAACTGCATGGGTGGCGGAGTTATGAACACCTGTGTACAGACAGCAGAGGAATTGAGCAAATATCAGAATTTGCAAAGATGGAACTCCATTAACATGAGCGCGATTGCTGTTCAGATGGATGCATCATGTTCTGTTAATGGTCCAAATCCATCACAAGATTTTCTTTTTCAATGTCCTGCCTCTTTGGACCCGACATCTCTACCAAATGCAACTGTAAATGGCCTATCAAGCCCCCATAATCAGTCATTGCACTTGCTTGAACAGAATCAACAACAATCTTCTCAAACAAACCAACGTTTACTGCAGCATTTGATTCAATTGTTGCAGCTGGAGATGAGTACAAATGGAGGGATAGAGCAGCATCTTATTGAGCAGACTCCAAATGTCGATACAATTGAGGGTGTATTTGGTGAATTGAATGGTACAGGAAGCTTGCCAGTGAGGGAAGCTGAAGCTATGGCTGAATTTGGGAACAAAATTGCCAGCCCTTCCGATTATGCTGCTGGTATGACGCAGTGCAGAACCAACGGCTTCACAACTGCTGCTGGCCACTATGTTATCGCTGATGGCAATGGTTCTATTTTAACGCCTGATGTTTCTCAAATTACTCATTTTGGAGAAGAGATGCAAGATATTCCACTTGAATTTGTGGAGAATTGGAGCTTTGACAGTGAGCTGAGTGATATGGTTCATGGCTGGGAGTTGTGATGTCGCTAGTACTGGCTGATGACTGTTTTCAGGTAATTTACCAATACAGTTACTTGTTGTTCGTAAGTCTTGTTTTGACTTCTTGTTTTGTCATTTTTCATGTGCAGACTCTGATTCTTTCTGGTTTCTTGTTATGGGTTTTGGCAGTTTTGGTGTCTTGCTATTTGTAATTGTATTTATTTTTTTATTTTTGATTTGTAACAACACAATATATTAAGGAAATCAATAAAGATACAAAAGGACCTAAAAGAAACAAGGGCACAAGGTATAAGAGAAATATACCAAGGGGAACAAAATTAAATAAAAAAAAAAACCAACACAAGGAGAAAGACAACAAACTACATGGTAAGAGCTACCAAATTACGAGACCTACCCTCCCATTCCTTAGCGAGTGAATCTGCAAAACTATTGGCCTCCCTCCCAACATGATGAAAAGACACTTGCAATGAAGACGATAAAGCTTTAATCTCATTTAAATAATACTGAAAATATCCAAGGGGCACCACCGAGGATGACGCCCTTGAAATAGTATTAAGAGAATCACTTTCCACCACTAACCTTAATTGAAAAGATAAAGAGACAAACATCCAAATAGCAAATAAGATGGCTAAAACCTCTGTCTCATTAACTCCATACATCCCACGTGCTTGGAAAACATTGCCAATACAATTCCTTTACTGTTACGAAGTACTTCACTAATACCCACTAGCCTAGCCTTCCCTCTTGCCGCCCCATGCACATTAAATTTTAACTCACTCATTGAAGGAGGAGCCCAAAATAGCATTTTTTTCACCTTCGTAATCCCACAAAGTAAGGAAGCCTCCCAATTGTGCAACACAACCTCAACCCTTAGAATGTCGAAATCATTTTTGGAAGAGGCCCTTTTGGTTATTCGGACCACCACCAACTAAGATATGTCTTCCACAGACGATGAGGATCCATTCCAAACTCTATCGTTCCTCTCCTTTCATACTAACCATAGGATAGCAAAAGAGATAAATCTCCAAAGAATCAAACCACACTGAGAGAAAGAAGAATATCTCCATGCTTCTCGTCCCTACCAACGACCTCGGGCTACTCCATAAAACACCACACCTCCGAAGAAGACTACCCCACAAGGAAAGAGAGAACTTGCAATGGATAAATTGATGATCAATAGACTCCCTCTTCTTTCAACACAAAAGACAAAGATCTGAAATAGCCTCCGAAATCATTCCTCTTCTCCTAAGGTTGTCCATTATTGAGATCTTTACCGAGACTGCAAGCCAAGCAAAGGCCTCCACTCTAGGAGAAGCTAGGCTTATCCACACAAGTGAAGCCGAAACTCTAGTAGTAGTGGGGCCCTCCAACTCCTTGTAAAAGGACCTACAAGAAAAGACACTAGAAGATCATGGCCTCTAAATACCTCCCGCAATTTGAAGTCTACCCCTTTCCTAAACAACTCCCTTAACGCCGAGGATAAATCCCCCACCCTCAGAATATTACCCCATAATCTTGACACGTGGTGTCTAGGAACTTAAATAGGCTCCAACCCCACCCATCCTCACCATATTTTGAAATAATGACTTTTCTCCACAATGCCTCCCTCTCCTTCCCAAATCTCCACCACCATTCAACCAAAAGAGCCCAGTTTTTAAAATCCATATTTCTCAACCCTAAGCCCCATACTTCCTTTGGCCTGATAGCTTTCTCCTATTTAACTAAATGCAATTTTCTTTTGCCACTTGTTACCCCTGCACAAGAAATTCCTTTTTAAACGATCCAACTTTTCCCTAACTACCATTGGTGTTCTCCATAGAGACATAAGGTAGACCGGTAAATAAGAAAAAGAAGCTTTGATTCAGGTAATTCTTCCGCCCAAAGAGAGATAGTTCCTTTTCCACATAGATAATTTTCTCATAAAATTTTCTACCACTAGTTTCCACACATCTTTAGATTTTGCCTTGCCTCAAATAGGCAATCATAGGTATAACAAAGGCAACTTATCATACTTGCAATGGAACTTATCAGTTAGAATCTTAATTTCTTCGATAGCTAACCCAACCCCCACTATCAAACTCTTGGATAAATTTATCTTTAGCCCCGAAACTAGTTCAAAGCACCTAAAAATCCTTTTTAAAGTTACAACCTCCTTCCATCTCATCGAACTAAAAAGAATAATATCGTCTAGCGAATTGAAGATGGGTAATAACTTCCTACCCTCTACCAACCTCGAGGCCCTCCAAAAGCCCACAATCTTTAGCCTTCGTTATTTAATTACAATCTCTGAGATTTTAATGCTGGTTTTATAATAAATAGCCACAACGACTCCATTTGTTCTTTTCAATGAATAGTTTATCTTATTCAAATATGCTTTCTGTTGTTCTTGCAAGAAAATTAGAGTTTGCTTGAAGTACTAAATTTTGTGCTTTTGTGGGACATGTGGATATAGAGGGATGTACTCTAGTTAGGCAGATGCTCAAACCTTTACAGCCCTCGTCTCTCTCTCTCTCTCACATTAGAAGATACCAACCAAAGTGATTTGCGAGGCACTTCAAAGGTGCTTTTATCGTGAAAAGCCACTCTTCCAATGCAATTGCGTGGGTGTCTAATCGGAGGATCAATCCATGGAAATTTCATTTCCTTTTTAATGAAATCAGGGTGTTGTCGACCTCAGTTTCCATTGTTTTCCCTAACGAGCTAAGATCATCTAACTCTATGGCTGATGTTTTAGTTAAACAAGGGGTTGAATGGATATATCCTTGGGAGGGTTTTATTATGTACGGTAGGTGGGGTGGGGTGCAGTGGGGTACATTACTCTTCTACCTCACTTTTTACTCCTCTTTTTGTAATTTTTTTCTTTAATAAAAGTCTTTGTTATCGTATAAAAAAAAAAAGATACTAACTAAAGCTGATTGTTGAGAAAAACCTTTCTTCCAATGCTTCTACTTGCATTATTTTTATCTCATTAGCAATCACTATCTTTAATCAGCAAGTAGTAACCTCGCATTAGCCTAAACTTTTTATAATAGTTAAACCCCCATACATCTATTCATTATCATAATAGGAAGGGCAGCTCTTCACAAAATTTGATTGTTATCATTTCGTTTGACCTGCAGTTCCAATATATTTTTGTTGGTGGGAAGGATCAATGTTCAGATCCTAGGATGCTTTGAAATATGTCTATCAAGTTTTGACTTATAACATTGACTATTATGTGTTTGTCGGTAAATTTTATCTGTCGATACTAGCTATGCAAATGTGCGCGACTGAATGTTTTGGGCGGTTGTCTAGAATGGATCTAAGCAATCATCTCAACAATAATGTGTGCAAATAAACAATTACGTAGCAGAAATAATAATCAAATCAACACAAAAGCACACACCACAAGAAGATACGATTTTTATGTGGAAATCCAAATCGAGAAAAAACCACAACTGAAAATCAAGTACAAAAATCATACCACAGTTACAAGAGATATACTCACAACCCTTATCCAGTTATTGCACAACCTAAGGACTTGTGATTCCCATTGCACAACACACCGCTATAATGACTCCCTATCATTCTCTGTTAGATTCAAACACCTAGACACATTCTAGATGTTGTATTTGACTATTCAAAACAATCTTTTACGCTTAGAGATGTAGAAGATAGGGATATTCGGAGCAGGATTTCGGCCCTCTAACTCTCTAATGAAAACTTTAAAGGAAATGATCACTAAAATATATTCTTTACTTAAAACAATGAGATCTCATCTCAGGGTTGAAAAAGGACTCTTTTTATAGCCCTAATTTCGTGCCTCATAATAATAATCCAACCAGAATAGGAATTTGCACAAATTAGGAAAATTCCACTTAAAATAAAAATAAAAATTCGCACTATGGCAGTTTCGTAATTTCAGATAGCACAATTTTTGCAAACTTTCCGATGCCATAACTTTGTCATTTTAGCTCCTACTGATGCAATATTTGAACCTATAGATATCTATTCAAAACGAGTTTTCCAATGGTAGGTCGCTTGCCCATATATGACACTCGGTTTGTGAGATATGACCTTTTTTAATTCAAATACCTTCATTAAAGCTCTTTTGGGACTCTTCAAACTCCTAGTATAAAATAAATAGAAATAAAACTCTGACTAGAATTAGAGTTATTTCCAATCCATAAATTTAGCCAACATATTAAAATCCTTACACCAACATTTTTGCTCTCTTCTGCACCACTTGCTACCATTTAGAAGAATGGTCAACAAAGCAATTGCCTAGAGCATGACCAAAGCTATTCAACTTGTAACATTTGAAACTACAAGTAGTTAGGGAGAACATTTGTAGTGTTGAAGCAGTATTTTGCTCTTTCCAAACTATTCCGCGCTACCTTATAGGATCTCAGATTTCATTGAGCTACCATCTATCCCAAAACTAATCATTCATCGAAAATGGCTCAACAATGGCAATTTTATGGTCTTTCTCGGTTGTGTTAGCAGGCATTCGAGCATCACTTCACATGGGTGTCCGAGGGTTGTACCAGGGACCTCATATTCCTCCCCTCACTAGTACCACCCAAGAGGAGATTCGAATCCCTAACCTCACTAAGCTTTGATACCACTTGTACGATCTCAAACCCATTGAGCTACTACTTATCCCAAAACCAATTAGTGATGGAAAACGGCACAACAATGGCGGTGTTATGGTCTTTCTCGGTTGTGTCAGGAGGCATTTGAGCATCACTCGATACAAGTGCCCGATGATTGTGCCAGGGACTTAGCATTCCCCCCTCACTAGTACCACCCGAGAAGAGACTTGAACTCCTAACCTCACCAAGCTTTGATACCACTTGTAGGATCTTAGACCCTATTGAGCTACCACTTATCCCAAAACCAATTGGTGATGGGAAACGGCACAACAATGGCAGTTTATGGTCTTTCTCGGTTATGTTTGGAGTTATTTGAACATCACTCTACACGGGTGCCCGAGGGTTATACAAGTCGTGGGAGCACCATCGTGAAGGGGAGATTGTTAACAGAGGCCTACGGGCGCCACTGTGCTGCTCTCTATGATTGCTCTAAAAATAAGCTCGCAGGCGCGATGTTGAATGCCTTAAAACCATTGTTTCTACTATTCCTATAACCTTAAGGTTTTGAGTTAAGTTGTAGCTCAATAAGGTTTGAGATTCTAACATACCTATAAGCTATAGGTGCTGTAGCTGCTCATAGTGTGCTATGTTCTATGCAACTTTATCAAACAGTAATATTTTGAGGACTAGTTGTTTGGAGAGGCAATGAGTGAGATGCTAGAAGAGGAGGATGTGGTTGACAATCCAAATGACAACCAACAGAGGAAAAGTTCTAGGGCCTTGCAGTACCGAAAGTAACTATTTGACTCAATTGCGAGAACACATAGTAGAAGAAATGTTGGGTACGATAGATGGATCTTGATTAATTATTATTATTATTATTATTATTCTGCTTAATTCAACTTTGGCGTGTATGCAGTTGTGAAACTTAGTCCTTGTTAAATTTTATACTGAGATGAGACGCCTACGAGCGTTTTTAACTTTTACGGCCCACTTTACGTGGGAAGACTCATCTCATTCATCCATTGGTGAAATGCCAGCAAGACCAGAGGAGAGGAGAAACCAACTAACGAACCAATAAAATAGCATGGGAAACGAGGTCAGTACTTTGTAAGGTCTCTTTCACCAAGTGAAACAGTGTAACTCCACGGTGGTGGGCCACTAATGACTGTAAATCTATGCCCTTCTTTTATATATAAAAGTGTAAACATATTCTCAAATAGAGTTGTTCGATCATAAGATTAATCATATTAATTGTAAAACAGGGTCCACATGATGAAGATCCAAAACTCTTATTGATCATGGCCCACCATTGGAATTACATTGGGGCTCACCTTTTGAAATTACAGTGTGGACCTACCTTAGGACTTATTGTGCATAGTGTCCAACTTTAAAATTAATACATATGTCGCAACTTTAGAATTAGAAAGGGCCTACGTCCATAGGAATTGTGTTGGCCCATCTTTGAAGAATATTTTATGAGGCCCTTTTTTAAAAATTGTAATACTAGTTCCACTTTTAAGAACTAGGACATGAACCCACCTTTGCAATTATATTGTAAGTGTAGCCCACCTTTGAAATTATAATATATGATTTACTTTTAGAAATTACAACTTGAGAGCGAATTTCGACATGGGAGTGTTGGACTCACCTCTATAGGAATCACAATGTGGAACCATCTTTGTAATTATGAATAAGAAACCCACATTTTGTGATTATGTGGTCCCCTATTAGGAATTACAATGTTGCTGCACCATTTAAGAATTGTTGTGTAGGAACCACCTTTGAAAACTACAATATGAGATCCAAGTTTAAAATTTTGAATGGAGCACACCTTTCGAAAATTTGCATGTAGGACCCGTCTTTCCATGAGGGACTACATTACAAGATCCTTGCAACGCCAAACGTTATATTCCAATGAGGAACAGCAGTGAATATATCTGCCAATGCTGGAAGGTTATATCAATTATCAAAGGCCCTATAAAAGAGAGAAGCCTTTGAGAAGACCCAGAAGAAATCCAGTGCACTGAAATGCTTCTAAACTTGATGGGTAGGGGGTAAATGTTTTGCATTGAAACCTTATTCAGAATCCGAATTGTTTGCCTTTGCACTGAAAAACCATTCTCATTGCTATAGGAGCTGTTGACTTCCATGTAACTGAACAGATACAGATACGACATCATTACCTGAAAAGGGGCAAAAGACCTTGAAGATTTAGAGTGGCTTTTCACTTGAATCTCCAAGATTTCAGTTTTCTGTTCATGCTTCCATAGTGGTGACACTGCGTTCAAGCTGACATTAGCCGTAAGATTCCATGTGAGTGGAGGGTAGGCAGAGGACTCAGAATGCATGGTTTTGGCAAAATGTCAACCCGCAAACGCAAAGTACTAGCACATGAAAGTCATGACAAGGTAGGCGGTGAAGGAATTACCCAAAGAACGGGAAAAAGTGGGCAACAAGCACACCCAATTGTGGTAAAATGAGTTTTTGCTCTCCTCCCTTTCTTTATGCCACGTCAAGCAATGAGAACAGAAAAGATTGGAGCCATGCATTAGGGCACATGCAAAAAGATATCATTGTCAACACCAACCATCCTATCCATCTGGGTTGGCTTTCGAATTCTACTACAAAAGTCAACATGCAAAGGATATTGATGGCAATGCAAAATTTTCTACTGTATGTATGTTCTAAGAATCCTATGAAAGCAGCTGTAATAAATACTAGCTTGAGCACAATGATCTGGTTAAGTAAATAAAAACAAAGTTATGATCATACACAAACAGGCCAAATTTTTACACGTTCTCTCACAGAACAAACAATAAGCACCGAAGGCTCTAGCAGATGTGAAGTGGCCTGCAATTCAATTTTAAGAAGAAATATAAAATGCATTGCCAATCAGCTCATCATCTGGACCAGTATCATTTCCAGCAGCAACATCATCCCCATCCACTGGAATCAGTATCATTTCCAAAAGCAAACATCGTCTTCACTAGAATCAGTATCATTTCCAGCAGCAACATCCTCTTCACTAGAATCAGCATCATTTCCAGCCGCAACATCCTCTTCATCTGGACAAGTAACATTTCCAGCAGCAACATCATCCTCATCTGGATCATTATCATTCCCATCAGCAACATACTCTTCACTAGAATCAGTTTCATTTCCAGCAGCAACATCCTCTTCATCTGAATCAGTATCATATCCAGGAACATCATCCTCATCTGGATCATTATAATTTCCAGCCGCAACATCCTCTTCACCAGAATCAGTATCATTTCCAGCAGCAACAGCCTCTTCATCTGAATCAGTACCATATCCAGGAACATCCTCTTTGGATTCATTTCTTGGTGGGGAACATTTTTCCACATCCACACAGTACTTTAAGACCAACTTTCCCTCCGTCGGGTCAACGACATCGACATCGAATATTGATGAAAGGGGCCGTCCAATGACTTGAACATGGCAAACACTTCAATATGCAAATACAGGAAAAGAGGAGAGGATAAAATGTCAGTAGAGAAATATTTGATGCAACAGATTGAAAACTTCAGGAATTAAAAAAGGGCTAACAATATTCTTCAGTCAAATTACTTCAAGCCATGCAGGAAACTTGGGGAGTGCACCCCAGTTGTTTTTGTTTCTTAACTGGAGGAGTTGATCAAATTGGGGCCCTCTGCTCATAATCTGATCCTCGGCCATATGGTCACAAAATTAACAAATTACAAGCATTTTCATCGGTGTTTCACACAAGATCATTAACCCATTTAACATTTGGAAGGACTCGAAACAACACAAAGCCACATTATGAGGACATAAATACAAAAAGAAAAAAAAAAAAGAAGCTCCAATTCTTTCATTAATAGTCATTTTCAACTACTATAATGTATAGTTACCCAAAAAGACTAATCTTAGCCCACTGGGCTTCATAGTTTTACGTTGGCAGCTATTGATGACCAAAGCAGAATGTGTGTCAAGCAAGTACTGTTACATGGGTAACAAGATACTACATGATAGGCTCCTCATATCATTTAGAACACTTTATTATTGTTTGTCACTGAAGATGATAAGAAGGATTGATGGGGCAGGTCTCAACTTATAACTTTGCACTTCTTGAAAATATCAACACCAAAGTTTTAATGGAGAAGTCATTTCATATAAAAAGTTCCCAAACATTTGGTCTCTAATGCTAGACCAAGGACAAGATTCCTGCATCAGATGCGCAGAAGAACACTAATGTTTCCAAATAAAAACTGAATTCTTGAAATAAGAGTGCATAAGTGATAAAGATGAAGCTCTGATACCATAATCAATAGTGGATAGAGATGGATTCAATCCAAAAAGGCTGAATCCTGCACCAAAAATTGAATGTAATCTAGGATTCCACAGCAAACATCAAGCGCAGAGATGGGCTTGAGTCATGTAACCAATCAGAGAGGGGAAAAAAGATCAAGCAGACATAAAAACTCACACATCCATGATGGACGAAATCTATAAATTTCATTAATTGAATGAAATTTTTGAACAATGTTTGACTGAATGAAAATTAAAGAGGTTGCATGCTTTATAGAACAGCTTGATGTGCACAAGTTCTACTTCAAGCATGGTTTAAAATGTTGGCTGACAGTGGTATATACCATATACCGATGATATTTTACCACTACTGTTCTCAGAACCATATTGCATGAGTGTCTGCAATATCATTTAATATTTTAAAAAATATCAGACAAATTATCAGTCTTGGCCAATATCTGAAAGCGCTAAAACTAAACAGAGAAAAGGAGGGACAGGAAGATCTATTACATCCAGTGGGGAGAAAAAAGAAGAGTAAGAGCAGAGGAGAGAGATTTGTAGCATTCAGAGTTAAAGTGTGTGTGTGTGTGTGCGTGAGAGAGAGAGAGAGAGAATGGTAACCGAGTCCTCACCTGCTGCCTACATGGTATGGTTGGTCCTCCTCTCCCTCTTCTATCGGACGACACACACATAAATGGACGTGAAGTCTGTGCACCCAGTTTAAAAAAAAAAAAAAAATCTGTGCATCCATTTTTTACAGCGAAATTTTGTGGGCTGACGATGAAAGGGTTAGAATGATCACAAGGGGCCGATTTTTTTGTACATAAGAGGGTCCCAACCAGATATTTCAAACCCATAGCCCCATCCCCATGTAGGCCTGCAGGTGGGCCCCACAGTGAAGCACGTATGGAAAGCTCCATGCACGCCCCATTCATAGGATCACTCCTCCATGTGTAAATGCAAATTATCCTTTGCAAAGCTCATGCACAGTGTGCACTCCTAGTGGGGCCCATCTGATGGTCCATCCGAGTGGACCAAACAACTCCCCAAACCTACATTATACACACCCCCTGCATATGCACCCATTCAAATGGATTAGACCATTGGATTGCCTGAACGCCCATTCAAATGGACTGGACTTGTGAGCTCTAGATGATAGGGTTAGGATGATCGATGGGGCTGATTTTTTGAACAAAGGAAGGCCCCAACCAGATCTTCAAATCCTGCAAGTCCCATGCCAAAGTGGCCCAGCATGTAGGCCCCACAGTGAGGTGTTAATGACTTTATATGAGAGAGAGAGAGAGAGAGAGAGAGAGAGAGAGATAATCCGGTGAAATGGTGAGATGACCTTTATATAGCCCAGCTGGATAAGTGCCAACCGTGAACATGGGGATTTAAACATTGTGATGAGTGCTTAAGCAAACCTCATTGCTAATTAACTTACGCCAATTCATTAATTCTCGCTGAATAAATTTTCAATTCTCAGTTGGCCAAGGACTCTGCGCCTCAGGAAGTAGGGAGTGACAAACTCACGATCATAGAGAAGAGATTTTGAATTCTCTTGAGAATGTATTAATTTGTGTGTCCTTCTATTGAGATTATACATCAATATATATATCTTTACATGCCTTTAATCTAGGCTCTAAGAAAGGAAAACTCACTAATTTACATTAATTAGGATTCTAAGTTAAGAAGGAAGACTAATAAGAGCTAATGACCTTTAATCTAGGCTTTAAGAAAAGAAAACTCACTAATTTACATCAATTAGAATTCTAAGTTAAGAAGGAAGACTAATTACAGCTAATTACCTTTAATCTAGGATCTAAGAAAGGAAAACTCACTAATTTATATCAATTAGGATTCTAAGTTAAGAAGGAAGACTAATTACAGCTAATTATAGCAATAGTATTCCAAGTAAAGAAGGCTCCTCTTTTCAGATAGGCTCTTTACAGATGGGCTTTCAGATGGGCCTTGGGCCTATGTAACACCCCCCCTCAAATTGATGCGGAAGAATCGGCAAGCATCAATTTCGAAACCAAGAACTGATGGCGCGGTCGTGGAAGGCCTTTGGTGAGAATATCAGCAAGTTGAAGTTCAGTGGAGACATGTGGCAGGTTGATGACATCACGTTTAAGCTCATCACGGATGAAGTGACAATCAACCTCGATGTGTTTAGTACGTTCATGAAAAACCGGATTTTCAGTAATCCGAATAGCACTGGTATTATCCGCATAGAGGGGGGCTGCTGGAAAACCAATGTCAGAAAGCAAACCATGGAGCCAAAGAATTTCGGAGCATGCAGCAGACATGGCGCGGTACTCTGCCTCAGTAGAGGATTTGGAAACTTTGTCATGTTTCTTGCATTTCCAAGAAATGAGACTATCACCTAAAAACATGCACCATCCAGTTGTCAATCTGTGAGTATTCGGACAACCAGCCCAATCAGCATCTGAATAAGCTTGGAGAGTCAGAGGATTGTTGGATGGAAAAAACAACCCACGAATCGGTGTGCGAATAAGGTACCGAATGATGCGGCGAACAGCAGCCAGATGAAGGTGACGAGGAGCATTCATGACCTGACTCATCAAGTTGACCGCATAAGAGATATCGGGTCGAGTGATCGTGAGGTAGATCAAGCCCCCAATCAATTGGCGATAGGCAGTAGGATCGGAAAGAAGATCACCTTCGTCGCGATTGAGTTTGACATTCAGTTCTACTGGCGTATCAACAGGAGCAGAAGCAGTAAGACCAGCCAAGGCGATGAGATCAATAGTGTATTTGTGCTGATGGAGAACGATACCTTTAGGCGATTGATGAACTTTAAGACCGAGGAAATAGTGGAGAGGGCCAAGATCCTTCATTTTAAATGACTCACAAAGAGACGCTTGGAGCTTCTGAATCATTCCGGCATTAGGACCGGTAATGACGATGTCATCAACATAGACAAGGAGTATTGTGATCCCGGATGGAGCATGATGTAAAAACATAGAAGGATCATACGGGCTTGGAAGAAAATCCAAGCGGAGAAGAACAGCGTGAAATTTTTCAAACCATGCGTGAGGAGCTTGTTTCAAACCATAGAGGGAGCGACGAAGTTTAGCAACCATACCGAGGCCGGAGGAGCATCCCTGAGGAAATTGCATATAAACATCTTCTTTGAGATCACCATGGAGAAACGCATTTTTGACATCCATTTGATAGAGAGGTCAAGATTGAGATGTAGCAACAGCAAGAATAGTGCGGATGGTGGTCATCTTGGCAACCGGAGCAAAGGTCTCATCATAATCAATGCCATATTCCTGCCGATTGCCAAGAGCAACAAGACACACCTTGTAACAATCTAAAGATCCATCAGATTTTAATTTGAGAGAAAAAACCCACTTACAGCCAATAGGTTTGACACCCACAGGAGATGGTACAATATCCTATGTATGATTTTGTGCTAACGCATCCAATTCATCTTGCATAGCCTTTTTCCAACACGGAACCTGCACAGCCTGAGAATATGATTGTGGAATGGAAGAAGAAGACAAAGTGGCCATTAAGTATGGGAGAAGCCATAACGGTCTGGCGGGACCGAAATCCGAGTGGAGCGACGCAGTGAAGTATGGCCGGAACCGGATGTTGGAGGAAGATCAGGAGGGGGATCACGAGTATGCGCTGTGCTGTTCCGTCTGTGATACACAAAATTAGGATTAAAACGAACAGCTGACAAGTCTTCAGAAAAACCAGGTAATGACACAAAAGAGGAGTCAGGAGGATCAATGTGTTTTTGAAAAAAATACTGATGTTCAAAGAAGACGACATTCCTAGAGATACGGAATCGACGAATGTGAGAATCATAGCAAAGGAACCCTTTCTAGAAGGGTGCATAACCTAAAAACACACACTGAGCTGATTGTGCCGTGAGTTTTGTCCTTTCAAAAGGAGGCAAGTGCACAAAACAAATGAAGCCAAAAACATGAAGATCATCATAGGATGGAGCAGTCTTGTACAAACGGTAATATGGGCTTTGATTCTCAATGGAGGTTGATGGCATACAATTGATAAGATGAGCTGCTGTAGCCAGTACCTCAACCTAAAAACGAGTAGGAATCGAGGATTCCAGAAGAAGGGAACGAGTGACATCAAGAAGATGTCTATTTTTCCGTTCAGCGACTCCATTCTGCTGGGGAGTATAAGAACAAGATCTTTGAGAAATAATGCCTTTGGTTTGCAAAAACTGTTGAAAATCAGAGGACATATATTCCCCGCCAGAATCAGTTCGCAAGATTTTAATGTAGGTGGAAAATTGATTTTCAACATAAGCCAAAAAAATTTGAAAAACATGAAAAACATCAGATTTGGAATGCAGAAAGTAGACCCATGTGAACCGACTGAAATCATCAATAAAGGTCACAAAATATTTATAGTGAGCGTGGGAAAGAGCGGGAGCAATTCCCCATACATCACTATGAACTAAATCAAAACACTGAGAAGTGTGAGAAGTGGATTGAGGAAACGGAAGTGTTTTGCTCTTTCCCATTTTACAAGTAGCACAATCAAAAGGCACACAAGAAGATAAACGGAGAGATTTATTTAATAAACCAGAATTGAACATAAGGGACAAAGCCTTGGAATTAGGATGTCCGAGTCTATTATGCCACAACCAGCAATTATCTCTAAGAGAAAAACAAAACACATTATTGGCAAATTGATTCCTAGAAATTTGAGAAAGATCCAGCGGAAACAAACGTCCACACTTAGGCCCCCTCGCGATCTCCTTCCCGGACATCTGGTCCTGCACAACGCAACCAGAAGAAGAAAAAGAGATGTTACAATTATTTTCAACAAGTTGTCCGACTGACAATAGGTTGGAAGTTAAATTAGGACAAAGATAAACATTTCTCAATGGGATGGAACCAGGGATATCGCCAATGGCAGTAATGGGAACATATCCTCCATCAGCAGTTTGTATTTAAAGAGGGCCAGTGTAACTTGTCATATTGGAGAGAGGAGTGTGGGAATACGTCATATGATTAGACGCTCCGGAATCAAGAAACCAAGTGGAAGATGAAGAAGACTTACTTGATAGACCAAAAGCAGAGAGGGCATTGATAATCATTTGTTGAACCAATTCAGGAGTGAGAGATGAGGAAGACCCAGGCTGTGGGGTTGCAGATGTAGGAACAGGCATAACCGAGGAAGCCACATAAGCATGCGGAGTCTGAGACGGTGGAGTAGGATACTGCGATGCTGGAGACTGTAGAGTTTGATATTGTGTCGACTGACGTGGAGGACGGCGACGACATTCAGAGATGATATGTCCCGACTTTTTACAGTAACTGCAGACTTTTTGTTTGCATTGAGAGGCAACTTGCCCAAATTTCTGACAACTGTAGCATTGGGTTTTGCTCAAGTCTCGAGGCTGAGAAGTTTTATGTGCCGAAAACGCGACTGAATACGTTTCAGTCTTTTGTTGAGCAATATGAGCCGAGGTCGTAAGGCGCTGTTTTTCGTGTAAGAGCTCATTCAAGCATACATCCAAGGACGGTAGGGGCGACCGATTCATCAGAGTAGATCGGACACTTTCAAATTCATGCCGCAGTTTCATCAAAAATTGATCTCGCTAACTAGATGCCTGAAGGTCTTGAATTACTGCCAACACATTGTCAGCCACATCCGCATATTTAATACTGTCGTATTCCGACCACAGTGTACGGAAACCTGAATAGTAATCTTGTACCGACAAAGTCCCTTGGGTATATTCAGCAATAGCACATTCAAGATGGAACTGTCGCGCAGAGTTATCTTGATGGTATACTTTCTTCAAATACCCCCACATGGCTTTAGAAGTGGGGTAAGGCTTGAGATTCATTATCAGATGAGGCTCAACCGATCCCAGAATCCAAGATTTGATTTTGGCATCTTTTGTCTGTTAAGAGGAGATCTTTTTTTCATCCTCAGTGGGTTTAGGGTCAGCACCAAAAACAAAACCCCATAATTCCTTAGCTTCGAGGTAGGTTTGGAATTGAAAAGACCATGCAGGATAATTTTGTCCAGCGAATTTGATCAAAGTAACCTCAGATTTGTCAATCTCAATATTAGATTAAAATTGATTTTGGCCAAAAGAGAACAACAGGAAAGTAGTACGTCCTTGATTTCAGGGGAAAAGGTAGCATGTGGACCCCACCAAGTGATCTCGAGACAGATCAAAGACGGGGGATGGAAGGGTAGTCAAATTTCGCTACTGCTGGAAGAGGTCTCACTCAGAACGGATCAAAATCCACAATTTTGAATGGCTAAGATGAAATCTGTTGGACAAAACTGAAATACTAAAAGAGATGAGATGGCCTACCTCTGATGATCGAAAAAATCTAAAAAAATCCAGGATGAGTGGTCGATCAGGATGGGAGGGTCTGCTGATATAACATGCATGAACAATCAACGACAGAATGCCAATGACTGTTATCACCAAGATTCTACAAACCAGTTGAAGAAGAAGATTAGAAGAGGAGGACTGTAGATCAGGGCTCTGATACCATGACAAACTCACGATCATAGAGAAGAGATTTTGAATTCTCTTGAGAATGTATTAATTTGTGTGTCCTTCTATTGAGATTATACATCAATATATATGTATCTTTACATGCCTTTAATCTAGGCTCTAAGAAAGGAAAACTTACTAATTTACATTAATTAGGATTCTAAGTTAAGAAGGAGGACTAATTACAGCTAATTACCTTTAATCTAGGCTCTAAGAAAAGAAAACTCACTAATTTACATCAATTAGGATTCTAAGTTAAGAAGGGAGACTAATTACAGCTAATTACCTTTAATCTAGGCTCTAAGAAAGGAAAACTCACTAATTTATATCAATTAGGATTCTAAGCTAAGAAGGAAGACTAATTACAGCTAATTACAGCAATATTATTCCAAGTAAAGAAGGCTCCTCTTTTCAAATGGGCTCTTTGCAGATGGGCTTTCAGATGGGCTCTTTTCAGATGGGCTTTGGGCCTATGTAACAGGGAGCTCTTGTGTTTGACACGCACCTTTGTTGGCCACCTCCCGTAGTTTTGCCCGGTACATTGGGATAGGATGGTTTGCATGTGCCTGTAGGGATTAGCTCTCAGCTGTCCAAAATTGAATGCCCCTCAAACTTAGGGACAAGTGCTCCCGTACGGGCTAGGGCGGGGCAGGAGATACCGTAGGTTATATTAAAAAAAAATTATTAAGGCACACTCTCAAGCCAATGGAGAAGCGAAGAAAAGGTGCAAACTAAGCATCATTTTTATTGAAATACAATAACTAAGCCATGGAGACATCCCCTTGCAGGTGTTTAAATAGTCCTTCCTCCAAAATAACAATATTCTCCAAGATTAAATCTTAGTAATCCATCTAATCCTAGCTAACAAAGAAAAATATTAAAGAAATTATTACAAAACCCCACAATTGCTTAAAATAAAGAAAGAAAACTAAAATATAGAAAGTTGTTTGGGATCAAATCGCCTCTTGCACATCCCCAATAAAGAGAATATTTCTCCTCTTCCATCTTTGAAACCTCCTTCCCTTCATTTGCTCCTTAACCATAACCTACAAAATCCTAACCTCATCGTGCCTTTTCGTTTTCTTTCAAAAAATTGCACTTTTAATGGGATTAGAACTTAGAACTGCTTGGATGTTCCCCTCTTGGTGGGATTGGTCCCACTCTGTTGAGCACAAACTTCTTAGTCCCGCCTAAGGAACTTGTATGGTCTTGTATCTTGGTGTTCCATAGGTTTGATCCATATCGTTATGGCTCGATTTATTTTCCTTTGGGCCCACACTGAGTTTAGAGATAGCTATACTCAATTTGGGCCTATTTAAGTTCAGATTTGAGCCCTTATGTTTGATTGGACCCCAATCTAAATGGATTAAATATCCACAGGACTTATCAAATTGACCCAAATAAATCAAGGCCCAATCCAATATGGGCAGTACATGATCCATGAAGTTTGGACCTTCTGCTCCTGCATCAATGGACTACTCATTTGACCTTCTCTGAGGCAATGGGCCCATATGGGCTTTGTGCCCGGTGGCTTGCCAGGACTAATCACCAATGGACCTTTGGCTGCATCCAGCTTATGATCTAAAATTCAATTTAAGACCCCATGGCCCACACCACCACCCCCACCCCCACCCCCACCCCCACCCCACCCACACAAAAGGCCAGGCAAATTGTTGGACAAGAACAATGGAAACAAGTCTATGGGCTTGATTTTTAACTTGAATTTAGAGAATTCCTATGTCCAGAATTTGTAAATGCGCCAAAATAGTGAAATTCTTGAATCCTCCTTTGTACTTAGCATCCAAAATTTCCACCAAAAAGTGAAGCGGTTGGAATTCTAGGAATTCCAAAGGTCATTTAAGACCTTTTAGGTGGCTGAAAATTTGAAATTCTTGTGAAGGAATATGGCATTCACAAATGTAGGGGACACGCCATTACATCATGTCCAAAAAACCCCAACATGACAAATTCGAGCCAGAAATTCTAGTAAAAAAAAGGCACTATGAAAACATATAAGCAGTAACAAGCCAGATGTTCCACTCAATAGAACATTGTCCTCTACAACTAACAAACGTATAAACTCTTTTTTCTTTTTTTTTCTTTCCTTTTTCCTTTCTTGATAGGAATGTGACTTGAACCTATTATCTAGTGGTTGCAATAATGAACACCTTTGACCTTCCAACTGTGCAACGGACTCTTAATTCACATATGAATGCTTCCCCTGGTCCTAAAAGCATACGTTTGAAATTTTAAGTTCAAAGAACTGACCAAGTTTCCGAAAGGACTAACCATATATAGTATAAATCATCCAATTCTTGTTTCTGAACTCTACCCAAGAGTTCAACCTGCAGAATTCCTCCAGTGCAGATAACAGGCTTTGGTAGTTTGAATGTCTGCAAAAGATTCTCCTGTTGAAAAGCAACCATTCAAGTAGTTAACAATTCCAAAAAGTTTATCAGAAGTATGCCTAATTTCATATGTTCAACCAGGCATTAAATGTGAAATCATTTAGAAGAAGACAGAATTAGCATAAGGTTTGAATTATCTCAACTATATGATATGTCAGATTTGAAACACACTAGAGGAAAAATAAGCTCTAGAACCGACCTATGGTTCCCAAATTCTGCATGAATATTTCAAGGACCAAGGATATGATATTGTGATATGCATCAATCTTAACGCATAAAATGAAGAGTTGGATTATATATGATTTCAGTTTGAAGTATCTGTAAGCACCAGGAAGAATTCGGTTCCTATGGTCCCCTACTCCGTACATATGCGGTCCATGTGGGCTTATACTCTGGTGATCAAGAGAACTGATTAGATGGGCCCACCATAAATGGATGATGCTCCAAAACTATGCCAGAAAGTAAAGACACAGCCTTCTGTTCGGACTTTTTTCCCACTGGACCAAGTCGTATTATTAACAATATTTGTCAGCAGGCTTAACATCTTCTAAACTTAGTTCAAAGGACACATCAGCTTGTAATGACGCACTTGCATAGATCACCCGGCAACAAAAATGCTGAATTGTACACCAGGATACCATGTCTCTCGAGAGACAATAGTTTCTAAATGTGGTTGCAGTGAAGTCAAAGGACTCACATAATATCATATAGATTTATGATCATAAAAATCTAAAAAGAAGGCAGAAAGATATCCAAAAATATTCATTTTATGACTACAAAAAGCACAAATTGATTGTTCAGGGTGATGGTGGTGCAGCCCCGGATCTGCGATCGGAAATAGATCAATCTCCGAAAGGATTGATCGAATCCAAAGATGGATTTAACCACTAGGGCACACTCACAATGAGTAGAAAAACCATAACCAAGAAGAAAACTCCTACAACTCAAAATATTATTGATAGTAAGCAATGCCTATCTTTACAATGAAGCCTAATCATCCTTATATAGAGGAGTTGGCGAAACAAGACTTCCTAATATTGAAATAAGCCTAAACAGAATAAGCTCACTACTAGTAATCCTAATCAAATTAAACTACTTAATAAAATCCCTAAAAAATAGATGTCCTATTGGGCTTATGGATTGGGCCCAACGGGTTGGTAAACCCATGGTTTGGCCGGCATCTATTCTCTCCGGCTTGAAAAAACTTGACTTCGACGAGTTTTCAACTTGAGAAATGCTGGGAAGAATTCAACTTAAGTATGGGAAAATGTCCTCATAGGTCAAAAATCAATAGCACAAACTTCTATCTTTTCTTCAGATCTGCATTTGAATGACATTGCTTGAAAGCTTGACATGATCTTTTTCTGCATGTAAAAGTAAGTTGGAAGCATCTCTTCTTTTGATGAATGAATTTAGCTTGGATGTGTGACCTGACTTGCAGATGCTTCAATTGTTGACTTTTTATCATATCCATATTTGATCCCTGAAGATGAAGTCAATGTAAGGGACTTCCACAACTTGATCGTCTTGTGAAATCACTTCAGCAAGTGATTTGATTTCCGATGACCGAATTGAACTTTTTGGACGTGGCATTACAATCAGATCCATTGGATATTCAATATCCTTGCTACCTGGATCAAACTCTTCGATATCTGTTTGCATTTGTTCTTTCTCAACCTTTTGCTTGCCTTGATCAATATTGTTTTTACTCATGAAATCAATGTTGTCATAAACTTGCTCTTCAATGTTATCCTTGATGTCTTCTATCTACGCTTTTGGTGCAATCATATCTTTTATTTGTTCATTTTACTCTATCTATGATTCTTCAGTTGAAGGTGATGATGTAGATAAAGACATGGTTGTTGATGGGAATGAAATAAACATAATCAATTTTCCTTCTCACACAATTGTATATGTGTTCATCTCTTTATCATTATGCACTTTATGATAAAAAAGCCATGATTATCCCAAAATAATGAGCAATATTCATATGGATCACATCACACCAAATTTTATATTCATAATTACCAATCTTGAATGATACCAAGCAGTATGAGTCATAGGAATGACATAACCATTAGACCATGCGACTTCGCATGACTTAGGAAGGGTTTCAATGGGCAACTAAAGCTTATCAATAACCTCTTGTGCGACAAAATTGATTGCACTACCATTGTCAATAATCAAATTAACGGCCCTGTCTTTGACTCTTACCCATATCATATGTGAAATTTCTTGGCTTGTCTCCATTCTTATTCTTCCTCTTCATTTGTATTGAGTCGACAAATGATAATTGTAGAATTATCTTTTCTGGCAAAAAGCCCCTCCACAATATGAGCCCTTGGTGTGAGACCCCACTTTGCCTAGGTTATCCCTTAAGGTAATACCAAGTCGAGTGCTCCTGTGAGCCAAGATAAGGGACTCCGCAGGGGTAAAGGTTGAATGCTTTGTCCCACATCGAAAATATTCAAGTTCTGATCTTGGGAAAATAAGTGCAGCCTTGGCTTTAACTCCACACGAGGCAATTTTAGATAAGATTGGGTTGAACTCTAACAAGCCAACGCAAACAATATCATATAGGTAGTGGGCCCTGGTCGTTACAAATAAGTGTAAGACCCCACTCCGCCTAGGTATTCCCTTGAGGCAAGATCAAGTCAAGTGCTCTTGTGAGCCAAGATAGTGGACTCCGCAGGTGTAAAGGTGGAATGCTTTATCCCACATCGAAAATATTCGAGTCTTGATCTTGGGAAGATACGTGCGGCCTTAGCCTTAATTCCACAAAAGGCCTTTCAAAACCGTGCGGCAAGATTGAGTTGAACTCCCATGCCATGTTACATAGACTAAATATTAGTATCGGATGTAGGTACGCATCAAGCGTGGGTGAGCCTCAAGAAAGTATATCAAATACCTTAAAAATGAAGTATCAACACGAGCATCGGTTGCGTATGTGTCGCGTGCAAGTGTGTCATGGTTTTAGGCGAGTCTGTGTATCATAGCTCCCATGAGCCAAAGCAGACAATATCATGTAGATAGTAAGCATGGGTCACTAAAAAGATAGAATGCTTTGTCCCACATTGGAAATATTCAAATCCCGATCTTGGGAAGATAAGTACGACCTTGGCCTTAACCCCACATGAGGCCTTGTACTTGGGGACTTATCTTGATTTGGACTTGCTTGCCTAGTGACATAAACAAAACCTCCGTTGTGCACTCTGATAACAGTTGGGTAGGACAAATCATGCTTAGGGCCCTCCCAAGATGAGGCCTTTTAAAACCATGTGGCAAAATTGGGTTGAACTCCCACAAGCCAAAGCAAACAATATCATGTGGGTAGTAGGCCCAGGTTGTTACACTTGGTCTTTGTTAAGACGTACATTGTCGCATGCGAGATTGTCTAAAGATACGCGCAACACGGAAGCTTCTAAATATGCTTCATGACTGGTTTTGCAAATCTCAATCCTCTGATATAACGAACCAAATCATGTGTCTCAGTCTCCGCTAGTTCATATATATCTTGTAACTCTCGAAATGGGCAAGTATCAGTTGTTTATTCTTCTTGCTTAAAATTAAGAAATTGCTCAAAGTATAATCCATTCTCAAAATACGAATCCATTCTAAAAATACCAATTGCCATATTTAAGTTGATACAAACCTACTTGAATTTCATTGGAGTTTCCAAAATTTTTCATAATGATGTCGAACACAAGGGCAATAAAATTATAATCTCGTTTGAAAAATGGGCTGACTTGCTAGGCTAGGTCCACTTTTTCTCTTTTTTTTTTTTTTTTACTATTGGTAGACTGGACTCGAGGTTGGGTTGGTCGGACCTAACTGTAGGCTCAATCTAGGTTCTGGCTTAAGATAAGAGAATTACATGTGTGAGAAGGGGTTGTCTTTTCTCCCTTCTTTGTCTACAGTACAACGAAAAGAAAGAAAAGGGATGGAGGGACTTATCTGGGCATAGGCTGGAGATGGAGTTGCTGGCAAAATGCAGGTGCAATAGAGCTCCAAGAAATAACGACGATGTGGCAAGTAAGCGATGAGGATAGAGGAGGGTTTGCGCTGTTGTGGTGTGGTAGTCTTGTGGTCCCAGGTATGCTAGTCAATCCGATTCTACTGTCTCTTCTTCTTTTTCTTCTTCTTTTTTCTAGGGTTGGGGAGGGGGGGCTTGGCGAGAAGATTCGAAGGTACAAGAGAGGGTTGGGATGGTTGGGGTTTTGTAGAGATTTGGGTTTTGGGGGTCAACCAGGGTTTCAAAATGGGAATGGGTTACGATGGGTTTGGGATGGATTGAGGGTGGGTTTGGATGGTTTGGGAAGAGTTGGGGGTAGATTGAGATGGATCGGGGTTGGATTCGTTGAGGATGGATAAGGTCGAGATTGGTTGTGGAAGTGGGGGATGGTTGCCATCAGTGTTGGAGATGGGTTGGGTTGAGATTTAGGGTTTTGTTGAAGGTTGTGGCGATGAATGAAAATAGCTACTGCTATGTAGTGTAGCGCCCGCTATATCGGGCATAGTGGCCTCGACAGCTATGCTAAATTGAAAATAAGGCCGCCATCTTCCGTAGCGTCCACTACGGCCGCTACAGAGTGTGATTGATGGCTATTTTTCAAAAAAATTTAAAATACATATTAAAGCTTTTTTTATACTTTTTCTCTTCAAATAACATTTTACTCAACTCTTCTACCCTTCTATACTTGAAACAACACCAAAACACATAAAATCCTGCTTCTATCCTTAAAAGAACACCATAGCACATAGGATCTCGCTGAATTGAAGTTGATCCAGAGAATTCCTCTCAAGTGGAGTGTTTTTATGGAGCTATTAATTATTATATCATTCCACATTTGTTGTATTGACAGTTGATTGCTGAGTATTGACCATTCACTGTTTAGTGTTTACAATTGCACTCCTAAGTTCCAACTTTTAACTCGAGTCTTGACTTCAAGTTTAGCACATTGTTTATTTTGTTCATATTACTTCATCACAGTTTTTTTTAATAAGCCTTTCATTAGTTTCTAAGTTAGCATAACAACATGAATACATGTTAAAAAAATGATTATCACTATTATTTTCTATTGATACAGCGATACAGGACCTCATGCAATGAGGAGACCGCTACACCCTTTTATCTTAATTACTTTTGCAAGAAAATCATATATTCTATCATTTTCTAATATTCTGGATTTTCTGAAATTTTTTTCAAAATTTTTTAATATTTTTTCAAATCACACTGCTACACCACTATCGCTAAGTAGTGCCTGCTACGTCGCATTCAGCCGCTACACCCGCTGCTACCATTATTTTCATCCTTGGTTGTGGCTATTGGTTAGGGTTAGGGTCTAGGGATGAAGTTGGAATAGGGTGGTGGGGATGAGGATGTTGTCAAAAATGGGTTTTGGTGAGTAGGGAAGGGTGTTGGGTGTCGCGATGGGTTTTGGTAAGTAAAGATGGGTGTTGGGTGTCGGGATGGTTTCTGGTGGTGGGGTTTGGGTTCAACTAAGCGTTGGAACAAAGATGGGTGTCAGGATGGGTGGAGATAGTGGATTTCGGCAGTGATGGTTGAAAATGGGTTTGAGATGGATGATGGAAAAAATCCGAGAAGGACTGCTGTCTTCCCGGCGATCGCTTTGCTCTGATAACAATTGATGCAACCCCAAATTCACAACCGAAACTAGATCAATCTTCCAAAAGATTGATTGAATCCAAAGAAGGATTCAAACACTAGGACATACTCACAATGAGTAGAAAAACCATAACCAAAGAGAAAACTATGACAACTCAAAATAGTATTGTTAATAAGCAATGTCTGTCTTTACAATGAATCCAAAACATCCGTATATAGAGGAGTTGGCTTGAACCCTAAGAAACAAGACTTCGTAATATTGAAATAAGCCTAAATAGAATAAAAAAACTCACAAATAGTAATCCTAATCAAATTAAACTACTTAATAAAATCCCTAAATAACAAGTGGAGAAAAAGAATTCATGTAGTCAACTCCAACATGGTTGGGATAAGGCTTTGATGATGATAATGAATAAAATCCCTAAATAAATAGATGTCCTATTGGGCCTATGGACTGGGCCCAATGGGTTGGCCGACCATGGTTTGGCCTGCATTAGATGGTCGTGAAGTCTCAGATTGTTTGAATGTTTCCTGGGCTTGATGTTTATACACAGGAATCTCAAGCCTTAACTTGAGCCCTGCCATATTTTTTTTAATTTTTATGTGGTACCCCAGTGGTACCAGGACGTTTCTAAGGGGGCAATAAGAATGACATACCCAGCTTCAGACCAGCTCCCTCCCCGTGGAGGAAGGTGTCTTTACCACTATACCACGACAGTAAAGCATGCTACGTACATGTATACTTAGCAAAGTTTATGAGATGCTTTAAGGTATAATGGGCAGCCATGTTCACCTGAGCAGATCAGTTGCAGCGTTTCAGATCTGAAACAATGGAGGTTCAGTAAGGGGTGTAGAGTTAAATTTTGACAAGTCACATTGTCCATTATTTGTGGCACACCTTAGTGTGGATTCCATTTCAAGGTCAGGTTACACATACAATCCCCAAAATCGCAGCTTGAGTTATACCCAAACAAGGAGACTGAGTAAATTGCTAAAATCTGATGCAATGAGACGGATAATTTTAGAATGTTCCTATCAAACTCATAGATCAACGTATGTGCATGTTCATATATGCAAGCACTAAAAAAGAAATCACTCTAGAATTTACCAAATTCTACTGAACAATTTTTGTCATATAGTCCGAATAATTTGATATCTTTGGTCAATATGTTTTTTGTTAGTAAATATGTTCACATTGGCAAACTTTTGCAAAAAAAATTTCATTTTATCCACTGAAATGAAGCAAATACCATGCAAGGCCAACAAATTTATTTGTTCTTTTGTAGTTTGTCATGACTGGCAACGAGCAAACCCATTCCCCCAAATCAAAATTACTACTTTTTTCATGCTTGTTTCAGTCTTCATGCCATTGTTTTCATCATCATCATAATCCTCTCATCCTTAACCTATCAATCTAGGGTCAGTATTTGAAAGTGTTATTGTAAACAGTAAAAAATCCAGAGCTTAAAATCTCCTTCATACATAGAAGAATAAAATATCGTATTCATATCCCATTTCAGATGGAAAGCGAAAAGGGAGAAAAACCACATCAATGTACATTGTACAACAGAAGAATTTGTGACAGAATACAGAGAAATGTTCAGTGGCAAAACTATTATGTATGAGAGAGAGAGAGAGAGATTTGCTGCACAATGTAATTCTCTATCTTACGTTTTCAAAGGTCATATGATATGATGATAACTAAAAGAGCTGTGGAGATCAAACTTCAACAGACCACTAGTTACAATAATGTGATTACCTGGAGCATTGGAAATATTGGTGAAACATATGTCCAAATGTAGTTGTCATCATTATAATTCTGACCTGCCATGAGCTCATCCAAGCTTCTCATGTCCAATTGAGACTTGGAATAGCCCATCCTAAATCGCACAGCTTTTGATGAATAGATGGGACACTCAGGCTGGAAATATGCTGAGGTAAAGAAAAACATCAGTAAATAAAATCACATAAAAAGAGCATGAGAAACATGTATGTGTTAAAGTGGAAGTAACAGGTTACCTCTGAATGGCTTGATATGGATCTCATCAACAATGCATAACTTGGATCTCAGTTTATATGTAAGTGTCTCGGGCATCTCAGGATCATTTTCTCCTATACTTGACCAATAAGAAGGCACCCCCATCATTGTTTCCCTTGGATCTAATGTATTTTCAATGTCTTCAAGTGGATAATTATCAGTGCTTGAAGCAAAAATTGAAGTTTCAATACAGTTATTCCTCGTCATGGCAGACATCAGACTTCGAGCTAAATGGGCATAGACTCTATGATCCTTTTCCAGACACTCCAAGTTGACTGATTTGCCGGTTCTGGCTTTTACAGGTTCTAGGGAGTCGCTTATTTCAATAACACGTGTGAAACATAATATTTCTGGAAACATCTGTATGCACAGCCTCTTACAGAAACCTTCTTCAATAACTGCAAGACAACCCTTGTTTTGGTATCCCATTGAGGAAGAGGCAAATATCTACTTTGCTATAATCAAACTACCTATTGTACAGAGACTACAAGAAGTCATTGGCCATAATTCAGAATTTTAACCAGCTAAATGGATCTATTGTCCACTCAGCATAGAAAAGAGATTTGATGAATCAAAACTGTTACAGTCCTTCAAGAAAATGATAATTACTGAAGCAAAAGCATAAAAACTAATATGTATACCCATTATTATTAATTTTTCAAATAACTAATTGGTCAAAGAAGAAAGAAGAAAAAAACAAAGCTCTGCAGGATGTTACCTATGATGGATTCTGGAAAGTGGAAAGACATCTGTGCTCAGTGATAGAGCTCTGGCACTGTCATGGACTTATCCAAATCTAAGAGACAAAGACATTGGTGCTAGGTGATATTGCCTCCAATCCTAATGCTACCGTCCCAATTATTTGGACTTGGGAGGACCATAACACATGTGGATTGTCACAATCTTTGACAAAGAGAGTGACACTTTTCTTAGATCTGTTTAACCTTACCCAAGGGATTCATGTTCTTGATCATGGGTGATAATAATGCTGAATTCGCTATTAGACCATTCTATGGCCAGTTGTTGGAGAGAGGAAAAGCCTTTGATTGCTTTACTTATTTAAGGAAGATCAAAGTTCTGTTAAAGTTGTCAGCATTCTATTGGACAGCTATTCTTCACAAAAGATTAGAACAACTGATCAACTATGTTGTCGCAAAAACAAAACGTCATCTTGTAGATGTGTCTCTAAGCTTGATGAGTGGAAAAGATGTTCCCATCATCTGATTCAATGTCACTATGCATACTAGGTTGGGAGTTATTTCTTCAAATTGTTTGGTATTCCATTGGAGCTGACCAGTTCAATTAAAGAGCTTCTTCAAAGTTGGTGCTTGATGGTTCTGCAGTTCACACTAGTAGGAGATCCATGCCTCAAAGTTTGGTGGCTGTGTGTTGAGGACAATGTGAAACCTAGCCTTATGCCATGCAATGTAATCAGGAAATTAATTAATGAACACAGAAAATTCAGATCTGGCCAATTACCAATAGTTAATTAATTCCAAAGAGTGAATCAGCCACAGATCTAGACTTTCTCACAGATCCCGCAGTATCAGTCCTCAGATTTGAGGGGAGGATCTTAATGGAAGATAAGACTTCCAACACTTAGGGTCTTGATTTGTGAAGAAAAGGTTTCATGAAACAAAACAAGCCAAAAGGGTTCAATGTCAGATCTAGGATTATTGGCTCCATAATCTATTCAACAGATCTGAAATCCTATGGTTATATGAAAGTGTCAAGAAGGGAAAAGTAATAGAGATATTGGTTACCTTTATTGGGCTCTCACCAAACTCCAATCACAGGAGGCGTTAATGGCGGTTTGGCAAGAAAGGTGGCTTGCAAACCCAAGTGGAGAACAAGAAGAAGAAGAAAAGCTCTTTTTCTTATTCCAAATCAAATTTTATACAAGCATCATGAAGAAGAAAAACCTAGATCTAAACTTAATATGGTTCTCCATCCAAAAAATGAAAAGAAATCAAAATAAGACAAGAAAGGAAGAAAGAGAAGGAAGGTGTGCGTGTGTTGTTGTGGGGGGGGTGGTGGTGGTGGGGGGGGCGCTTTTTATTTTTTTTAATGTGGTCCCTCTTTTCCTCTTACTTATTACATGAGACCAGATAAGGGTCCCTTCTCGCTAATAGACACTAATAAAGACTTACATGGGACCAAACAACTAAATAAATAAACTATGGGACCAAACAAATAAGCTATGGGACCAAATAAATTAAAACATGGGACCAAATAACATAAACAAATAAACTATAGACCCAAACAAATTAAACCAAGGGACCCTTCCACTTTCTTTAACCCATGTGACACTTTCCTATGTGGGGCCTTCAATGTAATTATGCACATGTGGCCATTAATGCTCCACCAATGTGATCAGCCGAAATCCAACCGTCGGATCTCCTCTGAATGGCAATCCAATGGTGGATTTATATTTTTTTCGCGATCAAAACCAGGATATGGGTTATCCATCAGATCAAAGCTTGATCCATTGCCCTGCGCCTTCTTCCTTGATATACTTTGAATGAATTTGGGGGATTTGGCATGATGTCCCCATCATTTCCCCTTGGCTACGAAAATCGCAGCTCTGGTAAGATGAAACTATCGTAGCATTCAAGAAGATTTGGATTAATGCGCTGTAATTCAGTTCTGGTGATCCATGTGCTGTCATGCCGAGGCCGATCCTTCCACTTGACAAAAAACTTTTGAATGCCCCTTTGTCTGGTGGAAACCAACTGGTCATCCAATATATCTTCTATTACATCCTTTAACTGAGCTGTAGATTTATTAGCTGGGGAAAGTGAGAGAAGGGTGCAGGCTCAAAACTTGGTGAAGGACTGGAAGGAGAAGAGACAATGTATGGATAGTAGGAGATGGTGTGGGGCCATGAAAAGGAACAAGGTCCTCAATATTGAAAGTGGAACTAATGCCCATATCGGAAGGAATATCCAACACATACACATTAGGACCCAATCTCTTCAAAATCTTATATGGACCAATACTGCGGGCCCGTACTTAGCAATTCCCTGTGGGAATCGCTCAGGCAGTATGCGAACCATTATTTCATCACCCACTTGGAATTCTGTGAATATACGATGTGAATTAGTAAAAGATTTGTACTGTTCACTATGTAAATTAATTATTTTCTTGATTTTATAATGTAATGCATGTATGCGTTGAATGAATGCATCGGCTGACTCAGAAGGGCAATGAATGGATGACATGGGAGTGAGATCTATAGGCATCCAAAGCTTGTAACTGGTGACAACTTCAAATGGACTCATGCCTATGGACCTATTGACAGAACTATTGTATGCAAATTCAGCAATGGTAAGACAGATTCCCATGTTCGCACATGTTCACCCACAAGACACCTCAATAGATTTTCCAAACTTCTGTTCACTACCTCAGTTTGTCCATTAGTTTGTGGATGATAGGCAGAAGAAACTTGCAGTTTAGTGCCTAAGAGTTTCCATAGCGTTTTCCAAAAATAGCTAGTGAACTTCACATCCCTGTCAGAAACAATTGTTTTCGGGACACCATGAAGACTTACAATATGCTCAAAGAAAATCTTCGCGATATGTGAAGCATCAGAAGTTTTTAAGCATGGGACAAAATGGGCCATTTTAGAGAAACGGTCCACAACAACAAAGATGGAATCGTGCTGCTTGGATGTCTTGAGAAGCCCAAGCACGAAGTCCATGCTGAGATCTTGCCATGGTGCGTGAGGCACGGGCAGAGGAGTATACAGGCCGGTATTCTGTTTGCGCTGCTTCGTTAATTGGCAAGTTCGGCAACACGCAATCGTGTGCGCAACGTCTCGTTTGAGACTCGGCTAGTAAAAACGATCTTCCACAAGGATGGTCTTATCCCGACCAAAGTGACCTCCCATGCCTCTTGTGTGGAGTTCCTAAATTAAAAATTCTCTCATGGAAGTACGGGGAATGCAAATATGATTACTTAGAAATATATAACCGTCTTTCAATGTAAACCGATCAATGCTTCACAGAGGATTATCAAAAAGTGAAGTAAACATATTCCCGAAATCAGGATAAGATGGGTAATCATCTCGAAGACGATCAAACCCTGTGACTTCGACATTCATAGAGTGAATTAAATAGATTCTGCGACTTAACGCATCAGCTGGTTTATTATCCACTCCAGCCTTGTGTTTTAATCTGAAAGTATATTCTTACAAAAATTCAACCCATTTGGCATGTTCCCCTTTCAACTTAGATTAGGAAATTTAAGTACCTTAATGCATCATGATCAGAGAACAGGACAAATTCTTGTGGTAAAACGTAGTGTCGCCAACGTTTAAGGGTTTACACTATTGCGTAGAATTCTCTTTCGTAATTGAAATACTTTCTTCACTTAGCATCATTCAGTTTTTTGTTGAAGTAAGCGACTGGGTGTCCTTCTTGGCTCAAGACGCCTCCTATTCTCACACCAGACGCGTCACAAGCCACTTCAAAAACTTTAGAAAAATCGGGCAACCGCATGACAGGTGCCTCTGTCATTTTAACCTTAATTTCCTAAAAAGCGGCAGTAGTAGCTGGGTTCCAACAAAACTCACCCTTTTTCATGTAGTCTGTGATTGAAGCCATGATGGTATTGAAGCCTTTAATAAATCTACGGTAAAATGTGGCCAGCCCATGAAAGCTACGGACCTCGTGAATATTGGATGGAATTTTCCATTCAACAATAACACGAACCTTTTCAGGATCAACAACCATGCCCGCGGCAGATATTACGAAACCTAAGAAAACCAAGTTATCCGTCATGAATGTACATTTCTTAAGGTTTGCGTATAGTTGTTCCGTCCACAAGGTACTACAAACTTGCCACAAGTGTTTGATATGTTGTTCCGTGGAGGTGCTATAGATGAGGATATCATCAAAATAGACTACGAAGAACTTACCAATAAATGGCCTCAACACTTGTGTCATGACCTGCATAAAAATACTTGGTGCGTTCGACAACCCAAATGGCATAACGAGCCACTCATATAACCCATCCTTCATTTTGAAGGCAATTTTCCATTCGTCATCAGGACGAATATGAATCTGATGGTAGCCACTCTTAAGATCTATTTTGGAAAAGATGGTGACACTAGCCATCATGTCGAGCATATCATTTAACCGAGGTATTGGAAATTGATACTTAACGGTGATCTTGTTGATAGCTCAACTATCCACGAACATTCTCCATGTTCCATCTTTCTTTGGAGTCAGTAGTGCGGGAGTGGCACAAGGGCTTAGGCTTTTCCTAAGAAAACCCTAGGCAAGTAGCTCATCTACCTGCCTTTTTAATTCTGTGTGTTCCGCAGGATTCAACCGATAATAGGACAAGTTAGGTAGGGTTGCTCGTGTTACGAGGTCAATTGGGTGTTAAAAATCACGTAGGGGTGGGAGCTCGTTCGGTAAATCTTCGGGAAAGACATCCCGAAACTCATGAAAGACAGGTTCCACTGCATGTGGAACACTAGCGGCGGGCTCTTTAGAAATGTCCGTAGAGACTAGGGCATCAACAATAGGATCCTCCTTAGAGCCCTTATGAACCCTCTCATCCAGATCAGCCTAGAACTCTCTTGCACTCAGAATGTGTAAACCCTTGGTTTTGGGAGTTGAGGTACTGGTACTGGGTTTCGCAGTCTCTTTAGGGTTGTCTTTGCTTCTAGGAGGTAATGGATGTAATTTCACCTTTTTATCTTTGAATTGAAAGGTGCCAATGTTTGTGCATCCAAAATTGGTGACATCCATATCATAAAGCCAAGGTCTCCCTAAAATGATGTCCCATGTCCATGGGAATCACATCACACCATAGTTGGTCTTGATAGGTAGACATGCTGATTGGGACCAGGCATCGTTGGGTCACGGGAATGGATGTAAAATCCACCCAAGAGACGCAGTATGGCTTGGGATGTGGTACCGGGTCAAGCCCAATCGAGAGAAGTTATTGGTTGACACCATATTGGTACAGCTCCCACTATCAATAATGATCTTGCAGCTCTTCTCATTGCACTTGACGTAGGTATGAAAGATGGAAGTTCTACGCGAATCCTCATTTTATTGAATGGTCAATGCACATCTTACTACCATTATTTGTGGTAGTTCGTTTTGAATTAAAGCTTGTGCATTTTCATTTTGATGATAAGATGGTGCAAATGGAAGAAAGGATACCCGATCCTCCGGATTCTCACATTCCTCATCACTAGGCGCAAAATCTGGGATGTAGGTATCTACTGTGGGACCATCCTCATCTTCCACGTCTTATACGCAGAGATTGATGTTGCGGGTAGGACATTCACTGGAGTAGTGTCCAAAACCATGGCATTTGTGGTAGGTAAAAGGTTTAGAGCTGCAACAAATGATTCCCTTGCCTTTATTATCCCTAAATGTATGCGGTGCATTTGCGGGATTGCGGGTAGATTGACCACCAAAATTAAATTTATTATCCGCTGCATAATGCTTAGAATCTTTTCCTCGATAATCATTGCCTTTAGCCTGCTTGTTTTTCATGGCTATCTCAAGGTTGAGGGTCACCTCATAAATGTCCTCCAAGTTAGCCGTTTTAACAGTGATTAATTTCCTTTGAAATTCGGGGCGAAGACCTGTTCTAAATTTTGAAATTCGCTCAGGAAGGTCTTCTTGGGTATTACATCGTAAATTAAGTTCTTCGAATTTATTGATATAATCGGTCATGGACATGCTACCCTGCCTAAGATTAGACTTTTGATCTAAAAGTCTATCTCGGTAAGATTGGGGCTGGTATTTGACCCGTAAATGTTCTTTCATTTCATCCCAAGTCTCAATAGGTGCCTCATGACGATGCTGTAGACCCCACTCAAGGTCAACCCAATACAAGCGTGCTTGACTCACCAATTTCATTTTGGTGAATCGGACCTTTCTTTCCTTAGACATGACATATCAATCAAGATAGTGGTCCATGTCGGATTCCCAGTCAGAGTAGACCCTCGGATCAATGCGACCATTAAAGGTTGGGGCTTTAACCTTTACACTTTTCATGATCCACTTATCGGGATTCCTTCTCCTACCATAGGCCATACGGTCATCACTCGCCTCAAATTCGAGGTCGGTATCATTATCACGCTCTCAACTCCTATTTCTCCATTATGGACAATTCCGAGCGTGCCAATGCCCATTATCATCACGTTGGGATCTCTCAATTTGTTCGAGGCGTACCTCGAGACGCGCTGTGGCCTCATGAAAGCGGATGTCAGATTGCGCTTGCATGGCAACCAACCCCTCATTCATAACCACATTGTTCTTGGCCAACGCCTCATCTATCAACTTAGAAATTTGGGATAAATCCATTGTAAGGTGTTCAGGTTGGAAATCTTTACCGCTCATAGTGGGCATGCAAGATGGATGCTAAAATAACTATCCTAATGATATTATGCATTGCTGAAAATAGTTTCAAATGTGATGCAATGATATTATGTAATGATGAAAATAATTTCATATTTAATGCAACGATGTTTTAGACTACCCTAAGTGAACCTATGTCTCTGATACCAAAATTGATGTAAAACCTAGCCTTATGCCATGCAATGTAATCAAGAAATTAATTAATGAACACAGAAAATTCAGATCTGGCCAATCACCAATAGTTAATTAATTCCAAAAAGTGAATCAGTCATAGATCTAGACTTTCTCACCGATCCCGTAGTATTAGTCCTTAGATTTGAGGGGAGGATCTTAATGGAAGATAGGACTTCCAACACTTAGGATCTTGACTTGTGAAGAAAAGGTTTCATGAAACAAAACAAGCCAAAAGGGTTCAATGTCAGATTTGGGGTTATTGGCTCCACAATCTATTCAGCATATTTGAAATCCTATGGCTATATAAAAGTGTCAAGAAGGGAAAAGTAGTAGAGATATTGGTTACCTTTATTGGGCTCTAACCAAACTCCAATCATAGGAGGCGTTGATGGCGGTTGGCAAGAAAGGTGGCTTGCAAACCCAAGTGGAGAACAAGAAGAAGAAGAAAAGCTCTCTTTCTTATTCCAAATCAAATTTCATACAAGCATCATGAAGAAGAAAAACCTAGATCTAAACTTAATATGGTTCTCCATCCAAAAAAGGAAAAGAAATCAAAATAAGACAAGAAAGGAAGAAAGAGGGGGGGGGGGGGGGGGGGGGGGGGTAGACTTGCGCACGTCTTCGGATTCGTGTGCAAGTCATATCTTGTGCACGGTTTTTTTTTTTTTTTTTAATGTGGTCCCCCTTTTCCTCTCACTTATTACATAGGATCAGATAACGGTCCCTTTTCGCTAATAGACACTAATAAAGACTTACATGGGACCAAACAACTAAATAAATAAACTATGGGACCAAACAAATAAGCTATGGGACCAAATAAATTAAAACATGGGACCAAATAACATAAACAAATAAACTATAGACCCAAACAAATTAAACCAAGGGACCCTTCCACTTTCTTCAACCCATGTGACACTTCCCTATGTGGGGCCTTCAATGTAATTGTGCACATGTGGCTGTTAACGCTCCATCGTGATCAACTGAAATCCAACCGTCAGATGTCCTTTGAATGACAATCCAAAGGTGGATTTATGTTTTCTTCGCGATCAAAACCAGAATATGGGTCATCCATCCAGATCAAAGCTTGATCCGCTGCCCTACGCCTTCTTCTTTGATATACTTTGAATGAATTTGGGGGATTTGGCATGATGTCCCCATCACTGTGGCTCTTCTATGCTCAATACGGCTAGAGAGCAGTGGACGAAGATTTCAAAACAAATTAACATCTGCGTAAGAAGTCACCTTTAAGGCTAGGTCTCTCATCATTTAATGGGAAACAACAAGTTGTCAGTTTATTGGAGATTTCAGCCATGAATCTTTGGGTATAATGCCCACATACAATGGATATAGAAAGGACACAGCATGGATACAGAAGCAGAGGCATTAATTTTTCACTCATAAATAATACAAGATTGGATATGTTACAAAATGATATGCTGCCATTTTGAAGTATCCAGGGCATAATAAATTCAGGAGATGCAATTGGGATGGTGATACCTTTCCCTTTTTATGCTTTGTTTTCAAATTCAGGCCTTGTGTTGTGGTATCAGTCTCTGTTTTAATCAACCAGTTACCATTTCAAAAGAACACCACCACATCGGAGAAACGACGTGAAGAATCATCATAATAGAACACGGATCTGACATTGCCATTAATGAAAAGTGGTTAACATTTATGCTTTACGACAATTACGGATAAAGCTCATTTCCATACAAATACATATGAAGAAACTTTCTTGCTCACTGGAAACCTATGCAATGAATAGACACAAATTGAGAATGGCTTTGGCACATGAAAGAGCTTGACAAAGATACACATAAAAAAAGCAAAACTCATAGGTACATGCAATCTCTGGCCATGAGTAAGACACTACAGTGATTATCTCAGATGGATTACCTGTTAATCATCCATCAAGGCCCAAGCCCGTGACCCACCTGTATATTAGAGAAGCCCACTCAATTGACTAATTCAAGGATACAACTGTGTACAGTTTTTGTTGCTAAGATTAGGAGATTCTTTCAATATTTTTTCCTTGATTGTAGCCCAAAATTGGGTACTCCAACAACTATATATATGATGGTCGATCCTCAAGAGAAGGGGGACCAATTTCACTCATTCCCTTTGGATAGTTTCGAGATTTCGCTCTTCTGTGAGAGAATGTCATTGTATCAGAGCTGGTAAGAAGGCTCCCTGCTAGAGTTTGATCAAAGCTTCTGCTCCTAACATGATCGACCATTAAAAAGGTTGGAATCATTGTGGCAATAGAACAAATCATTCATATCATCTTCTTGGACAGAGATGTCAGCAGGATTTCTCTCATCAAACGGTGGGTCCCACTCGTGATTCACATCAGGTCAGGAGATCTATATAGACTTGTTCGACTATCTCTGAGAGGAATTTTAGTCATTTTTCAGAATTTTTTTGACACTTTTTCGAAGGTGTTTTGATCAATTTTTGGCATCGGCAGTTTTGTGGTCCTGATTTCATCGAGACCGTCTAAAATTTTGATTTCTTGGAGTTAGGATCCTCGATTTAAGCACAAGGTTCGTGAGAGACCTATTCTCATTGTCGCAGAGTTTGATCATACTCAAACTCAAGTTCGCTGTGCATTGTGGGTCTTCTTCATCCAGCTGGGTGGTCGTCTGAAGTGTTATTATTATTTATTTATTTATTTATTTTTATTTTTTATTTTTGGTTGCAGCAAGGTTCTGGCATATTTCTGTTGGGTTTCCACTAATTTTTTTGTCATGGAAAAATTTGAACTTACTCTCGTTCGTTTTAATGGGAAAAATTACCCATCATGGTCTTTTCAATTCCAACTATATCTCAAGGGGCAAGAATTGTGCGGGCACATTACTGGATCTACTCCAAAACCGTCAGAGGATGAAAAACAAATACTTGCATGGAACACCAAGGATGCCAAAATTAAAAGCTGGATCCTACGATCAGTGGAACCTGACCTCATTTTAAATCTGAAACCGTACAAAACAGCAAAGGATATGTGGGCATATTTAAAGAAGGTCTATCATCAAGGTACATCTGCACGACAATATCATCTGGAATTTGAGATTGCCAAATATTCGCAAGGAACCTCCACCATCCAAGATTATTATTCTGGATTTCAGAATTTATGGTCTGAATATGATGAGCTTAAGTATGCAAACCTTTCCGATGCTGCCCGAGCGGAACTCCAATCTCTTCAAGATATTAGTCATCAAGATCAATTTCTCATGCATTTATGATCTGAGCATGAAACTGTTAGATCTAGTCTGATGGGTCACGATCCTCCTCCATCGTTGGATGAATGTCTCCATGAACTATTAGAGGAGGAACAACGACAGTTGACTCAAGTTGCTTTACAACAAGAAGCTACCGGTGGGCCTCTTGAGGTTGCATATGCTGCAAGTCTTCACTCTAAACATCCTACTCATTCTACCGAGTTTGCTTATGTTGCTAAAAGCAATTCCCAAGGATGTGACATGAGTACCATACAGTGCTACAGTTGCAAGAAATTTGGACATATGCCTCTCAATGCAAGCAAAAATTTTGTACTTACTGCAAAGCTACAGGTCATATCATCAGTGAATGCAAAAAGCGGCCTCAGAACCGCAATCCTCGTGCCTATCATGCTACAACTACTGCTGCCTTTTCCGTTGCTTCTACTGCTGCCAATGCGGTTACTCCTGCCACTTCATCATCCTAACCAGCCAACCCCTGCACTACTTCCCAAATCACCCCCGAATTAATCCAACAAATGATCATGAATGCTTTTTCTGCATTGGGCATTTCAGGTAAAGATCACTCTTCATCTTCCCTTTGGTATCTTGATTCAGGTGCCTCTAACCATCTGACTTTTTGTTCTGATCATCTTTCAAATTCTCGTGAATAGACTGGTACCCTTCACATTCACACCGCAGATGGTGACAAACTTCCTATATCTGCTGTGGGTGATGTTTCTACCTCTCTGCCTCTAAACAATGTCTTCTTTTCTCCTTCTTATCTGCTAATCTTTTATCGGTTGGTCAGCTGGTTGATGATGATTGCACTGTTGTATTTTCTCCATCTGGTTGTGTTGTGCAGGATCAGGTCTCGGGGAAGGTGATCATGAGGGGGCCTAACTGTCGCTGTCTTTTTCCGCTGCATCTCTCAACCTTTCGGGATAAACCTGAGTTTGGTTGCATTTGTATTAATTCTCAAAATAATTGGAAACTATGGCACAATAGATTAGGTCATCCAAATTCCAAAACATTGTTATCTTTGTTCCGAACTGGTTTGATTAATAAAAATATTACTTCTTCTCCTAATGCTATGGTGGATTGTTCTACTTGTAAGCTAGGCAAAAGCAAGACTCTTCCATTTCCTATGCATGACACTGTGGCTTCCAATTGTTTTGATATTGTTCATAGTGACATTTGGGGTATTACTCCCGTCATCTCTCATACCCACTAATAAGTACTTTGTCACCTTTATTGATGACCATAGTAGGTTCACATGGATTTATTTTTTACATTCCAATCCGACGTCTTTGATGCATTTAAAAAATATTTAGCTTATGTCAAAAATCAATTTTCTACTTGCATCAAGATCTTCCAATCTGATTCAGGGGGGAAATATGTCTCATCAATTTCAAACATTTTTGCAACAAAATGAGATCATATCTCAACGATCTTGTCCATATACCATTCAACAAAATGGAATTGCTGAACAGAAGAACAGACATCTTCTTGATACTGTTCGTTTGCTTCTTCTTGAATCCTCTGTTCCTCCATGTTTTTGGTCTGAAGCGCTATCCACGGCAGTTCATTTGATCCGTCGCCTTCCTTTATTCGTTTTGAACAATGATTCATTGTATTTTCATCTATACAACTCGCACCCTACATATACACATCTACATACTTTTGGTTGTGTGTGTTTTGTTCGTCTTCCTTTTTCTAAACGCACGAAATTGACTGCTCAGTCTGTCAAATGTGCCTCTTTCTTGGTTATGCTTCTCATCAAAAAGGTTTTCTTTGTTATGATCCACTCATCAACCGTGTCTGAGTCTCTAAGAATGTGATCTTCTTTGAAACACAATACTTCTTCCAGTCCTACTGCGAACCTTCACCCTGTTTCTCCATTTTACCTACATTTTTTCCCGATCTCTCTCCTTCCTCTCCTGTACGGTTTGAACCAAATTTTGTATATGAACAACAGCATAAAAATGATGTTCCCACACTACCACCTCCTCAAGATCCAGCCCTTGTCCCTGATCCGGATCCTTCTCCAATTTCTCTCCCTCAAATTCGTAGATCCGCCCGTCAACGCCGGCCACCTGATCGTTATGGTTTTTCTCATACCTCTTTACTTACTACTTTATCTTCTATTGCTATCCCTACTTCTTATTCTCGAGTTGTCAAGCAAGAATGTTAGCAAAAGGCTATGCAAGCAGAATTAGATGCACTTCATTAGAATCATACATGGGATGTTGTTCCCTGTCCTCCCTCTGCAAAACCGATTGGATGCAAATGGGTCTACTCCGTTAAATTAAAAGTTGATGGCTCCCTAGATCGCTATAAGGCTCAGCTTGTAGCTCTTGGGAATAGGCAAGAATACGGAATTGATTACGATGAGACGTTTGCCCTTGTCGCAAAAATAACTACCGTTCGCACTATTCTTGCAATTGCTACCTCCCAAACTTGGCCTCTTTACCAATTTGATGTCAAGAATGCCTTCCTGCATAGTGATCTGAAGGAAGAGGTTTATAAGCGTCTTCCCCAAGGGTATTCCAGTGTTAAGGATGGTGACGTCGCTCACTTACGACAATCTCTTTATGGTCTTAAACAAGCTCCTCATGCTTGGTTTGATAAATTTTGGGACACTCTCTTCCACCTAAAATTTCGCCAGAGTCCCTATGACCCCTCACTATTTCTTCATAATACCTCTACAAGAATAACTATGTTACTAGTCTATGTTGATGACATCATCATATCTGGGACTAATTCCAAGATGATTCAACATCTTCAGGCTTCTCTTCATGACTCTTTTCATATGAAGGATTTGGGGCCGATGACTTATTTCTTGGGGCTTGAAGTTCACCAATCCAACAAAGGCATCATCCTTGATCAACACCAATATGCTCTTGATATTATTGCAATGGTTGATCTTCAACACTCCACCCCTGTTGACACGCCTTTTGAAGTGAATCTCAAGCTTAAAAATGACACAGGCAATCCTCTCCCTAATCCTACGTTATATTATCGCCTAGTTGTTAGTTTGGTTTACTTAACCATTACTCGCTCCGACATCTCTTATGCGGTCAATTTGGTGAGTCAGTTCATGTCGGCACCCCAATATCTTCATTTAGCTGCTGTTCGGCTTATTATTCACTACATTCTCGGGACCTCTTCCCGTGGGTTGTTTTTTTCAGCTGGCTCCTCCCCTTCTCTCATGGCTTACTCTAATGCTGTTGGGCTGGATGTCCAAATACCCATCGTTCGACAACAGGATGGTGCATGTATCTAGGGGATTCCTTAATTCATGGAAATGCAAAAAACATGACAAGGTTTCCAAATCTTCTATTAAAGCGGAACATCGTGCCATCTCTGCTACTTATTCCGATATAGTTTGGCTTCGTGGTTTAGTTTTTGATCTTGGCTTTCCTCAGAATCTACCTACACCACTCCATGCTGATAATACTAGTGCTATCCAAATTACAGCCAATCCAGTCTTTCATGAGCATACTAAGCACATTGAGGTTGAATGCCATTTTATTCAGAATGCATATGTGCAACACACCATCAGCCTTCCTCACATCTCAACTGGTCTACAAATTGCTGATATCTTCACAAAAGGGTTACCAAGGCCACGTCATCAAGTCTTGGTTAGCAAATTGATGATGATTGATTCTCCGGCATCAATTTTAGTGGGGCAGGGGTGGGGGGTGTGTTAATCATCCATCAAGGCCCAAGCCCGTGACCCACCTGTATATTACAGAAGCCCACTCAATTGACTAATTCAAAGAAACATGATGCAGGACGATGCAAACCTAACCTATTGCAATGTAAAGTGCTGAAATCAGAAAATTGCAGAAAGTTCAGATCTGGATCAGTACAAACCATCCGTCAGTTCCAAGGGATGGATCAACAACAGATCTAGACCCTTATTACAGATCCCGCAGTAATAATTCATCAGATTTGCAAAGTGGATCTTGATGGAAGGCAGAACTTCCAACACTTAGGGCTTGATTTGTGAATAAGGGATTTTCCTCAAACAATACGGCTCAGATGTTTACAACCAGATCTGGGCTGCTGGCTGCTGATTATAGTTTATTTTCAGCAGATCTGGAATCTTGTGGTTGCGAGAAGATGCTCAGGAAGAGAAGAGTAGAAGAGATAGAGGTTATCTTTGTTGGGCCCTCACCAAACTCCAATCACAGGAGGTGTTAGTAGTGGTTGGCAAGAAGGTGGCTTGCAAACCAAGTGGAGGAGGAGAAGAAGAAGAAGAAGAAGCTCCTTTTCTTATTCCAAAATCAGTTTCTTACATGCATCATGATGGTGGAGAAGACCTAGATCTAGACTTAAAGGCTTCTCCAACCAAAAAAGGAAAAGAAGAAAGAGGAAGACAAGAAAGGAAATAAAGAGAAGAAAAAGGAGGGAGGAATATCTTGCGTAAGAGGGACTTGCGCACATTGGGATTCGTGCGCAAGTCCATCTTGCGCACAATCTTTTCTTTTTTTTTTTTTTTTCACTTAAGATGGTGGTCCCCCCTTTTTTCTCTTACTTATTACATAGACAAAATATGGGCCCCTCTAATAGAATCGAATACAAATTAACATGGGACCAAACTAACTAAATAATTAGACTATAGGACCAAACAAACAACTTAAGGAACCAAATAAATAAAACATGGGACCCAATGACATAAACAAATCAATCTATGGGCTCCTCAAACAAATTAAATCTAAGGACCCCTTCACTTTCTCCAATCCATGTGACACTTCCCTATGTGGGGCCTTCACTGTAATTGTGCACATGGGACAAAACATGGGCCCCTCTAATAGAATCGAATACAAATTAACATTGGACCAAACTAACTAAATAATTAGACTATGGGACCAAACAAATAACTTAAGGAACCAAATAAATAAAACATGGGACCCAATGACATAAACAAATCAATCTATAGGCTCCTCAAACAAATTAAATCTAAGGACCCCTTCACTTTCTCCAATCTATGTGACACTTCCCTATGTGGGGCCTTCACTGTAATTGTGCACATGGGCCGTCGATGCTCCACCATTGTGATCAAACGAAATCCAACCGTCGGATCTCCTCCGAAAGATAATCCAACAGTGGATTTGTATTTTCTTCGCGATCAATGCCATAGTATTGATCATCCAACCAGATTAGAGCTTGATCCGCTGCCCTGCGCTTTCTTTTTTGATAAACTTTGTATGGTTTTGGGGAATTTGGTAAGATGTCCCCATCATTGCCCCACGGCTACGAAAATCGCACCTCTGGTGAGATGAAACTTTCATAGCGTTCCAAAAGATCGGGATCAATGCGCTGCAACTCAGTCCTTGTGATCCAGGTGCTGTCATGCTGAGGTCGATCCTTCCATTTGACAAGAAATTTTTGAATGCCCCCATGTCTGGTGGAGACCAATTGGTCATCCAATATGTCTTCTACTACATCCTTCAACTGAGCTTTAGTTTTAGGAGGTGGGGTCGGCTGGGGAAGGTGAAAGAAGGATGCTGGCTCAAAAGTAGGTAACGGAGAAGAAACAGCATATGGCTCGATGGGGGATGGTGTGGGGCCATGAAAAGGAACAAGGTCTTCAATGTTGAAAGTGAAACTAATGCCCATATCAGAAGGAATGTCCAACACATATGCATTAGGACCCAATCTTTTCAAAATCTTGTATGGACCCATACTGCGAGCCTGTAATTTCTTGGCAAGTCCCTGCGGGAATCGCTCAGGCCTTATGCGAACCATGACATCATCACCCACTTGGAATTCTGTGAATCTATGATGTGAATCAGCAGATGATTTGTACTGTGCATTATGTAAATTAATTTGTTTTCTAATTTCATCATGTAATGCATGTATGCGTTGAATGAATGCAGCAGCGGACTTAGAAGGACGATGAATGGATGAGATGGGAATGAGATCTATAGGCATCCGAGGTTTGTAACCAGTGACAGCTTCAAATGGATTCATGCCTATGGACCTATTGACTGAACTATTGTATGCAAATTCAGCTATTGGTAAAACAGATTCCCATGTTCGCACATGTTCACCCACAAGACACCTCAAAAGATTTCCCAAACTTCTGTTCACTACCTCAGTTTGTCCATCAGTCTGTGGATGATAGGCAGAAGAAAATTGCAATTTAGTGCCTAAGAGTTTCCACAGTGTTTTCCAAAAATAGCTAGTGAACTTCACATCCCTGTCAGACACAATTGTCTTTGGGACACCGTGAAGGCTGACAATACGCTCAAAGAAAATCTTCGCGATATGCGAAGCATCAGAAGTTTTTGAGCATGGAACAAAATGGACCATTTTGGAAAAACGGTCCACAACGACAAAGATGGAATCGTGCTGCTTGGATGTCTTAGGAAGCCCAAGCACGAAGTCCATGCTAAGATCTTGCCATGGTGCGTGAGGCACTGGCAAAGGAGTATACAGGCCGGTATTCTGTTTGCGTTGCTTTGCTAATTGGCAAGTACGGCAACGCGCAATCGTGTGCGCAACATCTCGTTTGAGACTTGGCCAGTAAAAACGATCTTCCACGAGAAGGATGGTCTTATCCCGACCAAAGTGACCTCCCACGCCTCCCGCATGGAGTTCCCAAATTAAAAACTCTCTCATGGAAGTACGGGGAATGCAGATCTGATTACCTCTAAAGATATAACCGTCTTTCAATGTAAACCGATCAATGCTTCTTAGAGGATTGTCAGAAAGTGAAGCAAACATATCCCCAAAATCAGGACAAGTAGGGTAATCATCTCGAAGACGATCAAACCCTGTGACTGCGACATTCATGGAGTGAATTAAATGGATCCTGCGACTTAACGCATCAGCTGGTTTATTATCCACTCCCGCCTTGTGTTTTAACACGAAAGTGTATTCTTGCAAAAGTTCAACCCATTTGGCATGTTCTTCTTTCAACTTAGATTGGAATTTAAGTATTTTAAAGCGTCATGATCAGATAACAGGACAAATTCTTGCGGGCAAAAGATAATGTCGCCAATGTTTAAGGGTTTGCACTAATGCGTAGAATTCTCTTTCATAATTGGAATACTTCCGTCGCTTAGCATCATTCAGCTTTTCGCTGAAGTAAGCGACTGGGTGTCCTTCTTGGCTCAAGACACCTCCTATTCCCACACCCGACGCGTCACAAGCCACTTCAAAAACTTTAGAAAAATCGGGCAATCGCATTACAGGGGCCTCTGTCATTTTGACTTTAATCTCCTAAAAAGCGGCAGTAGCAGCTGGGCTCCAACGAAACTCACCCTTTTTCATGCAATCTGTGATAGGAGCCATGATGGTACTGAAGCCTTTAATGAATCGACGGTAAAATGTGGCCAGACCATGAAAGCTACGAACCTCATGAATATTGGATGGAATCTTCCATTCAACAATAGCTCTAATCTTCTCAGGATCAACAGCCATGCCTGCAGCAGATATTACGAAACCTAAGAAGACCAAATTATCCGCCATGAATGTGCATTTCTTAAGGTTTGCGTATAGTTGTTCTTTCCGCAAAGTACTACAAACTTGCCACAAGTGTTTAAGATGTTGTTCTGTAGAAGTGCTGTAGATAAGAATATCATCAAAATAGACTACCAAGAACTTGCCAATAAATGACCTCAACACTTGTGTCATGACCCGCATAAAAGTACTTGGTGCGTTTGACAACCCAAATGGCATGACAAGCCATTCATATAGCCCATCCTTCGTTTTGAAGGCAGTCTTCCATTCGTCGCCACGACGAATACGAATCTGATGGTAGCCACTCTTAAGATCTATTTTGGAAAAGATAGTAGCACCAGCCATCATGTCAAGCATATCATCTAACCGAGGTATCGGAAATCGATACTTAACGGTAATCTTGTTGATAGCTCGACTATCCACGCACATCCTCCACGAACCATCTTTCTTTGGAGTTAATAGTGCGGGAACAGCACAAGGGCTTAAGCTCTCCCTAAGGAAACCCTTGGCAAGAAGCTCCTCTACCTGCCGTTTTAGTTCTGCATGTTCTGCAGGATTCAAACGATAATGGGGCAAGTTAGGTAGGGTCGCTCCTGGAACGAGATCAATTGCATGCTGAATATCACGCATGGGTGGGAGCTCGTTCGATAAGTCATCGAGAAAGACATCCCTAAACTCATGAAAAATAGGTTCCACGGCACGTGGAACATCAGCAGCGGACTCCTTGACAATATCTGTAGGAACTACAGCATAAACAATAGGATCCTCCTTAGAGCCCTTATGAGTCCTCTCATCTAAGTCAGCATGGAACTCGCTTGCACTTAAAATATGTAAACCCTTGGTCGTAGGAGTGGAGGCACTAGTACTGGGTTTGGCACTTTCTTTAGGATTGTCCTTGCCTTTAGGGGGTAATGGATGTAATTTTATTTTTTTATCTTTGAATTGAAAGGCACAAATGTTTGTGCGCCCAAAGTTGGTAACATCCATATCATAAAGCCAAGGTCTCCCTAAAATGATATGTCCCACGTCCATGAGAACCACGTCACACCATAGCTGGTCCTGATAGGTGGACATACTAATTGGGACCAAGCACCGTTGGGTCACGGGAATGGATGTAGAATCCACCCAAGAGACGCGGTATGGCTTAGGATGTGGAACCGGGGTTAAGCCTAGTCTAGACAAGTTATTGGCTGACACCACATTGGTACAGCTCCCGCTATCAATAATGATCTTGCAGCTCTTCTCATTACACTTGACATAGGTATGAAAGATGGAAGTTCTATGCCAATCCTCATTTTCTTGAATGGTCAATGCACATCTTACAACCATTAATTTTGGTGGATCATCTTTTGTTAAAGATTGTGCATTTCCATTTTGAGGATAGGAGGGTGTAAATCGAAGAAAGGATACCCGATCCTCCAGATTTTCACAATCCTCATCGCTAGGCACAAAATCCGGGATATAGGTATCTACCATAGGATCATTCTCATCTTCTACGTCTTCTACGCAGAGATTGATGTTGCAGGTAGGACATTCACTGGCGTAGTGTCCATAACCATGACATTTATGGCAGGTGAGAGGTTTAGACTTGCCAAAAACGATTCCTTTGCCTTTATTATCCCTAAATGTATGCGGTCCATTTGTGGGATTACTGGTAAATTGGGAATTTGAATTAGATTTGTTACCCGAGGAATAAGGCTTAAGATCTGTCCCCCGATAATCACTGCGTTTAGCTTGCTTGTTTTTCATGGCTATCTCGAGGTTAAGGGTCACCTCGTAAATGTCTTCTAAGCTAGCCGTTTTCACAGTGATTAGTTTCCTTTGAAATTCGGGGCGAAGACTTGTTCTAAATTTTGAAATTCGCTCAGGAAGGTCTTCTTGGGTATTACATCTTAAATTAAGTTCTTCGAACTTATTGATGTATTCGGTCACGGACATGCTACCCTGCCTAAGATTAGACTTTTGATCTAAAAGTCTATCCTGTAAGATTGGGGCTGATACTTGACCCGTAAGTGTTCCTTCATTTCATCCCAAGTATCAATAGGTGCTTCATGGCGACGCTGTAAACCCCGCTCAAGATCAACCCAATACAAACGGGCTTGACTCACCAATTTCATTTTGGCGAATCGGACCTTCCTTTCTTCAGACATATCATACCAATCAAAATAATGGTCCATGTCAGATTCCCAATCAGAGTAGACCCTTGGATCAATGCAACCATCAAAGGTTGGGGCTTCAACTTTTACACTTTTCAGGACCCACTCTTCAAGATTCCGTCTCCTGCCTTGGGGCCTACGGTCATCACCCGCCTCAGATTCGAGGTCGGTCTCATTATCTCGCTCTCTACCCCTATGCCTCCCCAATGGACGATTCCGAACATGTCGATGCCCGTTATCATCACGTTGGGACCTCTCAATCTGTTCGAGGCGTGCCTCGAGACGAGCTGTGGCCTCTTGAAAACGGATGTCAGATTGCGCCTGCATGGCAGCCAACCTCTCATTCATAATGACATTGTTCTTGGCCAAAACCTCATCCATCAACTTGGAAATTTGGGATGAATCCATTGTAAAGTGTTTGGGTTGGAAATCTCTACCGCTCCTAGTGGGCATACAAGATGGATGCTAAAGGACTATCTTAAATTTACTATGCACTGCAGAAAATAATTTCAGAACTGAGAATAATTTTCAGATGTGATGCAATGCGGTTTATGCACTGCAGAAAATAAATTTCAGAACTGAAGATATTTTCAGATGTGATACGATGATGTAATGAGATGATATAATGATGAAAATAAGTTCAGATATGCACAGCTGAAAATATTTTTCAGACCTGAAATTAATTTTCAGACGTGATATAATGATATGATGGAATGATGAAAACAGTTTCAAATTGAATGCAATGATGCTTTTTGCACTGCTGAAAGTAATTTTCAGATTTGAAAATAAGTTCCAGAACTGAAAATAATTGCAGTACCCTAAGTGAACCTATGACTCTGATACCAAGATTGATGCAGGACGATGCAAACCTAACCTATTGCAATGTAAAGTGCTGAAATCAGAAAATTGCAGAAAGTTCAGATCTGGATCAGTACAAACTGTCCGTCAGTTCCAAGGGATGGATCAACAACAGATCTAGACCCTTATTACAGATCCCGCAGTAATAATTCATCAGATTTGCAAAGTGGATCTTGATGGAAGGCAGAACTTCCAACACTTAGGGCTTGATTTGTGAATAAGGGATTTTCCTCAAACAACACGGCTCAGATGTTTACAACCAGATCTAGGCTGCTGGCTGCTGATTATAGTTTATTTTCAGCAGATCTGGAATCTTGTGGTTGCGAGAAGATGCTCAGGAAGAGAAGAGTAGAAGAGATAGAGGTTACCTTTGTTGGGCTCTCACCAAACTCCAATCACAGGAGGCGTTAGTAGTGGTTGGCAAGAAGGTGGCTTGCAAACCAAGTGGAGGAGAAGAAGAAGAAGAAGAAGCTCCTTTTCTTATTCCAAAATCAGTTTCTTACATGCATCATGATGGTGGAGAAGACCTAGATCTAGACTTAAAGGCTTCTCCAACCAAAAAAGGAAAAAAAGAAAGAGGAAGACAAGAAAGGAAATAAAGAGAAGAAAAAGGAGGGAGGAATATCTTGCGCAAGAGGGACTTGCGCACATTGGGATTCGTGCGCAAGTCCATCTTGCGCACAATCTTTTCTTTTCTTTTTTTTTTCACTTAAGATGGTGGTCCCCCCCTTTTCTCTCTTACTTATTACATAGACAAAACATGGGCCCCTCTAATAGAATCGAATACAAATTAACATGGGACCAAACTAACTAAATAATTAGACTATGGGACCAAACAAATAACTTAAGGAACCAAATAAATAAAACATGGGACCCAATGACATAAACAAATCAATCTATGGGCTCCTCAAACAAATTAAATCTAAGGACCCCTTTACTTTCTCCAATCCATGTGACACTTCCCTATGTGGGGCCTTCACTGTAATTGTGCACATGGGCCGTCGATGCTCCGCCATCGTGATCAAACAAAATCCAACCGTCTGATCTCCTCCGAAAGATAATCCAACGGTGGATTTGTATTTTCTTCGCAATCAATGCCATAGTATTGATCATCCAACCAGATTAGAGCTTGATCCGCTGCCCTGCGCTTTTTTCTTTGATAAACTTTGTATGGTTTTGGGGAATTTGGTAAGATGTCCCCATCAAAACAACTATGTACAGTTTTTGTTGCTAAGATTAGGATATTCTTGCAATATTTTTTCCTTGATTGTAGCCCAAAATTGGGTACTCCAACAACTATATATATGATGGTCGATCCTCAAGAGAAGGGGGCCAGTTTCACTCATTTCCTTCAGATAGTTTCAAGATTTCCCTCTTCTGTGAGAGAATATTAGTACCACATTAGCAACTTGTGTGAGATGGGCTTTCAGTAAGGGTATCATCAGGGTAATGAGTTCGATAGAGGCTTACAAGGTTGTCATGTAAAACAAGCCAGCAAAACAAGACCCAGTGTCTTCTGTTCATCTTTATAATATTTATTTAATCATTCTCTGATTAGAACATTTTGAAACTTCTATTTGCATAATAGAATTCTTGATTGTTTGGCATATTAAGGGATTCCATAAATTGAAATACAATAGCCAACTTTAACCAAAGTAGAAATGAAAACAGAAAATATGGTTTAAGGGGCAATACTTCTCCGTTTCAACACAGATGTCCCATTCAGGTTGGGTAATGGAAATTGAAAACAACCTGTATTTGATTTTCTAAAATCTCAGTCCGTTTCTGGGAAGGTTCTTGTGCATATGTGATGCAAGCCATAATAATGGGCCCCGTCTGAAAGTCTATACCCACAGGCCCAAAGCACAGTGGAATAGAGTAGATTATATTATTAGTAGTTGTTTAGTTGCTTTGTTAAAATTTGGCAAGTCCAGTCGTATTTGATTTAGGACTTCTTATTTGTTTAGAATTAGTTGTTTCCTTTCTTAGATGATGTTTTAGTTATAAATAAGGATGTAATCTCTTCATGAGATATAGAAATTACTATCAAATAAAGATTTTGAGTTGGTTCTCAGTTGAGAGAGTTTGTTTGTCTTTGGTGAGGCACCTAGACATTCTATCCCTAAGCCTTTTGGCTTGGAGATTAACCCATTGGTTAATCTTCTTCCCCTGTGCCGCTTCAATTGGTATCAGAGCCATTTGAAGTTATCAATGGTGTCAAGCCACGTCTTCCTATTGATTTAAGCCCGTTACCAGTTGACTCTAGATCAAATCCGGATGCTGAATAGTTTGCACAACATATGAAAGATGGTCATGATGAAGTTCGCCGGCATATTGCTACAAGTAATGAAGCATATAAAAGGCATGCGGACTCTCACAAATGCCATGTTGAGTTTGCCGAAGGTGATATGCTAATGGTTCGTTTGAAGCCCGAACGATTTCCTGTAGGTAAATACAAGAAGATACATCCACGAAGTGAAGGTCCTTTTAAGATTCTAAAGAAAATGAGTTCCAATGCATATGTTCTCGACCATCCTGCAAATATGAATATCAGTTCCACCTTTAACGTTGAAGAATTGACATTTTATCACAGGCATCACAATGATGAATCCTTTGAAGAACAAGCTCTTCGCATTCCTCTCCATCAATTTCCTCCAGACAAAATTAAAGATGTTTTTGATGATCAGATCATTGCAACCAAGAATGGAGGATTTCACAAATTCCTTGTTAATTGGAAAATCAAACCATTCTCTGAAGCTACCTAGATTACGGCTACAGATTTTCAAATGATCAATCCAGATTTATATGAACAGTACCAAACTAGCAACTCGCCGGAGTCGAGTTTTTTCAAGCCGGAGAGAGCTAATGCAAGCCATAATCATGGGTCCCATCTAAAAGTCTATACCCACAGGCCCAAAGCACAGTGGAATAGAGTAGATTATATTATTAGTAGTTGTTTAGTTGCTTTGTTAAAATTTGGCAAGTCCAGTCGTATTTGATTTAGGACTTCTTATTTGTTTAGAATTAGTTGTTTCCTTTCTTAGATGATGTTTTAGTTATAAATAAGGATGTAATCTTTTCATGAGATATAGAAATTAATATCAAATAAAAATTTTGAGTTGGTTCTCAGTTGAGAGAGTTTATTTGTCTTTGGTGAGGCACCTAGACATTCTATCCCTAAGCCTTTTGGCTTGGAGATTCACCCGTTGGTTAATCTTCTTCCCCTACGCTGCTTCAATATGTGACAATCGATGACTATTGATTTTTGGCAATGATCTGCGCAACATCAATTTACTTAACTGAGTTCACATCACTCGCGAAGGAAGTCACGTGTAATATTAAAGAATGCCTGTGTTCTATCATTATATGTTTATATGCATTACATGGGTCTTTATAGTTTGTTGGTTTGTTCTTTCTATACGCACCAACATGAGGTGTTTCTTGTGATCCCATTGATAGGAAACGTTATTGTTTGGCATCCATCTCAAATCTCGATCCATCAAAAACAATCTGATCTGAATGAGATTCACACCAGTCAATTCACCGAATGTAATAGCTTCAATTATCTACATTGACAAAAAGTAGGATCTCATTGCAGTCAGCAGATACATGACAGATTCCCCTGAAGTTAGCTGCATATGAATTTTCTTGTCTTTCCTTTTATGAGACACTATCAAGTATTCAAGTTTTATTCATTCCGTTCTATTACATAAACCAAAAGCGTCTCTAAAATAAAGACTGACAACTAAGGTAGGAGTGGAGATGAATCATAAGTAAAAATTGAGTGGGACCAAAAGTAATTATGGCACTTGGGAAAAAAGTAAAAAGGAGAAGATGAGATACACGCATTTCCCAAGATGGAGACATTAGGGCAAACATGCCGTAGACCACTGGAAACCCAATAAGGCACCTGTTATTTCACCACCAGAATGCCTTCTCCCACTTAGCATTGTGATATATGATTACTTGGACACTGCAAAATCTGAAATTATTCCATATCATATCTAACCCAATACTTCATTATGAGCAAAATCTGCCTGCTCACTGTATCAAGGCGACAGCGCCACATATAGCCATCATAGATTGTGATTATTTTCATAACAAGGTTATCTGAGTTACAAGGCCTATGATAAGGATTCCACCTCCCATCTAATTCTGTTGTATTTAAAGGTTTCTGAAACTCAAATAATCCTCTTGGTATTTCTGTACTTGAAGTTCCTATGTTATCAATTGGAGTATAGTAACAGATTTTTTATTTGCTCTTTTCCTGTCTTTGGGTTTTGAAATAGATTTACACCAAATCAAGTTATTGTGAATATTTTTGTAAAAAATAGATGGCTATATTCCAGGGAACAAATTGGATTGTCCTGCAATCTGGAAAGCACAATTATTTAGATTATCTTCATGTCTCCCACCTCAAGTTAGAACCAACAAAGCACTGCAACTGATTTGTGGAGAGGTTAGAACCATAACAGTTCATATTATGTGGGAGTTGATTTCCTCACTTCAATGCCATCCAAATTACAAAAACATCCTCATCATCAAAGCCTTGTCCCAACTCCAAATTACCAAAATGTTGGGTTTTGCGGTAGGAGAATTCTGCTCTCTATGGATTTCCATTTCTGCAAGACAAAGGAATCCTACATTCCAACCCATCATATAGGAAATTGAAATCCTCTATATCAAGGAAAATCAATTTATTTTTTCTTTTTCAACGAGAAAAATATGTTGCACCAAACAACCAAAAAGAAGCTGCACGGAAACTCAAAGCATTTTCCTTTCTAGCACGGGTTCTTCTCCTCCACAAATGCACCCTAAAATCACTTCAATCTAGGGTGCTTGTTCAGCTATATTTGTTTGATTAATGAAACAAAGAGCCAAGAGTGTCTGGTGGCATTAACGTCAGATGAGGCGCGAGGATATCATCAAAGCCATCTGGAGTGTGTTATCATATATCACAAATACAAAAGATCCACTAGCCAAAGGTTAGGATGAATTTAAGATTTCTAACACTCTAAGCACATTGAAGATAAAGAAAAAATAGGTAGATGATTTGCATGTGTTAAATGGATAAAGCAATTAAGCAAAGACTATTCACACTAAAATATATTTCTTCTCTTCTTCCTTTTTGGAGAAGTTATTTTTTCCTCTATCCATGGCTCACTTTTCTACATCTTTGCTGTTGAATCTGTTGAATACCCATTACCTTCTACTTATCTATTGAACTTCCACTAGAGAATTACATAGGCGAGGTAGTCCCATCGTCTTAGTTACAATTTTATTGATTCCATTGGGATAAGTTATTGACGAATGCCCAAGTTTAACACAAAACTTCAGACTAGTTTATCATCATCAACAACAAAGCCTTGTTGCAACTAAGTTGGGTTTGGCTACATGAATTTTGCTTCTCAAATTCAATCTATATTGAGCTAAAACCTCAAATAGGTTGCACTTCTTCAAATCTATTTTTGTTACTTCCATCCATGATCTCATCAAACTACCCATTTCCTTTAGTGGGCCATCAATCTATATAAAAAAAAAAGTATTACTCACTGGCGTCGTTGCTTGCTTGTGTTGGACATATCGCAACCCATCTCAAATGGGTGAGGAAAAACTTGCATATGGTATTCATTCATCTAAAGAAAATTTACAACATAGTACCAAGAGATTTAATTTGGTGGGTTCGATGATACACAGATGCACCTGCACCCGATACATATGCACCCACACCCGATACTCGTGCCGATACTTCATTTATAAGGTATTTGACATACTTTCTTGAGGCGTACCAGCATCCGATATTAATGCCGAGTCCATGTAACATAGGGTGGGTTTTAAATAAAAGGAGTGTTCCAAGAAGTTACATTGAAATGATTGAAAACATATATAAAGGAGCAGTAATGAGTGTGAGAACAGCCTATGGACGAACAAGTGAGTTTCAAGCAACCATAGGTTTGCATTAGGGGTCAACTTAAGCCTTTATCTCTTTACATTGATAATGGATGAGTTAACAACTCATATTCAAGAGGAGCCACTTTGGTATATGTTGTTTGCATGGCAACATATGATACAACACTGGTGGATGAATAAAAAGATGATACGAATACAAAACTTGAGAGATGGCAGGAGGCTTTAGAATCCAAGGGCTTGTCAAATATGTCTTATAATGACAAATTATATGGATTGAGACTTCAGTAGGCATGTAAAAAGAGCTCAAACTACTATAAAAATTGAAGCTCAAGAGATCTCACAAAGAGATTCATTCTAATACCTTGGTTCGATATTTAGAAAGGATGGAAAGACTGCCGAAGATATCGAATATAGGATTAAAGTGGGATGATTGAAGTGGAGGCTTGATTCTAGAGTGCTTCGTGATTGGCATATAATTACCAACTATACATCTTTCCACATGGTTAGAAGAAGATTACGCTTCCATGTGATCGTGGCTTCAAGTGTTGGTAGAGGAGAAGGAGAGGAAAGAAGAAGATAAAGAGGTATTTTAAAATATCTCAAAACAAAAAGATTTAAGGAAAAATTTTACAAGATAGTGATCAGACCGATTATGACTATTTTATCACAAAACATAAATAAAAAGAACCTACAGGCTACAAGTCATAAGCTTAAGCATATTTGCAAGATCCACAAAGTAATATTTCTAGTGCCAAATACTTTTAGATCCACAAAGCAATTCTAGTTGGGAAAAGCAAGTTACCAAACCGGCGCCACGAGCGTGAGATCGAACTCAAACGAACAAGATCAGATGGATCATCTAAAATAGTTAGGATCTTATCCGAGATATCGGGTCCAAGCAACGCCAAGAAGTCACCGGAATTCTCCATTGCAAGTAATAAGTCACTGTCCTTTCCTCTCATCAAGTGGACACTGGGAGTATCACAACATCAATAGCATAACAACTACCACATGCAAAAACTGAAAATGAAAAAGGGCGGTAATGAGAATAAAAAAAATTAAATTATTTTTTAATATTAAACAAATTAAATTGTAAATAAATAAATAAATAATCTCCAACTCAATATCAACATCAAAGACAACTCAATAAAATAGAAAACAAAACCCCACTTCAATCAATTACACCCAATGAGTCAAAAGCATCTGAAATTACCTTTATTCTTTATTTTTTAAAGGAACATTTCAACCCTTCTAAAATTCTCTTAAAATATTTTTGTAACAAAAAAATACAACTGAGGTAGCAGGAGTCAAACCATTCTTGATCTTCCCATTCCTAGAAAACAAAAACTAATTTGAACCAGATATTTAATAAATGCATACAGAGAATTTGTATGCTTGAAACTCTATCATCATCATCATTGAAGCCTTGTCATCCTTTTGAGTTGGGTTAGCTTAGTGAGTTCTACTTTTCCACTTAACTCTATTTGCAACCATGTTTGCGTCATCTACAATCTATCATGTATTTTCTCAATACTTCACTCTAGGACTTTAATGGTCTCCTTTTTCTTACTAGTTCTTTGAACATGTAAACTTTTAATGTGTTACAATGGTTTTTTGGGTCTTCAATCTATGTGCCCATTGTCGATAACTAAGAGGCCCCTGTGCTCTCATTCTAGTTCTATCCACTTTCTTGTAACTCTAGAGTATGCACATTTTTGCAACATGAGTTTTTGCTTCTCATTTCTTTGTCACCCAACATTCAACTCATTAAAACATAGCAAGTTTAACTGTTGTCTTAAGGAAATACCCCTTTGATCAAAGTGGAACCCATCAAATGCATAATCATTGTTTTTCAATTGGAGAGATATGATGCCTAGAGAGATATGATGCCCAGATACGGTAGGGAAACATTTTTCTCATAAAAAAATTTAAGTATTAAATATGATATGACAAAATACTTGATGTGCCATGTCAAGCTAAAAACTTATTTGACTTGGCCTCCCAAAATGGTTGGCCCAATCGGCCTAGTTGAATCCTACATTTTCGCTACTTAGTTGAATCCTACATTTTCGCTACTTACATTCCAAAAACCTCTCACAGTCCCTGTCGCCACCTTTTGCAAGGTGAATGGGGATAGAACTCTCAATCACCCTTTTTTTTCCCTTTTTTTTTTTTAGTTTTTTTTTCAACTTTCATTTTCTGAAGTGCTTATAAAGATGGACACTCTCTCACCGGTTTTTTTTTTCCTTTTCTTTTTTCCTTTTTCCCTTGAGAGTTTGCCTACAGACCGAAAAAAAAAAAAATCCTGAGTGTGTGTGTTAACCCAGAAACATATGTTCCTGTTCCTCTTTTTCATTTTGTTTTAAGAAGAAATTGGTCACTAAATTAACCAGGCATACAAACTGCATTTGTTATGATGCTTTCTGAGGTTTCTTTCTTCTTCTTTTTTCCATACTTTCTCCTCTTCTATTTACAGACATTTAGAGACCATAGTAAAGGGTTTATGAGACTTGCAATTTGCAAATGCTTTCCATCAAAATAGTAGGCTTCTGTAGTTCTGTATCCCGCTGGCGGCTACATTGTTGTTAGAAAACTAGAACATGTATCTCAAATCCAATGATTCCTAACAAATCCTAAATATTCTTAGCTACACAAAAAACTCATTTATACCTGAATCTTAAGATTCAGGTGTGGATCTTGTGGTTCATTACTTGCTTTACGAAATCTTACAATTTAAGTGATTCATTAGGTGGGAATATCTAGAACCAAATAGCAACCATTAACAATTTTTTACTTAATATTTTTTTTTAGGGTTTTATTTTTAAGACACTATTTAGCGAGTAAAGCAAACTCTTAAAGGCCTGTTTGTTTGCATTAAAATACATAGAAATTGAACACATAGAATTCATACCATTAGAGTTAAAAATAAAGATCAAAAGTTAATTTCAAAAAAATGAGCATCAAATAATCTTTCAAAGAAATATAATCAATAGAAGATAGGAAATGAATTACCAGGGTTACAGATGGTTTATTCATTTCCCATCTTCTTTTGCTTCTATTTCCATAAGAAAAAAGGCTATTTGATGCTCTTTTTTTTTTTTTTTACGAATTCACATTTGACCTTCATTTTTAACCAATCATGGTATGAAATCTAAGTATTCAACCATATGTATGGGGTTTTGTTGTCCATCATCAGCATTATCATTATTATTATTATTTTGCCTAGTTGGAAGCAAATACATTGGCGCATGTTCGAAGCCATCAAGTTGTGTTACGTCTATGTGTGTGTGTTAAGTTAGAGTAGAATCACTAGAAGTACACCATTTGGCCCTAGCCTTTGTTGTGTTATCTAATATTATTAGACTCGATCTTTGTGCTGCTGTCAACCATCAAAAGAATAGTTAAGGAAAAAGAAAAAAGAAGCCAAATAACTAAGAAAATCGATGTGGGTTTGCCGATGACATGGCTTTTGATCGTGTGGGATCAATTGGAAGGTTCCAATCCATCGAATTCGATCAGAATCCATGCAAAAATGAAGACCCATTACAGAGAAAAAAAATTACCTTGTTGTGGAAGACGAAGGCGAGTGTCGATAGCAGTCGTCACAGAGGGGAGAAGGGTGGTTCGTACAAAGACAATATAAGGGGCGGCTACTCCCTTTGTGCCAAAATGGGGCGTGCCACGTGCGTCTCCCACTGCTTCATCTCCCGTTGGATGCAAACTAATTTCAATGATCCTATGATCTGTCTGGGTATATTTGATATGTGGCCCACCTATGACTAATCCAAGCCGTTCAAACAATACAATTCCATCTTACAATCAGCCCAATTTGACACGATGGACTTACTTAAGAAGACTCATAATTAACAAATTATTGAATTCTGAAGATAGTGAATCACAAATTGGGCCTCATCTTTAAAAACAGTAGCTTATATGTAGGGGTGTTCATAGACTAGGTCAGATCGGGCCAAAGGCATATCCAGACCCGGCTCAATTTTAAAATATATGCTTCTATCCGGGCCAACCTTGACCGGCAGTAAATGTCTTTAGATAAATTACACTAAATTACAAGCACTAGAAATATAGGAGATTAGAATCAGTCAATGCACCCTGGATTATTCTCTCTATGTTGGTATTAGCCACATGTGGAGCAGTAGATCACTTTTATTCTGTTTTTCTCAGGAAGTGGACAGTGACTTACCAGCGTAAAGGTGAATTAGTGGATTGGGATGAAACCAGACAAATCTGTTGAGCGCAAATAATTGTAGGATGAAGTTAAAATATGTAATGTTTGAGTTGTGACTGGTATACTTTTGCCATGTTTGGTGGAAAAACAGTGTGGCGGAAAGTATATTTATGGTGCGATCAGATTTACCATGTCTCCTCGCCAGACTCCTCCCTTTTACAAGAAAAAATTTTTGTTAAAGTTTGGTGAAGTCAACTTTACAACAAAATGTGAGGTCTCGGCAAGTTTGCAACAAAATATTAAACATCTAAAAATAAATTGGAATTCTTAAAGCATACCTTGCATCAAGATTTTGATGATGAGCGCTTGGGATATGGTTTAAAGACTGTCCCACCTTATGATTAACAAACTTTATCAAATAGAATTATTTTTCATCTCCCTTATTACCCACTCTAATATGCGTTGGATACTTTTGTAACTATCGTTTGTAAAAAAGGAGAACAAAAAAGAAATCCACAATTAAAGATAATCCAAAGATTTTGATCCATCAAAGAAATACTATTAGAAATAAGTTTCTTAAATTTCCTCAAAGATTAAACAAATAGTACTAAATGGATTGGGCTTCTGAAAGTGAATCCAAAAGATTTACTAAATCAAAAATCAAAGAAGAAAGCATATTAAAATTATTAGGCTCAACATGAGGTCCAATATTATTAGACCTGTGGTAATGAGGACTACTTTAGTCTAACACAAAAAGTACTATTTTAACCACATTTTTTTTATTTTTTATTTTCTTATCATTTTTTTTCATCTCTTGGAACTGTACTATGATACAAGCCCCTCACCGTCAGCACTAATTCCTTGCTCGTTTCCGCGTAAAGAAGATGCCTTATCATAACCCACCCACCACCCACCACCTTTAACATACTTTCATCTTTTATCCTTTCCATGGTGATGTGACATCCAGGTTACCTTTAAGTGGAGTACCACTGAACCTTCTGATGACGATGGATGAATTCCTTGCACGTTTAGTGTTCAAGTTCAGTGGCCGTGCTCACTGCATGAAAGGAGTTTATTGAAGCATGGAGTAAAGGTCAACTCCATCCCAAGTGACTGGTACTACAATTAACATGGAAGCTCATATGATCAGCCTGCATGGATGGCCGGCGGTATTTTCTTCTTTCTTTTTTATGATCTAAGGTATTTCTTATCAATACAACCTTCGGACCTTTAGACTTCTACCCGAAGGTTATTCGATTCTAACTAATAAAAACTATTGCCTTACTCCTAACATTTTAACCCCATGGGTATGGATTTGTACTGGCTCATGGGTATGGATTTGTACTGGAACTTCTTTCTCACAAACGGGCCCATACCATGGGTTTGTTCAAGCACATAAAAGAGCTATAATCATAAATTTCTAAGTTGTGAAAATTCTTGGCCGATTAAAGAGGGGGTCCACTAATTGGACATCTCCAAATGAAGTGTACGTATGGAGAGTTTTTAGTTTATTGGGATAATTATCATTTTCATCAGCAAATGATGCAAGCAACCAATCATATTTGCAGTAATAAAATCTACACCATGCATGATGCTCTCACCTCAGGTGTGTGTGTGTGTGTGTCTGTTTTTTTTATTTTTTTTTATTTTATCAATAACGAAAACTTAATTAATTAGACAAACAAAAGAACAAGGGTATAAGAGCCATATACCCTATGAACCAAAACAAAGAGAAACACCAAACCTAATTAAGTACCCAAAGATAGCACAAATTACGTAGATAGAACCACCCACGGAGAAGAACTATCGACCCTTTATTTAGCCAAAGCATCCACTATACAATTGGCATGCCTCAAAATCTGCCAAAAAGAAATAACCAAGGACGAGGAAAGCTTTTTAATTTCATTGATGTGAAATTGGAACTTCCAAAAACTAGGATAACACTTCAGACGCCACCCAACCATCTTAGTATAATAACTCTTCACCATTAAAGGATCATGAAAAGAAGTTGAGAAGATGCGAAAAGCTTCCAAAATAGCCATCACTTCCACCTCATGAAATCTCTAATCCCCACACTTTTAAAAACATAAGCAACACTTCACATTATCATTACAAAGCACCCCATCAATACCCTCTAGCCTAGCTTGCCTCTTGCTACACCATCCATATTAATTTTAAAACAACCACGAGGAGGAGGAATCTAAGTAATGGTCTTCTTCACTTTAGGAGCTCTACACCCCATGTAAGCTTCCTAATTATGAAACAAATCCGACACATTGAAAATTGCTAAAATCTTCTCTTACCAAAGCCCACTTGGCAATAGAAAACTTAACTTTGGAAATCAAATGCTCTAACGAAATTGTAGAACTTCTGAAAATCTTCTCACTTCTTTTCTTTCAAACAATTCAAAGGATGGCAAAAGGAATGAACCACCATAGCAACAACCCACATCCTCAAAAAGGCCCCCAAACCCACACCTCTGCCAAGCTTGATAAAATCTTTGGAGCACACCACGAAAGCCTGCACAAGTTGATGAAATAGGACTAAATATTGAAGGTTACTTCACTGTTGGGTTTATGTCTTGTATTCTCGGTTCACCTGATTGGTACATAGGGTTAGTTTTGGACCGGACTTTGAGTCAGGAGCATTTTGATCTTTGTACCGGGCTTTCTTAGGAGCTAAGAAAGAGAGTTATATATATATATGATGTAATCTATAACCCTAGACCTAAGCAGAAGAGTGCAGTAAAAGAATAGAGTTCTCTTTTGGCCGTGGACGTAGGCATCTCGTCAAACCATATGAATCTCTCATATGTGCTCTTGTGTGCTTGTCTTTTCTTCTATGTGGCTTTAATTATTGATCGCAAGTTATGCACTTCTGCACATGCACAACAAGTGGTATAAGAGCCTAGGTTGTGATGTCGCGATTGACGAAATGGATCTTCTTGGAGTATCCTATTTTTCTGCAAGTTTCATTGCGGAAGAAGATAGAGATCGGTTGTGATCTTCGGTTGGGCCACGCATCACAGCCACGTTGACAAGTGAACAGAGATTTGAAAAAAAAAGTTCTACTGGATTGTGTTTGCAGAAACACGAGTTTTTTTGGAATTTCTTAGCCGCCGCTCATTGTGTGCGCCGTCACCGAATCCACCATTGCCACCTGTGTGCGCCGTCAACGGACTAGTCTCCCCACCATCGCTAGTCACCGGTTCTACCCCGTGCTCATCACCTCTGCCAAAGGAGAAGCCCGCTGGTCGCCGGGCAGATCAGTTCATGTTGGAGACAAACAGGAGGAAGGAGTAGGGTGTCCAGGCTCTAGGCCACGTCAGGTCGGGTCAGATCAGGTTGAACCTGTAAGGTCCCGACCCGAATTAGTTGTAATTTAAATTAAGCAAGCTCGATTTCTTATTAATTAATAAGTTTTGGCCTTAATTGATCTTGCTTTTAACTTTTAGCGGGGCTTAGTGGGATAAGTAGTTGGGGGTTCGGACTTTACTTAGGTAGTCAAGGACCTTTTTGTAATTAATCTTGCACCATATGGACATCTCATCAAATGCATTATGTGCATTTCATCTCCTAGGTCAACTTTCATGTTGGGCTCAACTTGATTCAGATCCATTTTGGCCTAGTTGAGGTCCATATGACCTAAACTGTAAATTTTTAGAAACTGTGGACTTGCATGCAAGAGCTGTAGGAAATTTGGTTTATAAGAGAACTCAACGTCTCTTCCTCCCTCTGTTTTCTTCTGTACTCATTGAAGCCACTCTCCTCTTCAACCTTCCTCCTCTCCATCTCCACTTGAAGCTAGGAGTAATGGCTTTGAAGCCTTGTATGCGTGAGGATTAGACTCCACTTCTCTTCTTCTTCAAGATTTGGGTAACTCTTTCACTGGAATCAACCCATTCTCAATCTCTTTCAAGCCATAGCCCCTCTAAGGTGAAGAATCTACTCCCATTTCACATTTTTGGGTTTATTGGAGTTAAGGGGACTCCATCATGCAACATGCATGCATTTCTACACCTTATTCATCAATTGCATGTCTTCTATATAGAGAACTCACCTTCCATTGAGGATTTTCCCTAACCACACACCAAGGAGGAGTTGAGTAGGGACAAGCATTGTGTTAAGGCAAGTATTGGAGTATATATGGTACTACATGTATGTTTAATTTGATTGATTCTTGGATTGATCATTCAATGTTCAACTTACAGCTCATTTCCCCTTAAATAAGTACACATAGATGTTGAAGTAGGTGATAATAAGTATACTTAGGCAATATTGATGATATGGAATAATGTAAGACCTATTATGGAGTTTAGAAGTATAAGAACCCTCATTGGAACCGAAATGATAGAGTTCTACATGTGAACCGAGCTGCAGAATCAGTTTCAGAAATTTTGAAGCTTACGGCTAAGCCGTAAGTCTCTACGGCTCAGAATTTAAAGAGCCAATTTGAACTATGGTTAACACTCGGCTAAGCCGTGGAATGAACTACGGCTAAGCCGTAACCTCCCCGTGACGAAGACGTAGGCTATTCTACGGTGAACCTTCTAGAGAGCCCCAAACTCAGAACTTATCTACGACTCACACACGGCTACGCCGTGAACTCTGCTATGGCCACCCCGTACCCAAGCTATAATCCTAGCCGTAGGTCAATATACGGCCAAGCCGTAAATGCGTATTGAATTAGGAGGGAAACCTGAACCACTCGGCTAAGCCGTAGCCTTGTATACGGCTAAGCCGTAAGAACCCAGTGAATGTAGGATGTGAGGAACCTTCAATGACCTTGTAGGGCTCTAGATATGGCACCTATTTCCTAACCAAATTAGCCCAATGGTGATCAAATGAAAGGTGGACAAGTGTAGAGCTGTCACTCATCTCCTTTGATTTTCCGGACGAATTCCCGATGTCACATCATGGGTGTTGGCATAAGAGGAGGTGTCCTTTGTATACACAATGTAATGCCAAGATTGGTAACACAATGACGCCGGACGTTTTATGAATACATCATGTTGAATGCCCTCGGGATCACGGATTATCTAGCATAGGGTTGGCTAGTAATTATCCTCGATGCTTACTCAGTGTAAATGCATCCATATTGTTAAGAAACCATGCCCTCAACATATGTAGTTCAATTAAGTATGCATGAATTGATTATCAGATATGAATGAATGAATGAATGTAATCTCAAGACCAAACTCCTAGTATGTATGATATGACAAATATAACCAAGATGCATAATAGATATGAATTTGAGTCGGTCTTGATACATTAAGTCGGCACCACTAGCTACACCCTGATTAGGTTCGACGGGACCAGTTTGGGTATGATATGATATGTCGCTGCTGCAGTAGTCCTTGGAGGAGTTGTCGGCGCTTCTCAATAGGCTAAGCTGATCCCCTAGTATATGTACGCACGTTCCCTCTAGATGATATGCTCTCTCTTGAGAAAATATGACCATGTGGTTGCCAATAAGTTTGTATGATAATCTGTTTATAATTTGTTACTCATGTTTACTCATGCACGACATGCCTAGTGTACGATTTTTACCTTCTTTAATCAATATATATTCTTACTTTATTTGATACGGCATGATAGTCTTATGTATCTCTATATACTTGCTTAACCATCGTGTTAACAGTGCTACCCTTGGTGTTACAAGTACTAAACCTTGAGGACTAGATGAGTGTAATGCAGATGACGTCGTTGTACGAAGAGCGACAACGAGACACTTGCTGAGTGTTTAAGTTTGGATAGGCCTGTTTACACTTTAATATTTTGTTCATTCTTAACTAATGGTTATCATGTAAATGGAGAAATGGTTAAGTACAAACTTATTTATGGATGTTATAATTTTGTTGTTAATGCTTATGATCATTCTAGATGTATTACACAGGCTTCCGCTTACTATTGAATGTAAATTACGTGTCGGAGAACTTCTTTACACGTTCTTGTGCAATCTCCCTTGTAGTGATTTGTGTATATGTTTACATGCACAGATTACTATGGGATTATGTATGCACACCCCGTGGGGCCATCCTAACCCCAATTCCCAGGATCGGGGCGTGACAGAACCTGACCTCTAAGTAGCGAAGCCCAGGCAACACAGGTTGGGTCTGGGTTGAGGTCAGGTTAGGTTGACTTGACCTATTAGTAGCAGCCTAACCAGAGGGCCAATCGGGGCTGGTCACAGTTAAGTTGGGTTGAACTTGACCAGCTAGCAGCGCAGCCCAAGAAGCAAAGAAGGTTGCAGGTCGGGTTGACCTGATCAGTGTGCAAAGCCCAGCCTACTAGCATGTGCAGGGCTAACGTTAGCAGGCACGGTCAAAGTAGTTAACTGTGACTTGACAACAGAAACTTCTTTTTGCTATATCTTGATCATCCGGTGTTCGATTGGAGATCCGTTTGCGCCCGCAAATTCTTTTTGAATAGATCTACACAGTGGAAGAGGGTGATTGGCTGTTTCACGATCAACGAGGAGGTTTGACCGATCGGAGTGTAGAAACTTATTTCTACGATATTAGAGCCATTCAGACTCGGATTTCAGATTCATTTCTTCTAACGTGCTCGTGGTGAAAAGATCTATAGTGTGTGCAAAAATTTTACAGGAATGGAAGCAAAATTTGAAGTTGAAAAATTCAATGGCAAGAATGATTTCAGCTTATGGCAAATGAAGAAGAATGCTTTGTGAGTTCAAAAGAGGCTGTAAAAAGCATTAAAGGGAAATAATGCCTTTCCTATGACGATGTCAGAAGACAAAAAGGAGGATATGCTGGAAAAAGCATATGGAGCAATTTTGTTATGCTTGAGCGATGGAGTACTACGAAAGGTTCCTCAAAAGAAAACCACTGCTGGGTTACGGCTGATATTAAAGAATCTGTACATGACCATCTCTGACGAACCGTTTGTATCTGAAGAAACCGTTGTTCTCTCTCCAGATGCAGGAAGGTATGTCCCTTTGGTACTCATCTTAATGCATTTGATAAAACTATTAAGGATCTGAAAAATATTGATGTTTCAATTGGTGATGAAGACCAAACTATTATGTTGTTATATTCTTTACTACTCTCATATTAGTATTTTGTTGATACAATGATATATGGTAGAGATACTTTTTCAAAAGAAAATGTAAAGGCAGCCTTGAACTCTAAAGAGTTGAAGAAAAAGATTATGTCTGAAAACAATAATAACTCGAGTGAGGGTTTGGTTGCAAGAGAAAAAACAAACGACTCCAGTAAAAGGGATAAACATAGATCTAAGTCTAAATCCAACAGGAAAAACATTGAATGTTATTATTACCAAAAGAAAGGGCACATTCGAAAGAACTATCCTGACAGACAAAGGAAAGGGAAAGAAATAGAAAATTCATCCTCTGATGATTTACTCAATGTTGTAGAGGGAAGATCAGGTTTTGATGTCGATAGTGCATTTTCTGTGATATCAAAAGGTATTCATTGTCCAGATGAATGGATTCTTGATTCTGGATGTTCCTACCATATGTGTCCTAATAGGAACTAGTTTATCACTTTTCGCAAGATCAACAATGGTAGTGTCTTAATGGGCAACGATGTTGCATGCAAGACGGCTGGGATTAGAACAATCAGAATAAAGATGTATGATGAAATAGTCAGAACATTTACAGAGGTTCGGTATGTCCCTGATCTGAAAAAGAATCTTATTTCTTTGGGTGCCATGGATTCCGATGGTTATAAGTTCTCAGTTGAATGCGGAGTCATGAAGGTTGTGAAGGGTGCTCTAGTTCTTATAAGAGGCAATAGAGTTAAAAACTTATACGTTTTATCTGGAAATACTGTTTCAGGTGGAGCTACAGTGTCTTCATCATATGACAATGAATCTATTTTAACGCGTTTATGGCACTTGCGTATGGGTCATATCAATGGGAAGTGCTTGACAATGTTAAACAAGCGGAAGTTGCTATGTGGCACTAAGACGGGCAAGTTGGATTTTTATGCAAAATACATATTTAGAAAACACCGCAGGGTCAATTTCAAAACAGCTATTCATCACACAAAAGGTATCTTTGATTACATTCATTCAGATGTGTAGGGTCCTTCTAAAGTTTATTCCAAGGGTGGGTCCCAATTTATGCTAACTTTCATCGATGATTATTCAAGGAAAGTCTTGGTTTATACACTGAAGACGAATGATCAAACCTTTGAAACATTTAAGCGATGGAAGGCAATGGTTGAGAAACAGACTGGCAGGAAGGTAAGGAAGTTAAGGACAGATAATGGTAAGGAGTACAGATCTAATGAATTTGAGAACTATTGCAAGAATAAAGGCATAGCTTAGCATTACACCACCATAGGAATTCCACAGCAGAATGGAACTTCAAAGAGGATGAACAGAATGATCTTAGAAAGAGCTCGTTGTATGTTGTTTATTGTAGGATTGTCTAAAGACTTTGGGCTGATGCAGTACATGCTCTAGGCTACTTGTTTAACAGATCTCTACACTCAGGAATTGGTTGCAAAACACCGAAAAAAATGTGGTCAGGTAATCTAGCCGATTATTCTAACTTGAGGGTGTTATCCAGTGTATATTCATGTGAAAATGAATAAGTTAGAACTAAGGACTGTGAAGTGCATCTTGGTTGGATATGCTTATGAGGATGAAGGGATACAAGTTGTGGTATACCAATCAAAATTCACCAAAATATATCATCAGCAAGGATATGACATTTTAGGAGGATGCTTTGCTCAATGCGAGAAAGCAGGTGGAGAATATAGAATAGGTAGTAGCAGTGGCACCGTTCAGGTGGAGTTAAACATCCCAATTTGGAAAGAGAGTGCATCCAACTCCTCTCGGGATATTAAGGATAGTCAGACTGAGCAGCACATAGGTAGACCGCTGAGAGTAAAGAAGCTGCTAGTCAGATATGGTTTTGAGGATATATTGGTAACATATGATGTAGTTGCATATGTATTGAAGGTTGAGCCATCCACTTATCCGGGGTTAGTGGAAGGGCAAAAAGTGGTTAACAGGCAACAATCATAGATGAAAAGATGGAGTCTCTTGATGATGTCAATTAGGCCATTGGATGCAAGTGGGTCTACGAGGATAAGGAAGGAACTTTCCATGTAGGTGGAGTGAACTTTCGGATTCCTGATCATGTATGCACTTCAAAGAAATCATTGCACGGGTCGAAGCAAGTTTCTTGACAATAGTACAAGCGATTTGGTGTATTCATAATGAAACTGGTTAAGGACAAGTTCAAATCTTGCTTGGACTTGATCCGTGTCACTCATTACTGAACAGTGAAGACTGTGCTTGGTAACAGTGAGCATAGGAACATACCTTTCAGCGAGGTATGTAGAGCTGAAGACATTGTTGATTATTCTTCTGGTAGCTCAAGTTCTATGGAATTCAAGTCAAGGTAAAGATTGTTGAGTTAATGTCTTGTATTCCGAGTTCACTGGATTGGTCCATAGGGTTAGTCTTGGAGCGCGCTTTTGGTCAAGGGTATTTTGGTCTTTGTACCGGGCTTTCTTAGGGGCTAAAAATAGAGAGTTATATATATGATATAACCTATAATCCTAGACCAAAACAGAATAGTGCAGTAAAAGAGTAAAGTTATCTTTTGGCGATGGATGTAGGCATCTCGCCGAACCACGTAAATATCTCGTGTGTGCTTCTATGTGCTTGTCTCTTCTTGTGTGTGGCTTTGATTATTAATCGTAGGTTACATGCTTCCGCACGTGCACAACACTCATAATGAAAAAGGAGGTGGTTTATAGACTCTTTTTCTTTTCTACATAGAACATAAGTATCTAAAATAGAGTTAGACACTAATCCCTTTCTCAAATTATCAGTAATCTTATCCACCATTGCTAACCAACAAAAAGCTACGACACGAGGAGGCACCAAACCCAACCAAACCAAAGTGCATGAAGCTCTTGGAAGTACCATCTCTATAAGTGCTAAGTAAAAAGCCTTAGTCAAAAAGGCCGCCGAGGAGGCACCTCCAGTGTTTTTTAGACAACACAATTAATAAAATTCCAAGTGTAGAAGTAAACATTGTATAAAAATAAAGACCCTTCTAAGTCCATGACGATAAAACCAATAAGCCCACACAAGTTATTAAAAATTGTAGCTGAATAAACCCGAATGGAACCATGCATAAAGCACATCTAAAATTGCAGCAAAATGAAGATTCCTTTCCATCAAGCTTGGTGTAGCATTAACCGGTGGCGGCGACACAAGGGTAGCGGAAGAAGAAATGTTTTATCTATTCCATCCAGCTGTATTTATAATAATAATAATAATAATAATAATAATTATTATTATTATTATTATTATTGACACTTAGCTCAAAATAGCAGTAAACCCTTAATTTCAGTAGTTGAAAACAAGACCAGGCAGAGAAATGAACAAAAAGATTCAGAGTAGAAACAATTCCATGTCAACCTCATTGCTTATAAAGCTTTGGCAAAGCTCGAAGGGGCACTTAATAATCGTACCACATTTTTGTAGATCAGTACAAATGAACACTGACACAGACATACCCTGCTACAATTGCTCTATGAAGGGCCCGAGAATCAACATATATACAACATATCTGCAGCTCATTAACCCTTTCCCTTCGATCGTAATCGGAATTCAGTTGGATACATCAATACAGAATCCCCATGGGAGAGATCCCCTTTGGTACGGGTGCAATCAATCTGGGTCATTGAGAACTTGAGCTTGGTCAAACGTTATATTCCAATGAGGAACATCAGTGAATATATCTGCTAATGCTGGAAGGTTATAAAAAAAAGCCCTATGAAGAGAGAAGCCTTGGAGAGGACGCATAAAAAAAATCCAGGCACCACTGCACTTGAATGCTTCTAAACTTGATATAGTAGGGGCAAAATGCTTTGCATTGAAACCTCATTCCTCTAGAATCCCAATTGTTTGCCACTGCACTGAAAAACCATTCTCATTGTTAACAAGAGCTGTTTACTTACTGGTAACTGAACAGATACAACATCTTTACTTGAAGAGGGGCAAAAGACCTGAAGATTTTTAAGTGGCTTTTCACTTGAATCTCCATTTTCTTTAATGGCCTTTCCAAGTTTTCAGTTTTCAGTTCATGCTTCCATGGTGGTGGCACTGCGTTCTAGCTAACATTAGCCGTAACTGTCCATGTCAGTGTCGGGTGGGCAGAGGACTCATAATTTGGTTTGGCGGGGTTCTTGGCAAAATAAAATGGCAACCTGCCAATGGGAAGTACTAGCACACGAAAACCCAAAGAATTGAAAAAGCGGGCAACAGGTAAACATACCAGATTGTGGTAAAATGAGTTTTTGTTCTCCTCCCTTTCTTTATGTCACTTCAAGCAATAGGAACATACAAGACTGGAGCCATGCATAAGGGCACATGCAAATGATTCATCATCGTCACCACCAACCATCCTATCCATCTGGGTTGGCTTTACGAATTCTACTACAAAAGTAACATGGAAAGGATATTGATGGCATTGCAAAATTTCATCTGTATATAATTTGCATTCCTGTTGTCTAAATATGCTTTAAGAAACCTATGAAAGCAGTTGCATTAAGTACTAGCCTGATCACAATGACTTGGTAAAATAAATAAAAACAAAGTTTTGATCATACACAAACAGGCCAAATTTTTACACGTTCTCTCACAGATGAGAACAAACAATATGCACCAAAGACTCTAGTAGACGTCAAGTGGCCTGCAATTCAATTTTAAGGAGAAATATAAAATTCATTGCCAATCAGCTCTTAATCTGGATCAGTAGCATTTCGAGCAGCAACATCCCCTTCATCTGAATCACTATCATTTCCAGAAGCAACATCCTCTTCATCTGGATCAGTATCATATGCAGGAACATCCTCTTCAGATTCATTTCTTGGTGAGGAACATTTTTCGGCATCCAAACAGTACTTCAAGACAAACTTGCCCTCCTTGGGGTCAAGGATATCGACGCCGAATATTGATGACAGAGGCCGTCCAATGACTTGAACATGGCAAACACTTCAAATATGCAAATACAGGAAAAGAGGGGAGGAGAAAATGTCAGTAGAGATAAATTTGATGCAACAGATTGAAAACTTCAGGAATTAAAAAAGGGATAACAAAATTCTTCAGTTGAATTACTTAAGCCATGAAGAAAACTTGGGGAGTGCACCCCAATTGTTTTTGCTTATTAACTGGAGGAGTTGATCAAGTTGGGCCCCTCTTCTCATCATCTGATCCTCGGCCATATATGGTAAAAAAATTAACCAATTACAAGCTTTGTCATTGGTGTCTCACATAAGATCATTAACCCAATTAACATTTGGAAAGACTCGAAAGAACGCAAAGCCACTTTATCATTATCATCATCATCATCAAAGCATTATCCCAATCATAAGGGAAAAAGAACTCCAATTCTTTCATCGAAAGTCATTTTAAACTACTATAATGTATACTTACACAAAAATACTCATCTTAGCCCACTGGGCTTCATAGTATTACGGTGGCGGCTATTGATGACCAGAGCAGAATGTGTGTCAAGCAGGTACCGTTACATGGGTAACAAGATACTACATGATATTCTCCTCATGTCATTTAGAACACTTCATTATTGTTTGTCACTGAAGATGATAAGGATTGATGGGCCAGGTCTCAACTTATAAGTTTGCATTTCTTGATGATATCAATACCAAATGTCTAATGGAGAAGTCATTTCATATAAAATGTTCCCAAATATTTGCTCTCTAATGTTTGACGAAGGACAAGATTCCTGAATCAGATGCGCAGAAGAACAAAAATGTTTCTAGATAAAAACTGAATTCTTGAAATAAGAATGCATACGTGATGAAGATGAAGCATACCTGATGAAGATGAAGCTCTGATACCATAATCAATGGTGGACAGACCGATTCAATCCAAAAAGGCTGAATCCTGGGCCAAAAATTGAATGTAATCTAGGATTCCACAGCAAACATCAAGCGCGCAGATGGGCTTGACTCATGTTACCAATCAGAGGGGGGAAAAAGATCAAGCAGACATAAAAACTCACACATCCATGATGGAAGACATCTATAAATTTGATTAATTGAATAAATTTTTGAACAATGTTTGATTGAATGAAAATTAAAGAGGTTGCATGTTTTATAGAACAGCTTGATGTGCACAAGTTGCACTTCAAGCATGGTATAAAATGTTGGCTGACAGTTGTATATACCATATACCGATGATATTTTACCACAACTGTTCTCAGAACCATATCGCATGAGTGTCTGCAATATCATTTAATATTTTAAAAAATATCAGACAAATTATCAGTCTTGGCCAATATCTGAAAGCACTAAAACTAAACAGAGAAAAGGAGGGATAGGAAGATCTATTTCATCTAGTGGAGAGAAAAAAGAAGAGTACGAGCAGAGGAGAAAGATTTGTAGCATTCAGATTTAGAGAAAGAAAGAATGCTAACCAAGTCCTCACCTGCTGCCTATATGGTAGTCGGCCCTTCTCCTCTCACTCTCCCTCTTCTATCGGAAGACACACATAAATGGACATGAAGTCTGTGCACCCATTTTTATCAGTGAAATTTTGTGGGCTGTGGATGAAAGGATTAGGATGATCAAACGGGGCTGATTTTTTGTACATAGGAGGGCCCCAACCATTATTTCAATCCCATAGCCCCATCCCCATGTAGGCCAGCAGGTGGGCCCCACAGTGAAGCACGTGTGGAAAGCTCCATGCACGCCCCGTGCATAGGATCACTCGTCCGTGTGTCAATGCAAATTATCCTTTGCAAAACTCATGCACAGTGTGCACTCCTAGTGGAGCCCATCTAATGGTCCATCCAAGTGGACCAAACAACTCCCCAACCCTATAGTACACGCCCCCTAGATATGCACGTATCCAAATGGATTAAACCATTGGATTGACTGAACACCTATCCAAATGGACTGGACTTGTGAGCTCTAGATGATAGGGTTAGGATGATCGATGGGGCTGATTTTTTGTACATAGGACGGCCCCAACTAGATCTTCAAATCTTGCAAGTCCCATGCCGAAGTGGCCCAGCATGTGGGTCCCACAGTGAGGTGTTAATGACTGTTTATATGAGAGAGAGAGAGAGAGAGAGAGAGAGAGTGCCAACCGTGAACATGGGGGTTTAACATTGTGATGAGGGCTAAAACAAACCTCATTGTTAATTAACTTACCCCAAATCATTAATTCTCACTTAACAGATCTTCAATTCTCAGTTGGCCAAGGACTCTATGGCCAACGCCTTAGGAAGCGGGGAGGTCTTGTGTTCGACACACCTTTGTTGGCCACCTCCCATAGTTTTACCCTGTACATGTGGATAGGATTATTTGCATGTGCCCCTAGGGAATAGTTCTCAATTGTCTAAAATCGAGTGTCCCTTTGGCTCAGGGCCAAATGCTCTTGGGCTAGGGTGGGTGGGAGAAACCCTGGGTTATATATTAAAAATAATAATAATAAATAAATTCCTAGAAGGCACATTCTCAAACCAATTGAGAAGAGAAGAAAAGGTGTGCAAACTAAGCATCATTTTTATTGAAAAACAATAACAAAGCCATGGAGACATCCTTTTGCATGTGTTTAAATAGTCCTTCCTTCAAAATAACCCTAATCTCCTACATTTAATCTTAGTCATCCATCTAATCCTAGCTAACAAATAAAAATATTAAAGAAATGATTACAAAACCCCATAATTGCTTAAAAATAAACAAAGAAAACTAAAATATAGAAAGTTGTCCAGGATCAAATCCCCTCTTGCACATCCCCTATAAAGATAATATTTCTCCTCTTCCCTCTTTGAAACTTTTCTCCCTTCATTTGCTCCTTGACCTACGAAATTCTGACTTCATTGTGCCTCTTTGTTTTCTTTCAGAAACTGCACTTTTAATGGGATTAGAATTTACAACTGCCTGGATGTTCCTTGGTGGATTGATCCCACTTTGTTCAGCACAAAATTCCCGGTCCTGCCTAGGGAACTTGTATGGTCTTGTATCTTGGTGTACCATAGGTTCAATCCATAATTGTTATGGCTCAATTTATTTTCCTTTGGGCCCACACTGAGTTTAGAAATAGCTACTCTCAATTTCTTTGATCCATAATTGTTATGGCTCAATTTATTTTCCTTGGGCCCACATTGAGTTTTGAGATAGCTATTCTCAATTAGGCCTATTAAAGTTCATATTTGATTGGACTCTGATCTAAATGAATTAAATATCCACTGGACTTATCAAATTGAACCAAATAAATCAAGGTCCAATCCAATATGGCGGTACATGATCCATGAAGTTTGGACCTTCTGCTCTAGCATCAATGGACTACTCATTTGGCCCACGCCTTGAGGCAATGGTCCCAGATGGGCGCTGGGCCCAGATGGCTTGTTAGGACTAATCACCAATGGACCTCTGGATGCATCCAGTATATGATCTAAAATTCAATTTAAGACCCCATGGGCCAACCCACCCACACAAAAGACCAGGTAAATTGTTGGACAGGAACAATGGTAACAACTAACAACTCTATGGGCTTGATTTTTAACTTGAATTCAGAGGATTCCTATGTCTAGAATTTCTGAATGTTCCAACATAGTGGAATTCTTGAAGAAATAAGCCATTTGCAAATGTAGGGGACAAGCCATCACATCATGTCTAAAAAACCCAAACACATAATTCTTGCCAGAAATTCTAGTAAAGAAACAAGCACTATGAAGACGTAAAAGCAGTAACATGCTAGATGTTCCACTCAATAGAACATTGTCCTCCGCAACTAAAACATTTGGAAAATCATTTTTCTTTTTTTCTTTTCTTTTTCCTCTTTTTAATAAGCAAGTAACTTGAACTTATAATCTAGTGGTTGCAATAATGACCACCCTCCAGCTGTGCAACCAACTTTTATTCACATTTGAAGGCTTCCCCTGGTCCTAAAAGCATACGTTTGAAATTTTAAGTTCCAAGAACAGACCAAGTTTCCATAAGGACTAACCATATATAGTATAAATGATCCAATACATGTTTCTGAACTCTACCCAAGAGTTCAACCTGCAGAATTCCACCAGTGCAGATAACAGGCTTTGGTAGTTTGAATGTCTGCAAGAGATTCTCCTGTTGAAAAGCAACCATTCAAGCAGTTAAAATTCCAAAACGATTATCAGAAGTATGACTAGTTTCACATGTTCAGCCAGGCATTAAATGTGAAATCATTTAGAAGAAGACATAATTAGCATAAGGTTTGAATCATCTCAACTACATGATGTGTAAGATTCGAAACACATTGTGGAGGAAAAATAAGCTCTTGACCTATGGTTCCCAAATTCTACATGAATATAACAAGGACTAAGAATATGATATTGTGATATGCATTAATCTTACATATAAAATGAAGAGTTGGATATGATATTCAATGAAGCAGAATGGGCCCACAAGTGGTCCTCCTTCATCATAGATTAGGATTATTTTATTTTTATTAATTGAAAGGTAATTAAGGTAGTTTCCCTTATTAGATAAGGTTTTCTTAGGCCCTAAGTTGCTTCTCTTATTTATATTGCATTGCACTGAGTTATTTTCAGACTTGGTTATTAAATAGAATTGTGGATTTTGTCCCTTGAGAGGTGTGCCCTCGTGTGTTGAGGTCTTTTTGAGGACGATTTGAAGTGTCCTTGGACATGTACTTCAGTGCTTCCCACAAACCCTAACCCTAGGGCCTATTATCAATGACCCATATATTCATGGCCCATGACCCGTCTGCAAAAGTCCATCCTTACTATAGACTAGTCAAACTAATGTAAATGTGTACAACAATACATACCAAAAATAGAGGATTTGATAGATTGTAATTGTAGCACAAAATGGGCATCTCTATCTATAAAGAGGTAATGGTCGATCCTCAAGAGGAGAGGAAAATTCATTCAATATTATTTTGTAGTTTCGATTCTCTGTCCATTTCATGAATCTGTCATGGTATCAGAGCTGAAAATCGCTGGTTTTTTAGTTTTTTGATCAGTTGAACAACAGGCCAGTAGTGACATTGGAACATAAACAGAAGTTGAATAGAATTGGATGTCCCCACAAGGGTCAATCATCCTCTCTTTATAATGCTAAGCTGCCTTAGATAAATTATAATTACAATCAATTAGAATAATCTATACAAGGGAATAAAGCTATCCTAGTTGACCAGATCTAATTACATATAAGTATGGGCCTTTGGGCCTATGATACATTGGGCCTTGAGCATGGTACAGTGACTTGCTAACAAGTAGTAGTCAACTGTTTTTTTGGATTTTCAGTAGAATCTGTGCATCAGGTTCTGTTTTCATCAACACAGTTGCTGCATCGTAGCTATTCTGTGGCTCCATTGTCCTACTGTTTTGTGGCCCACCATTGATCATCACCACTGCATCAAAGGAGCATACCATCTTGGTCGACCACTCCTCCTCGTTTTCTAGAGATTTTTTGCAGAATTTTTGGCTCATCCAAGGTAGGCCATCTAATCACTTTTGTTGTTTCCTTGCTTGGTATGATAGTTTTCATCAAACGATCACTGCATTGTGGATTATTGACCAATTGAGGTGAATCTTGAACCCTCTGGAAGAGGAAAAGAATCTTTAGGATTTAGACTGATCTGATCTTGCTCCTGATCATCCTTGGGGCCCCACGTCCCTATGTACAGCAAAATTTAGGGCCGTTTCTTCCTGGTTTGGGCTGTTTTGAGTGATTTGGACTGTTTTGAGAAATCCGTGGTGCTGGGTTCTATTGTTTCTTGCTGGAAACAATATCGAGTTGCTGAAAACAGATATTTTGTTTTGCTTGATCAGTAGTTGCTGAATTTCTTACTGTTTCTGTATGTCCTGCATACTTGCCAGACTGCTTGTATTAGGAACAATCGCTGATTTAACATCTACTGTATTATTGAGGCAACTCCGTGAAGAAATTCTAATCATGGAAAAATCTGAAATCCCTATCATTCGATTTAATGGGAAAAATTATCCCTCTTGGGCTTTCCAATTTGAACTGTAGTTGGAAGGGAAAGAACTACTGGGGCATATTACTGGATCTACCCCTAAACCAATTGAGGATGAGAAGAAGATTTTTGCTTGGACAACAAGGGATGCCAAAATAAAATCTTGGATCCTTGGAATGGTGGAACCACACCTGATCTTGAATTTGAAGCCCTACAAAACAGCTAAAGACGTGGGCTTCTCAAAAAGGTCTACATCAGAATAATTCAGCACATCAAAATCAGTTGGAATTTGAGATCGCCCAATATACGCAGGGGACCTCTTCCATTCAGGAATGCTACTCTGGATTTCTGAATTTATGGACTAAATATGTTGAAATTAAATATGCCACTGTCTCTCCTGCAGCTCTTCTTAAAATACAAAAACTTCAAGAACTCAGCCATGGGAACCAAGTTTTGATGCAGTTACGACCATCATTTGAAAATGTTTGGTCTGGTCTTATGAGTGGCGTTCCCTCCCCATCTTTAGATGAATGTCTCAATGAACTATTACGAGAAGAACAGAGACTGACCGCTCAAACAGTTTTGACTCAACAAACTGCCACTAGTTCACTGGAGGTCACTTATGCTGCAAGAAATTCTCAGCCACCTAGTCATCCTACTAATGATTGAAGAAAAAATGCAGGACGTGACATGACCTCTATTCAGTGTTACAGTTGCAAGAGTTTTGGCCACTATGCATCTCAATGTAAGCAAAAATTTTGCAATTACTGTAAGGAAAATGCGCATATCATCAGTGAATGTAAAAAGAGGCCTCAGAACCTCAACCCTCGTGCCTATCATGTTACAACTGATTTGGCTTCATCTGACGATACTCCTGCTGCTGCTTTGTCTTTTATGGCCTCCAATCCTACCACATCAACCACCAGTCCTTCTATTACACCTGACATGATTCAACAGATTATTGTGAATGCTGTTTCCGCATTGGGTATTTCAGGTACCTCTCACCCTTCTAACACAACTTGGCATCTTGACGCTAGGGCATCTAATCATATGACTTTTTCACTTTCACATACTCGTAAGTATACTGGTAATGTAAACGTGCATACAGCTTGTTAACACTCCGGCCCAGCTTAACCCGGTTTAACGTCTAATTAACTCTCCTTATGGTTATTTTTCAGTGGATTAGTTTTGTGAATGTTGTTTTATTGTTTTGAATTCTGTTTTAGGTCATGGATAGATAGTTGGGTTGAGTTTGACCTGGTTTAGGTAGACATGAGCCCTTTGTCGTAATTTTAGATTTTGTCGGATGTTGTCAGTCATGCATCATCTTAGTGTCAACACGTGTATCTCATCGAACTCGTTAACTTCCGTAACTGACTCGCATGCAAACGACTTCGTTTGTTCCGTTGGACAGTTATTTGACTCAAATTGTTAATATCTTGAACTTGTGGACTTTCTTATAAAATTGTTTAATACTTATCTTATAAGTCAAATGCATGCACCAATCCTCTTCACTTGCACGTTTTCTTCTTCTCTCCTTCTTCTCTGTTCTTCGTTTCTTCCTTTCTTTTTGTCTTCTTCTTCACGATCAAGAAAAATGGGAGAAGTCTTTGGCATCCATTCATCAAATCCATCTCCTTGTGTGGCTTAAGGTAATAGTTGTTTCACTTCTATCTGTTTGAGTCTTCTTCTTTACCACTGCACTCAACGTCTCTCTGTCCCTTTCTCTTCTTGCATGCTTGACGGGTAGAAGCACATTTTGATAGCGGATTTGAGCTCTAGGACAACTGTTCACGTGTTAGAACCCATTTGAGGCAAGTATAAGCACAATATGGATGAACACTTGTTGATAATGTTTTGATTGTTTTTATTCTTATTACTCTTGCATGGTTGATGGTTTTACAGCCCTTGTATGTCAGTTTGCACCTACTGTTATCTTGCATCTATTTTGTATCCAAATTCTAGTATTTTTGTAACAGGTTCAGATGTTCAACTTCTTAAACTTACGGCAGAGCCGTAAGGATTTACGGCTTAGATTCCAAAGAGATGCAAAACTGGGTTTTACACTATAGTAAGGCTACGGCTAAGCCGTAGACTGCATGACGGCTAAAGTGTAGTCTAGCCGTGACCCAGCCGTAGGTCAATTTACGGCTAAATTTTCAGAGAGTCGAAATTTCAGAAGACCGTCTATGGTCTAGCCTTGTCCAAACCGTGAAATGTATTACGACTAAGCCGTATCCTAGCCGTAGAACAAAGCAGGGCTGAGCCGTATAACAAAATGAGGCTAAGCCGTGAATGCGGATGAATACTAAGGGGAACCACGGCTGAACTGCAGTACATATTACGGCTAAACCGTAAGATGCCTATAGCTAAACCGTAAGTTCACCTACGGCTGACCCGTACAACCACTGAGAAATGAATAAAATGGATAGGTTCAATAAAAAGACTTGGTAAGGCCTTCGAGCTAGAATATAGGGAACCTGAACCTGCCCAACGGAATGTAAACAACGCATGAATGGTCTCTAGGGTTGTGACTCATTCATGTGTGTTGTTTAGTTGTTAAGCACCTCTCCATGGGTGTTAGTTTAAGGGACTTCGATACATGTTTCTCACTACATTGCAACACTCGAAACCTGAACAACTGTGTATCGAACAACTTAAAACTACATCATCATACACGGTTAGAAACACTGGACAACTAGATTAGGGTTGGCTAGTAAACAATCTTGATTCACAGTAATAACTTGAATTGCATTGCATATTGATTCCGATTATTGCCTTCCATGCTCGTCTTCGTGTTTTAACTTGGGATTGTTCGCTTGTAATGGTATTGCAAGACTTGAGTTTAGGGGTTGATTCTCGTGTGATGCGCACACTGTATTGCTTGCTTATAATATGACATGATACATGTACTGTACTGTATTGCATTGCCTGACCGACGGACTGACCTTGATTGACGTGCATCATATAACATGACTGATCTTGTCTGTCTAGCTCTACTCAGCCTCAGCCTCAGGATACCCAACAAGGTTGACTTTGGCATACCCTGTTTGTTGCCTCGGCAGAGTGCTCTTGTCCTGGGATTCCGAACCCCGGGAACCAGAGACCCATTCGTACCCTGACCCGGTCGATGGTGTTCTCATCCTGCTTGCTCTCAATAGGGAGAATATGGTAAATGTAGTAGCCACCTAGCCACTTTATTGTTTTTTAATTCTGATAGCATGGTTATTCATATGCACGATTTGCCTAGTATACGAACATGACCTTTATGCATTCTTATCTGTTAATGAATGATTCAAATAAACACAGCGCATGTTAACTTATTGATGCTTATGCTTTGCTGAGTCGTCATACTCATTGGTTGTTCTTGGTGTTGCAGGCTCAGATCCTTCTACCGACCTCTCGTCGGTCGGTTAGACTCCAGGAGAGATCCGAGAGACCCGGTTTGGGTTAGAGGAGTGGATTTGATCCCTCCCTTGGAGAGCGGCTTTGCATTGCATCAGTTTCTTGTTTTCTGTTCTGTACCAGGGCTTTTGATATCCAGAACTTCTATCTTATTTTGATTGTACATAATGTAATTAGTAATTAATGGCATTTTTGTTACTCCTGTATTATTGTGTATCCTTTTCTTTACATGCAACGATACTTACAGATTCCGCGTACAACTTGTTTGCACGTGTGAATATCCCTTGTGTGTGTGCACTTAAACCAGGTCTAAGTGTGCGTGCACAGGAGTACATGTGTCACTGGTTAGGTTTTAACTAACCCCCGATTTCTGGGCTCCGGTTGTGACAGCTAATGGTGAAAGGCTTCCGATTACTGTTGTTGGTGATGTTCCCCACTCCTTAACCTTAAAAAATGTCTCTCTCTCCTTCTTTATCTACAAATCTTATCTTAGTTGGTCAGCTTGTTGATAACGACTGCCATGTTTCATTTACTCAATCTAGTTGTGTCGTGCAGGATAAAGTGTCGGGGAAATGATCGCGAAGGGCCCTAAGTGTGGATGTCTTTTTCCGTTGCAACTATCCACTATTCGAAATAAACCTGAGTTTGCATTTCTTTCTGTTTCCTCTCAAAATAATTGGAAATTGTGGCACAACAGATTAGGCCATCCAAATTCCAAAACTATGTTATCCATGTTCAAAAATGGATTGGTGAATAAAAATATTATTTTTTCTCATGATGATGTGATGGATTTTTCTACGTGTAAGCTAGGAAAAAGTAAGACTCTCCCTTTTCCTATGCATGAAACTTTGGCTTCAAAATGTTTCGAAATTAGTCATAGCGTATGTATCTCAGAAATAATTGGAAATTGTTCTACTGGCATCAAAATCCTTAGAACTGATTTAGGAGGGGAGTATGTATCTCATCATTTTCAAAATCTTTTACAAGCAAAACGAATTCTTTTGCAATGATCCTGCCCATATACCCTCCAGCAGATTGGTATTGCTAAACGTAAGAACAAATATTTGCTTGACACTGTTGGTGCACTTCTCCTCGAATCATCTGTTTCAGCCCATTTTTGGCCAGAAGCTTTATCAATCGCTGTTCACCTAATCAACCGCTTGGCTTCTCCAAAATTGAACAATGAGTCTCCCTACTTTCGCTTATATATGGAACTCCACCCATATACTCACATCTTCATACATTTGGATGTGTGTGTTTTGTTCATCTTCCATCCACTGAATGCACAAATTTGACTGCTCAATCTGCTAGATGTGCATTTCTTGGTTATGCATCAAATCAATAAGGGTTTCTTTGTCATGATCCTAATATCAAACATGTTAGAGTTTCTAGAAATGTGGTTTTCTTTGAAAATTAAAATTTCTTTCAACATTATAGTCACCCCCCACCTTTTTACTCAAGCTTACCTAATTTCTCCCTCGAATCTTCAACCATTTACAGGTTTAACCCGATTTTGGTTTATAAGAGACGTCAGAAAAATGATGTTCCCACACTACAACCTCTGCATGAACTCACTCTTGCACCTGATCCAGATCCTTTTCAAAACTCTCTACTTAGGAGATCCACACGAATCCATCATCCTTCGGATCGTTATGGGTTTACTCATACTGCCATGTTTGCTACATTATCATCAATTTCTATTCCTCACTCTTATTCTCAAGCAGTTAAGCAGAAATGTTGGCGCTCAGCTCTGCAAGCAAAATTAGATGCAATTCATGAAAATCACACATGGGATGTGGAACCTTGTCCCCCATTTTAAAAACCCATTGGATACAGATGGATGTATTCGATTAAGTTGAAATCTGATGGATCCCTCTATTGATATAAAGCACGGTTGGTGGCTTTTGGAAACAGACAAGAGTATGGTGTCAATTATGAAGAAACCTTTGCACCTATCGCAAAAATGACAACAGTATGCATTGTTCTTGTAATAGCTACAACTCAATGTTGGCCTCTCTACCAGTTCGATGTTAAGAATGCATTCTTGCATGGTGATCTAAAAGAGGAGGTATATATGTGGCCCCCACAACGTCTGTCTAGTACCACCCCTGGTGATGTTGTTCATTTACACCGGTCTTTATATGGCCTCAAACAAGCCCCTTGAGCATGGTTTGAGAAATTTCGAGATGCTCTTCTTCAGCGAAAATTTCGCTAGAGTTATTCTGATCCTTCTATATTTCTTCATAACGTAGAAGCGAGTATAACTGTGCTTCTTGTTTATGTTGATGACATTATCATATCTGTTACAGACATAAGTATGAGCATCTCTTCATGAATCCTTTTACATGAAGGACTTAGGACCTTTGACTTATTTTTTAGGTCGTGAAGTTCATCAATCAGAAAAAGGATTGATTCTAAATCAGCATAAGTATGCAATAGATCTTATTGAGTTGGCTGGCCTTTAACATTCCACTCCAGTGGACATACCTTTAGAGGCGAACCTCGAACTCGGTTAAGAAATAGGTAATCCTCTGCCAGATTCTACATTATATTGGCGACTCATTGGAAGCTTTGTTTACTTAATTATTACTAGACCAGATATTTCTTATGTAGTTAATCTTGTCAGTCAATTTATGATAGATCCTCACCATCTTCATTTAGCTGCTATTCGTCGTATCATACATTACATTCTTGGTACCTCCACTCGGGGATTGCTCTTTCCCTTTGGAATCTCAATGTGTCTTACAGGTTACTCTGATGCTGATTGACAAGATGTCCAGATACTAGGCGTTCTACTACTAGTTGGTGCATGTATGTAGGAGACTTCTTAATTTCATGGAAATGTAAAAAACAGAACAAAGTATCCAAATCTTCTACCGAGGCAAAATATCGAGCAATGTTTGCTGCGTGTTCTGAAATCACCTGGCTCCGGGGTCTTTTTTTCGAACTTGGCTTTCCTGAGACTACTCCAACACCTCTCAATGCTGATAATACAAGTGTGATCCATATTACTGAAAATACAATTTTTCATGAACACACTAAACATATCGAGGTGGACTGCCATTTCATTTGTGATGAATTTATTCGAAACACAATCAACCTTCCACACATCTCTTCAAGCCTCCTAATTGCAGATATATTCACGAAAGGACTTTCGCGACCATGCCATCTATTCTTAGTGAGCAAATTGATGCTTGTAGATTCTCTAGCATCAAATTGCGGGGGGCTGTCAATGACCCACACAGTCATGGCCCATGACCCGTCTGCAAAAGTCCATCCATACTATAGACTAGTCAAACTACTGTAAATGTATACAACAATACATACCAAAAATAGAGGATTTGATAGATTGTAATTGTAGCCCAAAATGGGCATCACTATCTACAAAAAGGTAATGGTCGATCCTCAAGAGGAGAGGAAATTCCATTCAAAATTATTTTGAATTTTGGATTCTCTATCCATTTCATGAATCTGTCACCTGTATCAGTTGGTATCAGAGCGAATATCCACATCCTTTAAGATCACATCGTTCCAATCACCCTTCAGTCACCAATCAAAGCCTATCAATCCCATTTTCCGCAAACCCTTCTAACCCATCACTATCAATCCAACCCAATCGTCATCATCCATATTCCGCATCGTCAACCTACTACACCCAAATCCTCTGTCACGGACATTATCGACCCCCAAGTCCCACCACTAGAATCCCAAACCCCAAATCCATTGACCAATCCCTAATCCTTGCATCATTGTATCCCTATCCACCAATCTACAACCAAACCCTCTTCCTCATCATAGCCGACCCCATCCTAAATCCTCCCCGCACTCACCATTTAAAAAAAAACCACTTTTCGGAACGCCTCTACATCCCACCTACATCCCTAAACCCCTACATCCCCCATAACACCCATCTTTATTAAAACCAAACCCCACCTTAACTTCCATCGACCACCATACCCTCCTTTTCCTCGTCAACCATTGCCCTCGACCAGCCAAAACCAACCCTCTTGAACCCTAAAATCCCAAAGCCGAGAAAAAAAAAAAAGAGGAAGAAGTAAAAAAGGAGATCTGAGAGAAGAGGTGTACCTAGTTTCATTCCAAGCAGCTAAGGCTGCAAGCATCATGCCATCGCCACTACAGCAGATAGTGACGAACAAGGGTTTTGCTTCCCTTTTTCTCTTTCATCAAAGACAGAGGAGCAAAAGAGCTTCCACACGTTCCATTCGTGACACGTGTCAAACTGAGCTTCCTCTTTTTAATTATTGGGCCGGGACAGTCCGTTTTTGATCCACTTACAGAAGATAGTCCATCCAGTTGTATTGCTGACATCATCACTGTATTAGCAGCTGAGCAGTCAATGTATAGATTTGATCAAATCCGATGGCCAGAAATTGTTTTCATGATTTTGGAACCATCCATTAGATTTCAAATCATTCTTCACCAGCGTGTTTGTGGAGAGCATATCTACACATCAGGTCCATCGATTTTTAAATTTGCTTTAAGGAAAATGGTTTAAAAGCATAATGCAGAGGTGGAATCTTTTACCTTATCCATCAAGGAATTGGTTAACAATGTAGTAGAATTATCGCAAAATTTTGTTAACTTATCCACAACAATTGGTCAACTCCTAGAAACTCTTTTGCAAATGGATATCAAACTCACAAATTTAGAAAAAAATCCACGTGTGGATAATAATAAAGATGATGGAGAAAATATTGATCAAGATTTAAGAATTAAACTCGTGATTTCCTAATATGATTGCAAATTGAAGCCCGTTGAATTTATGAATTGGTTAGTGTATGTGGAGAATAATTCCGCCAGTTTTTGCTGCCGGTCCTAAGCCCGGGTAAAGAAAGAGGGTTGCGTTAGGTAGGTGACAGCCAGCGTAAAACTTTGTCACAACCCAAACATGAATTCTAAAAAAATAATATTTCACGATAAGGCTAAGGCGTTCCCTACTTTAAGCGACGCATTGCAACGTCGCCCGGCTGCAGTGAAAAGTGTGCAAGGGCTACTGCAGGACTTTGGGCTAGTGCGGTTAAAGAAGTTAGTCCATGAGAAGAAGAGGAGGAATAGGAAAATTAGACTTGCTATTTGGAATATAGGAACCTTGACAGGCAAGAGCCTGGAGTTCGTTGAGGTAATGAAAAAAAGAAGAATTAGTGTGGCTTGTATACAGGAGACAAGGTGGAAAAGGAATAAAACTAAGGAGCTCACAGATGGGTATAAGCTTTTCTATGCAGGAAAAAGTAATACAAGAATGGAGCAGGTATAGTTGTAGATAAAGATTTAAAAGAGAAAATTGTAGGAGTAAAAAGATTAGGTGATAGAATTATAGTAATTACACTAGTACTAGAAGAAGACATAATTCATATCATTAGTGCATATGCTCCCCAAGTAAGACTAGAAGAAAGTGTAAAAAGACAATTTTGGAAGGAGATGGATGATTTAATGTGAGAAATCCCAAATAGTGATAAGATTTTCCTTGGAGGGGATTTAAACGGGCATATAGGAAAAGATAATAGAGAATATGAGAGAGTGCATGGAGGGCATGGATTTGGAGAAAAGAATGAATTCGGAAACACTATATTGGACTTTGCAGTGGCATTTGATCTTGTAGTAGCAAATACTTACTTTAAAAAGAGATATGAGCATTTAATTACATATAAAAGTAGGAGTAATAGGAGTCAGATAGACTTTTTTCTAGTTAGAAAATAAGACCGATTGGCTTGTAAAGATTGCAAAGTTATCCCAGGAGAGAGTTTGACTACGCAACATAGGCTCGAAGTTTTAGATATTTACATTAGAAGTAGAAAGAGAGCGGTAGTAAACAAAATGGAGCCTAAAACAAGGTAGAGAGATTTGAAGGGGGAAAGAGCAAATATATTTAAGGACAAAATGATTGAGAAGGGAGAATGGAATATTGAAGGAGAAACTACAGTAATATGGAATCAAATGGCTAATTGCATTAGAAATGTTGCAAAGGAGGTACTTGGAGAATCAAAAGGGAAGAGACATATTAATAAAGAAACATGGTGGTAAAATATGGAGATTCAGGAAGTTATTCGACAGAAAAAACTATTGCTACAAAGTTTGGCAGGGGACTAAGAGTATAGAAAATTTTGAGTTGTATAAGAAGGCAAAGAAAGAAGCTAAGAAGGTAGTAAGTAGTGCAAAGTGCAAAGCATACAACAACCTCTATAATAGGTTGAGAACAAGAGAATGAGAAAATGATATTTATAAGCTTGTAAAAATAAGAGAAAAGAAAAGTAGGGACATAGATCATGTCAAATGTATCAAGGACAATGAGGAAAATATTTTGGTGAAGGACAACGATATTAAAGAAAGGTGGAAGGAATATTTTAGCAAACTTCTAAATGAAGAACATTTGGACGATACAAGAGTTGAGGAGGATACTTCATTACAAGAGCATACTTTTCTCCGTAGACTTAGAGGGGTGGAAGTGAAGGAAGCATTAAAGCGAATGAAGACAGGAAAAGCAACAGTCCCAGATGGTATTCTGATAGAGGTGTGAAAATGCTTAGGAGAGGTTGGAGTAAGTTGGTTATGTAGACTATTCAATAAGATACTTGTGACAAAGAAAATACCGGATGAATGGAGAAGAAACATTATACTACCTATATATAAGAATAAAGGAGATATACAAAATTGTACCAACTATCGAGGGATTAAACTTATGAGTCATACTATGAAGTTATGAGAGAGAATAATGGAGCAAAGATTGAGAAAGAAGACCAAGATTTCTGAAAATCAATTTGGTTTTATGTCAGGGAGATCAATTATCGAAGCTATATTTTCACTTAGGCAATTAATGGAAAAATACCAAGCAAAGAGCAAAAATATACATATGGTCTTTATCGATTTGGAAAAAGCCTATGATAGGGTACCGAGGAATTTAATTTGGTGGATCTTAAAAAAAAGGAATGTCCCTAGAGGTTACATTGAAAATTTTAAGGATATGTACGAAGGAGCAATAACAAATGTGACAACCACATGTGAAGAAATAGGCGGATTTCCTGTGACTATAGGTTTACATCAAGGATCAACCTTAAGCCCTTATCTCTTTGCATTAATGATGGATGAGTTAATTGTGCATATTCAAGAAAAAGTACCATGGTGTATGTTGTTTACAGATGATATAGTATTGGTGGATGAATCAAGAGAGGGTGTAAATGCAAAGCTTGAGAGATGGCGGGGGACATTAGAATCTAGAGGCTTTAAAATAAGTTGTACAAAAACAGAATATATGGATTGCAATTTCAATGGACATATACAAAGTGTTGAAACCAATGTTAAAATTGAAACCCATAAGATACCACGTAGAAATTCTTTTTAGTACCTAGGCTCGATTATTACTAAGGATGGGGAGATTGACGAAGATGTGGAGCATAGGATAAAAGCTGGATAGCTGAAGTGGAGACTAGCTTCGGGAGTGCTTTGTGACAGACGAATGCTAACGAAATTGAAGGATAAATTTTACAGGACAGTGGTTAGACCAGCTATGACATATGGAGCAGAATGTTAGCCAATTAAGAAGATGCATATTCATAAGATGGATGTAGCGGAAATGAGAATGCTTAGGTGGATGTGTGGTAAAACTAGGAAAGATAAAATTAGAAATAAGCGCTTTCGAGAACATTTAGGGGTAGTGCCAATAAGGGATAAGATTAGAGAAACTCGTTTAAGATGGTTTGCGCATATTGAGCGTAAGCTAGTAGAAGTTTGGATATGCAGGTGGAGGGCCAATCAAGAGGTAGGGGTAGGCCGAAGAAAACATGGATGGAAGTCATTAATTCAGATTTGAAGAAGTTTCACTTATCGAAAGATTTAGCTCAAAATAGAATGGAATGGAGAAATAAAATTCATGTAGCCGACCCCAATATGATTGGGATAAGGCTTTGATGATGATGATGATGAGGAGAATAGTTTTGCACACAAATCAATGACTAAGTGCCATAAAGTTACATTGGTGGCCACTCGATTTTGTAATTATATTGCAACATAGTGGGCTGAATTACAAAGAAAAAGGAGGAACCAGAACATGGACCCTGTTGAAACATTGATTGAGATGAAAAATATTTTGAAGCAAAAGTTCCTTTCTGTCAACTATTCAAGAGATTGTGTTCAAACTTTCAAGACTTGAAACAAGGATCTATGAAGATCGTTGAATATTCTGAGGAATTTACGACTCTATAAGCTCATTGTGGTTTGAATGAAGTTAATGATGTGTTGGTTGATAGATATTTTAATGGGTTGCAGATAGACATTCAACACATCCTTGCATTCCAAAAGTTTGATGATGTAGATAAAATCATCCAACATGCCATTAAAGCCAAGGATATGTAAATTATTAGGCACAACAAATTAATGCATCTAAATGGGCTCTGCAAAAAAATTCATCACTGCAAGATCTCCAACCCAGTGGTTCTTTATGAAAGAATTTTGCCAAAACTGAAGGTCAGAATAAGATGATTTGCTTTTATTGTAAACAACTGGGGCATCGTGTAATGGAATGTCCAAAATGTATTCACCTCATTGAAAGTGAAAGTGATATGAAAGATACACTAGATGATCCTCAAGACAAAGAAGTAAAGGAAGTGATGGACACAAAAGCTAACAACGAAGGTGAAGCTCTCATGGTCATTAAAGACGCTCCACCAATTGTTAAGAAGAAATTGTTGTGTAAAAATATTTTCCATTCTACGGGTACAATACGTGGGAAAACTTGCACATTTGTAATTGATGGTGGAAGTCGTGAAAATATCATCTCTCAAGCTCTTGTTGATCAACTCAAGTTAAAGATTCACAAGCACAACCGCCTCTTTTTTGTCAAATGACTAATGACAGGTGATGAAGTACACGCATGCCATACATGCAGAGTTACTTTTGCCATTAGCGAGGATTACAAAAATATAATTTAGTGTGATGTGCTACCTATGGAAAGTGATGATATCTTGTTGGGTAGCCCATGGATGTATGACGAAAATAGCACTCATGGTATGTGCGATAACACATACACATTCATGCACGATGGCAAGCAAGTTATACTTCATCCAAAGATCTAAAAAAACCAGATCGGTTGAAGAGATTAAGAGCAACTGCCACGGAGGAAGTCCTTCATGTTCACCATATTTACAGAGGAAATCTGAATAAGACTTGAGTTCCCAGACGAACTCTTCTTTAAACCTAGGGGGAATGATGCAAAATGGCCCACAAGTGGTCCCCCTTCATCATAGATTAGGATAATTTTATTTTTATTAATGGAATGATAATTACGGTAGTTTTCATCATTAGATTAGGTTTTCTTAGACCCTAAGTTGTTTCTCTTATTTATATTGCATTGTAGTAGGTTATTTCACAGACTTGGTTATTAAATAGAATTGTGGATTTTATCCCTAGAGAGGTGTGTCCTCATGTGATGAAGTCTTCTTGAAGACGATTTGAAGTGTCCTCACACATGTGCTGTAGCGCTTCCCACAAGCCCTAACCCTAGGCCTGCATCATTCAATTTGAAGTATCCGTAAGCACCAGGAAGAATTTAGTTTCCTATGGCCCCCCTACTCCATACAAATGGGCCCATGTGGACTTATTCTCCCGTGGTCAAGAGAATTGATTAGATAGGTCCACCATAAATGGATGATGCTCCAAAACTATGCCAGAAACTAGAAAACGTAGCCTTCTGTTTTACTTTTTACCCACTGGACCAAGTTGTATTATAAACAAGATTTGTCAGCAGCCAACAGTAGTTAACATCTTCGAATCTTAGTTCAAAGGACACATCAGGTTGTAATGCACTTGCATAGATCATCCAGTAACAAATATGATGAATTGCACACCAGGATACCATGTCTTTAGAGAGACAATAGTTTCTAAATGTGGTTGCAGTAAAGTCAGAGGACTCACAAAATATCATAGATTTATGACAATAAAAAACAAAAAAGAAGGCATACAGATATCTAAAAATATTCATTTTATGACTACAGAAAGCACAAATTGATTGTTCAGGGTGATGGCCTTCAAGTCTCAGATTGTTTGAATGTTTCCTGGGCTTGATGTTTATACACAGGAATCTCAAGCCTTAAGCCTAGCCAGTTTTTTTTATTTTTATATGGTACCCTAGTGGTACCAGGGCGTCTCTAAGGGTGCAATAAGAATGACATACCCAGCTTCAGACCAGCTCCCTCCCCGTGGAGGAAGGTGTCTTTACCACTATACCAGTACAGTAAAGCATGCTTTGTACATGTATACTTAGCAAAGTTCACAAGACGCTTAAACGTTTAATGGGCAGCCATGTTCACCTGAGCAGATTAGTTGCAGCCTTTCAGAAATGAAACAAATGGAGGTTCAGTTAGGGGTGTAGTGTTAAATTCTGCCAAGTCAGCCTTTCCATTATTTGTGGCATACCTTAGTGTTGATTAAATTTCAAGGTCAGGTTACACAAGCCGTCTCTAAAATTGCAGTTTGGGTTATACCCAAACCAGGAAACTGAGTAAATTGCTAAAATCTGCTGCAATGAGATGTATAATTTTAGAATGTTCCAATCAAACTCATATAGATCAAGGTATGTGCATGTTCATATATGCAAGCATTAAAAAAGAAATCACTCCAGAATTTGCCAAATTCTACTGAACAATGTTTCTCATATAGTCTGAATAATTTGATATCTTTGGTCAATATGTTCTTTGTTGGTAAATATGTTCACATTGGCAAATTTTTCCAAAAAATATTTCATTTTATCCAATGAATTGCAGCAAATACCATGCAAGGCCAACAAATTTATTTGTTCTTTTGTAGTTTGTCGTGATTGGCAACAAGTGAACCCATTTTCCCAAGATCAAAATTTCTTGTTTCAGTGTGAACCCATTTTCCCAAGATCAAAATTTCTTGTTTCAGTGTTCATGCAATTGTTGTCATTAACATCATAATCCTCTCATCCTTAAGTCATCAATCTAGGTACCATTTGTTCTTTTGTAGTTTGTCATGATTGGCAACAAGCGAACCCATTTTCTCAATATCAAAATTTCTTGTTTCAGTCTTCATGCAATTGTTGTCATTATCATCATAATCCTCCCATCCTTAACTCATCAATCTAGGGTCGGTACTTGAAAGTGTTATTGTAAACAGTAAAAAATCCAGAGCCTAAAATCTCCTTCATACTTAGATGAATAAAATATTGTATTCATATCCATTACAGATGGAAAGGGAAAAGGAGAGAAAAACCGCATCAATGCACATTCTACAATAGAAGAATTTGTGACTGAATACAGAGAAAAGTTCAGTGGCAAAGCTATTATAGTGCAAGTAAAACACCATATTTCTCATGAGAGAGAGAGAGAGAGAGAGAGAGAGAGAGAGAGAGAGAGAGAGATTTCTGCTGCACAACGTAATTCTCTACCTTAGATTCCCAAAGGTTGTGTGTGATATGATGATAACTAAAAGAGCTGTGGAGATCAAACTTCAACAGACCACTAGTTAAAATAATGTGATTACCTGGAGCATTGGAAAAATCGGTGAAACATATGTCCAAATGTAGTTGTCATCATTATATATTTGACCTGTCATGAGCTCATCCAAGCTTCTCATGTCCAAGGGAGACTTGGAATAGCCCATCCTAAATCGCACGGCTTTTGATGAATAGATGGGAAACCCAGGCTCGAAATATGCTGAGGTAAAAGAAAAACATCAGGAAATAAAATCACATAAAAAGAGCATGAGAAATATGAATGTGTTAATGTGGAAGTGTCAGGTTACCTCTAAATGGCCTGACATGGATTTCATCAACAATGCATAACTGGGATCTCAGTTTATATGTCAGTGTCTCGGGCACCTCAGGATCATTTTCTCCCATACTTGACCAATAAGAACGCACCCCCATCACTGTTTCCCATGGAAGTAATGTATTTTCAATGCACTCATAATCATTATCCGTACTTGAAGCACAAATTGAAGTTTCAATACAGTTATTCCTTGTCATGGCAGACATCAGACTTCGAGCTAATCGGGCATAGACTCTATGATCCTTTTCCAGACACTCCCAGTCAACTGAATTGCCAGTCCCGGCTTTTATAGGTTCTAAGGAGTCACTTATTTCAACAACACGTGTGAAACATAATATTTCTGGAAACATCTGTAGGCACAGCCTCTTACAGAAACCACCTTCAATAACTGCAAAACAACCCCTGTTTTGGTATCCCATTGAGGAAGCACCAAATATTTACTTCACTATAATCAAACTACCAATTGTAAATAGGCTAAATGGATCTAGTGTCCACTGCTAATTTTCTTAGCAAGAAAAGAGATTTGATGAGTCAAAACTGTCACAAAGTCCTTCAAAAAAATGATAATTACAGTGGCAAAAGCATAAAAACTAATACATATACCCATTATTATTAATTTCCCAAATAATTAATCGGTCAAAGAAAACAGAAGAAAAAAACGAAGTCTTCAGAATGTTACCTATGGTGGATTCTGGAAAGACATTGGTGCCAGGTGATAGAGCTTTGGCACTGTTAAGGACTTCTCCAAATCTCTTTTCTATTGCCTCCAATCCTAATTGTACCTTCCTGACTATTTGGACTTGGGAGGACTAGAGCACATGTGGATCATCGCAGTCTTTGACAAAGACGGTTATCCTTACTTAGATCTGTTTAACCTTATCCAAGGGATTCATGTTCTTGATCATGCGTTAGATGGGACAGTTTGGGCTCCAGATAACAATGCTGAATTCGCTGCCAGCCCACTCTATGGCCAGTTGTTGGAGAGAGAACAAGCCCTAGATTGCTTTGCTTACTTAAAGGAAGATCAAAGTTCTGTTATAGTTTTAGCATTCTATTGGACAACTATTCTTCACAAAAGATAATAACAATTGATCAACTATGTTATCGCAAAAACAAAACGTCATTTTGTTGATGTGTCTCTAAGATCAATGAGTGGAAAAGAAGTCCATCATCTGATTCAATGTCACTATGCATATTAGGTTGGGAGTTATTTCTTCAAATTGTTTGATATTCCATTGGTGCTGACCAGTTCAATTAAAGATCTTCTTCAAAGTTGGTGTTTGGTGGTTCTGCGGTTCACGCTAGTAGGAGATCCATGCTACAGAGTTTGGTGGCTGTGGATCTTATATGCTTAATACAGCTAGAGCGTAGTGGACGAAGATTTCAAAACAAATTCACTTCCATGGAAGAAGTCACATTTAAGGCTAGGTCTCTCATCATTAAATGGGAAACAACAAGTTGTCAGTCTATTGGAGATTTCAGCCACTAATCTTAGGGTATGATGCCCAATTATGGAATGGATGCAGAAAGGACATGGTATGGATATAGTAGGGGCATGAATTTTTCACTCATAAAAAATACAAGACTCAACAATATGCTGCCAATTTTGAAGTGTCCAAGGTATGATAAATTTAGGAGATGCAATTGGGACGGTGATACCTTTCCCTTTTTATGTTTTGTTTTGACTTTCAGGATTTGTGCCATGGTATCATTCTTAGTTATAATCAACTAGTTACCATTTCATAAAAACACCACCACATCGAAGAAATGAGGCGAAGAACCATCATAAGCAATAGAACACAGATCCTACATTGCGATTAATGAAAAGTGGTCACATCTCTAACATTAATGCTTTATGACAATTATGGATAGAGCTCATTTCTAACAAATACATACGAAGTAACTTTCTTGCTCACTAAAAACTTATGCAAAGAGTAGATGCAAATTGAGAATGGCATAAGTATGCTTTGGCACGTGGAAGAGCTTGACAAAGATACACATAAAAAGAGCAAAATTCATAAGTACATGCAGTCTCGGCCATAAGTAAGACACTACACTAATTATCTCAAATGGAGTACCTGTAAAGATTTTTATATGTTGGCTAAATTCATAGATTGAACAAAACTCAAGTTCTACTTAATGTTGTATTTCTATTTATTTTAGACTAGGAGTTTGAAGAGGTTAAAGAGTCCTAAAAGAGCTAAATTGAAGCATTTTTCTAAGGATAACATAGATTAAAAGCGTTATATCTCACAAATTGAGCATCAAATATGCACAAGCGACCTACTGTTAAAAAGCTCGTTTAGAGTGATATCCGTAGGTTCCAAGATTACGTCAATCGGAACTAAAGCGAAAAAGTTATAGCCTTGGAAAGCTTGTGGAAAATATGCCATCTGAAATTGCGAAACTGCCATTGCGCCAATTTCTATTTCTATTTTAAGTGGGACTTTTCTCTTTTATATCAATTTTTCTAGTTGGATTACCATTATGAGACAGGAAATTGGGGCTATAACAAGGATTCTCTCTCAACCCTAAGGTATGGAACACAGATCTTAATATTTCGAGTGAAGATTATATCTTGGAGATTATCTTTTCTAAACCTTTCATTAGAGAGTTGAATGGCCGAAGTTTTGCTCTAGAGATCCTTATCTTTTACATCTCTTTGTGGAAGATCCACTTTTAAGCGTAGAAGATCTAAGGAATCAAACTAACAACTAGAAGGCGTCTAGTTGATTGAATTTGTAACATGCAACAATAGGTGGTTGTTGTAGAGTATTCTTTACAGAAAAGTTGATACTACAGAGTCATGCGGATGTCTGTAAGTGGCTTGTAACTACATAATAATCCATAGTGCTTGATTATTAGTCTAAAACAAAATTATAGTTTTTTCTTAGTTTAGGTTTTTACGTAAAAATCGTGTTCTTGTGGTGTGTGCTTTTGTGTTTGATTTAATTTCCACTGCATAGTTGATTATTTGCACACATATTGTTGAGATTAATTACATTAATCCATTCTAAAAGGCTCCCCCCCCCCTCCCCCGAAAAAAAAAAAACTTCCAATTGATATTAGAGAGGGTTACACTAATTTATTGCATTTAATCCTAAAAGATGTCTAGAATGGTGCTTAATTAATAAGGCAAATCTACCTCCAAGCCTCTATTGTTTGATAGTTCAAATTATGCATATTTGAGGCAAATGATGACTAGCTACCTTAAGTCCACTTATAATTATGTGTGGGATATTGTTGTGGATAGTTATTCTAAACCCACAATTACAACTGATGGGCAAACAATTGCTAAACCTAAAGCACAATGGACTAAGGAAGAGAAGCATGCCTCTAACTGTAATAATAAGGCTGTGAATAGTATTTATAATGGAGTCTAATGAGTTTTATAGGATATCTCCATGTAAGACCGCAAAAGAAGCATGAGATGTCTTACAAATTGTATATGAAGATACAGATACTGTCAAGCAAGCGAAACTGCAGAGATTGAATAAATCCTTTAAAACTATTGTAATGGAAGAAAATGAAACATTTAATGAGTTTTATATAAAGCAGAATGATATTGTCAATTCTATTTTCAACTTGGGTGAAGAAATCCTTGAAAATAAATTTGTCAAGAAGATTCTAAGGTCTCTTACTTCTAAGTATTATTCAAAGGTTGATGCTATAAAGGAAAATAAGGATTTAGACACCCGCACATTAAATCAGTTAGTTGGAAATCTTCAGACCTTTGAAGAAAACCGTTTGAATAAAGGCAAATATAAGAATAACGATATTACTTTGAGAGCTTTCAAAGAATCTATAAAGAAACCTGAACATAAAATTGAGACCGCTTCAGATTCTGATGATGATATGACTAAGTTAATGAATTAGTTTGAAAAACTCATGAAAGCTAGAAAACCTAAGTGAAAGGAATTAAAGTTTGAGAAAAAGACAACTAAAGCAAGGACCAAGTGTTTTGAATGTCAACGTTATGGTCACTGTAACACTCTGATCTCAATTAAGCATGTTTAGTAGTTAATTAAATAAGATTAGTAGTTAATTAATATAGGATTATTTTAATTAATGATGTTTGATGTCTAATTAAGTTTAATTTTGTCTTATTTGAGTTAGTGGGTTGAGTTCAGGTTATAGTTAGATAATGTGGGTCGGGTTTGACCTTGATTAGGTAGACAAAGCCCTTCTCTGTAATTTTAGATTTTGTGATTTTGCATCATATGCATTACATATTGGCACCATCGTGTTCATCTCATTGAGATCGTCAAGTTTCGTTTTTGACTTAAAGTCACTTGACTTCAATTGAAGCATATAGACACTCAAAGACTTAAATTGAAAATATACTTATGAATTAGGACTTTCCCATAATTTTGCAAAATTCTGTAACTTAAAACCAACCAATCCTCATTCCATTCGACAATTTCTTTATCTCCATGTTGTTGGAGTTTCTTTTTCTTCATTCCCATGCTATTTCCTCATCAAATCAAGATTCTAGGAGCTTGCATGTGTGACGCTGAAACAAGGACTGTATTCCATCATCATCTTCTTCTTTTCTTTATTTCCATTTTTGAAGTGAAGAATTCCCTCTCCTTTACTTCTTTTTCAAGTGTTAAGGTAAGGGTTTTCTTCCTCCTTTGAATTCTAAGTTGTAAAAGAGTCTTAGAGACTTTAGGGAAGGCATGCATCTCATATCAACACTCTTTTTTTGATTTCCCCATTGTAGGGTTTTCGATTTTGGGGGTTTCCTTTTCAATTGAGATAAGTGAAGGGAATAGTGATTCAAATTCATAACTTGAGGCAAGTATAAACATGTTATTGCCGAATGCATGTTGGTATGGTATGATTCCATTAATCAATTGTTATTTCTTTTTGTTTTCAACCCCATTTACTTATTTTGTTTATTAGTTTGATTTAAGTGTTTGGAATGAATGAAGTGGATTTGAATGGACTATTAGAATATAAACGAGATGTAAATTGAAGTTTTGGTGCAAGGAAAGCTAAAAGAAAAGAGGAAAAATCAATTTGAAATTGGTTTGGCCCGAAGCAGATTGCCCCAGGGCCGATTGATCAGGCAAGAACCCGATTGGTTGAATTAGGCCACTGGGTGGTGTCCAATCGATCGGACATGGGCCCGATCGATCGGGTACCTCATGTAGGATCCTATGTTTTTTATTCTTTTTAATGGGATTGGGGGTCAACTAGGGTCTTATGTTTATTCCAAATTACCTCGGAACTCCTTATAGTTAACCCAAAGGTTAAGTATGATACAAACCACAAACTTTAAGCATTGTACGGTAGTGGTAGACTTATTAGTGCCTTAACTTGGAACCTTTAACCCCAACAATCTTAACTTGGAACCTTTAACCCCAACAATGGACCAATGGTGAATTAATAGCATGATGTGTCTTGGGGCCTAGGACCTATTCATGCAGAAAGTTGCCTGTTTGTCTAACACTTAACCATGGGTGTTGGTTTAGGGGATCTTGAACGTAGTATATACATCATGTTACACCAAGCAAAGACAGTTGTGAATCAAGAAGCCTAAAACTACACCATGATGGATGGTTAGAGGTAACAGATGATTAGATTAGGTTTGACTAGTAAAATATCTTGAATCTTTTAATTGATATTGCCTTTACAAATTGAAGACTCCTTTAATTGCTCTCCATTATCATGAATGAATTATAAATTGTTTACAGTCACGTATTCTAATGAGTAATAGCCCTTAGTTTATTGTTATTTTTTGAGGAATTGAGTAGGGTGAATTGATTAGAAATGATAAAGAATTAAATAGATTTGAATGCCTACTCTATTTCCATTTAAATGATTCGAAAGATCTAGCATTACTTAGCTTCAACCTTGGGATACCTAACAGGGTTGAATTTGGGATAGAGTGAAATAGTTGTCACCGCAGTAGACACGTGGAGCTTTTGGACTCCAAGATTTCAGGGACCCAGTTGTACCAAGGCCAGGATACTGGTGATCCCAACGAAAAGATCCCTATAGGGAGGATTTAGTAATCGTAGTAGCCAACTTAATTAAGGTATTTCTTTTAATTGACACTTATATCATGTTTTATTCGATATGCAACATGCCTAGTATACTGAATTGATCTCTGTAATCTACTATCAATGATTCTTTTTGATACAGCATGTGTTACTTTAAGTATACTTATACTTCGCTAAATAGTCTTATTCATAACTGTTTATTGGTGTTACAGGCTCATATCCCAGTCCCGGTCTTGATGAGACCGAGGAGGCACAAGAGGAGACCAACAAGGTTCCTTTAGGCCTCGATGAGTGGACAGCAGAGGCCTTTTGACTGATTCTTCTGCGGAGAGCAACATATCATATTAGGATTTTGTATTTTGGAATTTTGGGAATGTTAGGATTTTCATGATATCTTGCACTAGTTTCCCATGTATAGATCATGATTCCCTTTCATTCTATTAGTTAGTGATGTATATATATATATATTTTTATTGTCCATAGATGTTTATCTATCTTTGCATAGACATGTTTTACATGTATCTACTCTTGTATAGACTCTCATACATCCTCATATCATATAGTTGGGTTTGTATAGGTTATAGTTACAGTAATGAAATTACTTCTCTTATATTATATTTAAGTGTTTAGTGTGGACTATTTTCATGAATTGATAAATTTAAAATGTTTATCGACTGGAAGGAAAATTTTGGAAGATAATATTGATAGGCTTTCACGTGTTAGTTACTTGAACACGTGTCCATTGAAGGTACTTCACACATGTTGGAATGTAAATATCCCTTGTGGAATTCCGTCTACACTTTGGTATAGATGTAAATTTCACGGGAGTACGTATGTCATGCTTCAGGAATTACCCTAATTTACAGATTCTCGGGCTCGGGTCGTGATAATCACTTTGCTAGCTAATGTACTAATAAGAAAAAGAATCCCAAGCATAAGGCATTCAATTTAACATGGGATGATGATTCTAAAGAAGAAAAGGAAGAGGAGAAAGATCTTGAGTCTGGTTTTGTGAATAGCAAATGCTTAGCTCTTATGCCTAGACCTACTTTGTTTGATGATAATTCTACTAAAAAGAATGATGCTAATGGAGTCCCAGATGAAGAAGATGATTGGGAAGTAGAACATGGAATTTTGCTGAATAAATCTATGAAGATGAGTAGGCTGTTTGAAAATGATACTCTAAAGCGGAAAAAAGAGATTTTATCTCTTAAGAAAGAATTAGAGGAAGCAAAATCAAAGGTTCATACCTTGGAAGGACATAAGAACTACATGGTTGATAAGTTGACTACTAAAAGTCATAAATAAAGATGCCTATGAGAAGCTTAAGCAAGAGAATGAACATGACACACTGTATGATGATTTTGAGTTGCATGCGAAAGAGTTGGAGTTTATTAAAAAGGAGCTGAAATCTTGTAAAACAGAAAAGGAAACTTGGCTAGCAAACTGAAGATTGCATTGTCTGAGCTAAATGCTATTAAAGCTTCTCTGAATAGGATAAATACTGGTTCCGAAATTCTTAAAGACATCTTGTGGGTTCAGAAGCTGCCTAATAACAAATGCGGTCTTGGTTTCAATGATGGTACATCTACTTCGAAGACAAAAGGTAAAACTACTTTTGTTAAAAGTTTTGCTTTTAACTCTATGGCACCTGCCACTCCACATCCTGCATATGTTCATCATGTTGGGAGTACTATGAGGAAGAATGTGTTATGTCCTGCCCGCATACCCACATGTCATCATTGTTGAATTAAAGGACACATTTCTCCCAACTGCAAGAAGCTGCATGTTTTGCCAAAATATAAGCAATGGTGGAAACAATTGTCTATGTCAAAGGTCAAGACAAGAGCGATCAGGGTTAGGAAGTCTGATTTACCCACTACAGTTGCTCATACTGCTCTAAAAGATCAAACTAAGCAAGTGTGGTGGCTACATGCAAAAAACTCTGATAAAAAGATCAAGCTCCCAACCCCAATGCTAATACGAAGATAAAATTAAGGGGGAATTGCAATTGAGGAGGAGCTACTGCTGGATCCACATTAACAAATCTACTGCACGATGATCATTAGCATTGTCAATTATAGAGAAAAAGGGGGAGACTATTGCATTCAAGGAGAGACATTCAGAGTCAAGTTGTTGAATATTCAAAAATTCAAAGATAGACACAGACAATGCAGATTTACAAGTGTTGATGGTTCATTTTTACTTTGCTCAAAATTCAATGAAATTTTGGATTTTATTTTGGGTAGATTGTATGTATTGTTTTAGAGAGTTTTGTTCATGAATTGCCCAAGGGGGAGATTGTAAGGATTTTAGTATGTTGGCTAAATTCATGAATTGGACAAAACTTAAGTTCTAGTCAATATTGTATTTCTATTTATTTTAAACTAGGAGTTTGAAGAAATTAAAGAGTTCTAGAAGAGTTAAATTGAAGTATTTTTCTGAAGATAACATGAATTAAAAAGGTCATATCTCACAAATCGAGTATCTGGCATGGGCAAGTGACCTATCGTTGGAAAGCTAATTTCACGTAGATATCCGTAAGTTTGAAGATTATGTCAATCGGTGCTAAAAAAAAAGTTATGGTCTCGGAAAGTTCACAAAATTTGTGCTGTCCGAAATTACGAAATTGCCATTGTGCGAATTTCTCTTTCTATTTTAAGTGGGACTTTCCTATTTCATGTCAATTCTCCTGGTTGAATTACCATTATGATGCAGGAAATTGGGGCTATAACAAGGATTCTCTCTCAACCCTAAGGTATGGAACACAAATCTCAATATTTCGAGTGAAGATTATATCTTGGAGATCATCGTTTCTAGACGTTTCATTAGAGAGTTAAGGGCTGAAGTTTTGCTATAGAGATCTTTGTCTTCTACATCTCTTTGTGGAAGATCCTCCTCTAAGCGTGGAAGATCCTCTTCTAAGCGTAGAAAATCTGGGGAATCAAGCTAACAATTAGAAGGCATCTAATTGATTGGATTTGTAGCAGGCAACGACAAGCGGTTGTTGTAGAGTATTCTTTACAGAAAGTTGACGCTACAAAATCATGCGGATGTCTGTAAGTCACTTGTAATTATGTGATAATCCATAGTGCTTGATTATTAGTTCAGTACAAACTCATGGTTTTTTCTTAGTTTGGGTTTCTACGTAAAAATCGTGTTCTTGTGGTTTGTGCTTTTGTGTTTGATTTAATTTTCACTGCATAGTTGATTATTTACACACATATTGTCAAGATTGATTGCATTAATCCATTCTAAAATGTCCCCCTGAAACTTTCAATACCACATTAACAACCTGTGTGAGATGGGCTTTCAGTAAGTGCATCATCCCGATAATGTGTTCAATAGAGGCTTCCAAGGTTCTCATGTAAACGATGCTAGCAAAACAAGACCTATGTCCCAGGTGGTCTTCTGATCATCTTTATATATTTATTTAATCATTCTTTGCTTAAAACATTTTGAAACTTCTATTTGCATAATAGAATTCTTGATTGTTTGGCATATTAAGGGATTCCATAAATTGATATAAATAGCCAAAGAAAACAGTGTTTAGGGGGCAAGACTTCTTTGTTTCAACACAGATGTCCCATTTGGGTGGGGAAATGGAAATTGAAAACCACCGATATTTGATTTTCTGAGATTTCAGTCTGTTTCTGTGAAGTTTCTTGTGCGTATATGACTATTGATTTTTGGCAGTGATCTTCGCAACATCAATTTACTTTGACTGAGTTCACATCACTTGCAAAGGAATTCACGTCTGACATTGAAGAATGTCTGTGTTCTATCATTAGATGTTTATGTGCTTTATATGGGCCGTTGTAGTTTGTTGGTTTTTTCTTTCTATTTGCACCAACATGAGGTGTCTTGTGATCCCAATGATAGGAAACATTATTATCTGGCATCCACCTCAAATGCCAATCCATCAAAAACAATCTGCTCTGAATGAGATTCAGGCCATTCAATTCACCGAGTGTAACTGCTTCAATTATCTACATTGACAAAAAGTAGGATCTCATTGCAGTCAGCAGATACATTACAGATTCCCCTGAAGCTAGCTGCATATGAATTTTCTTGTCTTTCCTTTTTATGATACACAACCAAGTTTTATTCATTCCGTTCTATTACATAAACCAAAATAATCTCTACAATAAAGACTGACAACTAAGGCAGGAGTGCAGAGGAATCATAAGTAAAATTTGAGTGGGACCAAGAGTAATTATGGCATTGGGGAAAAAAGTAAAAGGAAAAGTACACGTGCTTCTAGAGATGGAGACATTTGGGAAAATATGTTGTAGACCTCTGGAAACCCGACTGACAACTTAGTTTGGCCATTATAAATTAAGATGCTCGTATCATTAGAAGGCACCTGTTATTTCACCACCAGAATGCTTTCTCCCTCTTCACATTGTGATAAAGAAAATTGCATATGGTATTCATTGATCTAGAGAAAGCTTACGACATGGTACCAGGAGATTTAATTTAGTAGGTTTTAAATAAAATGAGTGTTCCCAATGGTTAAATTGAAATCATTGAAAACATGTATAAGGGAGCAAAAATGAGTGTAAGAACAACCTGTGGATGAACAAGTGAGTTTCAAGCGACCATAGGTTTGCATCAAGGGTCAACTTAAACCCTTATCTCTTTACAATTTATATTGATTATGGATGAGTTAACAACTCGTATTTAAGATGAGATATTTTGGTATATGTTGTTTGCATATGATACAATGTTGGTGGATGAATAGAGAGATGATAAGAATACAAAACCCGGAGAGATGGCAAGAAGCTTTAGAATCCAAGAGCTTTTAAAATATATCAAATAAAGATAAAATATATGGATTGCAACTTCAGTAGACATGGACAAAGAGCTGAAACTATATAAAAATTGAAGCTCAAGAGATATCACAAAGAGATTGGTTATAATTGCTTGATAATTAGAAAGGAAAAAGGTGAAGAGATTGTTGAAGATGTCGAATATAAGATAAATAAAAGTAGGATGATTGAAGTGAAGACCGGCTTCTTGAGTGCTTCGTGATTGGCATATACCAATAAGATATAAGGAACAATGTTGCAGGACATTTGATTAGACCGATAATGACTATTTTATCACAAAATATAAATAAAAAGAACCTACAAGTCATAAGCTTAAGCATATTTGCAAGATCCACAAAGTAATATTTCTAGTGCCAAATACATTCCGACCCAAAAAGCAATTCTAGTTGGGAAGAGCAGCTTACCAAAACGGCGCCACGAGCGTGAGATTGAACTCAGACGAACAAGATCGGATGGATCATCAAAAACACTTAGGATCTCATTTAACATATCCCGTCCAAGCGACACCTATAAGTCGCCGGAATTCTCCATTCCAAGTAAGAAGTCGCCGTCCTTTCTTCTCATCAGATGGACAGTGGGGGTATCACAACGTCAATAGCGTAACAACCACCACACATGCAAAAACTGAAAAATGAAAAAAATCCCAATCCGTCGAATTCCATCAGAAACCATGCAAAAATGAAAGCCCATTTCAGAGAAACCAAGAAAAGGAAAGGCAAAAAATAGAACAAAACCTCTTGTTGTGGAAGACGGAGTAACTCGTAAGAGACGTTTGGCTAGTCCTTTTGTGCTTCCGTTTTCGATCATCTGTGCGTTTGCCACTGCTTCATCTCTTGGACAGTTGGATGCGGACTTTGCATCAATGTGTTTGCCGCTTCCATTATCCCTTCATAAATAAAGCTAATTTGGAATTAGTTGTGTATAATAACTTTAAAGCAATTAGACATTAGTAGCTATCCCATCTATAGCCATAAAATGGATAATCAAAGTAGAAAATTCCTCTATTTAGTCAGTTTGATATGCGAAATAATAGTATTTAAGCTGCTTACTTTTATTCAATGGGACCCAAATGAAACCCAATTGTCAAATGGGCCCAAATTAAGATGAGCACCTATATTTTGGGTCCGACTATCAGGTTCATTGTAGTGTTTTAAAACCTAGAAAGGAGTGACCAAACAAACTTGGTGTGTTCTGTGACTGCTGTTGCTAGCCAGAGCCTCTATTATAAAAGGAACTGCCTCTAAATCAAATGGCTTCAAATTCAAGTTTTTTTTTTTTTTTTTTTTATGATTCAGGATGTCGCTCGCCAACCCAACATTCGGATCTTTAGAGTCTGGCCCAGAATTATCCAATTATGATGAGCAAGAACTATTCCTCGGGGGTAGATAGACTCAAGTATTTTATATAGCTGAGTCCTTAACCTCATGCCATCTCAAATCATTTTGAAGGATTACAGAGGTGGATTTGCACTGGAACTTCTTTCTCACACACGCCCCTATACCATGGATTTGTTAAAAAAGATAAAAGATCTATAATCGTGCATTTCTAATTTTTGCAATTTTTTTGGCCGATTAAAAAGGTGGTCCACTAATTGGACATCTCCAAAGAAACTGCAAGGATAGAGAGTTTTAATTTTATTGGGATAGTAATCTTTTTCAACCAGCAAATGATGCCAACAATCACCAACATTTGTTTTATAAGAAGGAATTTAATATATTGTTTCAAGAAACAAAAACGGAGGCATGTCATCTTTCCTCTCCTAACACACACTTTATAAAGACAGGATAGCTTTTGAAAAATTTGGAGACTTTTTTGGAGAGACACACAAGTTGAGGGCTCTCGACAGCCTCATTAGATTTAAATGTTATTCCAAGGGAGAAAAAAGAGAGAGGAATGTCTTATTTTTTTCCTCCGAAAAGTTTGGAGATATCATCGTGGAGAGAAATATGGACGCTGTGGGCCTTCTATACACACAGTTGATAGTCAAAATTAATAGGGATGAGCCAATCCATGGCTTTAATAGTTTACTACATATAATAATAATAGTAGTAACTGACACTCAGCTCAACAAAAGCAGTAAACCCTCAATTTCAGTAGTTGAAAACAAGGCAGAGAAATGAACAAACACACTCAGAGTAAAAACAATTCCATGTCAATTTCATTGCTTATAAACCTTTGGCAAAACTGCAAGAGGCACTTAATAATCGTACCATATTTTCGTAGATCAGTACAAATGAACACTCACACAGGCATACATCTGCTACAACTGCACTATGAAGGGCCGAGAAACAACCTATATATATACAACATATCTGCAGCTCATTAACCCTTTCCCTTCTCCCGGAATTCAGCTGGATATATCAATACAGAATCCACACAGAGACCCCCTTTGGTATGGGTGCAATCAATCTGGGTCATAGAGAACTTGAGCTTGGTCAAAGTACCCGAATGCTCGACCACAAAATCACCTACATGGTAATGGATCCAATTGCCTGGCTTCTCTAAGTAACAGTCGGATGGAAATTGCTGACCGTCTGAGGTTGACAGCACAAAGCGCACTGGCTTTCTGTCCCACCCGTGGACATGTTCAGAGTTGCAGACACGACGGCAAAATCGCTTGGAGGTCCGGCCTAGCTGGATTCTGAAGAAGAGGCTGTAGGTCCCAGCCGGGAAGCAAAACTCGACCTCCCCACCAACCTCAAACCACCAAATTTGCTGAAGATATGCAACCGTGTGGAATCTATAAGCAAGGAAAGTGTAGCTTAAATCAGAATCATCCTAGCATTTCATTTCATTTCATTAACTGATGATGCACTGCAAGCTGTAGCAGAGAAAAAAGAAATGATGCACTGAAGGACTTGGGAATAGAATGACACAGAGAATTGCAGAGGGAATTGAAAAGACAAAAAAAAAAAAAAATGATAACTCAACTGGTTAAACTGAGTAAAACAATGAATTGCAAGGAAAGACAAATAAAATTTAAACATGATGGCAATTGCAGTTTGCCACTAAATCACAATTTTCTCCACATATCAAATAAGTGCATTTATTCACTCCCCATCAAAACCTGCTATTAAGAAACAGCACCCAAAAAAAAAAAAAAAAAAAACACTAACCAATCACTGTCCTAAGCTCAAAGTTTAGGAATGAACATGTATCTTGTTTATTTTGCTTCCCTCTGAATGTGACTATTCTCATTTTCTTTTCATCTAGAAAAAATCTCAATCATTGAGATCTCATCCCGGTACAGTTTTGGGCATTCACTATTGACATACTCTCTTTGCATATTTTAAAATCTGTAACAAAGAAAACATTGCATAAACGAATCCTATGTCAACATATGTTGCAAAAGAAATAGGAAAGTGTCGTCACATACTTAAAACTATATGTACACTAATCACCACTTCTAGAGCCTGTTTGGGTCAGGGTCAAGTCTGGATGGGAATTAGGTACATTCAGATGAAGGCTGAAAATTGGCTGAAAGCTTGGGCAGAATGTCTTCTGGCTGGAATTCATTATCTCCGAATTGAGTAAGGAAAAAAACTTATTGAATGAAAATTGTAAGAAATTAAAAACATTTTAAGTCTATCTACAAACCTTAGACTAAAATATAAAAAAAATTCATCTGGAGTGTCAAAAAAAAAAAAAAAAAAAGAACAAACCCATGAATTGCATCATGAAAAACCCGATTCCATCACCAGTTCAGAATTGAAAAAAAAAAAAAAAAAAATAGAAAGATCACTTATTTCTAAGGAATCTCACCTTGACTCCTCTGTTGGAATATATTTCCAGTATCTCCGATCATCAATTCCTGTAATTGACAGCGCCTTTGCAGAAATTGACATACAAATCCGACCCGAATTCTTCTCCAACCAAACCACCTACAAACCCAAAACCCACATACAAAATAAAAACACAATCTTTCTCAAACCAAAAACAGAAAGACCCAGAGATACAACAAAAGAAAGCAAAAAAAAAAAAAAAGAAGAAGAAGAAGGGCACCTTTGAGCTTCCATCAAAGGGTATCGGCCGACACAGCCTCGCATAGATATCCTTCTTACTAAAATCCGCAGGAATGTCATCAAACAGCTTCTCTAGGAGGTACCTATAGTTTTCAGGAAACTTGGATTCCCACACAAAGTCCGCAGACGCCGCGCCCCTGAAGGATCGGCTGACCCGCGCCAGTCTGCAGATATCCGTGGGGCTGAGGTGCACTAGAACTGATGCGACGCAGGCCTCGGGCATGTCCGCGAGTCCAGGTTTCGTACCCTTGCTTTCTGCACCTGCAGCAAATGATGAAATTCCTGCCCCCATCGAACCAAAAACAAAAAAAAAAAAAACCCAAGCTTCAGAGAGAGAGAGAGAGAGAGAGAGAGAGAGAGGTCTGGGGTGTGTGTGTTCAGGTGGGGTAATTGAGGAGGAATTTTTGGGATTTAGAGGGCAAGTAAGGGAAGCTAACAAGAGGGAGGAGATGGTTTCTTTTGCATCTGCCTCTTGTTGTGGAGAGAGGGATTCCCATTCGCTGTGTGTAGCTCAATGGATTTGGGGTGGAATGAAGACAAGGTGGGGAGGGGTGCAGAGGAAGGAGGGGTTTTTGAATCTGAAAAGAGACAGAGAGAGAGAGAGAGAGAGAGAGAGAAGTTGGGTTGGCGGAAAAGACGTATGCAAGAATAACTAGACATTCTGAATTGTGGTGGGGGTGGGGGGTGGGGGATGCCAGATTGGCCTTGTGCAGCAATGCCTTCAAGTGATTTTCTCTTGTTTATTTTATGTTTTAAACTGTGTTTTTACAGTTGTGGAGAGGAATTGTACTACGTGGGGTGCTGATGGCCGTCGAGACACTGTCCGTGTCAGTTAAGTCTCACAAGGCTTAACTAAATTTATTAGCAGGAGAGACGAAGTCCCTCTTACTTTGCAAGAATTCAAAGAAATTTTATTTAAAAAATTTTAGAATTCTCATACCCAGTGAAATTTTAGATGTCTTTTCTACATGAGTATCTAAAAATTTCAACAAAAAAAATAAAATTTTAAAAATTTTAAAAAAATCCTAACTATCCAAATTCCTTGCAGGATTCTTATAATAGAATAGGTCATAAATATAGTCCAAAATCCTTAGCTGGATGCATAAATAACTTTTGTGTTGTGGGGATCATATGGGCTAGGCCATTTTTATTATACTATATGTCATATTCCAACAACTTTTGTGTTTTGGGTTTATATGGGCTGGGCCAAACTTTTTTTTTTTTTTTTACCGTATATCATGTATTCCACTAAAGTTACAGCCTGATTACGGAAGTTTCGCTTGCGTTCTGCTCTGCCACTCAAAGTCTAGATCCTTGTTTGCTTCTTGCTCATAAGATATTTAAGTAGGAGAGGCTCAAAATGAATGCCTTTTCCAGGTATAAAGTGCCCCAAAATTTTTTGGAGGTTTTATTCTATAGCATATTTTTAGAAATGACAATTTTTTTGGAGGTTCTTTTCTATAACATATCTTTAGAAATGACTAATGACTCCGTGCCCCCCCCCCCCCCCCCCCCGCCCCCCCACAACACAAAAAAAACACCAAAAGTCCGATTATTTTCCAAGAGCTATAATTACACCATTTTATAACTAAAAATTCCCACAGTGTGGGCTATGATATAAGCAGAATGCATTCTTTAAATGAATTTGAAATTATGGTCAATGTGAACATTTAAATTTGTATTATTGGATATATGGGCTAAAAATCCATCCATGTAAATGGATTTTGATGAAAATGTAAAGCATTATTATGTAATTGAGGAGTGGTGATTTTACTTGCATTTTCTTATATTCTTTTGGATCTTAGGAAATATTTGGATATGTATAAAATAAAATACTTTTATTTTTAAATACTTGCAGAATAAAATATTACATAGTAAAATATATTAGTATTATAATATTGTTGTTGTTTGGAAGTTTCAAAAACATCCAATAGATTTTGAACTTTGCCGTTAGGCAGTTATTTTCATATTATAATATACGTTAAATTTGAAATTCTAGATTTCCAAATCAAAGAAATGGTCAACAACTTTACAATTTTATTTCAATATTTTTAAATGGCAAGACAACGAATACATTTCATAGAAATTCAATCCCAAGAAAATAAAATTCAAAAATTTAATTTTCAAGATAAGGGATTCATGATAAAGTGGGTTTCTTTGATTTTCTAAGAATTCTATTCATGCAAAGGAAAATGTTATAGATTTTCAAGATAAGGGATTTTATGGTAAAATAAGTTCCTTTGAATTTGTATGAAATCAATTTCATAAGAACAAAAAGTTCTATCTTTCATGGAAGAATGGGTTCTTTTGAATTTTTAGAAATTCAAATCAATTCTAATAGATTGGCGCAATTATATTTTAATAATAACGAATTTATTTCTTTAAATTCTTCATAATTCAATTTCATTCAAATTTAACCAAACCTTGGTATACACTCATGATAAGGAATTAGGACTAACGTGTTTCCTTATAAATTTCTAAGATTTGTTTCCATGCAATCAAATCAACCACAACCAAAACAAGCAACTAGAATTTTATGGGTCTTCCATCCTCACCATCTATCAATTAATGTGGTTTTTAGTGTTAGGACCCAAAAAATGTGCATTTCATATGAAAGAAATTTATTAAAAAATGATAAAATAATTAATTTATCCTATTTGAGGCCCATCTTTCATTGTTCAAAGTCGATCATATGAACAATCACTCCCAATATGTTCATTCTATAAAATTCCACTTTAATATATGAAGGTGCAGCATACACACAAAGGTGGGCTATATAGATTGCAGTGACCAAAAGTTTGGTAAAGACAAATGAAAAGATAAATTATAATAGGAGGGAAAAAAAATAAAATGTGAGAAATGGAACTGCTTAAATAAAAAAAGGTTTGGATACTTTTGTCAAATCTCCTATCACGAAGAAGGTCTATAAAAAATTAAAGTTTTTAAGGAGGAGGGGGAAAAACCATTTCTAAAGATAAGTTATAGAAAAAACCTCAACTTCTTGCTTAAGTAAGAATTCAATTGTGAGACTGAGCATGTGATTGGACAACATTTTTATACTCAAATCAACTTCTTTTGAAAATGTTCATTGTGATCGGGTCAAATTTTCAATAGATGAACTCTAAACTCCGTCTTAGGACTTGTTTGAGAGGTGGGAGAACAAATATTTATAAAACAGTAGTTTTTTAACGGCTTTGGCTGTTTGGCTGTTCATAGAGCAAAAAGTGGAGTCCACCACCACTCTATGAATTTGCATTTTTGTATAATAGTAGCTTAGCGTTAGTTTCAACTATTAAATTTTATCAGCTAACAATTGTTACAAAAACCTAAAAGTGTTGGTAGAGGCAGTAGAAATACTTTTCAACATTCCCCATCAGGTAAAGCTCACTTTCCAATACTTCCCCTCAGGTTGAATTCGGTATTAAATTTTCTCAACTAATCATTGTTACTAAATTTTCAAGGTGTTAGTAGAGACAGCACAAATATTTTTCAACATTCTCCATCAGGTGGATCCACGCTTCAATATCTATTTCCATTTTTTTACCCACCCAAGCCCTTATTCCACAGGGCAAAGAAAAATCTAAATGGCTGAACATTTTGACGCCTCAAAAACCCAAGAGGGATGTTCAGGAGATTAGCCAACGCCATTGTCGACTTCTCGTCTAGAAATTCACTCAGAAATATCCCCTAACTTTGAGTGAGACCAGGCTCCGAAGATTCGATTCTGACCCCCAGATGCATATGTTTGATACGTTTTTTCATTAGAAATATCCTTAGTCGGCATCTTTTTCTGCAGTGACTATGATGCTGTCAGATGCTTTGTATCATTCTGCAAGTGGGCGCTTTGAGATTGGACAGGCGGCACCAAAGTTCCTTAGTATAAAGATAATGTAAGTGCACGTTGGAAAGCAGAGATTAAACCAGGACTCAAGTCAAATTGAATGACAGGCCACTACTACAACGAACCAACATTTTCAGCCACAAAATGAAAGCAGCGAAAGTGAAAGGAAATATAGAGACGTTAACGGCATTTTAGTCCATGGCCCAAAACTTTTACCGAGTCTGGAGTGTGAAATGTTCCACTTAGTGTTGGCAATCTTTAAATTGAGGACCATGATCTACACGTCACCATCGATGGTATGGCTACATTTGTTTCACTCGCCTCCTTTCTCTTTCCTCATTCTTCGGTGACCATGGCAGCTGTTATTAGCAACATTTGTGTACTATTGTACTGCACAAGGGGACCCTTGGGATTTGACTGGACTTCGTCCTGGTGAGAGTTACAGCCTTGCAGGTTTTTTTTTTTAATAAATTAGGGCATCAGTTACATGTTTGAGATGCAAAATCCCTTGGAAATTTTATTTGGGCCCACATTCAAGATAAATTTCATCACTTGCAGTGATATAGTATAAATTTTCAGGTGGAAAGGAGTGGATTCCATCGTCTCATTGTGCACATTACGAAATAATTTTTGAAGATCTGAGCAAAGATAACACTTATGTGATTTTGAGGTGTCAACACCAATATATCACCCTCGGATAAGTTCGTTGGAATTTTGATTCACATTGTTTGATTATTTGAAAATGATTTGATTTACAACATTTGTAATTACAAAATAATACGTTACATAAGTGAATTTCAGGGATAAAAGTCAAAAACCTATATCCAAGGCTGTCAAGCTTTTAGGTGGTTGGTTCAATGGCTTTCAATTTTAGTTGAAATCTTACTTTATCTGGTCACTATCTAAGACTGTCATGCTTTTGGGTCGTTGAGTCAATGCTTTTCAATTTTTGTTGAAATCTGACTGTACCTAGTCACTAAGAATATTCATAATTTTGATGCCTCTCCAATTAGAATCACCATTTTCATGATTTAATATAATCTAATTTATGTATTTACAGTATCAAACGAAATAGATAAGTTCTAAATAATACGAATAATAAATACAAATAAATGTATACCCGGATCACATTAGATTTTCTGAGACCATTACTTAAATAAAATAAGAAACTAAAACAAAAAAACTTTAGTGCATTATGTCTTCAACCATGGGGCCCACCTGGGCATGGAATGTGGACAATGCTCAATTAGCTTAACAGTACCTTCTTTTTTTTTGGGTAAAGAGCTTAACAGCACTCACTTAACCGATAAATTTCATGCTTTCAAGTGTACTACAAGGGATTATTTATTTGCACAAACAGTTAAAAAATCATGTGCAAGTTCATTTCTCGTTTTTCACAATGCTTTTGACATATTTGACAGCTTGCAAGTGAATTCCAATGTGATGAAACATCAGTGATATTTTGTAAGGTTTTCTTCTTCTAATATTTTTTCTTTGTATACGTCGGCGAAGGCCTCTCATCTAAGAGAGCCTACAGATGCAAAAGATAGCTTTGGAAAAGGAGGTCCCACATGAAAAAAAAATTTCAAAAAGGGAGCCACACATGTAAAAAAAGATGGCATATTTAGAGTTCAATCCTTGTATAAATAGGTAAAAAAAATGATTGCTAATCAATTGAGCAGCTATGTATTTTCAGGGATATTTTGTAAGTTATTGCAATATTATCATAATCAAATGATGAAAAGAAACTTTTTACAGTGATATCAAATTTGATATTTTAAGCCGTCATCAAGCCTGAAAATGTTATGAGAAAATGGAAGAAGATCAATTATCAATGTATCATATTGGTTATGTGGTGTTGTATTTTTAATTATCCTGAAGTAAATGGATTTTGTAACATTTTTTTGCTGCGAAGTATTGATATTTGATAGAAACTTCCAACTTTAGAAGCATCTGTACATTTCTTTTCCCGACAAGATGATTTCTGGGAATATGGATGTGACCCTGACGACAGCTAATGACCAAGCTGTGCGTCTGCTTTGTACAAACTTTGACACAGCTGCTTCAATTTGGACTTGCGCAGTTTCTTGGGCTAGATACATTTCCTAGGATTGTGGCTTTGCTTTTCAAGTTTTATCCATTTCAGCGTCTCTCTATTTTAGTTACTGTAACACCACATGTGGGCCAACCAGGCACTTGGTATCCTGGCCCTCATCAGAGGGCCCACCACCATTCCCACACAGGATAGGTGTCATGTCCCCAAAAAAATGAAAATAGGGTTACGTGAAATTAGGAGTTAATTTTTTTTAATTCTTCTAGAAACAAAACTATTGACTCCTAATTATTTTTTTTCCACAGGATCTTAGGCCGTGGTAAGTTTAGGTCATTCACATTCATTCCCAATCTGCGGAAGTAATTTCAACCAATAGGTACCAAGAGAAGAAAACAAGTTTGCATATCACTAGATAACAATAATAATATTTCAAGTTGCAAAAGAAGTAAATAATAATTTATTACAATGTCCCACTGAAAGATCAAGTCTGTAAAGAATGATTTATTTAAATTGATTGCAAATTTAACGGGTCACTCCTGTGCTTGGTTAGACGGCCTCGAAGCCATCGTTTGCACCCCACTCGGGAACATCAGTTGGCTCAAGCGTTTGAAACGCTTCAGCCTGCGCCTCCTCTTCGGCAAAGCCGGACTCGGTACCTATGCATCAATTTTAGAAAACAAGGGTCAACCATAAATGGCGGCAAGTAAAATACACATAACTCAAAATGAAGTACACTATCAATGTGAGATTAAGACACAAAAATCATAAGAATATGTAAACAATATAAATAAAAGAATGCCATGCAACATAGAAAGAACGGATCCTACATCCGACTCTACATCAAATGAACAATATCACTTTCGCCGAGCATCGCATCAGCTGATGCCCTTACGGAATTTATACCGTCTTCGGATGCCTCGCATCCTGTCCAGAAACGATGGATCAAATCCGTCTTCGGATGCCTAGCATCCTGTCCAAAATCACGGTGAAATCAACCGTGTACGAGTGGTAAGCTCGTCTTCGGCTCTAAGTCCGGTAAAAATCATCACAGTGTACATCTGTGAACCGACTGCAGTCGTCTAATGACCAGATCCGCATAATAATCTCACACAACCCTGCCCCTTCCTGTGTCGAGACTCATAAACATGGCTCAGTGATTGTTCGACAGACACATCCTATGGTAGCGTGAAGGGTTGGCCATAATCGATATTCAACACCATATAATAAAATATTATACAACCCAATAGTTTTCAACATACGTGAATACCTCATCAATGAACACTGTATAGTCCAAGCCACAACACGGTCCAAGTCATCATGATATAACGGGTATAAATTCTAACATATATGCAACAAGGTAAATAAATACAACATGATGATCAAGAAATAATTCCACAAATATTCCTAACACTGTGACCACAATTCACGCATGCGACAATTCCACGCGAACCAAGATGAAGTAAGGTTGGGAATTTTTTTTTTTTGAAAACGGGGTGATGCATAGCCCAATTCTCACTTCATCTGAGTGCGGGTGGTTTGTACCGTCATGTGCAAACCATGAAGTCTGTAGAGGAAATCTGCCCGCATAACCCCTTACCTTGATGATGTGATGGATTTGGTTTTATTAAATCGGAGTCATTGGGTTCTAAGACCAACTCAAGGGTCTTCCGGAGTATGTAACCATTCAAAGAAAATAATAAATGAATGGTTAAATAATCATTAAAATAAATTATCAGGCTCGAATTTATCATTCTCATGGTCTCACGTGAGGAATGGCCCACCTGTTCACTCATTATAAATCTGCAAGGTAATGGACCCACCTCCAGACACCATTATAAATCTGCAAGGTAATGGACCCACCTCCAGACACCATTCTTCATTATATATATATATATATATATACATTTTTTTTATATGAAGATGTTTCTGTGGACATCAGTGGACATCAAGTGGCATTTCATAAGTGGGGTCACTAGTTTATCACCGCCAATGTCCACCATCATCCAGTAGCCAAGGGTCCACTCTGCAACCATGGGTCCAGGCATGGGATCAAAGAGGCCCACCACTGTTAGGGTCCCACCTGTCGAACCCCATCAATCAGGATTCAAAATACCATCATAGGGCCCAGCTGTAGGTGGCGGACCCACGTAAATTTTCAGGTGGAAACCTGCACATGCTGCTGCCAAATAGCAACATGTGCAGGAAAATTTCTATCTCTGGGCTGGTCCCAGGCATGATGAAATCCCATCAGATTTTTTTTTTTTCAAATGCTGGTGATTAAGGGGGCCACCCACCATCGTGTGCAGGTGGGTGACCCACCTGTGCATTACTGCACAGGCTCCCACCCTGCACACAGCAAATGACGTCTGGGATGGATTCCCAGATGTCTTCATCACCCTTCTTTTTTTTTTTTTTTTAAAAAAAACATTGGTGGCCCATCCCAGCAAACACCCTGACTTGTGCCAAATGAAGTAACGTGTCTGGGTTCTTTCCCAGACACGATCATCTTTCTGTTTTTTTTTTTTTTAAAGGCCTGATGTCCATCCTCTAAATGGCCCATTCTCCATTCATCAAAATCATCAAATCCATCTACTCCTATATCCATCATCATCATCATCATTTACAGATTTAAATGGGCATTTCATGAATACTACTAATCATCATAGATTCAAAGGAAAATGGTGTAGATCATTGAAAGAAAATGAATATTTCACTTGCCTTTGATGCAAAAGAAGATCTAGATCTCTATCTCTCCCTCGATCACGTTGCCAACCCCAACTAAGAAGATGAAGAAGAAGGAGAAAAGGGAGAATAGATGAAGAAGAAGATGAAGCTATCCACCGATTGGGCTTGAATTTGGGCTTGCCCCCACCTTGGCCGATCAAGAAGAGAAGGTGATGGAGGAAGAAAAACTGCTGTAGAGATGAGGGAAGAGAGCACCTATCGATGACATATAAGTAGGCTTAGGGTTTGGGGAAGAGTTTTGGGTTTTTATAAAAAGAACCCTATTGTTTAGGCTAATTATAAATATGGGCCTGGTTTGGTTTAATGGGCCCAGAATGGGTCCGAATTGGGCCGGGTCAAAAGATGGATACTCATGATCCTAAACTTACTATCCGATTAACCCAAAACCCAAAAGAAAATTAAATAATTATAATAACCATAATTAACTAAAATACAAACAATTAAATAAAATTATATTTAAATTAATAAAAAATAATAACTGGGTTAGGAACCTTACATTCCTTCCCCCTTAGAACATTTGGTCCTCCAAATGTCTAACGTACCTCAGGGAGAAGATCCGGGTACAACTTCTTCACTTGGTCTCTGAGCTCCCAAGTGGCCTCCCTTGGACTGTGGTGCTCCCACTGAACCTTCACCTAATGAATAGTTCGCGTCCGTAGGACTTGCTCCTTCGTATCAATGATCCGCAATGGCTTTTCCACGTAGGTAGCATCTGGCTGAATCTCGAGTGGTTCATATTGAAGAACATGCGAAGGATCGGCGACGTACTTCTTCAGCATCGAGATATGGAAGACGTTATGAACTCCTGACAACTCTGCTGGCAATGCCAATCTGTAGGCTACATCTCCCACTCTCTCGAGAATCTCAAACGGCCCGATGAATCTCCGAGACAGCTTGCCCTTCTGTCCGAATCTGAGTGTTCCTCTAGCCAGCGACACTTTTAGAAACACATGATCGCCCACTGCAAACTCGAGATCTCTCCTTTTCAAGTCAGCATAACTCTTCTGTCTACTCCTGGCAATTTTCAATCTGGCATGAATTTGTTGAACCTTCTCACTGGTATCACTGACTATCGATGGCCCATGAAAGCTCCGAACACCAACTTCCTCCCAACAAAGTGGGGTTTTACATCTGCGCCCATACAATGCTTCAAAAGGGGCCATACCAATACTTGAATGGTAGCTGTTATTGTATGCGAACTCACAAAGAGGAAGGCTTTTCTGCCAATCCTTTCCAAAGTCCAACACGCAAGCACGCAACATATCCTCCAGTGTTTGGTTGGTTCTCTCAGTCTGCCAATCTGTCTCCGGGTGATACTATGTACTGAAGTTCAAGGTAGTACCAAGTGCCTCTTGAAGTCGTGTCCAGAACTTACTCAGAAATCTCGAATCTCTGTCTGAGACGATCGATACTGGTACACCGTGCAATCTAACTACTTCCTCCATGTATATCTTGGCCAACTCATCTTTGGGTGTCTTTAAGCTCATTGGCAGAAAATGTGCAACTTTAGTTAACCTGTCCACTATCACCCAAATACTATCTTTACCATGAATCATCGGAAGTCCTAATATAAAATCCATCGTGATATGTTCCCATTTCCAATCCGGCACTGCCAACTGCTTCAAAAGTCCTGGAGGTCTTTTGTGTTCTGCCTTAACCTGCTGACAAACCAAACACCTGGCAACAAATCCTGCAATCTCCTTTTTCATGTTGTTCCACCAGTAATGACTACGGAGATTCTGGTACATCTTTGTGCTACCAGGGTGAATGGTAAAACGAGAATGATGCGCTTCTGTCAGGATCTCATTCTTCAACTCCTCTATATTTGGCACACACAATCTATCCTGATAGTACAATACACCATCTATCAATCTAAAGTCTGGCCTGCTCTCAATCTGCTCAATCACCCTGACCAGCTCTGGATCCTCTGATTGTGTGCTTTTGATTCTACCCAAAATTTCTGGTTCCCAAACAAACATACCGGCAATCATCACCCTATCATTAACCAGCTGTAAATCAACCCCTAAGTCCAGAAATATCTCTGCCCACGACCATTCTGTCTGCAAACATGCATTCCTTGCTGCTTTTCTGCTTAGTGCATCAGCCACTACATTGGCTTTCCCTAGATGGTATTTGATCGGAAAATCAAAATCCTTGATATATTCCATCCATCTGATCTGTCTCATGTTCAATTCTGGCTGAGTGAAGAAATACTGAAGACTCCTGTGGTCCGAATGCACTTCAAATCTTACACCATACAAATAATGTCTCCACATTTTGAGCGCAAAAACTACTGCTGCGAGCTCAAGATCATGGGTAGCGTACTTTTTCTTATGTTCCTTAAGTTGTCTAGACCCATAGGCAACAACTTTTCCATCCTACATGAGTACACATCCCAAACCAACACCCGAAGCATCAGTATAAATCACAAATTGACCATTCTCCGATGGTAGTGTAAGTACAGGAGCTGTAGTCAACCGGGTTTTTAGCTCTTGAAAACTGGCTTCACACGCCTCGGACCACACAAAAGGCACATCTTTCCGCGTTAATTTAGTCAACGGCGCTGCAATTGACGAAAATCCTTGCACAAATCTCCTGTAATAACCGGCCAAACCAAGAAAACTGCGTATCTCTGACACTGAAGTGGGTCTTTGCCAATTGACAATTGACTCAATCTTCGCTGGATCCACTGCTAGACCCTCTCTGCTAATAATGTGACCGAGGAAAGACACCTGCTCCAACTAGAACTCACACTTACTCAATTTCGCATAGAGCTGGTGATCCCTCAAAGTCTGCAATGCAGTTCTAAGATGGTTCTCATGTTCCTCACGAGATTTGGAGTATACTAACACATCATCGATGAAAACCACTGTAAATTGATCAAGAAATGGAGCAAAGATCTTATTCATCAAAGCCATGAAAACTCCTGGAGCATTTGTTAGCCCAAACGACATCACTAAAAATTCATAATGGCCGTATCTAGTCCAGAATGCTGTCTTCTGCACATTCTGATCTCTAACTCTCAGCTGATGGTATCCTGACCTCAGGTCTATTTTCGAAAAGAATTCGGCTCCCTGTAACTGATCAAACAACTCATCGATCCTAGGTAATGGATATTTATTTTTTATCGTGACCTGATTGAGTTGTCTGTAGTCGATGCACATCCTCATGGAATCGTCTTTCTTCTTAACAAAGAGAACAGGTGCTCCCCATGGTGATACACTAGGCCTTATAAAACCTTTATCCAACAAGTCTTGCAGCTGAATTTTTAATTCTCTCAACTCAGCTGGTGCCATTCTGTAAGGAGCTTTTGAGATCGGTGCTGTCCCTGGAGCAAGCTCTATGGTGAAATCGATTTCTCGAATCGGTGGTAATCCCGGAATCTCATCTGGGAAGACATCCGGAAACTCACAAACTACAGGTATCTCCGATACATCCCCCTCCGCCTGGGACTGTTTATCCTCCGTGATAAACGCTAAATAACCTTCACAACCGCTCCTTAGCATACGATCTGCCATTAAGGCTGATATCCGGCTAGTGGGAATCCGTTTTGATTGTCCAATAAACTTAACAGTTTCTGATTTGACTTTAAGCTTGATAATCTTGTTAAAGCAGTCCATATTTGCTCGATAGGTCCTCAACCAATCCATGCCCAAAATGACATCAAAGTCATTCATCATCATAAGCACCAAGTTTGCTGGTAAAATCAACCTCTCTATTTGAACTCGGACACGAGGAAAGTACTGATGACATCTAACTCGCCCACCCATGGGAGTATTAACTAATAGAGGACAATCTAATCGCGCTACCTTCTCATGCAAATGCTTAGCAAAAGTTTGAGAAACAAAAGAATGGGTGGCACCAGAATCAAATAGCACCTTAGCTTCAACATCTGAGATTAGAATAATACCTTCCACGCACTCTCCATAGGCATCCGCTTCCTCGTGAGTAATAGCATAAGCTCGTCCAACCTGCTGTGGCCTTTGTTGGTGTCCTTGTACTGGCCGTTGTGGCCTTTGCTGACCCCTCTGCTGTTGGTGACCCATCTGCTGCCCTTGGCCTTGTTGGCCTACTGTTCTCTGCTGCTGCTGCTGCTGAGGGGCTGGTCCCCTAATCTGCTGATACTCGGGTGCTGGGCTCTAAACTGTTGCTGCTGCGGAGCCCGAGGTGGCTGCTGGTAAGACTGCTGCGGCCTAAACTGGGGTGCTTGCCTCCCCGGCTGCTGCTGCGCATAACCATCCTGTGCTGCCTCCCGCGCCAATGTGCGCTCTCGACCTCCGTTAGGACAATCACGAGTTTTATGCCCCGGTTGTCCACAATAAAAACAAAGTCCTGTACCCCACCGACACCTCTCTGTTGGGTGACCATACCCGCACCGAGCACACTGTGGCTTTCTCGTACCAGGATTAGAGTTCTGGAACTTCTGCTTTTTCTGCTGAGGTTGGCCTACAAACTGATTCTGCATTTGTCGCTGCTTCGACCCTGATGAGGCTGCCTCCTCGTCTTCCCGCTTAACCATGCCCTCGGCCCAATTTGCACTCTTGACATAATCCTGAAATGCTGGCCGTTCCATATCTCCTATTTTTGATGCGATACGAGCATTCATACCCTTGAGGAAACGTCGGACTTTTTCTGTCAAAGGATAGATAAGAGTGGGTGCATACTTAGATAACCTTGTAAACTTGGTCTCATACTGCTGGATAGTCATGTCACCCTGTTTCAATTTTTCAAATTCTTCCATCTTCTGATCTTGCAGATATTGAGGCACGAATTTATCCGTGAATGCCGTCGTGAATGTCGTCCAAGCATCGGCCTCCTGCACTGTGTCTGCTTGCACAGTTGCTTTAACGGAGTCCCACCATTGTTTAGCTGCCCCTTTTAACATATATGCAGCTAGCTGAACTTGTTGAATGCCAGTACATTTAAATGCTGCAAAAATCTGCTCCAAATGCTCCAAGAAATCATCAGCAGCCATAGGATCCTCCGTACCATGTAATTGTGGAGGGAACCTCTTCATGAATTTATCAAAAATGTCGTTGGGATCCACTTCCTTTGGGGGTAAAGTAACCTGAACTGGCTGACTTGCTCTATTTGCTGCAGCTAACAACTGGGCCTGAAATACTGCCCTGTCAGCATCTGCTTGGGCTTTCTCTGCGGTCCTCTCTGCCTCAACCCGTGCTCGTTCTGCAGCCCTCTCCTCACGTTCTTGTTGCCTATCTGCAGCTCTTTGTCTCTCATGCTCTCTTTACATAGTAATTTGGTTATTTTGAGCTTGCATAAAGGCCTGCAAGAGCTGTGAGAACCTGTCATCTTGGGATGGCGAATTGTCTTCGTTGGGTTGTGAACGAGTAACTCTCTGAGCCATGATCTGTAAAATAGTTCAAGATGGTGAACTTTTATTAAACAAATTCTAGCAAACAATTCTATAGACTTTACACAAAGCGGGTAAAATCAGTCTAACGAAATCGGAGCCTCACACACGTCCTATGTTTCTATCCACTTTTAATGATCTAGAAATATGCCCGTTTTTTCTCTGATACCAACTGTCACGTCCCCAAAAAAATGAAAATAGGGTTACGTGAAATTAGGAGTCAATTTTTTTTTAATTCTTCTAGAAACAAAACCATTGACTCCTAATTATTTCTTTTCCACAGGATCTTAGGCCGTGGTGAGTTTAGTGTCACAACCCGAGCCCAGGGAACGGGGGTCAGAGGAACTCTAACCAATGACACACGTACTCCCGTGCATGCACACCTAGACCCTATCCAGGCATACACACACAAGGGATCAATCACACGTGCAAACCACTGTACGCGGAAGCTGTACGTATCAAGGCATACTACAATATCAAGACATAGGAGATTACAACTATCAGAACTGATAACAACAACAAATGCAGGAACGTATGATACAGAAGAGGGCTCCCAAAAAAACTCAAAACACAATATACAGATATCACTTGAAGCCCACTGTACAGGTACAGAAAAATCCCCTCAATAGAAATCGAACTTAATGACTGGGGAGAACCAAAATGATGCAAACCGTACTCTGGAGGATGGATCAAGTCCACTCCTCTAGGCCGGAGGGGGCCTCGCGAGCCTCTCCTGCAGTCGGGTCGACCGACGCAGGATCGGAAGAGGGATCTGAGCCTGCAACACACAAAGACAACGAATAAGTACAACTACTTAGCAAAGTATAAGCCAACAAGAAGATAACACGAATCGTGTCTAATACTGAATAATACTGAACAATAAGCATAATGCTATATCCATAGAAAGCATGTTCGTATACTAAACAATTTATGCAATGAATAAGCATGCTATCGGAATCACAAATAGATAACGGTCAAAGTGGCTACTACATTGGCCATTTTCTCCCTTACGAGAGCGGACGGAATGAGAACACCAGCGACCGGGCCAGGGCACGCATGGGTCTCTAGTTCCCGGGGTCCGGAGTCCCAGGACGGAAACACTCTGCAGAGGCAAACACATAAACTACACCAAAGTCAACCCCGTCGGGTATCCTAAGGCTGAGGCTCAGTAGTGCCAATACCAATCACAATCAAGCGGATGATGCACTTATCACTTATCATTTATCACTTATCACTTATCATACTGAACGAACAATAGAAAGTGCATCACATAAACTGATACTGAATGCAAATACTGAATACCTAATACGGATACTGATACTGGTACGAAATGCAATACCGATACCGGAAGCAAATCATACGGATAACTGATACTGAATGCACATAAACTGATGCTGATACTTCAGTAAAGCAACGGTAAACACAATACACAATAATAGAATGGTTCCGCCCGGGCTTCGCTCTGGGGTTGCTGCAGTTCCCACAGAATCGAGAGGTCCAGCGCAGAACACATAAGAGGGCATAACCGAAATCAATATGCTGTACAAATCAGAATGCTTATACGAATCAAGGTCAATTACAAACCAATCCTACACTAATTATCCAGTGCTTCTAACCGTGCATGTTGATGTAGTTTTAAGTTGTTCGATGCACCATTGTCTAGTGTTGCAGTGTCTGGAGTGTGCACCGAAGTCCCTTAAACCAACACCCATGGGGAGGTGCTAAACAACTGGATAACAAGCATGAATGATTCACAGCCCTTGAGATCATTCATGTCATTCAAACATTCCATTGGGCATGTCCAGGTTAACTACATTCTAACATGAAAGTCATATACGGTCTTTTACTTAAACCTAATTCCTTTTCATTCACTTCTCAGGGTCTCACGGTGCAGCCGTAGGTAACCTTACGGCTTAGCCGTGGCATCTTACGGCTTAGCCGTACTATGCACTGCGGCTGAGCTGAGGTTCCCCAAATCTCCCTTCGGATTTACGGCTTAACCGTATTTTGCTCTACGGCTCAGCCGTATCCTGGTCCACGGCTTAGCCGTAAGACAATGTACGGCTTAGATCAGGCTGGGCCGTAGAAGAATGGCAAATTGCCAACATCCAGTTATTTTCAACTAACAGTCTGTACTGTTCTACGGTTTGGGTTACGGTTGGGTCTCGGCTTAGCCGTAAGCCATTTTACGGCTTAGCCGTAGCACATTTCACGGCGTAGCCGTGAGTGCACGGACTCATTTTCCTGAAATCATTACAGACATACAGAAAGTGTGCGAAATGGCTGGAAACAGAACTATAACAGTGAAATGAACTGAATGGGGCTGTCTAATACTGAGAAACACAATGAAGCATAAAAACACAACAATCAAATCACTATCAATCGGTGTTCACACATCTTGGGCTTATACTTGCCTCACAAATGGAATCACTTCGTTGCTTGGCTCAGTCCACCGGAATCACACACGAAAATGGGCTCCTTTCTTCCTCCCTCAAGCAGAGAAACAGTGAAGGAGAAGGAGAGAAAGAGAGCTGACGAGAGAGAGACGAACTGGAGAGTGAGAGAGTGAGCTGAGAGACGATCGAGAGAAATGAACTAGGTGGTTGGGATATTTATACAAAACATGAGTCCAATTTGCGAATAAGTCCAAGTAGCTTATACAAATGTCAGTTTGAGTCAAATGATGGTCCAACGAGAGCAAACGTAATCAATCGGATCCAAGACAGTTACGAAAAACGACAAGCTCAACGAAATACACGCGATGACGTCAGAATGACGCAAAACTGACAAAGTCAATCAAAAGCCAAAATTACGAAAAAGGGCTCAAACTAACTAGACCAAGTCAAACTCAACCCAACGATCTCTCTACGAGTCAAATCCAAAACAAACAAAATCAAAACACACTCTTAGCGCTAAAAACACACGCAATTACCCACTAATCCGGGTCAACTCGGGTCGGAGTGTTACATTTAGGCCATTCACATTCATTCCCAATCTGCGGAAGTAATTTCAACCAATAGGTACCAAGAGAAGAAAACAAGTTTGCATATCACTAGATAACAATAATAATATTCCAAGTTGCAAAAGAAGTAAATAATAATTTATTACAATGTCCCACTGAAAGATCAAGTCTCTAAAGAATGATTTATTTAAATTGATTGCAAATTTAACGGGTCACTCCTGTGCTTGGTTAGACGGCCTCGAAGCCATCGTTTGCACCCCACTCGGGAACATCAGTTGGCTCAAGCGTTTGAAACGCTTCAGCCTGCGCCTCCTCCTCGGCAAAGCCGGGCTCGGTACCTATGCATCAATTTTAGAAAACAAGGGTCAACCATAAATGGCGGCAAGTAAAATACACATAACTCAAAATGAAGTACACTATCAATGTGAGATTAAGACACAAAAATCATAAGAATATGTAAACAATATAAATAAAAGAATGCCATGCAACATAGAAAGAACGGATCCTACATCCGACTCTATATCAAATGAACAATATCACTTTCGCCGAGCATCGCATCAGCTGATGCCCTTACGGAATTTATACCGTCTTCGGATGCCTCGCATCCTGTCCAGAAACGATGGATCAAATCCGTCTTCGGATGCCTAGCATCCTGTCCAAAATCACGGTGAAATCAACCGTGTACGAGTGGTAAGCTCGTCTTCGGCTCTAAGTCCGGTAAAAATCATCACAGTGTACATCTGTGAACCGACTGCAGTCGTCCAATGACCAGATCCGCATAATAATCTCACACAGCCCTGCCCCTTCCTATGTCGAGACTCATAAACATGGCTCAGTGATTGTTCGACAGACACATCCTATGGTAGCGTGAAGGGCTGGCCATGATCGATATTCAACACCATATAATAAAATATTATACAACCCAATAGTTTTCAACATACGTGAATACCTCATCAATGAACACTGTATAGTCCAAGCCACAACACGGTCCAAGTCATCATGATATAACGGGTATAAATTCTAACATATATGCAACAAGGTAAATAAATACAACATGATGATCAAGAAATAATTCCACGAATGTTCCTAACACTGTGACCACAATTCACGCATGCGACAATTCCACACGAACCAAGATGAAGTAAGGTTGGGAATTTTTTTTTTTGAAAACGGGGTATGCATAGCCTAATTCTCACTTCATCTGAGTGCGGGTGGTTTGTACCGTCATGTGCAAACCATGAAGTCTGTAAGAGGAAATCTGCCCGCATAACCCCTTACTTTGATGATGTGATGGATTTGGTTTTATTAAATCGGAGTCATTGGGTTCTAAGACCAACTCAAGGGTCTTCCGGAGTATGTAACCATTCAAAGAAAATAATAAATGAATGGTTAAATAATCATTAAAATAAATTATCAGGCTCGAATTTATCATTCTCATGATCTCACGCGAGGGATGGCCCACCTGTTCACTCATTATAAATCCACATATATGCCAAGGACTCGCAAGGTAATGGACCCACCTCCAGACACCATTCTTCATTATATATATATATACATTTTTTTTTTACATGAAGATGTTTCTGTGGACATCAGTGGACATCAAGTGGCATTTCATAAGTGGGGTCACTAGTTTATCACCGCCAATGTCCACCATCATCCGGTAGCCAAGGGTCCACTCTGCAACCATGGGTCCAGGCATGGGATCAAAGAGGCCCACCACTGTTAGGGTCCCACCTGTTGAACCCCATCAATCAGGATTCAAAATACCATCATGGGGCCCAGCTGTAGGTAGCGGACCCACGTAAATTTTCAGGTGGAAACCTGCACATGCTGCTGCCAAACAGCAACATGTGCAGGAAAATTTCTATTTCTGGGCTGGTCCCAGGCATGATGAAATCCTATCAGATTTTTTTTTTAAATGCTGGTGATTAAGGGGGCCACCCACCATCGTGTGCAGGTGGGTGACCCACCTGTGCATTACTGCACAGGCACATTGTGCGCCTGTGCAGTAGTGCACAGGCTCCCACCCTGCACACAGCAAATGACGTCTGGGATGGATTCCCAGACGTCTTCATCACCCTTCTTTTTTAAAAAAAAAAAAAAACATTGGTGGCCCATCCCAGCAAACACCCTGACTTGTGCCAAATGAAGTAACGTCTCTGGGTTCTTTCCCAGACACGATCATCTTTCTGTTTTTTTTTTTTTTTTTAAAGGCCTGATGTCCATCCTCTAAGTGGCCCATTCTCCATTCATCAAAATCATCAAATCCATCTACTCCTATATCCATCATCATCATCATCATTTACAGATTTAAATGGGCATTTCATGAATACTACTAATCATCATAGATTCAAAGGAAAATAGTGTAGATCATTGAAAGAAAATGAATATTTCACTTGCCTTTGATGCAAAAGAAGATCTAGATCTCTATCTCTCCCTCGATCACGTTGCCAACCCCAACTAAGAAGATGAAGAAGAAGGAGAAAAGGGAGAAGAGATGATGAAGAAGATGAAGCTATCCACCGATTGGGCTTGGATTTGGGCTTGCCCCCACCTTGGCCGATCAAGAAGAGAAGGTGATGGAGGAAGAAAAACTGCTGTAGAGATGAGGGAAGAGAGCACCCATCGATGACATATAAGTAGGCTTAGGGTTTGGGGAAGAGTTTTGGGTTTTTATAAAAAGAACCCTATTGTTTAGGCTAATTATAAATATGGGCCTGGTTTGGTTTAATGGGCCCAGAATGGGTCCGAATTGGGCCGGGTCAAAAGATGGATACTCATGATCCTAAACTTACTATCCGATTAACCCAAAACCCAAAAGAAAATTAAATAATTATAATAACCATAATTAACTAAAATACAAACAATTAAATAAAATTATATTTAAATTAATTAAAAATAATAACCACTGTTTGTTTGTTTTCCGTCGATTGGAATCCTATACAAGTGAAAAGAGGGCACATCAGGAAACGATCCATGTGGAGATTGCCAACCAACTACGCTAATAACAAGACCGTTTCATTTTTTGGGGCAATATTGGTGAGCACTAATCACAGGGTCCAGATAGCTCACATTTGTTGATTTACCCAATGTTTGGGCCATTTGGTGGACAAGGGCACCTCATCTAGCGATTTGGTGGACAAGGACACCTCATCATAGCGACTATCTTTAGCAATCTCTTCACGTAATCTGATGTGAGAGGGGCATTAAAGTGGATCCGCTCCACACACAAATCCATGTTGGTTCCTAATATTTTACCCATTTTAAGCTAGATGTTATACCCATTTTAAGCTAGAAACTTTCTTTCCTCTCCTATCTCTTGTTTTCTCTTTCCATACTTGAGATTGGATGTGAAATTGGTCACCTTCATCATCAATATCATTCCAAGAGTAGCCTTATAACATGGGGTTCTGTCCTTCTATTCCAAGTAAACCTGACTCCTGGTATTCCAGGTGCTTATTTACTTGGAGGTGATATTTTAATCTAAATGTATGGGCATAGAGGGAGATATGAGAAGGAGAGACTGGTAAGTGGTAATGCCAAATAGTGTCTCCGATTTGGGGTCGGTGAGCCAGCTGTCGGCAAAGAAATTGCTTATTAAGGCTAAACAGAGCCTCATGAGGCATTTTTCCCACATCAGGTGGACATTTCAAGCTGGGACCACCCGAATTGATGGCAATTAAGGGGTAGGATGGGTGGTGAGAATCATTGAAAATATGAGGTAATTCAAATGAATGGTACAAACAATTGGATAACAACCCATCCTGCCAACTTTTGGGTTCATTTGGATATTCATGGAACACAAAATATATAAATTCAAATATTATTGGAATAAGATAGTATATAATAGAATAAGTGTAGTATTAAAAATATTTTTTGGGACTTCTTTTAAGAATGCAAGATTTGTGCACTAAGTTGTTTGACATTTGTTGCTGATTAAGTTTCAAGATAACAACGCGTTAATGTTATTGATTAGAGTGAGGGTCGTTATTAGATTAATTACTTATGATATACTTTTTGTGAATATAACTTGTAGTCTCAAATTCATTGAAGGGACCCACCTTTGACTTAAAGCAAGTTTATACCTTATTCGATTATTAAGGAGATTTTCATTCGAACTAGTCTTATACTTTACCAAAAGATCGGTTATGTTGATGCATGACTAAGATGGAAAAAAAAAAAATCAAACCTTGTGCTTTACATATCTTTACTCTGATGGTGAGGGCTGGAGCAAAATATTCCTTGATCATAAAACAATGTTTACATTATTATCATTGCGACCAATCTCATTGGATAGAAATAAAAGTCCCAATCTAATTTTCCAAAGAGAAATGCCAGTCTAACTAAGGAGTCGAGGAAGGAACAAACCACCCAATGGAAGAAGAGAGATAATAAATGCAAGAGATGACCTACAAATGCAGATCACTAGGTGATGATTAACAGCATTGGATTGGAAGAAAGGCCTCTTACCCCACTCAAAAGAAGTGTTTGTTCTTAATTGCTTGACGAAAGTTCAGATTTGGGGCAGACACCTTTCCTTTGATTGACAAGGGCAATGTCTCTTGCTCGAAGTTCCACCTACTTTTTACGCCTAAGGGCTCCACCACTTCTCAGAGATCTGCTTCTCTATGAGGGTGAGGTCTTAGACCCTATAGATGTAATAATAATAATGTTATTAATAAAGACGCATTGGATTAAAGACTCATAGTATACTGGTTTTAAGTGTCAGCATTTGTGTTGGTTGCAACAATCAAGCTATCATCTGACTAGGCATGTGGAGCCCATTACTCATAAAATTGCCTTCTTCATAATTGATTGTAGCGAACTATTTCAACTGCTCCAAAAGCTTTTGTAACACCAAAGACTTCTAGTGGTAATCCATTAAGGTCCACCCCATATGGAGATTCAATTAGATTTGATAACATTTCCACTAACCTGAAAATTAATGGTGGCTATTTCACTATTGGATGTTAAGATTACAATCCAACATGGATCCTCAAATTTTTACCTTGATTAGAAAACCCTTTTGTATATTATGTCAAATGCCCTGAACTCTACCTGAGTGACTAATTTTAATGAAATTTCTAATGAAAATTGGTGGGTATTTCTGTGTTGGATGTTGAGATTCCAGTCCAATATAGTTGCTCAAGATTTCTCCTTGACCATAACCCATGAATGTGGGCTCCAGGCTCTATCATCACAAAATGAGAGGCGACAAGTCAATCAATCCAAAAATATCTCTATGTTATATAAGATATGTATCATGGGTGGATGCCCACATAAAATGAGTTAAATTTAGAATCTATTGTAATTAGGATTTCGCAATAAAAAGGTTACCTTGTTTACAAATAAATTTCCTCTCTCTATATTTTTACACACTTACACTCATAGTAATAAAATATCTCTCTTTGGTTCTTTCATTTACAACACGTTAGTATTAGGGAAAGATTGTGGCATGTGCTCGCCAAGAATATCTCCATAGAAAGAGTCGTGGTCCTAGCGACCCGAGAGCGTAATTCCATCTCTCGTTTTGTTTTGGCACGGATCTCGATGGTAAGTTCTCCGTCAAACTCACAAGGCCACTCTTGTTTGTCTCTCTTTGCAGAAAAACTTAAAAGAGAGGAGAGATAAAAGGGTGCCACTTGTTATAAAATTAGGCATGTGGTGGTCAGAAACCAACTACATCAGCCGTTGTGGTTCTTCTAAGTCACCAAATCACTACCCCCACACGTATAACAGGCGGCCACCATCATGGAGTGACACAAGCTCTTTAAAAAAATCTAGTCTTGAATCATGACATCTCACCGTTGGTATTGATTTCATAAAGAGCAACCAATGGACAGGTTCTAGATCATTCCAACGTAGCAATTTACATCACATTTTTTTATTGCCAGAACCCATATAAGAAATCAATATCTATTAATGGAAGAAGAGTGACAGTTTCTCAATAGGCATAGTGTATCCGGACCTATAATACAAACTCCCAAAGGTGTTAACCCTATAGATTACAAATGAGTGTTTGTAAAGAAAATGAATGAAATTACTAGATAAAAGGGAAGACTTGTGGTACAAGGTTTCCTGTAGAAACCTGAGATTGAAAATATAGACATATATATATATGAAAATCCCATAAGGATTTGCTTTGCTTGAAGCAAAGTCAATGAATATGTACTCAATAATATTAAGATATTCATTGTACAGCCTGAAGCATTCCAGAAGAATATGGTACAATCTTCTTAGTAAATGTTTATCTAAAGAATGGTATGAAGATAATCCCATTTGCCCATGTATCTTTATAATATTCTTAAAATGATTCACAATAGGAAAAGTTTTTTTTTTAGATGACATAAATCTACTTGACACTCCAAAAGAGCTCAGGAAAATTATTGACTATTTATAGGAGAATTTTATCTCGACTTACAGACGAGAGAAGTTTTAATGAGCAATTTCATTTTTTGTAAATATGCTTGCCATATATAGTTTTGTTCCAACTCAAAGGCACTGGATTTGTATCAAACAAATCCTACTATATTTATATCTGTTTTATTCTTATGGCCGTAAAGATTCAAACTTTGTAAGATATGCAAATTCAGGATATCTCTCTGATCTTCACATGGGTCGATCACAGACAGGTTATGTATTTTTTAGTGGTAAAACTGTCATTTTTTGACGTTCTATTATACAGGCATTAGTAACTACTTATTTTAACCATGCCGAGCTTTTAGTTCTCTATGAAGCCAGTGGAGAATGTGTGTGACTAAAATATTTAATTCAACATATTCGTAATTCTTGTCAATTACCTTTTAGTACAGGTACCCCGAGCATTATCTACGAAGACAATGAGGTATGTATTCAACAGATTAAAGAATGATACATTAAATGTGACAAGACGAAGCACATTGCACCAAAGTTCTTCTTCATACATGAGTTTTAGAAGAATAATGGGATTAAAGTCAAGCAAGTTCATTCAAGTAACAATCTAACTTATTTAGTTATGAAGTCATTACCAAAAGCTTGTACATGAGATCGGCAAGTGTCGAGTTTATTATCAAACAATGTAAATGTTATTATTGTCAGAAGGAGTAACTAATCAAAGGTATGCATCATGAAGCATGTTACCCAGGATATACGTGCGCTGTACTTTTTTTTCTTTTCTAGATTTTATCCCACTAGGATTTTCTAATTAAGGTTTTAACGAGACAGCATTATGTACGTCCAATACCAATTCAATGATCCTGTAGAGTGTTGTACTCTTTTTCATATGCTTTGGTTTTTTTCCCATTGGGTTTTTCTTTTGTAAGGTTTTAATAAGACAACTATTGTTGAATGATGGTCATCTAAGGGGGAGTGTTATATATGATATGTATCATGAGTGGATGCCCACATGAGATGAGTTAGATTTAGAATCTATTGTAATTAGGGTTTTTCAATGAGGAGGTTACCTTGCCTATAAATAAACCTGATTCCTTTGTATTTCTACACACTTACTCTCATAGTAATAAGATTTCTCTCTTTGGTTCTTTCATTTACAACACTTTGTAGTTTTGTTTTTCCTCTAAACAATTTTATTGATAATGGCCCACATGCCTGATCGATTAAAGACCTAATGATTGTAATTAATGCTTAATGATGACACTTAAAATCAATAACTTTTCAGTCTCTAATCCAATGGCCTTGATCATCAAATTGGTCGCACTCTGAGTCAATGACATGGCATTCAAATTTTTGTGCCCTGGTGGGCCACAAATGATCTTATTCTTGTGGTTGTTATTTTGAGAAAAACATACGGCAAGGAATGGAAACCTGAAACAACCAGAGAAACAAAAAGGGTAGAAGGTGGTTTAGTATTTTACTCCTTTCCACACAATACAGCTCATCTGTTACATTTATTATCATAGTGGTGTTAAACAGTGAAAGTGTTAATTTTTTTATTTTTAACTACGGGCTGGGACCATATTTGAAAAGTGTTACTTTTTAAACATAGGAAATTTCTCTCTTGAGTCAAAACTTAAAAAAAAATTTCCAAAATACCTCTATACACATCTCTCTTCCTCCCTCCATCTCCTCCCCCTTTCCCTTCGGCTGACGGGAGGGGAGCTCTCCCTCCCTCTCTCTTTTCCCCTCCCTCTTCCTCTTCCCCTCTTCTCCCACCCTCTTTCTCCTCCTCTCCCGCCCTTTTCCTCTCCTCCCTCTTTCTCTCCCCCTCGCCTCTCCTCTCCCTTTTCCTCTCCTTCTCATTGGACCCCTCCCCCTCTTCCTCTCCTCTCTCTTCTTCCTCCCTCGGGGGGGGGGGGGGGGGGGGGGGGGGGGGGGGGGGGGGGGGGGGGGGGGGGTTTTGTGAATAGTGTGGAGAGGAGAGGAGAGGAGGAGAGGAAAAGGGAGAGGAAGAGGGAGGAGAGGAGTGGAAGAATGAAGGAGATGAGTAGAAGAATGAGGAAGAGGAGAGGAAGAGTAGGAAGAGGGAGGAAGAGGAGAGGAAGAGGAATCAGATGAACGAGAAGAGGGAGAGGGAGACGGAGGGGAAGAGGAAGAGAGAGAGAAATAGAGAAGGAGGGAGTGCCCCCTCCGCCCGGCCGGACCTCATCGCCGGCCGAAGGGAAAGGGGGAGGAGAGAGATATGTACGGGGGTATTTTGGAAATTTTTTTTTAAAAAAATTTGACTTAAGAGAGAATTTTTTGTGTTTAAATAGCAGCACTCTATTCAAAATCTAGACCACTCAATGATAACAGCAATTTCTTACCACTGGGGTAAGAAGCTGTTCTCACTAATTATCATTTTTGTTTTAGAAAATTCTCCAGCCGCACACCTAATGATTATTTTGTATATTATCAATTCAAAAAAGTAATTGGAGCCATTGTTTGTTTTTTTTTTTTTTCGCCTTTTGATTCTGCAATAGAAATTAAAGAAAACATCTTTATCTTTACAAAAAAATAAATTAATAGAACCTGTTCCTAATAGGGCGTGTGTGTATTACTGTTCGGATAGTGAGAAATCATCTTTACTGTTCGTAATAGAGCATGTATGTGGGTCGGAGAAATCCAGATCCGTCTACTTTTTTTGTTGATTTAACAGGACCATTTCAATCCAAAGACCGACCTGTTACCTAATAGGCATGGCCTCCAATTGGACCCATCATCCAAGAATGGACCAATCTATCCACTCCATGGACCCATTTCTATTTCTATTTTTAAGCAGCAGTTATGACTTAACGCCAGCAAGTTGGCTAACAATCTCTCTCTCTCTCTCTCTCTCTCTCTCTCTCTCTCTCTCTCTCTCCCTCTCTCTCTCTCTCTCTCTCTCTCTCTCTCACGCACACGCACACACAATCATGGGTGCATTAGCACTTGGAACAAAAGACCACAACATTAGACAGCACAACAGTTGTCTAGTCTAAATAGAAATTCATTGTCTAAGAGCTGAAAAAGGGAATGCCATGGAGATCTTAGAATCTGGCCAAATCAGATTGGATTCAACGTGGTCTTTTCTTACAGCTGATCTCGTAATCGCCCCTAATCTGCTGGATGGGCAGTCACCACTTTCATCTCATGAATGGTGTGACCCAACTTTCCTAAATTTAGACTGGCAAATCAATCTTACTCCCATGAATTCAAAAAAGCTTTTGATCAAAGTGATAGTGATGACTGATGGTTCATTATGTGAAAAGCAAGTAACTTCTTTCAGTTTAATTCTAATAGTAAATCACCCTCTCTTTGGCATGATATCTCTAATGATGACTATCGCATTAGATAAAAATAATATTTGGGGATCTGAGAATTGATTTAAGAAAGATGTGTTCCCCCACCAAACTTACCAGCCAATCCAGTGGATGTTTTCACAATTGGGTGGGCGAGTTGCATCCAGGCCCACTTAGTTTTGGTCATGAGGCTTTATATTTAGACCTGGATCCCACCAATGGGCAAACGTGATGTTCAGGGTTATCCCATTTGCAAAATATGCCTGTTTGTGGGAAATATGTCAGGCCAAGATAGCGCTCTAACCATAAAAAGCCCGAGGTCTAGCCCGTTCCATATTAGACAAAAAAGTGAGGCTCACATCACCTACAGGACTAAAGCACGATGCAGCCAAATATGGGTTGGGTTGGGTGGTCCAAGAGAGACGCTCTTCCTACTAACAATGTTGGTCCGAAATGGCTTCACCAACTCATTGGCCATTATCAATAAGCACGGGGACCACTTGGGGTGTTGATTGTAGTTTGGGAGAGTGTCCAAGTGCATGGCACTACAGAATATCAGAATATCAGAATATAACGCTAGTGGTTTCTTTGAGATGAAGAGATCTATAAGTGGTCTGTTTTTTATTTTTAATTTTTTACTCCGTTAGCCCAGTAGCTAGAACAGAGGAAGTAAAGGGCTCCCACTAGAGCGGATGCCTTATCCATAAGCCCTCTATTCAGGATCTATTTTAGCAGAAATCAGATGAATAAAAATAGGATTCCAGAGTACTGTACACAATTCAACTTGTACAGCAGAAAGTTCCACTTTCTCTGCCTTTATCTAGCATGTGGCCACTCTATCTTCTAATGGTCACTTTGGTAAACTCACTTCACTATAAAGTTTGAAGTGAGGTAAAAGCTGCAGGACAGGTCCTATTGATTATAGTTAGAAGTACTATTTATAAAGGGTTTAAATCCTGTGGTAACTGTACTCACATATCTATAGTGAGAATTATTTATGAGGTTCACTTATAGATCTTATTTGGAGATGGGACTAGGAGGATTGAAAGATCTATGTGGGATCACCCCACATATCAAGTTTGGTCTCAATCACATATCCCAAATCTCTTCATCCGTGACCTACAATTTAGTTCATTCGAATTAGTGTATAATTAATTTAATAGTATAGTAAATTCAGATTTGACCAAAACTTTATGCGAGTAACTATCAGGAGATCCCTGTGTATTACAAGATTTGGATTGAATGATAGATGGGCCCTACCTAAAATTCTTACAAAAAAATAGTGATAACTAGTTCTCATAAGATTATTTTTCATTTATAAATTATTAATTTTTGTTTCTCTTATGTAATTTTGTAAAAAGTTACATCATTCTCAAATGTATTGAACAACTTTGTTATCTAAAATATAAAAGAAAAGTTATAGCGTCCAAAAACTATATCAGGGACATCACTCTGCACAGAGTTCATCGTGAAGCCTATAAACTCCGCATGATTGGATGGTGAAATTATTGAAGAAGCACAAGAGAGAGGACGGCGGTCAGCCTGATTGCAAGATTGCGATCAGGCCATAGTTTTGATACCAAAAGTACACTATATATTGCATAAATCACTGTAGCTTTAATAAGAAAATTCAAATTTTAACTATTCTCACTTCTCGATTTCCTAATCTCTCTCCTCCTATCTGTATGACAAACCTAATATCTCTAACATGACAGTCAGCAAAAATTGCTTAGAGTCTAAATCCACTGGTAAAAATCACATGATTCATTTTTGTTATTATGTTATAGTCATACTCATAGCCAAAAAAAAAGAACCACAGTTTGGATACTGCCAATTTCCTTTTATTATGGTTACTTATAATTGGTTATAGATAAGAATAAAACAAGTGTAAAATATATGTAACTCAAGTTTTCCAACTACTAAAAACAGAACCTAATTTAAATGTAGATGACAAGGATCCAAATGGGCCATACTGCAAAAAAAAAAGAAAAAAAAAACCCATGCATGAAATTTATAAAATGATTCCACCAAGCATGTTTAGCATATGTTTCCACTATGCTTAAAACCATCGTTTATGTCAATTTTCTTTGGTAAATCATTGTTTAAGTCATTTGGTAGACTAATCATGGTGTGATACCATTTAATATTGCTTGAAGCATATTTTAAGACAATACTTGCTATAAATTAATCATACTGGCCAATTTGTACTAAACATTTATGCTGCTTAAATCATGCTGCTTAAATCAATTGAGGGTAATCAGAGGACCATAAGAAGTGGAGATTAGGTCTTGCCTCATTGTAGAAGAAAAACAACCAAGACCCAGACTCAAATAAATGGAAAAGACAAAAGGAAATAAGCTTTTCATATATGAAAATCATACCCACTCCACTTGCCTTTTATAATCCAACTTTATCCGCTCTCTGCATTCCCTTATGACAGCAATTTGCTACCTTATTATCATTCAAAGCATCCACTGAACATGATCTTATTGGATTGTACTGTCACCATCGTAATGTATCAATTGGGCCATCTAATATATTCAGCAATTCTCCAACTAGCCAAGGCCTTAGGGGTCACACTCTCTAGACCATGTGGGGCCCACTGTGGAAAATTGCATCCATTGTCTCATGGACCCTGCACACGCAGAAGCATACGGCATACCTAGATTTCGAATTGAATCTGCCCCTCCTTACCATTTGGAACACGTAGGAAAGGGCGAATATCCAGAGTTTAAACCTGGATAGGGATGTGTGAAAACTGTCACTCCTTAGCACTACTGTAAGGAGCGATTTTCAACAAGTAGTTATTTGTTGAATATGATTATATGACAAATATTTTTATATTTTCATTTGTTAGGTTACTGATCTCACATTTATGATCACTCGATTGCGATCCCTATTAAGTGGGCCACATTAGATTAAGTTGCCTTGCATTAAATCTATTATGTTTTCGGACCTTACCAAAATTAGGGTGCTCATGGGCAGGGCTGAGCAAAGATCAGGCCCGGCCTATATTAGAATCCTTAAGCATAAACTTGGCCCAAGCTAGACTCGGGCCATAAGTGGCTCGGCCATATAAAGTCTATTAAGCCCACGCCTGGCTCATATATTATCGGGCTAGCCTTATTCAAGCCTAATAATTATTAAGCAACCTTAACTTGGTGCCTGATGGAGGCCAATATGATTATCATGTACCAATTTCTACTTATACTCATGGTCATGTCAAAATGATTCCATCTAAAATACATAAAATAAAAAATAATAAAATAATAAAATAAAATAAAAGCGATTACTATATTCATATAAAGCTATCTTCTCTACGCTTTAAGTTGATATTGCCTTTTTTTTTTAATAAAAGTAAATGACTCATTAACAAAACAGAACTGCGTTAATGCAATCAAGAGATATTTGTCTAATACAAATCAATTAGAATGAGCATTGCTTGCATTTTAAAGTGTTTTTTGATAAATAAATTTTAAAATTTCTATTATGGAAGATTTGCATGTAACATAAGAAATATAAGAAGGGGAAGTTACAACTTAATCCACCAATTCAGGCTGAGCCGAGCCAGGCTCTGCTACTTAACCCAAGCACAACCCATATAACAAAAGGGCCTAAAATTTTAATCCAAGCCCAACCCAATGACTTATACCTAAGGCCCAAGGCTGGGCTGGGCCTGGGCCAGGCTTGGGCTAGCCCAGCCCATGAGCATCCTTAACTGAAATGCATATAATTATCCAATTGGTGCTATTATTAATATTATCATCATCATCATCAGTATCATCATCATCATCTAATTTAGATGGAAAGCTTGGACTTATCTAAATAGTGCCAACCCCAGAGAATAGTTCACAATTTAAATAGTAATAATCTAGAAACTATCCTGAAATTTAATAATTTTAAAAACCATTCCGATCATATTAAAATAACCATATTTTATTTTGGTAGGCCAGCTAAGGGATTGGGTCCCTTGAGGGCTTGCACATGTGAGGAGAGGGGAACACTCATATGCAAGGAGGATAAAACTCATACATGCAAGGAGATGGGAATTCACACATATAAGAAGAACATAAACTTACACATGCTAGGAGAAAGAACTCGCACATACCAAGAAAGATACGAACTCTCACATGCGAGAAGATGAAAATCTAAAAATATAAGCACTAGAAAAAGAGCTGTACATGGTCCATGGGCAACAAAAATCCCACTGGGACCAAAGTCTGAGCATGAAAAATAAATGTGCTCCATGAAGTAGAGTCATTTTGAAGTTCAAATAACTCAAGTAGGACATATTTGTTTGCATGAAGTTAAATTTTAGGAGTTTTAAGAAATTTATTATGATTGAAATAGTTAAATTTAAAGAAATGAAAGTGAATGTTCCTAAATGCCCATCAAATAGTCTCCACTCGAGTTGAAAATAACTATCCAACCATATCGTTCCAGTAAATCAAATCCTAGAAATGTCATGGCCTTTTTTACATCACCACCTCAAATCCTAGAAATGCTGTGTGAAAAAAGAATGGATCGAACCACCATTCTCTGAGATGCCCATAGCCAACAATGGAATTGAATGGAGAGGAACGACAAGAATGGAACTATTTTCATCGTGTATATTTATTTAGATGACGAAATGATTTCCTCACCTATGAGCCATTGGCGAAAAAACTCTTTCGTTGCCAATATTGGCTTGGAATTATTTTTATTTAGGGGAGGATGAAATAATTTCCTTGCCTTGTTGGCCATGAGATTCTTTTTATCGTCAAAACATCTCACACTCAGTTGAACAAATAGGTTTGGGGAAGATATCTCCTATTTTGGGCGACAAATTAGCAATGACAAGAGTTTGTCGCTATATGGAGATGAAAGTAAAATGTCGTCGCTTATGAGCCCCACCTAGAGTTCTCACAAAAAAAAAAAAAGGGTGAGAACGAGTTCTCATAAGATTATTTCCTTTCAAGAAGTATATAATATATATGGAATAGACGATGGAGGTGCTCCTTCCCCACATATTCTCGCTATGAAAAGATTCCTACCTGTAGCATCGTTTGCTATAATTAACTTTTTTTTATTTTTTTGATAGGGTATTTCCATAGTAGTTGGCCAACAATACTAATCTCTCGATTGTACGCACCACCCTTCAATACACGTGTGTAATAAATTTGGAATTGTTGAACACGGGATGTGCTCCCACACCTTTACTCGAATTAACTTCATTTTAAATTTTCGAATATTTTCTCAGGTAGAAGCTCACCATATAGACACTACTCAAGTCCCTCATCAATACAATTGGGGATCATTTGTTTCAGTGGTGAGGGAGATGCCTTCTCACTGTACTATAAGTGGAATTGACTATAGATAAAATGAGCAGTCAAAACTATTGTCCATAATATCACCTTAGTGAAGATGATGGATCCCTAATCCATAACTCATAATTGTGTATATTGGGGCCACTATATATATAGTGAGGTCAACAGCACATGTCCAATAATAAATGTTGTTCTTGTCGCACTGAAATATCTCAGCCTCAACAAATTAATGGTGCGGAAGGGTTGAGAAGTGAGCGCCTTCATTATTATTATTAAATTTTTGTGGGAAAAAGGCTAACTTAGAAAACGAAAAAAATAAAAGGTTCCAACAATAAAGGATAAGGTCTACCAACGTGATTAATTGCCAAAATGAATACCCAACAGTAAACTCAGATTGCTGAAATAATATAAGTTCGAGTATCTTTTTTACAATTTTCTGCCTATGGGTTTACTTCGATGGATGACAATCATAATGGTAGGAGCATGGAAGGATCTATCAAGTCACCTTGATCTCATTGATATAAGGCAAAGATTAATGTTTTAAAAAGGAGTACTTTTTCATTTTCCTTCTGCCCCACAGTAACTATAAGTTGGGTGTCCCCATTTGAGAGAGTAGAAAAAGAAAAAGAAAAAAAAACAACCAATTGTTAAATGGGAGTAAAATTGGGTAAGTACGAATTAGAGAGTGTGGTAATGAGTTTAAGCAGATCAGATTAATCATGGGTTGGTCCCTAGATGTGACGTTCTTGCGTGTGCTAAGTTAAACGTAAGCGGGCACAGCTAGTAGATATGTGCCAATCCACTGGTAGCCCACTGGTGAGGCATCTTCCTCTCCACACTAAAAAATAAGTAAACAAAGAATTCATTTTTGGCTCCCTTGGAGAGGGATTTTACGTGCTGTGTGTATGTACAATGGCAAAAACAACTCCACACCCACACCCAAGCTCGTGCCCACAGGAAAGAAAAAACAACAACATGGCTAGAGATGTCGATGATAGGACCTTTTCCTCGTTCAAGGAAGTACCATTTGAGGTGTATTCAGTTTTCTTGACTTGGTGACTGAACTAGTAACTGAACCCAGGCCAATGAGACAAGGTCTTCCAATTTGGGCTTTTTCCAGTTGATATCCGGATTTTTTTTCATCCGTAGTTCACAACGCAATGGATACAGCATGCATGACTGGGATCGAAATCACACGGTAACCATGACTGGCAATTCCAATCCAGGAAACGTTAGTGATGTGAGAATGGTGGGTAGATCATGCAAATTCAGCTTCCAACATCCCTATAAATGGATAGAGAAGGTGGAGCAGATATAGAACGTGGTTGAGTCATGGAAACCATTAAATCATTCATCTCTAATAGACCCTCCATGTTGTCAATTTCACGTGCTCTGCTGATTCTCTTGCTTGTCTCTGTTGTGAGCCATGACCAAGTGGCTCAGGCTCAGAACTGCACAACGGAGTTAATTAACCTTAGCCCATGTGCTCCCTATGCGATTCCAGGCTCAGCATCTCCTACCCCCCAGTGTTGTTCCTCCATCAAAGCAGTTGACCATAACTGCCTCTGCAACACCATCAACATTGTCTCTAAATTGCCTTCTCTTTGCAGTCTTCCTCCCATCACTTGTGGTCTCTCTCTCTCTCTCTCTCTCTCTCTCTCTCTCTCTCTCTCTCTCTCTCTCTCTCTCTCTCTCTCTCTCTCTCTCTCTCTTAATGAATGATTCAGTGCCAAACACCAACAGCAAGAGTGATGGTTTTAAGAGACTACTAAGTTTAGGGGGCCAGTTAATTGTGCACTTCTTGATGGAATAGTTTTGCTGTTGGTGCCCAGCACTGGACAATCTACCATTATGTTTTATATTTTGACTAACTCATTTTTTAATTGTCAATCTCAACAGGTTAATAAGCATGCTATACAGACTGATGATTGAATAAAGTTGGGAGTGCAATAAGTTATCTCCTTTTGCGTGTCGCGTGATGGCTTACGATGTCATTTGACCAAGAATAAAGACACATTTTAGTGTTTAATGCTTTAATACAGGCAAAGTGTGTTGATATATTATGAATAATTTTAGTTTCAGACTTCTTCAGAATACTGATATTTGCTTTCTTGTGTTGTGAAAAATGGTGATGATGATCTAAATATTTAAAAAAAGAAAGAAAAACAATATGCATTGGACAATTCTGAAATGGACCACCTTTAAGCAATCTACTTAATTTTATTTTCCTCCATATTTTCTTGAAACTTTCATGGGGATCTTGTGAAAGTTCTAATGGACATCATCACACTGGGATTGAGAACTCATTTTACTCATGAGAACACAGAGCTTTGGCAAGGCCTTAAACCAATAGTCACAAGGAGTAAATAAGGCTACTGTGGAGGCCTTAAACCAATAGTCACAATGAGTAAATAAGGTTACTGTGGAAATATAACTGATATCATCACTATGGTACCACTTTCCTCATAATAATAATAATAATAATAAACATGTAGGGATCTCAATGATCGCTTGTACTTCAATTATAAAGTCGAGATCGGCTTAGAAGCATTGAATCAAGCTCGGCCATAAAATACCACTTGGAATAGCGCAAGCTCGACCCATTTGTAAATTAATTATCTTAATTGGAACCTAGATGAACCAAACTTTAGCCTCAGCTGAACATGATCAACCTAAATTGAGATGAAGACCTGGGAATATCTATTAAACTGCAAATTACCAATGACAGTAGTCTTTAGCCTTTTGCCTTTAGTAAATATACTATAAATAGCAAGCTGAACTCAAGCTCAAGTTTCAGCAAGGCTGAACCACTTCATGAGCTGATTTTGAGACAAGCAGAGTTGACAGAGACCCTACTGAAAGCAAAGCTCTTTTTTTTTTTAGTGACCCAAGGTATTCCTTCTTAGCTCAGTGTCAAATCTTTAGCCTCCGACCGGGGGTTACTGGATTCTGATGAGCAAGAATTATTTTCTGGAGGTATATACATGGCTACACACATAGTATCCGTATAATACAAGGGGTGAGAGTCAAACTCTAAATGTTGAAGAGCAAAACCAAGGCTCAAAGCAAAGCTCATTTTAAACGAGCCTGTAAAATAGACTTTGATCAAAATCAATCCTATAAAAGATGAAGCCGAGCTAAAGCCAATAAAAGCTAAGCAAAAGTGCTTAGGAGCTAGGTCGGTTCATTAAGAACAATAATAACATGTATATGCTAGGGTATGGTAGCACTAGCACCTAGATCATTGGATGAAGATGGATCCCTAATGTAAATTATATTCATCCATATATCAAATTGAAAGTAATAAAATGGGCTTCTAAAAAGAAGAAGAATCATCATTATCATCATCAAAGCCTTTATCCCAATCATGTTAGGATCGACTTCTGAAAAGGAGAAGAATTCAAAAAATATATCCAACCCCATCACATTGATGACCCCTCTCTCTCCATATTTTGCTCAAATGGCAGCTAGCTCTCTCTACTTGAGAGCAATCGTTTTTCAGCATTTCCATTTCGTGGTTTTTGCGTTCTATTTTTGGTCAAGCAATAGGTTTGCAGTTCAACTCTTCAATGACACTGACTTCTCTTATTCAGTTCCGTCGAGAGACAAGAATACAACGTAGAGATGCCAATGCAAGTAGTGGGACACGCATGTGATTGAGGAATAGACATGTCTTAAAAATATAGGGGCATTATCTATAAAAAATATGTAAATTCACATGGACTGTTGTAAAATATTATGTGTAAGAACCAGGAAAGTTTTGTATGAAAATTTCTAGAGTAAATTTTGGAATGTTATCATCGAACATACAACTTAATCTTGCCAATTGATTATATCCCGTACTTACAGGTCTTGGCATTCACTTTGTTGCAAGTAAAGCTTGATAGAGGGATATTTATGGGTCTTTGCATTCATTTGTAAGCAAGTGAAATTTGAAATCAATCAAGAACCTCTATTCCTCTACAGTCACTCTCTCTCTTCTAGCCATTGCATGTGAGCGCGCAAAAGCTTGAGGTGGTTTTTGGTCCAAGAGCTGGATCGACAGGAAAGCCTGACTTGCTTCCTGTCTCAAATCTCAATACCGCTAGGAGCAAACTTAGTGCCACACAGGCTTGAATCAAAGACATTCACGTGCACTGCTGATCAGATAAAAGATTGTTTGTGCAGAAGCTCAAGTAATGCATGTAAAAAAAGGGACAAAAAACACTTAAAACCACTTAAAAAACCAGATATGCTGTTGCCATTTATCAAGCAAACCATTATTCACAAAAGCAGCTGTGCTAGAACAAAAGCCATGAGCATACCATAATCAATCTTTAAATATGTAATGACTGGTTGAAATAAAGTTTATCCAATATTAATATAATCAGTTAATATTTTGTATGTACAGATATAATTTGGTGAATCAAATGGCAAAAGGAATAACGAGGTGTATGGGGAGGGGTGGTCTTCAAACCGACCTCAATCAGACCCTTGATTTATCCCTATCTTATGCTTCTCAAATGAAATACTAACAAACTTCATGTAATGATAAGAAGTGACATGCAGGGAAGTTATGCTAAACCACCGCTTGAAAGAATGATATTGTTAAATCAACTCCAAGAACAATGCTTCTTGCTTGCTACTCAGGCCTAGATCGTTCAGAGATAACCCACTGTCGAGGTCGCTAAAAGCCCGTCGAGGATACGGCCTCACCTGTCCAGCATAAAAACAGATGAGCTTGTAAGTACTCCAGCTTACCAGTTCAGCCTCTGGGATATGGTCCATTTAGTAAATCCCAGCACTTTTAGATGTCATTCAATTTGCCAACAAATTTAGTTTGGGATCCATGTCCCGTGTCCATGCTTCGTAGGAGCCCATCCATTTTCTGTTTTATTTTATAAGGGTTTTTCCTTAAAAAAATCCCCTTACACATGGTTGTGGAACAAACAGGGCCCCAAATAAATTCATTTTTCCTTTGGCCCTTTTTGGTTTTTTATTTTTTAGATATCATTCATGAGACAATAGGGAATGGGAGGGATTATAAAATGGCTAAGCATAGATATCGCTTGCTGCTCATGAACAATATCTTAAAAAAAACAAACAAAACCAAAAAGGCCCAAGGGACCACTCCGGGCAATGAATTTAATTGGGGTCCTTTTTATTACACAACCAGACTAAGGCGATTTTTCCGAGAAAAACCCCTATTTTATTTTATTTAGTGATGTTCCATGGTATGTCTTTTATTTATTTAAGATGCAATGCTTTAATCTCAACCGTAGAGGATAGATGGTTGAGATTAGATCTAGGTTTAGCTTTCCATATTTAAAGCATTGTAATGCCTCTTTTGAGAGGAGACATAGATTAATGGAAAAAAAAAGGGTATTTTGCTCCCTTCTATACTCGTCAAAGGGAAGTTTTCCAAGCTAAGATTTCTTCACACAGGTGGGATTTCTTCAACTCACAAAGGGAGGGCATGACTGCTTCTACGTATCTTCGAGGCAACCAAATAACTACTAAATGATATTTGACTTGTAAAACTCCAAAATTTCACTTGTAAAACTTGCCCATCTCTTAAAAGATAGAAAATTTGACTCTTAGAACTCTAAACACTACGCGGACAAAAAACCTAGGGGTGGCAAGCGGGTTGGGTAAAAAGGGGTAAAGTTGACCGGTGGTGTTTACAGGTTGAAGTCCATCCCGTTTGTGAAACGAGTACAATTACACCAACATGCACCCAATATACGTCCACCTAAACCAACCCAGGATAAAAAAAAGGTGGTTGCGGCGGGCGTAGCAGCCAGTGGCCAAAACGCCATGGACCAGTAGAGTGTTACTTGAAAAAGTTTGTCAAAAAAATTTAAAAAAAAAATTTAGAATACTGGAAAATGTTAAATTTTGATGCTCTTTTCCTATAATAACTAAGATAAGAGGACGTAGTGGTCCATTCGGTGCATAGAAGTTCTATGTCGCTAAATGATTATAAAATAAGAGTATTAATCTAATTTTTTCCATGCATATATGTTGGTTAGCTATACTAAGTTCTTATGCATTTTTAAATTCATAATTCAAATAATTAATTTAGCACAACTATACATAACAAAGGATTTATAAATTATAAAGTGCTGCTTAAAAAAGTTTTAAGTTCAAACCAAATAACAAATTAAGTTTCATCAAAACAAACAATGATTTTGTGTTGAGAGCTGAGAAAAGAATACCTATACCAAAGGGGGCGTTTGCTAGGACATTACCTAGAGAAGAGCCCTTTAGAGAAACCGTTTGCATTGTCTTCAATTCAGCGATATCTCATGTATTTCGATATTCTTTTAAGTATAGAAGGATAGAAGAGTTCTGTAAAAATTTTGTTAAGAGAGAAGCATGAAAGAAATAAGCCTTACTAAGTATTTTAAAATTTTTTTTGAAAGATAGCTATCAGTCACACTTTGTAACGATGACGACCAGCCATAGTGGCTGCTATGGATAAGAGCGGTTTTAAATACAATTTAGGGCTACTACGCCCAATATAGTAGCTGCTATTTTGATCCATGGAACTAACACACATAACCTGTTCTAAAACCATAAATCATGATAGGGATTGAAGAAGCAACAAAGGAAATTTCAAAGTTGGGTTGGGTTGTAGAAGAACATAAGAAGAAGTTTTTGAAATAGGTTGGTTTGAACCATTGAAAAAGAAAGAGAGGAGATCTATGAAATGGATTGGATAAAAAAGGAGAAGAAATTCATGAGATGAGTTGGGTTGAAGAAGAAAAAATAAAACTGAAATGGGTAAGGTGTAAGAAGAAGAAGGAATTCCTGAGATTGGCCAAAGAAGAAGAAAATTCTGGGATTGGTTGGGTTAAGAATATGAAGAAATTTCTGGCATGGGTGAAAGAAGAAGATGAAACCTTGAGATGAGTTCGATTGAAGAAGAAATTCTCCGATGGGTTGGGTAACAAGAAGAATAGAAAAAGAAGGCAAAATGAGTTATGTAGGTTGGGCATGTTATACAGATTGACCCTCACTTGATCTGTTTAAAGGTGGGTTAGGTTTTCTTCACCCGTGACCTGTATATATTGCAAGTCAGATTTAGCAGGTTGAATCTGTAGGAGACGGGTAAGCAGGTCACGTCAGGTTTTGCCAACTCCAAGACACAAAATGAAAAGAAAACAAAAGAAAAGCCTTCCAATCACACGACTAATAAATTCACCTAGTTGTGAATTAAGCACATGCAAAAATCAAACTTCAAGGGCACATTTGGAATCAGGTGAGGAATTTGAGGATTTCTCACTGCCTTCGGAATAGGGATTCCTCAAGGGGGATGTTTGTGTTAACAGTTTTTTGCAAAAAAGTTGATATTTTTCCACAGAAACCCATTTTTGGGGCATTTGGTGCGGCACATTTCCATGCAATCACTTTTTTGCCATGTCAACATTTTCCTTGGTAAGAGTGGAAATAGAGCTCCTATAGAGGGCCATGGGATTTCTATTTTTGCAGAAAACTTCCAAACTATGGAAATGTGTCTCCTCATCTGCCTTTCCTCCCCACCCACTCTCTATCTAGTTTTCAATAAAAAAATCACAATTGCATCAAACAACATTTGCACCATTTCATCAAGGAAAAATAATTTGCACCAAACATAAATTTTGCAATTCTGTGGAACTCCTTTTATGAAGTCTCCATTGACCAAGAAAATTGCTAATGTGGCAATTTCCTCTTTCCGCAAAAATGGTCTATACACAAACATGCCCCCAAAGGATTTGTATAGCTGAGGATTTCACAAGCATATAGTAGAGAAAACATGGTATTGGTGTGTAAATTCATTAAAACATGAGGATGTCCAAATCCTAAATGATGTGGGGAAGAAAGGAAGCAGGGTCCACTAGCCCAAATCCTTGGGGATTTACAATTGCTAAATATGGTATTTTCCACAAATCCTAAGGGCTCGTCTGTTAATTTAACTGGTAGAGTGAAGTGAGGTGAATTGTAATTTTAAAAGATAAAAAAATGAGAGGGGTTAAATCAATCCAATGATTAAATTTTGTTTTTTAGTGAAAAGAGAATAAAACTTTTTGACTTTTTGTATTAAAAGTAAATATTTTTTGTTTGTTAGTGGGATGAAAAAGTAACTTTATGAATTTTTGTGTAAAAAGGTAAAAGAATTTTTTTGAACTGTGGTATTTTGATTTAATTTTTTTGGGTTGTTGTGTGGTGAAATGAAAGATGACTTTAACTTTACAATGAGGGAAAATTAAAAAACGGGCCCTAAAGGATTTGATTGTCGAACGTGACCTAAGTTACTTGTGGCCTGCTTTTTTAATATGGAGAATAGGAGATAATATGGAGTCTTGGGCTTGCCTCCTAGGTCATGAACAACAACATTATCAAACCAATCAGCCAACCACCAAGGATATATAATGGAATATTAATAAGCTTCGTAGGATGAGGAACACCTAGTGGGGCCCACCTCATGACCCATTCAAATGGGACCACTCTGTGTGTGTGTGTGTGTGTGTGTGTGTGAATCTCATCGATTTGCATGGATTTGAATGAACTGAACTGTTGGAGTAAGGGCCAATTTTTGTTGTTTGATGTAAAGTTGTTAAACTTGTGGAACATGGACGAAGGCATTAGATGTATTAGATTGACTTTAAATTTGATATCTAGGTTGGCCTCGCTTGGATCTTTCAATCCCTTTTTGTCCCATGGGAATTCCTCACCCGTGCTCAACTGCATGGAGGGAATTCCATCCGCCAGCATGTGTGGGGCTCACCATTGGTCAATCCAACTAGACCACACACAGGGGCCCCCAAAATTACACATGTCCACCAATTTTTGGCCTCATCCGATGTGACTGGACCATTGGATCTCCTGATGATCCATCCGAATGGACTATACACTGTAGAAAATTGTAGGCTCAGATGGAGATGATAGAGATCAAGGATGGACTCCCCTCCCGGCCGGGGTCCCATAGGCATGAGGGCACGTGAGGAGCACCCTATATATATCACCATATTACGATAGGAGAAAACATAAGTGGGGCTGACTTTATAATCCATCCAAACCATCCACACACATAAGACACTTTGAATTACAATGGATCCATTGCATTTTCACTAATCTAAATGGATTGGACCATTGAATCAAGGGTGAAATTTTTTCTTTAATATAATGTTATTAAATTTATGGCTGTGGACAAAGGGGTTAGAGGCTTGGGATTGACCCCAAACTTGATATATGAGCACATCCATGATGACAACCACCACCCCCAGTCCTATAATCAGTGGGGCTCTAGATGGGCCCTATCAAGTTTGTCCCTCACCATATGGTGAGAGATGGATGCACATGAATGTCCCCCATATATATTGCGAGGGACAAATTTAATAGGGCTCACCTAGAGCTCCAATGATCATTGGACTTTTGGGGGGTTTGGAAAAGAGATATCTTGGATGTGCCCATATATCAAGTTTGGAGTCAATCCCAAGCTTCTAAACACTTCGTCCATGCCCATAAATTTAACTAAATTAAATTAAATAAAAAAGTTGACCCTCGATCAAACGGTCCAATCCATTATGATTAGTGAAAACTCAATTGATTTATTGTAATTTAGTGAGTCTCATGTGTAGATGGTTCAGATGGATCATAAATTCGGCCCTATTATTTTTGTCCATCACCATAACATGGTGAGGGATAGATACACATATATGCATTCAAGTATGTGACTTGCGCACTAGATCAGTGTGCACACCTCGAAGTGGGCCCACTTTGAACTGGGACCAAAGATCAAAATAGCAGTTTGCTTAGCAAGTAGCCGCCGAAATGCTACCTAGTGGGCATTACGTGGTAGTGGCGCTATGCAGCGTGTAACGGTGTGATTCAAAAAAATTATCAAAAAATATGGAAAAAAAATCAAGAAAATCCAAAATATTGTAAAAGGCTAGAATATGTTTTTTTTTAAGAAAAAACTAGGGTAATGGGAAGAACAGTCCCCTTATTGTGTGTAAGTGTGTGTGTGTGTGTTTTTTTTTTTTAATCTTCTAGCCTTAGATTGGAAGAAAGTAATGTTAGGGATCCCAACTTGGAGAAAAACTGAGGTAAAAATGGAAGAAGATAAGTAAAAAGAAAGAAAGAGGACCCTTTAAAACCCAGCCGCTATGTAATGACGTTAACACTCAAATAGCGTAGTGGTCCCCTTACTGCTACCGCCGCTTGAAAGATCTCCCTAGGCCCCTCTCCGCAAAAAATTAACCCCCACTGTCACTTTTACGGTCTAGTCTATTCGGATTGGTGCAAAACCGAGAGGGGGGGGGGGGGGGTTTGGGACGGACACACACGGCAAATCCAGGGATGTTTCGAATGCTAGACATAGGGAGAAACCCATGCCCACCAACTCCCAGGTGGGTTGAACCGGTTTATACATGGAAGCATTTTTACATCATGGTATTCGTTCCGCAACATTATGATGTCAGTCCAAGAAAGCTTTAAGTTCTATAAAATCTGGTGCAGCACTCAGCAAACAAGAGATGTATGCTATGGTCAGGAGGTGCTTTATATGTCTCTAAATAAATTGTTATGCCACACAACAGGTTGTAAACGGTAGCACTGAAGCATCATAACCAAAACACAATACAAAGCACTTCTACTTCATCAACGCCACTAGCAGCATGGGTAAACAGCACCATGCTTCGAATCTTCTATAGAAGTATTTAATAGACAGATGTCAATCAAAGTAAGCGATGGGAGTATTACCAGTCTGTAGGTGCCAGGCTTGACGCCTCTGCCAATGTCTATGAAATCAAAAAGAGACTGCAAAATAAATCAGCAGTTAACTAAAGTGAGAGAACCAAACAGTTTTCACAAACCATTTTCCAAAATGCAGCGACGCATGAGCACATAGCCGCATATACTGAATTGGAGAAACTACCTGAAGCTTGTCGGATTTCATGAAGCGACGACCTCTACGGCTACCATCAGGCATTCGAACAAGAAGTGTAATAGCAGTTTCATCCTCTGCAGCTGGTTCATGGGGTAGAGAAGCTTCTTTTTCAGCCAGCCTTCTCTCAAACTCCTAAATTCAGTAGTGAATTTATGATAAGTGAGTCTCCAATATTTAGAAATAATATCACAAATGACCAAAAATGGTAGTCAACCAAATTCACAGAAACTTGGAAGAAGTAAAACAACACCACACACAACCCGCCAATTTCAGTGTCCACACTGATTGATAATCTTAGAGCGAAAATCATCAATATAATGAGGTAACTCTAGATATTAGCGAAAGGTGATGAAGAAATTAAGGTGTCTTGTATTTTTGTTGTCCTCTAATTATATTGGCATCTTGATAGGACAGATCCAATGATTACCTTTAAAGTATTAGTTGTAGTAGCCCCAAAAAATGATTGCAGGGTTGTTCTTTCATTTCCTTGGGAGTTGAATTATTCATGGAAATCAACATTCAAAATCAATTACTTTGATTTTACCAGATGCAAAACAGTGTCCAGGATAAAAAAAAGATCTCATCTTCTGAATTGAATGATGAAGGCCCGGGAACAAAATCGAACGAATTTTCTTCTGAGTTTATAACTATGTCAGATCCAATGCAGATCTTTCAAGTATCATTTATGTTAGACCTAAAATTTATCACAGGGTCATCCTTTTCTAAAACACAGAGTCATTATATCTATGAAAGTCAAGATTCAAGACAAAAACAATTTCATTAACGGGATGCAGATGAGGACCTGAGATCAAAGAGAACTCATCTTCTACATTAAACAGTGACAGATATAGCTCAAAACTCTCTCTTCCATGTTGATAAGTAGGGATCATTGTTCAATAACAGTATCTTGTCTTGCTAGAAAAATACAGTTCGCTAATTAACTAGAAAAGACATGTCATCATATATCCTAGCTTTCTATCTAAGGTTTATTAAAATGTGTATAAAAAATATGTCATCATATATCCTACCTTTCCAACAAGAGTGATCCAAGACAAACCCATGGTCCCCATGTGTCAACCAGCCAATGGGCCCAGCCCATCCATCTCGACCTATCATTTTGGGCTGGGCCCATAGTTATCAAAATCTTGCAATTCATATCCCGAATCATGATTTGTTTCAATGCAATAAATCCCATTTACACATGAATCTTAGGATTCAAGTGTGAATCCTACGATTCGATACTCATTTCATGAATCTTACGATTCAAGTAATTTAGCTAAGAGAGAATAGCTACAACCAATAAGTTAATATTAATAACTGTTTTATTTTTCTCTTTTTATTCTTTCTTTCTTTTAACGCTTTTATTTTTAAAAGGTTGTTCAGTAGTTAACGTCTTAATGAAACCTGCTAAGAATTTTTTGCGCTTTTGATGAGGTTTTAAAGATGAATAAAGAACATGCATTAGTTAAAGCGTTTGATTGTATGTATAGTGCTTATCCGTATCTTCTTATTCTTTTAATCTATTTTGGTTTTCTTCGTTCATGAACACTAAACTTCAAGAGATATCTGACCGTGTAAGATTGATGGTTTGGATTTTATTTTTATTTTTAGATTTTGATTTAAAAACAATAAAAATATATGTTGACATGTTAAACTTATTTAACTATTCACACATCATTTATTATATAAATGAATACGTGTCATGATGTTCTTGATATGATTGTATGATAGACTTGTTAATGTATTTATACTACTATAAATGGGAAAATGGATGGTTATGAATAATTACTTTTTATTTATTTTTAATTTTTAATTATTTTTATTTTTATTAGAAAAATAAAAATGCTACAATTCGCGATACGATTCATGATTCGATTCAATTCATGGTTATGAATGGTTGGTAATACGAATCCAATTCGATTCATGGGTATGAATGATTTGCAATACGATTCCGATTTTGAAAACTATAGCTAGGCCCATGTATTCTATCATATTTAGAATTTTTATCTATACTTTAAGTTGTCTTATTAGATGTTTTAATCCTGGCCATCAATGTGTTTTGATGACCCAGATTAGTTTTAGGTTCTTATTTTGCTTATAAAAAATGATGTAATGCCCCTCTTGTTGGCTTTATACTTTGATTAATGAAATTTTGTTGGAGCGGTTTTGCGCCCCCCGCCCCCCAACAAGCCACAAAAACAAAACAATAAGTTCACATTACCAGATTAAAAAAATCTAGAGCTTACTCATACCTCAATAGCACAATACTTGACAAATGAAAGACAAGAACTTGAAGATTCCATCTGTGATGCTAGTTAAACAGCACAAGGACTTTTCATTTAAAAAAAAAATTACTACCTAGCCAACAAGCGATCTTTGAAATAACATCCATCATAAGAACATTAATATATAGTACCTCTTCCTCGAGCAACTTCCTGCGAGTTTCCTCTTGCCGATGTCTTTCTTCTTGTAGGAAAGCCTCTAAGGCAGCAGCTTCCTCTAGACGACGATTTTGAGCCTCCTCCCTTGCCTTCAATTCTTTCTCTGTGTCAGCTTGGAGCGCTGCAAGATACTCATCATCCTGCAAACTTAAATCAGGCATCAATTTTGTTGGAGAAAATAATTATCATAATGACTGGAAGCAAGACAAAAAGATAAACCTGTTGTTCCCTTAGCAAGCGCTGTTCCACTAGAGAGGGTGACGGTGGACGCGGTGCCGGTCGAGGATAGAGGCCTGCATTCCTATCTAAACCAGCATGCAGGGCATCATGAAGCGAGTAAGCAAAACGGTGACGATATGCATTCTCTTCAGGAATGCCACCAAAAATTGCTGCCTCCAGCATAACAGCATCATCATGCTCCTCAGAAGATATGCCTCCCCACTTCATTCACAGCATGAATGCAAAACAGTTAGTTGAACCATCAGCAGGCTGGATTCTTCAGCGGATGAAGTTCTGCGATTATCAGACCTTGCCCAAGGATATGCATAGTGTCCACAGTGCTTGACTTTTGTGTGGTGTCCATGCTTTGGCAATTAAAGACCATCAACCTGATTGGCTCCAATGTAAATAGACCAAACTCTAAAATCTCTCAATGAGCAGGAGATGACAGCCTCAAAGGAGATGGCCAAGAAGAAAAAATGCAACAGCTGACATTCATTATACAACATATGAAGACCATATTGGACAGATAGGATCTTCTGAGCTATGTATATGGTCTGGTCCATCTGGCTTCACATGTGTAGCCTCAAGAACTGAGGATGGTATGCATATCCTCAGATAGAGGATCATATGAATATGATTCCTCCATGAGTTGGATTTTATAAAGTTAAATTATCTGAGTAATTGATGAGAACCTCGTCAGAATGGAAGGCATCTCCATTAGGCTGTGGATGATTTGTAATATCATGTGGTATGGGACTTGATGGTAAGCTATCCACAATTTCTTCAACTACTTCTGCAGATTCCATAGCATCAGAAGAAGCTCCAAAAGAAACGCGTCTAGACCTGTGCCTCACCAATGGCTGTTCCTCAACATCTTCAGCTTCCTCCTGAATAGATGAGTTACCTTCCTCCACCATAAATTGACTTGATGCTTGCGTGTTAGGTAAACCAAATCCTTGCCTCCACGAGGAAACAAATCACTTGTTAGAAACATGCAAAATGCACATTTGCAAGCCAATCTACCCCATCCCACACAGGTAATACATGACGAGTCGTGCACGTCCACACATAAATGGCTCAGAGCCCAAAAGTCAACTATCTGGATTTATTCCAACCTTTTAGCTGGAAGATTGCATCATAAAAAAAAGGGGGAAGATAGCCAGTCAAACTGTTCATTCACCTTTTCTCCCTCTTTTAACTCATTATCCAATTTCTGCAGCATAAACTCCTCCAATCAAAAGGTTAGAATTGTCACATTAACATACTGAAAACAGGTTGTGCACAAGCACACACACATGCAAACAAATAAAAGAACGCATTGAAAACATGTGCACTCACATATGAATAAAATCAACATAAACATGTAAAGGATAAAAAAGCTATAGCAATTGCTATAAACAGCAACACCAGATATCCACCTTCCACTTTCTGCTGCCAGTTTTCCCGATTCTTCCACATCAGATAACAGAGAAACATCATGTTGTTCTGTTCCAACAGACCCGACCTTTTCCCGTAGTGCTTTCTCCTGCTCTGCTGTCTGAATTCAAGACAAAGTGTGGACAGAGGCATTAATATTTAATAATGGGAGGGAGAAAAGAATGAATATACAAGCAAATAGTAAGGTGGGCAAACCTTCAAGGACATTGAAACTGCACGTGCAAGCTCAAGATAATCTGAATGAGATGATCTTTGCACAAACCGAGCACCAGAGGAGCCCTAAATGAAGAATAAATAGATCAACAAATGAAGCATGCAAATACAGTCCAGGACAATATAAAATGATTGTCATTGTCACATACATAGGGAATGCCAAACTGCTGATCAGAATATCGACCATCAACCTCCCTTTTTGAAGCCTCGATGGCAGCTTGCAGCATTTCTTCTTCAATGTCATCACCATTATCAGTCCCATTGTCAAATTGAGGAACACTGATCCCAGGACGTCTCTCATCAACTTCATTTGCTCTTTCATTTGGATGTGCAGAAATAGCAGCAGTAGTAATTGAAAGGTTTGCATCTTCTTCGTCATCAATTATGACATTCCTATGATCTTCTGAATCATGGGCAAGCGCACTTCCAGTAGCATCCTTAACAGAAGGATTGAGCCCAGAGTGACCAGATTGACCAGTAGCATCCTTAAACCTTATGGGAACCTCCCCCAACTCCCCAGGATTAGACACAGATGGTGCATGCCCAGTAACCTCAACAGTTCCTACCCCATCAGAAAAGCTTGGACCAGATTTTGGGTCCAAGGATGCAATTGGGTTCAAACCTCCAGTGGCTGATGGTAATGATCGAGAAGGTCTCTGGGATTCCTCTTGATTCGGATCATCTACAGCCATGAAATCATCTTGAGGTGCCAAAACAGGATGTGTGCTGGAAATTGGAAACAGAAGATTTCAGAGCACAATATACCTAGAGGAAAATAGCTGGTAGATAACAGCAAGTAACATTCTCATAAATGTAATGTAAAACTTGAGGTAAAACAAAAGCACAGATCAAATTACATACGTGGCTCTATCTTCTTCATTGAAATGTGCATCTATAGCTTGATTCAGATTGCCACCATGCTCCTGTTGATTGGCCAGATGTGAAATGAAGGCCAGAAATTTAGCTCAAGGATTATAGAACTTGCATCAAAATTATGAAAAAAACTACGAACGTACATTGCCCAGGAATGATGTCTAATGACATTTAACAGTTAAGAACAAATAAATTAGGTAAATATACAATGAATACTGGTTTCAGAATCTACCTGAATAACAAAACAGAGAGATGAGAAAAAACTGACCCCAAGTTATTACGAATTAATCATAAAAAGCAAATCTAACACATGCTTCAATATAAGAGGGACACCTTCAGTTACAAAAAGAAACTCTTCCTAATTTCCAATTACAATACCAAACTTCTGGATTCCTAATCACAAGTTGTCACCACATACAAGAGAGATGCCTTCTTAAATCAAAAGCAGGCCCAAACTCAATCCGGACGATCCAAACCAACATCAACTGTATTAAACTGACCAAATAGAAAAAGAAAAAGAATTAAAATGCCATTAAACTCTTCATGATCCTTCACTTTATCAGAAATGATTCTTAACTCTCTCAAGAATAGTTAAAATAGCACAAAATTGGGCTGCTTGGAAAGTAATTGAATACCCTCCAAAGGATCTGATTTTATGTCTTTTGGACATTTGATCATAAAATACGATCATTGCTATAAAAAAAAGACGAAAAAATAAAATTTAATGGTGCCAACAACCAATTGGACATCGCTGCATCATTCTCCCTTGGTGTAAGAAAACTCAACCTCAAGTTTGCATTCGTCAACCTACATGTTTGCTTCTCTTCTTGTCTCGACTTTCTAGTCCTCTTTGGTCAATCTATTTGATGCGGATCATTTTGCATCAACTGATAAGGATCAAAATATTAATTATTTAAATCTTCGGACACTAGTGTGACAGCCTACAGAACCTGGGACCCGGCCACAGTTGTCAAGTTCATTTCAGACCCTGTTAGGTTTGGCTCCAAAATGAAAAATTTCGGCCAATACGGGCATTTAGCTTTTTAATTCGGAAATTCATTTTGGAAATTTTAAAAAAATTAATATACATATACATATTAAAAATATAGAAAATTTCATTCAACTGGTGGTGAACCAGGGCCACAAATGCCCAATTTGCTAATCAAAATTTTCAGTGGGCCAGTTAGATAAAATCAAAACCATTTAATTATATATAAACAGTAGTAATTAAACTTAATTAATTAACTCAAATTAAATGGCCCGCTTCAGATGGGTAATTTTTAAAATGATTTAATATTCAATAACATCAAACGTTACTGTAGTACTGTACTCAGCTCATAATGGGCCTTGATCAGGAGCAATTTTTTCTGGTCCCTCAATTTTTTTTATTTTATTACTTGGGCCTCTTAAATACTCAATAGTAGCTATCGTTCCAACTACATCTCCAATTAAATAAAAGTGGGCCTTGAAAGAAATTCTCAGCAATTAAAAATCAGTGGGCCTCACTTTCTCGAACTCATCACAACGCCTTATTCATGAAGGCATCATCCTAGCACATTTGTAGCGATAGTGTCACGAGTTCCGACCCTTCATCAAAACATATGAAAGAAACAAACAAAATAGAAAGAAGAAGAAACAGAAGAAGAAGGCGAGATTGGACATACCTGGCTCTCCGACGAGATTTTGGCAAGGAAAACAAACTTGGGTAGCAGTGACAACCTTCGGCAAGGGTGATTCATATTTTGCATCGGCAAAGAACAATCTACCGAAGAATATGAAACGAAGAATCGCTTGAAAAAAGGTATATATAATAATTTCATTTATTTCTGTTCAGATTTGTCCGAATGCCCAATACAGTTCATTCATTTTCTCTTCTTTTATTGTTTAACCCCTCGATTCGTCCAAATCAACAGATTCGGACATAGTTTGTCTTAAATTAGCGGTTGTCGACCAAAACCCTATATATCAAGCGAAATCAAACAAAATCTACACCGAACATCTTCAGGAGGGATGGTTGGTTCAATTTTGCCACCAAAATGGAAAAATTCAGACATTTCGTCCAAATCAAACAGAATTTTATAACTATGACCCAGACACACTTACAGGTGGGCCAAAGAATCAATTCGGTATGAAACAGTTCACAAATATTTAATGAAATTCAATGCAAGGGCAATTGATTATACCATATATATTTGAAAGGTAAAAAGGATATCTATTCTCCACTTATATACATTCTCACATATAAAGAAGCCATAAAAACAATCTCAACCATCCAAAACAGCATTAAATGTTTTAATCTAGACCCTTCATGCATAATAGAAAAGAAACACATTAAATATCCCTTAGCTCTCAATACTTTACATCAGAAAATGAACCATAACTTAATCAAATCTAATCGAGTAGTACAAACTTAGGCTTGTTCAACAGGTACTCGAATAACCCATCCAATGAATCCAACCTCATGTCATTTGGACAAACACTGTATACAGAAAATATGGCAATATAGAAAAATAAATACATCTTAAAGTAAAATTTATTGGTATCACCATCCACTTGGACAGGTACAACCCATGGCTGCATCACCTTGCTTGCAAGCCCTTCATCCTCATCATCATCAAAGCATTGTCCCAACTATGTTGGGGTTGGCTACATGCTTCATCATTCTACTATATCTTGAGCCAAATCCTCTTGTGGGGCCGTAAATGGAAGCTTACATCCAAAATGGTGAAACTGCCACCCATCCTCCCTACAACTGTCTTTCTTATACATCCTTCATCCAACATCATCTAAATCATTCAAGATAGAAAGGATAAGATGAAAGAACAAATGACTTTAAGCCATGGACCAAAAGACACCATTCAAGTCTTATCAATGAAGGCCTACAAACACCAACATAGGCTCAGTCAGCCAAAAGGGCCCATAAAGTATTCAATCAGGGACATGCTGGATAGGGGCCCACAAAGCCTACAACAAAATGATATCCCAAAGGCCACATGATTAAGACTCATAGCCAGACTGTTCCCTCCGTCCTTGGCTAAAACGCCTACAGTTACATCCAAGATCGCTCCCCTTAATACATTGGAAAAGGACACAGGCATTCTGTGAAGATGGTAATCAAGATTAGCAAAGATGGAAATTAGTCTCCATATATAACCCCTCTCATTTTTTTAGCAAAGACTCATAAGCATTTAGGTGTAACATCAATATGTGATAAAATTAAAGAAACCCATTTGAGATGGCTTAGGCATGCCCAACACTAGCCGGTAATGGTGCCAATAAGGAAAAGTTTGGCTATGTAAATTAATGGCCCGCCAAGGACTATCCACATAAATCTAAAGACATGCAACTCATCTGAGAATTTGTAATGTACACCCTAGTGGAAGTGCCGAAGCACGTGTCCACAGACACAATAAGAAGTCTATTTGCAGAGACGACAACACAAGTATGTACCTCGAGGGATAAAACCCACACAAATTCTATTACTCAAAAGTCTCTACGAATTCCATCTCGACAATGCTGTGAGACCCCAATCCGCTTGAAAAATCCCTTGAGGTAAGATTAAGTCAAGTGATCCTGTGAGCGAAGAAAGGGGAATCTGTAGAGGGTAAGGGTGGAGTGACCAAATCCCACATTGGAAATATCCAAGTCCTGACCCTAGGTCTATTTGTCAAACCCATCTTAACTCATGACGCTTTTGAAATCTATGTGGCCTTGGATTCCATAATAACTCCAAAGATATGTATGCCCAGGCGGGATCGGTACTAGAATGGGGGACCATCTAGGAAGTCCTCGTGTGCGCATGTGTACCAAAGCAGACTATCATTCTTAGTTAGGCAGGACTATGACAAATGCTTTATAATTAAAAAAAAAAAAAAAACCTTCGAGGGTAAGAAAACCTAATCAAGCTAGAAAAATAACTAATAATTAACTTGGAAAATAAAAGGTCCTAATAAAATTGGAAAGCCAACCATAATTACAACTAGATAATAAAAATTAAGAGATTAAATTGGATTTGTATACCTTGAGTACTGTAAAGGTCCACCTGTTCAAAAATCCTACCAAGATTGGAGATCCCAATGCTTAGTTACTTGATTACTAGATAGTTTCTACATTTAATACAATATTAGTTACTTTACTAATTTTATTTCAATAATGAGTTGCATTAGGTATCTCAACTATCTTGCTACTTAAGACTTTCCTCAATTGATAGAAATTCACCATCGTATGCAACTATAAAAGAGGATATCCCTCATTGTAATGGATGATCAATCTCTTCGATAAAAGATTAAGATTTGTGGGTTTCTTTCAATTGTGGGAGTATGATTGACTGTAGAGCATTCCTCGGTCGTATATGCATGCATGCATGCCTCAAGCCTTGTACCTTCTGAGATTTACAATGACCCAGATCCATTACCATTTTTTCTTCCCTTTGCCATCAATTAGGGTTCATGATGTTTGTGACTTGTGTGTTCAAATCACCCATTTCTAGGCTTAAATACACTGTAACTCCACAACCCAACATGGCACTTTGTCACTAGATTCCAACTCTTCCTCATTTCATTCGCAAGCTTCAAAAAGACCCAAAAGCCCTAATCTCTGAGTTGATGTTACCAAACCCAAACCTAGAATTCAAATGAACACATCACAGATTTTATAATGAAACAATCGACGACGACGACGATGATGAAGCAAAGGCAGCCAAATTCATCACCAAAAGAACAAACTACAAAGAGAGGAAGAAAAAAAGAAAAACACAGCAAACTCGATTGAAAAGCCTAAAACCTAAAAAAACAAAAAGGTAGAAGAGATTGGGAAGGAGGGAAGTAACGAACGAACCTCGAGCTTCTGGAAGGCGACAGCCTCAGAGGCACCTGTGATGCTCATGAAATGATCGATTATGTCCTGCTGAGGTCTCGCCATTTTTGATGATCGGATTCGAAGATTATCCGATGATTGTGTGTGAAGAGAATGGGAGTTTTGATAATCGAAAGATCGAGAGAAGAAGAAGAAGAAGGAGAAGAAGAAGAAGAAGAAGAAAGAGATTGGTTTTGGGTTGTGATCGAAATTTGTATTTGGGGATCTTTTGAGGGTTAGAATAAAAAGGCAATCGGAAGGAAAGAGAGGAATGGAACACGCTACTTAACTTACACTATACGAAAGCTTGGTTTGTATAAAAGCAGGCTGCACGAGGACTAACACAACTTACAACAAGGTTGCTGGCACGTGGAGGGGGACGGTTGTCTTCATCACTGGCCATGGGTCCCGAGTCCTGACCGTCCTTTTTGTGGACCACTTCTTGATGGTTGATCTATCTTTTTCCTTTTTTTCTTTTTTTCATCTAATCAATTCAAACTAGGATGGCAATGAGTTGGGTTTAAAATATCAAATATACGTTTCAAATTAAATTACAATCATCATTTTTAAATTACTGACTTCGAATCTCATGCATGATTAACACTAGTATAAAAACCCATATTTAGCAGTTATATTTTCATGCAAATAAAGAATTCTTATAGTAAAAAAGTTATACGAGTACCTATTTTTAGGTAGAAGGAAAACAAAAAAGGTAAGGTAGAGAGATGATTTTCATAGAAAGAAAGATGTAGAATTTAAAAAATAATAATAATAAAAGGTGAAGGTGAGTTGTTTTACGAGATAAAAGTGATAAGAAGGTATTTGCAAGAGATGAGTAATGGGAGAGAAAGTGGAATTGATTGATTGAAAGAGTGGAGAGAAAGTGGAAATAACTTACAATCAAAATCATAATTGAATCTCAAAATTGATTGGAAATCTTTGAGCTTAATATAGTATAATTGACATGTCTAAGCTGTTGGAAGAGGTCTATGGTCTGATCACTGTCGAGAGCATTCACGGAGATAATACTCTTTCCTTTTCGGTCTCCCTTTAGAGAACTCAAGCACTCATGCATGCTTTATATTCCTAACAAGCTAAACAACAATCCGGGACATGAGGGAGAACGCTTTTGACCTAATGTCAAATTGGGATGTATTCTAACTATTTGAATCTCTGTGGTAAATGGTTGAGAAGATGAGTTTCTTTGTAACAAATGGTCAAAATTCTCTTTTGTATCCCTAACCGTATCAATGTTTACTAAAGTTAAGATCTTCTCTCCATTTCAGTTAAGCTTGATATCTTGGGTTTTTTTTCCTTTTTTTCTTTTTATTTCAATAAAGGGGAATGAAATCCAAGAGAGAACCTGCACACGTGGAAAAGTAGCCGACTCAAGTGAAAAAAGAAGCTTACACGTGCAAGAAGACAGTTGGCATAGGCAAGATTCAAACTCTAATAGCCAAGTGAGAACTACCGCTCCTTACCACTTGGATACGGAGCCTTTCAGATAAGGGGCCTTTCTCAATATCTTAGGCTTTTATAATGGGTACTATATGTAGTTTAGATTAGAGCCAATGTAAATACAAAGATGATAAAACCAAATCCTGAAATAAGGTTGAAAATGAATTAGTTGGTTTTTTTTTTTTTTTGTATACAACTTATTGCACTCCTAATGTAATGCCTCGCTTTACACGCATACATGATATTGTCCGTTTTGGCTTATAGGCCTCACAATTTTGCTTAAAGGACTCATAGAAGATAAGGGTAAAAGCTCCATATATAAGCAAAGTTACTTTCCGTTCTATAGTTGATGGAGGACAACAAGACGTCACAATCCACCCTCCATTAGGGCTACACGTCTCTGTGTAATAACCTACTAGTCATTATAGCTTTCCAGCTCTCTTAGTCCGCCCACATAAAACGCCATCCACTTGCACCAAACTACGGCAGAGATAAATACTCAAACTAGTCGAGAGTTGGCTCTTGCACGTGTAATGTAACACCGCACCGCACACGCATGTATGATATTGTCTACTTTGGCTCATGGGCCTCACGGTTTTGCTTTTGGTAGGCTTTAACCCACCACAAGCTCTCATACAAGGTAAGGGGGCAAGATCTACATATAAACCCAATTACTTTCCTTCTATAGTCGATGTAGGACTCTCGGAAGTTACAATCCACCTCCCTTAAGGCTGCACGTCCCTGTGCAATAGCCTGTCACCCATCTTGGTCCATCCACATGGAAACCCTCTCACTTGCACCAGACTACGGCAAAGACCTATATTCGAACTAGTCGAGAGTCAACTCTGATATCATTTATAATGCCCCACTTTACAAGCGTGAATGATATTGTCCACATTGGCCCATGGGCCTCACAATCTTGCTTTTGTGGGCGTCAACCCACCAAAAAACCACATGCAAGATAAGGGTGCAAGTTTAACATATAAGCCTATTTACATTCCTTTCAATATTTGATGTGAGACACCAGGACGTCATAATCCAACCCCTTTATGACTGCATGTCTCTATGCAATAACCTGCTAGCCCTCTTAGCCTGTCTACTTGCACCAGACCACTGCATGGATCTACACGCAAACTAGTTGAGAGTAGGCTTTGATACCATTTTTAACACTCACCCTACATGCATGCATAATATTTTCCACTTTGACCCATGGGCCTCGTAATTTTGCTTGTGGGATCTACACTCAAACTAGTTGAGAGTAAGCTCTGATACCATTTTTAACAACTTCCCCACATGCATGCATTGTATTGTCCACTTTAACCCATGGGACAATATCATGCAGCAAAACTGTAAAGCTTATCGGTCAAAGTGGATAATATCATGCATGCATGTAGCATGGAGCGTTACACCTAATACCTCAATAAGCTTCCTCGAAAGGATCCATAGTTCCACATGCCTTAAACAATTTGGCCAAATAAACCTTATTTCTTAGTGAGATTACAGGCTACAATTCAGACAAGTATTGTTATCGAAGTGCGAGTAAAAATATATGATCATGGACCATGCATATGCTTGTGACTTCACGTGCTAAAATTTTCCCATTTGGTCCAAAGAACACCCAGGTGGTAAAATCATGATTTTGCAGACGGCTCATATCTTGGGTTTCCAACAAATTTGAAAAATGACAAGTGCATTCTCTACCTATCATTCATGTTTTATAGGGTCATGTTTTGCCGCGAGGTGTCTCGCATAGATTTCGATTTTGACGCATAAACTAATTATAGGAAGATAGTGTGATGGAAATATCTCATTATAGTCCAAATGGCGAATTCAAAATTTTTGTTTGAAGGGGCTGGACCCAAATATATAATTGGGTTTTGGGGTGTAAACCCTTGATTTCTACCCATGATTTTTATGGTTTTGAAAGCAAACCCATGATTCTCAAGTGGTTTTGGAAGTGGGCCCAAATCCAATGCAAGTGCTTGCCCCAAATCTATAGATGTAGGTCCACCTATGATTGTGGATATGATTTTGGGCAAAGAATATCGAGGCAATTAACTTATGGCCATTAAAGTTTAACAGTTTCTTAAGTTATGCTGACTCAATATTGGAAGCTGTAAATGTAAAATATGATAATTTATGCTGACTCAACATTGGAAGCTTTCAACCATCTCATGGGCAGAAGTTAGCATCTGTAAATGTAACATATGATAATTTATGCTGGCTCAATATTGGAAGCTTTCTACCATCTCATGGGCAAAAGTTAGGTCCAAGTTTGTCTTGGCTTGGAGAATTCCTTAGTCTACCATCTCATGGGCAAAAGTTAGGTCCGAGTTTGTCTTGGCTTGGAGAATTCCTTAGTTGAAAGAGTGAAACTAATGGTGGACCCACTTTTAGCCAAAAAAAATAGTGGACCCACTTCTTTATAATCTGAGTGACCACTCAACATAAATTTCCTTACTTTTTATGAGATTTTTCAAAATTTTCTTTAATAATAGTTGGCCTTGTGCATCATATGCTAATCTTATGGCTGGGCGAACTCTTATTGAAATAAAGTTTTGAAACATTAAATACTGATATATATTTTGAGCAAATTGAATTCTATGGGTAGTATTTTTCTCACTCGTCTTTATTAGTAGATAATTGCAAGATTTTTAGAGAAAATTGAGCCCCAAATATTATTTTATTCATGGCTTTGTATAAATTTGACGTTAGGTTGATTTTAGATATCTTCCTCATGTCGATTATGCTCCAAATTTGGCTTTCTTCATGATCGATTTGGGATTGGGAGTATTGGGCTTTTATTCCTTTTAATATTTGAAGAGTTGCATTCAAGCTTTTTGAACTTATGACTTTTTATGTGACATTGTTAGGTAAAGTATAGAGTAAGTTATGAGGTTGAAAATTCTCATTCCATGCTGCTCAACTTCCGTCAGGATCTTTATTCTGCCTCCTTTTCTTCTCTCTGACATTATTAATAGTGAGAATCATTCAAAGAAAATCATTGAGGATTTTTTCGGAAAGAATCCTTGGGGTTGTTTGTTAATTTACGGATTTTCGGAAAGAATCCTTAGGGTTGTTTGTTAATTTACATGGGTGAGTGAAGTGAGGTGAATGGTTATTTTAAAGAATAAAAAAAATGAGAATGGTTAAATCAATCCAATGGTAAGATTTGTCTTTTAGTGAAAAGAAAATGTTACTTTTTGACTTTTTATGTTAAAAGTAGATTTTTTGTCAATTAGTGAGATGAGAAAGTAGCTTTTTTACTTTTCGGTGTAAAAAAATAGAAGAATTTTTTTTGAAATGTGATATTTTGATTTGACTCTTTTAATTTGTTGTGTTTTGAAATGAAGAATGACTTTAACTTAACTTTGAGGTAGAATTATCAAACACGCCCTTAGGTGAACAGTGAACCCGAAAATGTACCTTCTAGAGTGGTCCCAGAGACCACTTTGGGGTTTTTTTTTTTAAGGTTGTAAGAACCAGCATCAAATTGGACTCTTGTTTGGTACACATATCTAATTTATGTCATCCTCTCTCTGGGTACTCATGGTTCTAATTGGAGACTTTTTGTGCAGTTGAAACTCAATGGTTCAATCCTTAAGGGGATGCACCCCTAGGGTTGCCCATCAATGCCCTGCATTATGTGGGGTCCTGATCCTTGATCGGGTGAGCCACATGGACCTCATCACTTTGTCGACCCCTATTGGTCTGGGGCCTCCCACTTTGGGAAAACCCCAAATCCAAAGTGCATTGTAGAAGCAAGCTTCGAGCGATTTGAAGGATTTGTCTTGAATTTGGTGCCGCTGCTGCCACTCTTTGGAAGGTTTTGTCAATCAAAACGAAGAAAGGATATGAAACCAGTGTTGGACTTGGACACCATCTCCCTTACATTGGGAAGAGAGATTTTTGAGACAAACAAGGAAATGCCAATGGAGAGATAGAGTCATTGCACGAGCCAAATGGAAGACAACATGTGTGTTTCCTTTTGACTGATGATCATAATTGTAAGAATAAGAAAAAGAAGAACAAACCATTGAGGTTAGAAATTTAGGGTTTTTCCCAAATCGAGAGCCCCAAGACCAATAGGGTCCAATAGAGTGATGAGGTCCATGTGGCCCACCTAATCAAGAATCAAGATCCCACATCATGTAAGGCATTGGTGGGCGACCCTAGGGGTGGGTCCCCTTTGAGGATTGGACCGTTGGATCTCAACCACAGTAAAAGCCCCCAATTAGAACCAGGGGTACCCAAAGGGAGGATGATATGAATCAGATACAAGTAATAGCAAGGGTTGAATTTGACTCTCACCAGTTAAAACTATCGTTGAATTTGATGCTGGTTTTCACAACCTTAAATAAAAAAAAAAAAAGAAATACAAAGTGATCCTGACGACCACACTAGAGGATACATAGTTAAGGGAGCTTTTCAGGTTCATTGTTCACTTAAAGGGTTATTTCCAGTAAAACCTTCAAAATTGTTTTTAGAACTTTACAAAAAAAATTCAGTTTAAAACACAAGGGGCTTTGGTTAGATTTTTACTCTTCCACCTTTGTGACAACGTTGGCATTAATTCCTGCTTGACCTGCCAACCCAACCACCTCAAAGCGGTGATTCATGGTTTGGAACAATTTGAGTTGGTCCTTTTCATTCTCGAGTTGGGTTCATATTAACATTTCTGAGCCAATTCATAAATGGGATGGGTTCGAGTTGACCCCATTCTTGTTACTTGACTTTCAAACTTGACCCAACCTATTTTTTTTGCAATAGAGCTTGTTAACCCAAGCTTACCCAACCTGTTAATTAAGGGTTTGGGTTGACCTTTTTAAATTTTGGATTGGATTCGACTAACATTTTTAGTGGAAAACTCAAATTGCACTCCTCTACACCATTGGATACATGTATAAATCATGTATAAAAAACACAACTACATTGCTTACTTGATTAGTCTAATGGTTCATGCCACTTTGATTGAAGTGTTACAGAAAACTAGGCTTTAATTGAAGTGAAATGACTTCTTTCACGCATGACCAGTCTAATTGTTGATACCACATTAATGATTTTTAAAATATGTATAGAAAATATTCACTATATTTTACACATGATCAATCTAACAGTTCGTGCAACTTTAATTGAAGCTCATATAATTACCGGGTCTAAATTCTTCCCTGTATCTAGGCCATAGGTTTTGAAATTAGACCTAGACCTAGTTGAGCCCATTAACAAAATTTTACAAAAAGAGGCATATTTTATGGGCTGTGTATAGGGCCTAATTTTGTGAAAGAATTCACAATATCGATTGTACCTGTTAGAAATTCACATCATATTTGAACCTATGTACTTATAATAATATTATACTTACACCCTCATTTACTCCATTAGTAACGCTCTAGTGCATTTTGTGGTTTACATTTGTCCTAAATGTGGCATACATCACATCTTGGATAAATGTGAACTACAAAAGGCATTAGGGAGTAATTGAAGAAGTAGGCGTATAAGTTTAGACTCTCTCATGTTTTTAACATAGACCAACACCAATCAAGTACACAGGTTAGGGCTGTTAGTGTTACACCCCAAGCTCGAGAATTGGAAATTAGAGTAGATCCCGAGGCGCAGCACATGTAACCCGTGGCAATCCGTACTATGTCAAGACGCGTACGAAACTGCCACAAGGGTAATTTCACATGTATGCGTGAGAAAGATCTACAAAACACGTGTCAATTAATTAAACAACGAAGCGAAACCTTGTGAAGTACACTTGTAATTGTCATAGACATTAATAGAGCATTCTTTCAATAATATATACCAAAGTGTGTTAGGTAGTCCATCCACATGTACATGATAACAAAGATACATAAACATATACATACAAAATACATGACATGTCCATCAATCAATGACTCCAAAAATAGTATGATGATAATGACATGCTTTATCCACAAGCTAGAACTCAACTAAAGCCTAAAAAAGCCTAAAGCGAATCACTATGATGCTCTACGTAGGATGACTAGTAGTAGATGTCATCCTCATTCCACTCGTCTACACTTTGAGGTACTTTTGGGGTTTACCCTAAGGCCACATCAACTGTTTTATCAGCAGTAGGTTCTCATCTATAACATCAAAGATAGCATTGTTAACATGATGGTTAAAAAAATATAAGTGCATATAAATCTTTCTTCCTGTATCAATTGAATTTAAAGACATATTAATTAAATGAGAGCAGAAACGAAAACTAGGCATGTTATGCAGATGAATCAGCATGATTAAAAAATTATAAATGAAAATACATTAGCATATTAGTTGGCATCCACGTAGCTATCTTCTCTCTAAAGAGAGCACATATCGTACGGTGGGAAATCACTAATGGTCGGACTAAAATCCATCTAGTTACCCGAAGAGTGCCAACCAACTCTTCACATAACTACTGTAGTAGGTAATAGATGGGATAACCTAAGTGGTCCCGTCGAACCTCCTATGGGTATAAGGTAAGTGGTGTCGACTCAATGTATCAAGATAGATCGAGATTCATAACTTTCATACTTATCATACGTTGCAATCGTCGTATACTTATACAGAAGCATCTATCGGTCTTGAGATCTTATATGGTCATAAAATCGGAATTGGATAAAGTTACCAATAATCAAACGATGCATACTCAAATGAACTAATAGTTCTCGAACCCTCCTAACTTCAGTTACACTTATCTTGGCTTATAGGCTCACACTCAGTAGAAGCTCTATCTCCGATTTTACCTCAAGGTTCACTTAGGAGGAATGGGCACATGATTCAATTATGTTGAGGGCAAGGATTACCTTAACAATATGAATGCATTTGAATTGAGAGATTAACAATAATATTTACTAGTCAACCCTAGGAAAGATAATTCGTGTTTCCTTAGTCATTCAATACGGCGTATTCATAAAATGTCCAGTGTCAATGTATTACTAAAATCTTGGTGTTACATTGTATAAGTGATGGACACCACTTCTTATACCAACACTCATTACGTAACGTCAGGAAACTAACTAAAAAATCATAAGGAAATGAGTGACAGCTCCATACTCTTCTTTCCTAATATTTAAATAGCATTGGGTGGATTTACTTGAGGTAGAGGTACCATTTCTAAGGCCTTGCATGATTTTTTTTTATCACACATGATGTCTCAAGGGTAAGATTGACTTAAATCACCTCTCTAAATCTCAATAAAAGGCTAGGATAGCTCCCAATGGATCCCCATTTGAAATACCTAAAATAAAGTTTTATGACAGAAAAGGTGGTACCCTATTGATCGAGCAGATGTTCGAAAGATCGGACATCCTATAACTGGAATCCGATCAATCAGGCCATAAAGCCTTTGGCTATGGGTAAGATTAGTTTTGAACTGATTCTTCCCTTCTTCCCTTGGCTCCTTCCACTCCAATTGACCAGCTAAACTACCTTAACACTTTCTAACACCATTCTAAACCACAATTGGGTTTCTCCTTCCTCCAATACAACCATGCATTCACCATTCCATTCACATAAATCATTAACACTTAAACCATTTTAATTAAATAGAAAAAAGCTATAAATTGGCATTTATAGTGAGCTTATCAAGAATTAACATAATTAGATATACATGTGACTAAATATACACTTATACTTGTCTTTAATTTCAGTGCTTTACCAATCCACAACCTCCTTGGCTCCAATGGAAGAAAACACCCAAATTATGCAGACCCTACATGAAGAATGCATGGTAAGGAAGAAGATGAGATGTATGTATTAGAGATGAGTCTCCTTGACTCCTTTATGCTCAAAGAACTAGAATGGAGGTAGGGTCTTTACCTTATAATTTTTGTAGAGAAAAAAAGGAGATCAAATCTAAAATCCTAGTGGAGAAGAAACACAAGAGGGTGAAGAAATAAGAAGATGAAACCTTATGCTCCTACATGAAAGGCTCTAAGTGCTTGATTTGATGAGAAAGTGAGCAAGGAGGAAGGAAGATGATGAAGCTCTAGCAGAAAATTAAAGAGAGTGAAGAGGGAATGAAGTGGTTAGCTGTTTTAAAACAAAATTTCCTAGAATATACAAGCAAGTCCAGTTTGCTTGATAAATTTACATATAGAGTCAAATGGACTCTAGTTGGACCAAGATGGATCCGATTGACTCGTACCCACAAGATGCAATGCACATGATGCAATGAATTTAATGCCAAAATGATGCAAAACCATGTAACTTCAAGTTACATGAAGGCTTTTGACTACCTAAGTAAGGTTCAAACCTGACTGACTACCTATCCATGACCCAAACCAAAGGGATTTGGGTTGAATTAGTTTAATGAGTGTTAATTAAGGGTAAAACAAGATTAATTATAGTAAATTATAATTAACTCCGGTTTGGACCTTATAGTTAGCACCAGGATAGTTGTCCAAGCCCATGCCTCTGCCAAATTACCCTAGATCTTGGATCCAACCCATTTAAAACTAGGCATTGCATCTGGCCCACATTGGTCGTACATATAATTGAAAGCCAAAACCCAAATAATAAAATGATATCTATCAGGTTACAATTATTATTAATACAATAATGAGTCATGAGTGTCGCTTAATTTGAACCAGTAGAAGGATAGGAAATTTCATTGAATGTTAATCATATAGACTATTGATAAATAGGATCCACCAAGGATGGAATGAAAAAGTTGAGAAGAACACTTGCACAAGGAGGGGAGAGAAGAGGACCTGGAATGGATTTTAGCATTGGGCTGTTAAGGATGATAATGAAACTTCCAATCATTTTCTTTATTCTCGTTTAAGTACTGTTTTCAGTTACCAATTTCTTTTGTGGAATTTCCCAATACTTTCTCAAGAAAAATCATAAATATGAAAACATCCTAGCATCTTTTCAAGAAGATAATTTCCCAAGAACATATTTTTTGATAATGGTAAGGTTGTAACAAGGCCATCCCGACTTAGAGCCACACCTAAATTGTGTCTTCCTACCCAAATTGTGTCTTTTATGCCTGGACCCCGTCCCTTTGTGAAAATAGTGGGTTAGTCGAGTGACCCAATGGGCTGGGCCTAGGCCAATTGGCCGACCCAATGGGTTGACCCATCTGAATTTAGGTGTGATCTTTGCCTAATCTAGGAGATTTTGGTGTAATCCTAATTAGCAATTAGCCTTGCTGTATATTACCTTATTTGTATATTCTCTGAGTTGTGTAATCTACCCAAAATAGAAAGCTCTGTAAATAAAAAGCCTTACAAGGCTCGATCAATATATATATAATTTTTCTTCATCTCAGTCTCTCTTGTTCATTTCTTGTTTATATGGTATCAGAGCCTTCTCTGAGACCTTGAAGAGAGAATTAACCATCGTCTAGAGCAGATTCTTGTGTTCTGAGCTTCATAGACAAATCAGCTTGATCCAAGGTGGGGCCATAAGTGCACGATCACAGCAGCAGTCTTCCTCATCCTGGTCGACTATTTTTTAGCAGTGTCTGGTAATTGTTTGAGATCTTTTAGTGAACTTTGGAGGTAGTTCTTTTGGAGATTCTTTAGTTTGACTTTTTTAATAACTAGTTTTCATCAAATCCATCCAAATCTGTCATTAGTTGTTTGTTTGGATTGTGACCTGGCTTGTTTGGTGCTAATTTTGAATTGCTTTTACTGATTGCTGCCTGATTTGGATTATTGACGATGACAAACTATCAAACTCTCTACATGCTTCCTTTGATTTAGTTCACTCTAACTTATGGGGACTTGCAACTCATCCTACAAAAGGAGGTTCATTTTACTATGTTTTGTTTGTGGATGATTTCACTAGATATACTTGATTGTTTTTGCTAACGCACAAAGCCAATTTTTTCAATGTCTATGTTAAATTCACCACAATGATTGCCACACAATTTTCTGCCAAAATTAAAGTTTTTAGATCAGATTCAGGAGGAGAATATCGGTTCCTTTGATTTCAAAACCTTTTAGTCTCTCATGGAACTTTAGCCCAATTATCATGTCCAGGCACCCCACAACAAAATGGGGTTGCCGAATGAAAGCATCATCATATCATAGAAACAACAAGATCTATGTTGTCCACTTCATCTGTTCCTATTTCTTACTGGGGGAAATGTGTGCTTATTGCTGTGTATCTTATCAATCGCATGCCAACCATTGTATTGTCAAGAATTACTCCTTTTGAAAAATTGTTTAACATGCAGCCAAATTACTCCTATCTGAAAGTATTTGGTTATATTTGCTTTGTTCTTCTTCAACCACATGAGGGACACAAATTGTCCCCTAAGACTACAATTTGTGTATTTTTGGGCTATGGAATTGAACAAAAAGGGTATCGATGTTATGATCCTCAAGCAAATAAATTACAGATTTCACACAATGTGACCTTCTTTGAACACATTCCATATTTTTCCTTGCCTCGTGCTAAGTAGGCTGGCCCTGCTCCTATTGTCCATTCCCTTGATCCCTTTCCAGATCTCTTTCCTTCGGAGAAGACTTCATCTGACCCTAAAATCCTTGAAGTGTATCAACGGAAATCTGAAAGTATTTCTCCCTCCACTGAAGTGGCCGATGTTCCCACTGCCCCCGAAGTGTTAGAACCTACATTGCCTCGGAGATATCTCTTGCGCACTCGAACTCCAGTTCAAAGATATGGTTTTGTTTCTACTGACCACTTTCCTCCTCAGTATCGTTCTTTTCTTGCCACTGTTCATTCTCATTATAAGCCGCGTTCATTTCAAGAAGCCCTTAAGTTTCCTGAATGGAGAAAAGCCATGGTAGAAGAACTTGCCGCCCTTCAGCACAATCATACATGGGATCTTGTTCCTTTCCCACCAAACAAAAAACCAATTGGTTGCAAATGGATTTATAAGGAAAAAACTAAGGCTGATGGGTCTGTTAAAAGAATTAAGGCACGTCTTATGGTAAAAGTGTATAGTCAAAATTATGGAATAGACTATGAGGAGACCTTTGTTCCAGTCACTAAAATGACTACTGTTTGTATCTTGGTTGTTGTTGCTGCTATTAAACATTGGCCTCTCTATCAACTAGATGTGAAAAATGCATTCCTCAATGGACATCTGACTGAAGAAATTTTTATAGCTCCACCTCCTGGGTTTTCACATTCACCCACACATGTTTGTCATCTTTGAAGAGCTCTCTATTGTCTTAAACAAGCTCCAAGAGCATGGTTCGAACGATTCACCTCTGTTGTGCTTTCTTTTTATTATCATCAGAGTCTCCATGACAGTGCACTGTTCTATCGTAAAACCTCTATAGGCATGGTTCTTCTTCTTCTATATGTAGATGATATGATTATTATAGGGGATGGTATTGTTGACCTCAAGAAGTTTCTTCATCAACAATTTGAAATGAAAGATCTGGGTCATCTACGTTACTTTCTGGGACTTAAAGTCGGGTATTCGGCCGATGGGTATATTTTATCTTAATTGAAATATTGTTCTGACATTATCAAACGTGCAGGACTCACAGATATGACTTCTGTTTCTACCCCTTTGGAAGTCAATGCTCGGCTCCATCACTCGTCCCAATATTTCATATGCAGTTCATCGTGTCAATCAATTTATGGACCGACCAGCATTTGCACAATGGGGAGCTGTTCTTCATATACTCCGGTATCTTCAAGGCACTCAGACTTATGCACTCTTTCTTTCGTTTAATAGTTCTCTTTGTCTTCGAGCATTTTCAAATTTTGACTGAGTAGGAGATATTGATGATCGACGGTCCAGGGTTCTGTATTGTTCTTGGTCATTCCTTAATCTCTTAGAAATGCAAGAAACAAGACTTGCCTTCGCGCTCCTTTGCAGAAGCAGAATATCGTGCTCTTGCAGATATTACTTCAGAGATAGTTTAGCTTTGTTGGCTTTTGTAAGATTTTGGGATTCATCTCCGCACACCCACACCTCTCTACTGTGATAATCAGAGCGCCATGAAAATCGCTCACAATGACATATTTCATGAATGTACTAAACATATTGAGATCGATTATCATATTGTTCATCAACATTACAAGCTTGGCATATTGTCCCTTCATTCTGTCTCCTCCAAAGACAAAACCACTGATCTTTTTTCTAAAGCTCAGACCTTTTCACATTTCTCCACACTTTCGAGCAATCTCCTGTTGCTCGCACATCATGACCTTGAAGGGAGGTATGAAAATAGTGGGTCAGTTGAGTGACCCAATGGGTCTAGGCCTAGGCCCAATGGGCCGACTCACTGGGTTGACCCATCTGAATGTGAATGTGATCTTCGCCTAATCTAGGAGATTTTGGTGTAATCCTAATTAGCAATTGGCCTTACTGTATATTACCTTATTTGTATATTCTCTGAGTTGTGTAATCTACCCAAAATAGAAACACTACAAGAATTCACATTTTTAGCTACGAAAAATTTTGTCACCAAAAGATAAAAAAATGTCGGTAAATCTTTTATTGACGAAAATATTTTCGTCGCCTGAATGTCGCTAAAAAAAGGTCAGTAAAATATTTTACCGACGCAATAAAATTTCGTTGGCAACAACAATTTTTACTGACGATAAATTGGACATTTACAGACGTTAAAAAATGTTGGTAAAACTTATTTTATTTAATTATAATTTTAGTTTGAGTTTTACCGATGATTTTCTAACATCGGTAAAGAATTTTTTTGATTTTTTAAAATTTAAAAACTCATTTTACCGACGTTTTAATAAAAACGTCGCTAACAATTATTTTATTTAATTATAATTTTAATTTTAGTTGTACTGATGATTTTCTAACGTCGGTAAAGAATTTTTTGGATTTTTTAAAATTTAAAAACTCATTTTACCGATGTATTAATAAAAACATAGGTAAAAATTATTTTATTTAATTATAATTTTAATTTTAGTTGTACCGATGATTTTCTAATGTCGGTAAAGAATTTTTTGGATTTTTTAAAATTTAAAAACTCATTTTACTGACGTTTTAATAAAAACGTCGGTAACAATTATTTTATTTAATTATAATTATAATTTTAGTTGTACTGATGATTTTCTAACGTCGGTAAAGAATTTTTTGAATTTTTTAAAATTTAGAAACTCATTTTACAGATGTTTTAATAAAAACATATATAAAAATTATTTTATTTAATTATAATTTTAATTTTAGTTGTACTGATGATTTTCTAACGTCGGTAAAGAAATTTTTGGATTTTTTAAAATATAAAAACTCATTTTACCGATGTTTTTATTAAAACATCGGTAAAAATAATTTTATTTAATTTTAATTTTAATTTTACTTTTACCGATGATTTTTTAACGTCGGTAAAGAATTTTTACATTTTTTAAAATTTATAATCTCATTAGAAATTTGATTTAATTTTGCCAACATTTTTATCATTTTCGTCGGCAATGGTTTAATTTTTTTAAAATATAATTTTTGTTTTTTCATTATAATCTTCCAATAAACCTGTTTACACTTGTATCAAATATAAACCTATTCATGTACATGTATTTAATATAAGAAATCCATCCACACATGAATTGCTAAATAAACAAACAACTATCCCCATTTTTCATCAAGTCATTCATCTCATTTAACAAATATTATAATAATACACACCCATATAAATATCCAATATACAAATATAAATAGACTAAAATGAAAATAAAACTCCCCTCCAAGTCTGCAACCAAACCCAAATCGTCCATCAATCTGTAATGACAAAAATTACATTAGAGTCCATTTTATTTCAAAAGCCTTTGGCAGCAAAAATTCAATTTTATTTCATGTACTTCATTACCTTCTATAAAAATTCAATCGTCACGAAACCACATCCTCAATCCAAGTGCCATAAGCAACTTCTACAAAATCAAGTAAGAGATCGGTAAAAGAGAAGGAGCTCGTGACATAAACATTAGTAGAACATGATTAAATATCAGCTGAAGAATTATCGAAAACCGGTACACTTTAAGACTCAACGAACAAAACATAATATAGTCATAAATCAAACCCACCCATGTGAAAGGCAATTCAATAAACAAGAATGCATAAAAGCTACACATTTCAACAAATAAGATATTAGATTGCCTATTATAATGGTGAAAGAAACCTGTGCTCAACTTATAAGGGACCACATACCTAGTTGAGCATTACCCAAAATCCTATTGTTATGAAAAACAAGAGCAGCATGTAGTATGTGAACCAGTTATGAAATTGATAACTTGGAAAAGAAAATGAAGGAAAAAATGAATGCAGTAAAGTACTAGAATTTCAAAGAATAAAAATTTGCAATACATGCCGTGGTATAAGTGTTTTACTGGTTTGTACAAGATCTAAGGCATCCATTAAGTAGGCTGTTTCTTGTGATGCTCTGTAGCTCTACCTTGAAAATTAGGTCAGTCCGCTTCCACAAATTGAAAAAAAAATGTAACTTCAATTCACTAAAAAATAATGCAAATTTGTCATCATCCAAAATTTTGAACTAATTACAATAGTTGAGAATAGTTGAGCCTTCATTTACCTCATTAACAGAAACTGTTGAAATTAGACAAGCTAAATCGCAATCAGAGGCATGCACAGTCAGCTTGTCATCAAGGAGAAGAATGGAGGACTTGAAATTCCAATGTATAGTAGGTGGTTGGCAAATTTCATGCAGATACCATCAGCAAAAATTTTATAAATAAGCTAAACAAAACCAGATCTGAGAAACCTGAATCATTCAACCAAGTCTTTCAATTTTATGTTTGACACAACTGGTTCAATAAAACACAACAAAAGTAGCCATTGCTATCCACATGAATCTCTACGATCGTACCTATTTTTTATCCATTGAAAAAGCAATAAGATAGGTTTTTAAACAATAGTACGACAAAAAAAAGAGAGAAAAATAAAAGAACTACTGGTCTTAAAAAAGGTAACATGAAGCAGATCTTCTTCCTGGCAGAGGCCTTCACGTATCTCTGAATGAGTTGAGAATTCATCAAAATAGTAAGAAGATTAGGGCACATCTCCATACTAAAAGCAAATGGTAGTCGATTGAGAAAAAAAGAGCAAAGAGCAGAGAGAGAGAGAGTTGAGAGCAGAGAGTGACAGAGAGAGAGAGAGAGCAGAGAGAGACCTAGAGAGGGAGAGATCAAAGAGGGTGAGATCGATTGAGAGAGAGAGAGAGAGAGAGAGAGAGTAGAAAGCAGAGAGAAAGAGCGACTAAGAGAAAGACCGAGAGAAGGTGAGATCGACTGAGAGAGAGAGAGAGAGAGTAGAGAGCAGAGAGAAATAACAACTGAGAGAGAGATCGAGAAAGGGTGAGATCGACTGAGAGAGAGAGCAAAGAGAGAGCAAAGAGTAGAGAGAGCGACTGAGAGAGAGACCAAGAGAGGGACCAAGAGGGTGAGATCGACTGAGAGAGGGAGAGATCAAAGAGAGCGAGTGAGAAAGGATCGAGAGAGGGTGAGATAAACTGAGAGAGAGAGAGCAGAGAGAGAGCGACTGAGAGAAAAAAGTGATCGGAGAGAGTGGGCAAGAGAGAGCAGAGATCGGAGAGAGCGAGCGAGCGAGAGAGAGAACCCAGCGAACAGATCGAGAGTGAGAGAGAGAGAACCTAGCGAGCACTCACAAAGAGATTGATGATCAAGAGTGAGAGAGAAGAAACGAAAAAGGGGTGGGCGAAGGGAAAAGGGAAAAGTTGCAGGCGAGAAAATTTATACAATTTTTACCGATGATACGATTTCGTCGACAAAGCTAAATTTCGTCGGGAAATATTAGAACCTTTATTGACGTTTTACGCTTTTTACCAACGAGATTACATGTCGGTAAAAAATTTTTATTTTTTCTACAAATAAGTACGAAAATATGTAATTTACCGACGCATATAATTTTCATCGGTGAAAATTTAACTTTTACCGACGTTTTAAACAATCAGCGATAAAAGTTACATTTAGCAATGTTTTATATAAAACGTCAGCAAAATTTGCCTAATATTTACCGACGAATATAATTTTCATCGGTGAAAAGTAGACATTTACCGACGTTTTAAATAAACATCGGTAAAAGTGACATTTAGTGACATTTTATATAAAACATCGGTAAAATTATAGCTAATATTTACTGATGCATATAATTTTCGTCAGTGAAAATTAGACATTTACCGACGTTTTGAATAAAACATTGGTAAAAGTTAACATTTACCGACGTTTTGAATAAAATGTCGGTAAAAGTCTAATTTTCACCGATGAAAATTATATGCGTTGGTAAATAATAGCCTTTAGCGACGAAATTTTAAAAGCGTCAATAAATAACGTCGCCAAAAGTGCATATTGTTATAGTGAAAGCTTTGTATATAAAAATCCTTACAAGGTTTGATCAATATATACAATTTTTCTTCATCTCAGTCTCTCTTGTTCATTGCTTGTTTATAGACCTGACATGGATCTAAATCAATTAGATAATTCACCGGACTTGAAGGCTAAAACTAAGCATATTTGTTAGAGTAATGATCTCGTACAAGGTTTTCTTACAGCTGTGTTGTACACATTTATTCTAATATATATATATATTAGTAATGTTAATCTAATATATTATAAAAATTCACAGTCAAGGTTAAGTAACAAACTAAAATCATTGGAAAATATATAAATGTGCTTTTTTTAGAATTTTATATTTAATTCATTGTTTCTATTTTCTTAAAAAAATTAATGTTGCAATATTTTCTTAATAATTTCTCAAGAAGAACTCAAATTTAAAACCATCCCACTATCTTCTAGAGAATATTGTTGGGAAAGCGGCATAGCAAAAAATACCTGCGATCAACGGATCGACCATGATAAACAGACATAATCACACCATCAAGCAATCACATGCATGAACATAGTAATTTTATATGATTTGGCAAGATTGCCTATGTCTACAAGAAAGAGAAATATCCCTTATCGTTTTCCCCTCTTAATTCTTGTGGAGTTATAATACATCAATATATATAGTTACTGCTTTATTGGCCCCTAAAAGATTCATACATAAGAACTAAAATACCCCTGACTCTGAACCACCGTCTTAGCTAACTTAGACAAACCGATCCAGCCACTAAATCAGAATATAAGACAAAACCCAACAAGTATAACTTTTTGGTGAAAGATAATTATAAATGGTTCCATCCACAACTCATTGAGAGCATGATCAAGTCCATAACATAAAAAAAGAAAATAAAGGTTGTAAGTGATACAAGTGGCTTTCTTCCTGGTAAAATAGTTCATTCACCACTCTATATTTGAAAGCTAAGAAGACACAACCGGCGCCTTCCATTAACAGAGGAGAATGCCAACCGCGTGGGCCAAACAGCCTTTTCCATATGAATATTCTAATGGAGAAAGCTCCATGTTATATGGGCAATGCATTGCTTGGTGGTCCAGGGTACCATCTGCTATCTCTCACACACATACATGCAAATATACATATATATATATATATATACACACACACACACACCAAACTAATTGTCGTTAATAATATTCCAGTATTATTAAAATATTAGTGACAAACTAATATTAATTAAGAGGATTGAATTAGTCGGGACAAGTCTCAACAACACAATTTTTTTTTTTGTAACAGGGGAATCCGCCGACCAACCTTCAGTTGATCATTGATAAACCTTCGTATACACCAAGCGCAAGCATCATGTATTGGGTAAATGTTTTTCTCATCTCAAGATTTTCACCGTGGTGATCAATAACTTCCATTGATTGGGGACTATATGTAACACTCATTTCTTTTTCAATGGGTGATTGTTGATTATTATGTCAGAGGAAGCCCTGCTCTGATCATATTAGATTAGTAACTTTCCATCATGTAAATTTAGCTTTTAAAAGAGCACAATGCAAAGAAGAATCTCAAGTACGCTTTGGATGCTCAAGTGGGCCATACTGTAATTTGTCCAATAGATACCAACAATCACAGTCCCACCCAATTCAGTATAATATTGTCCGTTTTTGGCCACATGCACCCATGTTTGCTAGCGAGGACATCGCATGCGGTCATTCATCCTAGTACTGCTTCCATACGAGTATATATTTAAGTCCGAAGTTCTTATAGGATTTGGGGTCGCACAACTTTAAAATACCTCATGTTGGGTTAATGTAAGATGTAACTTATAAGCCCAGGGATCCAAATACTTCCTTGCCATGATGGAACTCATGTAATTCTATGAATTACAAACCCAGGTATCGAAGGACACCCCTACATGCACCTTTATTCAAGGGGGCCACACTCGAATGGATCTTATATTCTCCCACACTGAGACACGACTCTAAAAAATAAAAATAAAAATAAAAATAAAAAAAGGCTTTGCAATCTTCAACCAATTATGTGCTTCAATATAATTACCCCAAATAATCACTATAGCTTGTTTCCAATTATGTAATTCTATAGATGGCCTGTTCTTCCCGTCGGAATAGGTGGGTTAATTTCTTCCCTTAGATCTGTACTTGAGAAATAATTAATTATGCACTACCTAGTATCATTTTGAGAGACTACCGATTTAAAAAAGACAGCAGCATACTTTCCCTTTCCCCAAAACCATGTACGTAAAAATGTCACAACCGTCGCCACATATTAATCCAAGTCCAAGCAGCTGAAGTTAAAATGCTAACAGAAAGAGGAATAGAACACAGAACGTCTAAGCTTGTGACTCCAAGTCCAACTGGCTGAAAAGGATAACTCTAAGCAACGTAGAATACAAAGCCCACAAGCAGTTCTATAGCATTGTTTCTATATCTACCAGAAGTGTCCTTCTCATTACTTTGTCCTTACCATTCATGAACTGATGAAGTAAAGGATTAAAGCTTCCCTTTCACCTGAGAAACCTTTCTAGCTTTTGTGTAGACTTTCATTTGGTATTCTTAAGTGGAGAGTAGTGGTGAAAGGAAGAGAGATGGGGTCTATTGGGTTATGGATTGGAACCTTGATCATCATATGGATTACCCGTTGGATTTACGGATGGCGAAAACGTAGATGGCATGGGCAGCTCCCTCCAGGCTCAATGGGCTTTCCGCTGGTGGGTGAGACGATTTCTTTCTTCCAACCCTACACCTCCTTTGACGTTCATCCCTTTGTAAAGAAGCGCATGGAAAGGTAAGGGAACATATCTCATTTCTTATGAATAAAATTCACAAATTAAATGGAAAATGGTATTTTGATTATTTATTTTCCTTTTTCTCTTTTTTCATCTTTACTCTTTGATGGGGTATTTCTTATGAGTTCAATGCGGGTTGGGAGGTCATTTGATGCACTAGAATTAAAAAAAATTAAAAAGAAATTTTAAAAAAGAAGAAAAAACTTCAATCTAAGAATTTGTGTGGTGGCATGAATAAGTAGGGTTAAAATTTGGTGATCAAAATTTAAAACGTATAAAGTTGATATGAGTACTTTCAGGTATAATAAAGTCCTTCAGAAAAAAAAAGAAAAAAAAGAGGGCAACTTAAAGCCAAAGAAAAATAGCAAAATAGTAACACAAAGGACCATGCAGATCCAACAACCGAAAGTAGAATTCATCAGTCCCAACTGTTAGAAATTAGTATTTTAGATTTAGATAAAGATTAGCTTGATATTAGTTTGGTTAGGAATTGTGAATAATTTGAATTTTGAATAATAGATGATTAGGTTTGTTTTGAATGTATAAATTGAAATCATTTCTCAATCGAATGTTTACGATGATATTGTGGAAATGCAGTGACTATTGAAATTCTATATGGTATCAAAGATGGGGCCAATGATGATCTTGGGATCAAGGCGGGTACGGTCCTATTTTTCATGATGACCATCGCTAGTTTTGTTTTATTTAAATAAAACAAATCACCATATTTTTCCCTTATTTGTCCATCCAATTCAATACCTAAACCTCATGATCTCCATAGTCATCAATTTGCACGATTAAAGTTTCTGGAAGAGATCACACCTAATCTGATCTAGTGGATTATCAGCATCGATAGACTCAACAGGAGTAGGTTGCAACAGTAATAAATCCACAGACAGACAGTGATCCCCAAGAAGACATGATCATTTTGCAAAGTATTTTATTTATTTATTTTATTTTATTTTGAGAGATCAAAAGGGTTTTTATTTTAATTGTTGACAATCATAGATTCTTTTCATCAAAGAATCATGTGATTTAGAGGCTGGGGTTGTTAGAGATTAGTATCTTAGATTTAAATAAAGAGTAGTTTGTTATTTGTTTGGTTGTTAGGAATTTTGAATTGTTTGAATTTTGAATAATAGATGATTAGGTTTGCTTTGAATGTATAAATTGCGATAATTTCTCAATCGAATGTTTATGGTGATATAATGGGAATGCAGTGAATATTGAGATTCTATACTCCTAACCCTATTCAAAGAGTATTTCCGAAAGAATTGATTCATAACCTAGTGGCAAAAGAGGTGTCTCCCCTTTGAAATTTGTATATTAAAAATAGGATAAAGCCCTATTCACCGTTGGAGAATAAAATTAAATTAAACGTGCATCAAGGTTAATTATGTTTTCACTCTCTATCCGTTAAACCTCAATCCACTAACAAATTTAGAATATGACAATTGTGAATGAAAGTGATATAGGTTTTATTACTAAGCAAGTTGGCATGGGCTATATTTTCCTATAGAAGGAAATAAGGTGCATTCATAGTGCTTTATACATATATCTAAAAAATATATGGGGAGTTTACTCGTATGAAAGTCCAATAGAATGCTGTGTGTGATTTTTAGTTGTATCTTTGATTTAAAAGGTGCCCTGCTTTGTGGGATGGTAGGAATTAAAAATGTTGCCCTGCCCTTATGCTAGACTCCTGCATATGAAATCCTACCGATTTAGAGAATCTTTGTATGTATACATCTCTCATGGAGAGACCACAGAGACTCCTCTATGGGACCCATTGTGGACCTCACCAAAAGATGAGACTGAATAGATGGAAAGATCCATGTGAGACCACCACACATATCAAGTTTGACTTCAATCACATGTTCTTAACCCCTTCATTAGTGGCCCACAAATTCATTCCTTTCGGATTCATGCACAGTTGATATAACGGTCTAGTAAACTTAGATTTGACCCAAGCTTGGGGCGTATGCCTATCAAGGGGTCTCCTATGTATTATAAGGTTTGGATTGGGTGATAGATGGTCCCCACCTAGAGTTCTTAAGGAAAAAGAATGGTAAGGGACATATGCATATAAATATTGTCATATATATAGGGGCCCACTCCTCGAAGCTTAAGCTTAGGTAAGGTAAGCTCAAGTGTATGGTTTCTCCATGTGGGGCTAACCTGGGGACCCACATGGGGATGGGGATAGGGGAATTTGAAGGACTCCCTAGGACATTCCTCTTTGCAAAAAAATCAGCCCCAATCATTGTTTCTATCATCTTTATTTGGGCCCTAAAAGTTTGATGCAGTCCATTTGGATTTGTGCACAATCAATTCAATGGTCCAATAAATTTAGATTTGCCCAAAAATTGTTGGACAAGTATGTGGAATTCAGGGGGATCGTATGTTTAGTCCATTCGGATGGACCAAGGTTTGGCCTATATAGGAGAATTTAGTATGTATCCATTCCTCACAATGCAGTGAGAGACACTTTCATATTTAGAAATATTAATGTGCAAAAGACAAAAAGCTATAAAAAAAGAGAAACCATGTAAGCATCTCTCACTCTATGATGAGGGTAGGATGCATACTAATATTTCTCATATATACAAAGGGAAATAATCCTATAATAACTAGCTTTCACCAGTTTTTGTGAGAACTCTATGTATGGATCATCTATCATCCAATCCAAACCTTGCAATATATAAGGACCCTCCTAGGAGGCACGCCCTCAGTTTCGATCCAATCCAAATTTACTGAACCATTGGATCAACTGTGCACAAATCCGAATGGACTAAATTTGTAGGCCACCGATTAAAGGATTAAGGACATGTGATTAGGGCCAAACGTAATATTTGGGGTGGTCCCACATAGATCTTTCCATCTCCCCTGGTCTCATCTTCAAATGAGACTTACAAGTAAGCCCCATAAAAGTTCTCACAGTAGATGTGTGAAAATACTTTCCATAAGATTAAAGCCCATATATATATTGATCTATGTCCCTAAAATTTAATAATTCAGAAACATCATTTTGTCATGATTTTAATCCAACAGTAAAGAAAGTTGGATGAGTGTCAAACTCAGACTTATGACTATTCATTGTTTTTTTGGGGGGTGGGGGGTTAGTGTGCATGAAAAGATTAGATTGAATTAACATAGGCCTCATGATAAAAAAAACAGAGGGGCTGAAAAGGGAGGCAATTTAAAGTGGGGCCCTCCTTAAAATTCCCACATATATATACACCTTTATGCGTGCAGCAATTTAAAGTGGGGCCCTCCTTAAAATTCCCACATATATGTACACCTTTATGCATGCAGCCAAACACCTTTTTTTTTTTTCGTGCTGCTATGGACTACTGGTGAGAACACTATACATATACACCCAAAGATCAATCCGCAAGTAGCTAAATGGTAAGACGCCTCTTTTGCCACTCAATTACAAGTCCACTACATCAAAATTTGATAAAAACAATGTTCTTAGTTGTTGTTTAATTGAAAAAACGATGGTCCAAATGACAATTGAAAAAATGATAGTCCAAACTATCATTTTGACCATATATAGTTAATATTGGTGTAACTTTTCAAAAACAAGTGTCTGGACCCATTGCGTAAGTCATCCCCTTTTTTGTATTTTTATCAGAATAACAGCCAAATATAAGTTCGTAAAAAATGACATCAAAATAAGACCCAAATATAACCACCACCCACATTCAATGAATAATTGTATGTAATGCATTAGAGAGAAAAGTGATTTCTTATTGTTGTTATCTAGATCCCTATGTTGTTTTTGTTATCAAACATCTGAATCAATAAATTAAGGGTAGCATCAAAATCAAAACTATCATTATGTTGAAAAAAATCATATACAAATAAAGATGGAAAGATTGAAATGTAGAATGGGAAGACATACATTCACATATAGAGGATTTTCAATTAAAAGAGAGAGATGACGATTGTAGGTGTTTGAATAAGATTGTGTATGAAAAAAATTATATACAAACAAAGATGGAAATATTGACACAAAGAAAAGGAAGACATACATATTTGGGTTTGGAATAGTCTCGGTCTTTGTGTCAATTGGGAAAGGAGGAGAAGTGGGATTTAGAGCTTGGAAACCTAATAAAATAAATTAGAGAGGAGAAGACATGCTATAAAACTATGGTTTGCATCCCGCGTGATCTCACATGCATTTTTTTTCTAGAAGAAGCGCCAATGGGGAGTGGCGGAGAGGAATTTAAGAAAAATAAATTTTGGGTATGTGTTTTCTTAAAACTTTTAGATTAAAAAAAAAAACAAGAGTCCGGTTTTAAATGTGATAAACAAGAGTTTAAAACCATTGTTATTATTAATAATTTTTCTCACATAGTAGTATGTAGTTTTTCTCTTAACAAGAGTTGAGAGCTCTAATATATAATCAAGTGTTTATATCTATGGGTTTTCACTCTAAATTAGCATGGGATATAACTCCTTTTGATGTAGTGGTCATTTCTTTGAGGGTGATGGGTGTACCTTAATCAAGTTTTAAGTTCAAAAACGAGGTGGATAAGAGTGATCTTAATAAGCAAGGTAACTTGGATTTTTGTGCTACATTTAGTGGCTTGCTCTAGGAATTGTGGTTAGCTTCATGTGAAGGATCCCCACTCTTGTTTTGCTAAGACTATTTCTGTCAGAACTTGGGTGCATATTGTCTGCCCTGTTTTTTTTTTTCTTCCTTTTGCCTATCGATAATAGGGTCCATGCGGTCAATAGGTCTGGTTAATAATCAGACATCATGTTCAATTGGATCCAGACCCATACACCCAACTATATGTTTTTATCATATTATCAGTAATATGATATGTAGGATCTCAGACCTCATTGAGCTATCATTTATCCCAAAATCTTAAGGTGATAAGAAGGTAGAATCAATGGTTTTATGGTCTTCTCGGTTGTGTTAGGAGGCATTTGAGAATATCGAAAACTGGTACCCGAGGGTTGTACTAGGGACCTAACATTGTCCCCTTCACTGGTACCACCAAGGCTGAGACTTGAACCCCCAACTTCACAAGGCTTTGATACCACTTATAGGATTTTAGACTCTATTGACTTATTACTTATCCCAAAACCTTAAGGTGATAGGAACCTAATCTGATACCACTTCACAAGGCTCTTTTCCATTATGTTTGGAGACATTCAAGCATCACTCCACATGGGTGCCGAGGGTTGTACTAGGGACCTAATATGATATGTATGACATCTAATATAACATATGTAAGAAAATTGGTCCCTGGAGATCAGAAGGATACAATTTGGAAAAGAAAACGAAAGAAAGAACCATGTAGTGGTCCAAGATTTGGTAACCCATCCTTTATAAGAGTCTGAATTTGAGAATTGAGACTATGAATAACCACAAGTGAATAGCTTGATTTGGTGAGCCATCTTTTATAAGAGTTTGAATTTGAAAATTGAGACCACGAAAAACCACATGTGAACAGCATGATTGTGGAAAAATATAATCCTACTTCTTCCACATCCTTATTTTGCGATTGGCCACTCATCACCACAGACCAAGCATGTTGTTAAATTCACTTCACTGATACAATGAAGTGAAATGTCATTTCAAGATACAATAAGTTAAAAGGAGTTACATCAAAAGTACCATATTTAAAAAAATCGTTCTACCTTTTACATTAAAAAATAAAAAAGCAACATTCTTAAGCCAATAAATGATACAAAACTATCAACTTTTTATATAAAAAGTAGAAAAGATTCATTCTCAATTCACTAAATATAAAAGTCATCATATTATGATTTAACCTCATTATATTTTATTCTCTGTTGATTTAAGACTTTACCTCACCATACTCACTACACCACTTATTCAACACACTTAGATTTCTACAGTATGCCTACATGCCCATTTTCTCAGTTAAGGACATTCAAACTACATACATGGACATGGGTGGACCCATGTGATGAGAACATGGGGTTGTAGCCCTAGATCAAGAAATCTCCAAATTATCATATTGGGTCAAGGCCATGTCCCACATATCTCACAAAGGTTGCCCCACTCCCAAAATATTGTATTTCAAAAAGCCAGCCTTGATTGCATTTTGACCTTTACTAGCCATCATCATCATCATCAAAGCCTTATCCCAACCATGTTGGGGTCGGCTTTGGCCTTTACTAGCCAAAAAAGAAAAATCGGACTTAGGGTGACCACCTTTGCGCTTTGTGTTGTGCTTGTCCTCATCATAGCCTCACATATAAGACTTTCTCCCTCTATATGTTTCTTTCTCTCCCTCTCTATTTCTCTCTATATGCCTATATTTGTTTGCTTTGAATACACTTCTCAATATGTATGTAAAATTAGACCTCTATTTAGATTCCCATTAGACCTCAATAGGTATAATAAAGTTTCTTCAGAAAGAAAAGGTTCTTCTTTTCTTAAAGAGAGCAACTTAAAGCTATATATATCGGAAAGACTATTATGCATTCATCTCTTACCACAAGATAAGGGACAATTCCTTTTTTTAGACCTAACAAGGTAAAAAAGGTGACATGATTTGTGTTGGTTTTGTTTTTTTTGCTCATTAATACTTTTCAAAAATGGAAGTGTCCCTCACCATAATGTGAGGGATAGATGCATAGTAGTTTTATCTCATATATATATATATTAAAACTAAACACCACACAGGAATTTACAGATCCAACAATGGAGAGGAGAATTGATCAATCCCGACTCCCAACCCTATTCAAAGAGTATTCTCAAAAGACATGGCTTGTAACCTAATGGCAAAAGAGGTGTCTCACCTTAATTTTAGTTGCTTGCAAGTTGATCCTTTTGTGTATAGGTGTACTGTTCTCATCAATAGTCCATGTATAGGAGCGTGAAAAAAAAACTCATTAGAAAATTCAATTTCTTGGTGGTTATCCTGATTTGAAATGTAAATGGGAAAACTTAAGTCCTAATTTGAAATGCAAATTTTTTTTGTCTTATTTTGAAATTTGAAAAAAATTTGAGCCCTATTTTGAAATTTTCCTGAAGAGCTATGTAGAGAAGCATTTTTTTTTCATGTGAAGACTTTTTTAACTTGGACAAGAAAGTACTTCTCCTCATAGCTACTTTTTGCAAGGAAGATAAGGTTGACATGGGTAGAAAAATGCTCTTATGAGAATATGATTATTATAATTGCTAACTAATCTTTTTTTTCTTTATATAAATAAAGGGATCATTGGATGTGGAAAAAAGGTGGTGAGTTCATAATTTTATTGTGGACAACTTTTTTTTTTATGACGAGAAACCTGTCAACCCCGTTGCGGTTGATCATGGGTAAAACTCTAAATACACAACACCACCTACTATTACTATGGGTAAAATAACATCCAAACGGTTTAAAGCGAGGACTTCTAGGTTATTATTGAACTTCCTAACCACTCTAACAATTTAACTGAGTAGTAACAATTGTGACCAGTTTCCTTCACATGATTCTTCCACGTCCATACAGATCAATTAAAGTTTCAAAATGAGCTTCTCTGCCATAGTTTCACCATTCAAAATTTGAAATTCACATAAAAATAGTAAATCTCCACTCTTCTTGCCATTCGCTTTTGCCTTTTCATCTTGACCGTCTATATCCATTGCCTTTATTAAAGTGCTATTTGGGTGTTTGTCTATATCGATCAACTCGATAAAAGTGCTATTTGGGCGTAGACTTTGAGAAATAGTTTGAACTGGGCATGTAATCCAAATTTCATTCTGCTAGCTGTTTGTTTTTGTTTTTCAAGAAATGCATTCTTGAAAAGCTAAAATTGATGAAGCAAATGTGAGTGTCGTCCTCCTTGAGCTAATATCAAACAATCTCTTAGAAAACAACTTTGGAAATACTCCTCTACGATTTTTAATATTTGTAAATAAGTCCTTTTGATTTCACTATTTGTAAATAAACCTCTGCTTTGGCATTTTAATACCTCGCATATACTAAAGCATGTGGATTTCATGGTACTGAGCAACCGCTGTCAGAATTTTACTCAATTTTTATGAAAATGGCACTTTTGCCTTTACAACCATTTTTTTATACCCTCCTAACGTTTTTAATATTTATTAGGAAGCCCCAATGTGAATTGAATAGTAGATCCCTTAAATTGCCTCATGCTATAAAGGTGTCACCTACGCCTTTCTTGTCTTTCTTCATTTTGATTGTCATCTTTAATATATTCCCTATTAGAAGCATGAGCACAAACCATGTTTTGAGTTAATTATATTTAGGATCATTTGAGCAGAGGTTTCATTTAATCTAATATGTCCACTAAAAAACCATATACTCATTTAAATGGGTGACCCAAGAGTAGGGGCCCTAAAACCATTTTTTTCTCAAATCTATCTCCCTTTTTTTAATAACGGAGGGTGTTCAAGTTTAGAGAAAAAAAGGTTCTTTAAAATACCTTTTTAGATGTTTGAAATTAGAGATAACTAATATAATAATAGGTTATAAAGACATGAATTTACAAAAACCATTATACAAAGGAATCGCCAACTTTAGTTTCTAAAATCCATGAGGTGCACCGTCTTAGCGCTTAGAACTATTATGCATAGAGAGAGAGGCCATGTGAGATTAATATCAAAACATATATCTGCTTTCTGTTCTCACATGAACTATTTCGAAAAAGATTATTTTTTGCTAACGAGGCCCTAAAATTATAGAAAAAAAATAAAAATGTGAAGAAACAAAAAAAAATTAAAAAAAATTACCTTAATCCTAAAAGGGAGGATATCGCTAGCTGCCTACCATAAAGAACTTCATGGGCTTGGTTGAAAAAAAATTTTAAGTGAAAAAGGTAATAAATAAATCGCATGAAGGAGAACTATTTTTATAATGATAAATAAAGATATAGGCAAAACTGTCAAAATCAACAAAGACCAAATGAACTTTTCTCTTTATTGTCAAATTCACTTCATTAAGGATCTAATAGGTATAAAAATGCCAAAGTAGGAGCATGTTTACAAGTATTGAAACCACATGAGTCCATTTATAAATCTTAGAAACCTTAGGGTGGTATATACAAAAAACTCAAAACATAAAGCAAGTGGAGTAGGCAAATGAATACTTATGCATAACCTTTTTTTATAGTGGCTCCAATGTGGTAGCGCAGCTCGAATCATAACTTGTCCTAAACCATTTGAGAGTTAAATATCCATGCATCAACTTAGTAAATCAATTTCTACAAAAATGAGGGTCCCATCTAAATCCCTAAGTTATATCCATTAACCTCAACACTGGTTGAACCAAACGGGGGCTAGCATAAGTGCCACGGTCCCCAGCCCCCCAAAATTTCAAAAAGCCCCTTTAGCTTTTTAATTTTTTTTTACATATGGCCCCTAAATTCTTTTTAAAATCCCATATATATATTTTGAAAACCACATTCATGTCTCCCTCCCAAAAAACATTTTCTACGTAGTAGCCCCACCCCAAGAAAGAATTCCTGGATCTACCCCTGACTCTCATTACTTTGTTAATTATTTGTTTGAACCCGAGCCTGAAACAGTGCGATTCCCTCAAAATGTTTGTTTTTACATACTGCCCCAGCAATGAAACCTTCTTAGGTCCACCTTCTGATGAAAACCAACTTGCCACAAATTCTTTGGAATTCATTTTCATACAAACAAATTGGGACTAAATTTATTTTACACCTGAATGTCTTTTCTCGTGTTGCTGTATCGTAACAAACATTTTGCCATGTGATATTAGGTATGGCCATATCTTCAAAACAAACTTGGTGGGCCAGCCATTTATCATCTCAGCTGACCCTGAGTTGAACCACTTCATCTTCCAGCAAGAGGGCCGTTTGGTTCAGAGCTGGTATCCTGGCACTTTTACAGAGATCTTCGGCCGCCAAAACGTGGGTTCCATCCATGGGTTTATGTACAAGTACCTCAAAAGCTTGATCTTAAGCCTCTTCGGTGTGGAAAGCCTAAAAGAACATCTCCTTCCTGAAATCAATCAGTTTGCTCATGGGACACTCACCTCATGGTCCGGCCAACCCTCGATAGACGTGAGAGAAGCAACTGCTGCGGTATGTATGACATCTAATCAAGACAAGCAACTCCTTTTAGAATAGATGTAATTCATTTAGGCATGGCATGTCATGGCTGTAATATTTTAATCATCATAAGGTGCGTCTCTTGTTATCCACCACTACCAGTCTAGTTTTCAAATCATATAGGTTCTAGCTATAGATCAGATTTGAGGATGACTTAAGAGCCTTCAAACTTAGTACACTTACTCTGTAAATGCCGACTGCCCACTTAAGCTATTAAGGATTCTATGTATTATTGCTTAGTGACCTTAGCGTACCGTCTGGGCTGTTTCCCCTCTCCACTTTGGAGCTTCGCACTTATCTCACAGAGACCTTAGGTAGAATACATTCCCCCCACCCGCTGCAATATGTGGTTGGGCAATCTCCAAATACTATGGGGGTAGAGAGCTCTCACATATCTCACACAGAGTTTAAGTAGATTATATTAATATATAATCTCCATTTTCTTAACCTAAAAAAAAACCCTTTCTTAGCCCCCTCAAGAAAGCTCCAATCAATTACCGAAAAACTCAACCTTAAACCTAGTAATTGGTAAACTCAATGAACCAACTTAGTCGAACCAAAATACAAGATATAAACCCAACAAAAAGTTTATCTGTACAAGCAACCTAGGCCTATATTCAGAGTTTCCCTAGGATTGATAAAGCGAAATAGGAGCCACCCTAGCCCATTGAATGCTCTAACTCAGGTCATTGACATCATACGTTCTACTGAAATCGATTTTGCAAAAAACCAACTATATCCAATGTGGGTTGGCCTTTCATGCCTAGCCACAAGTCATCCCCGTATTTTGCCACATACATGTGTTTGGTCTTCCAAGGCTTGTTAGTGCTCTCTTCAATCCGTATAATAGATTTATAAAATTTTTATCCTCTCAGCTGATTACAGACACCGTGGAGTTTAAATAGGTTTATGAATTCGAGACTTGTAAAGCACAAAAAAGGCTATATATATATATTTATAATTAAGTTCAAGCTTATATAAGAAATTTCGTAAGCCCAAGTCCTTGGCGCCCACCTTTGATCTATCCACAAATACACGACACCCCTGAATTACACATGTCCACCAATTTTTGTCAAATCCGAATTCACAGAATCATTGGATTGATTGTGCACCGATCCTAATGAACTGTTGATCATTAAATTTTTGTAGCTCAAATGGAGATGATGAAACCACGGTTGTAGTTGATTTTTTTTATAGAGAAGAGTGTCCTAGGGAGTCCTTAAAATCTCTCCATCCCCATCACCATGTAGGTCCCACAGGCATGAGCCACACACTTAAGCTTACCTTATCATAAGCTTGAGCTTAGGAGATGGGCTCTCTATATATATACATATTAGTTATAATGTGTGCACCGTGAGCACTTAGGATGGTTAATCCAAATGTACCACACACAAGGGCCCCCAAATTGCACATGTCCATTAATTTTTTGCCTGATCTGAATGCACTGGATTATTGAATCAACTGTACACCAATCCGAATGAGCTGTGTACCGTTAAAATTATATGGTCCAGATGGGATGATTCAAAGGGGATGGGGCTCATTTTTTGTAGATATGAAGGGCCCAGAGAGATCTTTTGATCCCCCCAGTTCCAGTCCCAAGTAGGGTTGCAAACAGGTACTTGATTCTCTTATTATCAGAAGGTTTTGACCCATAAAAGCCGGGTTTGGAGCTTTTTTGAGGTTTTGATTCATAAACCGGTCTGGGTCCAAAACCCAATTTAGGTTATGATTAGTAAACAGGTCTCGTTCAGGTCAATGGGTTCTGACCTGTAGACCTGAGACCTGACACAAGATCCTTTAATATTGCAAATTGTAACTCAAAATTAACTATAGTTTGACATTTTTATACTTAATCTTAAATATAGAAGACTTGATGCATTGTTATAAGTTAAATAATATCCTTAATTTAAAGAAAAAAATTAAGAAGGTTAAAAGATGCCAGAATCAATTATGGAACTAGGCCCCAATTCTCTGGTCAAACCCAATTCTGATACACAATTTGAATCCGAATCCTCTCAACGAAACTAGGTTTGGAACCAACAAAACAAGTTCCGAGTCAATACCAATTCTAGAACTAGAACCATCATTTAAAAATGGGTCTAGGTTTAGGTCCAGTATGGATCCATTTCGAATCGACTTGTCTACAACCCTAGTCGCAAGTGGGGCCCCATGTGGGCCCCACATCGAGGTGCTCACCACACGCATTGGATGACTAATATATATAGGGAGTATTCATAGCACTAGGGCATGTTTTAATAAAAAAAAACACCTCTCCTAGTTAGAGCCCACTAAGATGTATGATGATTATGAAAGTCTATTAGATGTGAAGATCTATATAAGACCTACCTGTATACAAAATCTTGAATCTATAAGATAATCCTAACCTTTTGATCTACGATTGGAAAATTTAATGATTTAGAAGCATTATTTTATTATTATTTCAATTCAACGGTGAAGAAAAGTTAGATAGGTGCCAAACTTAGACTTATGACCATTCATTTTGTTGGTTTTTTGTGTGTGTGTGTGTGTGTGTGTGTGTGTGTGTGTTGGGGGGGGGGGGATGAAAAGACAAGATAGAATCAACATCGGCCCCATGACAAAAAAGAAGAGGAGTGAAAAAAGGGGCATTTCTAAAGTGGGGCACGCGTTAGAATCTCTCATATTGGGGCATTCCTGAGAATTTCTCTTTCTTTCTCTCTCTAAATGAGGCCCATCTATCACCCAATCCAAACCTTGAAATATGCAGTGACCCGCTGATAATTAGACGCCCCAAGTTTTGGTCAAATTAGAATTTACTAGATTGTTGGATTAACTATACACCAATCCGAATAGACTATATTGTAGGCCATGGATGTAGGGGTAGGGACATGTGATTGGGGCCAAATTTGATATTGAGAGTCATTATACATAGATCTTTCCATCCTTCTTGTCTCATCCCAAAATGGGACCTCATGAGAATAGTGCTCACAAGATCAAGCCCCATATCTATATATACATATCCTCAACCCAACTAGGCTCTAAGGACAGGTCATTGTTTATTGGAATTTAAAGATGACCACTTTAGTATTTTACAATTACAATTAACTACTTTCATTATTTTTTTCTAAAAACAATCACTTTATTAATTGGGCAATCTCAATCAATTATCTTAGCTGAAAGTCAAGGGCTCGCTTTCAACCACCTGAAGAGATCTAACAGTACAGCAAAAGTTCTCATAGACCACACTTGACTTGGATTCATTAGTCGGAATTATCGTTTGCTAAAAATTAATTTCAGTAGATGTGTTTCTACATTTTTGGAAGCACATTTTTCAGTTCATGTGTGGTCCACGTAATGATTGGACCCTCTTGGTTTTGGGACCAGAAGGGTGGAAATGAGTCACACACTTGGATGAACATTCTGACAGATACACATGCTCAATATGTGCACACAAGGATATGATCCTTCCTCATTTTGTATTGTCCTGTAACTCATATATACCAAGAACCAATCTTGGGCATGTGACACCTGATATTGGCTTAATTTATTGACTTTGTTATTCACAGATGATATTTGAATTGACTGCCAAGAAGCTGATAAGCTATGATCCTCTTACATGTTCCGACAATTTGAGAGAAAACTTTGCTGCTTTCATTGAAGGTCTCATATCATTTCCCATCAACATTCCCGGCACTGCTTATTACAAATGCATTCAGGTGAGCGTAAGTAATATATGCTTATGTATCAAAGCATATTTTCGACGAAGGGTGTAAAAGTTCTACAACAATCTCACATTGTGGATCCTCTTAGGGGCGAAAAAGCGTGATGCGGGTGTTGAAGAAAATGCTAAAGGAAAGGCGTTCTTCACCCGAGAGACGCAAAGGGGATTTCTTCGACCGTGTGATTGATGAGCTGCAGAGGGATCGAAGCATGCTTACAGAGGCAATTGCTCTTGACTTGATGTTTGTTTTGCTCTTTGCCAGCTATGAGACAACTTCCTTGGCCTTAACTATGGCTATCAAATATCTTTCGGACCATCCACAAGTGCTTGACAAATTAACCGTATGTACTCTTTGCCTTTCTCTTCTTACACTAGTACTTTTCCTTCATACACACAGAGAGATGGAAAGGAGCTATCTGGATTGAATGATGTACCAGGAGGAGCAAGAGGAAATTTTGAAAAGGAAGGAAAACCCAGAGGATGGAATCACTTGGGAGGATTATAAATCTCTGACTTTCACTTCACAGGTGCAACTCATGCAATTACGAGTAGCCCTTTTTTTTTCTTTTCAATTAAACACTCTCTCCATGCAATTCGGATTGGACTTCTTAGATAATGATGAGTGCAGGTTATAAATGAAACCGTTAGGCTGTCCAATATTGCACCAGGGATTTTCAGGAAAACTATGGAGGATATCGAGATCAAAGGTAAATAACTAGAAGTAGTAACCGTTTTTGTCATCTCATTTTTGGAAACAATACCATACTCAGAAACTTTTAGAGGCATATTTTGGAGAGACAAATGATCCCATGATGTCATCAGGGGGTTGCTGTCGGCAGCTAAAATCTGATTCAACCTGTGCGTGAGGCCCAACTTTGTTTGATAAGTATGACGCCCCAAGCCCAAGACTTAGGGATTAGGGAGAGCCTGAGGCACGGCACATGTAATCCCCAAATCTCGGCCTCGGGGTGTGACAATAACAGAACATACTTCCCTATCACTGTGGTCTCGATACTTCTCTGTCACGGTGGTCTCCATACAAGTTTAAACCATGCACGGCAGACGTAATATACAATAGGACAGTATAATACTTCACCTCCCTCATTCCATGTGCAGGTTTAAATGGATGAACATGCCATTGAGAACCATAGTCCATAGCAAATAAAATTACCAATGTATTGATGCCATTGTCCTCTCTTAGTAATGGTAATTTTGTATATCTAAGAAGTGATCTGTATTTAACTCATGTCCTTTCTGCAGGATATACGATTCCAGCGGGTTGGGCCATAATGGTGTGTCCCCCAGCGGTCCACCTTAACCCTGACACGTATGAGGACCCGCTTTCATTCAATCCATGGCGATGGGAGGTGGGCCACTGTAGTTGATAATTGTTGTTGAAATGTTAATTATAAAATATCTAGTGCAAGGTTTATCGAGGACCAATCACATTTGCTCTTTCTAATTGGGGTGATTTTCATAGCAACAAGCTTATGATGTTAATCAACAACCTTAATTGGATGATCTTGGCTATTGCACAGGGAGTGGACACAAATGGGGGTTCTAAGAATTTCATGGCTTTTGGTGGAGGCATGAGGTTTTGCGTTGGAGCAGATTTCAGCAAGCTAGAGATGATGGTGTTTCTCCATCATTTAGTAACTAAGTACAGGTAAAGCAGTCACACAGAAATCTTCTTTTGTTGTGGCTTAAAACACCATTAACAGGACTCACCATTCCATGACAACAACCTGTTTCACCTAGTCCAATTTCAACTTGAGATGTTATTTCATGGTGCCAAAATTTGCCAAGGAACACATTGAACAGAGGTCTAAATCACATGGTTGGCTACATGAGAAGTTGTCATGAGGGGGTGTAACTTGGGCAGGGCCCAACAGAAACCCGGTTGACCTAACCTGCCTCAAAACTGAACTCGACCCCATGAGGCCCCTTTACTTCCATGGCAGTGGCTTTCTCCATACTCAGCCAGAAGTACCATTTTTTTTTTTCTGTTCTCACTTTGACAAGTACTAAAATGGCAGGTGGTCGGTGGTGAAAGGAGGAGAGATTGTCCGAACCCCTGGTTTAACATTTCCAAATGGTCTTCACATCCGGCTGTTTCCAAAGAACAAATGAAGATCACTAGCAAAGTAGCAATTACGTACATATTGCTTCCTTGACATATATTATTAACATAGTATTTTAATAAGGACAAAAGCCCTCTCAAATGAATTAAGGGCATTGTCGCAAGATCATATCCATGGAAAACTGATTCATGTTTATAATTATGTATTTATGAGGCTTGAAAACCTGAGTTTAGCTGGGTCTTCTGAATGTCATCAAAATCTGGCCCTTCTTCTACTATACCCTACCTTAGAGACACTGGTGCAACTAGGAAAATTGCTTTGGGGGTCACCATGTAAAATTAGGATCTTGTTTTGGTGTGTGATGGGTTACACACACCTTTCTAGTTTTTTACTCCAATCAGATTAAAGAATATGTGCCATATAGGAGTCATATTAGGTTTAGATTTTTTTTTTGGTTAAAATTGATTAAAAGGGCCTAGTTCATGTCCACCACATGTTTCGACGGAAGTCACAATAATTTCTTTCTTCTATTTTTCTGATGAGGGGCATCTAAATTCACTTGAAGGTTGAGCAAATCAGTCAAGTTATCCGTTTGAGGGCCGTTAAAAAGGTCGTTTGCAATTATTAGATTGTGACCACATGAATGTATCTATAATGTTAGACTCAGAATTTTATGAATCTTGCTACTGTAGAATTAACTGATACTATGGTTATGCGATATCCTACAAGGGCACGACTTAGAGAAGTCCCTAAGCTCAATTTTACCAATGGAGCCTGCATCTAAAATTCAAGATTCTCAAAATTGACATCATCTACTATATCAAATATTACTCTGAAGTCTTATTTGAGAATCCTTTCTATGCAATATCTGAATTTCCCAAGTGTTATCTCTAACTAGAATCCTAACTTTTATTGTCGTGAATTATGACAGAGGTAACAAAAGATGAATTTATAACGATACCAAAGCTAACGTGAACCATTTAGAATTACTTTAAGACAGCAAGGCAATTTCAAGAATGCATATTCTTTAACGACTTTGTAATATTATAACGTAACAAGAAGAGTTTTGATAAACTTTAATCAGAAAAATCACAGTATGTCTTTTACATAAAATACATAGGAATTTCTACGGAAGTGAGCTCTACCAAACGATAAAGAGGTGAATGATATAAGGTGAAAATATAGATAAGAACTTTTTACTTTCCTAAGCATTTAATTAATAGGGTGATGGCTTGGGTATTTATTTTCCAGCTTATAAAAGTTTCCATTTAAGAGAAAGTTATTTGATAGTCATTTTTTAATATTCACTTTTAGCTTTGCATTTTTCACCGCTTGAAAAAATATAATCTTGGTTATCCAATTACCTAAACATGCTATAAGACTCTTAAGTCCATTGAGAATTTGAGGTTGAATAATTTGTTGTCAACTATATGTGTGCGTGTGTGTGTCACCCAAGTAATTAGGATTCAATCCCTAAGAGCAAATTTGGCGAACCTGGATTCCGCGGAAAACTAGACGGTGTTCCGTAGAATCGCTGAATCCCCATGTTGGTAGGTGCGTGAAACGACGAACTCTTCATTCCTCGTTCCACGCATTAGCGGAAAGGGGGGGTCGGACACCCCCGCTCGAACTAGAGGAAATCGTAGCAGCGCGTACTCGAACTAGAGGAAATCGTAGCAGCACTGAAACGCGCTGCTACAATGCCAAGACGAAGGGCCCGAGTGTTGTGACATCGATCATCTGTAGGTCCCAAATTGTAGATCAAAAGTGTTGAGATTGTTTCTCATCCAAAAAGCGGCTACATGATCAATTTTTAGCCGTTGAATCATCTTATATGTTGAGATATTTTCAAAAAAGTAATCAATGCTAGATATGCAAAGTTGGACTTCTGTGGGCCATTTTGAAAAACTAGACTGTTATATTTGATCTGGAGGCCAATAACGGCTATGGGACCAAATTTTATAATGTGGGGCCTTGTGGATCATGATATATTGGCTAAAACATTAGTAGTAGTTGATTTCTTAAAAGTTTCTTCCCTGGAAATCATCTCTTTTGCCAAACCTAGTTTTTTAAGGAGGGGATGGGTTAATTCCAAGCTTTATGAGGGATTCTTTGAAACTATAGAATCCCCTCATCCTAGCGGATGTTTGCCAAACTTGCCCTAAGTATGGTGCCCTCTTCTTGTGTATATGCAATCTCCTTATCCAAATGTGTCAGCTTTATTTAGCATGGGCTCCTTTTCCATGTATGTGGGCCATCTTTATTAGATGGGGTTAAAAGAATAGAAGATTTTACAAAGAAAAGAAAAAAAAACTATTAGATGGCTACTAGCCTACTACTGCACAAAAAAAGATCTCTTAGATATTAGTACAGAGAAGTGGTCCCGTGGGGCCAATTATATTTTTTTTACATTGGAGTGGAGGGACGATATCATTCCCCCACATCATCTACTTCCTCCACTTTCTTCATCTCCATGCTCCATTTCTCATCCAACCCATCTCTTGTTTGTTTGGATGGTAACGAGATCTTCCTCGCCAAAGTCTCCTCCTGCATGTGGTCCTTCTCCAGCTATCGCCTCAGCACTTCTCTCGCGCTCAAATTTGGGCCGCATAGCACATCCGGTCGTCAAAATTCTTGTCACGACCCAAGCCCAAAATCGGGGGTTAGCTCAAACCTAACCAGTGACACACATACTTCCGTGTACTCGCACCTGGACCTGGTCTAAGTACACGCACACAAGGGATACTCACACGTGCATACCACGTGTACGCGGAAGCCGTATGTATCATTGCAAGCCAAGAAGAGAAGAAAGATACATCAGAATATACGATTAACAAAATAACATTTACTACAAAATGTACAGTACAAAAGGGAGGGATGGTGCCTTAAAGACCAATACAAGATAAGATGTATGTGAAGACCTAAAATCCTGATGCAAAAAGAGCAGACAAGAGATTGATGCAATGCCGAGCCGCTCTCCGGGGGGGGGGGGGGGGGGGGGGGGTGATCAAGCCTACTCCTCTAACCCTGACTGGGTCTCCCGAATCTCTCCCGGAGTCTGGCAGACCGACGAGGGGTTGGTAAAGGTATCTGGGCCTGCAACACCAAGAACAACCAATGAGTACGACGACTCAGCAAAGTATAAGTGACAATAAGTTAACACTCGCTGTATCTAGCAGAATAAGAGACAGTTAACAATTAACAATGCATAGAAATCATGTTCGTATTCTAGGCAGGTCGGGCATCGAATGAAGCATGGCTTCAAAATCATGAAACAGATAACTTGCGAGGTGGATACTCCATTTGTCATATTCTCCCTTTCGAGAGCAGTCAGTATGAGAACACCATCAACTGACCCAAGGTACGCATGGGCCTCTAGTTTCCCAGGGTCCAGAGTCCTATGACAGGAGCACTCTGCAGATGCAACAAGCAGTCTACACCAAAGTCAACCCCGTCAGGTGTCTTGAGGCTGAGGCGGGGTAGAGCCAGACTAATAAAATCAGTCATGTGGTATGATGCACGTCAATCAATATCAGTCAATCGGTTTATCAATGTCAGTAAGTGCAGTTCAGTACCATATAAGTCATGGACAATACAACACACACATCATGCTGGGTCAATCCTATGCGAGCACAATTAAAACATTACAAGGTGAACAAAGAACAAGACAAAAAGCATGAAAGGCAGCTGTTCCCGCCCGGGATTTACCATAGATAGAGCCCTAAGGGAATGTCCAATCGTTGCCCCATCGCAGAACACTTACCATGTGAATAAGAGGGCAAAAACGAACTCAATATGCCATGCAAATCGGTATTTGCAAGAATCACTATCTTTTACTAGCCAACCTTATCGTAGTCATCCATTGTTACTGTCACAACCGGAGCCCAGAAATCGAGGTTAGCGAAAAGCCAAACCAGTGACACACGTACTCCCGTGCACGTGCATCCAAACCCAGTCTAGATGCACACACACAAGGGATCTAACACGTGCAAAATAAACGAACGCGGAAGCTGTAGATATTATAGCAAGCAACAAAGAAATAGCGGAAGCCAAAACTAATGCGGAACGGAAAAGACAACGATAGATAAAAACTCTAAAAAAACCAGATACAAATCTGCATACATGACAAAATAGCGATATACAAAATAATACAAGGATAAAAATCTCAAGTGTCAAATACAAAACTCCAAAAACCAAAAACCAAAACAGATAGCCACGGAAGATATGCCTGTACGCACTCGGCAGAGGTGATCAGGTCCACTCTGCCAAACCTGAGGGTGCCTCTAGGCTCTGCCCTGCAGCCTCCTCGACCGCCGGGGAGCTGAGCAAGGGATCTGTGCCTGCAACACCACAGACAACACAGTGAATACAACGATCCAGCAAATATAAGTAACAGGGACGAAACACTCATAGTATCAATTTAAATAATGACAGAATATTAATTACAGAGTTTCATCTTAGTAAGCTAAGCAAATCGTGCATAGAAGTAAAGCATGATAAGTGAATCAAAGCATAGAAATACTGAACTAGTTGGCTACTATGTTAACCATATTCTCTCCGATAGAGAGCAGAGCAGAGCAGATGAGAACACCACTGACCGGGCCAAGGGTACAAGTGGGTCTCGATTTCCTGGGTTCCAGGGTCCCAAGACAAAGCGACACTGCAGTGATACAGAGATACAGAGATCTAAGCCTGAGGTAATCCCGTTGGGCATCCTAGAGCTGAGGCTGAGTAGAGCCAGACTAATACCAATCAAATCAAATCCAAAAGAAGGGAGATTATCCGCTTTGGACTCACCGATGACAAGGACCGGATCTTATCCTCACGTATTAATCTCTGGGCAGAGCCACCAGGGAATACCCAATGAATCAGAGATATACAAAGCCAGAGATATACAGAGCATAGCAGAAATACAGATCATAGCATAGATTACGTCATAGCACAGCATAGATCAAAGCATAGTGCAGAACGAAGAATAAAACAGATATACAGGACGAAGGCAAAATGACCTCGTAATGCATAAACATAGATTAGCAGAACAGAGGGCAAAACTGTAAGCAATATGCAATGCATCTCAGGTTAATACGGAATCAAGGTTAATTACAAGCCAATACTAATCTAGTTGTCCACTGCCACTAACCGTCCATGATGATGTAGTTTTAGGTTATTCGATGCACCGTTGCCATCAAAGTGTTGCAATGTAATCCTCACGTGCACCGAAGTCCCTTAAACCAACACTCATGGGGAGGTGCTTAACAGTAAATCAACGCTCACATGAATAAGTCACAGCCTAATAGACTATTCATGTGATCCAAAGAATCCATTGGGCAGGTTTACATGGGTGGTTAACCTGTATTTTAGCCCTACAAAGTCACACTATTATCCTAAGTTTTATTTCAGATTTTCCAGGTCTTACGGTTTAGCCATGGGTGACCTACGGCTTAGCCGTATACACCTTACGGCCTAGCCGTAACATGCACTACGGCTTAGCCGTGGTTTCCTTCAGAACACGGCTAAACTGTCATCTTCCACCTCTGATCTGATATATTTCACGGCTGAGCTACGGTGGAGTCCACGGCTTAGCCGTATACCAATCCACAGCTTAGCCGTAGCTTCACCGTAAGAGTACTGAAATCAGAAAGTTTCAACTGATTAGGGGGATAATTCACGGCTGGGTCACGGCTAGCTTACGGCTCAGCCGTAGAACAATGTACGGTTCAGCCGTAGCCTAGCCGTAGAACAAAATACGAAAATTCAAGTCTCTGGAATCTGAGCCGTACAAAATTACGGCTTAGCCGTACAATACAGAACACGAAACTGAAGTGAGTACAGAAACTGAAATTTGATACAGAAACTTAGCAACACAAGTTCCAGAGGTTCCAAAATCACAGAATTTGGCTGTAAAACACAACAGACATGTATAGGATGTAATAGATGAAATCGAAGCAGTCAAACAAAATACCTATATGTGTTATACAATCCTGTACTTATACTTGCCTCAAAGCCTTGTCAAATCCACTGAGATCAAGCTCAAATCCAGCTAAAATCCAAGCAAAGCAAAGAAAAATACAAGCCATGAGCATGCAGAAAGAGAGATGGGAGATCCAATTGGAAAAGAGGAAGGGAAGAACCCACTTACCCAAAGCAAAAACAGAGATGAGAGAGAAAGAACCCAATCGAACTTAGTGTAATCCAGCGACAACTAAGAGAGAGAGGAGAGAAGTGAAGAGAAAAGAACAGACGTGTAGCTTCTGGAGTTTGCATGCAACGTCTAAGCAAAGGAAATGAGCAGGGGAGAGACACCTGGGCTCATGACTCTTATATATAGTTTCTGAAGTTTAAGTCAAAGTCCAGTGAATATCAGTTATTTACAAATCAAGTCACACGAGGGTCTAACTTCTCCAATTGACTCCGAATGAGTCTGAGGCAGTTATGGAAAACAACGAACTCAACAAAATATACGTGCTGACACCAAGATGATGCAAATATGATGCACTCAAAGCAAAAGCAAAATTACGAAAAAGGGCTTAGAACTACCTATCCCAGGTCAAAGGTTACTCAACTACCTATCCAAGACCCGAAACCAAATCCAAAAGGATTAAACAACAGAAAAGCACACTAATGAGCCATTAATCCGGCTCAAAGGGGATCGGAATGTTACAGTTACTAACTATGCATGATGATGTAATTTTAAGTTATTCGATACACAGTTGTTCATTTTGATAATGTTGTACTATATCAATCAACGTGTATCGAAATCCCTTAAACCAACACCCATGGGGAGGTGCTTAACAAATGGACATCGCACATAAATGTGTCACAGCCCGCAAGACCATTCATGCGTTAAAGTAATCCGTTGGGCATGGTACATGGGTGAACAGTCCATGGGGAAGGCCCTATCAGGTCTCATCATGAATCTAAAAAGTAGCATAAAAGTCTCATGGTGTAAGAAAGACAAGAAAAGGCAAATGAGTAAGCCTAAGACTCAATTGAACCCTGAATCTTTTGAAGCAGAAATGCATCAAAACCGATCGGTCAGCTCTGTAGCTCGATCGGTCAAATTTCAATTCTGGGAGTGGTCCGATCAGTCGGACGCCAATCCCAATCGGTCAAACAACTAGGTTCTGTACAGAACAGAGTACCTATAGTACATGCTTTTCCTTCGCAAAAATAGCATGTATCACGTTTATACAACACTCATGGGCTATCAAACCACTACATACTCGAGAGAGGGAGTAAAAAAAATACAAAATCAATGTATACCAACATGTGTTTACCCCTACTATACTTATACCTGCCTTAAACGAATTCTTTCCTTAATTTCGCTGTTCTTTGGCCCAAACGATCCCGAGAGTGAACTCATAAAACCATGCATGCCAAGAATAAGCAAAAGAAAAAGGGTGCATGCAATGTAACCATGCTTAAAACTCATACGGAGACCGTGACGCGAATACTTACCAGAGATGAACTGGAAGAAGGGTGCAAGAGTCTTGTCCACGACAAGAAGATAAGAAAGAAGAAAGAGAAGAAGAGAGAGACGTCGTGTAAAGACGATACCGGTGAACCCAACGAGAAGGAAAACAACCGGTGCATAAGACTTTCTCCCCGTTGCTCTACGATAATAGCAAGAAAGACGACAAGGAAGAAAAATGAATGATGGAGAGCAGGGGAAGAGAAGAGAAAACAAGAGAGAGAGCTGGCGTGCAGGAGAACAAAATGAGAGAGAGAGAGAGAGAGAGAGAGTCGGTGCTTCCCTTTATATAAGATAAGGATTAGGCTGAATTTACAAGAAGTCCAACAGTTCGGAAAAATTACAGTTTGAGTCAATTAACGGTCAAATGGAAACAAACGACCTCGGTTGCATTCGAGCCAGTTACTGAAGTTGACGAGCTTGACGAAATACAAGTGTTAACACCAAGATGATGCATGAACGACGAACTCGTACCAAATCAAAAATTATGAAAAAGGGCTCAAGACTGCTCAAACCAAGTTTAACTTAACTTAATTCCTTCCCTATGACCCGAAACGAATCTCAAAAGTGGAAAACCACGAACTTAACATAAATTTTCTATAAAAAGTACTGAAATTTCATTACTTAATTGTTAAACCGAATTAAGCTAGGCCGGAGTATTACACTTCTCTTTTCAAAATCCCTACTGCAAAACTCCCATATCAGTAAAAAGAGAACTAGGTGTTGAAGAAGGTAAAAGAGAGAAGCAAGAAAATCATTTTTTTTAGATTGAAGAAAGAGAAGATGAGAACAGGAAGTTTCATATCTTAAAATCCATCCCACAAAACCCCTAGATCATAAAAAATAGAACTGGATACTCAAGAGATCGAAAGAGCAGAATAAGATTGAAAAAAGAGAAGAAGCCAACTTTCCCTCCCAAAATCCCTCATGCAAAAACCACCAAATCATAAAAAGAAGAAAAATGATTGTTCATGAAAAAGAGAAGATGAGAATGGAGACCTTGGTGATGAGGTAGGAGTTCATGGAAGATATAATATAGTTTGTAATAAAACATTAAACCTTATGGGTTTATATTTAAGTATTAAATAATATATAATAGGGTAAATAGCATATAGCCCCCCTGTACTTAAGGCCGGATGTAAAGTGCCCCCTCGAACTTCAAAAGTTTGTATTAACACTCTTTGTACTTCAAAGTAAATTGCAAACATAAACAGACGTTACGGAAAAAGTGCAATTACAGTTTTATCCTAAGATATATAATGAACCACAGACCTATTCATCTTCATTTCCTCTCATTTTCGCTCGATGAAGGCACATATCCTCCAAATGATCCCTAATTCTCTCTCAGTCTCTTTTTATCTTCATCAGCATCTCATCTGATCGTTGCCAGAAAGAGGATCCTGGCTTGCAGACGTATGTACTCATACCTTAATCGTCATGGTGTATAAATGGATACTTAGAGTTTAGAAATGGCTGCGATTTGGGGCTGTTAGGCATCCATTCTACGTGCATGCATGTAGATTTTTTTGATAGATTTGTCTCATATGCATAATGTTTGTCTTTTTTCTATGAAGATTTCTCGTGGGGCCTTCCACTATTTTTGGGTTCCGGGATGTTACCCCTTTCTGAAAAGCGCATTTTCTCTAATGTGTGTAGAAAATGGTCTCCATTGGAGCAATTTGGTTGTTTATAGAAGAAGGTCCTCACTTTAATAATTATTTTTGATGTTGGTGGAAGAAGGTCCCCACTTTATTAATTATTGGAAAAAGCTTCCCACTATTACAATTATTTTGATGTTGGTGGAAGAAGGTTCCCAGTTGAAAATTGTTTTTGAAGGTCCCCACCTGAATAGTTGTTTTTGAAGGTCCCCACCTGAACAGTTATTTTTGAAGGTCCCCACCTAAACAATTGTTTTTTATGTTGATGGAAAATGTGTTGTTTTTCTTTACTGTGGCATTAGGAGTTGCGTATTAAAAATTGTTTGTTACTTTTCCTAAATTTGTCTTCCATTACTATTTTGCTATTTGTCTTTTTGAATTGTGGCATTGCATGTAGATATGGAGAATTATGTTACACTTGAGTTCCATCATGGTGGGTATTTTACAGACCCACCAAATAAGGTCTATGTTGGGGGGTCATAGATGAAATCATTGACTTTAATGTTGACAATGCATCATTTTTTGAGTTTAGGGATTATGTGATAGAATTTGGGTATCCAGCAAATAGTTCAATGTTTTATAAAGTGCTAGCTTTAAATTTTGAAGATGGTCTTGGGGAAATAAATTCAGACAAAGATGTATTGCTTTATTTAGAGTGTTACAAGGACTCCAATATGTTAACTATAAATGTTGAGAGAGGGCATAAACCACTGATGGCAGTTTCAACAAAGGGTAAGATATTGAAAAAGAACATAAATACTAGAGAGTGCTTAAAGCAACTACCTGCCCCTTGGATAGATGTGTTGGGAGTGAGAGTGAGAATCAAAATAAAAAAATGGATTCTGCTAATTTTGAGGACTACCATGCTGATATTGAAGGAGAGAATGATGTTAGTCATGAGGAGGCTAATGATGTTAGTCATAAGGAGGCTAGTGGTGACAGTGAGGAGGAGGGAAATGATGACAGTGATCAAATTAGAATAGATCCTAATGATCCATCAGAATTATTTGAGGATATTGAAAAGCCAGATGATGAGGATATTTTTTAAAAAAACAAGTGATGGTGTGGACACAGAGAAGGATCTGGGAGATGATCAAGGATAGGATGTTAATGAAGGAGAAGGAGTTTACCAAGGACAGGGTGTTAATCAAGGAGAATGAGTTAATCAATGAGAGGGGGTTGATCAAGTTGGACATAAATGTAGTAACAAATAAGACGTGAATTCAATAGGACATAATGGAAGTCAAACACAATGAGTGGATTCAAGTGGACATAAATTCAGTCAAGTACCAGTTGACGACAACTAGTACACAGATAATGAGGATATTGATGATCTTCATAGTTTATATGAGTCATATGATAATTATATAAGGAGCACATGGCCTGTGTTCAATGAGGCAACTGATATAGAGAATCTTAAATTGAAGTTAGGGATGATGTTTTTTAGTCCTTAGATTTTCAGATAGGCCCTTGTTGAAATGGACCATGAGATAGGATTATAATATTTTGTATTTGAATAATGAAAACAAAAGGCTCGCAGTTGTCTGCAAATACAATTGTGGATTTACAATTTTTGCATCCCGTATGCAGGGTGAAAGGACTTTCCAAATTAAGAGTTTCAGGCCCAAACATATATGTGGCATCAAGTTCAAAAGCCATTTGGTCACTGCCAAGTATATTGCCAATAAATACCAACAGAGGTTGGGGGATAACCTTAAATGAGGAATCGTTGCAATTAAAAAAGAACTTAGAAGATAACTTAAAGTGGACCTCTCTATCCATAAGTTGTATAGGGCCAAGAGGAAAGTTGCAGACAACATTTCTGCAGATATGAGAATGCAGTACAGCAAACTAAGGGACTACTGTATTACTATTATGAAGTATAATCTTAATATAAAGATATTTGTGGTGACAGAAAGACCTAGAATGGATTTAATTCCCTTTTTTTCAAAGACTAAATGTATGTTATGAGGCACAAAAAATTAGATTCTTAAGTGGATGCGGGCCCATAATTGGATTGGATGGATGTTTCCTTAAGGGCATCTATGGTGGACAATTGTTGGCTATAATAGGGAGAAATAGGAATGACAATATGTTTCCTATTGTCATTGCTATTGTAAAGTCTTAAGACAAGGATTTATGGACTTGGTTCTTGAAAGCATTGATTAATGGCATTTGTGATGGTGGTGATATGGGTTGGATTTTCCTATCTGACTGATAGAAAGGAGCTTGATCAGGCATTTGAGACAGTAGTTCCTACCACTGAAATTAGACATTACATGAACCATATGTATGACAATTTTAAGAAGCTTTATGGAGGGAAACTATTGAAGGATGCAATGTGAAATGCAGCATCATGTGGAAGTACAAGAGAGTTTGATTCTTATATGAAGATGATCAAGGAGATTGATTAGGCTGCTTATAAGTGGTTGATAGATGCTAATCTAAACAAGTATGCTAGATCACATTTCAGTACAAGGGCAAAGTGTGATGCATTGACAAACAACCTGTGTAAGTCATTCAACAATTACATATGGAAGCAAGGGATAAACCAATAATTTCTATGCTTGAGTGGATAAGGAGGAAAGTTATGATCAGAACGCAAGTGAAGTTGAGAGGGATCACTCAGTACAATAGTATAATTTGCCCAGGTATTATAGAGAAATTTGAAAAGAACAAGAATGAATCAAGACATTGTTTTTAAAACTGGTCAGAGAGAGGTGAGTTTGAGGTGGACTATTTTGCCAGGATATACATAGTAAACATTGAGAACAGGACTTGTTTATGTAGAATGTGAGATTTGAGTGGGATCCCCTATAAGCATGCAATATCATGTATCTACCTTACTCAAAAACAACCAGAAGACTACAGTCATCCATGCCACAACAAAGATAATTATATGAAGGCTTACAGTAGTATGATACACCCTATACTTGGCATGTATGATTAGGTAGAAAGTGGAATGCAAACAATTGCTCCACCTCAATACAGAAGACTTGCAGGTAGGCCTAAGAAAGTTAGGAGGAGGGATCTGGATGAAATGCACAATTCTAGCAGAGTTTCCAAAAGAGCAAGGGTTATGAGTTGTGCTAGATGCCTGCAAAAGAACCACACTGCTAGGTCTTACAAGGGCCAGTGCATCCTCAATTTAGGCTATTTAGATAGTCCGAACATTAGGTCCATTCATCACAGCTCAGGACTTCACCTAAAGGATCAATAGAGCCAAGATCTTCATCACAGCCTAGGACTACACCTAAAGGATCAGCATAGCCCAGACATGCCTTTCATCCAACCCCTGCCAGCAATAAAACACCACCTAGGGTGAGGACTGCTACTTACTTCATTTTCTCATGCAATTATTTACATGAATCCAAATTGAAAATATGTTTCCTATTTCTTCGGGGATAGGCAAGGGAGCATCACAGCCCAAGCATGCCTCACAGCCAGTCCCATTCAACAGCATCAGGAGATCACTTAGGGTTTAGTGTTTGGCAAAGAAGCTTCATCACAGCTAACTGTTGCTATTCCATGTGCGAATTCCTCTGCATCATCAACTAGTGGTAGAGGAGGGAAGGCACAACCAGTGAAGGCCCCATCAAAAGGTAGAGGCAGAGGGAGGACTACAGCAGACATATATAGCTTAGTGCATGTGAGGCAGAGGCTGTTTGATTTTCAATTTGGAGATTTTTCTAGTTGAAATGTGAACTATTATTAAGAGTGATCTGTATTTGCTTTGTTTAGTTAATTGTGGCAGTGCATTAATCATTTGGAGATTTTCAATTTGGACATTTCTCTATTTGAAATGTGAATTGTTATTAAGAGTGATTTGTATTTGGTTTGTTTAGTTAATTGTGGCAGAGTATATTAATCATTTGGAGATTTTCATATTTGAAATGTGATTTGTTATTAAGAGTGTCCTTCATTATTCATCAGTTCAAGCTAAGAGTACATTAATTCAAATTGTCCGTAATTATTCATCAGTTTGATCTAAGAGTTACCTCAATGATTGGCATCAATACACTTCGGGAGCAAAGTTACCTCAATCTTTTTCACAACTTGTTTTAACAGCCGATGCTTCGTTTTTTCTCATTTTCTAGAGAACTGATGACTATCAAAGCCCATCACACAAGAGGGAATTCCACAAAATTCATAAGCAATGCCCTACAATCGAAATCAAGGGTGTGTTTGAATGTACCCAAATTGCAAGTGATCTATTTTATGTACAGAACCAAAATATACATGATATTTCAAAATATACATACATCTCAAAATATGATTACACAAACTCAAAGTAAATCTAACTCATCTACAGGGACCCTAACCATATCATGTAACACATGAACAACACCGGCCCAATTCCCATCCAGGTTCCAATCAACACACGTGCATAACTTCTTTCCCTCCCTCGAGCTGACTTGAGTCCCCTCTCCAACACATCAATTCTATCCATTAGCTTCTGCACGAGCTATGGTTCCCCATCAACCCATTAAAAAAATCCACAGCTTTGCTGGATTTGAGATTTCCAAAAACAATAACAAAAGAAAAAAACCATGCCATGGTTTAATGCAGATAAAATAATCACAAAAAAAAAACAAGAAACTAATTAAATCAAATATAACAAAACAAACCACATATAGTGCGTAGCTAAGAAATAGCTCTATGGCCGCAGAAACAATAACGAACATCCCTAGGACATTGAAAATGATAGCTTTTACCACAAGATTGATGAAAATGAGAGTTTTATGAGGATTTCATTTCATATGGATGATGTTTGGTTCAAAGCTCATAACCGATGGTGGTGGTTGTTGATTTATGTTAAGAAAAAGCCTCAAGGTCAAATCATCATTTTTTAATTCATTTTAGGCGGATAAGTTCCTGCTCCTAAGTCTCAGCCACATTACATCTAACGGATTTTTGTTACATTTGCAATTTATTTTGAAGTACAAGGAGGATTACTACAAACTTTTAAAGTTCGAGGGGGTACTTTTCATACGGCCCTAAGTACAGGGGGACTATATGCTATTTACCCTATATAATATCAAAGAATAAATGTGCACGTTGTGCCATGATGTTGATGATGAATAAATTATCTTCTTCAAATGGAGTTTTCTATTATCTCTCTTATTATCCACTCCAAGATGGGTGAGAGTTGATGGAAACTTTGTTGATCTTATAGGTTATAAGAGAGAACCGATTAGAGAGATTTCTTCCCATTAAAAAAATCTATTAAAAGGAAGAATCATTAATTTCCTCAGAGATTAGTCAAATAAGATTCATAATTGATTGGGCTTCCTAAAATTGAATCCAAGATCTATTTAGTAAAATCAAAATCAAAAGAGAAAAGCATCTTAAATTAGTGGACTCAAATCGTGGACCCCAACACTTGCAATATCCATAATCTATAATAAAATTATCCATTTATCGTTATAGCTATTAGACATTAAAAAAAAGATACTCTAGGAAGCACTGTAAGTTTAGGAATTTGAAAGGGGAAAACAAAAAACTAAGATTTCTATTTTGATGAATAGAGAATGTTACTAAGAGAATATTATTGGGTTTGAATATTGGAGGTATAATGATAGAAGAGAAAAATTACAAAGTTTACATAGAAAAGTTAAAAGGATGGAGGAATTACGGTGCTTCATATAATACAAAGGACACCCAAAATAAATTCTAGAGGATCCAAATCAATTCAACAAATTGCGGTTGATTTCTCAATTGAATTCAACCAACTTAATAATATTAATATATAACAATGGAAACTTTTAAAAACTAACGAGGGATTTAGCTCCAGTTGTCATTAATTAATAGAAGTACTTGCAAGTAAATCCTAAGCCGCAGAAATCACTAACGTATAAATATCGACGACCGGCAATTGAAAACAGGTGCCTAGGGTTTTAACTCTTCCCTTTTGTGCCTCCTCGATCAGCCATGGAACCCGAGGAGAATTGCAGCGGGACGATGATCGACGCCAATGGAATCGACGAAGAAGAAGAAGAGGAAGAAGACGACGACGAGAGCAGCTTGCAGCGGAGCAAAGCCATCACGAGCGGCGATCAGATGGACGTCGAGGCCTACGCCAGCCTCTACAGCGGCCGCACCAAGATCATGCGCCTCCTCTTCATCTCCGACCACTGCGAGATCCAATCCATGGCTCTCGAAGCCCTTCGAATGGCCTTCGACGAGAACAAGAAGGGCGAAAACACGCAGCTCCACCGAGACATCGTCGCCAAGATTGACGGCAGATTGGGCCCTGCTTATTCTCTCGATCAGGCCTGGATCACCTCCATCACCCGCCGCGCCGACCTGCGGAAGGAAAAACTTGACAATGAGCTCAACAATTACAAGGTATTCGACCCACTTCTTCTTCAATTCATCAATGTCGTTTTTTTTTTTAAGGGTTAGTTGAATTTAAGGAAGTAGAGTTTGAGCTGCAATCTTGCATTTTGAGCTGATAGATTAGCAGAATTTGTCGACTATGGAGTGGGTTTTGGTTGAGTTGAGAAATTAGGATTGGATATGCTGTGATTGGTTTTACCCCATCTTCTGTCTCTCAGTTTGGATTTGGGTTGTTAATAGAACGGAATTCATTGCCTTTTCCGCGTGTGCTATGTAGGGTTGTTTTATGGAGCTGCTTGTTGCATTCGTTATATGTGTTTGGATTAAGACCCACTGTCTATGTACATTGCTTTCTGAAAGTTTATGTATTCCAAAGCAATTAATCGAGATGAACTCGTATATAGTGTTTTGGTCTCGAGGAAGTGGGGATTGGGACTCTTGTTATTTTTGAGTTCTTAAGAGACTAGTTAACTTCTTCTTTGGAAAGAAATTAACTTGATTAACTTTGATAAAGGATTATTACAATGATTTTGGAAATTTCGTTTATGCCAATAGTGGCTTTGAGGATGAGAATGCGCGTGTAACGTCATGGAGTCAAGAAGAGTGGCCATGTACCACATAGTGGAAATAAAAAAAAAACCCACTATTCCTGGTATGTATTGGTGGTGGAAGTAGTTAAAACTTGATTTATGCTAAATTGCATTGGGGAGGAGAAATTCCCAGTAAGCCATCATGCTTTGAATGATAAGTGGAAGTTTATTACTCTTCTTGATGTTTATTAATGCCCTGTTTGTTTGCGTTAAACTACATAGGAATTGAATTTATACCATTGGTTGTTAAAAATGAATATTAGAGGTTAATTTTAAAAAATGAGCATCAAATAATGTTTCCTTTTGGGGAAATAGGATCAAAAGAAGATCGGAAATGAACCACTAGGGTGATGGCTGGTATCTTCTTTTAATTCTATTTCCTTAAGAGTAAATGTTATTTGATGCTCTTTTTTAAAAATTTATAATTGATATCCATTTTTAACCACTTACGGTATGAAATCTATGTATTTAATTCCTATGTGTTTTAATGCAAACAAACATATCTTATGTATTTTGTAATTTAGTGCAACTTTTCTTCCTTTTTTGTTTTGTTTTGTTTTGTCTTCTGTATTCTGTTGCTTAAGGGATGCATTTGAGAATTTCTTGTTTGTTCCATATTGTTTTTTACCATTCATGTTTTTGCTCACACATTTGGATTCTAAAGGTACAGCTTTCCCTGTCAGCCATTATTCAACTACTTTCTGCGATCCGTACCCTGTAACTTGGTTGATGATTGCACAGATATCAACTAATGTGACTTTCAACTAAAACGACTATGTCTTTCATTGTTACTTGTTCATTTTCTGCCTTTTTTAATTTTCACTATCTTATAATCTTGTGCGCAGACAAATCTGATCAAAGAAAGCATCAGGATGGGATACAATGATTTTGGAGATTATTACTATGCTTATGGATCACTTGCAGATTCATTTAAGAGTTTTGCTCGTACTCGTGATTATTGCACCACAGCAAAGCACATCATTCAGATGTGCTTGAATGTGATTTTGGTCAGCATCGAGATGGGTCAGTTTATGCATGTATCAAGCTACGTTAGCAAAGCAGAGCAAACACCTGATGTGTTGGACCCTATCACTGTTGCAAAATTGAAATGCGCTGCGGGGCTGGCTCACTTGGAGGCTAAAAAGTATAAACTCGCTGCTCGCAAGGTTTGTTTGGACATGCTTATTTGTTTTTCTGTAGCTGTGATGTGTGTTCGGTGAACAGATTTATTTTGTAAAAGGAGCATGTGAGCTGTAATGTTAATTTATTATAAATCTTATAATGTGTTTCGTTAGCTGTTTACACAGACACACACACACACATACATATGGGTAATATTTAGGTGAGAATGGTTCTCACAGAGTTACCGTGAGAACTTTTTATGGGACGCACTTGTGGATCCCATTTGGGGATGAGACCAGGGGGGATGGAAAGATCCATTTGTGACATCATTACTCATTTCTTCTTTTTGTGTTGTTTTGTTGAGCGGTGATATCACATCTCATAACAGGGTGAGTGGCAATATTGCCGCTTAGCAAAAAATAAGAAAAAGAATAAATGAGTGGCGATATCCCTGCTCAAGGCCTTTTAGGTTGATATTGAAATTCTAGGGAGCTTTTGGTCTTCACTAAGTCTAAGGGGATTTTTTGGGTCTCTCTCTCTCTCTCTCTCTCTCTCTCTCTCTCTCTCTCTCTCTCTCTCTCTCTCTGAAAGATAAAAAAGAATCACTTTATTGATTAAGGAAAAACATTGGCATAAAGACAAACACCTAAGACTTGAAGACCAAGGGGATGGTTTATTAGCCCCATGTTTGGCTACTTGATCAACTATGTGGTAGTTTCCTTTAAATAGTAAATAAAACAATGATTTTCTTATGCTGAAACCAAGGATTTAAAAAATTATATTTTCTTTAGACTGGTCTTGGTTTTAGATCATAACCGTGGCACTATTGCTTCCATGAACTGGCTGACTTCTTAGATGAAATCGGTAGAAGCAGTAGGCATCCTTATACTATAAAGAATCTTTGCCATATTGCTATAATCTTTCGTTTTTTAAACAAAAAATCTTGTATGTTTGGCAACCCAAGAAAAATAAGAAGAAAAGATCATTTTCTTTCAAAAAGTTCAATATTTTCTTCTACAACTCCCCCTGTAGAAAATCTTCTACAATATAAAAATCTTTCAAAATGTGGTTTACAAAATGGTAAAAGTCTTTACTTCAACAAATCTATAGTGATGTATTTATTCTCACATCATAGTAAAGATGATGTAAAGTAAATGTGAGATAAAGTATTCGGTGAAATAAAGTGGGAGAAATGATGCATGGCAAACTACTAGGCCCTGCCTAAAGGTCTATACTAGATGGCTTAAGTCCAACAAGGCCCAGTAATGAAGGATCTCTCCAACATCTATTTTCAAATTTCAAAATTTTAGTAGCCTTCCTAGATTTTAGTAATTACTATGATTTAGTAGTAAAATTAGATAGTTTCTAATTTTATTATGGCTTGCTTTCCAAGTTAGAGTTTAAACTAAACTATATAATTTATGTAATCCCTTCTCAATGGAATAGATTGGTATTGAATAGAAGCTGATTTTCTCCCTCGCATGAGTGTTCATGAGTTCTCGTCTTTGGTGTGAGACTTAGACGATGTATTCTAAGCCTTTGACTTGGAGATTAGCCCATTAGCTATTCTCCCCCTTTTCCACGTTGCATCAAGAAAGCTGTAAATTTTATTTTTCGGTTTGTTTTGGCTTTACTTTATCATAGGTTTATATGGTAAAGAAAAAGTGGCTTGTGGTAAAAAAAGTGGTGGTTAGACTTTACTTTACCACTATGTTTTCATCGAACTTGGTGAAGGAAGAGTAGGTCACATCTTAGTAAAGATGAGGTAAACGAAAGAGAAGATATAGTATGTGGTGAAGTAAAGTGGGAGCGGGTTGTAAAATTGTTACGTTTTGTTTTAACTTTATTTTATCACATTTTACCATAGTTTTATGTAATAAAGGGAAAGTGGGTTGTGGTAGCAAAAAAGGGGCTGCTAAACTTGGCTTTACTACACTACTTTTTCATCTAAACTTGGTGATGGGAGAGTGGGTCACATATGTGTGAAGGCATATTTATTTACATAGTTAAAGTAAAATAAAGGTAAATGTCACATTCTGGTAAAAGGAGAGGTAAAGTAAAAATGAGATAAAGTAGAGGTGAAGTAAAGTAGGAGGAGAGAGAAAAAGAGTGGTAGAGTGGTTGCCTTTTTTACTGACTTTCCTTTACCGCACTCTACCAAATAACTATTATAATTTGTCACACTTGCCAAACAACTCACTTTAAAATCTGTTAAATTCTTCAAAAAGTGTTAAACAATGAAATTGTACAGTATTCAAATATTATACTATCCTATTATGTACTAGAAGGATATTTTTGACACTTTTATACACTCAAAGATAGGGGACCCTGAACATGACTTTACCCTAGCAAAAGAAAAAAGTTACTGTTTTACTGTAAGAAATCATGACTAAGATTTGCCCAGTTGGTCCGTACAAAATCTTTTCTTAAAAACATGATTCTCATGGGTTCAGAATCTGAATGTAGCCCAATATATAGTTAAATTGGAGTTTTCACTAGTTCGTCCACTGAAACTCTATCCATAGAGACTTTCTATGAGTAATATTTTTGCGAAGTGTTTAAATTGCCTGGTTAAGGGTCATAGTCCTACAAAGTAATTGAGCATACGAGAGATGCAGGCTCTGTGTTACAGCAATAGCTTAGTGAAATTTCTTGAATCCAATGGCTGGAGTGGTCACTCAATTGTACAGAGTATAGAATGGACTGCAACTCCAAAAATTTGTAATAAGAGTTTCAAATGTAATGCCTTGACATTTTGCAGTTTTTGGAAACGGGGCCAGAACTGGGAAACAATTATACAGAGGTGATAGCACCACAAGATGTTGCAACTTATGGTGGATTCTGTGCGCTTGCATGTTTTGATCGGGCAGAGCTGAAGGTATTTATCTGCTTTCTCTGTTAATATGATAAATTGATTTTGTTTATATCTTCTAGCTGATATTTCGTTGCCCGAATTATTTTGGTCTGCTTAACAGAGCAAGGTTATCGACAATATCAACTTTCGGAATTTCTTGGAATTAGTTCCTGAAGTAAGAGAGCTTATTAATGACTTTTATGCGAGGTAACTTGATATGGAAGTTTACACAAGGTTATCAACTTTTGCAATTTCTTAGTACATTTTTTCCTTAAAAAAAATTATTTCTAGTTTGTGCTCTCTTTTAGATAATTAGAAGATGTGTATTTTTGGAATTATACTCAGATTGAATATCTACTGTGATTTTGTTTATTATGGGTTTATATTGCATGAATGTGCAAAGCTCCATCAAAAGGCTTACAGTTCCACTTGCAATTGAAAAACACCACTATATTTGTCATTCAGAAATTTGGTTGTTTACTATTCTTGTCACTTAATCATTCAGTAAGAAGAAGAAAAAAAAAGAAGACTTCTTTAGGAAGCCTAATATGCCAACCTGTCCTTTCTAATATATTGATTATTTAAATTTTATGGTACTAACATTTGAAGGGCGGGTGGCTGGTGTAGGGACTGTGAAGGGGTTACACTGAGCAATGGTAGGGTCAAGTGGGTCTCATAGAGTTTGACTGTAGAGGCTGTCTGCTCATAGGAGAACATTCTCACTTGACCACCTCCATCATTAGATGTTTTGATCATGGACTACCAGCAATATGTGGTTTCCACCATGCTTACCATCATAGTTGGACCAATTACAGCGGGACTCATCTAGTGTTTGTTGGAGATTGATGGTACCAATGGGACCCATTTGATATGGATGTGAACAACACCACACACGCGCCGCCCCGCCCCCCCCCACCCCCCCCCACAACACACACAACCCCACCCAAAAAAAAAATCATCCACTGCAGTCTGCAGGTTGTTCCTGATTGGTCTTTCCAAACTCTAATGTTGGCAGTCCATAGTAGGGGATCCATCTAAACTTGATAGTCCACATTGGGACCCATCAAAATGTCGGAATTAGTGTTGGGATCATTTAATTTTTGAAGTCCATGGTGGGGTCTATGTTTATATGTTTATAATCATGGTAGGATTGATCAAATATTGGAAATTATGGTAGGGTCTGGATAATGTTGAATATCCATGGTGGGTCACATGTAATGTTGGTAATTGTGACCCATCCAAGGTAGTCATGGATAGTTCATGGTGGGTCAACCAACTTGACAGTAGAAATCACAGGAACTGTCAAATGGTGATTACCACAGTGACACGTCAAATTTTGGTAATCAAGATGGAACCTGTCTAATGTTCAGATTATGGGGGTTTTCCGCATAGAAATTGCTTTATATTATTTTCTATTATATGCTCCTTGCTAGCATAAACACAATCTCATTCTTCTGTTGGCTCGTTATATCCCTTGGTTAACTGTTGATAACCTGTTTCTTATTTCCAAATTATTGGTTGCAGCCGGTATGCTTCCTGCCTTGAGTATCTTGAGAATCTCAGGGCGAGTTTATTGCTTGATATCCATCTGTATGATCATGTGGAAACGCTTTATAGTCAAATTCGACACAAAGCCATCATCCAATACACAACTCCGTTTATTTCTGTTGATCTGCACACAATGGCCAGTGCCTTCAAAACTAATGTTGCAGGGTTGGAGAAGGAACTGGAAGCTTTGATTACTGATAACCAGATTCAGGTATGGTTACAAATTTCTCCTTTTGTTAGTACTGTTTGATATGAAATTGCAGTTCACATGGATGTTTGACCCACTGTGGATGGTTTATATATCAAAGACATGATTCATTGCAATTTCATTTCCACATGATCATTTTCCTTTTCAATGGATAGCCAGCCAAAAGGAAAATATAATCCATTTAGTGCCCATTTGGTTAACAGATATTGAATTCCTAGGATTTGTTGTGTGCAACAAGTATCTATCGAAGGGGCCAGAAGTGAAGGATTATAGTGGGGATCAACAAGGTACTGCCAAAATATCCTGTCTTCCGTGGGAAATGGTTGCCCATCCTTCACCTCATTAAATTAAATCCTAGAAATTCAAGGGGCCCTATAATCATTTACTCTTTAGTCTTCAAGTTCATCCTTTGACAACCTCTTGGATAAATGCTTCTGTACAACTTATTCCTGGGGATTGAATTCAATATAGGACAAACATGCACGTAGTTCTCCTATAACTTTTGCTGATGTTGTGATCACCCATATTTGCCCGAGGCATGTTATTTTTCCAAAACTGGAAGGCTCTCTCTCACCCATTTGGTTGAGTCAATCTTATTTTATCAAACTCTCAAATTCCTTAACTGTTTTGGTGGAGCTTCATTTCATTAATGTAAGAATTTTATCTGATTGCTTCATTATGCCGTGGGCTGTCTTATTCCCTCATCACTACATAGAACGAATTCCAAGCTAGTTTGTTTCCCTTTCGTTTTTAGTTGCAGTTTACATTTCATAGTATGTTTCTGCTAAATTTCTCATCCTTTTTTTCTTTTGGCGTGTGTGTGTATGTGTTTTGACACTTCTTCAGGCTCGCATTGACTCACACAATAAAGTTTTGTATGCCCGACATGCTGATCAGAGGAATGCTACCTTCCAACGTGTCCTTCAAACAGGTGTTGAGTTTGATAGGGATGTTAGGGGAATGCTGCTAAGAGCCAGTCTTGTCAAGCATGACTACAACCTTCGAGCAGCAGGTAGAAAAATATGACTACAACCTTGGGGCTCCACCAAAATCAGTTTTGCATGGTCTACCAATTAAAAGTGCCTGCAAAAGGAAGATTTGCACGCCAGTTTCATGCATGTGGATTATGGGTTTTGTTAATTTAAATATTAGATGTCAAGGTAGCCATTCCTTTTCCTGTATATTCCTGTGTTTATTAATCATTTGCGGCTCCAAGAACGCTGTGGATGCTCAGGTTTTGGTGTCATTTCCTAGTTACCCCGCCCCCCCCCCCCCCCCCCCACCCCCCCCCCCCACAAAACAAAACCCAAAGTGGCTCTTCTTTATCCCTTACCATCAAGACATTTCAATGTTTACAACTTTATTTATGTTTTAACTTTGAGAAGAATGTCAAATCACTTTGGATCCACAAAATTCGGTTGCCTTGTGTTCTGTTTACCTGAAAGTCAAAACTGCTTGGAGCTCCGTTTACCTACAATTGATTATGATAGATTACTGAACAAATGCAAGGTTACTAGTAACTCGGGCCAGCCAAATTCATGAATCCTCATGCAAATTGAGATAGGTGCAATTGGTTTACAAAGACTCAAATGGGCTAAGAGGTACAGGTTTGATCCTCAATTAGATACAGCTTTGATCCTCTATTTGAGGATAATAATAGGATATGGCAAGTATTTGTTGATCCTAAATTTATTAAAATTCTCACTCCTGTCTGCCTTAGAGCACCAAGTCTCTTCATTTCTTTTTCTCCTTACTCGAAATAATTAAAACTCATTTTCTTCGCTCACCAGACGGCTGAAGTAGGAAGTGATTTTCCATCCCCTCTTTGTTTCCCTAATGCTTCTGGTAGGAAAACAAACCCTAAGATTTGTGCCCTATCTTTTTTTTTTTTAATATACAATTGGGCCCTGGGAAATGATCAATCCTAACTAACTCTCGACAAAAATGGGACTTGGCCCCAGCTTGGCACTGATCCACTATCCACGTTTGGACTGTGAGTAAGAAGCGAATTAGTGAGATGTCCACCGTTCGATCAACTATATATGGAGTCCATGATTAACTTCCTTTACCTTCCTCTTTTTAAGGAGCAGAAATGGAAGGAGTCTCTCATGTGTGAAATCTGGCGATGAATCCATCGGTCGGCCTACTGAAATCGACTTTGAATATTTAGATACAAAGTAAAAAATGGGTCTTGGGACAGAATGGTTTAGATTTTTCAAAGGTGGGCCTCACCTGTGTAGTTAACATGGTCGCTGCATCATACTACTACTAGTACTGTCGCAGCATGGTAGTTCTACCCAATCAGGTTTGATCAAAATTTCCACTTGAGCCCCGAACCTGCCCAATTTCGGTAGTATCTATTCATGTCATCCTTTGCAAGCACTCGTACATGTGCATGGCTAGGATTGGCACACAATATTTATATGTCAATAAATAGTTTTATATGTTTGGGGTTGGTAATCTGGCCACCTTTTTCGAAGGAAAGAGCTAGACACTTAGGATGATGTCACTTGTCAGCTAGCCTGGTTCACTCCCAACATCTACATGAAAATTTTTGCTTTGTTTCTAATATGCAATTGCTTGTTTGGATCACCCCACTCAAACGGAAATCCCATATCTACAGCAGTTTAGACTGCACCAGCATATGTGAGTTTCCTTTCAAAGCATCTCAAAATCACACATTGCTGTTGGTGTATCTTCAGGGAATTTTTGTTCCCATTAGCCCGTTAACAGATTTGATCATGTCTAACAAGATGTGTTTAGAATAGCAAAAGATAAAAAAAAGGTCAAATAATGAATATAAAACAATAAGATGAGCACGAGTGGTGTGGATTTCAAAAGTGGAGCTCCACTAGATGGATTTATAACAATTACGTCACAAGTCTATAACGCCTCGCCCTTTCAAAGGCAAAAAAGGTTTTTTTGTTTTTATCACGACCCGGGGTATGGATGGCGATTTAAATTAATAAGAAGTAGGATAGATGTTAAGAGTGGAAAAGGAGAATTATGAGATTATATGCTACGTTCCAACACGCCAATAAGCCAAATACACCTGCCAAAGTCAGACACAAGAAAACGTGGGGTGTGGTCGGACTTTTTCTTTTTTGGGTGTGTGTCTGGCAAGGGTTGCCGTAGAAGTAATTATAATCAACCAAGAAACCCTCTGGGGCCCACTACTTGATTGTTTGGTCACTTCGCCCTGGACTTTTGCAATTTAAAAAGGTGATCCAGATCCCCGAGCCGTCGGCTCAAATCCCTCGCACGAGAATATGCTCGAATAACACCCTCGTGAGAGATTTTGAGCTCGCATATGTAGTACATATCAAATGAAAAGTAATTGGACATATTTCAAACACAATGGCTTAAATGTGGGCTTGGTATAATAATAATAATAATAATAATAATAACAAGAGGATTTTAAAGGAAAAAATCTCCTTACATACCCACTACACAAAAAAGGACCCACTAGAGCTTAGTACACAAAATAGATCATGTGGGTCCGTTTTGTGCATATATATGTATGTGTGTACATATATATATATATTAAATAAGTGGGAGGAGAGACTTATGAGGGATGATGTAGTCCATCTCCCTCCATTCATACCTTTGCCTCATGTTATTTCTGTTTCTTTCTTGATCCATTCTATAGATTTTACAACCTTGAATCCATGGAAACCATCATAAAGGCACCAGTTTTAGTGAATTGTTTTTTTAGTAAGTGGTGAGGAGCGACAATAGTGTCGTTCCTTTTATCGCTGCTCTCCTTTTATACGAGGGACGCTATTGTGGTTGCTTTTTTCTGCTTCCTCATCTGTCTCCATCTTTTTTGCAGATCTTACAACTCCGAACCCAAGCAACCATCATGAAAGACATCTATGTTCATGAATCTATTTTTATAATAAGTGGTGAGGAGTGATACCCTTTTATATATATGAGTGATGCAATTGTCGCATTGCGTCGCTACTTTCTTATTCCTCCTTTTCTCCATCCCTATATCAAATCTCCCTCCCCACTTCCCATTCATTCCTTTGCTTCTATTGAATTCAATTGCAGTTGCTTTTACTCCGAACTCTCTCCTCCAAAACCCTTCTTTTCAATCTAAATCTTCTATTCTCAAAATTTGCAATTCCAACCCTCAATTTCTCCCCATAGCCATGTCTAAAAACCCCCTTTTCAATAGAGATGAAGTAGTGACCAATGGAAGCAAAGGTATGAACAAAAAGTATAGAGAAAAAGGAGGAAGAAAGAAAAGGAAGGAAAACAAAATAACGACAATAGGGTCACTCATATAAAAAGGCATCCCTCCTCCCCACTTATCTTTTAGTAAAAAAAATTATAAGAAAACAGACCCGTGGAACCTCTTTTGCACACTAAACTCTACTGAGTCCTTATTCGTGCAGTGGGCATCTAATGAGTTTTTTCCTGTAAAATCCTCTAATAATAATAATAATATTATTATTATTATTATTATTATTATTATTATACACCGGTCGGCTCGCCTCCATGCCAAGTTTAATGAAAGCAGATGTAAACGAGTGTGGGCAGTCAGGCACCCATTTGTGTAATGGAAAGATCTGTAGATCTATTTATCCAAACCTTTAGTTTGTGGGCCAGACCCCACCTTGTATAAGTATCCTCAAGAAAATCTTCTTGCAAGTAACAAGCAAATGAAACCAAATCCCACCTAAAACAGAAAGGAGCTCCTTTAGAGTGTGTTTGTACAGCACTAGTCTCAGAGTGTGTTTGTACAGCGCTAAATGCCACCAGAAGGAAAGGGTTGGGGCCTTTCTTGACGCGTTTGGTACAGCAACTAAACTGCAAGAGTTTCCGTGAAATTTGGCTTGATCTCCACATGGAAAGAGGATCCAAGTATTCTCACAAGGGTTGTAGGAAAGCCGATAAAGATAATGTACATGCCTCATCCTCTTAAGCTGTCACACACTCATTTTGGCCACACCTACCATAAAGGGTATGTTTGTGCACCACTATCGAAAATCAATTCTGAGGAGAACCTTCTCCAACCTAGAGCAATCATGATTAAGAAAGATGAATTGGCAAGTAAAACACAGGCATGAGTTCCTGGTGTTAGAAGGCTCAGTCCAGCTAAACATCTTTTTGTTGTTTCAGGAACAAGGCAGCAGAGAATCTCTATGGATGGAAGAGCTATGAAGTGCTAGGACAAAGGGTTTTTGACCTGCTTATTAATAAAAGAGATTCTGTATTTGCTAAAAATGTTTCACAGAGTCTAAATGTTGGTCAGTCATGGTCTGGTCAGTTTCCATTGAAAAGGAGATCCGGTGAGATGCTCATGGCGATGGTAACAAGCGCTTTATATGAGGATGGTGAGTTTGTAGGTGTTATTAGAGTCTCAAGTGATGCAGCTGTATCTAATAAGATAAACTGGCAAAAATTAAGAATGGACCAGGACGAGGTCCATGACCAGCCTAGAGAACGGAGGTTAAACATGAAAGGATTCAGGGGCACCCATGGCCACAAACTCCATCATCTTTACAATCCGGTGCTTGTGTTATACAGACACTGTTGCTTTTAATTCTTTTGCCTTTTCTTGGTTCTATCCTTCTATGCCAAGTATTAATGGGAGATTCGATTTGGATCAAACAGGCATCAAAGTTCTCTCTCGGCGATATGGAGATACTGAGAAAACTGCGACTGATGAAAGTAGGAGAGAGATCATGCAGGAGTCTGAACATGAGAAACCAGTTAAGAATGATGTACTAGTAAGCTTTAAATATCTATAGTCATAATAGATCTATAAACCTTTAATATTCCTGTTGATACTACTACAGATCTGTCTTGGAATTTTCAATTCATTCCAGGAATCAAAGCCAATTTTAAGATCACATGCTAGAAAAAGAACAACGTGACAGAAGTTTGGCATAATTTGTTATGACTTGCAAAAAGAACTAACACAAACTGTAACAAAGAGAAAACTGCAACTGAAGTTCCTCAATCTTTGGAGTCATGATGTCCGTTGCTTTATTCAATCATTTGTTTATTGCATGTGCACCATCAACCCATCATGTAAGAATAGTTCATGTAAGCAGCAACTTGCTTTCATCAATTCCATTCTTGTGGCTTCCACTTCAACATTTTTCTCCATAACTGATTCCCATAGAATTTCCTCAAGAATCATTGCCAGGTAGCATGAGTTGCGGAAAAAGTTTATTATTGGATATGGTAATAGTACTTGAAGCACATACAGAAATGGTCTTAGTTTGCCTGAAGCAGTTTTCGGCAACCAATCTATTTAGCCATGTCTACTCCTGTGCTGTTTGCACAGATTTGCTTTTCTACGATGAATTTATTTGACTGTTTTTCTTTCTATAAGGTAATCAGCTGAGTAGGGACAAGAATTTAACTAATTCTTTTCTCTCTCCCTTTTTGGACACATATTGATGTGTGAGTCTACAAAATATTACTGCATAAAGGGTAGCATTTTTCTTTCAAAAAGAATTAAAAATTGTGATTCTAGTGATCTCCTTTTCCCTAAGACAAACGTATGGAGAAATATCTGAAGTCTCAATACTGTGACCACATTTTTTTTATTCCCATTTGTTTATCAGTTCTGTTTTAGGGTCATCATTACGACTAGTGGTTTCAATTCAACTTGATCTACATACCTTTCTCGTAAAAATACTGACAGATGGTGGATTTTCAGTTCCTTTCAACCAGGAACTTTCTGTGTTTAATTCATTTTCTTAGTTTGTTTTGGTTGACTGCAGCCAGCATAGTCATCATCAAATACACCACTTTTTTTTCTCTCTCTCTCTCTTTCTTTTTTCGATTGGTAACAGGAACTTTCATTAAAAGAAGGAGATAAAACAAAGGGGAAAAAAACAAAGAAAATAAACAAAAGGAGAACTCCAAAGAGAGAGTATAAGAGAAAATCAAACATGCCACTTGCTGAAATTTTATTAAGTTTGCTTAGCTAACCATTACTACTAAAACCTCCAGAAGTTAGTAAAGGTTTCAATGCTCTTCTCGGGTGGAGCTCACTCCTCAACACACCCCCTTAGGTGGATCCCAGTCAATATACTTTTGGCGATATGCATTTTTTTAGCAACAGGTAGTTCATACTAGGGTTCAAACTCACAACCTGTTAGCTTTGAGATCATATTAAGTTTCTTTAGCTAATCATTACTACCAAAAGTTTAAGATATTAATAGAGGCAACATAAATACTGTTCAATACTTCCCTTTAGGTAGAGCTCACTCCTAAACAAAAATACAGGATTTACTGGTTAAAGTAGCAGAATATGGAAGGCTCATATAATTCCACCTTGTTACATCTTTCGACTTCACTAATTTAGTCTTTTTGTATAATTTCTTCTTTCTTTCACCGTATATGAAGACATACACCAAAATTGCCATTTCAAATAAATTCATAGGCTTAGAGTTCTGCACATGCTGCTATAAATCTTAGTTAACGGTATTTAAGAAAATCCACTATCACCACATCAACTAATGGTTGGGTTAGAGATTTGTGGTAGTGCTGATCGAGTTGCAGACCAGAATCTCGAAAATGATATCATGAGTGTTCCAAACCCCAGAACGGGCTTAAGAACACCGCCTATGAATCATTGTGATCTTGGTTTCATGAATGTTGAAGCGGCCTCTAACGAGCACTCTCTTCATGCATCTGGAGGTGGATATTCTGATAGAAAGGAATGTGAGAATCTTCATGCTTTTGGCAAGGAATATTCTTCTCTAAATAAACAATTTATCTCTTCTTATGTAGAACGCAATGGTTGTTGTAAAATGGCCACGGCAAGCCTGGAACAGGAAGGAAAGGAAACAGCTCAGAATTATCCAGAGAATCAGAAGGGAAGTTTGACAACACAAGCCACAGCACAACAGAACACAGAGATTAAGAAATCTCCAACATTATCAGACAAGAGAATAGGAAGTGGCTATTTGAATTCAGAAAGAGAAGACAATGAGTCAATTTCACAAGTGGATAGTGAGATCCTTTGGGAGGACCTGCTTTTAGGGGAGGAAATTGGAGAAGGTATTCATTCCTAGGTTGCTTTTTAAAGGTTGATAATCCATTCAGAATTGAATAGATTTTGCCATAACTGAAAAAGAGAATTAACTGATTCTCAGTTCAACAGATTTATGATGATTAGGATTTCTATAACGCAAATATAGTTGATTTTACATTGAAAAATGATAAATATGACAAAATGCTGGAGGGAGAAATAGTGTGCCTTTTGTTTTCTTTAAGCATGGCTAGTTCACCATGTTTTACTTGGATATGACCCATCTCCAGAATAAGAGCAAGTTCTTTTCTAAGATGATTAAACAACTCCCATTCAATAAAACCTGAGAAACAATCACTCAGTTGAACTTGGTCCATATGGAACCAATCAGATCATTTGAGTGCCCCAATACTTATTGCAAGAATCTCCATTACAACTAACTATCCTGCATGTCTCCGTGTCATGCATTTGATATCTTCAAAATCGGCTTTCACACTGATGATTTGAAATTCTCTTTTTATTTTTCATTTTTTTCAGGTTCATGCGGAGTTGTATATCGAGGAACTTGGAATGGATCAGTAGGTTACATTTCAAAACTTCTAGCTTAATGCTTATTCCAGAACTCATAACGGAGACATTATGGTTCCCTGTCATGTTCATCAGGATGTTGCTATTAAAGTCTATTTAGACAATGACTACCATGAGGAGATTTTCATTGACTACAGAAAAGAGGTGCAGATAATCACAATCCTAAGAATAAATGAATCACTACTTCATAGAAATCCATCTGTTTGATTTAGTTCTAAGAAATTAAACCTTTTGATACCTATCTCAGATTGCTATAATGAAAAGACTGAGACATCCAAATGTCTTGCTGTTCATGGGAGCAGTGTATTCGCCTGACTGACTTGCCATAGTGACAGAGTTCTTACCAAGGTAATTAAGAAAATGGTAGATTTTATACAACTATCTGATCTGAGAACTAGTGGTATATAATCATCTCATGATTTATTTTTCCGAACAGGGGAAGTCTCTTCAGAACATTACGCAGGAACAATCAGGCATTGGACCATAGATGCCGTTTGAGGATGGCCCTTGACGTTGTGTGTCTCCATACGTAGTCAGACGTTGTGTGTCACTATACATAGTCTCTACATTTTTCTAAAAATTCTTTGGAATTAAGTCAAGTGCAGGTCAGTGAGCTTCTTACCTAGTGAAAACCAAAGTGTGTGAATTTCAAATTGCAAGCTCGGGGTATGAATTATCTTCATTGTCGAAATCCTCCCATCGTACATAGAGAAAATCTTCAAACCTGCTTGTGGACAAAAACTGGAAGGTCAAGGTATTAGATAATGCTTTGAATATAGAATCCAAATAAGTTGCAGAATAACCTGCAGGTTATCCATTTTTCATCATTCAGGTTGGAGACTTTGGCGTGCCACGTTTGAAGAACTCAACCTTCTCGACGGCAAAATCTGGAAGGGGAACTGTAAGAACCTTCGTCTTGGAAACATAAAAGCTATTATTTGTAATAAAGCAACTAAAGATAAAATGTAAGTTGTTGCCCATGTATTACATCCCTATCTACTAGATTTGTAAACGTGTGCTCCACTTGAAGTTTCATATGCTTATTTCACATTTTAAATTGGAAAAAAAAAAGAAAAAACTAAGATCAGTTGGAAATAGAAAAATACATAAGGGTCTTATAGCTTAGGATCTACCTGATGAACAAGCTATGTTGGTGATGCCATAAAGATATGAGGGATTCTGGTTTGAGGATTTTACACAGTAGATGACTAAAAAGAGTTTCTTCAGGGAAAAAGAAGGACTAAAGAGAGTAATTTGTTTGAGGCCTTGGGCTACAGAGGAAACCATTGCTATATCATCAGAATTTCTTGTGCAGTAGATTGAAAGGCGGAAAGGGAAGTCAGTTACCATTGCTACTTGGAACAGTGTATATAAGTGCTTCCCATTATGTTCCTCAAAGAAAAGAGCTACTTCAAAACTTTCTTGTGTGTCTTACAGTCGATTGGGCATTGCTATCATGAGTATTTGTTTATTAACAAAGTATTTTTTTTAGTTATGTATTACTATGTTGGCTAACTTGATTGACCAAGAGGTGGTAAGAGATGGAAATTATAAATCTTTTGTTAATTTCAGGTTGCAGCCAATAATTAACCAAAAGATGTAGCTTGATGCACACTAGATATTCTGGCAAGAAGCACCAAAAGTTCAAAATAGTCTCCAAATTCCGAAATATAGGAAAAAAATATTTAGTTGTTCAAGTAATTCTTCCCAGACAAGAACTTATCCACACGTCATATACTGCTCTAGTAAGGAGAGAATACTGAGTTTTGTTCTCATAGGAAAAACTTTTAGCATGTGACATCCTTTTCTGGAATTGATCATAGCATTTCAAAGTGCTGGATCTCAATTTCTCCTTCCTTCCAACCTACTTCACGAAGATGTGTTTCGAACCTATTTTATAGAATTCCAATTGAGCATACAAGTCTTGCTAAACCACAGTTGTCTTTCTTTTTATGTTGACAATTAAAAATTCAACATCCATTTTATCATCTGGTTCTATTCGCAATTAAGATTCTGATGGGAGTCATTTCCAGCTCTTGGATCCTAATTCTATTGTTTGTTTATTCTTGTCTACCAGAGACAATCTCAACATCCAACAAACTGCTGGAGAAACTGGGGATGTGTATGACATCATTTGGGAAAAGAATTAGAACCTGAGACCTTTTATCCTTTCAAGTTCTGGATGCTTCACTAATAGAGGAGTTTTTTTTCCTAAAATATCCGAACATTGCTTCTGTATGGCAAACTGGCAATGACACCTTGTTCGTCATCATCACTACTGAAGATTGTTATGTCCAATCTGAGGAGTTGAGGTTAATTTGAACTCGATAACTGCAGCAAAATTGCAGCAGTCAACCAGGATAAAATATCCCAAGATAACTGGCCTTCTAGAATCAGCTATAGGCAAAAGGGGAGCAAATTGTAAGAGTGCATTTTCATATCTGGTTAAACTATGACTTTGTTTCCTATAGCGCACTACAAAGATGAAAATGTTTCAAATTATACAGCTTGTAATTTTCAGTGAGGTTTAACTGATTCAAGGCTCTCTCTTTCTTGCTGATGAAATTCTAAATTTTGGTGCAGCCTCAGTGGATGGCTCCTGAAGTCCTCCGAAGTGAACCTTCAAATGAAAAGTAATCCAGCAAAGCCTGGAAAGCAGCAATAGTTGTCATATTTACACTTCTCCATACAAACCAAGAAATTGGGCTTCTACTAAATAAGTGTTTTGCCTATTTCAACAGATCTGACATATTCAGTTTTGGAGTTATCCTGTGGGAAGTGATGACTGGATCAATTCCATGGACAAATTTAAATTCCCTGCAGGTATGTCAGTTATATATATTTATCTGAACCTTATTCCCATTGAATGTCATAGGTTTATAATTTATCATCATTTGTCTGTTTGTTTATCTTTTTTCAGTGTGGAATTTTTTTTTGCCCTTATTCAAAGGGTAAAACCCAAGCCCTCAAAGATATTAGCAGCTTTATTTTGAAACTTCTTTTTTTATTGTTCTTTTAACCAATACACCCAAAATGCCTACGCTTTAAAGTTGTGGAAAACTAATTACTTAATGCCCCCCTCGGGTGGGACACCGCTTAGATTCGAATCATATGCCCAGCCAAGATGTGGCATGGGGCCTTTTTGCCCTACACGGATTCGAACCCCGGATGTGTTGTCTCTGATACCATGCATAGGCTTTAAAGGTGCAGCAAACTAACTACTTAATATTAAGGGAGAAAAACAAATGTTTAAAAATGCCAGATGTGCTATTTAACATTGAGGAGCTCTAATTTCATCGATTTGCAATCTCCATTTTGATGACCCTCCTACTTTCTTCAATTCCCTACATCAGGAAGTTCAAATGTCTTCCATAGTTCCATGCTAACCTTCTTTCACTTTCACATCTGACATTTCAAATTATTTGATCAGCATTGGATCAGAACCTTCCTAAATCAATGAAAAAACAAAATCTAAAAGCTAATTTCCAACTATTTTTTCAAATATTTCCAAAAAATCACCAAAGAACTCAATGAAGCGGAATAAAAATGGAAAAGGATGTATAAAATTTATTTTTAAGAGTTAAAGTATTTCTACAAAAGCACCAAAGAACACAATAACGTGGCATAAAAATCGTATATATTTTTTTAGGGGATTTTACTAAAAAAATCCCCAGCGAAGACCAAAAAGGCTCCAAAACTTTAGAACTTTTATATGCACCATAGTGGTCTCATGGCCATTTTTTGTAGTTTTTTTTTATTTGAGGCGTGATATTGTTGCTCTTCTCTCATTTGAAACCCTAATACCTTTTTTTCCTCTTCCTATTCTTTTCTCCAATCTTCCCAAAAAAAAAAAAAAACGCCCTTTTTTCTTCCATCGCTCTCCTCAATAGATTCCAGATACTATAAAAAAAATTAAAAAAAAAAAAAGAAAGAAAGAAAGCATCCAAAAGACAAGATGAACTCGCATTCAAATGTAATTGAGGGGTTTTTAGAACCACTGAAGATGACATGTTCAAGGTCCTAATTTGATTTCTAGTAAGCAGTTCAATTAAGTAGAAATTAAAAGAGCTGTAAATGAATCACACTACAAGAAGACACGTGATTTTTATGTGGAAAACCTGAATATGGGAAAAACCCCGAAACCCATCACCCAGTTTAACAGAAACCAGGCACTAGAAAATCGAGCAATTACAAGATATACTCACAGACTCTTCCCTAGTTGACCACAACCTAAGGTCTGTAGTTGGTCTTGCTGACGACCATGCCATTCACCACTCCCCATGCTTGAATCAAACCATCTTGAATCCACAAGGCAAATGAACCATCCACAAGAGTAGAAGCAGCAACTCTCTTGAGGCTCAACAACTTTAGCACAACTCTCTAATGAATACTCTAGTGTAGAAGAGTGTAGAAGAGAATCTCCAATTGATATTCCAGGCTTGGAACTGGGAGATGGCATACTTAGGGTTAAGAGGATAACCCTTAATGTAACCCACAATTTGTGCCTCAAAGATAGACTCTATATAAAAAAGGAAACTAATTCATGCAATCTAGATGGGTTTTCTTCATCACTCACTCAAGCAGGCTCAGGTTTGCTCAAGAGAACTCAAGTTCTGTTTGGGCTTCTCATCTAGGCTCGCTCAAGCCGACATGCATTCTGACTTCTAGCTCTTATTGTATTTCTTCGCATCAGTTCATCTAGCGACATATGCTACACTCCTATTTAAAAATATAAAAATTATACTCAATTCAACCTGAGTTTTGTCCACAACTCATGAATGAGTTAATACTCAAATAATTCTAACAGTAAGCAACATAAATCTCAACACATCCACTCCCCACCCTCGTCTTCTTCACAAAAAGTTGAAGACCTGTGGTAATCAACAGTGGCGGACCAAAAATTTTTGTTTGGATGGGGCGAACAAAGATCATCAACAAAATCAGCACTAGTCTACAGACTATCAGCAACACTGTCAAGGATCTTTGCAAACTACATAGGTCTGAAGTATAAAAAAACTAAGATGGACTTAGACTCAACATAACACAAATCACTACAATTTTTTAAAAAGAAACCTTTTAATTGGTTGGAATAAATGATTTTGACAGCGCTGTTTTTTTTTTTTTTTCTCCTCTAACTAAGAAAACTCACCCCCCAAATCATGCCAAACCCTTGATTTCTTCTCACTCTTTGGCCATCTCTGATCTCAATCTCCCAATAACATCTCATTCAAACACCAACATAAGAACATTGTTCCTTGACAGGATGACAGGATGGAGAGGAAAGGGCGGCTGTGTTTTGCTTTATGGGAGCTCCTTTTTGCGCACAAGGGACATGTGGGGCAACCATTTTGACATATGTGGGGCATAAGCCAGCAGTGCCCAATTGGACTCACAGATTTCTTGATTTGATCTGGCGTGGTTATAATGCGAGTTTGCCCATGGTAATCAGTCCAGTCAATCCAAAGGCAGCTCCAAAGAAGAACTCGGAAAATTTTCTTAAAAGGAGGAGGAGTAAAATAAGCAGGATATCGCTGCTCATATATATGTGAGGGGCAATATTGCCACTCATGTAAAAAAATAAAAAATAAAAAAGTGGCGGGAGTGCGTTTGTGGTCTACATTAAAGTTTTAGGAACTCTCTTGTCTGTACAAGTCTAGAGGGAGTTTTCTGGTAAAATCTCTTTATTTTTAGAAATTAAAATTATATCTCCATTTTTTCTACTTAATAGTAGTTTAGAATATGGATTTCAATGATATTTCCCACACTCCTAATTTGCCAAATCTCTCGTTAACTGACTCTCTTTTGATAACGATTGTCCTGTGTCAGGCAATATCCCAATGGCACAAAAGTGTTTTGACCATTCATATTGTATGAGCTCTTCAATTACCTAACCAACAAATACTAGCGACTTGTGTTTTATAATAATTTAAGCTGCTAGATCTGCTCACCTTGCCTTGTTTACCCGTTGAAGGTCGTTGGAGTCGTCGGTATCATGGATCGAAGGTTACACATACCAGATGATCTTGATCCGCGACTTTCAACCATCATCCATGATTGCTGGCAAAGGTATAATATCACAATCATCAACCATTTCTATGGACTTTTTTCCCATTAATACAAAGCATCAGTAGATGAAAATGAATGTCTTACCAATCTTTTTCAATGATTCTGATTTGAAAATATGCACTGATCCCGAGCGGCGTCATTCATTTGAACAAGTACTCCAGAGGATGGCAGATCTCATCAATTCAATAGTAGTCGCACCCTGTGAAAATAAATAAGCTAAGTTGTGATTTAGAAATATTCCCAGAAACTGTCTCTAATCTAGATTTTTAAAGTTTCGTTTGACAAATCTATCTTTTGGGGTATGTCTATTTATTCAAATAGATGTCTCAATGCTTTAGATAGCTTGGCAAAATTTATTAATAAGTTTATATCAATAAGCTGTCTTTAACAATTTTATTTGCATGACTTTCAGTCAAACATTGCTACCAAAACCTCAAGATTCCCCATTGGGTGGAGCCCACTCCTCAATAGCCCCCCTTGTATTTTTTTTTAATTACCGAGTTGTTCCTCTGGGGATTTGAACTCGCAGTCGATTGATTTTGATACTATATTAAATTTTCTCAGCTAACCATTGCTACGAAAACTTAAAGGTGTTAATGGAAATACTTCTTAACATTTCTAATTGGGTGGAATCCACTCCTTAATATTTTGCACCATAGACCAGGACACTATATGATCCAATAAGCTCACAATGGGCACTGTAGTTGAGTTCAGATTGATGATGCATCAAATCCTAGATTGAGGATTGCTGGTCTACCCCTCATTTTTTAAAATCTCCACACTCGTATGTATTTAACAAATAGAAACAATCAATCACAAGTGAATAGGATCATTAATTCCTCGAAAGGATAAAAGATTTTATTTTTTTACCTGAGTAGAACTTTATTTCTTTATCTAGATTTGATTTTGATTTGGAATGTTATACTTTTTCTAGTGAACAAATTAATTTTAAGTATATATTTATACGAATCAAATCTTAATTGTTGGTTGTATTGAATATGATGGTTTATATAAATTGAATTGGGATCCATGATTTGTTAGTTTCATACATTCATTGGATGAGATTGATATTTTGAATGTTGGTGTTGAGGAGATTGATATTTTGAATGTTGGTGTTGAGGAATTCTGAATCTTCTCTTGCAGTTCATAAGTCTAAGGGATGATGCATCATGCAAAAACCAGCATAACAGGACTGTTAACAATCTTCTAAGGAAGAACTTTCCACATACAATCGAAATGATTGGAGGTGAGTGCTCAGCAGGGCTTTAAGTGGGTTAGATTAGGATTCGTCCAGTTGGATCAATACTTGCGGCATAAATAACACTACAAAATATTAACATTTTGTACGATGTTATTAAATAATTTGGTTAAGTTAGGTACATCCTAAATTTGGTTAACTTAGGTACATCCTAAATTTGATCTAATAAACTAAAATATTCTGGGTCAGGCCCGTCTGCAGTCACCTCTGACCCAACTCACAACCCGTTTACAGCCATATATGGTGAAGCCATCACTGGTTAGAGGGGACGTAGGTCTAATACTGAGGCCAACAAATAGCTGACAAAAGCCCAAAATTTAGTTGTTCCCTACCAGACCAAAGACTATCAAGCACAGCCCATATATTTATCGGGCCATCAGGCCTATATTTAGACCAATATTCATCCTATGGGCCTAGAATGAGGCCCCACTAGACCACTTTGAACAAGGTGTGTACACAGTTCAGATTGGTACAGATTAAGCCTAATCCACCAACCAAACCGGTACCTACGGTTTTACAGTTTTGTAATCCATAACCAAACTGTTGCCTATTAAAAATCAAACCAAACCGAATCGTCTTCGGTTTGATTAAGTTAAAACCGTTTAATTCATTCTATTTAAATATAAAATAATAATAATAATAATAAAACCTATCACCATCTAAGTGAGATGATCAAGAAGAATGTTTAGGATGCATCGGAGGTCTACCAAAGAGATGCATCGGACGAGTGTAAGGTGGCTTGGGATGAGGTGGAGGAGGTTTGACCTGAGGAGGAAGATGGAGAAGTAGGCCCCTCTCGAGTCCTTCTATGGTGACAATACAGAGACCGATGAAAGATGAGAGAAAGGTTTAATACCCAGGTGGCCAGCTGATCTTGAGAGTGGTGGTGGTGGTTTAATACCCGGGTGGCCAGCTGATCTTAAAAGTGGTGGTGGTCGGCCGTGGCAACAGTTCTTTAGAGAGTTGAAGAGATGAGAAGAGTTTGAGAGTGAGGGGCGATTAGGGATGTAGGGCAAAATTTGTTGGATTTTATATGGAGTAGTGACTGGTTGAAATTGAAAGTGGAATGATCAACGGCTAGAATATTGCCTCTTAACATTTTTTTATATAAAAATAAAAATATATATGTGTGTATATATATATTCTATGTCAACGGTTTAGTTCGGTTTAAATCCGTAGATGTAGGGTAAATTTTGTCACTTAATCGTTACTAACATATTAGGATTTTCTCAATCCATGATCAAATTATTAACCATCAATTCGGTTTAAATTTGCAGATTAGATCAGTTTTGTTCCATATTAAGGATCGACGAATTTTTTATATACTCCTAGTGAACATTTGGCGCCAAGCAGGACCTTTAAGCATCAAGGCCTAGGACTGCTCCCTTAGCCACCGAGCTAGAACTCAGGCCTGGGACCAAACAGCTAGCCTAAAACACAGCCCAAATCTAGTCCACTGGGGGTTGGTATCAATGACAGTGGCTTTTGCAGTTGCTGTTGCCTGTTAGGTTTCATGGTGAAGCCGAGACTGATGCCGCAGAGGCCGGGCAACGCAGCAAGATGCATTTGGGTTGTTGTGGAAGACAGTTGTCGAAATCAATTCATCTATGATCAAGAGGTTTTTAACCACTAATTCTGAGTGTAATTTTTTTTTATAGGCCAATTAAGGGGCCTGAGACCCAAGAATAACCCCTCACACCTAGAAAGGAAGCTCATCTAAGTAGAAAGATAACCCGTACAAGCAAAAAGAAGGGGCCTAGTTAAGATTCAAACCCTGGATAGTCCAATAAGATCTCATTACTGCTAGCCATTCTTAATTTTGAGTGCATTTAAATTATGATAGATATATTGGATCTGCAATTCTCTTGCATATATAATATGATCAAAAAGGGACCAACCAACGGGCCACATATTTAATGAGGTACCAAGTTACTTGATGTTAGTTAAAGGCCGAGAAAGGCGTTAATGTACCAAGTTACTTAGGGCCATTTCTTTGCATAAAACCAAAAGATTATAAATTGCCGAAAAATCAAGTCATTATCATTAATAGGTATTTAGTATGGTTCTTTATAATTTTTTTGTAAAAACTGTTTTTGTTTAAAATTTACTCCATGTAATTTTTTCTCTAATTGGAGACCCCATACAGATGGTTAAGATTTGGATGATTATAGTATTCTCTCTCCCTTTTTTTTTCCTAAGTTGGCCTTCTAGCTAGGTATGATATCAAAAGGTCCAGGGATTGATCTCTCGTGTGGTGCCAACACCACTCAACTAGAGGCGGCAAAAACTGACCCAATCACCAACCTAACCCTAACCTGACCCATTCATGACCCGCAAAACTCGACCCGTATAAAATACAGGTAGTCACAGGTTAGGTTTTTGTGACCTATAGAAAAAAGAGTTGGATTAGAGCTGAGATCAAAAAATCACCGGATACCATACCAGTTGACACATAACGATATCAGCCGATACAGTACCAATAAATGGCCGAGAATCGATATCGATACCGGCCAATCAAAAAATTGCTAAAATATTAGGATATATCGGCTGATATTCCTGATATTTTGAAAATATCAGCTATATACGTAAAAAAAACATGTAGACCCTAATTTTTTTCCCTCTTTCTCATATTTTACTCATTTTATCATTCCCAAAGACACCCTAGCCACTGTTATTCTTTCTTTCACTTGCAAACACATCAAAAAAAATTTTTTTTTTTTTGTGTGGATTTGGTCTAAGAAATCACCAAAACAACTCTACAAAAGTAAGTATATTCTACTTCTTGAGTTTTTTTTTTATAAATATTCGTTTAGTAAGCTTATAAATGAGGCATGAACATGATGATTCCATTCCACTATTTTTCTTGTATGGATTTATTATTTGGTATTTCAAAAATAGAGGCTTTTAACTTTTAAGTTTTAACTATTTTTACTTTCAATGATATTTAGATATTTTTTAATGTTAAGAGTACTAATTATCTTTTTATTTTATTAGTATAAAAAATACATGATTTTATGAATCAAACTTGATAATTATGGCTCTTACAAAAAAAATTACAATTTTAAACAAGACAGCAGACGGCGATATAGGATGTCATAACTTAGGGGACTAATAATTGGATTTATACTTGTTACTAATTGAAGAAAAAATATTGTTTTTTAGCCTTTTCTAATATTCTTGATTTTTTGGATTTTTTTTTAATTTTTGCATTGCAACAATAGCCATCGATACAGATATCGTATCGGTTTTTTAGACCGGCTAATACCGCGATTTTCATCCATAGGGCTGGCCGACATGATCCATATATAGTCTTTTATTTTTATATTTAATTCCATAAGGAATGATTAGAGTCAATACAGAATATGACTTTTTTTGTATATTTTTTGGATCTACTATTTAAATTGTGAGAAAAATGGTAGGATCTTATGCAGATATGACTTTTCCCTCATCCATTCATTCATTTCAAGCTTATATATGCAAATATATGAGATGAATGAATACCGAAGAAGGAGAACAAAGAGTTTTCTTTAGCTCAGGATCAAGTTGATATGTTTTGGCCCATTACTAATCTTATCATCAAACCACTATATAGACAAAAACTTACAACCCACTTTCAGGCTTTGACTTTGATGGGTGTGATGGTAGCAGAACAAGTATTGAAATCAAACCTTTCAAAGTAAACTTTTTTTTATGTACATGGAACAACTCAAAATTTTATCTCTATCGGAGATAAGTCTCACCGTTGGATTAATTGTTTAATAAAAAAACATGGTAATAAATATGCAAATAAGTTTTATTTCGTTTAGTCAAAGAATATAGTTTGACCATTTTTTTAATAATAAAATTTAAAAAGAAGAAGAAGAGAAAACCACAATATTTAAGTGAAGTGGTTAGCTTGGGCTAACATGAACCAACCCAGCCAACTCAACTCGACTCTATACGAGTGTGGGCTGAAGAGTTCTAATCCGTTTAAAAAATGGATTAGGTGTGAGTTGGGGGTTCAAAACCCTAACGCCCTTCTAATTTGACCAATTTGCTACCTCTACACTCATCGATAGTGTTTGGGGTAAATGGGTCTACAGAATAACTGTTGATATACTATAAATTCAAAACGTTTGAAGACCTTGTACCCGTGGCCTAATGGATAAGGCGTCTGACTTCTAATCAGGCGATTGTGGGTTCGAGTCCCACCGGGTATGCGATTATTTAAATTTCTTTTTTAATTTTTTTTAAATGGGTCATGTTTATCCCAACCTAGGCCATATTTATCATCCCAGCTCAGCTAATATTTGGAACAATTCACTGGCTAATATTATTTTTTTTTAATGTTAATTCATTGGCTAATATCATATCATTTCAAATAAAACTGTGGTATGTTAGAACCAATCCATTTGGAATCAATTCATTGGTTAGTATCATAAAAATAAATCATGTGATAGTCATTGTAATCCATTCCCCAACATTTGGCAAGCTCCAATTAACGTATTTGGCCAACTCATTGGCTAGCTCATATTATCTGATCAATCTGCATTAACAGGCCTATGTTATTATAAATGTAGATTAATGAACCTTTAATTATAAGGACGTTATGGTCAAGACCCCTTAAATCAAATTGCCGCTATAAATGTGGTCCGGCGGCTTGCAGTTGGTTTTGTTCGTTTTTCTCTTGATCTAGGACCACTCTCACACAAACTACGAACTAACTTAAATTGCCATGAAACTATGGTTTGACACCCATACCGTGCTCACTATTGAATTGATATCCAACTTTCTGGCCCCGTTCATTATTTTTTGGTGCCCAAATCTCAATCAACCAAAATCCTTAACCATTTTGGGGTGACCAAGTCTAGATCCACGCGATGCTCTCTCTCTCTCTCTCTCTCTCTCTCTCTGGGCAGCCATGAACGACGACTGACTGCTGTAAGTTTGGATACTCGTGTTCTAAAACTTGGTATTTAAGGTTTGCCCAGAGCTTGTACGATTTTTGTTGTCTAACATGCATGACTTACATTTGACGCAAAGCTTGTACGAATTTTATTCTATCTTAACTCATTAACTGGTTCATCATTGATGAATTGTTGATACGACAATGTATCTTAATTAATGTGATGGGGAGCGTACAACGCGCTTGATATCATATTCACTCCTCCAATGGATTGCACTGTATTTAAATTTCCTTCTTCCTTTGCGTTTCGTTGGTAATGAATGATCACACCAAATTACATAATTGTGTGGCAACTTGCAAGTCGTACCAAATTGAAGAGCATAAAGCTGTCTTTGAGTTTGGGGGTCACTATACTCAGGAAATACAAGAGAGAGGATATAAAGTAGCCATCTACAAGTAGTTTGCATCATAGGTAAACAAGACTGCGAAATATATATGGCAGGATACCTTGCTTACCAACTTACAATCATTGTTTTAGAAAATATGAAATAAAATTTATTTTTGATAGATAACTAATGTAAAAAATAATTTGGTGCTTTGCAAGATCAATAGACCTACATTTTACTTTTATCAAATCTTCAACATGGCAAGTAATTCTTAGCTCCCAACAAGATATATAGTTCAATATGTAGAACAGACTGCATTAAGTTGTTTGGTTCACTCCCTTTCTATGCACCCCTTATAGTTATTCTGTGACAAAAATTTATTAGTGCAAGGGAATGTATTTTAAAAAAAAGTAGCGTCTATTAGTGTGAGACTGCTACATTATTCACCCACACGCCGTGCATGGACTGTAAAATCGCAATTCATCTCACAGTTTTTTATTTGCATTTGAGAAAACACTGCATAGGGTTTTTTTTATTTTTTTTAATTTTATTGCTTTTCTAAAGACTCAAACTTCATGCACTCATGCACACCTTATAATGTCCCCAACAAGCTATAAGCTGCAACTAGAACAGTTAAGATGTTGTTTGTTAGATTGCAAATAGATACTTTATTTAATTCATTTTATAAATACTAAAATCACCACGCTTAATTTACAAAAATGAAAATGAAAATGCTGGAACAGTTCTTTTAGCATATTAATAGGTTATGAATTTGTTAGCTTGTGTTAGAGATGTTGTGATTTTCTGACATCATCCTTTGTGCGCACACATAAATAACAAGATCAACAAGAACAAGCCACACACAAGAAGAGACACGAGATTTACGTGGTTCACCCAAACAGGGCTACTTCCACGGGCACAGAGACGATCATCTTCTCTATCACATGTAAAGCATACAGAGACACACGTTCTCTCACATCGTCTCACCTACGTGGTGTGGGAACACCAGGGGCAAGAGAGCTCTCACCTCTCTTCAGCGCACAAGATCTAGGGTTACAGACTATATATATAGTCTCCGTTTTCTTGGCCACCAAGAAAGCCCTGGTACAATTACCAAAATACCCTTGACCTTAAACCAGTCCCTGGCTAACCCAGTGGACTCATCTGGCTAAACCGGAATACAAGACATAAACTCAACAATCTCCACCTTGGCTTGAATTCCGCACAACTTGAGCTACTAGAAGATAAAACTGGCAATGTCTTCACGTACCTTGCTGAATGGTACGTCACTGCACCAACGATGCAGTTTTCTTCAACACTTTGACTTGTTGAACCAGTACATGAACTTTGAGCAAAGTTCATCTCGTCAAACTCCACCTCGAACTAAAAGCTCGAAACCATTGACGAATCTAAGTGATATCCTGAATCACTCACCATCCTGCCCCATCTTCAACATCACTTTGAAGATCCAATCACCACAAGCATACAAGCAAAACAGATTGGGAATACAAGTCCAGATGACTTCACAATTGCAGAAACCTCTGCCTCCGAGTGGTCAAAAAACTCCATTTGACCGGGCCTCCGATCAATCAAATAAATGTTTGACAACTGCTGACACATCAGCTCCTCCTTGCTGCTTTTCCGGCTTAGCTCTGGCAAGATGAACAACATCACATGCGATCATGTGAACCCCAAACGAACAACTTCGTTTGAATCAGCAAACCCTTTGCAACTAGGCCGGCAACTCCTATTATTGGGTTTGCAACAACAACCGGGTTGAGTAGACCCGATTCAAGCCTGAATCCACATCTGTTTAGATCTCCTTCAAATTTCTGCATCAAGTTATAGATCTCGTCACTATGAGCACGTTGGAAGAAACGGATCTAAAATCCGACTCAGGATGACTCCGATATCGCAGAAACAAGTTTCTATGCTCCAATCGGTCAAACCTCCTCCTTGACCGTCAAACAGCCAATCAACCTCTTCCACTGCGTAGATTTGCTCGAAACGAGTTCGTAAGCTCAAACGGATCTCCGATCAGACATCGGACGATCAAGATATTGCAGAAACAATTTCAACCGTTGAAACTGGTCAAATCTGCCTGTTGACTGTTGTTGACGTCACTGCTGACGTCCCTGCGCAGTCTGCTGGGCTTCTAGAGCGGACCCAGGTCAGGTTCACCTGACCCGGAACTGATCTGCAATATGCGCTGGGCTGGACCGTCTACTAACAAGTCGGGTCGAACCTGACCTGTCCCGACCTGAACCTGCTGGCTGGGCTGGACCTTCTGATAACGGGTCGGGTCGGACCTGACCTAACCCGGAATCGAACCGGCTCTGAACTGCTGGGCTTTGATGCTAGCGGGTCGGGTCGAACCTGACCTGACCCGGAACTGTACTTGCTTTGCTGCCTGGGCTTGCGCTTCAATCGGGTCGGGTCGAACCTGACCCGGCCCTAATCCCCTCTTCTCCTTCCTCTGTTTTCTCTGTTCTACGCAGCTCTGCAATACGGTTGCAGACAGCGGTGACAGCGGAATGGTCCGGCTCCAGTGGAATGGTCCAGCGACAGAGACGGCGACGGCGACGGGTAGAAGGCCGGCGAAGGCGACGGAGACGGCGAGAATCCCGGCGAAAATCTAGGTGGCGACTGCAACGATGGAAGCGCGCGGATCTGGTAGTAGCCCCTCTTCGCCCTTTTCTTCGTCTAATCCGGCGATGGCATGGCGGCGACAGTGGCACACGAATGGGGACGGCGCAGCAGCGGCAGTTAAGGGGTGCTCTGAGTTTCTTCTCTGGCGATGGTGATCTGTAGCGGAAACCAGCGATTCCCTCTTCTAGCGACGATGTACGGCGGCAAGGATAACAACAAACATAACTATTTCCTGTACCACGATCGGCCAATCAACACCACAAACACAACAGCAGCAGATCAAATCTCTTCTCTCTTCAACAGAAATCTATGGAACCTGAGATCTTTCCAATCTACTCTGTAACAAATTGCAGCTAACGAATTTGCTGATCCTCAACAGTGATCCGAACCCAAACATGCCGATCCGTTGATCCTTACATCACAACTGCAGCGATTTAACTCTGAGAGATTTGAAATAACCTGTGAATCCATTGTCCTCCGACCCCAGCCAAATCAGAGAATCCAATCTCGTCTTTTTCTTTTTCGATGGTGGCCTAACCAGAAATCATGAACCTGATCTCTCTTCCTCTATTATGAAAACAGAGATCCGAATCCTTCGACAAGGATTCAATCAATTGATCTTCATGCACACAACCTCCAAGTCACTGAGCGATCTCCACCTCGCTCAGAAACCCAAGGAACACCACCTCGGCTCTGATACCAATTGTTGTGATTCTGAACATCACCCGTTGTGCGCATACATCAATTACAAGATCAACAAGAACAAGCCACACACAAGAAGAGACACGAGATTTACGTGGTTCACCCAAACAGGGCTACTTCCACGGGCACAGAGACGATCATCTTCTCTATCACATGTAAAGCATACAGAGATACACGTTCTCTCACATCGTCTCACCTACGTGGTGTGGGAACACCACGGGCAAGATAGCTCTCACCTCTCTTCAGCGCACAAGATCTAGGGTTACAGACTATACATATATAGTCTCCGCTTTCTTGGCCACCAAGAAAGCCCCTGTACAATTACCAAAATACCCTTGACCTTAAACCAGTCCCTGGCTAACCCAATGGACTCATCCGGCTAAACCGGAATACAAGACATAAACTCAACAAGAGCATAGATGTCTGTACCATTCATTTTTAAATTTTGCATACCTTTGTTAGGTTTCACTTACATTGTTGTTTAAATCTGATACCTCATACGCTCCAAAAGCAAGGTTGACTTGGAGAGAATCAACTCAACGACACAAGAGAGTCATGTTTTAAAAAAAGTCTAAAAATAGATCAAATACCTATAAAATTCAGATATACCTTTATGTAAGTGCATTACAATAAATTCAAATTAGTGATGGTATTACATTGCAGTCAATCATTTTAACTTGCTAACTTTAAATGTCAAGCATTAATGTTTAATATTTGACTCAACTGAGTTTACCATATATTTGACTTAGTCTTTTCTCAAAACAAGATTACTCGGCTAAGTTAAGAGTCAACTCACTAAGTTTGTCTTTCTATTGCTCTTATGTCACATGAAACCAGGAAAGTTTTAGGACTAGTAGCCTTCTTTTTATGACTTTTGACCTATCACTCTAATTGTTTTTTCATTTATTAGGATATACGAATTGATAAGTGATATATTTTATGGATAATATGATTTGTTTAAACAGGTTCGTGAATTAGAATTAGGAAGAGTAGGTTTGCGATGAATTTTGAATAAGTTTAATTAGTTATAACTAGATTAGGACAATGAATTTTGAATAAGTTTAATTAGTGATGACTAGATTAGTTTATGCTTATAATCATCTATAATTAAAAAATAAAAAATAAAGAAAAATAAAGAAAGCCTTTAATTTATTTCATTATCAGTTATGTCATTTTGGCAACATGTAAGATGAATTTGACAGAGGACACTAGGTTAAGATAAATGTGTCTTTTTCTTTTAAGATAAATTTGTCATTATAGAGGTTTTGGAGTCTTAGGAGATGAATTCTAATGTTAAAATAGGTAATTATGATGACCTAGATAAGCAATTGGCTGCCTCTTTATGCTAAGGCCCTGTTGTTTTTTTAATGGAATTTAGAGAATTCTTGTTTGGGAAATTCTTGAATTCCCAAGCATAAGTGGAATTCCTAGATCCTCCTTGTATTTGAAGATCTAGGAATTCCACCAAAAATTGAAGAGGTTTACATTTCAAAATTCTTCTAGGGTAAAGGAGACATTTTAGATGGCTGAGATTTTGAAATTCTTGTAAATGAACATGGCATTTGCAAATACCATATCCCAAAAACCTTAGCAGGCCAAATTCTTGGTAGAAATTCTTTCAAAAGAATAGGCTCTAAGATTTGACCAAGATGATGATCGGGCTTCAACATCCACATAGGCATGAAGCCATGTCAGAATTAAGAACCAACCCATCACAAGTCTGGATCCTCCGAGATTCTTTCCCACGCCCGTGAACAGACTAATCACAGTCCACTACATCAGCCTGGAGAGCCTCTTATTCACGTGGGCACTGGGAGCCCCATCCAAAGCAGGCTCCTCCATGCTGACATGGTGGACCGTAAATAGTGATTAACCCACTCATGATCGGCGTGGGAAAAAGCCTAGTATGATCCCATTCCCCCATCCCTATTTTGTTTTCATGTACGCATCAGGAAAAATAGAGGCAATGGCAGAGTAGCAAATGGACATCAAATTATATAAAATCGAGTATCCCAAGTCTCTCATTCTAAATAAGCCAAGTACCAAACATATATAGATCCCCATCCAAGCATATATATAGGGGGTCCAAAACATCCGGATCTAGATATAGATCCCTATATGTTCCAATTCTAGAATCCAAATTCAAGACTAATTACACTCACCGTCCACCACATTACCCTCAGGCAAATCCTCGTATAATCTCAATATTGAAAAAAAGTTGGTCTTCCACTCTACTATGGCTTGTGCCTGTTTCAATGAAATGACACTAAAATAGTTTAAACCACTTTTCATAGAAATGAACTCCGTAATCATGCCATTTCACCAAAATAGGACCATCCAAACTATGGTTAAAATTCGCTACCTTTTCTTCACGATGATTCCACTGCATCCTTTTCCAGGTGACCCAAACTTCCCCCTGCAGCAACATTCATTTCATTCCTGCATTTTTATTTCTAAGCCGGTTCTTGCCAATCAAATTAAAGCCTCCACTCCTGTCCACGTGCGATGCCCCCAGCCCAGCAGTGCAACGGAAGTGGAGTTAATGGCAGTGATAGTAGACAAGGACATGGTAGATTTGCCTGAGCACTGCCTTCTTCGAAATAGCCATTTACACATTCATTACAAAGCGGAAGATGCCAGCAATTCCATCCCCAAGACTTTTCCCCATTAATCACCTTCCGTCTTGTTTGGAAAGGACAGCTATTTCAATCCTGTCCAGATAAATTCCTCCATGTTGTTGGGTGAATGGCCACCTTCAATTTTGAAGAAGGTTTGGTCCCTCCCATCTTTTCTTGGTTCATGGATTTTGGATAATCTTAGTTGTTTGTATGTGACAACTGCTTTAAGGATACCCAGTGGCCAATCTTTAGTCTAGCTCAATGGCTTTGACCTTTGGTTTTTCTGTTTTTTCTTTTCTTTCACCCCAACCTTAGGTGCAATGGGACCCTAGGCCTATGGTGAATGGAGACCCCTCTAGTGAGGTTGAAAAATCCTCTGGTGAGAAAACAAAGCCTCGGGTAAGGCAACACGTCTTCAAGTGAAGAAAGGTGTCCGACCAGGTTTAAACCTTGGTAAAACAGGTAAGAGCTAACATCTTTTATTACTAGGGTAAGAGATTGTTCCTGACCTTTGCCTAAACCCTGAAGTTATTGATTTGAGATACAACACTAAAAAAAGAGAATAACTTTGAGGACACATTTTTATAATATGTGAGGATTCCTGAGATTTGAGAATTCCTCACGACTGCAAATTTGAGGATTACCCATTAATGATTTGTATAGGTAAAGATGTTACATTGATCTTGGTGCATGACAGTAGATATTGGTGCTTAAACATGCAAAACTAATTAAGCTCGTCCAAAGGAAGATACAATGGAGGAAGGTACTCATATGTGATTAATTTAAATGTTTGGACTATTGAATGTTTTTTTTTTTTTGAAAACTTAGATATAATGAATATTAAGGGTCTAAAGGCTGACGAATGGCTTGGATTTTAAAAAAATAGGCTTCCCCATACATTAAAATGGGGCACTGTACGATACGACAGTGCAACTTGCCATTTTATTCTCTCGTTGGAATAGAAATAGAGGAAGGCACTCATATATGATTAATCTAAATATTTGAGCCGCTGACTGTTTGTTTGAAAACTTAATTACAATAAAAATTCAGAGTTTAAATGCTGATGAATGGCCTGGATTTTTAAAAAAGTGGAGCCCACCATGTATTAAAATGGGGTGCCCTTGTATAGGTTATCGAACACGAACATGACCAAAAAAACGAAATTTTCTCCCGACATAGGCGTCTCCATTCAGATGTTAGAGAAGGGGACATCAATAAACTAGGACACCCTGAATTTTATGACGCCGATTGTGACAACGTCACTCGTTACGGGGCAGTTGGCAGGAGAAAATTACATTCAGATAATTAGATTTTCAATTAAAATTTTAGCACTAGGCCTTTAATGAATGGTATCAATATCAACCCAAAAGACTGATGACAGGAGCACGTAGGTGGTGGATTTGCAGCTTGGACGGTCCAATTCGTGGACCACCTCTTGAATGAGACATAATGCCAGACCGCCCATACATTTATGATCCACCTGTCATCTATTTTGGGACTGGAAACAGGTGTTTAGAATTAGATGATTGGCTCATCCCTATGGGCACCTGTTTGGTGGTCCATCCAGAGTCCCAGACTGGTAGGTACATATTTTTCGCAGTGTTGATGACACCTGATTCGTTTGATGAAAAACATAGTGGTACTACTGACATTGGCACAAATCTCGCGGTGTTTGCTGGTGTATCTGAATTTTGGCTCTTGGGCCCCATCCGGTGAGGGATGGGCCTAGTGTGGAACTTACAATGAGATTGCATTGTGAATAAAATGATCTTAAGCGAAAAAAAAAAAAAAAGAATATAACGATCCTTTCCTTGTGAACGAATTATAATGATCAGATAAGGTTATCATTGCCATAGATAGATAAGATTTTGGAGACTCTTGGAACTTGTCTGTCTCATGGACCCACCTATGCAAGTCCAAACTGCTCCCAATTTATCTCCCCCATGATTCTATCATCAAGCAAAAATCTCACCCCATTTAGATTGTTCCCACTCTCAGATCAATCACTTTCAAAACACATGATGCGAGTAATTTCTCTCGTAATGCATGAACAAGGATTGCATCCAAAATACATGATTAAAATGAGAAAGAATACTATTACACCAATGTGTTCACGAGTGTAGAGATCGGTCTCGTGTGAGAAATTGAAGGTCCCTTTACTAGCTGAGCTACCACAAAGGACACCTCCGGATTTATCTCTTGTATTCTGATTTAGTCAAATTGATTAATTTAGCTAATGATCAGATTTATGATCATGGATATTTTTATCATTGTACCAAAGCTTTCTTGAGGGTGAAAAAAAAGCGGAGATTATATATTTATGTAATTTAATTCTAGACTCATGTGTAAGAAATGTGATAGCTCTTTTTCCTGTGGTGCAATCACGTATGACCATTATGAGGTGTGTGAGAAGAGAGAGCTCTCTCTCCTGTGGTGCTCGGAGTATGACCCATCACATATAGCAAGGGGATTGTGAGAAAAAAGATTGAAATCTGTAAAGAGTGAGTAGGCTAAGAGTTAGATGACTAGAAATCTTCATAATGAGTTGTTCAATTTCTTCATAGTGAAATCAAGCAAATACTTTAGCACTTGGACATAACCGTTATGGAGAATCACGTAGAATCGATGTCATGGTTGCATGCTTATCTTTTTCTTTATATGTGTGGTCGATGGATTAATGAGCTTGCCTTAACCCAATCATAGGCTACAATATGTGGTGTCAAAGCCACAATACTATTAAGGAGTGTGCTCCACCTAATGTGAAATATTAAAAAGTATTTTTATTATTTTTACTAACACTTTGAGATTTTAATAGCAATTGTTAGCTAAGAAAATTTAATATGGTATCAAAGCCAATTGATCCTGAGTTCACATCTTAGGAGGAACGACTTGGCGCAGAAAAAAAAAAAAAAGATGCATGTCGCCAAAAGTGTGCCGACTGAATTCCACCTTAGGGAAAGTATTGAGGAGATGGGGAGTATTGAGGGGTAGAGCCTACTCTTCAATAAATACATCTAAATTTTATTTTGATGTGATTATATACATGATCGGCCAATTGATCTTTAAAAAATTATAGTTGAATATTGCATGCCACTCTGAAATCTGAATGGAGCATGGGGACGTGGCAATACATTTTGAAGGAATATGGTAATATTAGGTCCGATGCAGCAGGTGGCGCCCATGTTGGCCAACTGAAGTGCTGACTTTGGCTCACATATCAAAGCTCAGGATTGTTTCTTTGCTCATTCTATATCGATTTGACGGGGCCAACATGACCGGTATGGATGCTCGGCCATATGTGCTTAAATCACGGGCTCCTCTATAAACTGAAATAAGCTATAGGTCCTATAATTAGACCTGGGCTCTATGAAATGAAATAAGCAATAGGTCCTATAATGAGACCTGGGCTGGACTTCTTTGGGTGGTTGCCGGACTGGTTTATATTTTTTACTGCCGTAATGGCATATTGCCCGTAAGACTACCATAAAATATTGGAGACATTTTGAAATTATCATTATCAAGATACTGCCACGAGGCATTCTTATAAAAAAAAAAAAAAATCAATTCACATGTATATTTTTCTGCAAGGAAACGTGTCGCACTAAATACTGATAAAAGGAGCTGCAGTAAGAATTAAAATAATTTCCCTCTACTCTCACTTTAAAAACATATCTTAACACACCCTTAGTTGGCCCGATCAAGCAGTTTTTACGAAGAGGTCTAGAGATAGAACTCTTTTTCGTATTCTAGTGGATTCAAATGCTTGGGAAGTTATTGACACCATTAGTGGTAATGAAATGTCAACTATAAGCGTAAGTCATTTTTAATGTTTTGAATCCAGCTAAATCTTTTGTTTCAATTAATTTTTGTTTTGTCCCAAGAAATTGTAATAGGGTAGCTCATGAGTGAGCTAAGTTTAGCTTCTCTAGTGACACTGTTCGAGTTTGCCGTTGGCTCCGAAGATCGATATCTCATGCAGGCATGTTCGTTTTCTTTTCTTTCCTCTTAAAATCAATGCTCAATAAAAAAAATCATGATAACATCGCAAAACACCAATTTTTTTATGATACTATTGGGCACTGCCATATATGTTCTTATCACGTAGAATACTGTGCTCATCATCTCCATGGGCTGTCCCAATCAAACTATGGATTTTTAGGACAAGATTCTGTTTAAGTTTGGTGTTAATCTTGTCTATAAAATGAGTATAGAACTATAGAAGGGAAAATCCTTGCTCTAGTCAAGGAATTTAAGCTAAAGCCATCAACCCAACCATCATTTCCATCTTTATAAAGCACAATCAACATAACTTTCTGTTGGGTTTTATGATGTTTCAAACTTAAGTTTTATACATGAGAGGTTTGTGGTTTTCAAAAGTCCCACTTTGGAAAAATACATATTCTTTGAAGCACTATATATGCATACCTTCTCCTTTACACTTTAAGTTATTTTAGGCTCTTTTGTTATAAGCTCTATACGCATGCACGAGCTGGGCTTGGTCCGAGGATCTCGATCCGAAATCATTTAATTGGATGCGATTACGTGATTATCGCGCACAGGGGGTGCAAATCCTAGCCGACCTTCCTTGAGGGACCCATGTTGTGATATAGAAATTGCATACTTTTGCCAAAAAATAATTTTATTTTTTTAACGTTTTACATTTTATTAATGGGTTGATTAAACTTCATTAAAAATGAAGTTTGAATTCGAATTTTAAACGTTTTTAATTAAACCAATTTAATGGGACGTTGGGCATTTAATCTTCATTTGAATTTCGAAGTTCAAACGTTTTTAATTAAACCAATTTAATGGGACGTTGGGCATTTAATTAGTGGACATTAAAATTTTTAAATTCAAAAATTTCAACACTTTTTAATGGCTTTTATTAATGAAACGTTTTTTTAATTGCCTTTTAATGGTGATTTTGAATGCCCGTCATTAAACCCAACGTTTATTTTTACTACAAAAAGGGCACCTGGGTTCAAACGAAAAATACAAAACTTTCTTTCCCCCTCTCTCGTTTCCGCGGTTTTTCTTTCCTTCGAACATTCTCTGCTGGAGTCTGATTCGTCTCAACTTGGTGTGCAACCAGGGGAGATCGTAGTGTAGAGGCCGTTGTATCCTGGGGGCGATTCCTGCTAAGAACCTCATCACACCTGAGTTTATCCCAAGGGGCGGAACTCGTCCTAAAGAAAGCGTCCGATGAAGTACCTCAGCCAACAACTGCTGTTCATATTTTCGCAGATTTGAGCTTCATAACAGCCCTCCACAGCACTGCAGATAATTCGATACTATTGTTTTAGTTATTTGTATTTTAACGGCATTTTGTAGCTTTCATTTCAACAACACTTTCGGCCCAAGTATAATTCTAAAGAACTACTTCTCTCCCCCATTTGTAAGTTGTATCAGTATATGAAGTCTCTACTAATGTAACCTTCCTTTTTAGCACAAGAGAGTACCAAGAAAAGTCTTTGTCCTAATCAGGGATCTTCTTGACCATTGAAAAATCTGTTGGTTGGATTGTCACGTTCTTCTCATCTTACTCTGTTGAGTGGTAGTTCTATTTAAAAAGAGCATTTTGTTCAGTTTCTTCTGCATGTACTGTTTGCACTATTCTCCAATTGTTTGGCTTCACCTGTTTTCGTTATCTTGTCTGATGGAAAACGTTCTTGCTGGGAGATTAGTATGAAGGATGATTTTAGAACTCGACCCTGCAGGGATCAAGTAGCATGTCTAATGAACAGAGGTTTTGCTCATTATTATTGCCAATTTTTAATGTGTAGTGTCCTAAAAATAAATTTGTATAGGAACTATACATAGTAAAATATCTTTTATATTATGTGGCATTATTTTTATTTACCGGGAGATAACCCAAAAAACAATCAGACAAATGAAGTTTTGAATTTTATTATTCTAAGGTTATATTCTAAATATTTTAATTTAGGATAAAAAACTACGGGAAGAGATTGAACAAATCAAGACATCAGGTAGGGCACATTATTTTTGGAGAGAAGTGTGTGAATATAACATTATTTATATAATACCATTGCTTTATTCCAAGTTCCAATAGTCTCTTTCTTAATATTTATTTCAAGCACATGATGTCTAACTCCTTTTTTGAAACTTTCATCAATCTCGTGGTGGATCGTGCATGGATTGAGGTTAATTATAACCAATTATAAGTACAGGAGTTAATTATTATTATGATTGGTTTGGATTTTTTAAGAAATGACTATGTATTTGATTAAATGACTTAATGCAGGTATTCTCTCCCATCAAATGTACTTTTGATTTATATTTAACTAAAGAAAATATTTAGTAACGGTTAATGGGTTCTAATTAATCAGATGACATAAGACATGAATATTACAAGCTTTAGAAGAATAACAAATAATCAATAAACAGTTATAATTCTTTCTTTTTTTTATGTAATAGACTATTTTATTTATTCATTATTTATACATTCTATTATTTTTTTTCATTGTTTGATGTCATAAAGAAGAATAAAGGCAGCAATTACTTACTTTATAACAAGAATAAGAAACACAGAAAAATCCCTCTCTAATTTTTTTTAATGAGATCAATATTGTTTTCTCATGCTTGAAGTTAAGGGGACCATATACAAGAGAATCTCCTCTTTCTAGATGGTCCCATGGCTCTTTAAAATCTTTGAAATTATGTAGATTGTCAAAACATGCAATCAAGCATGATCTAATAATAAAAAGTGAAAAAGAATGTCTGTATTCCAAGAAAAATTATACAAAAACAAGAAATTTACCTTATTAATGAAACAGATGGCATTGTTGTTTGTTGGTTGTGGGAAACGTCGCCTATTGACAAGATGCTGCTCAATGAAAGGGAATCAATCCCTAATTGAAAGGTTAATAGTGAGGACTTGGATAAGCAAGTGTGTGTGAGTATTAATCAACGAAGAAAAAATTATTAAATATACTAATAGCATCATATAATTTTCATAAGTGTACCGCTATTAGGCATTATATGTTGTAATAACCAAGCATAAACATCAAATAAACTTTCATGCATAAGTCTGACGTTTATTCAAATATTATATTTACATTGGAAAAACTTTAGAGAATGAAGTTCCAATTTGTTAAGTTAATCACCTTCTAAGTAGAAAAGAAACAATTAAAAAAATAATATGCTTAAATTTTGAAAAGAATCTTCCAGAATTTGAATATTTTTTATGCCAATTTTACTCTAACAAATTGAGAAATTAAAACCCACTTATCAAACCCTAGTGAAAATTTAAACTTCCTGACGGCCCAAAGTTCCATCAAATGCTTGAAGGCCTTCTAATCAAAGCCTCTCCCGCCCAGTCTAATTTCAGTAATTCCTCACTAGAGAAAGAGGAAAGAGGCCAAGAATTCATTTGGCAAGACTCGTGTACAAAGGTGTCATTAGTGAAGATTCACAAATATTCAAGAACAACTCACGATTTGGAAAGCTAAAAATTTAGGGGTATGTACATGTGTGATTTCTATCTAAAAAACGTTGTGAAAAAAAACGGAGATATTTTCTACTAAGGTTTTTTTGGTCACGTAACATGAACTCCTTTTTTATAAGGAAAACATTAAAATTGTATCCAATAAAGGAGTATGAAAAAGAAAGACTTTTCACCAAAAGTGCAAGTCCAGAGACTTCCATATACAGGGAGGTAACATGAAACTACCCTCAAGAGCACATTTTCACAGTTGCTTTTCTCGAAAAGAAAGTATAAAAAGTGACAACAAAAATCTTACAGTCAGTGCAGCCACGTTTCTATCAGCAAAATATAATGATAATGACCGACTTTCTCATAATTCCAAAAAATACCGTTTTATTTTTTATTTTTCGGGTGGGTGGTGTGTTCAAACTTGATTTTCTGGAGAACCAATTTTCTGTAGCGCCTTTTTTTTAATGTCTTGCATAATCACGACTCTAGCTCATTTTGTACTTTTCTAGTTTCTCGTGAAAAAGAGAGATGAAGTTCTTTCATTGAACTAACAGCCGGCTTTTTCTCAACTCTTGTGCTGTAACATGGTTCCAAACCCTGCTTACTCATCCTTGACATTGATGTTAGAAATTTCACATAATTCCAACCACAAATTTCTCAAAACGAACAGCCCTTTTCCATGTATAAATTCCTGGCAAGAGAAGATGGCCTCTTACCCCCACTAATAAGGGGTGTCAGTTGTTGCCTGTTTGACCAGGATTTAAGCGCCTGTTTGACCAGGATTTAAGCTTAGGCATGCATCTCTTTTCTTGCCAAATAGACATATTACTTCCCTCAGGTTTTATCCGCTTTCCTTGGCCAAAGGATTCACTACGTCTTCTAAGGCCTATTCTTTTATAAGAATTCCTATTAAGAATTTAGGTTGTTGGGGTTTTTTGGACATGATGTACCATACTGTTACGCCCCCAAACCCGCGTTATTCGGATAAGGGAAAAAACCAAACTTGGGGAGCGATATATGTAGGATATTTAGTTCGCCATGAGGACCAATTTGAAACTTTTCTAATATTCAATCAACGTTTAACTTGGAAGCATAAGATGAAACTACGAAAGCAACGAAAACCATGATCCATTCATATATAAGTTGGTATTAATCATATATGTCAAATATAATAATAGAAGCAAAGTCTGTAAGCTATCATGTTCAACATGTCTAGAATTACTACAATATATTATAATTAACTTCCAATAATTAAAACTCCAAATACCACCTCAAATTTGAACAACGACTCCGCGAAAAGCTCCATGCTCATCATCTATAGCTTAACCGAACTAAATTACTCCAGAAATCTTGCTGCCTCCTCCTGCACATATCCCTCCGAGCTCACAGTCTACAGCACCCAAAGTAAAAAGGGCCAGGTTACGAAGGACTTGGCAAATGTGGCACGTAAATAACACCATATATATTTCAAGATAGAAGAAGGAAAACAATGTTGTTTATGAGGTCAATGAAAACAATACCAAGAGCAATATAATCATAAATCAGTATAGATATATACAAATCAAATAAAAAGAGTATCATCTATATCATTTGACATATAATAAAATGGCACGACCACACAGACTGGCACCGCGGGATATTATGCCACTGCTCTCCCTTAATTGTGTCGGGGATTGTGCGGCATAATAGACCAGCCACTATTATTAGCTCTATAGGACTTCTGTAATATAGTTCCGATTACTTGGTCTACTTATGTGATACGCTGGATTTGTGCACAACCCAACTCCTATAAATAGCCTCGTCAGACTCCTATAAACTATCAACAATGGAGGCACTGATAATCAATTCCTACCAAGGGCTGGCCTACCCAAGGTTGAACTTAATAATTGAGTAGATAAGTGTACCAACTATAAACAATCAATAATCATAGGTCTATGTTTGGCTGAGCCCTTTGCGTGAGTAAGAGTATTCATACATAATGTTAATCCCATTGAGTCCATATATCCATTCATGTAGTCCATAAAATTCATCCATCAATATTCATCCATAAAGTCCGTCTATCAATGATAAAATAGTATCCACTACCATTTGATAGCTTTTTCATACTAGTACTTATTTTAAGTTCATTCATCTATTTCATGGTTCATTTATCCCATACATACAGCTATTGAATAGCTGGCCCTGTCACAGACAACAATTCATCTTCATTACATATCTCCAAGTTACCTGTAAGTATACCCTAAGTCAAGTTATTATTTACACATTTTAAGTGATAGAGAGAGAAAAATAACACCATGTAAATATCTATGAGAAAGAGGACAAGGATAAAATAGTAATATAAGATTGATATCATCTTGTCTATTAATAAAACATATGATAAAGTAGCTAAACCTAAGTTAAGTTGTATATCTCCAGCTATGGAAGACTTCTATCTACTATATGATGGACATTCTAAGCTGTAGGGGTTGTATGCATTGGGTGTTACAAAGGTTGGGCTCTATTCAGATCCAAACATTTATCTATTAATACAGATCTCATTCTCTATACTCTACTATTCTACAACCAATGGATAAAGGCAAAGTTTACACCCTGAATCCACATGGGCATATTTTATAGTCCATAAGTAGGGTTAAATATGATTTAAGTGGTGTCTAAGGTCTGGGGTTCAGGATATCAATTATTCTTAATTATTAAGTTTTTTTTATAAGGCGTGTTCGAGTGGGATAGCCCTCTTGTGTGCTAATGAGCTTGCACTTGAGTGCACTCACCTCTATCTGCCAACAAATTATTATTCGCATCAATAGATTTGAGAGTTCTCAAAGCCCACTTAAGCGTGCATGGGCTTGCTCGAGCACGTTTTGGGAATTCTATCCAATTTGAGAATCTATGTTCTCCCATTTCCTTCAATTTTCATTATTCCATCAACCTACATACATGCGTTTAAGCATGATCAATCATGCCTCCACCTCCTGTGGGTACCATCAATTATATGCCATCATGTGTACCCATCCATTTCAAATATAATACAATCCGCATCATTCATTCTCCATCTCATTCAATTCAAACCATTCATTCCATCATTTCTCATTATTAATATAAATATTATCATATGTATTCATCAATATAAACATTAGTATGTAATTGCTCATCTTGTATAATATTTAGGACTATTAAAATGGGTTTCTACCTACGTTTCTAAGTATGACATGAGCTTAATTAGAGATGAATTTCTTTTAAGCAATTCATCAAACGTGCAGAGTGCAATCAAGATAACATATACATATGGAGTTAGAAACATGCTACTTGCCTTATATTAGAGATAATCCTCCTCCAAAAGCTAGAAACCCAATTCTAATCCACTCTAGGGCAATCCAACTCAAGAACTTAAAGATCTAACTCTACACTCACAAAATCAAAGAATCAAAGGGAGAGAAGAACATTAGACTATAATTAAAGTATGACATTAAAATTTAAAAGGGGAATTTGTAGGATTGTAGGAATTTTTAGCTTGATGTAATGTAGAGAGAGGTCTATGAATTTATGGGGCTTTATTAGAAGATTAGTGGCTTGCTTTTTCAAAATCTAGCTTTGTAGAGATTAGTAGCTATGAAAGGAGCTTAGGAGATTAGCTCGAACTTAGGAAGATAATGAGAAGAGCTTTGAGAGATGAGAGCTTGGAGTGAGAGTTGCTGGAATTTGGGTTTATGTAATGCAGGGTCATGTGAAAGGTCTAGTATACCCTTAAGTGAAATGTTGCAATGACTAAGCATGAATGAGCTTTTAGTCTTTTTAAGTAGGTTGGGTTGGAATGACTAAAACACCCAAGAATAATGAATTGGAAAAGGAAGATATTTTAAGGGCAACGTGGAATTTGGTAAAGTTAGTTTTTAGATTTTTTTTCCCGGGAACCTCTAGTTAACCCAAAAGTCACTCAAGTCCTATTCTCCACTCTACCCAAACAATCACACTCGTAAACCCAACTTAAAAGCATGACATAAGGGATTAAAATATATAATTAATAATAAATAGGGCTCTTAGTGAGGTAAGGCCTTACAAACATCTTGTCCCCTGGTATTTTCAAATGCCTAGTTTCATCATAAGCATTCCAGAATTCAACCTACTTAAAAGGTCTTAAATAACCTTTGTGAATTCCAAAATCCCACATCCTTTACCTTTTGCTGGAATTCTTGGATGCTCAAGTACAATAAAGCATTCAGGAATTTCACTATATCTGAAAATTCTAGAACTCCCCATATAAGAATTCTTTGAATCATTGCAAAGAAATAGGGCCCTAAGGTCTATTCCCCTTGGCCTCGCAACCACTATAACTATAGAGCTGGCAAAATCCAACATGACCCGCCAACACAGTTTGACCCGACCGGTTTTTGACGCTCATAACCCGACTCGTTTAAAATACATGTTGGGATAGGGTTAGGGTTTACCAACCCGTATGAAAACAGGTTGGGTTAGGGTTGACCTGTTTGACAGGTTTAGATTTTATTAATTTACTATGATTTTTCAATTTTCATGTAATTTTTCTTTTTTATATGGGCAATAAACTATGTATTCTTAATTTTATGTGGAGGAGTTATGTAAAAGTTTGATACTTAGAATATAAACTTATTTTTTTATTTGATAAAATGATAGTTTTGAAGTTGAAATATTGATGTGTATTTTATTTTTATGTTGGCATAGAAATTTATCTCAAAATATGAATATGAATGTTGGAATACAATAGTATTAATGAGTCTTATACTCGTGCTCAAATATGAAATTATAAAATTGAACAAAAATTGAAAAGAGGTTAACTCAATAAATGGGCTAGAAAATATTTATGGATTTGGGCCCTATTTTTTACACTTTGAAAACTGATAAATTATAAATTCATGCTTAATGCAATATTTTAAATTAATTTAGATGTGGGGAAAGCTTTAAAAATCAAATTGAACCATATAAAATAAGTTAGATTGTACACAAAATAAGAATTACCTATATTAAGTTGAGTCAACTTGACCCAACTTGCATCTGATTTGGGTTAGATAGGTTGGGTCATGTTAACCCACTACGGGTGCGAGTTGAAGGATTTCAACCCATTTTAAAAATCAATTGAATTAGAGTTGGAACCAATAAACTTAAGTTCAAATTGATCGGACATAAATTTGATCAACTTGACTCGTTTTGAAATTATAGCTAATGGAAGAAAAATGAAAAAAATTAAAGAAGGGATTCCCATTTCCACACTGATTACTTGAAACCGTTTTCGAGAGGGGGATGACTGATGAGATCCCTCTGTCTCTCTTTCTCTCTCCTCCTTTTTGGTTTCTAAAAGGCCGGATCTCTCTCTCTCTCTCTCTCTCTCTCTCTCTCTCTCTCGTTGTTTGAGTTGTAAAAGAAAGGGCCAAGGTCAACCCACCTTTTCCTCTCTTTTGTTTTCTTGTTTATTTGTAACTTGTAAGGCGTCGAATAGTCCACTCCACACACAGTCACATACATACGTTGTTTATCTTTGCCTTTTCCCTTCTACCCCTTTCTACACCTTACCTTTTCTTCTCTATTTGTAACAGCACTGCGTTTTCTGCAGCATGCAAGCAGATCGTAGGAAGAAAGCTGTGGTTTTGCATTTGGGTTTAAGGGTTTTGGAGCTGTAGACGAGTAGGAAGTAGGGAGACGGAGAGAGAAGGAAGTGCTATAGCAATCTATCTTCTTCTCTGTTGGGGAGTTCTTTGCTTGCCTTCTTTCTCTTTCTTTCTCTCTTTAGAGAGAGGGAGTTGGAGGCATTAGTTCATATCCGATCTCGTTTTATGCTTTTGCCTCCTCTGTTCTCTCTCTGAAATCTCTCTCATTACGTTTGTATATTCATTTCCTATGCTTTGCCCGTTCTGGGTTGGATTTTCTTGATCTGGGTTTTCATTTTTTACTTATTTTTCCTTCTTCTTGCTTTTCCTTGTGCTGGTTTCTGTTGTTTTGCTTGGATTTAGCTGTCTCTGTAAAAATGGTTGTTTGTTTGTTGGGTTGTTGGGGAATCAGAAGCGTGTTTACATGGGCGGAAATGGTTGGAGATTTGGAAGGACTGAGTCGGATTTGATATTGGGTAGGACTGGTTTTTGAGGTGGCGGAGATAACTGGAGAGATCTGATAGATAAAAGAGGAGTTTTTAAAGGCAAAGCAGAGGGTAAAACTTGTAAAAAGGGGTTACTTTGATGAGTTTTGGGGATTTTTTCGATCACGGTGCGAGTGCGAGGGTCGTGGCCGATATCCCTTACAGCGACATGCCTGCTGGTGCGATTTCGCAGCCTCACATGGTCTCTTCAACGCTTACCAAGACCATGTTCAACACGCCCGGCCTCTCTCTTGCCCTCGTATGATTGAAATCTCTCTCTCTCTCTACCCCAGTCTCTTTCTCTCTATATATTTACACTTGGGTGTTCTTGTTTGTTGATTGGTACATGTTTTTTTTAGCTGATTTGGGATTTGGGGTTCTCCTGTTTTTCTGTGTTCGTAATCCAGCAAACAAATATGGAGGGCCGCGGCGAAATGGGGAGGATTGGGAGTGATTTTGAGGCGCCTGCTGCTCGAAATAAGGATGACGAGTACGAGAGCCGATCTGGAAGTGATAACATGGAAGGCGGATCAGGAGATGACCAGGACGCTGATAATCCTCCAAAGAAGAAGAGATACCATCGCCACACAACCCAGCAAATCCAGGAACTTGAAGCGTAATATTTTCTCTCTCTTTTTTTTTTCCCCTTCCTTCTTCTGCTTGTCTTGTGTTGGCAGGTGGTGTTTTTGCGCTAGCTATTAGAATTGATGAACTTTTTCTTGTTTGGTTCTATGGTTGTTGTTATTTGATTTAGTCTTTTTAAGGAATGCCCTCATCCTGATGAGAAGCAGCGTTTAGAACTGAGTAGAAGGCTTTGCTTGGAAACAAAGCAAGTCAAGTTCTGGTTTCAGAATCGACGAACTCAAATGAAGGTAATTCACTGCTCTCTTAATCTGCTCATGGTTTTTCTTTTTTTCTGTACTGTTTTTGAGAAAGATGAGTTTGAGACAAATTGAATTCCGAACCACAGACCCAGCTTGAACGCCACGAGAATTCCCTTCTCAGACAAGAAAATGATAAACTCCGGTCTGAGAACCATTCAATCCGGGATGCAATGAGAAACCCAATTTGCAGCAATTGCGGTGGCCCCGCAATGCTGGGCGAGGTTTCATTGGAAGAGCAGCATCTTAGGATAGAGAATGCTCGGTTAAAAGATGAGCTAGACCGTGTCTGCGCCCTCGCCGGGAAGTTCTTGGGCAGGCCTGTCCAGTTGATGGCTGCTTCTGTCCAATCCCAGATGCCGTTTTCATCATTGGATCTTGCGGTTGGGAGCAATGGGTTTGGTGGTCTCAGTGCTGTGAACACCACGTTGTCTCCTGTAGCTGATTTTGGAGGAGTAGTTTCGAGCACATTGCCTGTGGTCCCTGGGTCTAGGCCTGCAAATGTGATGGGTATGGAAAGATCCATCTTTTTGGAGCTTGCATTGGCTTCCATGGATGAGCTGGTAAAGATGGTGCAGACTGATGAGCCCCTTTGGGTTTCAAGTTTGGATAGTGGGAAGAAAACATTGAATTATGAAGAGTACCTGTGCACGTTCCCTAGATGCATTGGACCAAAACCTGTTGGGTTCGTGACTGAGGCAACTAGGGACAGGGGTTTAATAATTGTCAACAGCGGGACTATCGTGGAGACTCTCATGGATGCAGTAAGTGATTTATTCTTCCTGTAGTTGGTTTTCTTTGCTTCAGCTGAAGTTTTTAATGCTTCTAGTTTTTTCAAGTGTTTTGTGTTCTACCTGATTGCATGCTTAATCTGTAATTATGTTATATTTTCTGTCCAATTGGGTGATTGAACATTATAAAGTGCATGTTGACTTCCTAACCTGATGATAACCCTTTGCTCGCTGTTTCCAGTTCAACTTTGAAGTGCAGAAATTGCTGTTATGATTGAAATGGCTTTGGCAATGGCATTATGATTTCTCTGAGTGATTTAAAATCTGAATTATGTTACCTTTTGGGTGACTACTTGTTTCATGCAGTTGTGTTGCTGCAGTCTTTGATTTAATCTGTTAAACACTTGATGGTGTTTGTTTGTGTTGTAGTTTTGGCATTTCCCCATCAAGAGTGTTGATTAATTTTTTTTTCCTGTTCTTTACCAGAATCGTTGGGCTGAAATGTTCCCTTGCTTAATTGCAAGAGCCTCCACTACAGATGTAATATCCAGTGGTGTGGATGGTACTAGAAATGGTGTTATCCAACTTGTAAGTTATTGGGAACTTGGGAGTTTTGGTATTCTTGGATTTTTATTGAACATCCCAGCACTCTCATGGAATCTAACTGTTGTATATATTCCTTTACATGGCTCATGCAGATGCGTGCTGAACTACAGGTTCTCTCTCCACTAGTCCCAATCCGAGAAGTAAGCTTCTTGAGGTTCTGCAAGCAGCATGCAGATGGCGTTTGGGCTGTCGTTGATGTGTCAATCGATGGCATTAGAGAAACCCCTGCTGCATCTCCATACATCAATTGCAGGAGACTACCTTCTGGCTGTGTGGTTCAAGACATGCCCAATGGTTATTCGAAAGTAAGCTTGACCTCAACACTATCAAGACATGCAGTGCCATTGCATCCGATGACATATGATAATCATTTTTCTCAGTAAAAAACACTGAATCTTAGCCATACACATACTGCAAATTTCATCATACAAGTCAAGATTAGCGGGCTGGGGCATTCCTGAAAGAAAAGAGCCACGGTTTTAGTAAGGAAATGTAGCTTGTAGAGAATGAGGCCAGTGCACCCTACCATATAAAATGAGTGTTCCTGGTTTAGCCATTTATAAAAATTTAGCCTCCTTGCATGCTGCTTTTTTTGAATCATTCCATCTCAGTGTTCAATGTTCTCAATCTCTTTAGCCAGGACACCCAGCAATGTGCAGCAATGCTGATTTTTTTAGCCACCTGAGCCATTGAACACTCTTTTATTTGTTGAGATTTGCGGCGCATGAATAGTTGTTACTTGTCCTTTACAAAGGATCTATCTTCATTCCCTGTAGAGCTTGTTAATTCATATATTGCATAACACAAGTGAAGGTTAGAGGTATCTGCACCCCTTCAGTTGGTCAACACCAAAAGTCATTTGAGGGTCATGCTTACTGGAATCTTGTTGGGTCGTGTGCTTAAGAATCTCAAACTTTGTCATAGGAGCAGATTACGATATCTGGGGTTGCTTTTAGACTAATACTTCTTTAAGCTTCCCCAGAATCAAGCCCTTCTAGTGAAATTTTTAATGCTTTAGATGCTTCTTCTCCTTCTTCAATCATATTAATCAGTAAATTTTTATAGGGCGGTTGCTCACTGTCTCAAGTCATCAGATCGAGAGCACTGCCCTCTTTTTTTTTATTCATGGAAGTTGCTACTCCTGTTTTCTCCATCTCTAGACACGAAAATCTTGTTACCTCTTCGTTTACCTTTGTAATCTTCCTCAATGCTCGCAATATTTTAATCTCCTCCCTTGGCATCTATTTCAATATTTTAATCTCCTCCCTTGGCATCTATTTCATTTCTTATCAAGTACTTTATCTTGGTTGAATCCGAGCAAATGATAAAAGCTCACTAATGACCACCATTACCCTTTCCATATGCATTCCTAGAAATTATCTGTGTTCTGGGATACAGGCCTATGTATCCCTTTGGATTTCTTATACCTTTTTTAATTTTTTAAAGTATGGGTCCTTTGTCCTTGCGGCCCTGCTCGATCTGATCCACGGATAAGCTTTAAATGTAATGTGCCCATATTAAGTATGGGTCGGAGCTATTCATTATCACTATTGAATAGTCATAATGCAAAGACGTGTGCTGACCTAGATGAGATGTGAATTATGCCTGCAGCCTGCTTCACGACTCAACCCTAGTTGAACTTTAAATATCAACTGCAATAAGATACGGCTGCTTGTCCTTCTAGAGAGTTGGCTCTATGGCCAAAAGAAACTCAAGACTTGGAAGGAAATTCTAGCTTAGCGCAAACACTAGGCAATGTGTCTATGTATCATTGCTTTACATAAATCTCTTTTTGTTTCCGCTCACTTACATTAGATTTTTTTTTTTCCCTGGAAACTAATTGGGCAAAATCTAGCAATAGTTTGTGGCAGTCGAAGGCGTTCGCTGTTGTAACTTTGAGGTCCAGGGTTTAAGTCATACTAAACAACTGAGTAGAACTTAAGGTATTGTAAATGGAATTCTAATGCTTTTAAATTTAGAAAGAAAGTTGTATAAAGCTTAAATGCTTAGTGACTTAAAATCTTTTAATCTATTTGTTATTTGGTCCCTGTCTAATTTTGAGACTCATGGAGCAATTGATTTTGGGCTGCTGTCTAATTTTGAGTGTAATAGTCACAAGCATGGTTAAAAATATGTACCGGTATCGACCTATATTGCGTCAATATCGGACTGTTTATCAATCATGATTTTATATCGGCAAAAAATCTCTAAATTATTGGAATTTATTGGCAGCTATTTCAAAACATCGGTCTTGACCGATATGTAATACCTGCCGATAATATTTAATTTGTTTTTTCATTTCCTCTTTTTTACTAATTTTCTTTCTCCAAACATATTAAATGCTATTCTTCTTTTTTTACACATATTTCACTTCTAAGCAATTAAAAAGTTTTATTTGTTACTAATTTAATTTGAGAAAATCATATACAATTTTACCAATGTGAGTATTATGATTCTATTTTGTAACTTTTGCGATTTTCTTAAGGTTTATTTAAACATAAGCTTAAAAATGAGGATTGCATGCTATTTTTGTTTTGAATACATCTCATTCTCTTTTATTTACATATATTGAGGAGAAATATACTAATGGGGATTTTAAGAATTGGGGTTTTTGATGAAATTTTATAGATATTTATAAAATAGTTATTAAAATTTATTCAGAGTATTTTTAAAATGCTTGTGGCTATTAAGTTATGAGTAAAAACTTTTAGCTTCTTAAATTTAACACAATAATTAGCTTATAAGTCATGATAATGGTTGCATTCCATAAAACTTTTGATATGTCAATTAGTTTTACTATCAACATGTAAATATATTTAATTATAAATAAATTTATATAATTTTAAATACAACAACAGTGTTGGATGTTTAATTTAGGGGGATCGGTATTATGATTTATAGTTTTTACTGAAGATTGTTTTGCATTTTACAATATTTTAGATTTTTTTAAAAAATTTAAAATATTTTGGGATAAAATAAATTTTACACCGGGACTATCATCATAGACCCCAAATCGCCGTCTATACGGATAAACGATATTCTAAACCATGGTGCCAATTATATAATATGTGTTGAATATGTTTTGTCATTGATCTATGGAAATGGTAGTGGACCACTTCTCTAAACCCAATGTAAGGTCCTTTGACGACTTTGCTGTTTCTTCCTTTATTTTATAATTGTTCACGTCTCGACACACAACTATCTTGTAGTCAGCTCCATATCTAAAGAACTTATTTATATATATTTTTTATTTTGCATTATTTAGTGGTCAGCTTCACTTCGGGATACACACAGCGCTCTCTCTGACTCTCTCGGAACGCTCATATATATATATATATATATTTCATCTCCTGATGTTCCTGATGTATGTAGTCTCTTTCATGCCAAAAAGGCTCGCTTTGAGTTTGGACTGATATCTTTCCCCTTGAAAGAGGATCGTGGTTTGGTCTTTTTCTGCTTACCAAGCAGCCAGAAGTTGGCCCATGTTAGTGGGAGTGAGTCTGTCTACACTCTACAGTCTACTGCTTCTAAGATAGTCGTGTTGCGCAGGTAACATGGGTTGAACACGCCGAGTACGACGAGAGCACGGTGCACCAGCTCTACCGCTCGCTACTGAGATCTGGCATGGGCTTTGGGGCCCAACGTTGGGTTGCCTCTCTCAAGAGGCGATGCGAATACCTTGCCATGCTCATGTCCACCACCATCCCCGCCACTGATCCCAACCGTACGTAGTATTATTCTTATTTTTTAAATCATCACCACCCATCAATCACATTCAATCATTCATCATGGCCCACCAGTGATAATTCTTAAAAAAATGATAAAGATATATATATTTTTTCGTACCTTGTTGTTCAGCTATTACAGCTAGTGGGCGTCGAAGCATGCTGAAGCTTGCAGAGAGGATGACTAGAAACTTCTGTGGTGGGGTGTGCGCCTCGACAGTGCATGAGTGGAAGAAGCTGAGTGGGGTGGGAAAGGTTGAAGAGGATGTGACGGTGATGACGAGGAAGAGCGTGGATGACCCTGGAGAGCCACCTGGCATTGTCTTGAGTGCTGCCACTTGTGTTTGGCTCCCTGTCTCTCCCCGACGCCTATTCGATTTCCTTCGTGATGAGACCCTTCGCCGAGAGTGGGACATCTTATCTAATGGTGCGCCCATGCATGAAATGGCCCATCTCGCCAAAGGCCCCGATCCTGCCAATGCTGTTTCCCTTCTCCGTGCCAGTGTAAGCAAGCATTGTCTATTTTGTGTGATTATTTGTTTGTCTTGTAATTTGGGCCCGTACAAGAAAATTTTTTTTTACAGGCCATGAGTGGGAACCAAAACAGTATGCTGATCCTGCAAGAGACGAGCATAGACGAGTCAGGAGCGCTGGTGGTCTACGCACCCGTTGATATCCCTGCCATGAATGTGGTTATGAGCGGCGGAGATTCTGCCTATGTGGCCCTCCTCCCATCTGGATTTGCAATTGTTCCGGACACTCCGGTGGGTCTTGGGACCCTGAGCAATGGTACCCAAAAGATGAGTGGGTCCCTGCTGACCGTGGCGTTTCAGATCCTAGTCAACCACCTGCCGACGGCTAAGTTGACAGATGAGTCGGTTGATACGGTCAACAACCTTATCTCGTGCACTGTCCAGAAGATCAAAGGGGCCCTTCATTGCGAGAGCTGAGAAGCAAGCAGGGCTGCCCTGAGCCCACCCACCCATTATTATTTTGGGTTCTCAAAACTACTCCATTTCCAAATAGTAGTAGGGAATAGGAAGGGACAAGAAGAATAGGTGAGTGTGGGTATATCGTGTGATTTTTGGAAATGGTTTGTTAACTGGAGTCAGTGAGTCAGTGAGTCAGTCTACTACAATGGGGTTGAGTCAAGAACGAACCGTGCTGGTGGATCCCTTGCTAAGTGGTAAAGAAGGATTGGAAAAAGGGTGTGTTTGGCGTTTAATCCTCTTTAACACCGAGCAAGGGCGGAGGTTCGGGTATTGACTCGTCTACCTGCTAGTGATGACTGCTACTTCACTGACTTGGGGTTATTAACATTTGATGAAACAAAACTATCTTAATCTATGTTGTTTTATTAGTCAATCTATCCTAGCATTTATATATATTTTACATAGAAGACTTATACTTGTGGACTAGGGATGAATAGATTAAAGGTATTAGACTGACTTTAAATTTGATATGTAAGGTGGCCCACTTAGATATTATGATGTGTAATGGTTTTATTCTTTTGCACATCAATATTTTTAAAAAAATAAAAATGTCTTTTACCATAATGCGAGGGACATATGCATAAAAGTTTTGTTTTATATATATATACACAGACACCTAGCCCAAGGTGTGAGGTGTGATAATTTTATTATTCTTTTGCATATTAATATCTTTTAAAAAATGACTTTTTTTAAAGCGGTAATAAAATTTCATTAAAGGCAAAAGGAATACAAAGTACAAAAATAGAAGATGAGAAAGGAGAAGGTATAAGAGATGCAGCAACCCCAACTTTAACTACAAAATACTCACCCAAGGATGGGCCCCTCTGAGGTTGAATCTCCTCTAAAGCCAAGTAGAAAGCTTTAACTGAAAACTCTCTAGATACGGATGGCTTTCAAATCTGAGAGCCATTTGGTTCCCTGTAAAAGAATGTGTTAGTAAGAATATTCAATAATTCCTCAAAACTGTCCCCCTCCAAAGGTTGAAGACTCCTTCTGAAGAGATTCCCAACACTATACCTCCACCCCTCACCTCAAAACATTTATTGATAGAAGAATCTTTTTTTTCCGCCAATTTAAATAACTTAAGAAATAGATTATACAAGCGACCCACCGCCACCCAATCATCTAAATAGAATCCAACACCTCTACCATCCCCCACCACAAAACCCACTCCTTTGAATAAAGTTTCTCCTCTCAAGTTAAACTCTTCCCCAACAAAAGCAATTGCTTTTCACACGCCCAACCAACTGTAGTTAGGTCTCGACTTAGGCCACTACCCCCATTTATCCTTATCATATTTGATAGCAATCAACCTCCGCTATAGAGTATCCCTTTCTTCCCCAAACCTCCATCACCATTCTTATTTTCCAAGCTACCAAGCTCAAGACCTCCTTTAGATTTAGGTTTGATCACCTTACTCCACTTCACTAGATGCAACTTCTTCTTATCCCCATAACCCTCCCATAAAAAGTCTCTCCAAATGTGATCAAGACTCTCACTCACTGACTTTGACATCTTGAAAAGAGACATGTAATAAATTAGAAGATTGGACAAGCAAGCTTTAATAAGGGTGATTCTGCCACCGAAAGACATATAGCGCCTCTTCCATGAAAACAACTTTCTCTTAAAATTTTCAATCACCGAATTCCATAGAGCTTTAAACCTTGGTTTAGCAACAATAGGCAACCCAAAATAAATAATCGTAAGCCTCCCTGACCTACAATTTATAATGTTGGCCAAAACCCGAGTTGACTCCTCCGAACACCCTACTCCCATCAACACACTCTTAGAAACATTTATCTTTAAACTGGACACCAATTGGAAACATCGAAAAATTCTCCTAAGAGCTGAAACTTCTTCCTTCTTGGAGGAACTAAAAAGAATTGTGTTATTTGCAAATTGTAAATGAGTGATCATCTTTACACTCTACCCTATCTCAAAACCTTCACTTAGCTCTAATTCTTTTGCTTTTGTCAAGAGCAAACTCAAGCCTTCAACCACAATTGTAAATAGGAAAGGAGAGAGAGGATTACTTTGACGAATACCTTTGAAAGCTCTGAACAACTTTGAAGGGGAACCATTAGCCAAAAAAAAAAAAAAAGGTAGTAGAAATGCACTCACGAATCCACCTGCGCCAAGCTTATCCAAAGCCAAACCTGAACAATATGTAGTCCACAAAATCCCACTCCACATGATCGTAAGTTTTTTCAAGGTCAACTTTGAATAAAACCCCCTTCTTCTTAGCCTTCTTCCTGGAATCCACAAGCTCATTAACAATCAACACTCCATCAAGAATACCTGCAACAAAAGCCCTTTGAAAAGGACTAATAATATGAGAAAGAACACACTTCAACCTATTTGCCAAAATCTTAGCCAAGAGCTTATATAAACACCCAATGAGGCTAATAGGCCTATAATCCTTTAATTCCACAGGGTTAGGAACTTTTGGAATGAGAGTTAAAAAGGTTGCATTAATCTCCCTATTAATTCTACCCCTTCGATGACATGACAAAGTCCACTTTCAAAAATTCTCACCCTACTTTGATGAAAGAGAAATTAAATCCATCCGGCTTGGACCTTTGTCCCCATCACACTCATCCAAGGCTCTATACGCCTTATCACCCTCGAATTCCCTATTCAACCAACTCCTAGTATCTAAGGAAATTGAAAGAAAAGATAAGCCATCAAGTTTTGGCCTTGCCCCTGCATCACTCTTATAAAGACCTTCAAAGAAATGGACAACCTTGTCCTTGACCTCGTGGGGAGTGTCAAAAGTCCTACCACCTCGACAAATTTTTCCCACATAATTGGTTCTACTTCTCATAGTAGCCATTCGATGAAAGAAACTAATGTGCTTATCCCCCTCTTTGAGCCAATTGATTCTAGACTTTTGCCTCCATGAAATTTCTTCTATACGGTTGAATTCCCAAATTCTCTTCTTAGCCTCTTATTTAATAACAACCTCATCCGCCTACAATTCCCTACTCTCACTGGCTTTGTTTAGGTCTTCAACAACTTTAACGAAGTCTTCTCTTGATTTCTCTTCCTGGCCGAGAACTTCTCTACTCCATCTCTTGATATTCTTTTTAAGAGCACAAAGTTTTGTACAAACTCTATAGCCTGCAAAACCCCTTACTTCCGGCTAACACCACCTAGACCTAGCCAAATCTAAAAAACTTTTATTTTGAGGGCAACAGTTGTTGAACCAGAATGGCCTAGGGCCCCAATCTAATGTTTTAGAGTACAGCTTGATTAGGCAATGGTCAGAAATCAATTGAGGGAGAGCCAATTGAATAACACCACCAAAGTGATTATCCCACTCTTGAGACAATAGAAATCTATCGATTCTACTCACGGTTGCCTGCTCCCTATTGTTTGACCAAGTGAATCTTCTCCTCTAAAGAGGCAAGTCAACTAAGTCCTTGTCAATGACAAAATAAGATAACAATTTCATAAACCTACTAAAGGAACTTTCCTTTTTTTCATATGGAAATTTGATCATATTAAAATCACCTCCAATGACCCACCGGACATGCCACTGGTTTTTAAAATTGGCCAGCAATTCTAAGAAATCTGATCTATTAGCTTCAACATTTGAACCGTACACATTTGCAATAGCCAAATCAAAACCATCACTCACTCTACGAACTTTGATTGCCAACGCCCTTTGTGATTGAAACATATTTTCTACTTATAAAACCCCTTCCTTCCAGATAATACTCAAACCGCTAGAGGCCCCCACCGAGGGAACCCAATCCCAACCACACCTACAATTGCCCTAAACATCCCGAACAATACTATGAGTTTCCAAGACCACTTTTGTCTCTTGTAGCAACAACACATTTAAGCTACCAAGATCTTATTCTTCCTAACCAGCTTCTTGACTTTCAACCTCTTTTGAGGTCTACCAAGACCTCTAACATTTAAGCTAACAATAATAATTGAAAACAATATTAACACCCCAAAAACAAAAATCAAGAAGTAACAAGCTTACCTCTTACCTCTAACACCTCTAATTGAATTAGCCTTTGTTTGATCTCATTTTTAATAGCCCCATAGGAGAGACCCACTAAGTTACCCACTTCAAACACTTGACAGGGCGCTTCCTCCGCTGCCATGAGGATATCCTTGGATCCACTAGAAACATCTGTCCTCTCCACCTCATCCGCTATACCCACACCAGCGGCGAGCGACGATCCACCTCTACTATTATTAACCACAACCTCTTCAACATTTTCAGACCTGCTAGAAATTGCTACTTTTTGTGCTTTAAAACGAGAATTTAGTGTCTTTTGTTGACCTTTTAAATTAACAGAATGCCAACGAGACGACTTCTCTTTGTTTCTACAAAAAAAATCTCATCTGTTTATTAAAAAACAATGATAAGTTTGAGGCCTTGCTAGATCGCATGAAAGAGAGTCTCCTTGGAGGCCTTATTGGATTGTAGGATACTTCCAAAGAAGTGTTTCTCAAATTGTTAGAGAGAGGCAAACATTTTGTTACAACCCGAGCCTAGAAAATCGGGTGTTAGTAAAAACCTAACCAATGACACAGTACTCCCATGCGTGCACACCTAGACCTAGTCCAAGTGTACACACACAACGGATCTCCACACGTGCAAGCCCGAAGTACATGGAAGCTGTAAGTATCATTGCATACAAAGGATACACAAAAGAAATATAACAACTGCAAAATATATCACGTATAGACAGAATGTACAACAAAATGGGGAAACAATCACATAAAATCAAAATACAAATAGGACCCAAAACCCTGAGTACAAAATCATGCAAACCCCACATATGCAAGCAAGGACTGATGTGATGCCAACTGCTCTCTAAGGAATGGATCAAATCCGCTCCTCTAGCCTAGACTAGGCCTCGTGTGTCTCTCCTACAGTCTGGCCCACCGACAAGGGGTCGAAAGAGGGATGTGAGCCTGCAACACCAAGAACAACTGATAAGTACGACGACTAAGCAAAATATAAGCAACACTAAGTTAACACATGTTGTATCTAGTAGAATTAAAAACAAATATCATTGCTTAGAGTTTATGAATCATATGCTAGGCAGTCGTGTATATGAATAAACATGTTATCCGAATCATGAAACAGATAAACTGGCTAGGTGGCTACTATATTTGTCATATTCTCCTTTTCGAGAGCAATCAGTACGAGAACACCATTGACCTCGCTAGGGTATGCATGGGTCTCTGGTTCCCAAGGTCCAGAATCCCAGGACAGTAACACTCTGTAGAGGCAACAAACAGTCTACGCCAAAGTCAGCCTCGTCAGGTATCCTGATGCTGAGGTGGAGTAGAGCCAAACTAATAAAATCAATCATATGGTATGATGCACGTCAATCAATATCAGTTAATCGGTTAATCAATGTCAGTTAGTGCAGTTCAGTACAGTATAAGTCATGTCACAGTTGGACTATACAATTCGCACATCATGCTGGATCAATACTGTGCAATTACAATTAAATAATTACAAGTTGAACAATGAACAAGACAAAGAACATGAAAGGTAGCTGTTTTTGCCTGGGATTTACCATGGACAGGGCTCTCAGGGATTATCCATTCGTTGCCCCAGTGCAGAATGCGTACCATGTGAATAAGAAGGCAAAACCGAAGTCAATGTGCAATACAAATCGGATTATTGTATAGGAATCATGTTCTTTTACTAGCCAACCCTATATTCTTATCCATTGTTACTAACCGTGCATGATGATTTAGTTTTAAGTTATCCGATACATAGTTGTTCGTACGAAGTGTGTTTCATTGTAACAAGGAACGTGTATCGCAGTCCCTTAAACCAACACCCATGGGGAGGTGCTTAACAATTGGACAACACACATGAATGAGTCACAGCCTTAAGGACCATTCATGAGATATTTACATTCCGTTGGGTAGTTCGGGTTACCTACATTCTAGAACGAAAGCCCTATCAGGTCTTTTATCATGCCTATCCTTTTTAGTTCTATTTCGCAGGGACTGTACGGCTTAGCCGTAGGCATCTTATGGCTTAGCTGTAATATGCGCTGTAGTTTAACCGCGATTCCCCTTACTGTTCATCCGCATTTACGGGTCAACCGAATTTTATTCTTCGGCTCAGCCCTATTTGTTCTATGGCTAGGGTACGGCTTAGTCGTACCTCATTTTACCACTTGAGCAGAGCTGGACCATAGAAGGCTTCAGGAAGCATCGACTCTCAGTTAATCTCAGAAAATTCGACCTTGTATTGATCTACGGCTATGTCACGGTTGGGTCATGGCTTAGCCGTAGTACATTATACGGCCTAGCCGTAGCCTGACTGTAGAGCAATTGCCTATTTTTCAATTCTTTGGAGCCTAAACTATAAGCTTTTACGGCTTAGCCGTAAGCTTCAGGCATCCAGTTTCTGAACCTATTACAAAACAACTGGAAATGGCAAACTCTACACTCTAAAAACACAACCACATCAAGTATGATTCAAGAGGGCTGTACATCCATCAAGCATGCAAGAATAAGAAGATTAAACACCATCAAATCATTATCAACAAGTATTCAATCAAAGTGTGCTTATACTTGCCTCAACTAGAATCTAACACGCGAACAGTTGTTCTAAGGCTCCAATCCACTGTCAATATGCGAAACTACTCGTCATGCATGCAAAGAAACAAAAGCAAGGGGGACGATGAGTGCATGCCATGCAAGGAAAAGAACTGTCATAAAGATAGATGGGGAGAATCATGGTTTACCCTTACGTTCAACCTCCAAAGTGACAAAAGAAGACTTCCTTCTTGCTTAGCTTGTTGAAGAAGAAAGAAAAGAAAGAGGGAAGAAATGCTGAACAAAGAAGAAGAAGAGAAGAAGAGAACGTTGAAGGAAATGAGGCGGTGCATGCATCTTATATAAGATAAGTATGAAGACAAATTACAAGAAAGTCCAATGGTTAACACTTTATACAGTTCAAGTCAAATGAGAGTCCAACAGAATCAAACGAAGTCTTTTGCGTGCGGGTCAATTACGGAAGCTGACAAACTCATCGAGACATACGTGTTGACTCCAAAATGATGCATAACTGACAATGTTTGATAAAATCAAAATTACGAAAAAGGGCTCAAGTTTACCTAAACCAGATCAAACTCAACCTAACTACCTATCCATGACTCGAAACAAAACAAAAACAAAACCAAAACACCATTGACAACTAATTTGTCATTAATTAAGCGCTAATCCGGATTAAGTTGAGTCGGAATGTTACACCTTCCAAATGCTTGAGAGGAGAATGGGTCCCAAAAATAGTGGGGTCCACACTTACATGCACCGCTGGTTGATTGATCTGGGTCAGATCATCACATAAGCAAAGAGGCCTTGGTTTCCTCACACTTAGGCCCAGCCACATCAGAGAGTGCAACGTTAGAATGATGCCCATCACAAGTTGAGCTCATTTTAATTGAGCCTGAAATAGATAGCCCAGTCCATCCAACACCATTAACAGACCCCAACCCATCTGGCCCACCTATCTTCTCTTTAATAATCCCTAGCCCATCTGGATGCCCACTTGTCTTCTCTTCCGTTGCTTGCACGAAAAAGGAACAGGTGTAGTCTAGTGATTTTGACCGTTTGTACCCACCAAAGCTGACTGGAGGATGGGTGGAGAGCTTTGAAGAATTTCGTTTTTGGGCAACTACCTTACTCCGTGCTTCCTTTCTCAGATCCCCTTCCTCACCTTGGAAGTTTTTCAAAATTTCTCTAGCCTTCACATGACAAACTATGCTCCCTAGAGTCCACACTTTGAGAATAGCCATTCCCAAGGGACTTATACGCATGAAGATTGTACATATATGTGTGTATATATATATATATATCTTTAGACCTACGAAGGTTAAAAAGGTATGTAAGGTGTGATAGTTTTATCCTTTTGTACATTAATACTTTTAAAAAAAAGAGTCTCTCACCAAAATAGTAAAGGATATATGCAAATGAATATTCTTCTATATATATAGGAGTGTTTTTCACCAAAATAGTGAGGAATATGCACATGAATATTTTCCTATATATATATATATATATGAAGTGCTTTAGATAGAGCTTGGGCATTTTGAAAAGTGAAAACGCTCATTTTGCAACGAATAGGAGATTAAAAATGTGGATAGGCAATTAATGGCACCTTGAAAAATGGTAAAAAGTCACCATATGACTTGTCCCTCATTAAAGGATAAAAAGAGGGTAGAAACGTCTCTTTTTAAATGGTGCATTTCTGATAACACACACACACATATATATATATATATATAAATAGTTTAACGAGATGGTGCGGTATATAAACTAACTTTTTAAGGCTCATCATCTGGAGCTGTGCCAATCATGAAGGGCATAAAAGATTTGAAGGTCATGATGAAATTAGGTATGTGAAAAAAATTAGCTCCATCTAGAGTTGGCTTAATGCTTTGTTTTAAGGAATGGGTCGGGGTATATAAAAGTGTTAAATTACCGCCATAGGCTATGATTTGGCTGTCTTTGGTAAACCAATATATACCAGCACAATATAAAATGAGACACATGTGCACGCCCACACACATATAAACTTGATGGTCCATCCAAGTGGACCACCCATACATGCACCCCCCTTAATTGCACTTGTCCTCAAGGTCTAGAACCCATCCAAATAGACTGAATTGTTGGATTAACTACATACCGATCCAAATGAATAGTAGTCTGTACATCATTAAACTTGTAAGTCTCGGTTGGAGATGATAGAGGTGAGCATTGTTGCTGATTTCTTGCAGAAAGGAGGTGCCTAGGGAAGTCTTTTGATTCCCTTAGTCCCAGGCCCAAGTGGAGACCATGTAAGCCCCGCATAGAGGCACGTAGTGTCCTCCAATGCACGTGTCATGCACTCATTGGATGACCATTCTATATATATGGTTAAGCTTGGATAATCAAATTGTTGGGCCTGCAAGTTTGTTATAAACTTAGCATGAAGTCTTAAGAAAAATAAAACCCATGATCATTTAGTACGGTTTTGAGGGCCGAGCTAGCCCAAGTACCCTCATAGGATGTCCCCGTTGATAGTCCTAATGTCCATCCTCACAATGCTCCTCCACATGGGTGTACCCACATATATGGGTATGGGACAGTTATTAAGGTGTGTCAGCATCACCCGATGGAAAATATTGAAAAGTATTTTTTGTGCAACTAACAATTTGAAATTTTGGTAGGAATGGTTTGTTAGTTAAGGAAATTTAATGTTGTATCACAGCAATCGGTTGTGAGTTTGAATCCCATGAAGAACGCCTCGGAGCAAAAAAAAAAAAAAAAAACGTGTTGCTAAAAGTGCACCGACTAGGTTTCATATGAGGAGTATTGAATAGTGGGCTTTACCCAATGGAGAATATTGAAAAATATTTTGATGCCTCTACTATTTCCACTTCGAGGTTTTTGTATAAATGGTTTGTTGAGGAAATTTAATAGTAGTCACTCCTTCAGTCGCCTCTGACTGACTCAAAAATTGTGAATCTGCCTTAAACTCACATCTATGTGGGTCCAAAATCCTTGGCTTGACATGACACTCCATACAAAAAACATATCCTTTTGCAATTGGAGGAGTTTCACATGTATGTGTGAGCTGTATCCACCTTTGCATGTGTAAGTTTTTATTATCTCACGTGCAGCCCCTTAGTCAAACTTTAAAAAAAGGTTTTTTTGTATGGTAACTTTTAGGGATTGATTTTGTTATAACATTATTAAACACTTGCTATTTAGCCTGACGTTTTCCTACAACTTTTATATAAAGAATAATTTGTTGAAGGGAAAGTGGTCAGAGATTTGGCAAAATCGTGGGGTTACTTTATGTGAAACCGTAGGTTTTTATGATTTTGCTTATTGTTTTTTACTTTAAATTTTCCCAACTCCATTGACTAAATGGAAATATAAATAAGAAGGTCATTGTTGACTTTTAAAAAATCAATTTGCGATATCACATTAAGCATATATAATTTCATATAAAGTCATTTTGTGATATCAGAAAAAAGTAATCTCTTCTACTAATCGTAGGCATTGTTAGTATAAAAAATATAGGAGAATATATAGGCAAATAGCTCAAATTTGGCGAGAGCTTTTGAAAATCCACCCATAAAGGGAGCCCGGATCCTCTAGTATAAATCCCCACTGACCATGATCAAGTCTCCGCACGTCACCAGAGGGCAATGGTGACGCGAGGGTTTCTCACTTAATCTCAATTCCCCTAAAAAGATAAAACCCTAAAAAAGGTTAACTTTTTATTAAAAGGGATTATATAGGGATGTGTGTAGCGAAAGTCCGCTTGTTAGGGAATTTTTAATTGCTTATATCATCTAACCGCCAATACTTTTGCACATAATTTCATTTTTACAAGCGATTTCTACTCTCAATGTAATGTGTATAAGTAACAGCAGGTGGATAACGCCAAAAGTGCTTGATGAGAGTTCCACAGATAAGGTTACATTGAGTGTCTCGTAATTTTAAATCTTTACTTTAGCACAAACCAATAGCATGTTAGATGGAAGAGAATGGATGGGCCAGGCTGTCTGTGTGTCAGATTCGGTTTTCAAGTCCGATAACCAACCATGGATACCGATGGTTCCACCCAAAATTACTAATTACCAAGGTGGTTAGAAACAAGAACTTCCATCTCCCTGCCAACAATGGCTGTCAGACCTGAAGCAAGCTGACCTTAGGAACCGTGTCAGGCTCCGGGCTGCATTCCAATCTCATACCCTTTCATACCAACTCAATAAAGTTACGCAAATAAGCATGTATAAATGTCATTCTCTTGTCAATGGCATCTAAATCCAATGCGAAATTCTATGAGATCTAAAAGATCTATAAGTTCCTTTTACCGATATAAAAATTGCATGTGGGGTTGATATACTTTCATAGCCGGCTCAAGACAAGCTGAGACGTAAATAGCAATCCTAAATGAGGTTTTTTTTATTTTTTAATATTATTATAAATATTTTATTAAAATTATATTTAGAAACAAAAGGAGACATTAATTAAGAAAAAGTATATTTGGAAAAATTAAAATCCTTACAAAAAAAATACCCAGCTAAGATTAGTGGACCCAAAAACTGAGTTTTCTTAACAATGTCGAATTGGTCTTTTAATAATAACTTAAGTAAAAAAATCATAGTGATATTTAGGATGAGTAAATATGAATTCAATGGGAGCACTTTGTGAACATTATCCATTAGCAATTCGTATTTTGTGTCCTAAGATGATTGAATGTAGGGAAAAAGATGGTGGAGCCAACAATAAATATTCTATGGGGACAAGAATCATTTAGTTGTAATTAGAGGTGATTATTCATAACCTGACCCACAAACCAACCCGAACCCAAACTAATAATTGAGGGTTGAAGTTGACATTTATGACAAAATAAATAAAATGTAATGGGTTTGGAAAGAATACATTCTTGATGTTTGACCTGTCAACTTGATTAATTGTAAACACCTGCTAATCCAACTTAAATTCTATCTGTTAATTTAGAGTTTGGGTTGAGATTTTGATTCAGGAATGAAGGATTTTTTTTAGGTCATTTGACAAATAAATAATCATAAATAAGATTATAAAATAGTTGAACCCTAGTCTACTATAAAACCAACTGCCAAACATCATATGACAATAATCCCACCAGCTCAATATAATATGGCTTGTAACCTACAAGTAGAATACCATTTGACTAAAACCAAACTGTCAATCTTCAATCACATCATTTAAAAAATAATGATAGAAAAAATAGGAGTTGCTTTTTGAAATGTGAAAATATAACTTTTTTTTTTTTGAAATATGAAAAGATGAGGCTTTATATTTTAGAGAGAAACAAAAAGATGGTTGTTGCTTTTTGGAATGTGAAAAAATAACATTTTTCATTTTTTTTAATCTGAATAGATGAGGACTTAGTTTTTTTTAAGAGAAATAAAAGAATGACATTTGCTCATTTTGGAATTTGAAATCATGTTAGTTGCTATTATAAGGCCTTTTTTTGGAGATTGAAAATAAGGATGATAGTTATCATTTATGGGCCTTATTTTGTGGGGGCCTAAAACAAAGGCTTTTAGAGCCTTTTGGTAAAGCCGGCACGGTATACTTTAGCCATCAACCACAAGCTATTTGTTGAAACATGAAGTCAAATTTCCTTTTTTTTTTGGAAATTTTTTAAATAAAGCTTTAAGTTTAAACCTTATTTTAAAAAATGACACAAGCTTTAAAAATTTTGAAATTAATTCCTTCTTTTTTAATAAATTTTCAATTAAGGACATTAAAAAATTTAAAGGTACTTTATAGTTCTTAGTGACTTTTTCTTTTAATTTTCTTAAAACACCAAAATTATCCTTCATTTAAAGCTAGAACATGGTTTTGGCAACCACCACATGCAACTTATTGCCATAATGATGTTACTTGTCCTTAATTATAGTGATTATGCCGAAGAAGGAAATGAGAAGAATATAGAGAAATTCAATGAAAATTTTATTTCAACAAAGTGTCAAGTCTTGAATTTTTATATTGGGTCATACCGGTTTGTCGGGTTTGAGTTGGGTTAAGAGGGTTAATAGATCGGTTTAACACATTTGGGCTTGAGTTAATGGACCATTTTTGGGCCAGAGGACTTTTTTTGAAATTTCTTAAAACCCACTAGAAAGCAGGAGGCCCTTCTTTGTAATTTAGAAAAACCCCCTCTTTTATATAAACTCTATTCTTAGGATTTTCCCCCATTCCCCAACCCTCTTCTTTTCTTCTTCAACCAAAACCCTAGAGGCTCTCTAAGGGGGAAACTAAGGTGGGCTCTTCCAAGCTTTGATCTCCAGATCTATTTTGACTTCAAGATCCAGGCAAGTGGATAGTTGAAACAATAGTTTTTTTGTGTTTGCAATATGTTTTAGTTGTTTGTTGATTTACATACTTTGTGCATGACTTCTTCTTGTTGGGTTAATGGCTCTTGGAGGGTAATAATGTGATTTGATTTTTCTTCCAAAACTTGTAGATTAATGTTTTTATTAAAAAAATTAAAAAAAAAAAAGTCTGTGCGGCCGCTGCCGCCTGGCAGCAACTGCCGCTGGGCAGCAGCAGCGCTGCCTGGCAGCAGTTGCTGCTGGGCGGCATCTGCCGCCTGGCAGCAGTTGTTGCTGGGCGGCAACTGCTGCCGGGCAGCATCTGCCGCCTGGCAACAGGCCAGGCGGGCTGGGCCGCCTGGCTGGCTGGGCCCGGCTTGGCTGGCTGGGCCCGACCTGGCTGGCCTGGGCCCAGGTTCGGGTCTGGGCCCATAGCCCATTTCCTTTTAAAATATATATATATTATTTATATATATATGTATTTATGCACAATATTGCTTTTTATAAAGAATTAAAAGGTTATATTTTGATTAATGGTTTAATATTTTAATGGAGATTAGGTTTTATTAAATTAATTTTAATTTGATGTCATTAGAAACGTATCTTGGATTATTTATAAACTTAATTGAGAATTATGAAATTTTGATTAGTGTTCACTTAGGTTGATTGAAATAAACTAAAAATGTATTTGGTAGCGATTAAACCGTAAATAGAATGTATTTATAATTTTAAATTGGAATCTTAATTGAGTTAGATTTCAAATTGGGATTCAAAATTTGTACCTTCTGTTTTATATAAAATGATAATGTGTATTTGTACACAACAATGATATTAAGGAATTAATTACTTTCTTTCCCCTTTTGATCGTAACTTGATTTAACTTTGGATTCAGAAATTGAACATCTTTTACCTAATTTGTAAAACACACTAATTATATATAATTGGATTAGATGAATTATGTCTTTTAGGAATGTTTGTTGAATGTTCACATGAGAATTAGACTAAATGCAGAATGGGAATGTGAGGTTCGGGATGCACCACATGATAGGCACCAAAAGTAGTATATCGGCATCGTGGACTCATATTTCCATTGTGATAGGGAGTTAGTTCTCATGTGCATATTTATCTAACTTGACCATTGGTGGATTAGTGCTTACCCTCAATAATTTGAATTGACACACGTTCATAATACACTTTTAAATTTAAGTACTCAAAATGGTAGTGGATTGAATGGTGGGATTGAGGGTTTCATATCATGGTTCATTTTGGCATCTGTATATGTATGTATTTGTAAGTATGTATATTTGTATATATATATCTGACGGACTGCAGTTCGGAGGTGGACGTACGCCATCGGGTTAGCATGTACTGTGGATAATAGTATGCAGCTGTGCCTTCTGTTATTATTTGCGGGATTATCCGTTTCTGTTATTATTTGCGAGATTACCCGTTTCTGTTATTATTTGCGAGATTACCCGTTTCTGTTATTATCTGCGGGATTACCCGTTTCTGTTATCTGTATGCGGGATTTACTCATTTCTGTATATTTATCTGCGGGAATACCCGTTTCTGTGCATTCATGCCATTGGGGTTTGCATCTGATTTATTTTGGTTCATAATGAATATATCATTTAATTCAGTTGATTAATCCATTGTTGCAGCTTACCCTCTTGCCAGATTATGTCAATCTGACCCACTACTTTTGGTGTCTAGGTTCCGTTACCGGTGCCGAACCGGAAGGTCAGGCTAGCAGGAAATTCCGCCGGATGGCAGAGTTATTAAGTAGAGCACCGATGACATCACCTGAGGTGTCCCAGTGCGGTGCAGAGTTCGAAAACTTAGATTATGTAATAAGGCCATTTTTGGGCCATTAGTTTATTTAATTAAATTTATTTGTTTTGAAATTATAACTTTAATTGTTATGCTTCGAAGCACTTGACCTTGATTTTATTATTAATGAGATTTGTTACATGGTTGTTATGTGATATCCGTCTGCGATGAGTATGGATTTTAATTCCGCGTGTGATTATGGTTGCTTGATCACCAAGCATAGCCTCACGAAGGACTTCGATCCACCCGGAATTGGGGCCCGTGCTGTTTATGTTTAGAAAAATTTTAATTGGCCCTAATTCTCACACCCCTGGAACCGGGTTTGGATCTGGCCCAGTTTTGGAAGCGTAACACAAAGTGTAATCTAAGTATATTTAAAAAAAATTGAGGAAAGTAGTTGCCGAAAAACAGCTTTAAATAGATATATGTCCTTAATAGAAATTTTTTAAAAAATTTAAAGATTAATTTGAAAAGTTTTAAAATTTATATATTTTTTAAGTAAGGCAAAATTTTAACGTCTAATTTGAAATATCCCCTTTTTTTATGCGAAGAAGCCATTGTGAATCAGTGAAATGGCGAAGGTCGTCCACAGGATTTTCGTTGTATTTCATTGAGTGATATATTGTTAGAGATAGAGAGGGGTAGTACTAGTAGGGTTTGTCGGTAATGGTGGTTTTGCAATGAAGCACTGTGGTCTGCAGGGTACGTATGTATGTCCTGTAATGTAGATGTAGGGTGCCTGGCCGCGATGTAGGTCCTCTGGCATTAAATACATGCAGCATGGCCTTTTAATGCTTGTCAGGTCCTTCTGTTTCTTAACCAATTGTGCGCCTTCTTGCTGTGGTTTACTCATCAGATTTCATGCAGCCTTGTCAGTTCTTGGGATGTCACAGAAGAAAGTATGAAATGAAAGAGAAGACACCGCCTGCTCCCATCCCCTGCGGGTGGGGCCTTCCTGCAGCCTGGCCTGGAATTACAAGGGAGTGAAACTGTGAGAGGGAGCCGGATGGATACCCACGGACCTGCATTTTGGTCTTCCTTGTGCTTGTTTTTTAACCCGAACCCTATATGGGGTGGCTGGGACCCGTGAGCCTTTCCATGGGGTTGGAGAATCCTTGGTGAGTTGAGAAGACCAATAATGAAATAACATATCGTAAGTGCCTCCCAATTTAAATCCTTGTCAGGTCCAAAGAAGTGATATCTTTCAGTTAAGATAAGAGACTATTCTCCACAAGTGTATTGAAAAGGGGGATAAATTTTTTTATAGAGTTGGATAACTAATAGTATTCAAACTCATCTAATGAAATTATTATATAAGATGAAATTTTATTTCTTTTAAAAATAAATTCAATGACATATTTAACTTTTTCTAGATAAATGGAAGAAAAAGGATAAAAAGACTTAAAAAAATATAATTCCCTTTTTCCCATTCAAAGCCTACTCAAGTTATCTTACATTTCAAGTGGAATTATTTAAGCCCACATATTAGGTATTAATTTACTATAGCATTAGGACTAAGATAATATAAATCTATGCACTAAAAATGCAAACAAAAATAAATAGGATATAATTCAAAAAGTTGCTTATCCCTCCCACATATCCCCCCCTTATCCTGCTTTCAAACACATCCTAAAAGTTTTGCTAGTGTAAAAATTAAATTTAAGCAGTGTTTCAATTGTTACCATTTTACAAAAATGAATTATATGATATGTATGATTTAATCAAAAGATCAAACTTAGAGGGTTGTTTGTCTTGTAGGCATGGGTGAAATACATTATTATGTTGGTCAAAATCAACATTTTTATGTAATTGAAGGAACACATCAAATGGCTTTAAATATATTTAAATAATTTGGACATTTCTGATCACAAATTTATCAAAATCCATGAAGATTTTAGACATAAAATAAAAAATGCATAGTGCTTACAACTAATACAAGAATATCCAACAGTTTGGATAATAAATTGGAAGCCCGTCACAGTGTAGCGCAAAGAACTGGATCTATCAGTTGAGACTTTCCACAAAATTAATCAAAACCTATAAAGATTTAAGATAATTAGCTAGAAGGTGTTAAGATATTAGTTCAATAAACTAATTAGAAAGGTTGGATTACAAATATGAGGCCCACAAAAATGAAAAAAAAGAAGAAGTTATCATCCGTTCATTAAAAGTATAAACCCAATCATTTATAAGTTTCCTATCCTATCCATGATAAGCCCTTACAACAATGATTTCAAATGTGAAATAAAACCATTACAAAACATGAAGGCATCATCTATTCAAAATTATTTCTGCTGCCTCTATTACAACTAGGGTTTTGATATTAATAAATAGCTCAGAAAATTTAATGTATCAGACTGAGTTCCACTCAAAGAGGGATAATAAAAGTATTTCCGTATTAAAAATATTTACAGGAGTTTTTGATAGGAATTTTTAGTGAAGAAAATTTAATATCATATAGCTAAGAGGAATAAAAGTGAAATTCTCAATACTTATCTGAGCCCTCCGGGCATCGAGGGCATCGATCAGTTGTCCACATTGTTCAGCTAATTATTCTTGCAGCTAAAAATATGCCTTCATATTACTCCAATCAATACCAATAAAAAGTTCTCTTCATTTAATATGTATATGTGATTAAATACATCTTGACCATTGATTTCTTTAATGATCGATAGATCCAAGAATCAACATTAATGTCGTTTTATTTCAAAGACAATGTGCTCCACAAGCATGTCACTCATCCTCAGCTCAAAAACAAAAAGGAGAAAGGGCAGGAGAGAAGAGAACCTATGTTTGGCACTGATCATGATGGTTGTTGGAGATGAGGGGATATATGCCTCGCAATGTGATCTTCACATCAATGTCCTGCCTCCGCAAGCCATGCTGCTTGCGGTCTACCCAACATTAAAAATAATTCTCTTCTGCTTACTGCGTGCAAATTGTGATCCCAGAATGTTTGTGCTACTTGTGATCCAAGAATGTTTGTGTTCCTTCAACACCTATCTCTTGGGTAATAGGGTCGAATCCTCATACCCTTTTAACTTTGTGATGGGCATACCAATACTCGATCCTTTTATATCTAAACCCTATTTTCATGGAGAGAACCATAAACACCAAAGAAAAAACTGGTGTACTCTTAACTTTTGGTATTATTAGTATAAAGAATATCATCCTTGGTAATGTTAAATGTTAGCTTTCCTTATCACCGCTGTTAGATCTAATGTAATCAGCATAGATCTGACTGAACAACACAAATTGTAATTCGCACAACACTATGAAAGGATCTATTGCAATCAGTACAGCTCTGAACAAAACAATTTGTAATTTATATGTATCCCTTTGTAAACTAACTTTGTAAATCGACAGCGTCCAAAACATTAAAGCTTAATGCAGCCATTTATTTTGAAGGCCCCTCATGATCATCAAATGGATTTAATTATTCGGCTACAGGCAACCTAGACAATGCCTTCTTTATCCAATTATCCAACATTGTATATGGGTGGCTAGATCAGGCCCCACAAGCTGACTAGGGGTCGTAGTCTACCCAGTTGGACTTCTTGTTTCTTAAACTCGAACATGAATTTTCAGGCACAAGATGGCTTCGGTTATGAGGAATATATTTTACACATTCAGTGAGTTGAGCTTCTAACCTCAGAACAAGCACGCACATGGATATTCTTCTGCGTGAACATATGAACGGAGATAGCCCACCTGCATCATTAAGTCAATGCACTACCTAGTTCAACCGGGCGGGTGCCCGTTTCCCAACCTATCCAAATCCGATTGACCCCAAGCACTTTGACTACTAAGACCAGGCTTGGGGTTGGCAAATAAATGAAGCCTAATCTCAACTCCTATTTGTTTTACACAAAATTATAAATTCTTGCTGACAAGGAGAGACAGTACTAAGCAGTATTTTAAAACCTGGACGGACAGTATAAGCTGGTTTAACCCTGTTAAGCCTAAACTGGACTTATGGTTTGCTTTGATGCTAAAAGACTGATTTGCTCTTTAATATAACTTCGCAAAGCTGGCGTTTAGGATTTTTTTTTTTCATAGTTTAACCAGGAGTCCGTGATAGGACTCCCACCCACCTTCACCAAAGGAAAGTCCCCATTGGCCACTAGGCAGGTTGTTGTCATTATTATCATTATTATTATTAAATGCACAAGGAATGACTCCCCAAATAAGCTTGGAAGGCCAACACACTCATAATTAAATGGTGTTAGCACTGGGCTAATTTCACACACGAATGAATTGATCTCTCAGTCCTCAGGTCAAAGTATCACCCTCGGATAACTAGCCCAACATATCCAAAAAAACAGTTACTAGAAAAAGAAGAATGCCATTTCATTTGAAGATGAAATTTGTCAAAGCCCCATTTGTTTTTATAGAATTAAATTCCTATTAAAAACGTGAGGATTGACAGATGAAAGCCCGTGATTTCGATGGAACCTTGACATTTTTAGGATTTAAGTTTCTCGGGTGATGGCTGAACATTCATTTTCCACCAAGGAGAAATTATTTGATGACCATTCATGGATCTTCACAATTGTTTCTTCAATTTTAGCCCCCTATAGAAATATATTTCCACAGTGCAACAAACAAGTGGGCCCCAAGCAACAAGCTTGTATTTGACGATGATATATAGAGAGACAAACGCAAACACTCCCACACCCAAAGGGCATGAAATCAGCAATTCCCAGAAAAAAAAAAAAGACTTCATTTATATATAGGGAGCATCAACTGTCACTATGGGCTACACCAGAAAACAATTCTAAGTCATCTAAAACACGACAAATTACCACTCGACATAGGGTATGAACACGCATTAGAGAAGGCATGAATCTAACGGATGTACAAGTGTACCTGGCAATAAAATGCAGAGTTATCATCCATTGATGTTTCTATCCATGCAAACCCACCTGGTGATCTGTCGAACCAACATAAGGCATGAATCACCCCGCAGAGCATAGAAGTTCATTTCTCTGAACTCACTCCTCATATTTCAAGACCAAAGGTTGAAAAGTTGGGTCATCATGGCCAGGCACGCACTAGATCTTAGTTCATTTGTGCATGACTAGATTTCACATGCTCAGGAATAAGACGCTGAAGCAATTCACTGGAAACAGCATCCAGTTCTACAGGAGTTTGGAATGAAAAGAGGGGGTTAATAATTTAAAAAGAAAAAGAAAAAGAAAAGAATAAACAGCATCCCCCAACAATGAGAATGCTACAGTTACCTTGAGATGTAAAGTTGAATAAAGGAGGAAGTGGACATCCATTAGGCAGGCGTATCTTGGGGTCTCTCAGATCATCAAAGAAGGGGTGTGCACATGCCTCCAACTGGGGATTTATCAGAATAGTTAATACTACTCATGGAATAGCAATAACATTAGCACAGCAGTTTACTATTCAAATTTTTTATTTTGTACTACTTGCACTATATAAACAATCAGTTGCATGATTTTTTGGACATTGTCATTGATGAATCTCAACTGTAATTTTCTTTATCTCTGAAATCAATTTTGACATTCACTTTGACTTATATTTATCCTTTTAAAAAAAAGAGGTAGGAAAGGTAGACACAGCAGACACAAGAAAGAGAGCTTTTACATTATAAAATCCGAACCACAATGGCAAATTTAGTTTGTCCTGCCTGCCTAGCATAGGTGGTAAAGGAACATCAAAGTGCAAGGTCACAAGTTCAAGCCTTGGTTGGTACAAGCCACAAGGAGTTCTTAGCCATTTGTACTCTGAAAGGTAAGCATAGTTTAGGTAGTTTATATTTTAGCAGCCCACTTACCAACAGGGGCTAGGCAAATGGTCCAATGGTCCATTAGGTCAAGCACCTGAAAATATAAAACAGATAACATTCCTTCTTCCTCTTTCCACCTTTCTCATAATATTCTTTATCAGAAGATACCTTTTTACAAGTGAATGAAGGAAAAACTGCATCGCAAACCAATCATAGAACAATAGAAAACATGATATAGATGTGACATCAACAAAGGAGAAGAAAAGCCTAAAAGGAAATCAGAGAAGAAGAAAGAAGTTTCACTCTAGAGATGGCAATTAAACTTACAGCGGTGCACCGCAAACTTGGTGAATACTGAAGCAACCTTGATACAAGATCAACTGCCTGAGGAGGCATCCTCTTGTGGAAGAGCTACAAATTAAATTTAATGGAGTAACTAACCATGATTTTATATGCCATGAAATCCAAATACCAACAGAAATGAATACTAGGAGTGGATTTCTCATGAACCTTATGCCATGGGTGAGCTTTAACCTGAGGAAATTTGAACTCTGTGTAATTTGGATTCATGCACTTGACCTCTTCTCTTGTTGGGGTGCCAAGAACCTGATATAACATCAAATTCTCCCATGAATGAGTATGATTTATGAAAAAGAGGCATCTACAGAAGCAAAAGAACACTGGATAGTCAGTCTAACCTTGACAATTTCCACCAACTGGTCAACGCCACTTTCTCCAGGAAACAAAGGCTGCACAATACCCAGCCCCTCTTAACATCAAAAGGAGTTCTGTGAAATGTTCACAATAAAAAGAAAATAATATCTTGCAATAATGTAACAGCAAGATAGATTATCGCAGGCAGTAAAGCATGCAACATTGCAACTTCCATTAACCATGCTAAAAGCCTAAACAAAGTATTCTTAAAGTACAGCTAACTCAAATACATCAACAAACATGCATGAGAAACCCACCTTTCCTAGAAGAAGTTCAGCTAACACACAACCAACAGACCACATATCTATTGATGTTGTGTATTCTGTAGCTCCAAAGATCAATTCTGGAGCTCTATAATAGCGTGAACAAATGTACGATATATTAGGTTCACCAGGCACCTGCAATTAGGTACAAAATCTGTCAAGATTTATCAGTTTATCAGAGTCAAAGTAAATGAAAAGGAAGATTGCATACCAACATTTTGGCACTTCCAAAATCACAAAGCTTTAGTTGATGAGTATGGGGATTGACCTGCGACATCAAACACATTTCCAAACAGCGATTACTTTTGACAAGAAGATTCAGCATTAACTCCCCAAGTGCAATAAAAAAATCCATAGCTTAAGGCAGAGGTGATGATTAATGATCATTCAACATAAACAGCGTTCTGCCAGTGTGTATATCATCACTTTTGATTAACACTCTCAGATTTTCATGTTTGATAGTAATTGAGAGTATGAAGTTTCATTGTTGAAGCATTTGATGAAAGAACAAGGTCGATAGACATGGTTTAAGGTGCTAAAAGTAGTCAAATATTTAAAAGACACATAATTAGAGAGCTATCTGGACTTGCACCATGATTCATATTTCTTCATCTTAGGTAATCCATCCTGCTTCAGAATCTTTGATATCTAAAATGCTTTTGGTCCTATAATAGTTTATATGCTATGTCCAATGATTCCAGTGCGCAGTGCCTACTGGGATAAATCATCCAAACCACTTCACAGCACCCCTTATGAGGAACCAGATGAGCCTTGGAAAGAACCAGATGCAAGTCATACGCTATACAATTCACAACATCTGTTTCAAAGAGCTTGAACATAATTCATAAATTATGATCTGTCAAGGACAGATTTAAGTTTGTTTATTACTGTATGAAAGTCGAACAACAGAAAGGAAATAAGTAGTAGCAGTGACAGTAGTAGTGGAAGAAAAAGACACAATAATATAGTCATAAAACTTGTTGGACCTGAGTCCTCAATCAAGCATCTACAATATTTTTATTTATTTATTTTTGCGTGTGTGGGGAAAAGAATGGGGGCAGAGGAGGGAACCATTAAATTAATGAAATAAACCTTGGGGCTCCAACATCAAATACTCACATAAAGTAATTCTTAAAAAACACATAATAGCCAGTACCACCTAAAGTAATAAACCAGGGGCCCCAATATCAAAATTATTAAAAAAAACTATGGACTGCAACATCAAATCCTCACCTAAAGTGTCAAACAATGTATAATAGCTAGTACCAAAATAATAAACATGCAAAAGTGCTTACCAATATGTTCTGTGGCTTAATGTCGCGATGACACACACCTATAACACCGTGAAGATAAGCAAGGGCACGACAGATCTACATAAAGATATGAAAGAAAAGGTTTATGGAAAAAAGTTTATTTGGATCATTATCAAGAATTCAATAAAAAAAAAGCAGACCATTATAATTAGTAAAATCTAATAATCATCAAAATCACCTGGTAAGTATACAGTTGCACAAAAATAAGGGGAACATGTTGATTCATCCTGCTATAGTGCTTTGTGATTCTGTAAATGGTCTCAGAGACATACTCCAATACAAGGTTAAGGTACAGCTCATTTTTGTCAGTGGTCGAAAAGAAACAGTGCTTTAGTTGAACTATGTTTGGATGGTCAAGTGCACGTATAATTTGGAGTTCCCTATTCTTGTATCTCTTATCCTGCAGCACCTTCTTTATTGCAACTGCTTCATTTGTTTCTAGGCACTTAGCCTGCAACCCATTAACACCAAAGGCATGAATGATATCAAGCAACATAACAATTCTATGCTGACTGTTAAAAAAAATATAGATAATAATAAAAAAACAATTCTATGCTGCTAAATGAAGGTCCAACTTCCATTGTGCATCATGCAAATCCATGATAGCACAAAAGTACTGGCTGACATGGTTAGATGCTGCTCATCTTTACAACCACGAGGTTGTGAGTTCAAGTCATATCCCCTATTTATAAATAATGATATATACCTGAAAGACTACACCAAATGAACCAGTGCCCACCACTCGCTCTGCCATGTATGAGACTGTCTGCCATGACACCACCCAAGTAAAAAATCAAATTTAAATGGCGAACTGCCTAACTCAAGCTTGGCATGTATCCAATAAGATTTGCATTCGTGTAATTAACCACAACAAAGACGCTAAGATATGACAAAAGGCTTGAACACAAGGGCTAGCATTATTGTTAAGAGGATCTAGAATGGAATCAATAGAACAACACACTTGAATGATTTGAATAGAGATGTGAACATGAAAATTGGCTTGAACTTCATCTTCATTGGGATTTGGGAAGCTGAGTAACACAAGTGACTTAAAGCCGACACAGCCATATTTGCACTACAAGGCACAAAATTGAATCGACACCCGACACTACTAATAATATAAAAATTAAAAATAAAAAAAAATAAAAAGAGCTCCACAGCCATATTTGCACTAAGAGACTAACTCAAAATCACCAGCCCCCATTTTACAGGGATGGTCCAAGTACCAGTGTTCCACAGTGTTCATCTGGATGGAAAATGTGCAAAAAATGATTCTCCTCTGAATGATCAAACTATCTGACCAGTAGACTTCTCAAGTCTGGAATAGAAGCGCCCACCCCCCCCCACAACTCCCCAAACAGACACTTCACAAAATGAAGCCAAGAATTGCATAAACCAAATAAAATGATAAACAAACACATCAAACAGCCTACAGACTGAGCGCAAATCACCGGCCTTAAAAATTAAAAAACATGAGTGTAGATAAATATGGATCGATCAATGGGAAAACCTGTTTCGGCTGACCATTTTTGCCTCCAATTGTCATTGCAATTATTTGACCCGCCTCTGTTCCACTACCTCTCACAACAGCCGCATCCAGTTCCTGAACAGCATAGCATGATCAAGCAACATCAACAGGAGAAACTAAAAGTAGGTTCATCCACAGCATTTCTGCAGAAAATGAAAACACGATTCCGTAATCGAATTTCCGCATTTTCAGCAAATCTTGCAAAACGTTCAAACTTCAAACTCAATTGGGGTAGAGCCATTTTCTACGGCTTTACTCAAGCGATCGAAATGCATAATCCATTTCACCTCACCTTGTAAAATGCCATTGCCCCACCAAACAGCAGAAGATGAAATCAGGAAAAACATCAAGATCACAATGCATTGGATTAGCAATTCACTTTGAACGTTTTGCTGAGAAATAAGGAATTCAATTCCTTGGGTTTTGCTTATGATCCCATGATACGTGATTCCATGTTTCCAGAGCATCCAAGCAGCTGTTTCTTTCCAACAAACAAACTATTCGAATACCTTATCGTCACAATCGTCCGTGATTTTCATCTCATGTATCTCCTTGGGAAGCTGCTCGACGCCTGATTTCCCCTTTCGATCTCTTTCCACGGACGTAGAAGAAGAAGAAGCATTCTGTCGATCCACTTTCGCCCTTTTGGTCCCAGAATCCCCACCCTGAATCAGGAACAGAGACCCAACGTTGATAAAAAAAAAAAAAAAAAAAATCCCAACTTCATACACATTTTCCATGGAAAACGGGAAACCAAACGGAGTTGAAAGTGAAGAAAGAAACTCACGGGATCTGAAACAGAGGAGCGACCAGAGGCAATGCTCTTGAGGCGCCGCATCACATGCATGGCTCTTCTTCTTCTTCTTCTTCTTCTTCGTTTTCAATCAATATCAAAACCCTAGAAATCGCGTTGCCTGTTTGCCTATCTTATCGTTTCATCCGTTTTACAGGGAAAAGAAGGAGAAGATGGGGAAAAGATGACGAAAAGACGGGTTCTCTTTTCTTTCCATGCATTGCATCGGGGGATTCGCCGGTCAAAGACCAGCAGACCCAATCATTGTTAGCTTTTCCCGTACATGAGTCAAACGGGGATCATGGACCGTTGATGGGGTATGATGACGATCGGACGGTGGCAGGGAAGAGTGCGTTCTAGGACTGGGATTTCGCGGTCGGGGCAATTGAATGGGTCCCTGGCCCCGCTCTTCCTGTACGTCTTCTTTTCCTTATGTGCGTTTAGCACACGGATTCTAGCTCTATCATCTAATCAACATCAACTATTCAGCTTGATGGAATGACAGCCCTGGGGAGCGGGAGGCCGAGCCCCTCCTACTCATGAAATTTCAGGCTCCTGTGGCCCACCTCGGGCCACAGCTGGCCATTGCACAGGGTTATTATTCCCGCAGCATTCATAGCACGGCACATGTGTTTTCACTGTCTAGAATAGATAAATATATAGTCAGTCGGTCTAACTCTCTCTCTCTCTAGTATATTAGGATTAGTGGCAAATCCTCAGACCGATGACCATCATGGTCCACTCAGATGCACCATGAGTGGACCCCACTATGTGTTTTGGAATGCCTGTTCTCAGCAGAGGAGTGTAATGTGGGTAGGACGTAAATAAATCAGTCTTCTATGCAAATTTCTTGTGGGTTAGGATTTGGACACCTTACGAGAGGCCAGAGGCAGATTTGAAATACTTCATTTATGACGCTGGTAGAAGACTGAAGAGCGAAGACATTTCCTTCCCAATATGTGCTAGCAGTTGAGTTTTGAATTTGAAAGCAGGCGTTGTTGACTTGACTACATGTACACCAAGTTTACAATTGAGATCGGGTTTGAATCATCAAGCTTGGACAGAGACAAAAATTTGGATTCAGGTCTATATTTTTTTGTATTGAATCTTGAATCTTGATTGAGAGTTTCTACTATATCTGGAATTTGGGTTCTGCATTTTTTTTTTTTTGGTTTTTGCTGTCCAATAAGGTGATCATTGATATTGTTGAGGAAAAGCCATGCTTTGGAGATGAGGGCAAGGTTTGGATCCCTTCTTTCAACAGTACATGCGGCAGATCTGCAAGGCTCTGCTGGACCCACTAAAAATAAAGTAGCTTTGGAGATTATTCATAAATCAAATCTATAAAAGGCACGGTCAGTTGTCTAAAGTCATGGAACTTTGTTGACTATTCATTAAAACAGCCTAAAGCTTGAATGAACGGGGCAACATTTGATAGGCCCAGTATCCTTTCCACATGGACGATACCCGAGGCCCCAGCAATTGCTCCCACATTTTTAGCTGTGTTGCAACCGCACAATTGTAATTGCAGAGCTGTGAAGTGTCTAAGTATCATTTTTAGAAAAATCATATTAGGTGGACTGCTTAATTAATTGTGTGGAGAAATGTTCTCCCACTAGCAATAGAAACCGTGGAATGAGGCCCGCTTTTAGTTTTAGTCATGACTGAATAAAGGACTATAGGATTAACGGATGGGGTATTTTATGTAACCAAAACCCAACTATCAATCCCCACATTTTTCTATAACTCCTATTAGGTGGTTAGAAATTTTGCGAAATTGCAAATTTACTTTATGCGAAATCGTAAGCTTACATTATTCAAATTTGTAAATTACTTTATGCAAAATCGTAAAAAACTTATGATTTCACATATTCATTGTTTTTTACTTTAATACTGGCCAACCTCGTTTTCTCTCATTTTCCTCTATTTTTCGTTTGGAAGTCTTCTCTTCTTCTTTTCGTCGTTTTTCCTCTTTTTTCCTCTTGCCAACTTGTTTGCTAATACTCAACATTGATCGCTTTGGTGGAGCTTCTTCTAGGATTCATGGATTTTACTTTCATTGGAGATCGTGATTTTTCATAACCCTAAATCGTCAAAGCCCTAATCTCTATCTTCCTCTCCATCGTCCTTGTCAAAGGTAACCACCAAACTAACTACTTGGTTTTTGAAATGAAAGTTATTTAGACTATCCTTGCATTGTATTTATAGAACTGAATGGTAGTGTGCACAAATAAATGTAGGATATAATGTAGCGTTTAGTCTCTCTTTAGACTTACTAGCAAAGGATGCTTGTGTTTAGCATGGGTAAGCAACTGATGACAATTGCATCTTATAAAACTTGTAATGCAACAAAAATTTGTAAAAAGAGAGATGCAAGAAAGTGCAAGCAACAGTTCTAAATCTGAACCATCTAGGAACTCCGAGGTTAATTAAATGGGAGAAGATCTAAGACTAAGGAACAAAATGCAACATGAATTGATCTATTAAAAAGGTAGTTAGTGACAAGTGCCACTGCTCCTATATAATACACTTGGGGTGTGCAATAGAAATGGGCTAACACTCATTGATCACATTAATGTTGAATTTATAATGGGTTCAATAAAATCAATAATATAATTTAATTTGCTAAAAAAGTTGATATAAACTATCATTTCTCCCTTTTGATTCACTATCACACCTTACATTATGCTGTTTATAATGAGTGCCAACAATAGTATTTCCAGAAAAAAAAAATAATTGTTTGAAAAAGAAAATACTATCGTTATAATCATGTTACTTAACTGGTATGAGTTTTTAAACTAAAAAAGCACAATTCCAAATACAACATAACTCAATCAAATACAAAATAGTTACACCAAATTCATCACCACAGTGCCAACTGTTACAAAAGAATAATAGTAACTTTTCATCATCCTGTCAATATTTTTCTAATAGAATATAACAATCTGTCAAGGAATTACAGAAATAAATATAACATTTAATAAACCAGGGATCCATCATTTCTAAAGTCGAAATGGAGGTTTTTTCTAAGTTCTCTTGTTAAGAGAGAAATAACTTTGAGAGTATTAGAAGAAATGTTCAATATTTCTAATTTATTTTGTATCTGAAAATGAGTAAAGAAAGCACAGAAACATACATAGAATGATTCATTTTTTTATATGGCTGTATATTCTTATAAACCCCCCCCACCTACTACAATAATTGATGCTAAAGCCTATTTTATAGGTTGTGTTTTATCTGGTTGTATCTTTTTATGTATCCCAATCTAAATTGATGCTAAAAGCCATAACTTAGTAGGAAATTAGTTTTTAGCTTTATCTATTATGCCTTTTTTGGTTTTTCTTTGCTTAGGTTTTCAAAGTACATTCAAATTTATTTTTCTTTATTTAACAAGATTTTTGTTCAAAAGTTTTTTTTGTAAAATGTAATTAAACTCACGCATCGGTTCAACCTGGATCACTTTTCTTGGACATGTGTGAAAATTAAAAAAACACAACAAAGTATGAATGAGTAAAGTACAAGAATGACTTACCACTACTCTGTGATGTAAGTATTTTGTTTTTAATTTATTTTATTTCAATTCAAACAGTTATGAGAATAAATTTATATGTAAGATGAAATGAAACTTGCTTACAATTCATTTGGTCATTCTGCAATGGTGCCTGTGCTAATCACAAGCAAGCAACCAACCAGTGGCGGCTATACATAAAGTCCAAGGTGGTCAGTTGACCACCAAAGAATGAAAAAAGTCAATAAAATTATTATTACTATTATTTTGTTAAGATAGGTTTTGACAACCCTAAAAAAGAATAGTGACCATCCTTAAGGGGCTAAGTGTAATTTTTTTAAAACTTTAAGTAAAGGTCACAAGCCCTAAACTGATTCTTTATTCTTTATCAAAGCCACTGATTGAAAAGAAAAAAGGAATTAAGAGTAATATGATTTATCCATTAGTCAATTTGCTTGTGAAATTAGTAGTGACTTTACTTGTCACCATTACTACGGTTAAAAGAAGCTTTTCGGCAATGAAGTATATAAAGAGTGATCTGTGCAACTGAATAGTGGATCAATGGATGCATGATTGCTTGGTTATATACAGTGAAAGAGATATATTTAATAGCATTGATAATGAAGCTATTATGCAATGATTTCAAAACATGAAAACTCATCGAGGGCAATTGAATTTTTTCTCTATGTATTTGAATGCTTTTGTAAAGACATTAGTATGAATATGATAGATTTCTTTTTGTATATATTTTTAGTAGAGCTTATAGAATTTACGTTTCTTTTTTACTACCTTGAAAAAAATTTTCTGGAGCTGCCACTTCAACCAAACCTAGCGATAAAATTATATTTAATAGATTTAAAGAAAGCTAAACTTTTACAAGGGAATTTTGTTGCACTTAAGAACTCATATAGATAATAGTTTCAATTATCATTAATTAAATTTTAAGTGTTCAACTATAAGCTTTAAATCAAAAGTCAATTTTTTTCCATGATTTCTATAAGTCATATTTTCTACCTCTCTAGTATGTTCCCAATTAAGTAGGTTTAAACCACTTTTAATTTACTCTCTTAATGATAAATCCCTTTATCTCCTAAAAATAAATTCCCTCTCTTTTCATACATTTTTTTTTCTAAGAAGCCCTATTAATTAGGTTTAAATAACTTAAAATCTCTAAATTTAAAATACCATCTAAATCATTTAAATCTCTCTCAAATTGCTTACCAAAATATTGCATTTCTTCCTATGGACTCCTATTGTGATTATAACTACAAAAATATCCATGATGGCCTAATGTCAATCTTTCCAAAGTGCAAGTTGATCTCTCCAAGTACTCCCATGATTAGCTATTTATTAGTTGCTATAGGTTAGATGAATTATAGGCATTTTTCTCATCCCTAGCCCCCTAAACTTTAAGTGAAGAAGAAAAGGTCCTCTATTATGTAGAAGGACTTACTTTTGTTCGTTATAGTTGATTTTAATTAAATTAATATTATTTAGTAGAATGAATTTTATTTCGTAGTTGACTTTAAAGTCAATTAAAGGAAAATTTCTATTCTTGAAGGTTTTTTTTAAGGTTTGATTCTTTTCTAAAAGGATAATTTCACTTACAAATAGATATTTTCTTCTTACAAATTAAGTAGGGTTTTTTTAGTTATAAACTATACAATTGAGAATTTTTTAACTACTTGAGATTTATTGAGGCAAATATTATATATTAAATTTCTTGAAAATTCTTTCCATTTCAATATAACTTGCACATGAAATATCATATTTTAATTTCTGATAATTTAAATTTTTTATACTTCTTATGTGATTAATTAAATTGTCCTTGCTAAACATGTGCATGCTTTGCTTGCAAAAATAAAATCCATAGAGGTTTATCGAATTCCCTGCTCATGTGTTCTAATTATTCTATCTAAAAACAACAAACTAAGAAAAAAAAATCCGATTTATGCATGATGGCAATCATAGGCTTTTTTTTTTTTTGTGGTTAGACAAAATAACACTTATTCATGATTTATAAATGACAACAATACACTAAATAAAATACCTATTTTATTTGTAAATACATGTTCAAAATTTTTTGTAGCAATTAGAAGATAAAGAAACTAATTGAATCATTAGAGAATAAATGAGATAATGAAAAAACTCAAAAAGAAATGGTAATAGTTATATATTGAAATGCAGATATTGTAGGTCTTCTCATTAGAATATGAGAAGATATAATAAACATCCAAATGTGAATATTTTTTAATAGCAGAAGAGTGTGAAATGGTGGATTTGTAGGTTAGGGATATGTTGAGTACAATATTTTAATAATACACTCTTCATGAAAAGAATTATGTTAATCAAACTCTATTTTTAAAAAAAACCCAAATAAGAAATAACTTGTTCAAATCAATAACAAAGAGGAAAAAAGGTTTTATTCCAAGTTACTTTAGACCTCCAAAACTCCCAAAATGATTCAAAATAATATGCATGCATGGAGATGAAGAATTGGACTAGACCTAAGGTTGAAACCCATCTCCCTTATGCTTTCAATGTGGCGGGCCATGAAACAACAACTAAGAGAGCTGCTTGTAGATGACAACAATATTGAAGAAGATAAGAAGAAATTAGGTCTAAAGCATAGAACATCATTTACAATACCAAAGACATTAATCGAAAATCAAAGACATGCACAGACACGAAAGAACATTTTAAAAAATAATACTTACAATAAAAGAAAAATGGAAGTACTTATGGCTGAGTGACAAATAGAGATACATTAACATTTATGAAAAAAATTGTTAAATAACATAATCATCTTTCTATCATCTCCAAAAACAAAAACCATTATCAAACATAATGACCATCATTCATATGATGAGAAAAAAAGAAACAAAAAGGAAGAAAATCTAAAAATTGAAACATTGTATTCTAAATACTACATAAAAAAACTAAACACTCAATTATCTGACATCCATTAAGAAGGAAAAGAAAAACAAAAATAGACATGGTAGAGAGCCTTAAAATGGGTGGAAAAAAAATCAAAAGTGATCCAATGACCCCATAATGCTCTTTGCACAATCTTTGCAAAATGATTAGGGGTGTGCAAAAGAAAGAAAGAGGAAAGGGTTTTTTTTTTATTTTGGAACGTGAGTGAGGTACGTTTTCTCATACCCAAAATTTTATTTTAGGAATGAGAGAGAGAGAGAGAGAGAGAGAGAGAGAGAGGTTTCAATATTTTAGTCATTATGACCATCCATAGATACTAACTACACAAAGTTTGAGCGTTTAGTTGGTATTTAGTGCACGTGCAAAGACAAGGGGAATGAAGAGGGAGATATGTGTGGAAGTGAATGAGATGATAATTAATATGAAGTCCTAAATAGTAGGGATTTAGTAGACGTGCAAAGAGAGAGGGAAGCTGGAAAAAGGTGGAAGTGGAAGTGCAAGAGTACTGAGGAGGGGTCAAAATAAATTGAGCAAGTCAAAATCAATTGGGTTGAATTATAATTGAATTCAATTGGCTTAATATAGTATAATTGTCTGTCTTTAGACTTACTATTTACGAAAAGAAAATATGTAACCTAAAAAACCAAATTACTTTTGTAGTTTCCAATTTCTTATTTAAAAGGAAAAAATGCCAAGGGTTTTCCCTTCTGCTTAAAAGAAACTTAACCTGTTTTTAGATTTCATCATTCAAATGTATTATGGACCATGAGAAATCAAATATCATTTTCCTATTATGTTAAATAATGAATGAAACAACAATGCAATCATAATGTATTAAAATTCTCTTATGAAACAAGATTGAAGTTGCTTGACATCAAACCCATGACATTCTTTTCATTAAATAATGCAAATCCAACAATTTTTCTTTACATTACATTCCATACAAAGGAGATTAAAGTAAATAAATGAAAGCCTAAAGCTCATGGTATTTGCTTCTTTACCACCATCATTTTTAGCACTGCTCGCTTCTTGAGCCATTGCTCCATTTGTGGAAGTAAGTTGGTTTGGGGTCATCCCATGTCTACTGGTGTTGTTTTGCCTGGAGAGTTGTGACTTTTTTCTCAAAGATTATAGATAGAATAAATTTTTATGCTTAAAGCTATATAAATATAGGATAGAGATATTTTTTCCTATTTCAATCACTATTTGTCATCCAAGCACAAATATTTTGATTGCTGAAATAAATTATGCTTAGAACTCAAGTCCAAAGGAAAATGAAAAAAATACGGCTTAAGAGTGTTAAAGTAAAAAAAAACGAACATGAGAAACCGCAAGTTCTTGCAATTTCATATAAAGTAACTTACAATTTCAGATAAAGTAGCCATGCAATTTAGTGAAAAAATATGACCACCTGAAAGAAGTTGTAAGAAAACGTGTGGTAAATAGCTGGTCTTTGGCTATGGGCCTAGCAAAATCCTCTCCTAATGGTATTTGCATGCCAAAAAAAAAAAAAAATCCCTAAAGGATCCCAAGCTATTAATAACGACTCTTTAACCAAGTAGTAAGGAGTGACATATCTCACCTAGCTGCACAGGATTCCAACTCTAGGACACTACATCTTTCTATGCGTGCGCTCTCTCTTTTCACTTAAGTTGGCTTTACTCCCATATATGCAGACTCTTTTTCCACATAAGTTGGCTATCTTTCCACATGTATGGGCTCTATCTTGCCAACCCCCTTGGTTGGGGTACCAAAAAAATTTTAAGGCCATTGAATAAAGGGCTATGATAATTTAACAAGGTTGATTTTTTTCAACCCTTATCCATAAGGATACATTTCCATCAACGCCGACCTCCAATGATAAGCAGACATATAAGTGCGCCCATGAGCCATACTATTGGGAATTTATACTAAAAACATACTTTATGTATTTGTCTTTGACTAATTTATTTATTAGTAAAGTTTATCTTTTCATCTTAATAAAAATTTATATGGGCAAATGGTTGTATTGTTATTTATTATGCATGTATGTGTCTTTTATTTTATAAAGTAGACAAGTTAGTGCTTAGAGTTTAGCTTATACACGGAAGACTTGTTTGTTGGTTCTTATATAATATAAGTTATTATTGTTTATAATCTAAATAGAGTTGGACACACCATCGGTGTATTGTAGCATGATGTTTTAGCAAGCTTGTATTGACTGCAAGAAACGGTATAGTTTCAGCTCATCATGCTAGTATGCTTTGTATGTATTGAATATGACCGCTTTTGGGTTTATTGTCTTTATATTGACTATATAAGATGATTAACATTTAAATGATTATTATGAGTGCTTATACTCTTAATCCAAATATAAATTATAGATAAATAAATTTAATGTTTTGCATTTTGATTTATAAAAGAGTGAGACCTGTTATAGGTCAATAATCTAAATAACCTAGATGACTACACTATGTGTATGGTAGATATTAGTTTATTGACAGAATCCACATCCCGTAATAGGGATTGATGATATCCTCTTGATGAAGCTTATTAGTTTTAATTGTCTCAAACCCTGCAGATGGACTTTGTGTCCGACACATCAAATAAGTTAAGTGAAAGGTCTCAAGGAATTATAAAGATATCGATTAAATAGATATCAGTAATTATTTAATCGATGGATATATGAAATCTTAACGTCGGGAAATTAATAAGCATTTCATAATAAGAAGCTCAAAATATTATTGTGCAATTATAATTATCTAGTGAACTAAATTGTAATTTATGGAATTAGGATCCTAATTTGGTGGAATTAGGGTTTCATATTTCTATGAGAGACCTATTCCTTATTTTCTTCTTAAAGCTCCTTTTGTACCCTATAAATATATACTATTGTTCTTTATAAAACATAACAACAGAAATCTTGCTTTTGAGAGCAAAGATAATTCGCAGAAGAGGCACACACCCCGATGCTAGTTTGAGCAGAGAGAAATGCAATAGAAGGTCTTGAGGTTTTCAGATTGCTGTAAGACCAAGATCAAATTAAAGAGATCTCGCAAGTATGGTTTTTGAATCATCATCATCTAAAGTTATTTTCACAATAATCTGTACGCAATATCTAGAGATTCTGGCGGCTGCCTCCAACAATGATATCAGAGTCAGTCTTAATACTACGTATGGATTGAATAGTATATTGTAAGATTATAGGTTGCTATAAAAAAACATGGTGATTGCATTTATTGTAACTATTTTTGCAGCGAACTATCTAACCTTTGTTTTGCAGCGATTGAGCTGGCTATCATAGTCACCATGTGTATATATTATGTGAATGGATCCCACGAATCAAATTCGTGGTTTCTGTTATATATATATTTTCAATGTTTTATGGTGATGCAATTATATTGACATAACATGTAAACTCCGTTCTTCAATAAACTTAGGATTCAATATAATTTTTCATGGTAATGTTATTATATTGATATATCATGTGAACTCCGTTCGTCAGGAGGTTGAAGGTCAATGTAATTTTTTTAAAGAAGGGACACAGGTTCTGAAGGCAGTAATTCTATTTTGAAGGAAGAACTTCATGAAAAAAAGTCTGAAGGTAGTAACTTGATCCTCGCTAGAGGACACCCCAGACCCCCTTTGCAAAGTGCATATTTTAAAAAAGTGTTAATCATGAAGACAAAGGATCCTACTTGACTATGATAGCTAGGACTCTTTTGCTGGTTGTTTTTCCATTTTTTTTTTTTTTTGGTACTTGGATGTCTATTGTTATTATAACATGTTAAATATGATATTAGACTTGTTTACAATTGGAATGGTGAAGTAGTAAAGATAGGGTAACTTAGATATCTTTTTTTTTTTTTTTGAAGGAAGGGTAACTTAGATATCTTGATAACATATTACTTGAGGAATCTAAACTGGTCTTAATTAAACTATTATACTAGAACCCGCATTGTTAAATAATTAAGTGGATGAGGAAACAAACCTCAACATCTTATAATTATGTTTGTTTACTAACTACAAGTTTGATACTCGAAGAAGCTTTGACCTGGAGAGATTACGAGTTGGAGGAATAGAAACCTACTATGCAGACCACCTATTGGAAACTTGAGCAACTTAATATACACGACTTCGCAATATATGAGTTATTACCAAATTTTATCCTAGCAAGAGTTGTTCTTACCATAAAATTGATCATTTAATAATAAAAAATGTGATTGATGTATAAACATAAAATTGTGTTAGTTATGTTGTTTTAATCAAACATGCAAATGTTACCATGGATGATGGAACCAACTCTTATGAGAAGTAAATTTAGGGATGCCCCATTTACTAGAATGGTTATTATTTTGAGCATTTCACACTTTTATTAAGCGGTCCCTACCATGGAGTTAACCTAGGATTTCTCTCAGTTAATGCCCTATTGGATCCCTACTCACATAAATTTTGCAAGTTTGTTGGAAATTGCAATGTCGTAGTACTATACTTGTAAATTGAGAGAGTGGCATAAGACATGATTTTGCTCTATACATATACATCCATCCCTCACTCTATTGTGAGAAACAAATTTAACAGGGCCCACCTAGAGCCCCTATGATTATGGGGCTTGGGGAGATAAAAAAAAGTCATCTTGGATGAGTCCACATATCAAGTTTGGAGTCAATCCCAAGCCTTTAACCCCTGCATCTGCTACCTACAAATTTAATTACTTTTTATTAAAGAAAAAAAATTTGACCCTTGATCTAATGGTCTAACCCATTTGGATTAGTGAAAACTCAATTGATTCATTATAATTTAAGAAATCTCATGTGTGTGGAACGTTCAGATGGAACATAAAGTCAGTCCCACTATGTTGTCCCTCACCATAACATGGTGAGAGATAGATACGCATCAATATATATATATATTTCAATGCAGTAGTATGCATTTTAGGACACCATAAGTAAACTCTTGCAGTGGATTCAAGACACAAAAGTCTGAACCAGAAAGTCAGTTATGGTTTGGGCATTTTTCTTTGCATCATCATTTTTTCTTTTAATTCTAGGAAGCTAGATAATGATCTAAGCCGTTAGAAATCTTAATCAGACCAAACATGGCCATATGTCCAAATTTAAACCGTTGATCTTTCTTGAATCCCGAGATATCTGCAAAAAAAAAAAAACATAGAATCATAGATCTATATTTCTAGACTTTTGTGGGCCCCATAATCATGATATGATCCACTGATCTTCTTTGGAATAGTGGAAACAGCTATGGGTTCAAATTTTAGCCATTAATTAGGTGCACATCTAGAGAAAATTATAAAACTCAAGAGTCGTTGCATATGCTTAGGTAAAAAGACTGCATTCCACATGACTTTTCATCAATCCCTTTTCTTTTTCTTTTTTTTTTTTAAGTTATGAGACCCCAAATAATGATATGAACCATTAAAACTCTTCAAATGCTCAAACACTGCTACGTGTTGAGATTTGAACTGTTGATCAAACTCGAATCTTGAGATATTTGCAAAAAATATAGTACCATAGATCTGCGTTTCTAGAATTCTGTAGGTAACCCAGTAATGATCGGAACAGTTTATCATCTTTAGAATATTAAAAACAGCTATGGGCCAAAATTTTAGGCTATGATTCACTATAGATTTAGAGAAGCTAATTAAAAAACACTGAACCAATGGATTTTTAAACATCTATGTCAAATAATTTTTGGTCCTTCCAAACAGTCTATTTTAAAAATGTCTATTTCAAGCCACCCTATTTGAAATAGATCTTTATTATATAGATATGTTTCATATAGATAAAATTTACTAAACAAGACCTTGAACTCCTCAGAACATAAAAGCATATAAAAATAGGGTTGAAGACCTCCATCATGGTGATTCTAAAAAGGGTACAACATTGCAATTCAATCTTTATATGCTTTGAAATCTTCTCATTTCTAAGCACTACTAATGTTAATATTAACAATAATAACTTATGTAAAACAAAAGTCCTTTGCAAAAAATAAATAAATAAATAACCTGGCCTAACTAGAATAATCAAAAGTCAATAATCATATTGTGATCATCAAATGTTCATGTTATGGGCCAAGCACGATTCAACTCATAATACACTCATGCCAAACTCGACACCGAATCATATATAAGAAATCAAGCCAAGTGAACTCAATTTGCTTTTACTTGACACTGTAAAATGAGCTTAAGTTATATTTGTTATAGACACATATAATTGAGTTTCTTTTCTTCAATCTGACTGAGACTCCTGCAAATGAGTTTTGCAGGATTTTAAATCCCATCCACCCAAAAGTTTATAAGGATGGGCCGGATGCATGACTCCCATGCACGAGCTCCATAGGGTCAAAAACCAATTATATGCTCATATAACTTTGTTATTCTTGAAAATATTATTTCCTTGTGGGTCGTTTGCTTTTTATGCATACGATAAGAAAATGGATTTATATATGTAAAACACACTACCATAGTAGCCAGTATTACCATTTTTACATAAATAATTGATTACATCCAATGGCTTTGAATGCATAAATGGATTTTTTGTATAAGTCTCTCTACAAAATTCAAAGATTTGTTTAAGATATAAAAAAAATGTCTTCTTGCTTATTATCAATATGAGAACATTGAATGGTTTGAATCGTATGAATTGAGGACTAACAAAAATGCATAAAAATTTTGCATTTATAGTTGAAAGTATGTGGATGTTTTCCACAGTTTCTCAAAAGCTACGAAGATTTAAGATATGAAGTCACTTTTAAAGGTTTATTGAACCAATAAAGAAGATATGAATGGATCAAATTACGTATTAGGGCCCCACAAAAGTGTAAAAGAGATTGTGGTTGAAGTAATTTTAATCAACAGCTTACACTACAAGAAATCACATCTTTAGCTACGAAAAATTTCGTCGCCAAAATGCCACAAAACGTTGGTAAAAACTTTTACCGATGAAATTTTTTTCGTCGCCAGAACGTCGGTAACTAAATGTCAGCAAAACCCTATACCGACGAAATCCAAAAACGTCGGCGAAAATTATATTTTACCAACGATAAAATATACATTTACCGACATTAAAAAACGTCGGCAAAAATCATTAATTTAAATTTGACTTTTATCGACGAAAATTTAACGTCGGTAAATAATTTCTCGTATTTACTAAATTTTAAAATCTCATTTTACCGACGTTTCTAAACGTCGGTAAAAGTAATTTTATTTAATTTATTTATTTTTTAAAAATTTAAATTACTTTTGCCGACGTTTGAAAATGTCTGTAAAAGTCATTTTATTTAATTTATTTATTTTTTAAAAATTTAAATGACTTTTACAGACGTTTTCAACTTTTGCTGAGACAGCGAGAGAGAGAGCAGAGAGAGCAACGAGAGCAGCGAAAGAGAGAGAGAGAGCAGAGAGAGAGAGAGCAAAGAGAGCAGCGAGAGAGAGAGAGAGTAGTGAGAGAGAGAGCAGAGAGAGCACCGAGAGAAAGCAGAGAGAGCAGCGAGAGAGACAGCAGAGAGAGCAGCAAGAGAGACAGCAGAGAGAGCAGCGAGAGACAGCAGAGAGAGCAGCGAGAGAGAGAGAGTAGAGAGAGCAGCGAGAGAGAGCAGAGAGAGCAACGAGAGAGAGAGCAGAGAGAGCAACGAGAGAGAGAGCAGAGAGAGCAACGAGAGAGAGAGAGCAGAGAGAGAGAACAAAGAGAGTAGCGAGAGAGAGCAGAGAGAGTAGCAAGAGAGAGAGCAGAGAGAGAGCAGAGAGAGCAGCGAGAGAGAGCAGAGAGAGCAGCGAGAGAGAGCAGAGAGAGAAGCGAGAGAGAGAGCAGCGAGAAAGAGAGAGCAGAGAGAGCAGCGAGAGAGAAAGAGCAGAGAGAGCAGCGAGAGAGAGCAGAGAGAGCGGCAAGAGAGAGCAGAGAGAGCAGCGAGAGATAGAGAGCAAAGAGCAGCGAGAGAGAGCAGAGAGAGCAGCGAGAGAGAGAGCAGAGAGAGCAGCGAGAGAGAGCAAAGAGAGCAGCGAGAGAGAGCAGAGAGAGAGAGAGCAGAGCAGAGCAGAGAGAGCAGCGAGAGAGTGAGCAGAGAGAGCAGTGAGAGAGAGAGAGCAGAGAGATCAGCAATAAATCAGAGAGTGTGAGAGAGATAAACGAAATGGGGGCGGGGGAATGAAAAAGGGGAAAGATGCGAAACCAAATGGGGGCGGGGAATGAAAAAGGAGAAAGATGGGCGGGAGATTTTAAAAAATTTTTACCGACGATAAATTTTCGTCGCACAAAATCTCATTTCGGCGGCAAATGTTTCTTAACATCATTACACCTTTATTGAAGTATAATAAAGACATTTAGCGACGTTTTTAAGAAAACGTCGGTAAAAGTCTAAAACTGCTTATGGAATAAAGGCTAGACTTTTAGCGACGTTTTCTCTGAAAACGTCGGTAAAGGTGACTTTTAGCGACGTTTTCTCTAAAAACGTCGGTAAAGGTCTAAACTGCTAATGGAATAAAGGCTAGACTTTTAGAGACGTTTTTTAGAAAACGTCGCTAAAAGTGACTTTTAGCGACGTTTTTCAATAAAGGTCGGTAATAATGACTTTTACCGACGTTTTTTGAAAACGTCGCTAAATGTCTAACCGGTAGCGGGGTAATGTCTAACTTTTAGCGACGTTTTTTTTAAAACGTCGATAAAATTCACATTTACCGACGTTTTTTGAAAAAACGTCGCTAAAAGTCACCTTTTCACTGACAAATTTATATGTGTCGGTAAATAATAGTCTTTAGCAACGAAATTATAAATTCATCGCCAAAAAACGTCGCCAAAAGTGCAACTTGTTGTAGTGTTATCTGAGCAGATGCCCATTATTACAACTTGTACCACCTCCTCAAACAGCAAACAGAGCACAATAGGGCCCACTTTTTCATGGGCTGAGTTGTACCTAGGCCCAGTGGCAGACTTAGGATTTTTCTTCGAGCGTTGCTAAACTTTTGCTAGACTTCCCATTCAAAAGAAAAAAAAAGAAAAAAGAAAAAAATGCTAACCTTTGCTAGACTTCCTATTTTTACATTATAGATAACACCTACATGTTTTTCTTTAGAAAATGTTCAATTAGTGGAACTCAACTAGATGTACGACAGTTAGATTGGACAATGAAGAGGTTAGAATGTTATGAATCAGAAGTACGAAAAATTAAATGGATAAAAAATGTTTCTGACCTTGATTTAAGATGCACAAACTCACATTATCACGTTTCACTAGATTTATATGTCAAAATCAATGTCCAATGGAGATCACTGAAAATTCAAGATGACTGGGTGCAAGAGAAAAAATTAAATATAAGAACATTTGGAGGACACCCATCATTTCTGAAACCTATAACCTTTGGATAATGGGATTGGAATTCCAATCTTTGAATCATGGTGGGGCATGGTCATCTTTGGATTTGTAGGCACACTCAAATTTGGTGATTTAGGGCTTAGGGTTTGGACTAGGATTTAGTGATTTAAAGTTTGGAATTAGGATTTGGAGATTAATGGTTCAGATTTAGATATAGAGTGATTAGGAAGGATTGTACAAAATATGGAGAGGGAGAGAGAACTTGAGATTGAGATATAAAAAGAGGTTAACTATAGGAGATAAAGATGCAGTAATCGACACAAACTGACAACAAGGAGCTTGTTCAACAATCGACACAAAAGGGTTTTGAAAAAAGATGTTGACATATATGCTGACATAAATGGGTGACAAATTTAAATAGATGGGACATACTCCAAGGCCCCTTTCAGAAAACGAAAAAAAAAAATTCTATAGGGTTTTAATTCCGATATGGGGCAGTGGCCGCAGATTGCCCGATTTGGGTCCACCTTTGCCTAGGCCAGGTCCGGGCCATGTCGCGCCTGGGCACCTGGGTGCTCGGCCAGCACGACCCTTAGGTACAACCCCAATCATGCATTGTTAGTTTGTGCTAGGCCGTGCCTATCCAGCAGGACAGGCTCGGCTGTACATGCTTGTCCTAGGCTTGCCCTTTATTTTTCTCAAAGAATATTTAGTGCTTATTTTCATTGAGATACTTAAGAATTGAATGCCGTTAAAGAAATAGGAATTGAATATCAAATTACATTCTAATATGTTGCAAAGGCAAAAATAAGAGTATGTGTAAATACCCTTCCAAGGTTTATAGGATATATAAATAGGTCCTTGTGGTTATACTATTTTGTAAAAAGGCTCCAGTCTTTCCCCAAAATCAGTAGCTTCTAGCCACCATAAAATTTTAAAGTGAAATGACATTGTTGCCTATCTCTTTTATTCCTATATGTATAATTCTAAAAGCTTAATCTTATTTTTGATTTTTTTGTAACACTAAGAATTACATTTTGTGGGAGCGTATACCTTGTAAAAATCTAAGGGGTCGATTGTTTAGAGTCAGTTACATATGTAATTGACCCACACGAGTAACAGTTACACTCATTTATATTTGTTTGCACTCATTTACGCATCAACTGTGTAAATTGCATATGAAAATGATGTGAAATCAGCCCTTTTTTACACAGAAACTTTCACACCTCACATGATAGTAAAAGGTTACACACCTCAATCTCATATGAAATGGATTCACATCCATTTTGGAGGACGGTTCAGACGGAGCTCATTCCATCATGGGGAGTGCTAGGTTCAAAACCCTACTCCCCCAAAAATGACCATTTTCAAATGAAATCTTTGTTTCCCCCATCACAAAGAAACCCTACTGAGAACCCATCTCTCTCACCATCATCTTGTAGTAGGAGGAGCAAGACTAGTAACCTACAAAAGGAGTGTCATCCAGCCAGGTATGGCTCCCTCTCACCATCTCTTTCTCACTCTCTCTCCCTCCCTCTCTCTTCTTTTTCTCTCTTTCCCTCTCTCTATCTCTCTCGTTCTTCTTCTCTCTATCTTCCTCTCTCTTTCTGCTTGTCTATTTTCCCTTTACTGCTAGCCCAAATTCGATTTCCCCTAACACTGCAACTTGCCCACCCCAACACAACCCACATAACCCCATCACAACCGGCCCCCTCCAAATCGTTTCATCCACGCGCACATACCATCTCTCTCTTTTTCTTTTTTTCTCTTTCCCTCTCTCAGTCTCTTTCTTTCTTCTTCTTCTCCATCTTCCTTTCTCCCTCTTTGCTTGTCTCTTTTCCCCTTACTACCAGCCCAAATTCGATTTCCCCTAACACTGCAATTGGCCCACCCCAACACAACCCACACAACTCTATCACAATTGGCCCCCTCTAAGATCCTCTCATCCACGCCCACATACCATTTCTCTCTCTCTTCTTATCTCTTTCCCTCTCTCTATCTCTCTCCTTCTTCTTCTTCTCTGTCTTCCTCTCTCCCTCTCTGTTCATCTCTTTTCCCCTTACTCCCACCCCAAATCCGATTTCTGCTAACGCTGCAACTGGCCCACCCCAGCACAACCCACACAACCCCATCACAACCGTCCCCCTCCAAGATCGTCTCATCCACGCCTACATACCATCTTTCTCTCTCTTCTTCTCTATTTCCCTTTTTCTGTCTCTCTCCTTCTTCTTCTTCTGTATCTTCCTCTCTCCCTCTCTGCTCTTTTCTTTTCCCCCCCTCTGCCAGCCCAATTCGATTTCAATGTCATCACTCTTACATTGCAACTGGCCCACTCCAACACAACCCTCACAACCCCATCACATCCGACCCCCACCAATCTTGTCTCATACGCCCACATCCATCTCTCTTTTCTTCTCTCTCGTTCCATCTCTTTGTCTCTCACTTATTCTCTCTCGTTCCCTCTCTCTGTCTCTCCCCTACTTCTTCTTTTATATCTTCTCCTCTCCTTCTTTACTCGTCTCTTTTCCCTCTCTTACTGCCAGCCCAGACTCTATCTTATCAATCAGTTGAACAATTAAATCTGGGCCATTCTCTCTCTCTCTCTCTTTTTTCTCAACTTTCTCTTCGTTTTCTTATACTGATAGTGCATTCTGATGTTGAAATCTGATTATTAGATTTTGTTTATTGTTAACCTATCATTGGAGTTATTGATCTTAATTGATGAGATCTGAACATGGGTTGCTATAAATTGTTCTAAATTATTATAAATCTCATGATTTTGTGAATTTGGCACTTGCATATGGTTTGATTGGTTTTCAATAAGGTATAGTTCTCTTGATGGAGTTGGGTAGATGTGTAGGTTGTCACTTAATTGAGAATTTTATGGCAGTGTTGTTGTTACTGAACAGTTTTTTGCTATCATGATCAGTCACTACCCTTTGCAGTTGTGAGAATAAAAAGAGAACTTGATTTTGAAATCAAACCTGATATGGGTTTATGTACATGCCACTTGTATACGATCATATTTAACCTACCTAAATTTAGATACAAAACCCACATTTATTGTTTTTATATTTAACTAACTTGCCTCCTTCCTTTCATCATCTATTGTTGATATCCTGGATTTTGAATCTTATCAAATTTTTAATAACTTCTTCATGTTATATAGAAATGGAGAATGAAAAACGTCATGGAGATGTTGAGTGCATTGATATTGGTTTGTCCTCTGAAAAAAGGCGTGGTAAGAGGGAAAATAAGAATACCAGATGGATAGATGATACAGATGAGCAATTAACTGATATATTGATAGAACAAATTCATCTCGGGTGAAGAGATGGAAATAGTTGGACTATGGAAGGATAGAGAGATTGAAAAAAAGATGAAAGAAAAATATGGAATAGAATATGATAAGGAGAAAATTAGAAATCGACTAAAAAAATAGAGTTATTACAATTGTATCAAGACTCTCATAAGTGGCTTTAGTTGGAACGACATTACAAAAAGGATTATAGCAAGTGACCAAGTGTGGGACAATTATACCAAGGTGAGTAATTATTAATATATGTTAACTCAATAATTATTACACTACTTTGATCTTACTTGATTAATTCAGGCACATCCTAGATTTGGATTATACCAAGGAAGAAATGTGGTCAACGATGAAAAGTTTGTTGTTATATATAGAGATTCAATTGCCCATAGAAGAGATGTGATGTTGACTAACGAACATCCACCACATCCAATGGAAGCCCCACAAGCGTCCATCCATGATGTGACAAGAGAATCAAGTAGCTCTGATAAGAGGGATGAGGGTGTCTTTGAAGCGCCACATGCCAAGAAATGCTAAACAGCTACTTCTCAATGCAATGTGCAAGATGAAACTAAAAGTGAATATGAACTTGCACATGCAATTAAGGACATAAACACTACTTTGATCTACCTTGCTGATAAGATGACCCAATCAGGGCCAAGCTAAGCTGATATAGTTGCTGCTCTTGAAGAGTTAGATTTAGACCTTACTTTAGAAGTGAGGGCTCTCAAACTACTGAAGGATCCACAAGTGGCCAATCAATTTCTTGCATTTTCAACAAAGGATTAACGTCGTGCATGGCTCATAGCGGAGTTAAGCAGCTTTATCTAGGACTGTTGGTTATTCAAATAAAAGAAAAAAAAATTCTATAAATTGTCTTGTTATATGTTTGAAATCGACTCTGTGCTTTATTTTGAGATGACATTTTATAAATTGTCATGTTATGCTATATTAGTTCCTTATTCTAATATTTGTCAATTATTTATTAAACAATGCAAAAATAATTGATATAAAGAAGAAGATTGTATTTTTACATATAGCAGCAATGACAATGATTACAGTTTTACTTTTATAGGAACATTATTATAGACAGAAAAGGGTCAAAAAGAGGAAGCGAGTATATGAGTTGTCTTTGTCTGGCCATGAGTTTACTCGGTACCTCATTAGAAGTAATCCCCATAATTCATATGATTTACTAGCATGAGGACTTACGTATTTTTAGAATTATGTGACTTATTAAAAATAAAAGGGCTACTGCTTGGAATTAAAAGAGTTTCTGTAGAAGACCAAGTGGCCATCTTTTTAGCTACTATAGGTCATAATTAGAGAAATCGAATAATACAAATTCAATTTCAGCATTCGGGCTAAACAATTAGCAGGTTTTTCAATGCTATTCTAAACGCACTTCTTTATATTTGTCCTGATTATATTAAACTTCTTGGACCAGAAATACATACTCTAGCACAGATTGCAATGAACCCAGTATTTTACCTCTTTTTCAAGGTAAGTTAATATTTTTCATTTAGTATTTTTTAGTTTCTATGATGTATGCTCAAATTGTTATTGATTTTTTTTTTTTGTAATCAAATTGTTATTGATGAGTCATGTTTAAATTATTATTGGGGTAGGATTGCATTGGTATTATTGACGGTACTTACGTTCTAGCATGGGTATCAATTAAAGATCATCAATAGTATCGACGTAGAAAAGGTTTTATTGCACAAAATGTAATGGTAATTGTAAGTTTTGACATGATGTTTCAGTTTGTATGTGCTGGTTTTGAAGGATTAGCCAATGATTAGAAAGTTTTTTTTTATGTTATCTAAAACAGAAAAGCCTACAATCTTCAAGTTCCAGAAGGTAAATATTTATTTCAAGAAATAATTTTAATTATTGAACACTAGTTAAGGATATTACAATTTTATTGATACTTGTCAAATTTAATCATTATATGAAAGCATTTTCTATTAATGCTGGTTATGGTCATAGGCGAAGTTTTATTGGACCATATCATGGGATACGATATCATCTAAAAGAATTTAGACCTCAAGCATTGGCTTCTAGGACACTTAGTGAGCTATTCAATCTTTGAGATGTAAAGCTGGGGAATGTTATTGAAAGAACGTTTGGGTTGTGATAGGAACGGTTTTCAATTTTGACACATATAACTCGTAATTATCTTATCAAGTCATAGGTCAAGATTGTAAATGTATGTGCTGTATTACACAACTTTATCATGATGAAAAATCCAAGTGCGGATGAATTATACAAGCGTCATCATCGTGAAAGAATATTTTTTGATGTGGAAGACAACAATGATCGTTAGAATGAAGCGATCAATGAAGAATCTGATAGTCAATATGCTTATTCCATGCGAGATGCAATATCAACAGAGATGTGGGGTGCTACTACTAATAGGAGAGCTTGATGAATTGACATGTAGAAGTTCTCTCACTTTTTGCATATGGAGAAACATTCATTTTGGATATATGATATCTGTTTAGTTTGTATGGGAACTTTGAAAAGTTTTTTGGATTGTATATATTTCGTATAGGTGTGGTATATCATTTTTTGAAATGCATATTTTGTATGGATGGACATTTTTTTTTCATGATTTTGGAGAATGAGAATATCATTGAACTTTTCATGGGATGAGTTTGTTTATTTGTATGGAATTGAAATATAAAATGAATTTATTCTTTTATATATTGAAATAAGTTAAAGTCATGGATGAGAATGTTTGTTACTTTGTAATATGAAGAGAGGGGCCTTCATTGGGAATAAGAATAACATCTATGTATATACATAGATTTTATTATCAAAATGAATTTCTTACATTATCACATGTAATTCAAACAAACGTGGTAAAATGAATTACATGTGTAAATGATGTAAAAATGACATCGATGGACAAACGATGTAAACTGAAACACGTGTATAAAGTTTACATATGTGAAGTTTACATATGAAACATTTACATATGTAAATTACAGTTACGCATCTCATATGAAAAAGACAAACGACACCTAACTTTTTCAATCTGGGGCTCACATCATTACGTCTAAATTTATCATAATGACAATTAACACATCTACTAATAATTAGTTATAATTGATTCTATCCGTACATGGCCCACTATTTTTTGACGAAAGTTTCAAAATAATAATTAGGCCTAATGAGCATAAGAGAGATATTGAGAGCGAGGCCATTGGAAGATAAATAGATTAATAATTTTTTTACAAATAATAATGTATTCATTTTTTTTAACGAATGTAAGGGTAAAGCTGGACACAAACCTCCTCAAGGTTGCCCATTTTTGTTAGGGATAGTCATTTGTAACCAAACAAGTATTTTAATAAAACGGCAATGACCTATTTACAAATACTAAAGCCATATGAGTCTGTTGACAAATCTTAAAATCTTTATTGGAGTATTTACAAAAAAAGAAAAAACTCTTAAAATAACCCCATAATATGGCTATTGTGGGGTAAATGCCCACAAAAATATTTTAATAAAAAAAGGCCTAATGTTGTCATTTTTTTAATCATTATGGGCCTAGATGGTTGTGCCTCATGCCCAGGCATCCAAGGCCCAAGCCCACAAGCCAGGGGCCGGCCATGCCATCGGTTGCCGGGCCCATTTTTTTTACACCATTTGTCGTACCTATGCGAAACGTGACATCATTCACATAGGAATGCAAAAAGGTTGTCCCACTATCAACGAATCAACCTGCTTCTAACGTTAAACATCTCGGAAAAAGAACATAAAATGCATTTCAACCAATGTTGAAAGAACAATCGTCTAAGATTTTAGATTTTGTATGGATAGCTGAGTGACTGAGATGAGGACATCCAGACATTGGCAAATGTAAGACAGAGCCGATGACCTTGAGGTGATCGTAGTGGGAGATTGTTGTATATTTTCTTAGAAATAAATAATAAAAGAAAACGAGGGTAAATAAATGCGTGAGTGAAATAATGAGAAATTTAATGATGGATAAACTCTTCCTCTCATAGATCTCAGGGGCTATTTCTCTCATAAATCTCCAATGACAATTTTTCACATAACTCTCCAATAGCTCTTTTTTCACTTAACTCTCTCTCTCCCTCATTGTTCTCTGTCTCTCTAACGGCTCTTTTCCCCCCAAACTCTATATAAAGCTTCATATCAAATATTTTCAAAAAATAGACATCCTACTTTATATACCTCTCCCTCTCAAATACTTGTTTTTCTTCCAAGAAAATTAGTTCCAATTTTATTTTTTTTTTGGGCAAATCAATATTTCTATCTCTTCTATGCAGACTTGAGATAGAGTTGGGCATGTGTCCTAGAGACAAATTTCCCATTACAAACCACTACATGTGGGGAAAATATTGTCATAAAAAAAGCATTAGATTGTTCATTGCATCTTGCCTATTTTATTTATTGCTTTCTTTTTTTTCCCTCTTCACCCTTATGATATTATTTATTTACGTGTCTATTTTTTTCAACTACACATTGTTCTTGAGAAATTTCACGGGCAGATAAATAACCAACAACCGGGAGAAAGAAACTTCGATAGTGATGGGTCCATCTTGTCCACTCCCATTAATCAATAATTGGAAGAGAGAGACTTCAACAAGTGATGTGTCCATGTTTTCGCTCCCATTGGTGGATGGAGTTTTTGCAGTAATTTGAACCTTGGTGAAGCTGTTGGGGATATGGAGTGGTAAGGAGTAAGCTCCACAAAAAGGGTACTATGGAAAAATATTTATATTGCCTCTATTACAGACTCAAGCTTTTAACAGGAATTACTAAATAAGTAAATTTAATATGGTGTCAAAACCAGCTGATTGAGGGTTCACACCCGATGAAGAACGACTTAATGAAAAAATATGCAAGTCACTAAAAGTGTACCAACCATCTAAGCACTTGAATTCATGTCATAAGACCTCTCTTTAGTGTAAAGTGAATTAAGGGAAGAAGATAAATGAATGCATAGTGGTCACCCTCATAATTCAAAGTGTCTCATTTACATTGGTACCTTATATCCTTTACCCATCGCCTCATCCACTTTTAGGGTATGTTTTTTTACAAGAATTTCTGCAAAAAAATTGGATTGTTGGGGTTTCTTGGATATGATGTACCATTTTATCCCCTTGCATTTGCAAATGCTATATTTTTTTATAAGCATTTCAAAATTTCATCTACCTAAAAGGTCTTAAATGACCTTTAGAATTCAGGAATTTCAAACCCTTAGCTTTTTTTTTATTGAATTCATCGATGCAAGTACAATAGAGAGTTTTCAAAATTTCACCATGCCAAAAATTTTAAAAATTCTCCAGACAAGAATTTTATGAATTTCATTAAAGAAATAGGGCCTTAAGCTCTTTAATAATTGTTCCATGGAGCACACATGATGATAGATTCCTATGTATTTAATTCCTTTTTATGCACACAAATAGGCCCCAAGATAATTCTGTTGTTTAGTAAAAGTAAAATCTCAAAAGTTGTCTCCTAGATCAATTTGGTTGGAATGAATGTAATTGAAAGGATTCTCTAAATTTAAGGATAGTTGCTAAAACTGGCAGGCAATTTTTGAAATTTCTCTTTAAGGGAGGAAAACCCAAATTCTCCGACGATTGCATTTTTTCTTGTGAACTCTACGGTGACTTGTACTTAAAAGGGAAGGGAGGGAGACTCCACTTAAGAATGGCTTGCATTCATGTATTTCATTATAAAAGTAATAAGTCTGGTCTAACACCAACCACCTAGACTTTGATAATTAATTTCAGGTTGCAAAGAGCTTCATTTATTTATTATGATTCTAATAGTAGTTTAAAAAGTGATATTCTTGTAGCTGTCTGTTTGACAAATGAATCAGATTCATTCCACCCTGGCCCTGCAAGCTTTACTAAGTACTTGAATCATATCAATGTTTCGTTCAAGTCTATGGGCTAGGAAAACGGGCCATAAAAAAGCGGTTTAAGTCTTTTGGTCTTTTGATTGAATGCCAAATAATGCATGTGTGCAGCTATTTTCAGTTTAAAACCAAGCCAAATCATTCAGTATTTAGTTCTGCAATGGGAGATAGTAATTACACAAATGAAAAACATTCATTGATATACAGAGTCAACGAATATGATAGTCAATGAATACGAATATTCCAAACAGCTTCTATAAGAAAAATGACAATTCACACTTTGTCATAAATTACAAATGTCAAAGGGCAATTAAAAAAAGGTGCTTAGAAGTAGCCTGTATGAACTTAAAAATGACAAATTGACCAAAGTCATCAAGCATAACAGAGACATGTGAATTATTAGCAAACAAATGTTAGCTGGAGATATGATGTTTATCTGTAGAAATGTCTGTATTTGGATGTCTCAATCCAACCATCAAAGAGGTTGGAAGCTGGTAAAAGAACCAACGCTCTAAATTACAGGATCCACCAGAGTACGTCAGCATGTTCAGTAAAAGGAGAAAAGAATAAGGGCACTTTTGACATACATCCATACTGGGGAGGATAATCTCCGATGTAGATAATTCTTATGTTCTACGGGAATCAAATCATCCTTGTACATGATTTCCAATCTAATGATTTTAGAGGTTTTGAAAGTTTCTCATAATCCATGAAAAATCAAGGGCTGAGCTTTCAACGCATTGTCATTTTTAGCTCTTTAAATGATTTGAATTGTTCGGATAATACAAAGAAGGCCCACAAAAATTAAAAAATTAATATTTAAAGTATGGACATTTTACAAATATCTCAAAATCCAAAAGGGATCTACAGCTGAAATTTAATCACCTAGCCGTGATTGACAATTTGAATCATTATTTTGAGACCTATAATAGTAAAATTAAAAATGGATTGCCAAAAAATCCCATTTTTACATGGTGCCATATCAACCAATTTCTCATGATCTATAATGAGTCACATTCTCATAGTCATCTTAGGCCTTTTGAAGAGATCCAACGGTCCCGATTTTACAAAAAGGACCCAAAAAAGTCCAAATAGAATGATCCAATGTTTTGGACTTTTTTTTTTACAAATATTTAAAAATATAGGAGGAATCAATGACTGATATTTGACATATGAGTTGTTTTGGGGATTTTAAAGATGATTAGCCATTCATATCATTATTATGGGACCCACAAAATTAAACAAATCACAAAAAAATTGTTGACCCCAAAACTTGAGCCCAAAGAAATGTTGCTTCACAATTCTGTGCGTGCTTATATTTTCAATTTTAAATGGGGGGAGGTATCATCCTCCAAACATTCAAACCTACTCATTCAAGGAATCCTTTAAGATCTTTTTCTCTATTTACCAAATGTGGATTCTCCATGCAATCGAGGAAAAGCAAGAAAAATCCTCTCATGGACATTTGCCAAACGTGCCCTAGGGGAAACTTATAAGTGATTAAAAACAAGTATTTGAATTAGTAACTTCGGTTGCTTTGAGGGGTCTTGCATTAGAAAATTGGAGTATAAGAATCAAGAATGGGTTTAAAATCATGATTTGAGTAATCAATAGGTCCCCCCTTACATGAGCACTAGAATTATGGGATGTGGAGCCGCATAACTTTAAAATGTGTAAGGTTGAGTTAACATGGGGTTTGACTTATAAGCCCAGGAATCTTGGGCGGTGATTTTCGACGTTGGACTTAGATAAAGCCTTATGGTGTTAAGCAAAGCACTTTACCCACCCCCTCCAGGTGAGGTAGACGTAACCTTAAGGATTCTTGGTGACGGCTTTGGACAAGTGGCGTTTTACAAAAGCTAGATCATTGTCAAAGTAATCTCATGTACACTATTTAATAGACATTACACATTCAACCATTGTTATGGTGTGGCCAATTTTTACTAAACAAAATTTAAGTAAAACAAAGAAGATAAAAAAAGTGATTTTTAGCATTTTTAAATCTTGAGTATGGATCCCCAAGAGCCTTTTTTTTATTAGACTTTTTGACAAGAATTTGCCATGTCATGATTTTTTTGATATGATGTGATACCTTTTCATCTGATGTTTGCAAGTGTCATGTTTCTTCACAAATATTTCAAGATTTCAACCAAATAAAAGGTCTTTAATGAGCTTTGGAGAATTCAAAAATTATAGCCCCTTTGTTTTGTTTTTATTTTTGAGATTTTTGGATGCTCAAATACTAGGGAGTATTTATGAATTCCACCATATTTGGTAGTTTCAAAATCTTCCAGACAAAAATTCTAATAAAGAAACAAGCTCTTTAGGGTAGGCTTGTGTATATACCCTTTTCGCTGAAAGAGAAAATCGCTACATTAGCAAAGTCCATGAGACAATAGCTTCGTTGAAGTGTAAAAGTTTGTATTTAGTACAAGTTTCTTTTCCTTGGTGAATTGACGCTAATGGGTTTGCTACGATTGCGGATTACTCGGTGAAAACCAATTTTCTTTATTTGGTGCAGTAAATTTTTTATGAAAAGTATTAGTTTTTTAAACTTGCAAATTAAAAGGATGGTTATGATTCTAATACTAGTTTTGCAGATTATTTGGTGAAAACCAATTTTTTAACTTATAGTAAATGGGTGGGATTAAAACAAAAGGGGAGCTAGTGAGGGTTGTTTTCATATAGAGACTGCTGCGGAAGGGTGGATGGGAGAAATAAACATAGAGGGGGCGGGACGTGTTGAAATATGAAAAGAAAAGAGGGCCATGACAGTAAAGAAGAGAGTGAAGGTAAGTTGCAAATTTTAGATGGTAAAATTAGAGAGGAAATCAACTGATAAAGGAAGGCGGACTTTTTGCATAAACGAGAGAGTCGGATGACCGCATACGAAATCCATTTTCAACCTTATTAAGAAAAAGTCTGACGTAGGAAAAAAGTGATTTCGAAGAATAGTGCATTGAAAATGAGTTTTTTTTAGAAAAAATCATCAATTTTTTTGACGCAAAATTCACGATTAAATTTGCATCACCGGCAAACTTAATGTGAATGTGAAATAAGTGATTTAATACGACCTATACCCAAGACCAGCGTTATAGTGGACCCAATTCTAGTTAAAACCAAATCTTAGTCATCACCCAAAGAACACAACATCGATTTTGACTTTTGAGTAGGATGGAACAATGTAACGGGCGGGAGGATTCTCCGAGTCCGATGGCAGTTTTGGATAATTTGGACATAGACACATCTAAGATCAGAGTGGTTGGTTACATTCGACACGCGTCCAAAGCCCACAGTCCAAGCTCCAAACCAGGGGCTCAACCCACTCTCACCAAATCGCCGAATCCCCCGCGCTTTTTCCTGCGCAGTATCAGTATGTGACTACGTTATCCATCTCCAATCCATCTGCCCCGTTTTGCCCCACCATTTCAGCAAATTACAAGAAGCCCCTTCCTCCACAACATTAACATCCGTCTCTCTCTACTCTCTCTCAACGCGCAAGCGCAAGCGTAAGCGTAAGCGTGCATTCGAACCCTAAATCTGGATTCCATTCCTTCCTTCTCCCTTTCCTGCTCTTATTCCTCTCCTGTCAGATTTGATTTCTCGAAACTAGGGCTTCAAATGGATCCTTCTTAGGATGAATGCAGCAAGCTTTTGCAATTTGCTGCGTCGGTTAGGGCTTTTTGGCTGAGTTTCGATTTGGGAATTTCTTCTCCGTTTTCGGGCACGGACACAAATGGAGAACAACATCATCGATCTGACGCCGCTGCTCGGGAGCCTGACTCCCGGCCGGGACGACGACCGGAGCCGGCTGCCAGCTCGGCGGCCAAGCCTGCGTGGCGCTGCTCGGTTCCTCCGCCGGGCCGGCAGCCGGCGGATCATGCGGGAGCCGTCGATGCTGGTGAGGGAGCGGGCGGCCGAGCAGCTGGAGGAGCGGCAGAGCGATTGGGCCTACTCGAGGCCCGTCGTCGTTCTTGATGTTCTGTGGAATCTGGCGTTTGTGGTGGTGGCAGCGGTGGTTCTGGCGTCGAGCATGGAGGAGACGCCGTCCATGCCTTTGAGGCTTTGGATTGCGGGGTATGCTATGCAGTGCTTGCTGCATATGGTTTGTGTTTGTGTCGAGTATCGGCGGAGGCGCCGGACGACGGGGTCGTCGCCGGAGGATGGGGCGCGTGGCAGGAGTGGCGGGACTACTGGTTCGAGTCCTCCGCAGGAAGGAGGGGAGTATGAGGGCGATGAGGAGGGGACTAGGTATACAATTCTAGCTCCCATTTTGTTGGTTTGAGATTGGTTGTTAATTTTTTTGAACAATTGATTATCAGATTACTGCTATACACTTGAACCATCATTGTCACTGGATTATCTCATTTATGAGGTATGGGTCTTGTGTGTTGCTCTTTTTTAATCAACCCCATAGTCATATGATAGCTTGGATGAGTGTGACTCTGTAATTGGCAACTTTTGAATGTGCATATGTAAATGGGAACCTCTCTGACATCCTCTGCAGAGCACTGCTATTTTGCCGCTGTCTATTACTTACTTCTCTTCCGTCTGGTCCCCTATTCTTCCCTTCACCCATTCACTTGCCCACGCGCGCGCGCACGGAGAGAGCTTACCTGCACCACAGCTTGTAGTTAAGATCTTTGCCACTAGCATAATTTTAGCTTAATGAGACAAGGTGATGATTTCGCTTGTCAGTCCCCCCACCGCCGCAAGAACAGTGGTTATTTGTTTTTAACTTATGCTTTTCTCCTCTAAGTTTTGTAAGCAATCCTTCTCTGTGCTTTCCACTTGGGCATGAGATTTCCAGGATTGTTCCACCATATATTTGGAGAATGTTGTTCGTCATGTGACAACAAAATACTGATGTGCTTTCGTGATCTCTGTGAAAATAAAAATGATAAATATGTGCTGTTATCTGATTTATGCATCCTCTGAAGCTGGACAAGCCTGTCATAGGCCCATTGCTTGAAGTTGAAAACCATTTGAGAGGCTGGACTTTCATATTTCTGTAAATTGAAAACCGTGCATTACAGCGATTTGGTCTAATCAAAACCTCAGGTGGTTGAGACATGTTCTGTTGTTCTGATTTAGTTACCTTATGTGTTATTAGTCTCATCTTGTTTTAATCTTACTGTGGTTAGCTTTAATTTAATTTAATTTTTGTCGATGCAGTTAATATATAGTTCCAGGTGGGAAATACTGTCATCATTTTTGTTCCATGCTCAAATTTTTTCATCTGCTCATCTTCTTTTTCCTGTCAGTGTTGCAAAGCATCTGGAGTCTGCAAACACAATGTTTTCATTTATATGGTGGATCATTGGTTTCTATTGGATATCTGCTGGTGGCCAAACTTTGACGCGTGATGCACCTCAGCTTTACTGGTTTGTCAAAAGTTATTTATTTTCTTCTGTTGTTTGAACTTGATTTTTCTGCTTGTGCTTGATAGATGTAATCTGTTGCTGCATGTAATTTTTTTTTTTTTTTTGCAGGCTTTGTATAGTTTTTCTTGCGTTTGACGTGTTCTTTGTCGTATTCTGCGTTGCCCTGGCATGTGTTGTTGGTATTGCTGTTTGCTGCTGTCTCCCATGTATTATTGCAATTTTATATGCTGTTGCAGATCAGGTATCTCACCTTGATGACCAGTTTGAGTTCCTTTAGTAAGTTATTGTTATATTCTTTCAAGTTCACACCCTGTGACAATTCTAGTATATTAAAGAGGAGGATTTTGGATTCAATTTTGATTGTCGTAAACATTTTGACCGGCTGGAAGTTATATTACTTTTTTTTTTCAAATGTTGTATGTTCTCTTCCCACTCCTTGTCTCATCCAACTACTTATTTTATCTCTATATCAAAACCATTCATCTACGCTCCACTTTTCTTTCTTTTCCTTTCTTTTCTTTTGCTTGTTTTTCAAAGACTCTAGTTTCATCCAAACGTTACCATTCACTTTTTACTTCAATTATCTTCTTTATGTTCTACGCCACTAGCTCCTGAATTACATAAACAGGTACTTATAACTTTTTCTTTTCTTTTCCTTCCTTTCTATAACTTTGATATATTTTTTTAATGCATGAATATTTTTATTGCAATGTTGGCCATATCCGTGCTGAGCACAGGTTATTATGCTAGTTGATATTTGGTGAGATTGTGAGATGTAATTTCTTAAAGCACAATTGGATGATAATAGACCTAAATTTGATGTGCATCAACATGCTATTGCAACTAAATTGCATCCTAAACTGGGATAGGGCGAACTGCATTTATAGTAAATGCAGATCAAATACTACATCTCACTGTTGTCTCCTACCTAGAGAACAGAACTTCACTGTTTCTTTTTTTTTTTTTTTTCCCAAAATGTAAGACAATTAGAACCTGCAACCTCATGTTACAATAATGAGCACTTTCAACTTTGCTGTCCTCTTTTCTAACGTAATTCACCATTTCCAGTTTGCTAATGAAAGCATGATGTTTCCCATCCCTGCAAACTTTTTTATGTATTTCAGGTGCATTAGCAATTGCAAAGAATTGATTTTGTTTTCCAGTTGCATGTTTCTGAGTGACTATCATCTGCATCCTTACCCTTCATCTGAGTCAAACTAGTTACTCAACTTTGGCCATAGAATAAGACAGAGTGTCCTAGCTTGTTCTGTTGAATTTGAATTTCTACCCTTGCAGAGAGTGATACCTTGTACCTGGGTCTAATATTTGCACGTCAATTTGCATTATTGCATCAGAATATGCTGCATTATGAGAAACTTGATTTTGGCAGTAATCCCTTCCCCTAAAACCATTTGTATTGTTATACATGTGATTTTGATAAAATCTTCCATGTCTCTGCACCAATGATTTTATGGAACAAATGGAATATAATGCGTCCTTTAATAAATTAGAAGTGGAAATACGTGATCATGCTCTAATATTTCCCCATGCATTGTACTGGGGCCCATAAGCATACGTTCCTTGTGCCATATCCGGAGCACTTACGGACATGTAACCATTCCATGTTTATCATCGGAGAGAATTATCATTTTACCTCTGCATATCGCTACTTGCGAAAACTGATGTGCAGTAGCCCATTGAATCTGCCCCGTCAGCAAGGCAAATTGACAATGAGAATTTTGAGTGCGGACTGGGCAAAAATTTATGTGCATGCTTCTTTTGCACAAAGATTTGTCACCATTGCATAAAGATTTGTCACTGAAAAAAGCAAATTTATATATCTGCTGATATTTATCGCCTGCATTTGTTATATAGATTTTTTTTTCTTTTTCTTTTTAGTGATGTGAGTATTTTTGAGGCTTTTTGACCAGCAGGACTAATCCCCCGGGTGGTGCCCGCCTTTGATAGCGAGGTTTTTAATTGCTTTTCTTGTGCTTGTACATGTCATGGGTGTGTTTCCCTGAGCTTATAGCACTTTGTACCCTTTTCATTCTTACCAGTTAGCTATAATGAAATATGGATTGAGCTCATGTATATTTTTAGAATGCTTCTAAAAATTTGGTCAAAAACTTCTTGAATTTGTGTTCTTCATTTTCTTAAAGCAGGAAGGAGCATCAGATGAAGACATCCGTCAGCTGCCAAAATATAAATTCCGAAAGATTAGTGAGTGTGAGAAACTTACTGGAGAGATATCAGGACCATTTGGAGGTATAATGACGGAATGCGATACTGACAATCCCATCGAACATGTTCTTTCGGCAGAGGATACTGTGAGTTACCCAGGATCCAATTTTAAAATCCTGACCATTTATATAGTTATTTGACTTCTTCAGAGTAGTTTGTTTGTTTACTTAGTTAGAAGGTAATTTATTTTCAATAGGCAAAACTCACAGGGGAGAACAGACTTGCTGCCTTCAATGCTTTAGAATCATCTAAAATGAAATCTGTGGCAATTGTAGGAATGCTGCATCTGCCTGTCTCCTTATGAGGATGGGGTTGAGCTGCGTGAGCTTCCTTGCACTCACCATTTCCACTGTGCTTGCATAGACAAGTGGCTGTACATCAATGCAACGTGCCCTCTTTGCAAGTATAACATCATAAAGACTGCTAACAGCAGTAGGGAAGATGTGTAATGAAGGCTTCTTTCAATACGATGACTATTATTATAGATCTCTCTTAACTAGATGTGCATTGCTGTGCTGGTGTTCGTCAGATTGTGATGGACGTGTTTGGGTCACACGCCTCTTAAGAGTTCATGTTTATCTGAACCTGTGCATCATACTGGGATGTGGCTTTTTATGTATATACTATGTGTCTTTTTTATTTTGGCAGTAGAGCTTTTGTTATTCCTAAAGTTCCAGGCATTAGTCCTTGTGCAGCAGTATGTCGAGTGAAGAGCCAGTTGTATTATTTTTTGCATCAAGCTTACCGTATTGTATAGGTAAGGGATTCGAGAGGTATTATATATACTGTTCTTGATAAGCATTTTTCCATTTCAGGCTATATTAGGTCCTTTTGAAACTAAGCAATAATGATGCTGTAACACCGTAGACTGGGACTTCCACTTTACACATTCATGGGAAGCAAATGGAATGGACTGAGCTGGGTCAATCACGGACTTGTCTGCACATGGCCCTAGACTACAGTGACCAGGCCCTGGGTTGGGTTGTGTATCTAGTGGTGTCAAGGGGATGTTTAATTATTCCAGAAGAAGTTTGGCTGCGAGTAAACGCCTTTTACCCTTTTTCAGTAGAACCTACCCCCTTCACTTTAGTTCACAATCTTCTCAATCATGTCTAGCTATTAACGTGCCTCGCGCTCTCACAGTATAGCAATTACATTTAGTTCCTAGGTGTCTAAAGCTTGTCATAATTATTGTTACTGGGGAATCAGTGTGTACATGTTGGGCAGCGATGGCCAGTCGAATACCAGGGATGGGCTCAGCACCAAGCGCATGAATTGTATTTTTGTTGGGGTCGTTCATTCGTAGCTTGGGCGTCATTCAGACACTTGTACCAGCTGGGGCCTTGTTGAGTGGCCCAATACAGACGGGTGAACCCTCCTTGTAAAGGGCATGTGATTCCTTGTATCGAGGAGCTACGGCCTTCAACGGCACATGGGCTGAGCTTGGTCTATCTTATTGTTTGACCGAAAATGAGCTTTAGGGTGTTTACTTTCCGGATTGGGTCGAATGGAGCTAAATCTATCACCAGTCCGTAGGGATTGGATCAGGTGAGGCAAATTCATCATCAAATCATTATTTATGGACTGACAGTTTTGTAATCCATAGCTATGGTTAGAACTGCTCAATCCTTGAAAGATTAAATCTTTGACATTAAAAAACAGAAATCAAAATTAAAAAAGTTAGACCTTGTACAGATCTACAGACCACACGACTAAAGATTAAATCTTTTGATGCCAAAAACCAGAAATTAAGAAAAAAAAGTTACATGCCAAACCACGAAAGATTAAATCTTTCATGGCAATAATAATAATAATAATAAAAAATGAAAAAAATAAATAAATAAAATAAATAAAAAATAAAAAACAGAAAGAAAAAATAAAAAGAGTTCAGACTTTTTAGCCCAATTATGTGCAGCTGCAGCAAATCATCTATTGCAATTAAAATATCAAACCTACACAATCATTTTCAATACCCTTACTTATAACAAACAAAAATAACTCAAGAAATGAGTATCAATGGCCAAATTCTCAATTCCCCTCTCTCACACAAGACTACTCAAAATGGATAGAATTGATATATCAATTATCAAGATTGATCAAGATTTCAAAACCTAGCAAGATAAATGAATCATTGAACCAGATCTGATCTCAGTTCAAGAAAATAAGATTGAACAAAAGAAAAAAAGAACATACAGCACCATTCATCTAGATTTAAAAAAAAAACAGTACAAGAACAGTGAAACTGTTCCTTTCTTCGTCCTTCAATCACCAACTAGGGCTAATACCAGATGCCATTTTCTAACAGGAAATTACATAGTATCAATTTTCTTCTGGTGAAATAATTATAACCAAACCCCAAAACATACCATAAGTGCTACAATACCGAAACCCTATGTAGCATTATCCATGGCCCTTTTCCACCAAATGGAATATCCATTGTTACTATCCCAACTAATCGAAAACGTTAATTTTTCCATATTCAGTAAAAATTCTAATTTCGAAGTTTGGGTTTCCAGGAAAAAAAAAAAATTGTTCAAATTGCTTGCCTCGTCTCATATCCAGTTTTCTTGACAAAGAGATGGGTGAGATGAGAGGGAACGAGGAGACCTGAGGCCTAAGCTGGGGAGACGGCAGAGAGGTAGACAACTGAGCACTGATGTGGCACAAGGGAATACGTGGTGTAAAAGAAAGACAGATTATATGAAACCCTAACAAAATAAAAACAAAACAGAAATCCTAACAGAGAGAGATGTGCTTCATAGAATATATGAAAGATGAAGATGGAGGGCCATGATCATGACAGGCTGAGCAAGAGAGAGAGTGATGGTCGTCGAGCAGTCGTTGGGCGCTGGGCAGAGTAGCCGAGCGAGAAGAGTTGAGAAATGAAACCAAATCGTGTTTGAAGATTTTATAGGGAGATTGAAAGCTGCCATGAGTGAATGATTGCAATTGAAAGCTGGAGTCATCCGTGGCAAGACTATTGTCTTTTAAATTTTTTTATATAAAAATAAGTATACATTTTATTTTAATGATTTAATTCGATTTAAATCCGCAAATAAAAGATAAAATTTGTTATTAAATCATTACTAATGAATTAAAATTTTTTCAACCCATCACCAGACCAATAATCATCAATTAATTAAAAACCGCAGATCAGATTAAATTGCTTCAATTTTATAGATCGGCGAATATTTTGTACCGTCCTACTTATAGGAATGAAACATAACTCAAATTTGGCCCAATATATATAGGTCATCAAACTAGAAATAGAAGTGTATAAAGTTTTAAAGCCACTAAATGATAATAAGTAACTCTAAGAAGCACTAAATAATAAAAAGTTATAACTTCTGCTTTATTCATAACTCATTCTTTATTTTCTTCTCTTAATTTAACACTTTATTTTACTATATTCCCTCATGCAAACAAGCTTTGGTGGCCTTGATGGGGGTCAAGAATTGTCACCCTAATTTGCCATCAAGTTGTAATGTAAAGCCCACTGTTGAAGCCATGGTTTTAGGTCATCAGCTGTTGTTGGGCGGGTTAGAAACGTAGGTAGTGTGTGGAAACCATATGAAAAATTGTTCAAAAAAATCAGAAGGACCAAATTTATCATTTTTAATAGTGACAGACGGCCAAACTTGGTATGAACTCAACCGTAACCGACTTGGTATTCCGGGTTCCAGTTGATTTTTTTTTTACGGGTTGGTTTGAGTCTTTTGTCCCCTACAATAAATGGTTTGGGCATGAATGACAATCCCATTAATAAAAGGGTTGTGTCACTTTTGAGTTCATTCATAATATTTACCAACCATTCCGATTGACAATTAATCTAACCAAAACGTAAACTGGATTTTTTTTTTTTTTTGTTAAGAAACGAAAACGTGAACTGTTAATCAAGAGTTTGGGTTGCGTTGACGTCTGCAGACGGTCAAATGCATCATGTTTGGCTGGAGCATATATTTGTTGGGTTGGCTTGGCGAGATGAACAGAAAGAATGGTCTCAGCGTCACACCCAATTAGTCGAAGGCAAGTTCATAGGTAGGGTTGGCCTTCATTTATTATTATTTATTTATTTATTTTTATAACCCAAAGTATCCATTATCAACACAGCTTTTGGACTTTTGGTCTTTTGCCCAGAAAATTATCTAATTCTGTCGAGCAAGGATTAATTCCTAGGAGATGTATATATGGCCATATATAACGCAAGGGGTGGGAGTCGAATTTAATACCTTGAGAAGCAAAACTAAGGCTCATTTCAACTGAGCTACCGCTTTGACGGTCCTCATTTGAAAGGATAAGGTCTAAACCTTGACTCTTAAGGGTATGATAAGGGCCTAACTAATAGAAATCCAACGGGAACATTGGCCCGGTCCTAATTTGAAAGGGTAGGGCAAGGGTAGACCTTAGTTGGGCCGTAGTACAATTTTTCTGGGGCATGGCTGTGCCTCGTGCTGTGCCAGCATGGCACAATGCCTCTGGAGTCAAGCGCGGCTCGTACTAGTTTGTGCCGTGTTGGTTGTTGTCCATTGTGCTTTAATTTTTTTAAAAAATTTCTCAAAAAATTTTAAAATAGTAAAAATACATACAACATAAACATACAAAAGACGATGACATAGAGATTTAAGTGGTTCAGTCAAACATTTCCTACTCTACTGGAGGGAAAATCTATTTGGATCTTTTCCACTTAAAAGTTTTTTAACATTACCTAGAGGTGTCAAACGGGTCATGGCCTAGCGTGGCCCGATCAATGGCATTGCCTGCATAGCACAGCCTATACTGTCATGCCACACTAGGCAGAGCATTCTAGGCCCATGGCACAGCACAACATGGCCTGTTGACCTAGCACAGCATGGTATAGCCAATGGTCATATGAGAAATACTACTAGCTCAAAAATTTTAACTCTTCCCACACACACAATTTTTTTTTTTTAAATTCTAAACTACCTCCCTTCTTCCTCCTCTTCCCCACTATCCCTTTCACCCACTCCCCACCACCTTCGCCTCTCTCTCTCTCTCTCTCCCTCTCTCTCTTCCTCTTTCCCCCTCTCTTCCTTCCCCTTTATTCCTTCTCCCTGCCGCCCTCTTTCTTTGCCACCACTAACACGGAATCCCCCACTGCCGCTCGATCCCTCTCCCTTTATATTCTCTCTCCGTCCCTCCCTATCCCTCTCCCTCCCAGTCGATGAAGACAGGAGATCCGACAATGGCCCTTCCCCTGCCCTTGTTGCCCGATTGGGAGGAGAGAGAGAGAGGGGGGGGGGGGCGGAGGCAAGGATAAAAATATCGGCCGATACCGGTACGTATCGGCTGATACATACAGGTATCGGCCGATACCGAACCGATATTTTGCTGTGAATCGGTATCGGTATCGCCCTGCCAAAATATCCCCAAAATATCGGGATATATCGGCCGATATTTTGAAATATCGGCCGTATCAGCCGATATTTTGAAAATATCGGTCATATGTAACTATTTATTTATTTTCAAAATTTTTAAAAGTTTAATATTAAAATAGGATATTTTAAGGATTTCACGACAAAGTTATTTATTTTTAAAGTAAGTATGATTATTGCATACTTCATATATGATAACTTCTTATTATTTTTTCATGTAATTATTTTTATATTCTCAAATTTATTTTCGGATTTTTTAATAATCTAATATTAAAATTAGATTTTTGAGGCTTTCATCACTAATTTATTTTTTAAAATAATCATAATCATTATATGCTTCATGTTTGATAATTTTTTTCATTGTTCGTTTATGTAATTTTTTTTATATTTTAAAATATATTTTCGTATTTTCTAATAATTTAATATTAAACTATTATATATTTAGGTTTTCACTATAAATGTCATTTCTTAATTTTATATAATCATCGTATAGTTCATTTATGCTAATTCTTTATGGTTTTTTTTATCATTTATGTGATTATGTCAATATTTTTTTGTATTTGTGAATTTATTTTTGGATTATTAAAATATGGTATTAGAAAAAAAATTAATGCATCATTTAAATGTGCTTATTTGAGATTTCAAATGCTAAAATGATTTGTCTTGGTTTCTATTATTTTTTAGAGCTTAGCTTATAGGTAAGGCCAACTAGCAAAGTGTCTTAAAGTAATTCATAAGTTATAATTATTGTTCTTACAAAAAAAAATCATAATTTCATATAGGACAGCGATGCAGGATATCATAAATTATGAGGACCGATATTTTGATTTATACTTATTACTAATGAAAACAAATATTGTTTTCCAGCCTTTTCTAATATTTTGGATTTTTTTGGATATTTTTTCAAAATTTTTTGGATTAAAAAAAAATTCACACCGCGACGGATTATGAACCGCGACCGATACCGATACCGTATCGGTTTTTGGGACTGACCAATACTGCGACTAATATAGCGATTTTCATCCATGGGCGGAGGTGTTGAGAAATGGGTGGAGGGGATGGTGGGGAAGGGGAGGAGCGTGGAGAGGATGGTGGGAGAGGGGAGGAAGAAGGAGGGGAGGTTTAGGAATTAAAAAAAATTGTATGTGTAGGAAGAGTTAAAATTGTGTGCTAGTAGCACATCTCTGGTCATATATGTTTTTTTTTTTTTTGACATTTTTGCCCTTCCAATAGCCAAACAACGGTTAGTTGGTGTGTTTTGACTGTTTAACCCCCTTCCCCAACAGCCATAAACAACTAGATTGTGGACATTATTTCAAAATTCTATAAATACCAACCTCTCTCTCTCTCTCTCTCATTTCTCACAGCTTCTCATACAAGCTCTCTCATATCTCTCTAACTCTGTCAGATGCTATGCGGACTAGTACTAGGTCTCATATGTTTCATCTTAAGCAGCTCGTGACTTTATTTTGAAAATTCTTCTCGATCTTGTGGAGAATGTTGCATTGGTTTGACCCTAATAATCTTTTCAGGATTGGTCAAAAGGATTTCGCACTAGCTTGATCCCTTTCCAATAGAGCTAAGGGATTTTCTCCCATATTTTGTCTGAGGGACATTTTTATCTGTTCAAGAGATGGCTCTATTGAGTCGTGTTTGGCATTCATCGGCATTCATCCTAGTTCTTTTAAGATTGGAGTAATACCTATTGATGAGGTCTATCTCCTTTTGCCAATCATCTTCTTTTTCTGGGGAAGAGGTTTCAAGGGTAGGAACTGGGAAGATCTGGCTCATTGTTAGAGAGGCAATCTTTAGAGGTGCTTTCCCATTCTTCAACCTTGACTTCGTCCATTTGATTAATCATTTTTATCATGGGAAGTTTTGAAAGAACAATGGGTTGAGAGGGTCCACCAGGCTCCTTGCCGGGGCACTCTGAGGGGGACTGTTTCTTGCTTTCAAGAAAGCTGGGGTCAAAAGCATATGCTTAAGCATTGCGTACCTTGTTAGCTGTAGCGGGCTGGCCGAACAGGGTAAACCGAAACATGTTCTTAGTTTGGACAAAGGGTTCATATGCTTGTATGAAGTTATTCCCGAGTAAAAGGTTAGGTTGTCTTTTTTCATTGGCTTGCCAGACTTTATATCGATGAGGAATTCTTTTCCTGCAATGAAGATGTGAACATTAGTCCAGGGCTGGCTCAAGATAATTTGAGGCCTAAAGTGACAATCATAAATGGGGCATTTTTTTAACATTATTTTAATATTTTATTTAAAATTTATTTTTTTTCATTTTTTGTAATGCAATATTACTATATAAGTTTTTATATTCTAATTTTATAAAATATCTTTTTCAATTGATAGTATAGCTAATCTACTTAATCTTTTTCCTAACATCGTTGATCTAAATTAAGATTTTATCAATTTTAATTTTGAAAAATTTTTTTCTATAAAAGCAACAGTTACAGGTATTGTGAATATTTTTCTAGTAAATATATTTAATATTTAAAAATTATAACTAATAAAATTAAAAATAAAACGAACACTAACTATAATAAACATAAAATATGAGCTGGTAATGAATTTTTTTAAAAGCATAGAACCATCGAAGCTAATTTAGTGATTAATCAGTGTTAGCCACAAATATTATATATATATAGATTACTTTTAAATTTGACACAGCTTCTTCAATATATATATAAAAAAAAGAGATTATATTTGAAGTTGTCTTCTAAGGATTTCAAGTAGTATAAATATAGAGGGAAAAATATGCAAATTGAAGGACTTTTAGAACAAAAAATGATTCTTACTTGTTGTGATTTTCGGGTTTTGTTTCTTTTAATGGCTACATTTTCTCAATGGTGAAAATGGCCTTTAATTCATTTTTTGAAATATGAAAAGATAACACTTGTTTTTTTTTAGAATGTAAAAAGCTGGTAATTCCTTTAATTACTTTTTATGAAGCCTTTTTTTAGGAGGAACAAAATGATAATAATTGTTTTGTTTTGAAATTTGAAAAGATCTAAGTTGCTACAATTATTTTTTTTTGAGGCTTTTTTTTATTGAAAAACAAAAGATAAGATTTACCTTTTTGTGGGCCTTATTTTTTGGGGGCTTAAAGCAAATGCTTTTTTAGCCTAATGGTCGAGCCACCCCTACGTCAGTCGCTATGTGGTCCATAATGTGGGTTTCAGTGTTGGCCATGACAGATTCCATGGGCACTGGACTTTTCTTCCACATATGGTTGGGTAGCGCATTTTTTAACGTCATGTTAAAACCTACGCTTGTGTCTACATAAGCATTTAGCTTATACTTATGGTAGCCTCGCACTTTGGCATCTACCTCAATATAAATACTGTTTTTAGAGGTAAATGGTTTGGCAGATTCGAGCTTTCGGGCTTCTTCTGTAGTGTGGTGTGGTAGCACGAGAATAGGCTCCCATACTGGGTATTTCATTTTGTTAGTTGTGTGGCTCAATGAAACCATTGCAAAGCTGCAGCCCCCTATTTGTAACCACTCTAGTTGTAGCCGCAGTAGCCGTCTTAGTTGTACCCGCTCTACAGCCGCACTACAACACTTATGGCTAGCCAAAGATGTGTACTTCCATACCATTGATGGAGTATATAAATGGAACACTTTGCTGCTTCGGTGGAGTGTGGAAGACGATCTGAGTGAGGCTTGGGTGTAGCAGGGTTTGGGGTTGAGAGTGAGAGTGATCTTTCTCATTGTAATTCATTCCCCATAGTGATATTCTTATCGTCTTCTCCCGCGGATGTAGGCTCAAGCCACGTAAATCTCCTGACATCATCTCATGTGTGGTGTGTTTTTCTCTCATCTGTGTGTTAAATCCATGCATAAATCATAACAAACTGGTATTAGAGCAAGGTTTGGATGTGTCCCTGTGACGATTGACGGAGATCAACGAGTTGATCGAAAGTGGGCCATCATTGTGCATGAATTTTCTGATAACAGAATACAGAGGATTTGATCTCTGTTATTTATTTCGATTTAGATCCGAGACAAGAATCCCATTTGGATTTGTTGTGGACCACAGATCTGTAAGTGGGCCACGATCGATCTGAAGGGAGGTCGAAAAAAAAAGGGGCTCTTGACTACAGAACCCAGATCATTGCTGCCATTGCTGCTGCCTGAGAAGAACGTCATCATTGCCACCTCGAGTTTTCGCCGATCTCCCCGTCGCCGCGGACACCAGGCTCCATCGTCCCCGGATTACACAGAGGAGAGGAAGAGATTTTTTTTCTCTCTCATCTGTGTTGTTGCAAAACAGGAAGAAGTCTCTGGAACGAAAACAAAAAAAAAAAGGTGTTTAAAAAGGAAACACCTGCTGCTGTAGTTGACGTGCTGTCTTGTCTCCTCACTTAAAAGTGGAGACAAAAAAAGAAAAAGAAAAGGTGTATGGTGCTTTGAAGCACCATACTATTTTGTGCTTTTTCAAGCTTAGATTTTTTAAGCAAGGTCAGGTTCAGGTTTAGGTCAATCCAACCCGAGTCGAGCAGTAGCTAAGCCAAGCAAAGCGCCTACATCAGTGTGACGTCAGCAATATGGTCAACACTAGTTTGACCAGAATCGACAGTTAGAGATTATTTTTGTAATATCTTGATCATCTAAAGTCCGATCGGAGATCTGTTTGTGCCTACGGACTCATTTCCAGTAGATCTACACAGTAGAAGAGGGTGATTGACTGTTTGATGGTTAACGAAGAGAGTTGACCTATCGGAGCGTAGAAATTTGTTTCTGCGATGTCGAAGTCATCTGGACTCAAATTTCAAATTCGTTTCTTCTAGCATGCTCATGGTGACAACATCTACAGTGTGGTGCATAAATTTTGCAAGAATGGATGCAAAATTTGAAATTGAGAAATTCAATGGCAGAAATGACTTCAACTTATGGTGTATAAAGATGCATGCACTGTTAGTTCAGAAAGAATTGTAAAAGGCATTGAAGGGAAAAAATGGCCTTCTTGCAATAATGTCAGATCCAGACAAAGAAGATATGCTGGAGAAAGCATATGGAGCGATTTTGCTATGCTTGAGCGCCGGTGTAATGCGGAAGGTTGTTCAGGGGAAAACCACTACTGGGTTGTGGCAGAAATTAGAAAATCTGTACATGACCAAGTCATTGACAAACAGTTTATATCTGAAGAAACGGTTGTTAACACTGCAAATGCATGGAGATACGTTTATCTCCAATCACCTTGATGCATTTAGTAAAGTTATAATGGATTTTGAAAATATAGATGTCAGCATCAATGATGAAGATCAAGCAATCATTCTGCTTTGTTATTTACCACCCTCGTATGATCACTTTGTGGATACCATGATGTATGGTAGGGAGACTCTATCCAGAGATGATGTAGAGGCAGCCTTAAACTTCAGGGAGTTGAAAAAAAAAAGGTTATGTCTAAAAACAATGGTGATACTTTGGGTGAGGGTTTGATGGTGCGTGTCACGACCTGAGCCCAAGAAATCAAGGATTAGGGTTACCCCAATCAGTGACACATGTACTCCCGTACAATTCACACTTGGACCGGAGTCTAAATAGAATTAACAAAGGATATTCACATGCTTATACATGTGAAGTGCTGAACGGATCATCTGTCCAAGTATTCAATGCGCAGAAGCCTGTCAATATCTCCAATAATTTTTCTTCACTTTTCATTGAACAGTTCAACAATACAATTACAACCATGAAACGGTGTAAAACTTAATATTTAGGAACATAAGATTAATAGATTAGTTATATACATTCCCTGTACTACCTAAACATAATGTGCTCATGCATGTAAAGAGATCAAGGATAACATTCTATAAAAGGAATACAAGAAGATAGAGATATAATGAGATTAAGTTATATAATGCGGTCTACATGAATGCAATTATATGCAAATGCTAAAAGACCCAAAAATCATAATAGATACAATTCTTAGCTACTAGTGAGTCACTCTCGACATAGGGATCAGTCAGCAAACTTCTGCTGTCCATCGTTACCATTTGAAGGAACTATTGCGGTCTGCTTCCACACTTCCTAGGTTTGTGCTAGACCGGGTTTGGGATTTGAACCTATAACATCATTAAATAACTTATGAATAAGACTATTCAGCAAAATATAAGCAAAATTAAGGTAATACGCCTTGTATGTAAAAGAAGTAATGACATATGATCATTAGAGGTTAAGGTAGTATACTAGGCATATCATGCGTTTGAAATAAGTATGCTATAAGGATCAATAAATAAAATACATACTATTTGGTTACTACATTTGCCATATCCTCTCTCTAGGAATCATGCATTGAGAACACCATTGTCCGGGCCAGGGTACGTATGGGTCTTTAGTTCCTGGAGTCTGGAAGCCCCAAGACAAGAACACACTATAGTGATAACAAACATGCTACGCCAAAGTCAACCCTGCCGAGTATCATAAGGCTGAGGCTAAGTAGAGCCAGACCATTTTGATTCAATCATATACTTGAACTTGAACAAACATAATACCAAATCGTATACGTTCAATTCAGGCATGCAATACGTTCATACTCAATTTAATACCAATGGTCGATGTAAATCGAATATCAAGAACGAATCAAGTGGATCAATTCATATAATATGGAAATATTGGAAGTCAAGACATACGACAATCATTTAATCATTCAATTTTATTCATAAGAGTGGAGGACAATAACTGTCGTCTAATATGCTATGCAATTCAATTTAATAAAATCAAGGCAGTTTCACTAACCAATCCTAATCTAGTCATCCATTGTTTCTAACCGTGCATGATGATGTAGTTTTAAGTTATCCGATACACAGTTGTCTTTCTTTCTATGTTACATTGTGTTGGGAATGTGTATCGAAGTCCCTTAAACCAACACCCATGGGGAGGTGCTTAGCAAATGAACAACACACACATGAATAAGTCTCAGCCCTCTAAACTCTTCATGATGTTCAATTATTCCTTTGGGCCTGTTAATGGTGTATAGGGATCCAAAAGCTAAGGCCCTACAAGGTCTCATAACATTACCTATTAAATCCTAGTTTTCAGTGGACTTACGGCTTAGCTGTGGGTGACTTACGGCTTAGCTGTAATATACACTACGGCTCAGTCGTAGTCCCCCAAAATTGCCCCCATAGATACGGTGAGTCACGGCTGAACCGTGCTTCCTCTTACCGTTTAGCCATATTTGGTCTATGGTTGAGTCACTGTTTGGCTGTGGGTTAGCCGTAGCTCAATATACGGCTTGGTCGTGGCTTAGCTGTAGAAGGTTATCAGATTTTCAAACTTTCGAAAGTTCAAACCGTAAAATGGCTTATGGCTGGACCACAACTAGGTTATGGCTCAGCCGTAGCTGTAGTATATCCTACGACTTAGTCATAGCTTGGCCACAGTGTAATATCAAGCTTTTTTTCTACTTTTTGGACTTGAAGCAGTGGAAACTTACGGTTTAGCCATAAAGTTCAGAAATTTTGAAACTCTAGAAGTTTACGTACAGTTCAGAACTTGGACAATTCCATCCATAATGAAACAAGACCATATAAAAGTATACAAAGGGTTGTGAAACATATGAAACTGGAAAGATTATAAAAATCATAACAAACATGATCTACTAACATGTATTCATCCATAATTTGCTTATACTTGCCTCCAATTAAGCTTTTCAAAGTATAAATCCATCCTCTGGCTCAACTTGGGCTCAACTTGGTTAAAATTAGACCTACATAGCCATGGACTTAACTATTCTTGTTGAATGATTAAGACAGTAAAATCGATACCATTTAGACCTTTTCGGATACTTAATAAAATATCCGCGTATTGTTCTACGGTTTAACTTCTTTTCTTGTAGGTTATAAACCCACACTTCAGATGGACATCCCTAAACTCGGAAATGGTTTAAGATGGGTTTCCTACTAGTACATAACTCAAAAGGAGTTTTAGGAACTGCTTTCGTAGGAACTCTGTTTAAAATATACATGGCCATCTTTAGTGCGTCACCCCACATAAACGAGGGTAATGATGTATTACTAACCATACTCCTAACCATATCCAAAAGAGTCATATTCCTTCTTTCAGCTACTCCATTCTGCTGAGGTGTTCCAGGCATTGTATAGTGGGCAACAATACCTTCGGATTCTAGGAATCTAGCAAACGGGCCTGGGTTACGACCTATTTCAGTGTACCTACCAGAATACTCACCACCTCGATCTGATCTCACAATTTTGATCTTTCTATCTAATTATTTTTCCACTTCTGCTTTAAATAATTTGAACATAGTCAAAGTATCAGAGTTTTCTTTAATGAGATAGATATAACCAAAGCGTGAGTAGTCATTTATAAAGGTGATGAAATATTGTTCTCTTGTAAAACAAGGTATGTCTATTTTTCCACAAACATCTGTATGGATTAACTACAGGAGTTCAGAACCTCGTGTAGTAGTTTTTTTAACTGTTTGAGTTTGTTTTCCTTTAATACAGTCAACACAAAGACTGAAATTAGTGAAATCAAGGGTTGGTAATAACCCGTCCTTCACCATTCTCAATATCCTCTCTTTTGAGATGTGTCATAACCATTTATGCCACAACTTATGGGAGTTTTCTTTTATTAGTCCTCTCTTCATGCCAACGTTCATCCCACAAGTAACATAGTGTGTAGTTAGTGATTGTGTGTATAAAATATCTAACTTTAACTTATACAAGCCATCACATAATACACTACTACCAATCATTATATTATTGTAAAAAAGTTTCAAAGATCCTCGATCAAAGTTAAATACATATCCTCTTACATCTAACTTTAAAATAGAAACCAAATTTCGGGAAATATCAGGAACATAGAAGATGTTCGGCAGATCCAAAATGAATCCTGTATCTAGCACCAGCCTATAAGTACCTACTGCATTGACTCTTGACTCCTTCTGGTTTCCCATAACGATGGATCATTTCCCATCACTTGACTTTCGGGTTGAAAGGACTCCCTGCATACAACAAAAAATGTGAACGGTTGCACCAGAGTCGACCCCACCATGTATTGGATAGGACATCAATAATATTGATTTCACATACAAGAGATAAATTTCTTTGTTTACCTCTTTTTTCAAACAAATTCTTCCTTTTGAGGCAGTTCTTCTTGAAATGTCTTTTCTTGCCACAGAAGTGACATTTTTTGGACCCTTTCTTTCCCTTTCTCTTCACCGGTTTCTGAACTTTCGGATCTATCTTGGGCGTGTTGGCATTATTTTTAAAGTTTCTAGGACCTTTATTGCTTTTAGCATGGGAGACAAAGTTTACCTGAAGTTGCCCCTTGACTTTAAGCCTCCTCTCTTCTTGATCACATCTTGCGATCAACTCAATTATGGTCCATCAATTAGAGCTCTGATTGTATATTACATTAAATGGGCCAAATGCAGGGGGAAGGGAATCCAGAATGAATTTAATCAAATATCAATCGGAGATACTCATGTCTACATCTTTTAACTTAGATGTTAGGTTGGACATGAGTAGGATATATCTCTAACTCCCTTCGTTCCATCGTACTGCATGTTAGTTAATTTATTTATTAAGGTGGCACCTAATGCCTTGTCAGTCACTTCAAATTGTGACTTAATTTCTTCTAAGGGTTCCTTGGCATGTTTTCCTTAATCAAGCGATCCCCTAATACTCTTAGAAACTGAAGTCATAATAATCTTTTGTCATTTCCTATCACATTTGTGCCACTGATCATATTTGGCCTTTTCATATTCAAAACTTTGTTCGGTAGGCGCATGAGGCATGGGCTTATTTAAGGCCATTTCTAAGTCTAGAAAAGTTATGGTTAACGACAACATGTTTAACCATTCAGGATAGTTCGATCTGTCTAATGAAGGAATTGTTCCTAAGCACGAGGGAAGAGACATGGATCTGGAGGAAGTTGCTGTAAAAGGAAAGAAGAGATAAACTATTACTCTCACAATTCTATAATGCTTTGAATTTAAAGGGAATCTTACAACAGAAATAATAGTTTTACATCATTACAAATAACCTTTGGGTCAAATGTAACATGTAAAATTTTTTATTCTTGATTACTTGATAAAGCCACAATTTATTAAGTGAATAAGTAAGATCCCACCTTTAGGCTTAGATCAACACGAATTAACAAAACATCTTTAATGTGTTTTATCCCAATCTTCAAATAATCGAAAGGTAAACTCCTTTGGGTCGATTATTTATCTTTTAAGTGAAGTTGCAATTTGAGTGTCATTTATGGTATATCTAATTCAATAATTGAAAAATAAGTTTCATCATAACTGTGCCACTTTGGTGACTACCTAGTTAACTCATAATTTCAAATTGAAGCCTATGACATTAATTTTTAGTCTCCTATGATTTAAACGATTTTGATGCTCTATTTCTACTTTAATTGAGCATTCATTATTTTAACCCTAAACATTTAGGGAGACCTAATTTTAACAATCATTCTATTATTGTGAGAATGAGATTTCTTAAAATTAGTGGTCCGGATGAACATTAATCGGACCATTGATATCTCATCACAATAATAATTTTCTTTAATCAATCTATCATGAGGTTCAAATTGACCTAATCTATCCATTGATTCGTACTAATTTAATCATCAAGCATGCATGCGTGTAACAAATATAACTCAAAACAACATTGATCAGGTAAACAATAAGCGGAAACATGAATTTGAATGAGTTAAACATGCATAAATCCTTATGATATCAACATTGAACCATTAGATTAGGAATTAAATTTATTAATATGATAAATCTCATCATAAGGGACACAACGAAAGAAACGGATCAAAAATCTGATATCATGTGTCCGAAATGATCAAAATACGATTTCGATTGTTCATTTTTCCTTGATCTGGCCATGATCTGATCATATTTAAATTATCCAGTCTTATCAGAATAATTATTGCATTTAGATACATCCATTGGACGGTTCTGATCGGAACAAATCAATTCCATAATGACCCAATTATTTAAAATACATAATTATCAAAATTAATAATAATTTATTCAAACCAGGCCAGGCTAGTGGGTCGGGTCAAACCCAGGTCAGTAATTGGATTGCTCATTCCAGTCAAATCCTTCAATTCGGGCTTGACAGGTTGGGCTAGGTTGAACTGAACTAACCTTATAGAAATGAACTGGGTCCAATCGGGTCGGTCGAACCAACCTGACCTTCTAAAAATGAACCTGGTTCAGTCGAGTCTTGTCGGGTCGGGTTTGCTAACTCGTTCCCCTTTTTAAAACTGGGTCAGGTCGGGCCAGGTCGAATAAACCGACCTGATGCATCATCCTCATCCTCCCGAAAGCAAAGGGCTCGGGACCGCAGCGAACGGCAGGCGCTCGCATGGTGCCGGCAGCACTAGTCGCCACTTGGAACCATTTCCGGCGATGGCAGGAAATTTTTTTTTTTTTTTTTGTTACTTTGTAACCGATGCAGAACTATTGTTCCTATTCTGCCGTTGGCGCTACACAGCGCAGCGCCGGATTGCGCCGCCGCAGCACAGCGGCCAGTTGGGCTCTGCAGTTGGGCTTTGCCAGAAACTGCTGTTGCCAGCCGACAGTTTCATCAATTTTTTTTTATTTCTGCAACTAGTGAACCCTCTTTCTCGGTTTTGATGCAAATCCAATCCTATTAATGGAAACTAATGGCTCTGATACCAATTGTAAGTCAAAATGGCCCCTTAGAAAGACCTTAATGGATTAGATTTGCATTTTAACGGAATGATTTGTATTATGAAAGACAATCAGTTTAGGGCATACCTGAATCCATTGCGAAACGAAGAAAAAAATTCACAACCTTTAACTCTCTCAGTCTTCTCGTAATGCCTGCTGATTGATGGGTATGCCAAGCAGTAATCTCTGTGTGTGAGGATGAGAGAGTTTCCAAGCTATTTATAGACAGCATTAATGCTTTCTTCCCCATCAACGGAAAGCTTTCCATTATCGCACGACTAGAGTTTTTTCAGAAACGTAGCTTTAATGAGAAGATGTTCGTTATTGAATGAATCAAAATAAGTGGTGGTCATGTGGGCCACCACCCATGATATCCAACGTGTTTTTCTAGTGTAACTTCCACTAAAGCTGGCTTCTCCAGAGGATGAGTGTCTAGAGGCTTCTAGATTGGCAGGTTGGTTAAATTTTAAAATTATTCTGCCATCAGGTCTTTCTTGTATGGTACAGACACTGCTAGAGGCTGTTTTGATGGTTTCACTTTTTAGTTCCCAGTCTTTTGGGAAACTAATTTCTCCCCATTTGATCTTTTCCGCTTGCTGAATAGTATTATGGCTACTAGCTTTGATCACAGTGGTAAAGTCATTGTCCTCCTTGGACGATAGCTTTCCTCTGGGCTCTCCTGAGCTCGTCATCTTACATCTTACATCTTGTATTCTACGCAGATTCCCCTTACACCTGGTCTAAAGCTAAAACCTTAGCCTAAGATGTAGAGTTTGCATGGCATCTCTAATATCTATCATGTAGTTTGGGAAAACTATAAAGAAGATGACTCCGTCATCTCCTGAGGACGCAATGGCTCTCAGTAGACTTTGACGGAAGTCTTCAAGCCTTTTTTCTTGAATTATAGCCAGTACTTTGGCTCCTAGATTTTTTCGTGCCATAATCCTTATGACAACTTGGACTGTTGCCATATGGATAAACCTATATCCTTTGTTCTGGCCTTCTTCTATGACTGTTTTGGTAAATAAGGGAACCTGATATTCTTCATTAGCAGTTATAGATTCCTCAACTCTTTTAGGAAAATTGCTTTGTTTAAACTGGAAGGCACCTATATGGTAAAGTTCTCTCCATTTGAACTTAGGGACTCGGAATTTCCTGGCTTCCCTTTCAATCTCCTCCAGTGCACATTCTGCAGCACTTATAGGCATATGGTTCATAGACCTGGACTTGGTCAATTTTCTAATCATTTTCGTGTTTTCTCCAGTTGAGAAGGAGGGACATCCTATTGAGACGTCCTCGTCGTCATCTTCTAGAGTTTCAGCACATTTTCTTTTTAGCTTTTCCAAATCCTTTTGGGTAGCTATTTTGGTTTCAGTCTCCAGGGTTTGTTTTAACTCTTGTAACTGATTTTCAATTTTTGTTACTTCACTGGTTAGCCTAGTTTCCATTTCTTGGATTCCGGCATAATCCAGTTGTTCTGAGAGACTGTTTTAGTCAGGTTCTCAGAGGTGGATTCACTGCTGGTAGCAAAAGTTGTTGCTGGTGTGCCAATGGTTTTCAACACCTTCTCCTGTACTCGGGAATAACTTCATACAAGAATATGAACCCTTTGTCCAAACCAAGAACACGGTTCAATTTACCCTGTTCGGCTAGCCCGTTAAAGCTAACAAGGTTCGCAATGCTTATTCATATGCTTAAATGACCCCAGCTTTCTTGAAAGCAAGAAACGGTACCCCTCAGAGAGCCCACATGAGAAGCCTGGTGGACCCTCTCAACCCATTGTTCTTTCAAAACTTCCCATAAGAAAAATGATTGATCAAATGGACAAAGTCAAGATTGAAGAATGGGAAAGCACCTCTGAAGATTGCCTCTCTGACATGAGCCAGATCTTCCTACCCGTGAAACCTCTTCTCCAAAAACAGAAGATGATTGGCAAAAGGAGGTAGACCTCATCAATAGGTACCACTTCAATCTTAAGAGAATTAGGATGAATGCCGAACAAAACTCAATAGAGGAGCCATTTCCCGAAATAATATTTTTTTTATTACTTATTTAAAAAACTAAGGCCGTTTTGAACTTATTTCCAAAACTACTATAAGACTTCGTTAGAAACAGAGTCTTCATAGAAAATGCTATTGCAAATAGCATCTTCAGTGAAGACGCCATCAGTAATAGCGTCTTTGTTATTTAATTTCTGAAAAAAAATTAAAAATAAAATAGAAAATTTCAAAGACGAAAACTCCATTGCAAATGGAGTCTTCAGTGAAGACTCCATTCCCAATAGAGTCTTAATTGAAGACTATTGTTAATGGAGTCTTCGTCTTTGATTTTCTAGAAATAAAATAGAAAAAGTATATTTTAAAAAAACAATAAAGATTTGAAAAAGTTATAAAAAAAGTAGAAGATGGGTGGTTTAACGTTGAAGACTCCGTTGCTAATGGAGTCTTCACCTTGAAGACTCCATTGGAAATGGAGTCTTCTATTGAATTTTATCAAATAGGTCACGTGCTTGCGAGTAAGTTGAATAGTAGGTGGCACTAATGAAGACTCTGTTGAAAATGAAGTCTTCTTAGGAACTAAGTCTCACTCACTTTTATTTATTTATATATACAGTATGGATAGCAAAAATATTAAAACTAAAGCAGTTACCAAAATTATTGGACAACATAACAACAAAATGGGAAGTCAAATATGGAATTTTAATAAATCTTCATTAGATTTTCTACCACAAGTACGATTCTACCTAATCAATAGTTAAATCAATAAAATATACTGAGTCGTTTTAATTTATCGGATTCCTTTAAAAATCTATTCAAATCAAATCTACAGGGTGTTTGACTTATTAAATTTCATGGATCACCAAAATTTGAATATTGCATGACCATAAGATTAATGATCAAAGGTTAATTTCAATAAAGGACAACCAATTTATGTGACTGATCTGGTTAAACAAGTAAGATAAAATATAAAAAAAAGAAACATATATCACATATATTAATAGCATATTAGCCAATTAGCTGGAATATATTACAAATGGATTCCATAAATTCAATGAAAATTGTTTTCAAAGATGTATGTCACTTAGGCAAAAACTGGTTAGAAACTCCCACTCTCTTATAAACTAAAAATTAAGCTTTTAGACTTTATTTTGGTTTGAGAAAAATGTCCATGATAGTTATTGGTTTTTAGTATTTTGCTTGGTCGCCGGTAAAAGGCAAGAAACATTACTTAATAAGGAATTTTAATTGAAAAACAAAATCTGTAAAGCAGAGGTTTTCCTGCCATCAAAACTTTTCTCAAATTTTCTTGAATTTTATTTTTTTAAAACATCGTTGTTAAATTTTAAAACACAGAGCAAAAAACTATTGAAATAGGCCCCCATAAATCTTAGTGTATAAAATTAGTAAAGTAGAGGTTGTCGCTACTTAATTAATATCAGACATTGTCTATTACGTCTGATACATCACATAATTAATAATTATTCACTCATAAAGCACCGTGTGATAAGTCAGTCTCCATTAAGTCTAAAAATCGATGGGTCGCACTATTCACATTGAAAGTGGATAATCAAGGACACTGTAAGTAGGCATGTCTGAATGATCATATGGCACCATGTGATCTGTGATCGAGTTAGGCAAGACATGTCCTATCACATGACATCACAAGTCGAGCCAGATGGGTCAGGCTTTAATTTTCTGTTTTGAGGTGACAAGCCACTGTCAGAGATGTCTTATATTTATTAGAGTAGCAATCAGTGACTTATCACAATTCCATACATTGCTCATTTCACAACTTTATATAAAGTGGACAGGAGACAAGCTAGGTGATAAGGTCATATTCCTGATTGTTTATGAACTTTGTAAATGAGTTATACGGTGCGGGATATTTTTGAAGCGATGGGACATAACTGGGTTTTAGAAGATGAATTTCATTACCATTGAATCCGAATCTCCATTACTTAGGGCAGGCTGTGGAGACCATGAGAAGTGAGCTTTCGTTCCGAGTTAATCAAGCTGAGTGTCTCGTCGTAGATTTGCCACGAAAAAATTATCGTATTCCTCGTCGGTTGGCATTCAATATGGTTACCGATACACCTCACCAATTACAACGTGCACGGCACTGTTATCGAGAAGAAAACAACCCCATGATGAAGCGTCTCCGACAAGCTGTGTTGCGTCATGAAGCACACGAGTTTGTTCAAGCAAGGATGTGCAGCATGGTCGTCTACTTTGGGCATTTAGCATGGACCCCTAACTTGCTTCTGATTTTGAGATATCTGATGAAGATGATAGCACCTAATAAGATTAGCACATATCATCCTTCGTATGCATTTAATTAGCTTGCTTAACCTTATATTATCTTGTGGATGCACTTTTATCTAAGATAAATAAAGGAACACTGACATTTTTATTAAAAGTTCATTATCGCTTTATTATCTCAAACATATTGTCAGTACAAAGTACACAACGATTCAAAGATAAATCAATAATTTATATGTTCTTAACACATGGATTAAAAGTGTTAAAGCCCATTTTTCATCTCACATAAGATACTCATAAACATACACAATGATAGAAAGATTGGTCACTGTGTGACAGCTTATTCTTCATCTGACATATAATAGTCAGATAGATATTTCTCATTGATTAGGATGTTGTTACGCTCAGTGGTGGTAAGTTCCCTCCCAGTTGCTTCGGCCATCTCGCTTGCTAATTGGAGCATGAAGTATTGGCACCTCCACATGAGCATCCTATTATTTTCTCTCTTAATTCTAGTTACTGCTCTTTCGTAATCATTCCTGTCTCTTCTTGGCATGGTCAGTGAGAGGCGTCGGGGGATTGGTGCACCAAGGTTGTGTAGATCCATCAGCAATCCCTCTTGCTCGAGCAACCTAAATTTCCACTCCTGTCTCAAACCAATGTAATACTCTTTTGGATCTAAGTGTTTTTCAGTCCAATAGTCATTGTGGAAAGGCGGTAGTAACCACACCCGAGCACGCTTACGACTAGTTGAACTCCCTGGGACTCCACCTGCCATTAGGGATAATGATTTGATTTCTGAAATATGGGTGATTTGGTTTTAACTATGAGACTTTCTGTGAATATGGGTGGATATATATAACCAAGCTCAATTGACCATATACTTATGATGTCACACAATTCTTTATTCATAAATGAATTATCACAATCATCTGATGCATTAATTACTGCATTGATTTTACTTGCCGATGTGTACTCATCAGATTTTGTCATTTTATATATCATATGTCATGTCATACTATCGATTATCTCTTATATGGAGCAGAAGAAATAAAAAAAAAGGAACACTGCAGAACAAATGGAATAAATAAATGAAACAAAGCAAAAAATAAAAAGGAAAAAAAAAGGAGAATGTTGTACAATGTGAGGGAGTAGGAGGGATGAAATAAATAAATGAAGAAAGTTAAAAAAAATAACAAAAAGGAAACGAAGAAGGCTGTATAAGAGTGAGAGAGTAAGACTGTAGGAGGGACGAAAAAAATAAAATTTGAAAACCATCTAGTTTTTTCATGGAAATCATGTACTTGTCAGGTTATTTGAATGTTTTAGTATCTTAGTGAACTATTACACTAATAAATTGTGGTTTTTAAGGGGCTGTCTCAATGGTGTTTATTTGTTATGACTATGATTATTTTTGGTGTTCTTCGTTTTATCAACAGTATTTCTTTTTTAAATAAATCAATAAATTTCAAGAAGAGTTCTCAAGGCAGGACAACCTTTACTTTACTAATTTTATACACTAGGGTTTATGGGGGCCTATTTCAATGGGTTTTTTGCTCTGTGTTTCAAAATTTAACAATGGTGTTTTAAAAAATAAAATTCAAGAAAATTTGAAGAAGAGTTTTGATGGCAGGAAAACCTCTGCTTTATAGATTTTGTTTTTCAATTCAAATTCCTTATTAAGTAATGTTTCGTACCTTTTATCGGTGATTAAGCAAAATACTAAAAACCAATAAATACCATGGACATTTTTCTCAAACCAAAATAAAGTCTAAAAGTTTAATTTTTAGTTTATAAAAGGATGGGAGTTTCTAACCAGTTTTTGCCTAAGTGACATACATCTTTGAAAACAATTTTCGTTGAATTTATGGAATCCATTTGTAATATATTCCAGCTAATTGGCTAATATGCTATTAATATATGTGATATATGTTTCTTTTTTTTTTTCATATTTTATCTTACTTGTTTAACCAGATCAGTCACATAGATTGGTCGTCCTTTATTGAAATTAGCCTTTGATCATTAATCTTATGGTCATGCAATATTCAAATTTTGGTGATCCATGAAATCTAATAAGTCAAACACCCTGTAGATTTGATTTGGATAGATTTTTAAAGGAATCTGATAAATTAAAACGGCTCAGTATATTTTATTGATTTAACTATTGATTAGGTTGAATCGTACTTGTGGTAGAAAATCTAATGAAGATTTGTTAAAATTCCATATTTGACTTCCCATTTTGTTGTTATGTTGTCCAATAATCTTGGTAATTGCTTTAGTTATAAAATTTTTACTATCCATACAGTATATATAAATAAATAAAAGTGAGTGAAACTTAATTCCTAAGAAGACTCTATTTTCAACGGAGTCTTCATTGGCGCCACCTACTATTCAACTTACTTGCAAGCACGTGACCTAGTCGATAAAATTCAATAGAAGACTCCATTTCTAATGGAGTCTTCAAGATGAAGACTCCATCAGCAATGGAGTTTTCAACGTAAAACCACCCGTCTTCTACTTTTTTTTTTAACTTTTTCGAATCTTTATTGCTTTTTTAAAATATACTTTTTCTATTTTATTTCCAGAAAATCAAAGACGAAGACTCCATTAGCAATAGAATGGAGTATTCACTGAAGACTCCATTTGCAACGGAGTCTTCGTCTTTGAAATTTCCTATTTTATTTTTAATTTTTTTCAGAAATTAAATAACAAAGACGCTATTGCTGATAGCGTCTTCACTGAAGACGCTATTTGCAATAGCATTTTCTATGAAGACTTTGTTTTTAACGGAGTCTTATAGTAGTTTTGGAAATAAGTTCTAAATGGCCTTAGTTTTTTAAATAAGTAATAAAAAAATATTATTTCGGGAAATAGCTCCTCAATAGAGCCATCTCTTGATCAGATAAAAATGTCCCTCAGATAATATATGGGAGAAAATCCCTTAGCTCCATGGGAAAAAGATCAAGCTAGATGCGAAATCATTTTGACTCATCCTGATAAGATTATTAGGCTCAAACCAATGCAATATTCTCCTTAAGATCGAGAAGACTTTTCAAAACAAATTCAAGAGCTACTCAAGATGAAACTTAAAAGACCTAGTACTAATCCTCATAGCAGCCCAGCCTTTATGGTAAGAAACCAGGCTGAAATAGTCCGAAAAAAAGGCAAGAATGGTGATTAATTACAAAAAGTTAAATTCTTTCACCATTAGGGATGGCTATTTCCTACCAAATAAAGAGACCCTGATCAAGGAAGTTCAAGAGAAAGCAGACTTCAGCAAATTTGACTGCAAATCAGGATAGTGGCAGATAAGAATGGAAGAGGATAGTATTCCTATAACAGCCTTCAATACTCCTCAGGGCCAATATGAATGGCTAGTCATGCCATTTGGTCTAACCAATGCTCCACAAATATTCCAGTGCCGGATGGATTACATCTTTAAATCCTATCATGACTTTTGCCTGGTTTATGTGGACGACATTTTTGTGTTCAGCAGAACCAAAAAAGAACACAAAAGACACTTGGCTAATATAGTTGAAGACATAAAAAAACATGGAATCATGATTTTTGAAAAGAAGATGGAATTAGAAGTTGAAAGAATAAACTTTTTAATGCTAACCATCGACAAAGGACAAATAGAGATGAAAAGCCATGTCCTTAAAAAAATAAGCCAATTTCCCATGATCTTGAACAATAAGATCCAAGTCCAGAGATTTTTAGGTTGCCTTAATTATATAAGAAATTTTATTCCGAAGGTTGCTCAAATCTCTCAAACCTTACAGAACAAGGTAAAAAAGAATTAAAAATGGGAGTTTACTCAAGAAAATGAAACCACTTATTGGGAAAAGCAGCGCAATGGAAATATTCACAATCAACGGATCAACCACGATAAATACAAGTAATCACACAATCAAACAATCACACACATAAATACAACAATTTTACGTGATTTGATAACCTTGCCTACATCCACGGAGGAGAGAATTCATCTGTCATGATCCCATCTCAATCCCCTCAAGATCTAGGGTTACTGTGCATCAATATATATAGTTCCCGCTTTCTTGGCCAATAAGAAAGCTCATACATAATGACTAAAATACCCCTAACCCCGAGCCTCGGTTTTGGCTAAACCAGACGATCGATCTGGCTAAACCGTAATATAAGATAAAACCCAACAATCTCCACCTCGACTTGGATTCTACAAATCCTCAAAGCCATCTTGAGATACCCTGTAATGTTTTCACGCACTTTGCTGAAGGGTACGTCATTACATCGATGGCGCAGTCTTCTCTCTTCCACACTTTAACATGTTGAACCAGCAGTTTATGTACCTCGCTGAAAGGTACGCTTCCACACACACTATGACCTAGTGTGGTTCTTACACCCCTAGCTCGGATGCACAGACAATCTTAGTATTGTCTAGTGTCGATCAAGTCCAAACTGACTTAAAACTTCTCACAGTTGCCTCATTTGACCTCAATACCACCGTCTTGAACCCCCAAAGTGCTCTCCATTTGTTACCATATGCATGCATCCTTATAATACAATGAACCTAGCTTCCATCTGTCAGGACAAAACTGAAGACCTACCTGAATCCGGATCTCATGGTACCTGTGAATCCTTCCTTCTATCTCCATCCTGGTGTTCTTTCTGTCAAACTTGCAGTTATCCTGTTTTGGTGGGTTAGGCATAGTACATGTGGGTTAGGTATGATTCGATGCTAAACTAGCTTACTCCGACTTGAACAAAACTACCTTTTTCGAGAAAATCATCTCTGTTCAGGTCTTCTTGGATTTTCGCTAGATGATATCATCAAAGATCCATCAATCCATCTTCCGATGATCCGTGACATCTAACTCCACCAGAACCATAGATTTTCTTCCCTGTTATTTGATGTATTTTTCACTGCTCAATCTGAAAAGGCATCCCCTATTTACCTGTATAGATTTCTGACCATCTCACCTTCAATGATGACCCATGTTCCCTTTTCCACCTTTGTCGCTCCACCCGCTACAGTTCACTTGCAGCCTTTGAAGTCTAAGATACCCAAAGAAGTTCAATTTCTTCGTAAACCCAGAACATATATCACATCCGTTAGGATTTGAATAACATCATCATACTCCTAGATCTCTACCACTCTTATCTCAAATGCTCATCAATTTGCATTCTCCCCCATAAGAACAGATCCATCAATAATGAGAGTTATTTGCATCAAACCAATCTCTACTCAAACACATGATATAAAGAATCTGAATCTCAATATCATGAATCATTAACTTGATCCATACCTGTAGTGACCACAAGTGATTCCCCATCATCTGAATCCAAGCTTTCTTACACACTACCTCTTTCCGATTCTGATTCTTTTGCTTTTCCTTTTACTTTGACATGTCGCTCATTCCCATTCCCTTCGACGTGGATTTGAGGTTTCCATCAAAGTACTCAGAGTAATCTCTTATTCATGACATCAAGTAACACTTTGCAATCATTGGTGTGTCATGGAGTCTAACACTATTCCGTAACAATCCCTGAGTCGTTTATTTGTCAAATAAATCAATCTAGCCAGTGATGCTTGAATCCATTACTATCACGTGAATCTGTCAGTTTTATCAGTCCTCAATCTTCTGCCTATCAAATTGCTAATATCGTTTGTTTGCCTCATAGATGTCATTACTACGAATATGCTGGAAGACACAGATCTAAAATCCGACTCCGAGTGGCTTCGATATCGGAGAAATAGTTTTCTGCATTCCGTTTGGTCAAACCTTTGTTTTGACCGTTGAAATGCCCATCTTCTTCCACGTACATGTAGATCTCCTCACAACAAATCCCGTCCGTAGGCACAAACAGATCTCCGATTAGACATTGAACGATCAAGATATTGCAGAAATAATTTCAGTCGTTGAATCTGGTCAAATTACCTTTAATTTCCTTTGCTGACATCACTGTGTTGACAACAGCATTACTGCTGGCAGATTGGGTTAGACTTCTGCACACGGGTCAAGTCTGACCAAACTCGGAATCGACCTCCTCTATTGCTTTGGGTTTCTTTTCGTAATGGGTCAGGTCCTAGCTGACCTGGCCTACACTGCTGGGGTTGCTGCAATTGGGTCAGGGCCAACTCGACTAGGACCTGCTTGGCCTAGACTTTCTCTTCGTCTTCCTCGATTGATCTGGGTTTTGAAATAGAACCTAGAAACCCTTTCCCCCTTTTTCTTCCTCCGATTCGGCAAAAGAAGAAGTGGCAGCTAGCGATAGGCGGACGGTGTAGTTTCGGTGACTGCTGAGTTCTTCTCCGAGCATGACGACACCCATGCTGTAACAAAGGATGCCCTTCTTCTCGGAGCATGGCAGTGGCTGCTATGGTCGTCTTCTTCGGTTCCAGCGATGATGAAAGAGGGCATGGATAAGACTGACTTCTCCGGCTGAGGTCGACTGCAATAGTGCCTTGCTCTGTCTTCTCTTCGGGCGACGCGGCGATTAGAACGAATTCTGGTAACTTCCTGGAATTCGATCGACTAGCGAATGCAAGACCAGATCCTCTTGATCCCAGTCTTTTTTTTCCCCTGATGATGGCCAACAAAGAGATTAGACCCTGATTTTCTTCGGTGAAGACAACAGCCAAAAACACAATCCAGAGAACTCCTTATCTCTCCTTTGTTCCACAATAGAGTCTCCGATCCTCATTGTCTTTTCCAAAAAGACCCAATCTGGTCTTTTCCTATCACGACCAGTGATCCCCCGATCCTCTTCATCCCTCACAGATCTGATCCATCAATCGCAAAACTCTGAGCGATCTTCACCCCGCTTTGATACTACTTTTAGGAAAAAGCAGCGCAATGGAAATATCTGCAATCAACGGATCAACCACGATGAACACAAGCAATTACACCGTCAAGCAATCTCACATATAAACACAGTAATTTTATGTGGTTCGGCAACCTTGCCTACGTCCACGGAAAAGAGAACTCATCTATCATGATCTTATCTCAATCCCCTTAGGATCTAGGGTTACAACACATCAATATATATAGTTCTCACTTTCTTGGCCGACAAAAAAACCTATACATAATAACTAAAATACCTCTAACCCTGAGCTTCGGTTTTGGCCAAATTAGACGAACGATCCAGCTAAACCGAAATATAAGACAAAACCCAATACCATTGTTTTGAAAATAAAGGCACTTTGTAAAAATCTCCCAAAATTAGAATTTTAAAGAAAAAAAGATAATATGATTCTCAAAATAGATGCTTTAGACTCACATTGGGCTGGTGTCCTTAAGGCTATTAGTCCACATAGAGAAAAAATTGAAAGAATTTGTAGATATGCCTTTGGAACCTTCAAGAAGCACGAAAAGGAATTATTGTGCTTTGGAAAAAGAAATTTTTGCCATTAAAAAAAATTGATGAGCTTTAAAATACATCTGCTATCCAAAATATTTCTTGTTCATTCTGATGCTAATTTTGCAGCATTTCTCAAATCTAATCTCCACCAAGTAATGAACCAAGCCAAAATACGAAGATGGCAGGCTTGGTTTTCGGAATGGCTGTTCAAAGTAGAACATATAAAAGGAATAGATAACTGTTAGTGTCATTGTAAGAATATGTTGTCAATTACGTGACCAAAGTGTAGTTCAGCTCTAGAAAGACCTAGTTACATCTCTGAAGTTCAAGATCAAGTTAAATCAAGAAAGCTCGAGGTCTATCAATGAAGATCAAGGAAGTTCAAGGAAGATCAAGATCAATCAAAAAGATCCTCTATGAGTGTCAAGGGATCAGGTAACATTGACCCTTAGTATCCATAGAAATAGAATGGGAAAAAGGGCCTCTAAACACCATGTCTTTGAACCACGGCTAAGCCGTAGACCCTACGGCTCACTCTCCAGAGATAAAATTTTTGTCTTTTGTTCTACGGCTGACCCTGCGGCTGCACCGAAAAAGGGTCACCACTAAGCCGTAATATGATTCACGGTTAAACCGTAAAATCTACGGGCCACTGTCCAGAGAGTGCTCTTGGCCATATAATGCCTACGGTTGACCTTACGGCCAAGCCGGAAGGCCTTCACAGCTAAGCCGTAGTATGATTCACGACTAAGCTGTAAAGTTTACAGGCCATTTTCCAGAGAGCAGTTTTGGGAGATTTCAGCTTACGGCTGACCCACGGCTAAGCCGAAAGGTGCTCACGGCTAAGCCGTATAAGGATTTACGGCTAAGCTGTAAGATTAACCGTAAGAAGGAATAACGTTGAATCTGGTCAAACTAGCCGTTGGATGTTGTCAGAGCATACGGCTAAGCCGTAGGCCATTTTGTTCTCAGCCGTAGATCTAACCGTTGAAGCTTTTCTGTATTTAAAGGGGACTTCTCCTTTCTTCCCATTACATTGATTGAACTGAGTAAAATCCCAAGATAGCTGAGCCTTAGCACTATTAGTAAAGCCATACTAAAAGCTCCCACAACCACCTACTCTACAACTCTTAAAGTGCCATTATTGTTCCAAGAAGAGTAGTTGTACATTTAGGAAAGGCTTCATTCAATCTGAGAAAATCTTAGCCTTCCAAACCCTCTTAAAACCTCTTCCCTTGGCTGAACACTCATCTGAAGATCTTCATCACCAAGGAGCAAGAACAAGAGGTCAAAGCTTGGAGGTAGTCTTTCAAGCATCAAGAGCACCACTTAAAACTAAGGTATACAATTCCTTGTTTGGGTGTTCTTCTATATTTCAATTCTCTTTGCTGTAGTTGGTGGAAGACAAACCGCCGCATCAAAAAATTGTTGTAGTTGGTGGACTAGATCAAGGATCAACCACCTGTTCAAAAAATCCAGTTGGTGGAAGACAAACCACCGGATCAAAAACTGTTGTAAGAGGTGTTTGTTATGTAAGTACCTCTTATTTAGTGGAACCAAGAGAGATTGCTCTTGAGAGTGGATGTAGGTCTAGGACCGAACCACTATAAATTACTGTGTTTATTGCTTGTTATGTGTGGTGGATGCCTTATATCCTTTTCACTTGTGTTGATCATCTCTTTAAGCTATATCTTCCTTATTTGAATAGCATTTCTATACATTGTCAGCAGACACAACTTTGAGCATCTCTCTTGATCTTGCTCGTGGACTTTTAATTTTAATTATTGCACTCTTATAAAACCTTTTTTCTGGAAAGAAATTTTTAATAGTCCTATTCACCCCCCCTCTAGGACTTAGTGAGATCTAGCTGTTGCACTTTCAATAACTGCCTAGCAGTTGCCCTAATTAGAGAAATGTTTTTTGTGTTACAGGAAACCATGGGTGGAAATAACTACAACAAAGGCAAAGGCACAATGTCTCCACAAGAGCAAGAAGCTCATTTGATTCTGGGGCATTTACAAGCCCTTTGGACGGCTGTCTCTAGACTACAAGAAGCAGTCCCATTTCATTCCCGAAAAAACCGACAAAAGAGGCTCTGAAAAAATTAATCTCTAGTGTTACTGAGGTATCTAATGCCTTCAAACACCCATAAAAGCCACCCCAGGTAAAACCTTTGAAACTCAAAGGGAAACAAGCCATTTTTTATAATTTCAACAGCCTAACCCTAAAAAAAGAGAAATCATCACCATACACTCTGCCAAGACTGAGTGGATTGCCTTGGAAAAACATATATGGGAACTTCAAGTAGATTTAGCCACCAAGATCTTAAGACAAGTGACTGGTGAGTTAGCAAATTGGTACAATTTGTTCCTAGGTGTACAAACCATTGTTGGGTTTTTTCTTGCATTTCGGTTTAACAAGATTGGTCGTCTGGTTTAGCGAGAACCGAGGTTCAGGGTTAGGGGTTTTTTAGTCATTATGTATGGGTTTTTTTATTAGTCAAGAAAGCGAGAGCTATATATATTGATGTACTGTAACTCTAGAACTTGAGGGGATTGAGATAGGATCATGATAGATGAGTTTTCTCCTTCATGGACATAGGCAAGGTTGCCGAACCACGTAAAATTGCTGTGTTCATGTGTGTGATTGCTTGATGGTATGATTGCTTGTATTCATAGTGCTTGATGGTATGATTGCTTGTATTCATAGCGATTGATCCGTCGATTGCGGGTATTTCTGTTGTGCCGTTTTTTCCAATAAGTGGTATCAAAGCGAGGTAGAGATTGCTTGTGATTTGCAATTGATGGATTGAGACTTGGATCTCTTTGGAAGAAGTGGATTGGCAGATATGTCCTGGATCCATCTTCCAGTACACAGATCAGAGGTGCTGATTTGGAGATTTGTAGTGGGCCATGTTGGTGATCAGAAAGAGGCAGCCCTGGGTTCTTCAGTTGTAGTACAACAGAGAAGAAGGAAGAGCTCCTCGTGTTGATTGGATCCTTGTGAGGGTTTGGATTTGATCTCAAGCTGTGAGATTGTATTTTTGTTTTTCATAGGGAAACAGAGGAAGAGATCGGATCTTTTCTGATCTCGTGGACCACAAAGATTGGGCACTTGGCTTACTCGAAGAAGGGTTCTTTTTTCTTATTATTGCCGGAATCGGAGAAGAAGAATAGGTTGCCTAGGTGCCACTGGATTTGCAATCGCCGAAGAAAGGGGAGTGGTTAGATCTGGCGGTTGGAGAACAACGTAGGTTTGAAGATCAACGTTGGTGCAGAAGAAGAAGAATCAAGGAGGGTCTCAGTTCCGCCGCTATTCTGCCTCACTAGAGAAGAATCAAGGAGGGTCTCAGTTCCGCCGCTGTTCTGCCTCACTAGAGAGGGAGAGATCCTCTAACACCGTCGACGGAGAGAGTCCTCACCATTGTCGGTCGTTCATCGTTAGCCTTGTCATGGTCGGTGAGGAAGGAGGGCGGAGGCCGGGGGTTTCTTGTTCTGGGAATAAAACCAGAACCATAACAGAGGAGAAAGAGCACCTGGGTTTCCCAACCCAGGTTGAATCTATTCCAGGTCAGGGTTCGGTCAGTTTGGAACTGACCCGTGATACAGAGCCCAAATTGCCAGCGGTAGTGCTGATGTTGGCACACGTCAGCAGGTAAAATGGTTGAAGGCAGTTTGACTAGATTTGTGGTTGAAATTGTTTTTGCGATATCTTGATAGTCTGATGTTCAATCAGAGATCCATTTTCGCCTATAGACTCATTGTGAGGAGATCGATGCGTATGTGGAAGAAGATGGATAGTTCAATGGTCAATAAGAAGGTTTGACCAATCGGAGTGCAGAAAACTATTTCTGCGATATCGACACCATTCGGAGTCGGATTTCAGATCCATTTCTTCCAGCATGCTCGCGGTGATGAGATCTACGAGGCAAACAAAAGATATTAGTAGTTTGATGGGTGAAAAATTGGGGGACTGAAGGAACTGACAAAATCACGATGACAGCAATATATTCAAATATCAAGGGCTAGATTGAAGTGTTTGATGGAGAAATAACTTCAAAGATTGGCAGGAAAGACTGTTAGACTCCATGACACAATAATGATTAAAAAGTGTTACTTGATGTCATGAATAGGAGATTGCTCTGAGCACTTAAATGGAAAGCTCAGATCCGCGTCGAAGGGATTGAGAAGAAGCAACGGGCCAAAGTAGAAGGAAAAACAAAAGAATTAGAATAAGAAGAAGGTAGTGTGCAAGAAAGCTCGAATTCGGATGACAAAGAATCACTCTCGGACACTGCATGTATGAATCGGGTTAATGATTCATGGTATTGGAATTCATATTCTTCCTATCATGTGTTCACGTAAAGATTGGTTGATGCAAATAACTCTCATTATTTATGGATCTTTTCTTATGGGGGAGAATGCAAATTGATGAGCATTTGAGATAAGAGCAATAGAGATCTAGGTGTATGATGATGTTGTTTCAACCCTAATGGATGTGATATATGTTCTGGGTTTATGAAGAAATTGGATTTTTTTGGATGCCTTAGACTTTAAAGGCTGCAAGTGCACTATAGCGGGTGGAGTTACGAAGGTGGAAAATGAAACAATGGTCATCATGGAGGGTGAGATGGTTAGAAATATCTACAAGTTAATCAGGAATACTTTTTCAGGTGGAGTAGTGAAGGAGAGATCAAATAACAGGGGAGGAAATCCATGGTTCAGGTGGAGTTAGATACGGTGAGGTCATCAGAAAATGGATTAATGGGTCTTCGATGATATCATCTAGTGGAAATCCATGAAGACCTGAATGGAGATGACTTTCTTGGAAATGATAGTCTTGTTCAGGTCAAAGTAGGCCAGTTTAACATTAGGTTATACCTAACCCACATGTACTGTGCCTAATCCACCAGAATAGACTAGAATAGGACAGTTGCATGTTTGAAGGAAAGAACACCAGAATGAAGACAGAAGGAAGGATTCACAAGGTACCGGTGAGATTCGAATTTAGGAAGGTCTTCAGTTTTGTCTTGACGGATAGAAGTTAGGTTCATTGTATTGCAAGGATGCATGCATGTGGCAACAAATGGAAAGCACTTCGGAGGTTCAAGATAGTGGTGTTGAGGTCAAAAGAGGTAATTGTGGGAAGTCTCAAGTCGGTTTGGACTTGATCGACACTAGACAATACTAAGATTGTCTGTGCATCTGGGCTAAGGGGTGCAAGTGCCACGTTTGGTTGTAGCATGTGCGGAGGCATATCTTTTATCGAGGTATGTAAAGTGTTGCTTTAACATGTTGAGTGTTGAATAAAGAAGACTGCGCCATCAGTGTAGTGATGTACTATTCAACAAGGTGTGTGAAGGCATTATCGAGTATCTCAAAGTGGCTTTGAGGATTTACGGAGTCCAAGCCAAGGTGGAGATTATCGGGTTTTGTCTTATATTTTAGCTTAGCCGTATTGGTCATCTGTTTTAGCCAGAACCGATGTTTAGGGTTAGGGGTATTTTAGTCATTATGTATAGGTTTTCTTGTTGGCCAAGAAAGAGGGAATCATATATATTAATGTACTGTAACCTTTGATCTTAAGGGGATTGAGATGGAATCATGATAGATGAATTCTCTCCTCTGTGAACATAGGCAAGGTTTCCAAACAACGTAAAATTGTTGTGTTCATATGAGTGATTGCTTGTGTTCATCGTGATTGATCTGTTGATCACATGTATTTTTGTTGCGCCGTTTTTCCCAACAACCATTATGTTACAAAATCAGTTTCCAAGATGGACTGAAGGAGGAATATATAAAGACTAAAGATTTGTCTCCCTTGATGTTTTGATGCATAAGATGTTGCTATAAGAATTCAGAGAATTATTTGAAGCTGGGTTGATTTAGAGGACCAATTTCGTCCGCACTCCAAAATACTATGAGTTTCTTCTAGTCTACATTGGACAATCCATGGAACTCTGGTTTTTGGTGCATCCATATGCTAAAACAGTCATAGCAGACACCTGGTCTGTAATTCTAGAACGGGACGATGACAACTACTTTCTCAATTATCACCTTATCTAGCTGCTCCAAAAAGGAAAAGCCCTTATGCCACTTAAAGCAGCTGTAAAAATTCTAGAATGGGTTATGCAGGAAGAGGCAATCTAGATTCAACTAAATCTCTAGGACATAAGAGCGCAACAATTCTATGAATTACAAGAAGCCATTACTTGGAAAACGCTAACCTTTGGAGGCAATGAAAGAATTTTAATCTGCTATGAAGATAATACAAACATGTTACCTAACTGAAATGATCTACGGATACAGATGATGGAAAACCTAGAGCAACAGAATGTCCTGGCTTCCAACAATGTTAAAATAGGGATCCCGGTCTTCAAAGATCTTCTCGCTAAACCAACGCCCTCAACTCCAAAGTACCATGAAGACAGCAACGAAGATCTTAGCCACCCCTGTGACACTTTGACCCTAATTACGTATGTTTAACAACTAATTGATTAAGTTATTAGTGAATTTCCATAGAATTAGCTTAGTTAATGATGTTTTGTTATAATGAGTCACGTTTAGTTTCATGGATAGGTAGTTAGGTTGAGTTTAACCTGGATTAGGTAGATACGAGCCCTTTTTCATAATTTTAGACTTTGTAAGTTTATGTCATTCATGCGTCATATTGGCATCATCACGTGTATCCGTCAAGCTTGTTAACTTCCGTAACTAACTCGAATGTATTTGATTTTATTGTAATACTTAAAGACCTCATTTGATTCAAAATGAAATTTACTCTAAGAAATTGGACTTTCTTATAAACCTAAAGTTCTATATATATATATATATCACAGTGGGTTTCAGTGCTCATTTGTTTCATTTATTTCTCTCCAACATCTTCTCCTCTTCCATTTCCTCTTCTTTTTCTGTATCAAAGAGAACAAGATCATTCTTGCATGTGAGTTTGCAAGCATCCATTTCACCAATCCATCTCTTTCGTGCGTTTAAAGGTAAGAGCTTTTCCCATCATAGCTCTCTCGAGTTTAGAGGACTCTCATTTCAATACATGCACTCTTCTCCTTCCTTATTTCTTGTATGTATGGCATTTGGGTCTAAGAATACCTAAATTGAGCCAAAAGAAGGATTCATAATTTGAAAAGCTTAATTTAAGGCAAGTAGAAGCAAATTTTGGATGAATGCATGTTGGTATAATATGATTCTTATAATCCTTGCAAATCTTTTGATTGTAATGTGTAAATGTTTTACAGCCCTTTATCTTCCATTATATTAAAAATGCTTGTTAAGTTGCAAGTTGTGAAACTATACGTGTAGTACCTTAGCTTTAGGAAATCTGAAGCTTACGGCTACGCCATAAGTCTTTTATGGCTTGAATTCCAGATAGCAACAAATTTGAAAATAGTACTACTGCCAAGCCACGGCTACACTGTAGGATATACTACGGCTAAGTTGTAACTTAACTGTGGTCTAGCCGTAAGAAATTTTATAGTTTGAAAACCTGAGAGCATGAAAAACTAAAAACCTCATACGGCTAAGTCACGTCCAAGTCATATAAGGTGCTACGGTTTAGCCGTATCCATACCTTGGCTCAACCGTAAAATAAATACGGCTAAGTTGTAAGACAAACCATGGTTCAATTGTGAATGAGGCATAATTTGGGTAACTATGGCTAAGCTATAGTGCATATTACGGCTAAGCCTGTAAGATGCCTACGGCTAAGCTGTAAGTCACCTATAACTAAACCATAAGGCCACTGAAAAACTAAGGTTAATTTATGTACTATTAGGAGACTTTGTAGGGCCTTAGTTTTTTGATCCCTTTACCCTATTAACTGGTCCAATGGAATGACTGAACATTGTGAAGGGTCTTGAGGGTTGAGACTCATTCATGTGTGTTATCCATTTGTTAAGCACCTCCCCATGGGTGTTAGTTTAAGGGACTTCGATACATATTCCTGATACAATGTAACAACGAAAGAAAGACAACGGTATATCGGATAATTTAAAACTACATCAATATGCACGGTTAGAAATAATGGATGGCTAGAATAGGGCTGGCTAGTAAACTACCTTGATCATATGAAATTGAATTGAATTGCATAGAATATTGAATTGAATGATCATTTCTCAATTGATTCCATTTGTGATATACGCTTTCTATTGACCTTAACATTGAACTGAATACGAAATGACTTGAGTATGAATGTATTGCACTTGCATGCATGATGTCACACCCCGATTCGAGGAAATGGGGTTGAATGGGCCCCATGGGGTGTGCATACATAATTTCGTAACAATTTGTGCATGTGAAAACACACACACAAATAACTATAAGGGAGATTCCACAGGAACGTGTAGAGAAATTTCTCCAACACGTAAATTACGTTTGATAATAAGCGGAAGCTTATGTAATACACTTGTAATAATCAAAAGCAACAATAAAAGAAACATCAATAATTTTATAAACAAGTCTGAAGTTTGTACTTAACTATTCACATTTATATGGTAATAATTACTTAAGCATATACAAGATCCAAAATCTTATATGCGTCTATCGAAATATTAGGTGCAATAACAACCATAATCCAAGCTAAATAACCCAACAAGACAACCCATTGTCACTATTTGTAGGACGACTAAGAGAAAATGTCATTTTCATTGTACTCATCTACTTCCTGATCCATTAAGGTTCCTACCGGGGCGCGTTATTTGCCGTATTTGGTTGGGTTCAATATTTGCAACACCAAGGGTAGTATTGTTGACACAACGGTTAAGTAAATATAGAGATATATAAGGCCATTATGTTGTATTAAATGAATTAAGAGATATATAGATTAAAAAAAGGCAATAATAGTAAACTAGGCATATCGTGTATGAGTAAATATGAGCAATGAATCATAAACATGATATCATACATACTAATTGGCTTCCACGAGGCTCTATTCTTCCAAAAGAGAGCATATCATCTAAAGAAATGGTGCATATAGGACGCTAGAGGATTAGGCTAGCTTCCCGAGGAGGGCGATAACTCCTCCGTGTACTACTGCAATAGCGATAAAAGAGATACCCAAATTGGTCCCATCGAACTTAATAAGGGTGTAAGCTAAGTGGTGCCGACTTAACGTATCAAGTCCGACTTGGATTCATATCTTTCATACATTTCAGTCATACTTATCATATCATACATAAGGGAGTTTCGGTCTTGAGATCACATTCATTCATAGATATCGGAATTAAAAAATATCTGATAATCAATTAATGCATACTTAATTGAGCTACATCATGTTAAGGGCATGGTTTTTTAACAATATGAATGCATTTAGACTGAGTAAACATTAAGGATAATTATTAGCCAACCCTATACTAGATAATCCATGATCCCGAGGGCATTCAACACGATGAATTCATAAAATGTCTGGTGTCATTATGTTACAAAAATCTCAGTGTTACATTGTGTATGCAAAGGACACCTCTTCTTATGCCAACACCGATGACATGACATCGGAAATTCATCCGGAAAATCGAAGGGGATAAGTAATAGATCTACACTCGTCCTCCTTATCATTTGATCACCATTGAGCTAATTTAATTAGAAAGAATGTGCCATATCTAAGGCCTTACAAAGTCATTTGAAATCCTTAATATCCTAAGTTCACAGTGTTCTTACGACTTAGTCGTATGCATGTTACGGCTTAGTCGAGTAGCTCATATTTCACCTTAATTCCATGCGCATTTACAACTCAGCCATATATTGGCCTATGGCTTAGTCGTGCTAAGCCTATGACTAAGTTACGACTGTGCTACAACTTAGCCGTAGAACAATTCACGGCTTAGCCATGGGTGAGCCATAGAGTAATTCTTGGTTTTTGGTTTTTGGAAAAGTTTGTCGTGAAATGGCTTACGACATAGTCATGGGAGGGTTACGGCTTAGCCGTAGTTCAGTTTATGGCTTAGTTGTGGGTGAGCCATAGTTCAATCGTGGGTTTTGAGCTCTCTGGGTTCTGGGCTGTAGAACACTTACGGCTTAGCCGTGGGCTTCATCGTAAGCTTCAATATTCCTAGAAATAGTTTCTGAAGTATGGGTTCATGTATACAGAAGTTTACAAATTGGGTTCCCATGTGGTTTCTTTGGCTCCAAATGATTATCTTAGGTCTTACTTGCCCACATATCATTAGTATCACATAGTTATACTCATTATCACCTAATCCCACATAAATGTGTACTTAGTCAAGTGTAGATGAGCTGTAACTTGTATTTAGAGTAATTACAACAAGAATCAACAAGGTTAGATATGCATATAGTAATATATACTCATATATTTGCCTTTTAACACAGTGCTTGACCCTACCAACTTCTCCTTGATGTGTAGTTGAGAAAACCTCAATAGAAAATGGGTTCTCTACATGAAAGACATGCAAAAAGGTGATTCTCATATAGAATGCATGCATATTGTATTTTTAGTCTCCTTGACTCTATTAAACCCAAAGAAAATGAAATGGAGTGGTCCTTTACCTTAGATAGTTGTGGATTGTGAGAAAGAAGATCAATTGGTGAGTTCCTTGGAAGAAGATGCACAAGAATGTAGGAGGGGAATGGAAGTTAGTAAAGTCACATGCAAACTCTTAGGATCCAGTTTCTACTTGAAGATTGAAGAGGAGATGAGAGAAGAGTGAAGTTGGAAGATGAGCTCTAGCAAGAGAAGAGAAGGATGGAATGAAGGGAACGTTAGATTCTCTTTTAAACTTAATTTTTTCTGAAATTTGCATGTAAGTCCAATTCTTTAGGGAAATTACAGTTTAAGGCAATTGGACTTCAACTGTGTCAGGACGGATTCGAATTGAGCTGGGCCAAACATTGAAGTCAACCCGCAAGATGAAATGCTCATAATGCAATTGATGTAGTGCTAAAATGATGCAAACCATGAGACTTTAAGTTATAAGAAGGCTCTTAACTACCTAGGTAAAGTTTGAACCCAACTACCTACCCAACTGAAACCCACTAAGAATTAAGAACAATATAAATTCAGGCCAAAATATATTAATTAATAGAAAATCAAGCTTAATTAACATAAATTATAATTAAGTCGGGTCGGGACCTTACACATGACTTGAACGTATATTCATTGAATGAGTTACACACATTATTCAAAACTCAATTGAATGAATCAAATCGGTCTAATTCTACTCAGCCTCATCTTTATGATACCCAATGGGGTTGACTCTGGTGTAGCATGAATTAGGCTACTGCAGTGTATTTTTTTGGAGCTTCCGGACTCCATGTATTAGAGACTCATTTGTACCTTGGCTCGGTTGATGGTGTTTTCAATGCATAAATCCCTGAAGCGAGGATATGGCAAATGTAGTGACCACATAGTAAGGTATTTCTATTAATTGAATCTTATACCATGCTCTATTCAAATGCATAATATTCCCAATATACTAATTTGACAATCTATCTATGTTCTTCTGTCAGTGATTTTTGTAGATACAACGCGTGTTACCTTAATTTTGCTTATGCTTTGCTAAATAGTCTTATTCATTCGTTGTCTATTGGTGTTGCAGGCTTAGGTCCCTCTTCCGATCTCTTGAAGGTCGATGAGACTTCAGAAGAGATCTCCAAGGTCCCATCGGGATTAGACGAGTGGACAGCAGTTCATCTCTAACTAATTCACTCCGGAGTGCGGCTTGGACTAGTATAGGCCTTATTTTGGGTTGTGGTTGTATTAAGTCTTATTTTGTTATGTATGGGCCATGACTCCATGTATTTTGTGTACTGTATAAAAGTTGCATCTTTTTAAAAGCTTCCTTTCCTTTTTGTAAAAACACATTTCCTTTTCACTCTATTTCATAGAGATGTGTTTCTGACTATTTTGTGTCCTCTTGTTTCTATGAATGATACTGACAGATTTCACATATGAATGTTTGGACAAAGGTCCACTAAAAGTAATTACACATGTAAATTTTCCTTATGTGATTATACTTAGGCTTGGGTTTAGGTATGTATATACGGGAGTATGTGTATCATTGTTTTAGGCTTAATCATAATACCTGAATTCTTGGGCTTGGGACGTGACAACCCCTATTATGATGAGATGGGGCCTGAAGCATGGGCCAATCTCGAAAACAGGATGGAGCCCTAAAGCAATAACGGGTGTCGAAAGGAGCATAAGATATGCCCCGAAAAATCCGAAAAAGCACTAGGCGTCCCATACTACAGGAAAATGTAGATTCCTGTCACCAAGAATGACAAGCCCCCCAAAAATGTCACCAAAAATGTAGACGACCAACCTCAATTATGCAAGAGCACTCCACTGCACAGCGAGGAAAGACATTCACAAGACCCGTAAACGTTATCTTGTAATTAAATTTTGTATATAATGTTTTAAGTCCATGTCTATCTAAGGACCTTAACTTTTGTAAGAAGGCATCGGATAACAAAGTCTTCTCTTAAGTTTTTCTTGTGAAAGTTTTCTTGTAAGCTATCCTAAGGAGCCAATTGACACGCATGGGCGGCCTGGCCCGTTTGACACCTCTAGTTGGCCTTTTTTTACATTTATTACTCATATGTACAACCTCCAAGTATTAGAATGCTTGAAAAGTTCAAACCCATATAAACATTAACTAAATATACAACCAGTTTAAGCTGGGAGAATCAAAATCAATTTACATAAATTACTCATATCTTATTGGAGCATTATTTATGAATTTGTTTTTAATTAATTATGTTATATTATAAATTTATATTCTGATGATTACACGAACTAAATTTTTAATCCAATCAATATCTTCATGTAATTTTTTATTAATTATGTGTAATTTATATATTAAATATAATTAATCATTTAATTTCCATTTAGTAGCATCCTGTCCATTAGAGGAGATATTTGAAGTCACTATAATTATCTTCAGAAGAAGCGGACACTCCCTCACACCATAATATATCATAAACACATGTCTGCATGCCATTACGTTCGTAAATGAAAATTGCAACTGATACCTCCTTCAAGATGTACGGGTCTTCTCCTAAAACTGCATGCTCCTACTTCCTCCACGCCACGCGACTGGGACCCCAATCACTACCCCACTCCCGCTCAATACATATGACGATGACGACGATGACGACGACGACCCCATCTTACGGTTAGATTTCAAGGACTGGGTGGGACCCACCATCCGCACGCACAAGTTGATGATCCCATTACGGCTGCCGTCCGGTGCTCTCAATCGATAGCTGAGAAAATGGGGGTGGTGGGCCGGCACATACCCCTCCATGATATCCGACAGCGGAAACTCTGCGCTCCCCACCGCCTTTATCCCCACCGCCGTCTTGCACCTCACCTGCACCGTTATCGACCGAGGATGGGCTGCCGGCAACTGCACCTCCAACTTCTCGTTCCAACATGGGTAGCTCCCTCCCTCCGTATCCACCGCCGTCGACCGCCAATTCTCCTCGCCCGTCCCCACCGTCACGAAAGCGTTCTTCTTGATTGGACGGTTGTCGATTCGTAGTTCCTCTGCAGAGATGACTGTGATCTCTAGAGAAGCAGCTTGGTCCCCCATCTTGGATTTTGAGGACGACTGATAAAGTCATCACCAAATTAATGGATCATATAGATAACTTATATCCTAAAAAAACAGGATGACAGATAGAGTCGCCATGCAATTTCTTGCTGGAACCTACAACTAGCGCAGTAGGACAGGAATACTACATTGTGGGCCCTTGATCTTTATAAAAGAAAGAGATGGGTCATAGAGGCAAATGCATCGACCCTATTCGTTGAGGTTATTACAAGCAAAGGAAAAAAAAAAGGGAAGAAGTGTGAATAACTGAAGATGAGGGAGATGACGGCCCTCAGAATGATGTAACTGCGTCGTTATGTCATCAAAGTTAGCTCACCAAGGTACACGGTTTTAGTGCTTTACCATGTCAGATCAGACTCGGATGAATGTGACTTTATATCCAATCAGGAGTGGAAATTTCGGTTGAGATTGGGAAATTAAACTCGGTCTTTGCTGTCTCATATGATGTCACGAGTACGGGAGCCTGCTAAATCCCGTCGGCCGTCGCAGCCCATCCACTGCAGGCTCATCCTGTTTCTCATGATCTCACTCCCAACGGCATACTTTTACCAATTGATTCCAAGTATTCACCCCCACTGTCATTCTGGGCGATTCTATCATGGTCCACAGTGTCAACCAATTGATTCCAAGTATTCACCCCCACTTGCGGCAACTTCCTCATTCAATGCAGGTGTCCTCTGTTAAATTATTGTGTCCCATATGATCACAATGAAATTCAATTATTCCACCTTTAAATGATTTTCTTTTTTATTTAGTAAAATGATATTCAATAATTTCCATCAATGCTAAGGTCAAGTGACAAAATAAACTAATAGAGGGATTTTTTCTTCTTGATAGAAGGAGAGATTTTGATTTTTGGATCTATAAAAGGACCCTCGAGTTGTTTTTCCTATCCATCACTAACATTGGGAGAAGAAAGGTAAATGATAAGAGAGTTGTAATCTCCATTGAAGACTAACTTTCTGTTGGATCGGAGGCTCAAGATGATGCATTCAGGTAATATCTAACCTATCCAACAATTTAGATTTATGTTTTTTTTTTGTATTATTGGATTGATTCTACAAGAGATGCTTTATGAATACAAATTTATAGTTTCAACATGCTCCACTGTGACGTAGTGAATTTTGATTGGTCCATTTAGGATCACCATTGGGCAAATCCCTATAGAATCTCTACTCTTGCCAAAAATAAAAATCCACTGACATACTACATTAGTATCCTCCTGGGCCTCGGCGACTCAACAGAGATTTGTGAGGCTTCTCAGTGGGTTCCCTTTTGAAAAATCTAGGTCAGGGTAAGTGTCCTCCCCTGTTCGGTGCTTGACATACTTTCATTATAAGTTTGAGTGGTTTTCAGATTGATTACCAGTAAAACATGCATGTTAATAAAAGATTATAACATTTCAAAACTTATAGTGATTAGTCTCATGGTGGGCCAAATTTCTGCTGGATCAAGATTTGGTGAGGACCCATATAAGATTGGAGCGTTCTGTTTAAATTTTTATAAGTGGGCCTCACAGGTTTTTTTTTTTTTTTGACCAACCCTAGAATCGGAATTGTATAATATGACTGGGTCAAGTCACGGCCATTTCCGAGTCAGGCAAGAGCTTTTAAACCAATTCCAACACGACACCGAAAAAATTCTCATCGGACAAGTCTGTTTTTCTTTTCTTTTTTAGGTAGAAGATTGGACCAGTCTTAGTTGATTGTACATCATATGAACTATGGTATAGAGGAAAGTTTCTCGGAAGAAACACATCACGAATCGATTAAGAGCAATGACGACCTGAAGTCAACAAAGTGGACAAGAAAAGGGCAGGGCCCTAGAAAAATAAAAAAGTCTGGCGTGGGGCGGCTTTTAGTGGAAGTTCATTTTTTAAAAGTCGTGAGATTTAAGTCTACCTCTAAATATTTTAGATCTTTAAGTTTATTTAGAACGATTTTGCCCCTGAAATACTAAAAAATTACTATTGTGTCCCACTTTTTTTGTAAAAAGGAAAATTCGATGGCATTGTTACGGTCTAGCTGCCGGCCACCTGCCAATATATTGAAAGTGAACCCTAAAAAAAAAAACCCCAAAATATAAACCATAACAAAATAAGTAAACCCTACTGGTAAAATGACCATTATCATAAAATAAATAAACTAGAATGGACTTAAAGCATTAAACTTTATAGTATTAGTGGACTCTTGCAATTAAAAATAATAGAGGTGGACTTCTACCTAATTAAGTTTAAAGAATTGGACTTCCACCTAAATTACCCAAAAAATTAACGCATTGGATTTGGATGACAGCGGCAAATCCTCTCCAGTTCTGGACTTACAAAAGTTGCTGAGCCTATCCCACTTATACAAAAATCTAAACTCCTCAAAATAAATTTTTTATTTTGATACTCTTTAAATTTCACACATAGCTGAGTGGCTAATATATCACTTTAAAATAGTGTACTTTTATAGCATTTTTTTCAAATGTCTTATTGGTAACAAACTTGATGGTGAGTAAGCCATTAAGAATTGTAGGCGTACTCTCTCTCTCTCTCTCTCTCTCTCTCTCTCTCTCTCTCTATTTAAACTCATGCACTTTACTTACAAACCTATGATTGCAACTAGCTTAATTATAGCTGAGTGACCTCCCTATGAGTCTATGTATTTCTTGTGATTTCAAATGATCCGGACATTGTGATACTTTTGAATAACACTTAATGATAGGTTACCTACAACACAGGTGAGGTTGAGTTCGAGCTTTTGTAGGGGCATCCATTTAAAGCAGTTTTGATTTCCAATAAGTAGATATCAATTGATTGCATTCAAGGAAAGCAAGTTAGATCTAACAAGGAAACTGTCACAAAGAGACTTACCAACAAAAGAGTCCTAAATGATAGTGGTCTATTAAAGTGAGGCACCCACATTGGCATATGGTCATCCGGCCACACTTAATACTCAATAATTCTAAACAGACATATCACTAAGGAGTTCCACTCCACTCTTGGAAAACATGACGGAACTCAAAGGGATCTGGAAGGTGAATTTATGGGTCATCTGGTTGGACAAAGTGGGAGTCAAGTTGTTGAACATGTATTCGAACAATATACTACTACATTTGTTCAAAATTAATCTTAATCAGATCATCTAGAATGAGATTACAAATGTTTGCAAAGAAGAGGCAGGGCAATGATCTTTTTTTATGGGAAATATATATTAATATAGGGAAAACCTCTGTTGAGCACTAATGTTCATAACAAGGTATGCATCACATGCTCAAGTGGGGCCCAACTTATGATCCATCCAAGTGGATAATAAAATGCGGAACTCCATGCCAAGTTGGGACCCCACTGATCATGAGACGAAGGGGGATCAAAAGATCTAAGTCCGGTAAACCTTGATATAAAATTTAAAGTCAATCTAATACCTCTAATCCCTTCATTTGTGGTTCATAAATTTAACATCTTTATATTAAGCAACAAAAATTGACGGTCAATCCAACAGTTCAATTGATTTGAATCCGTGCAAATCCATGCGATTTAGTAACTATATGGGGGTTGTGTATTTGTGGTCCATTTGGATGTGTCATAAGATGGATCCCACTAGTCGTTTCGTACCGTGAGGACCGCCCTCACAGGACCCATTCCCATATATATATATATAAAATTAGATGGGCCTAACCATCATATATATATATATGTAAAGATAAAAATCTACGGTCGAAGTCTTACCAATCTACGGTCGAAGTCTTACCAACACACATTTTTATGCTATAGCCACCTCACATTAATAGTAGAAAATTTCAGTAACTTTCCATGATAACTCTGTGGTTTAATCTTATACATATACTTGTACAAGTTTACGGCAGTAACATGGATGGTTAATAAGGAAGGCCAGAGAGAGAGAGAGAGAGAGAGAGAGAGAGAGAGAGAGAGAGGACAAAATATACAGAAGTCAAGGAGGGAAAGAGTGAAGATCAGGTTGTGTGACATATTCGATAACTTTGACATAAAAGTTGAGTATCTGGCAAACAAATGAGCCTGGTTTGCCTCTCAAAAGTATAAATCTCCCACAAATCCTCTGCAGCATGCATAATTAATAATAATAATAAAAGTTGTTGGATTAGGTGTTGTTTCAAAACATTAATTTACATAACATTTTGCATTTCCTTTCATGTTTGTCTCGTGTAGTGGGTAGTCCTTGTTTGGCTCTGGAATGGAGTCCTACGTTTCATGAAGTAGAGACACTTAAGCATTTATAAATAAAAATTAATAGTAAAAAAACACTTGTACCATGAACTTTGAGTTGTTTAATTTTAGTTTTTTCCTACTCATCAATGCATACCAGCCACAGCCTTGGCACACAATCTGCTTCACTGCCTCATCTTCAACCTTATCCCATTCCCTGGTTGGGTGCAAAAAAAAAAAACCTTCACCATCCTTGGTTGATCCATCTAAAAAGGGCCTCAATCTTGAAGTGTACTACAAAGTATGGATGATTAGATCATATATATTAGGATATATATTAGGGAGCGCTACACAACCCTCATACATTTTTTAGGAGAAAACGTCCCTACTAGTTAAGCCCACTAGAATACATGATGATCATATAAGTTCATTAGATGAAAAGATTCATATGAGGCTTACCTATATGTAAAATCTTGAGTTCGAAAGATCATCCAAACCTTTGGATGGAAAGATCCATATAAGGTCTAGTTATATGTAAAATATTGAGTCTATAAGATCATCCTAATCTTTTGATCTCGGACCCTAAAATTTAATGGTGAAGAAAAGTTGGATGAGTGTCAAATTTGGATATGTAACCATATATGAGAGAGGTAGTATGTATGAAAAGATTAGATTGACTCAACATCGATCCCATGACTAAAAAAAGAAAGGGCGGAACAGGGCTGTTTTTAAAGTGGGGCATTTTTAGAATTTCTTTATATATTAATCTAATCTTGTTAATGGGAGGTTGGACAATGAACCCGATGGTTGGTCACATGTTGCATCAATTAGCATGGCCTGGCCCCATAACTGTGGTGGGTAGTACAATCATTTTACGTAAGAAATGATTTCAGTCCACAAGAGTATATGGGTGAATGAAAGATACATACTTTTGGATTGTTCAAATTAATAGGGAGGGGCTATTTGAACTCAAAAAAGAGCTCAGTACACTCACGCTTTATAAATAAAAAATAAAAAACTCTAAAATTACCCAAATGCCCCCTCTCCCTCTTCCTCTCCTTTCCCTCTTTGTCTCTCTCTCCCCTTCCCCACCTTCCCCCTCCCAGTGATGATCACCAATAGCGGTGGAGGGGGATGTATGGTCCCCTCCCTCTCCATCTTCCTCTTCTTCTTCTTTCCCTTTATTTTTTTCTCTCCCCCATCCCACCCCTCTTTTTCTCTCTCCCTCCCCCCCTCTCCCTCTCCCTTTCCCTACCAGTCGCCATCGATTGGTCACCCGGTTGGAGACCAGGAGGCCTCGTGCGTGATGGGTTGCCCGACGACAATTGGGAGCGCCGCTATTGATTAGGAAGGAGAGGGAGAAGGAGAGGGTGGGAGGGAGAGAAAAAAAGAGGGAGGGGATGGGGGAGAGAAAAAAACAAAGGGGAATGGGAGGGAGAGGAAGAGGAAGAGGGAAGGGAGGGAGAGAAAAAGAAAGGAAGAGGGAGAGGGAGAGGGAGAGGGAGGGGACTATCCCTCTCTGTCAAAGTTGGCAATCATCATCAAGAGGGGGAGGTGGGCAAAAGGAGAGAGAACAGAGAGCAGTAGGAGAGGAAGAGGAAAAGGGAGAGTGGGGCATTTGGGTTACTTCATATATATATTTAAAAAAGCGTAAGTGTGCTAAGCTCTTTTTTGAGTTCAAATAGCCCCTTCGAATTACTATAGCATAAGGTTTCATGTACTTATTGAATCAAATTGTTGTAGCCGTTCATTGTAGTGCCCTATGCATATTCTTTGCAAAATCATGGTCAATTGCCTATATATAATAATGCTACCCATCCTTAGATGTTTCGTACTGCTTGAGAAGTTTAATATTGCTCTAGAGATCTACGATTCATGATACTTCTGGGCAATGTCATGTATCTGGAGTTTTATCGTCAGCCCTTTGTAAGGTGGGGTTGGAAGGTTCCATGTCAAAAAACAAAGTATCATAATGCATATATGTGGACGAAAGTGACCTCATAAGGTGATGTCCCATCTACCACATGCATGTTGTCAGTTGTCGCAATGAAAGCGAAATTTCTACCTAGAGAGTCTTGCACATGTGCAGTTTCAATCCTACTTGAAATTCTAACGAACCATAGGGTGCGTAAAGGAAAGCGGGAAAAGTAGTTCCTCTGCGACAGCAAGGGAGATCTGGATCCTCTCAATAGCGGAAAATATATATATAAGGCGTGATTTCCATGGTGCTTTCTGCATTCTCACCAAACAACTACCGGGAAGAAGGTGGATTTTCTAGCCCTTTATCGGGTGTCGTTTCTGTTGAAAATAGCGATACGCAAACAATCCCATAGGAAATGGGTTTCTCAGGGCCAGCTCAAGATAATTTGAGGCCTAAAGTGACAATCCTAAATGCGGCATTTTTTTATTTTTAATATTATTTTAATATTTTATTTAAAATTTATTTTCTTCACTTTTTGTAATGCAATTTACTATTTAAGTCTTTATATTCTAATTTTCTAACATATCTTTTTCAATTGATAGTATAGCTAATCTACTTAATCTTTTTCCTAACATCATTGATCTAAATTAAGATTTTATCAATTTTAATTTTGAAAAAATTTTTTCTATAAAAGCAACAGTTACAGGTATTGTCAATATTTTTCTAGTAAATATATTTAATATTTAAAAATTATAACTAATAAAATTAAAAATAACAAACACTAACTATAATAAACATATAATATGAGCTTGTAATTAATTTTTTTTAAAAGCATAGAACCATAGAAGCTAAGTTAGTGATTAATCAATGCTAGCCACAAATATTATATATGTAGATTACTTTTAAATTTTATGCAGCTTCTTCAATAAAAAAAAAAGAGATTATATTTGATGTTGTCTTCTAAGAATTTCAAGCAATATAGTTAGAGAGGGAAAAATATGCAAATTGAAGGACTTTTAGAACAAAAAATGATTCTTACTTGTTGTGATTTTCGGGTTTTTTTTTTTTTAATGGCAACATTTTTTCAATGGTGAAGATGGCCTTTAATTCATTTTTTGAAATATGAAAAAGATAACGCTTGTTTTTTTTGGAATGTAAAAAGATAGTAATTGCTTTAATTACTTTTTATAAAGCCTTTTTTTAGGAGGAACAAAATGATGATGATTGCTTTTTTTGAAATTTGAAAAGACCAAAGTTGTTACAATTATTTTTTTGAGGCTTTTTTTTTATTGAAAAACAAAAGATAGGATTTACCTTTTTGGGGGCCTTATTTTTTTGGGGCCTAAAGCAAAGGCTTTTTTGGCCTAATGGTTGAGCCACCCCTGGGGCTTTTCTGGAGAAATGGTTAAGTAGGAAGAATCAAAATTATCAGCCAGTAGGAAGTTTCTCCAAATGGTAGTTAAAACCCCCGCCGCATGAAAACTAGTCCCATAAATGTGACGTTTCCAAAATTTCTGCCCTACGTAATGCCTCTTTATGTATGTTGGAAGAACCAATTTAAAAGGACTCAGGAATTTTCCGAGCTAGCTCCTTAATTAGTAGAACATTTTAAGTATATATGATGACCTTTCTACAAAACGAATAATAATAAAAATAATATATACAGATATAATGACCAATAATAAAATATGAGAATCGTGTTTGAGATTGGAATATGTTACGTGAGGAGAAAGGTCTTCACCATGGCCACCAAAGTAATTTTTAATTGATAAGAAAATAAAAAAAACCATTGATTTAATAACTTTAAAGTTTAATAGCATATAAACTATAGATTTTTTTTAATTCAATCTAAAATTGAATGAAGGTTAAAAAATTAGGCCAATTGCCAGATCATAATATAAAAAGATGATAAAAAAGGCTATACTGATCAAAAGTGAGCCCCATATCATAGGAGAATATTTTCCTATTACATCATACTAAATATTTAATGTGCTTGCAAGTTAGGACCCAGCTCGTGTCCATCCTTAGGGGCTTAAAAGGTCTTTTTTTTTATTACCGTATCCTCGGGGCCTTGAAGGTAGGGTCGTCAACTATCACCTATTAAATGTGTTATAACATGCCAGCTTGACAGGCTCTATGAGTCATATCGTGTCATGCTTCCATGCTTCCCTTCTAGTGTTTCATGCTTTTAATTTTTTAGCTTAGGATCCAAAGCTAAAAAATTAAAAAGATACATACAAAGTAGTGTATGATATAAAGATTTAAATAGTTTGGTCAAACTTGACCTACTCCATTGAGAAGAGATCCAGTTGTATCTCTTTTACTTAAAAGTTTTCAATAGGGTTACCTTCAAAATCTTTACAACTTTTATAGATAATAAAAAACAAAAAATAAAAGAATACATTTTTTATATTTACATTAAAAAATATATGTAGACTACATAACAAAATGAAATGGGCAATACATTGCGGGGTGAAATGGACCGAGCTGTGCCATGGGCTAGGAAAGCTCTGCCTAGCATGGCGTTGTTTTGAGGGCCGTGCCACGGCCCATTGATGGGCGGCCTGGCCCGTTTGACACGTCTATTTAAATAGTCTTTGTTAAAGGTTTAATTAGCCTTTGCTTTCACACATAATTTGGGTAAAAGTTATATTTCATCTTGCAGCTACTGAAAGTGTGTTTGTTTTCGAATCATCTCACAAAAAACGATTCAACTTTTTGCACATCTGTACGTTTTCAAAGTTTGTTATTGCTTTTTGTGTGAAGAGATCAAAGTGAACCATTTCCCTTCAAATCCATAGAAACTAATTTCCTATGATAGGGCCAAACTGTGGAAATTAAAGTTTTGCCAAATGCAAAGTTATAATACACAGACGGGCTTTAAATGATGATGTACCAGGTTTTTTTTTTTTTTTTTTTTGAACCTAACCATGGGGCCTAAGACCAAAACAAAGAGCCCGGATGCATAGAAAGAATGTTCACTTAAGTGGGAATGAAAGCCCGCACACATAAGAAGAATGCCCACAAAAATGGAAAGGAAGTTTGCACACGCCGGAAGATGTGACATATCTAGAATTCGAATCCTGAGTAGGTAAGAACACACACCTCTTACTACTAGGGTAAGAGGGCAGTTCTTATCCTATCGATAAGTGGTGTGTGTTCATAAATAAAAGAATATTATAAATTTTGCAAGCATTAAAAAGGAAGGACTTGCATGATGTTGCTAAAAAAAATCTATTTTTTCATTTCCACTAAAATAAGTTTGTATGAGGGAGAGGGAGATTAGACTTAGCTTTTCACATTTTCAGGGAAAAGATGATGAATATTGCCTCTATTATGAGATGGATTTAGCTTGACGCAAAGGGCATGTTTGTGTATAGGCCTTTTCCTTGAAAAAAGGAAATTTCCGCATCAAAGAATTCTTTGGTGAATGGATACCACATAAAAGGATTTCAGTGGAAGTTTAGACTTCATATTTGGTGCAAATTTTCTTTTCCATGATGAATTGGTCTTGATTGTGTTTGGTGTGACTGTGGATTCCTTGGTTTGGACCACATATCCTACCTAGCCACAATTTTGAGTCCTAATATACTGTCCATCTCCAAATCTATCATTTTGTCTTCTTTCTCATCAATTATGGGTCATCAATGTCAACATCATAGATGCCCATGACACAATCCATCATCTCCTCTTCTTTCTTATCAATTATGGGACATCATCATCATCAATGTAGATGCCCATTGTGCAACCCATCATCAAGTCCATTATCATTTGATATGGACCTGAATTAATCCCTAATCATGATAGGTGGTCATCAACATGGTCATGATCACCATTGACCCAGCCATCATCACCATTGACATGCCCATCATCACCATTCTTACAGCTATTTGCTATGGCCTCCATCATCGCCTCTGATCCACATCACCTAAATCCAGCCCTTTTCTCAACCCTTGCCATTTTTCAAATCTCAATAAGAGAGAAGAGTCGAGAGACAGGGAGAAAGGAAGAGAGAAGAAAATAGAGACAAACATTGAAATTTGGAGTAGATTGAGATCGATGTGCTAGGGTTACAAAACCCCTTTTTTGTTTTACAAGCCTATTATAGCTCTCCATGATGGGTTCTCGAGGAAAAAAGGCTTGTAAAGTGCCAAAACTTTTCTGCATAAATAGAAGTTTGATGGCCCCCCATAAGACTCCCATTTCTACACTTTTCACGGAAAATGATGATGTGGTGAAAATGTAATTCTATGAAATTGTGATACGCCAAACACATGAAAAATGAGTTTTTTTTTTTTTTTTGGGGAAAACTATCTCCTTTTCCACATAAAAGTGTTACACAAACATGCCTAAGGAGATTAAATGAAAAATTCTATCCTGCCTTTGTGGAGAATGCTTTGCACAAATGTGTCCTTTACCAATTTTTAGGGCATTGTTTGTAGACAGAATATATGGACTATAACTTTAATGAGTATATACAAAGTATTGAAACTACTGTGGGAATTGAAGCCTAAGAGATATCGCAAACAGATTCTTTCCGACACCTTGGCTCGATAATTAGTAAGGATAGGGAAATTGACGAATATGTTGGACATAGGACAAAAATGGGATGGTTGAATTGGAGACTTGCTTTTAAAGTACTTTGTAATAGACGAATGCCAACAAAATTGAAGAAAAAATTCTACAGGATAATGATTAGACCAGCTATGACCTCTGGGGCAGAATTTTGTCCAATCAGAAAATAATAATAATCATCATCATCATCAAAGCTTTATTCGAATCAAGTTGGGGTCGGCTACATGAATTCTATTTCTCCATTCCGTTCTATTTTAAGCTAAATCCTTAGATAAGTTAAACTTCTTTAAATTTGATTTAATGATCTTCGTTAATGTTTTTTTTTTTGGGCTACCCCTACCTCTTGATAGGCTATCTACCTAGATAGCCAACCAAGAAATAGTATATGTATAAAATGGATGTGGCGAAGATGAGATTGTTGGGATGGATGTGTGGTAAAACCAGGAAAGATAACATTAGAAATGATCACTTTCGATAGCATTTAGGGGTATTATTAATAGGAGATAAGATTAGAGAAATCTGTCTGAGATGGTTTGGATATGTTAAATGTTGGCTGATAATAGCGCCAGCGAGAAGATCTTTGACTATATAGGTGGATGGCCTACCAAGTGAAAGGGGTAGGCTGAATAAGACATGGATGGAGGTAATAAAATCAAATTTGAAAAAGTTTAACTTATCCGAGGATTTGACTCAAAATAGGTTGAAATGAAGAAACATAATTATGTAGTTGACTCAAATATAGTTAGGACAAGACTTTAATGATGATGTTGATGATGTTTGTGTAGTAGCTGTGAAAAATTAGTTGCATAAATTATTACTTTTTAATGAGAAAAAAAACTTATGCACTCCTCCTGGTGCCCCTAACCCAAACCCCAAACCCGAAATGAAAAAATCATCTTTTTTTTTTAAATTGAAAAAAAAAAAGAAGAGGTAAAAAAGCTTACTCTTTATGCTTTTACCAATGTGAAAAAATCACTGTGAAAGAATGAACCGTTAAAGATATGGATGTTAGAAAATATGTGGTCAAAATATTTGTTAGGATTTATAAGAATATTATGAGTTATTAAAAGATGATAAGGCTAGTTTGTATTTGCCTATAAATGTAAGGGACTTGCTATATGATGTTACAACTTGAGCCCAAGAAATCGGGGATTAGTATAAACCTAATCAGTGACACACATACTCCCGTGCATACACACTTAGACCCTGTCTAAATGCACACGCACAAGGGAATTTCACACGTGGCAATACCATGCACGCGGAAGCTGTAAGCATCATTGCATAAAAAGAGGAATAAAAGAGAACACTAACATAAAACAAGATTAGCAAAAGATTATAATGATTACAAGATATACAAAGAACAGGAAACTCCATCTATACAAGTGTGAGGAACAGTTTCCAAGTAACCAAGACACCAAAATGCAAGGAGTTAAACAGCTCTAAGAAAAACACATGATGCATCCCACAAAATCTCAGAAGAAGTTTATCATGTCATGGCGCTCTCCGGTGGAGTGATTATATCCACTCCTCTAGCCTTGAAGGGGCCTCTAGGGTTTCTTCTAGAGTCTTATTGACTGTCAAGGGGTCCGATAGTGGAATCTGAGCCTGCAACACCAATGCCAATTAGTGAATACAACAATTCAATAAGGTATAAGCAACACTAAGGTAACACGCATTGTATTTAAAAAAATCATTAACAGGTAATTTGCATAGAGTTCAATTTCGTGTACTAGGCAAGTTGTGTAGTAGAATAAAGCATACTATAAGAATCAATACATACATGTCGTGTATTTTACTATGTGGCTACTACATTTGTCATATCCTTCTTTTAGGAATCTTTACATAATGAGAACACCATTGACCGGGTCAGGGTACGAATAGGTCTCAATTTCCTGGGGTCCGGAAGACCCAAGACATAAACACACTACAGCGGTACCATACATACTACTCCAAAGTCAACCCCGCTGGGTATCATAAGGCTGAGGCTGAGTAGTGCCTGACCATGTCGATTCAATATTATCATTGGACTTAAGGAATTGCGTTCAGTGCATTCGTAAGAACACTCATACTCAAGTACATATCAATACATATCAATAATCAATGTCAAGGACATGTCAAACAAGGCTAAGGCATTGTCACAACCCGAGCCCAGAAATCAGGGGTTAGCGAAAAGCCAAACTTGTGACACACGTACTCCCGTGCACGTGCATCCAAACCCAGTCCAAATGCACACACACAAGGGATCTAACACGTGCGAAACAACGAACGAGGAAGCTGTAGATATCATAACAAGCAACAAAGAAATAGCGGAAGCCAAAACAAATGCGGAACGGAAAGGACAGAGCTAAATACAATACTCGAAAACCAAATACAAGTCTGAGTACATGACAAAATCAGGATGTACAAATATACAGAGTGACAAAGTCCGAAGTACAAAATACACAACTCCAAAAAAACAAAACCCAAAAGCCACGGAAGATATGCATGTACGCACTCGGCAGAGGTGATCAGGTCCACTCTGCCAACCCGGAGGGTGCCTCTAGGCTCTGCCTTGCAGCCTCCTCGACTGCCGGGGAGCCGGGCAAGGGATTTGTACCTACAACACCACAGACAACACAATGAATACAACGATCCAGCAAATATAAGTAACCGGGATGAAACACTCATAGTATCAAATTGAATAAGGACAGAATATAAATTACAGAGTTTCATATTCGTATGCTAAGCAATATGGTGCATAGAAGTAAAGCATGATAAGTGAATCAAAGCATAGAAATACTGAACTAAGTGGCTACTACGTTAACCATATTCTTTCCAATAGAGAGCAGAGCAGAGCAGATGAGAACACCACTGACCGGGCCAAAGGTACAAGTGGGTCTCGGTTTCCTAGGTTCCGGAGTCCCAACACAAAGCGACACTGCAGTGATACAGAGATACAGAGATCTAAGCTAGAGGTAACCCCGTCGGGCATCCTAGGGCTGAGGCTGAGTAGAGCCAGACTAATACCAAGCAAATCAAATCCAAAAGAAGGGAGATTATCCGCTTTGGACTCACCGATGACAAAGACCGGATCTTATCCTCACGTATTAATCTCTGGGCAGAGCCACCAGGGAATACCCAATAGATCGGAGATATACAAGGACAGAGATATACAGAGCATAGCAGAAATACAGATCCTAGCATAGATTAAGTCAAGCACAGCATAGATCAAAGCGTAGCGCAGATCGAAGAATAAAATAGATATGCAGGACGAAGCAAAATGACCTCGTAATGCATGATCATAGATTAGCAGAACAGAGAGCACAATTGTAAACAATATGCAATGCATCTCAGATTAATACGGAATCAAGGTTAATTACAAGCCAGCCCTAATCTAATCTAGTTGTTCACTGTCACTAACCGTGCATGTTGATGTAGTTTTAAGTTATTCGATGCACCGTTGCCATCCAAGTGTTGCAAGGTAATCCTCGCGGGCACCGAAGTCCCTTAAACCAACACCCATGGTGAGGTGCTTAACAGTAAATCAACGCTCACATGAATAAGTCACAGCCTAATAGACTATTCATGCGGTCCAAAGAATCCATTGGGCCGGTTTACATGGGTGGTTAACCTGTATTTTAGCCCTACAAGGTCACACCATTATCCTAAGTTTTATTTCAGATTTTTCCAGGTCTTACGGTTTAGCCATGGGTGACCTACGGCTTAGCCGTATACACTTTACGGCTTAACCGTAACATGCACTACGGCTTAGCCGTGGTTTCCTTCAGAACACGGTTAAACTGTCATCTTCCACCTCTGATCTGATACATTTCACGGCTGAGTCACGGCTAGCTTACGGCTCAGCTGTAGAACCATTTACGGTTCAGCCGTAGCCTAACCGTAGAACAAATTATGAAAATTCAGTCTCTGGAATCTGAGCCGTACAAAGTTACGGCTTAGCCGTACAATACAGAACCGAATTCGAGCTGCGTACAGAAACTGAAATCTGATACAGAAATTCAGCAAAACAAGTTCTAGAGGTTCCAAAATCACCGAATTTGGTTGTAAAACACAACAGACATGTATAGGATGTAATAGATGAAATCAAAGCAGTCAAACAAAATACCCATATGTGTTATACAATCCTGTACTTATACTTGCCTCAAAGCTCTGTCAATCACTGAAGCCAAGCTCAAATTCAGCTACAACCCAAGCAAAACAAATCCAAACACAAACCATGAGCATGCAAAGAGAGATGGGAGATCCAATTGGAGAAGAAGAAGAAGAAGACTTGGAGAGAACCCACTTACCCAAAGCAAAGACAGAGAATATCACAAAGAGGAGAGAATCCAAAACGAAACCCAACATCAACCAAGAGAGAACAGAAGTGACGAGGGGAAGGGAACGTGGAGACGTGGAGCTCTCCTGAAGTTGTTGTATGCAACGTTGAAGAAAAAGAGTAGAAATGAAGACATCTGTACAGGTGACTTATATATATAGTTTTCTGAAGTTTAGAACAAAGTCTAGTGAATTTTGGTTATTTACAAATCAAGTCACATGAGGGTCCAACTTCTCCAATTGACTCCGAATGGGTCTGAGGCAGTTACAGAAAACAACGAGCTCAACAAAAGACACGTGCTGACACCAAGATGATGCAATTATGATGCACTCAAAGAAAAAAGTAAAATTACGAAAAAGGGCTTAGGACTACCTATTCCAGGTCAAAGGTTACTCAACTACCTATCCAAGACCCGAAACCAAATCCGAAAGAATTAAACAACAGAAAAAGCATACTAATGAGCCCTTAATCCGGCTCAAAGGGGATCGGAATGTTACAGGCATACCCCATACCATATCGAAAAGACACGTATTGAACCTTCAATGCATACATAAAGAGTTGACGGCAATAATCGTCATCCAATATGCCATGCAATGCAATTTGATTGAATCAAGACAGTTTATTAGCCGATCCTAATCTAGTCATCCAGTGTTTCTAACCGTGGATGATGATGTAGTTTTAAGTTATCCGATACATAGTTATCTTTCTCTTCGTGTTGCATTGTATAGGGAAGGTGTATCGGGATCTCTTAAACCAACACCCATGGAGAGATGCTTAACGACTGGACAACACACATGAATGAATCATAGTCCTCAAAACCATTCATGCGATTCTCGTATTCCATTAGGTGAGTTAGGGGGTATCTACATTCCAACTCGAAGGCCCTACAAGATCTCTCCTACCTACCTTTTCTTCATTTTCAATAGTTTCATGGCTTAACCGCGGGTGACCTACGGCTTAGTTGTAGGCATCTTATGGCTTAGCCATATTATGCACTATGGCTCAACCGTGGTTCTCCAGAATTTCTTCCGCATTTACAGTGAGCCTTGGCTAACCCATACTTCCTCTTACGGCTTGACCGTGATTGTTCTACGGGTCAGCTACGGTTGGGTACAGCTTAGCCGTAGTACACAGCACGGCTTAGCCGTGGTTGGACCGTAGAAGGTTTCTTTTGATTTCTACTCTCTGGACATCAAGTCGTAGCTTGACCTACTGTTGGGTCATGGCTAGCCTACGGCTTAATTGTAGTACATTCTACGGCTCAGCCATAGCCTGACCGTAGTGTAAAGTTGCAAATTTTAGCTCTCCGGAAAGTGAGCCGTGAAGCTCTACGGCTTATCCGTAAGCTTCAGAGGGTCACGTTCTGAACCTGTTACAAAACGACAGAATTTAGACCATTTACACCATGGAGACATCATGCATAGAATTAGCTTATATGAAAGGGCTGTAAATCATTAAATACATGAAAGATTAAAGAAACTGATGACAATCATCGTGTACCAATGTGTGTTCATCTATAAGGTGCTTATACTTGCCTCAAATGAGCTTTTACAAGTTACTTGTTATCCTTGGGCTCAAATTCAACGTCTATACGTAGCTCTAACCACCATGCATGCAAGAAGAAAGAGGAGTTGAATGTATGCAGTAAAGGATGAGAATAAAAAATGATACGCTTGGAAACAACTCTTACCGCAACCCACACAAAGAGATGATGTATAAGATGGTGCACAGGAACTTCCCCTCCTTTCTTTGATCATGAAGAAGAAAAAGAAAAGGAAAAAGAAGAAACGAAGGAGAGGAGAAAACAAGAAGAACAACGTTGAGAGAAAGAAATAAGTCTGGAGATAAGTCAAGGTCGGTGCATGCATTTCTTTTTATAAGATAAGTATTGGAAAATTGATATAAAGGTCCAAAGGTGAAAAAAATTATAATTTGAGTCAACTAACGATCCAACGGAAACAAACGAAGTCATTTGCATGCGACTCAGTTATGGAAATTAACAAGCTCGACGAAATACACATGATGATACTAAGATGATGCATGAATGACGAAATCTTACAAAATCTAAAATTATGAAAAAGGGCTCATGTCTACCTAATCTACGTTAAACTCAACCTAACTACCTATTCATGACCTGAAATAAAACATAAATAAAAACAAAGCGACAACCCTGGAACACAGTCATTAGAAAAAGAGCAAAAGACTACTAATTAAATGTTAAACGGAATTAAGTTGGGTCAGAGTGTTATTAATCGTGAGTTCCAAGTGCAGAACCTCAATGTAGTAATATCCCCAGTAAGTACGGGGTCGAATCCACAGGGAGCTATGTATTTTAAGGTTCCTTTTTTAACTTGTACCTTCCCTAAATAAAAATCTAAAACTAGCCTAGTTTAAAATCTAACAAATACAAGCATCTTACTTTCCAAAATTAAATTAATTACAAACCAATGAAAAGAAAAGAAACTTTCCTAAGTCTAGAAAACCTAAATCTAAAATTTCCTATACAAAACTAAAACACAAGTTAGAACTTCAAAAAATAAAAACTAAAATTAGAAACTTACTAAACTAAATAATGTTAGAAGCAAAATAAACAAAAGTTACAAACCTTCCTAAGTTATAATTTCCAAAACTAGTAAACTTTCCAATTTAAAATCTTCAATTAAAACAAGTTTAAAAAGATATTTTAATTCTAAAAATTATCTAAAACAATAAAAAACATAAAACTATAAACAAAATTAAAATTAGAAAGTTAGTAAAATTAGTAATGCAATGCATGCCATGAGATGCTGAAAAATTTTAAGTCTGAAAAACTAGTATGTTGATGCAAATTTTATGCACTGATTTGATCTATTCTAATGTATCCTAAATCTAAACTTAATTGCTAGAATTTATGCTCTACTGATGCAAGAAACTAACAAAAAAAAAAAAAAAAAGAACAGAAGTGAAAAAGGATTTAAAACGAAAAAGTTATGAATGCATGAATATGATAACTTTCCAAAATTCCTTACAGAAATTCTAATTTGAGTTGACTGATTGGCAAAGTTTAAGCCTCTGGTTCACAAGCCTTCCGAAATTATTTTGATTTGAAATTCTAGAGAATGAAAGACCATATCCTAAACTTTAATATTATCAAATTTCAAAAAAAAATATTATGATTTGACTGGTCTACCCACTTCAAACTTTTTGTCAAAAACTGTTTTTGTAGTTTGCTAAAATTGTGTTGAGTTGTGCTGTTTATGTATTGAGTTCGAATTTTATCATTAGATTCAGATCTAAAGGCTTAATTTTTAGCAACTTAAATATGCACAAAATCTTATAACATGAAAATACATGCAACGAATTCTAATCCAACCATTAAACTATGCAAAAACAAAATTTAAAATCAATATGAACATAACAAGAAAAATAACAAAAGTGCAGAAAATAAAATAAAGGTACATGAAGTCAAAGGCGGTAATAACAGGAAGTCAAAGGCGGTAAACAACGGAAGTCAAAGGCAGTAGATTGCTCCTTTCAATTTCTTACCTCAATTTGTGCTAAAAAAGATTAGAAGTAATGTCCTAGGGTCTTATTCTTCATCTTGGGTCGTCAATCCAAGTGAGAATAACAAATCTCCATCCAATATAGAAATAAATTTCAGAATTGGCTTCTAATCTTTTTTCATTCAAATATCTTTAACTCCATCTTGCATTTCCTCCAAATATACAATGTATCCAAAGAAACAAAGTATATTAAAAAGGTTATTAAAATGGGTTACTAATTGTGATTCCAATTCTATTTCAATATTTAAACAAGAATGAAAATCAACCCAATTACAAACAAGGCTAAAATTATGAACACTATAAAATCAAAGATAATAAGAACAATTGAAACGAAATAAACTTTACTAGCATGGAATTGTTTTACAAAAGATTGAAGATAAAAAAAACAAACAATTACATACTAGGATGGATGAGAATTCCTCTTAGTTGACACTTCAAGGTTGGTGGTGTGGCTTTAGCACTAAGCCTCCTTGATGACTTAAGATGGGGAGATAAGAAAGGGAGAGATGAAATGTAGAAATCTAGAAGTAGGAGGTGGGTAATTCTTCCATGAAGGATATGGGAAAGGGGTGTCTTATTTATACTTTTTCAAGTCTTATTCCTTCTTAAACTCTAAAATCTTAAGAAAAATTAAAAAAAAAAAAGAAAAAAGGTCCCAAACAATGGCTTGGGCATAACATATCTTTTGGGATTTTTTTTTCTATTTTTTTCTTTTCTTTCTTTGTTTGCTTTGTTTGGAAGTCCCTCTTGGGTGCTTCTTTCCTTCTTTGTTTTTGCCACCTTGCATTGAGATCTTTTAAGAGATGAAGTAGGGATAAGAATCCTCTCTTGGAATCAAACTTGGCCCACATGAGGTGTAGAATTTCCCCTTTTATCTCTTTGCACTGTCAACTTTCCTTTTTTGAAAAGTTCCCCTTGTTGGCTCCAAACTTGAAGAGATCTTTGAAAATAACCCACTTGATTTTTTCTCCTTTTCTTTTTTAGCCAAAATCTGATCCAAAATCCTCTTTTGGCTGTGGAATAGCTTACTTGGATATTTTTTTATTTTTTTAATTAAATCTTTTCCTTCTCTAAAAAAAACTCTTGTGCAACTTTCCTTGTTCATCTTTGATGATATATTCTTTAGATTCTCTTTAAAATCTCTTGAAAATGTGCAACAAATAAATGGACCCCATCTTGAATGTTTTACAAGTATACTCCACATATGTGCATGTGTGTGTGGGACTATGAAGCTAACTTTTTGCAATTTTCTTCCAATTTTTTTCTCTTCAATTCTTCTCTCCTTTATCTTAAAAATCAATTCCTTGCCTCAATTTTTTACAAATGGGACCTATATCATTAATTTCCTACAAAATAAATGTGAATTTATGTGAAAAGATAATTTTACCCCTAACATCATATATGCATGAATGCGGGCCCATTTCTCACAAAATGACAATGAAAATTGACACTATTTTTCATGATTTTATGTGAATGAACTAATGATGATGAAAATTCAATTTAATTCATGAGAAAAATTATTTTCACATAACTTTCCAAAAATGGCAAATATCATGAATGTAAGTAAAAAGTGTGATTTTTAAATAAATTTTATAAAGAAATATTAAAATGAATTTAAAATGCTTGAAACCACTACATCACACTAAATGAGGCTCTTTCAAATTAATAAGTCCTTAAAATGGTCCAAAATGTGGATGAAAATATGCATTTTTATAGACTCATCAGTTACATTCTCCCCTACTTAAGAATCATTCTGTCCTCGAAATGAATACATGCATGCGCAAAGAGGTTGGGATACTATTGCGCCATCTGCTCTTCCAATTCCCAAGTGGTTTCGTCAGGACCATGATGTTCCCAAAGCACCTTGACCCATTGTATGGTTCTAGTACGCAAGATTTGCTCTTGTCCCAATAATACAAAGCGGACGTTCGACATATGACGCATTTGGCTGTATTTGCACATCATCATACTGAATAACATGGGTAGGGTCTTTAACATATTTGCGGAGCATCGACACATGGAATACATCATGTACTTCGGAGAACTTCACTGGAAGAGCTAACCTGTACGCTAAATCACTGATTCTGCTCTTGATTTCGAATGGGCCAATGTACCTTGGAGCCAACTTACCCTTTTGGCCGAAACGTATCGTACCCTTCATCGGTGAGACCTTTAGGAAAACCCAATTTCCAACTTAAAACTCTAAAGCTCTTCTACGGGTATTTGCATAACTTTTCTATTTCGACCGAGCAACTTTTAAATTCTTGATTGCTTTCTGTACCCTCTCATTAGTTTCACGATAACCATTGGTTTGTGAAAACTTCGAGTTCTAACTTCTTCCCAGCATACCGGACTCCGACATTTATGTCCGTACAAAGCTTCATATGGAGCCATGCCAATACTCTCGTGGAAGCTGTTATTATAGGCAAATTCGCATAAAGAGAGATGTGTATCCCATTCCTTCTCAAAGCTTAAAACACTGGCTCGTAACATGTCTTCCAACGTCTGAATTGTACGTTCAGATTGCCCATCTATCTGTGGGTGATACGTTGTGCTGAAACTTAACTTGCTGCCCATAGTTTCTTAGAAAGCCTTCCAAAATGACGAAACAAAACGATTATCAGGATCGGATACAATCGATACTGGTGTACAATGCAACCTGATAATTTCATCGACAAACTTCTTAGCCATCTTTGAAAAGGCCATACCCTTCTTAAATGGAACAAAGTGGGCTGATTTCGTCAATCGGTCTATGATCACCCAAATAGCATTGTTTTTCTTACTCGTCCGAGGTAAGTCGGAAACAAAATCCATGGTAATATGTTCCTATTTCCACTGTGGTATATGCAATAGGTGTAAGGAACCTGTAGGCTTCTGATGATCAGCTTTCACCTTCTGACAAATCAAGCACTTAGAGAAGAACTCTGCAATTTCTCTTTTCATATTGTTCCACCAAAATTGGTCCTTTAAAGTTCGGTACATCTTTGTACTTCCTGGGTGCATCGCATATAGAGCATAGTGTGCCTCTGTCATGAGGTTCTCCTTCAAGTTATCAATTGCTGATACACATAACCTATTCTGACAATACAGTACGCCACCTTCCAGTCGGAAGTCAGGTGGATCTTCAATATAGTCTCTGATTCGCTTCAAGGTCGAATCGTCAAATTGTCGATCCTTAATTTGCTGAATCACCGTAGGATGGAAAGTAAGAGTACTAGCCAGCATCACATAGTTATCCACCAATCTCATTTTGACAGACTTATCGTGCATCAATAAAAGGAAATTGTTTAAAACATTTAGAGTCTCTAACTTTTGACTGAGAGCATTTGCTACTACGTTTCCTTCTCCTGGATGGTACTTGATGGGGAAATCATAATCCTTTATAAATTCAAGTCATCTACGTTGCCTCATATTTAACTCATGCTGTATGAACAAATATTGTAAACTGTGGTGATCTGAGTGTACCTCAAACTTCGCGCCATACAAATGATGTCGCCATAGTTTCAAAGCAAACACAACGGCTACCAGTTCCAAGTCATGTGTGGCATAGTTCTTCTCATGCTCCCGAAGTTGTCTCGATCTGTAGGCAATCACCTTACCATATTGCATCAATACACATCCTAATCCGACTCTTGAAGCATCGGAATAAATCACGAACCCTTCACTTCCATCAGGTAAAGTCAATACTAGAGTGGTAGCTAACTTATATTTCAGCGTTCGAAAACTAGTTCCACATTCATCAGTCCACGAAAATGACACATTCTTTCGAGCCAGCTGGGTCAAGGGGCAGATATCTTAGCAAAGTCTGGAAAAAACCTTCGGTAATACCCTGCAAGTCCAAGAAAACTCCTAATCTCTGTCACAGTCTTTGTGCTGGGCCAATTGACAACTGCCTTAACTTTTGCTGGATCAACTGCCAATCCTTCTCATGAATTGATATGATCAAGGAATGCTACCTGCCCAAGCCAAAAATCAAATTTGGCCAACTTGGCATAAAGTTGATGTTCCTTCAACAATTACAAGGCTTTTCTCAAATAATTTATATGCTCCTCTGCAGTTTTAGAGTACACCAAAATGTCATCAATAAAAACAACAACGAACTGATCCAAGTAAGGAGCGAATATTTGATTCATCAAAGCCATAAAAGCAGCAAGTGCATTGGTTAATCCAAAAGGCATCACGAGAAATTCATAATGACCATACCTCGTTCTGAAGGCAGTTTTGGAAATGTTATCTTCCTTCACCCTTAATTGGTGATACCCAAATCTTAAATCAATCTTAGAGAAATATGCTGCACCTTGGAGTTGATCAAACAATTCATCAATACATGGCAGGGAATACTTATTCTTTATTATCACCTTATTCAACTGTTGATAGTCGATACACATCCGAAAGGTGCCATTTTTCTTTTTGACAAACAACACCGGAGCTCCCCACGGTGACACACTTAGGCGTATAAAACCCTTATCCAAAAGGTCCTGTAATTGTTTTTTCAACTCTAACAACTCGGCTGGGGCCATGCGATATGGAGCTTTACTGATCGGTGCTGTGCCTAGCATAAGGTCAATAGCGAATTCCACTTCTCGTACAGGGGGTAACTCTGGCACTTCATCGGGAAATACATCTGGAAAGTCGTACATTACCAAAATCTCTCCAAGCTGCTTCAGATTCTTCTTCTTTGATATAAAGGCAATGAAGCCTTTACACCCTTTGCGTATCATTCGATCCGCCTTGCATGCGGAGATAACACGCCCATGCATTTCTTTTGACTGCCCTCAAAACGAAATCCATTTCCTAGATCAAAGTAAATTGTCCTGCTGTAACAGTTCACACAGGCATGATACCTCACGAGCCAATCCATTCCAAGGATTACGTCGAAGTCCAACATCGACAATAAAATTAAGTCAACTGGGAGTTGACGCCCTTCAATCCGTACATCACATTGGGGGTAGTATACACTACACTCCACCCTCTTGCTAACAGGAATGGACACCACCAACACATACGGTAGCGGCTTAGGCAGCTGCCATAATTGTTTAGCAAACTGAGGTGCTATGCACAAACGGGTAGACCACGAATCAAACAATGCTAGAGCTTCTGCTTGAGCGCTAAAATAGTACCTTCCACCACATTAGCAGCCTTCGTGCTTTTATGAGTAGCGGCATAAGCATGAGCGATCTGGCAGTTCGGCTTCTGGCCTTGGCGGGATTGCTGTGATCTACCTTGAGCTGTAGAAGCAGTTGGTCTGGATTGTTGGGGTTGAGAAGACTTGTACATTGGACATTTGGCCATCAAATGGTCCATAGAGTTACAAATCAAGTAAGCTCCTGTCTTTTTCCAACATTGCTCTGTCTTGTGGACTTTATCACAATGCTCACAATTCACACCGGCAAAACTAGAGGTACCTTGCTTGCCTTTCATCTTCTTATGTACTTGTCCTTTTGCACCAAATGGCATATTTCTCTTTTAGTCAGCAGCTCTCTTTTTTTGAAGATTGGCGTCGGCAGCATAGGCTCGATCCACTGCATCATCAAAGGTAGCTGGCTGTTGGAAAGCTGTCACATCGTTCTTATATCTAGGATTCAAGCCATTAATAACCCGATTAACCTTTTTTTCTTCAGTGTTAACCATGTCCTCCGTAAAATGCGACAGTTGCATGAACTTATTTACATATTCAGCCACTATCATCTGTTACTGCTGTAAGGCTAAGAACTCTACTTCCTTTGTTCTCTGTATATGGGCTGGAATAAATTTCCTTCTGAATTGCTTCTTAAATGTCTCCTAAATTGTCACACCCAGCATGCCCTTATAGGAATCCTTCACACACTTCCACTAAGTCTTTGTTACATTGCGAAATATTGAATCGGTGAGCATTACTCACTGTTTGTTGGTACACACAACTGTATCAAAGAGATTCTCCGCATGCTCTAACCACTGATCGGTTTTCAAAGCATCTTCATTCCCATAGAATTTGGTAGCTCCACGTTTTCGAAACTTGTCGTAGCGCGCATTGGGATCGCTTTTCTTAGGTTGAAAGACCACCTGTTGCTCCACATGAGGTGGAACTGAGACTTGGCATTGCCTGTCCACGATGGACACTACTTGGGCTTGCAAAGAATGTACAGCTTGTGACTGAGCTTGGATCACTTACAACATCATGAGGAATCGATCGTCCGTGTTGAGTGGCTGTTGTGGAGGTGCTGGTCCACTCTCATTGTCGACATGATTGTTATTAGTACGTGATCCGTAGCATGTCTTCTAAAGTCTGAAACGTCCGTTTTGATTTTCCATCCGTCTGCTAGTGATACGCCGTGCTGAAATTCAACTTGGTATCCATAGCATCTTAGAAAGCTTTCTAGAAAGATGAAATGAAATGGATATGTCGATCGGACATGATCGATATGGGGGTACCATGTAATCTGACGATCTCATCCACAAAATTTTTCGCCATTTCTGAAAAGGTCATACCCTTTTTGAATGGAATGAAATGGGCTAACTTTGTTAATCGATCTACTATAACCCAAATGGCGTTATTCTTCTTACTCGTCGAAGGTAAGTTAGAAACAAAATCCATGATTATGTGTTCCCATTTCTACTGAGGAATATGCAATGGGTGTAAGGAACTTGGAGGCCTTTAATGGTTTGCTTTCACCTTCTGGCAAGTCAAACCCCTAGCAACGAACCCTACGATTTCTTTTTTCATGCTATTCCACCAAAACTGGTCCTTTAAGGTTCGATACATCTTCGTACTTCCAGAGTGCATCTCATATCGAGCATAATGTGCCTCTGTCATTAAGTTCTCCTTCAAGTTCTCAATTGCTGGTACACATAATCTGTTCTGAAAATACAGTATACCATTCTCCAGTCGGAAGTCAGGTCGATCTCCGATATGGTCTCGATTTCACTTCAAAGTCAAATATTCAAATTGCTAGTCCTTAATTTACTGAATCACTTTAGGTTGGAAAACAAGAGTACTTGCCAGCATCACATAGTTGTCTATACATTTCACTTCGACAGGCTTATCGTGCATCAATAAAAGAAAATTGTTTAAGATAGTTAAAGTCTCTGACTTCCCACTAAGAGCATCTGCCACAACATTTCCTTTTCCTGATGGTATTTGATAGGCAAGTCATAATCCTTAATAAACTAAAGCCATCTGCATTGCCTCATGTTCAACTCATGCTACGTGAACAAGTATTGTAAACTATGGTGATCCGAGCGTACTTCAAACTTCACGCCATACAGATAATGTCGCCACGGTTTCAAAGCAAACACAATAGCTGCCAGTTCTAAGCATGTGTGGCATAGTTATTCTCATGCTCCTGCAGTTGTCTCGATCCATAAGCATTCACCTTACCATGTTGCATCAAGACACACCCCAATCTGACTCTAGAAGCATAAGAATAGATCACGAATCCTTCACCTCATCTGATAGACTCAGTACTGGGGCAGTAGTTAACTTGTCCTTCAAGGTTTGAAAACTAGCTTCACACTCATCAGTCCAATTAAAAGACACATTCTTGGAGTTGACTTGGTCAAAGGAGCGAATATCTTAGCAAAGTCTTGAACAAATCTTCGGTAGTACCCTGCAAGTCCAAGAAAACTCTTAACTTCTGTCACAGACTTTGGGCTGGGCCAATTGATAACTGCCTCCACCTTTACTGGATCAGCTGCCAATCCATCTCGTGAAATGATATGACCAAGAAACGCCACTTGCTCAAGCCAAAAATTACATTTCGCCAGCTTGGCATAGAGCTGATGTTCTTTCAAAATTATAAGGCTTTCCCTAAATGATCTGTATGCGCCTCTACTGTCTTATAGTACACTAAGATGTCATCAATAAATACAACAACGAATTGATCCAAGAAAGGAGCAAAAATCTAATTCATCAAATCCATAAAAACAGCAGCTGCATTGGTTAATCCAAATGGCATCACGAGAAATTCATAATGACCATATCTTGTTTTGAAGGTAGTTTTAGGAATGTCTTTTTCCTTCACCCTTAACTGGTGATTCCCAAACCTTAAATCAATCTTGGAAAAATATGCAGCGCCTTGAAGTCGATCAAACAGTTCATCGATATGCGGCAGGGGATACTTATTCTTTATTGTCACCTTATTCAACACTGATAGTCAATACACATCCAAAAGGTGCCATCTTTCTTTTTAACAAACAATACCGAAGCTCCCTAAGGTGACACACTCAGGTGTATAAAACCCTTATCCAAGAGATCTTATAATTGCTTTTTCAACTCCAACAACTCAGCTGGGGCCATTCGATATGGAGCTTTGCTAATCGGCGCTATACGTGGTACAAGATCAATAGCAAATTCTACTTCTCACACCGGGGGCAACTCAGGAACTTCGTCGGGAAATACATTCGGAAATTCGCACACTACCGGAATCTCTCCAAGTTGCTTCAGATCCCTCTTCTTTGAGATAAAGGTAATGAAGCCTTCACACCCCTTGCGTATCATGCGATCCGCCTTGCATGCGGAGATAACATGCCTAGGGTATTTCTTCTGATTTCCCTCGAGACGGAACCCATTGCCTAGATCAAAGTAAATCGTCTTGCTGTAACAATTCACACGGGCATGATATTTCACGAGCCAATCCATTCCAAGGATCACGTTGAAGTCCAACATCGACGACAAAATTAGGTCAACTAGAAGTTGACGTCCTTCGATCTGCACATCGTATTAGGGGTAGTATACAATACACTCCACCCTCTTGCCAACAGGAGTGGACACCACCAACACATACGGTAGCGGCTTAGGCAGCTGCCGTAACTGCTCAGCAAAATGTAGTGCTACGTACGAACGCGTAGACCCCGAATCAAACAAAGCTAGAGCTTTAGCTTAAGCAATCAAAATAGTACCTTCCACCACATTTGCCTCCTTCGCGCTTTCATGGGTAGCAGCATACACACGAGCGGTTTGGCAAGTCAGCTTCTGGCCTTGGCAGGATTGATGTGATTTGCCTGGAGCTGTCGAAGCAGTTGGTCTGAATTGTTGGGGTTGGGAAGACTTGTACCTTGGACATTTGGCCACCAAATGGTCCATGGAGCCACAAATCAAACAAGCTTATGTCTTTCTCCAACATTGTTCCGTCCTGTGGCCTCTGCCACAATGCTCACAAGTCACACTGGCTGAACTAGAGGTACCTTACCTGCCTTTCATTTTCTTCTGTACTTGTCCCCTTGCACCAAATGGTGCATTCTCTTCGAGCCAGCAGCTTTCTCTTCTTGAAGGTTGGATCCTGCAGCATAAGCTCTATCCACAGCATCGTCGAAAGTATCTGGCCTTTGGAAGGCTATTACATGGTTCTTATATCTAGGATTCAAGCCATTAATGAAGTGGTTAACGTTCTTTTCTTCTGTATTGATCATATCCTCCACAAAATGAGATAGTTGCGTGAACTTATGCACATATTCTGCCACTGTCAGCTGCTGCTATTTGCAAGGCTAAGAACTCTATTTCCTTGGCCCTTTGTACATGGATTGGAATAAACTTCCTCCTAAATTGCTTCTTGAATGTCTCCCAGATCGTCGCACCCGGCATGTCCTTGTAGGAGTCTTTCACACTCTTCCACCAAGTCTTTGCTACGTTCCGAAACATCGAAGCAGTGAGTACAACTCTCTATTTGTTGGTACACACAATTGTATCAAAGAGATCCCCCATGCTCTAACCACTGGTCAGCCTTCAAGGCATCTTCATTCCCATAGAATTCGGTGGCTCCGCGTTTCTGAAACTTTTCATAAAGCACATTGGGATCACTTTCCTTGGGCTGGAAGACCACTTGTTGTTCCACATGAGGGGGAACAGATACTTGACTTTGCCGGTCCACAATGGATGCTACTTGTGCTTGCAGCGAATGAACCGCTTGTGACTGAGCTTGGATTGCTTGTAACATCATGAGGAATTAATTGTCTGTGTTGAGTGGCTGTTGTGGAGGAGCTAATCCACTCTCGTTGTCGCCATGATTGTTATTAGTACCTAATCCGGATGCCATATTCTGCAAAATGTAAGAGGGTTAATACTCAAACACATGGCGCCCCCACTATATGCCCCAATAAATCAAAATATCAGACTATAGCGTCAAATATTCGACAACATTTCTCACCACGTTCCTATATGTCTACATGCTTATCATCTATAGCAAGTAATGCTCTGATACCATACAATACGTATGTCACAACTTGAGCTCAGGTGATCGGGGATTAAGGTTAAACTTAATTAATAACACACGTACTCCCGTGCACCCACACGTAAACCCCGTCTAAATGTACACGCACAAGAGAAGTTCACATGTGCCAATACATAAACGCGAAGTTGTAAGTATCATTGCATAATAAGAGGAGAGATATGTAAAGCAAGATCTTATCTATAAAAGATTACTTGAACTGCAGGATATGCGAGAGGGAGTCAAGATACAAAATGTGGGGATCAACTAACTCCAAGTTACAAAATCAATTACATCCCACCCACACACCAAAGAAGACCTATATGCATGTCATGTCGCTCTCCGGTGGATTGATCACATCTACTCCTCTAGCCCTAACGGGGCGTCTACCGTCTCCTCTGGAGTCTGGTTGACCGACAAAGGGTCGGTAGTGGGATCTGAGCCTGCAAAACTAAAGACAACTTATGAATACAACGATTCAGCAAAGCATAAGTAACAATAAGTTAACACATGTTGTATCTATTAGAAGAAGTAACAACTGATAATTCATAGAGCTCCAAGTTCATATACTAGGCGAGTGGTGCAGTCGAATAAAGCATGCTATAAGAATCAAGGTATACATGTCATGTACTTGACTATGTGGCTACTACATTTGCCATATCCTTCTTTTAAGGATCTTTACATAATGAGAACACCATTGACCGGGCCAGGGTACAATGGGTCTTGGGTTATTGGGGTCCGAAATCCCCCAAACATAAACACACTGCAGTGGTATCATACATACTACGCCAAAGTCAACCCTGCAGGGTATCATAAGGCTGAGGCTGAGTAGTGCCCGACCATGTTGATTTAATAATATCAGTGGGCTTAAGGGATTTCATGCCATACATTCGTACTAATACTCATACACAAATACATATTAGTAATCCATATTAGGAACATGTCAAACAATGTGAATGCATATCCCATATTATATCGACAACACATACGTTGGATTTCCAATGCATAGTAAGAATCGAAGGCAATCATCGTAATTCAATATGCCATGTAATTCAATTTGATCGAATCAAGATAGATTACTAGCCAACCCTAATATAGTCATCCAATATTTCTAACCGTACATGATGATGTAGTTTTAAGTTATTTGATACACAGTTGTCTTTCTTATCGTGTTGCATTGTGTCGGGAGGGTGTATCGAAATTCCTTAAACCAACACCCATGGGGAGGTGCTTAACAGTTGGATAACACGCATGAATAAGTCACAACCTTCAAGACCATTCATGCGATTCTCATATTCCATTTGGGCAAGTTAAGGTTACCTACCTTGTAACTCAAGGGCCCTATAAGGTCTCATCAATACCTACCTTTCTGTGCACTGCAGCTTAGCAGTAGTTCCCCAGAATTGTTTCCGCATTCACGGCGAGCCAGGGCTAACTCGTGCTTCCTCTTACGGCTTAACCGTATGTGTTTTACGGCAGCCACGATTTGGGTACGGCTTAGTCGTAGTATACTTCACGGCTTAGCCGTGGCTGGTCCATAGAAAATTCTCTCAATTTTGATGCACTCTGGAGATCAAGCCGTAGCTTGACCTATAGTTGGATCACGGCTAGGCTACGGCTTAGCCCTAGTACATTCTACGATTTAGCTGTAGCCTTACTATAGAGTACATTTAGGTTTTGTGGCTCTTTGGAACTTGAGCTGTGAAGCTTTACGGCTTAGCCATAAGCTTCAGGAAGTTATGTTTATTACCTGTTACAGAACGAACTGAATAAGGACAAAAGTGGAAACAGAGATAGCAAACATATAGAATCTGATCCAAAAACGGTTGTACAACACTAAATCATGCAAGAGACATGTGAGTAAAAGCAATCATAAGTTACCAACAGGTGTTTATCCCAATCATGCTTATGCTTGCCTCAAATGAGCTGTGTTAAGTTAATAGTTGTCTTTTGGCTTAAATTCGATATCTAGATGAAACCTAGTTCCATGCATGCAAAAAGAAAGGGAAGCTCAGTGAAGAGAGTGCGCGTAGTGCATAAGAAGAATTCTAGCCTCATAGAGGTTATCAAGAACTCAAGACTTACCTTAGCCCACTCAAAAACCGATGAAGAGAATGGAAAAAGAAGAGAAGCTATAACTCAGTTGAGGAAATGAAGGAGAAAATGGAAAGGTCGGTGCATGCATTCTCTTTTATAAAGATAAGTATTAAACAATTTATAGAAAAGTCTGATGGTCAATAAGAATTACAGTTTGAGTCAAATAATGATCAAATGGAAACAAATGACGTCATTTACATGCGAATTAGTTACAGAAATTGACAAGCTTGACGAAATACACGTGATGACACCAAAATGATGCATGCATGACGAAAGCTTACAAAATCTAAAATTATGAAAAAGGGCTCATATCTACCTAATTCAGGTTAAACTCAACCCAACTACCCATCTATGACCCGGAACGAAACAAAGCAGAACCAAAACACATACAACAACTAATGCGCCATTGATTTGCCACTAAACCAGATTAAGTTGGGTCGGAGTGTTACACTCTCCTACCTACCATTTCTTCATTTTCAATGGTCTCACGACTTAGCCGTGGGTGACCTACAGCTTAGCCGTAGGCATTTTACGGCTTAGCCGTATTATGTACTACTGCTCAACCATGGTTCCCCAGAATTTCTTCTGCATTTACGGTGAGCCACGACTAACCCTACTTCCTTTTACGGCTTGACCGTGATTGTTCTACAACTCAGCCACTGTTCGGTAGGGCTTAGCCATAACATACAGTACGGCTTAGCCGTGGCTGGACCGTAGAAGGTCTCCTCTGATTTCTACTCTCTGGACATCAAGCCGTAGCTTGACCTACGATTACGTCACGGCTAGCCTACAGCTTAACCGTAGTACATCCTACTGAGCTCGAATTCTATGATCTCGTTCCTACTTGGTTTAATTAATGCTCAGGTTCCTATGTGAGAGATGATTAGATTTAGGTAGGCAAGGATTTGGCGATGAAATCTAGTCCTTATCTTGTTAAGGTAGCTTGCTTTTAACTAAGTACGTAGATCCAATTTAATTTTTGTGATAAGCAAGCAATCACAGTATTGCAAAAATTAAAAAACCAAGCCCACTTGTAGATAAAAGATTCATTGGTTAAGGATAGAAGATCTTATAATATGTCCAAATAATCCTTATCTTGTTCAAACTTATCATTTCTTTTTTTATAGTAATTTTAGCAATTCCATGCAGTTCCCTATATAAGCAAGCCACCTGTGCAAGTCTCCTCCTTTGCGAAGAAGCCTATGAAAAAAAAAACTCTCATTAATAAGTCTCAAGTTAGCAAACAAAATCTAACTCTATCTAAAAAAAATAAAAAATCTTAAGTTATCGAATTCAATTTTAAAATCGTAATTAATTTAAACAACTTAAAAGATAGAATTTGAAAATTCTAAAACTAATCTAAAAAATTCAGAGGTTTGCAACTAATTTAGAAACTTGAACACAATCCAAAAAGAAAAAAATCATATTTTTTATTATTTAATGAAAATAAAAAAGAATCCTAAGAATTTAAGACAAATCTAATCAAACTCAAAATTAAAAAAAATCTATTTTTTTCCTTTTTTCTTACTTACTAAAACTCAAAATTAAAAGAAATCTAAAATTTTTTTTTCTTATTAATTAAAAATTCAATAAAATAATAAAAAATAAAAAAATAAGATTTTTTTTCAATCAGATTAGCAAACAAAATAAAAATTAATGATGGAAAACACAATTATATGAATGATGCAAGCTAATGCAACCTACATATGCTCATGAATTTAAATATGACTAAAATACTAAAAAAAATTAGATTTTAATAAAAAAAATTCAGAATTGGCTCCCTAGCAACGGCGCAAAAACTTGATATGAGTTTAACCAATCTACTTTAAACTGCAAGTATACAGTTGTTTTGTTAAGATAGTTGCAAATACAGGTAGATCCCACATGAAACACTTTTGAACTTTTTAAATTAAAAATCTAAAATTTCTTTTAACTAAGAGATTGATTTGAAATAAAACTAATAATATCAGAAACTTGATGCAATTGAAAATAGAGAAAAATCAATAGAGAAACAGATCAAAGCATCCATAATCAGTTAAGCAAGATAATTAATATAATCATGCAATTATTCTATTCTTTGTCTCAAAAAAACTTAAATTAGAAATAAATTAATGTTTCTGATTTGGAAATTTGTCTTTTGCAAAAACTAATTTTTAATAAGAAGAATAAAATCATCACCCAAGACTGCCTTTACATCATAAAAGAATGAAAAATGATCATAAGCACGACTTATCAAATTAAGTATAAACTATCAAAGGATCTAAGCCTTAAGCATAATCTATCAAAATAAGCATAAATCATCAAATTATTTTCATTAGAAATCAAAATAGATGCTACTTAAGGCATGAAGATAGATCTATTAAAAGATACGAGAAAAGAACAAAATAACCACATTAATTAGAATAAAATTTTACTTAGCTTTATCTGCGTGCTCTGATCCAAATGACTAGCCAAACATTGCCAAGATCTTTATCAAAAATTTTATTAAGAGTATTTTTATACAATATTCACTCTTTAAGAATCTTTCTTTTAAAATTTTAATTCTTGGAACAAGGCTCCAAAAATACCTTAAAAGTAAAAATAGAAAATTAATAGGAGGAAGAGAGGTGGAGGAGAGAGAGTGGCTAAAGGGGAGAAGAAGAAAGCATGCCCTCCTTGGACGTTCATGCCTTCATTAAATAGGATTTTGATCCCCTTTGTTTTCTTATTGTTTCCTCTTTTGTAGCTTGTAAAGTCTTCTTGTGGAAAGTTCTCTTTGCTTGGCCTCCAAGTTAGCAAAGACTTAGCAACTTTGGAGAGATTTTTTCTTTCTTTCCTTTAGAAACCAATCTCTACACAAACTTTCCATATTTAGAAGATTCTCCCCTTATGTGCAAGTAAATTTTTTAAATAAGCTTTCCTTCTTTAATTTCTTGAAAAGAAAATAAGCTTTCCAGATAATCTTCTTAGATTATCTGGAAAAGAATGATGCAAGGATGGTGGACCTCACTTTAATCTTCAATGTACTTTACTTGAGAGATACACCCCACCCAAAAGTGTGTAACATGGAAAAGTTTTTAATCCTTTTGCAATCTCATCTAAAAATAGATAGCCAACTTCTCGAAGCCATAACTTTATCATTTTAACTCTGATTGATGCAATTTTATATCCTACGGACATTTACTTGAAAAGAGCTTTCCAAGGTAGGTAGATTGCCTAATTCTAACTCTATGTTTGAGAGTTATAACCGTTTTAATCTATTCTGTCTAAAGAAAAAATGGAATTGATTTTCCATTTTTGAATTCCTTTTCTTTGACTTTCCTTTTTTTTGAATTCTCTCTAACTTGGCTTTCTTTTATTGTTCAAATTTGAATTTTTTTCAGTAACTTGAGAGTGGGACCCCTCTTTTAACTATCCAAGCATGTGTGTACATGTGTGACGGGTCCTCATGAAGTTAATCTTTCAAATTTCTTGCATGATGTGTCTCACATAATCTACTTACATCTTTCTACATATTCTTAGCAAACCCATAAAATACTGAAGAGCTCACATTGAAGGAGGACCCATTCCGATAGACTTTTACTCCAATTGGGACTCTTTGGAGAAAAATTGTAAATTTCTAAATTAATGCAAAAAGTGTATGAAAAATATGAAAATTTAAGTTTTTAAGGGAAAATGAATGAAATGATGAAACCTGATGAATAGTGATGCAATTCACCTAATTAAACCCCTAATCAATCATGAAATTATGCATACATATGCAAATTCGTGAACTTAATGAGGATGAACGTTATACAAGGTGTTCAGCCCTGTAGGGTCAAACACTCTGTATCGTCAGGTATGGTTAATAATTCATTAATATTGTAATTATTTATCTTCATTAACTTACAATTATTTTGTTTAAATTGTCTTAATGCAGTGTAATGCAAATGTGCTACAAATCATTGACTTAATCACTAAGGAGTGTATTAAAGACTGCAACTACTATATGTTAACAAGTAGAAAAGTTTGGAAGAAATCCACGAGCAATTCAGTAAAACAATAGTTAGGTCAAGACTCAACCATAGTTTAAACATAGCAAAATAAAGTACAAACAGCTTAAGGACAATGTCTAAAAGATTCTTTGAAGTTTGAGGAAGAAAACAAATCAAAATACTTCAAAAAGTAAAAAAAGTTTAGATTGGCTGACTGAAAAAATTAGTAGCCGAATGAGCACTGGTCAAGTAAATAAATTAGCAGTCGATGGAATAGTGGCTTACAGAGGAAAGTGATGGTCGACAGTTATAAATTTTGACAGCTTATTGAGTAGCTGATTAAGATATGTTCAAATCTGTTAGTTTTTGTGGACTCAATCCATCAGTTGATGTAATAAATTGATTAATTTCTTTATTTATCAATAATATCATGCTTTACTTTCATAAGATGAATGTTATTCTACTACTTCATGCACATGACCAATACGTATGACATAATGGTTCATGAGTTGAACCGGGTCCCATTAGTATATTAGATGTGATATATGTGCATGGATGAGATCCACACGCGGGAGATATATGTCACAAATCTTATATTTAAAATAGCTTCACAACCAGTAATGAGATTGGGCATCTCATTTGATAAGGTTGCAGCACTTTGATCACTATGAGATAGTGTGATTTGTCTCAATCATCAGAATGTAAGATTCTGGATCAATGGTGCTGGTACATTGGATGTATTGAAGGACCATGAGATGCACCTTATGGTATTCCGTCTCAATAATAAGGTATGCTCTCATAATTCCCTTGCAATAGGCTCTCAATCCTGAGACATTGACGAACTCAAGTTTCTATCTATTCATTTGCTTTGAGTCACCAATGAGTGAGGCCGACTATAGGTTAACACCTCGGTGTCTTGGGTATGTGGTAGTAGAACTGTGGGAACGTTGAATGATCAAGATGGAATCTATCTCTATTATCCCCTTGTGCTAATTAATGGATTTGTCATTAGTAAGTGCGCACCCATCTCAATTAAGAGTTAATTGGATGGTACTGATGATTACTGTGATTAATTGGGGCTCAAGGATAATAAGATGTGGAACTTAGATTGGAAGAGACGGATTTATTCCAATTGATCCACGGATATTGATAGAGGGGCCTACTTGTGGTAATTGGGAAGTTTAGGGTCTTCATTGTAATTTATTCTTAAGACTGGAGTGCAATTGCATTTATATAGTGGTGTTATTTGCAATTAACTGTGGGCCCGGATTGCACATGAGATGTGGGGTCGCGGTGTTCCAGTTGGAGCCAGCTTTCTAAGGAATCCCTAGTGGTCCCCACGCTAGCCCAAGATATTGGAAAACACTAATCCGACTTGGACTCTAAGAATAAGAGTTTGGAAGGGAGAAAGTTGCTAATTGCTTTGGAAGTAAGACTTCTATTTCAATTAGACAAGGGAGAAATTTGGAAGTCTATATAATATCCTTGGACGTCCAAAAGAGTCTCCCTCACGCCAAAAACCCTTTCGTGCAAGAGTTGCGCGAGTTTCTCTCCTCTCCTTTCTTCTAGTTCCTTGGAGTCTCGAGTGGAATTTCTCCTGAAGATTCCACCGTTCTTCTTGAGAAAGGAAATCCAATTCGGGTCATAGCGTGGAAGGCTAAGAGGTGTTGAAGAAATCCATTAGAGCACTGCGGATCTCCAAAAGGTATGATCTACTTCTTCCATGTCGTAGATTATTTTGGATGCTTAGTGCTGGTAGAATTTTACTGTACATGGTCACGAGATTGAGGGTAACGCATCCTGGATTGGGTTTTGTTCTTATGGATAGTTGATCCCTGTGTCAAGTGGATCAAAAGTTTTGAAAATCTATCCACGAGACCCACCTACTTCCAACAATTGGTATCAGAGCCATACCTCATCTCTAATCATGTTAGATCAGTAATCTTGTTCTAATCTTCGCATGAGATGCGAAGAGGATAGAGCAAGGGCTATGATAGGATCAGTGTTTATTGGGTTTGCATGCTTTTGTAGTAGATACATGTTTGGAAAGTCACAAAAGGTTTTAATCATGATAGGAGGATGATAAGATGCCATTAAAACATACTGAGATCATTAGAGGTGATTGGGTACAGCAGGAGTCGAATCTGAAAAAGAACCCAAATTTCTGGGTTCATCAGGTCGGTTAACCAAACGGATCACTATGGCTATAGAGGTCTGTTGGCTAACCGTAGGGACCAGATCGGCTAGCCGAACCTAGGCAGAATCATCTTGTTCTTGGTCTGAGCTGTTGTTGTTTTTTTTTTTTTCGGGGGCGCTGCCCCCGAGCCCCCGCCAGGGGCGCTGCCCCTTGGAACCCCGCGAGCTAACCGGGCAGCTCGACCCCACCGGGGGCGCTGCCCCCGGACCCCCGTTGCGTAGGGGGTCTTGTATCGTGGTGGCAAAATATTTGGCATCTTGTTTTTCCTATTGTGGTTTGGCAACCTGGTTTTGTGAGATGCTTTGTTGTATGAGATACTAACTTGCAGGTGATAATGTCCTCTCCATATGGCCCACATGTTTTTCTTTCCTTTTAATTATTGGTTTATTTGTGGCTAAGTGTAAAGGGCATCATGGTCTCCTTGGTTTCCCGTGAAAGGGCAAGGCATGGTGAATTTCCCTATAGCCCTTTTATTTCCATGTTTAGACTACCATGTAAGTCTCATTATAGAGACATAGGAATTTATGTATTTTTTTAAAATTTGTAAATTCTGGAGATGTCCGAAACAAAGAAGGAAAGAGAAGCTGGACTCCTAATGAAAGAGTTTGAAGATTACCAAAAGGTGCTTTGGAGATGCCCAAAGAGTTTGAGGAATCCCAAAGTTTTGGAAAGTCTAGAAGTCCAAGAAGTCTTTTCCGCCTGGGCCATGTGGAGGAGAGGACTAGTCTTTTATTACAGCACTTTCTATTTATGGATGAATGCTTATTTTAGAGTATTTCCATATTTGTTCCAAACATAGCAAATTCCAAAATTGGTCAAATCAAATTAATTTTTGGAAAGAGTTCTAATTAGAGTTGGTAGGCCCATGAGATGGATCTATTGGTAACACTAATTTTAGAAACTGGGCTTTCCTTAAAATAACTTGACTTGGAACCAATCATTGGTCTTATCATGAGATGAATATATACCTATATTTGATGGACCCATACACCTATAAGGAAATCCTCAACTCTAAAATATTAAGTGGGAGCGGGGCTTTTCTATACATATAAAAATCCCCATGGTTTTCCACCATAGGTCCATTGTAAGGAAAGTATTAGCCTTGCGCCATTTTGCGAATGGCCATTCCCCACGGAGGGCTTGTATTTATCTGGATACTGGATATGGATCTCCTATGGATAGTGTTGATGAGACGGGGTGGGAGCCCACTCCCCAAGGAGGAGCTACCCACAACGGTTGTCATGCAATGCTAGTTGGTGGGTCACACTTAACTAAAATAATGATGTAGTATCCCTAAGGATTTGCCTCATATATTTTAGAAACCGAAGCTAATCGGGAGTCATACATTATTTGGTATGAGATACCTAGATTGTAATGAATGAAGGGGATCATGGATAGTTAGTCTTAATCCAAATCTTGACCAACTTTGATCCGCACCAGTTTAGGAGGTATTTGCACTCCCCAAGGAGGCATACCCCGCAGGATTGGGATTCCGATGTATTCTGAATTTTGTGGTTATGAGGATTCCCACATAAATTTGGTAGAATACTAAACCCTAATGTCATTTAAATTTATTAATTGAATGTATGGTTATGTGCTACAGTATTACAAGCATGAATTCGAATACTTTCAATCCACTTGCGACCATCCTCAACCAGAATAAGTTGGTGGGATCCAACTATGTAGACTGGAAACGGAATCTGGATATTGTCCTGACAGCTTCAGGATACAAATATGTCCTTACCAAAAACCCCCTTGAAGAGCCTGCTCCAGATGCATCAGAAGCAGAAAAGGACCTTTACACCAAATGGGCCAAAGACGATGAGATGGCCCGATGTTACATTCTGGCATCCATGTCTAGTGTGCTGCAACATCAACATCAATCTTATAAGACTGCATATGATATGATATCGAATTTAAAGGAGATGTTTGCAGAACAAGGCAGACCTGCTAGGCAGGCAGCCATGAGGGTGCTCATTAGCACCAAGATGGCTGAAGGTACATCGGTACAGGAACACATGTTGAAGATGATGGACTCATTAAATGAGTTAGATGTACTGGGAGCTGCGATTGATGCAGAATCGCAGATTGACATAATCCTTGAGTCACTACCAGAGTCATTCAACAATTTTAAGGTCAATTATAATATGAATAAAATGAATCTGACTCTGGCTGAGCTATCTAGTCAGCTGGTAGCAACTGAAGGGATTATGAAGAAAAAACCAACTGCCTTAATGACAGAAAAGTCAGATGCCAAGTCCAAGCCAAAAGGCAAAGGGCGGAAAGGCAAAAAGAAATCAATTCCAAAAGGTCCTAAGGTGGAGAATGGTCCAACTGGTGGCGTGGCTAAAGCTAAGGGTTCAGGGACAAAAGGAAAGTGTTTCCATTGTGGTAAGACAGGACATTGGAAGAGGAATTGTCCAGAATATTTGTCTAAGAAAAAGACCCCAGGTATGATTGAGTCACTTATATCTGAAGTTAGTTTTGCAACTGGTACTTCAGAATCCTGGTGTGTGGATTCCGGGGCAACTAATCACATATGTAATACGTTGCAGGGGTTCAGGGAAACCAGGAGGCTAAGTGATGGAGAAATCATTGTCAACCTAGGATCTGACGCTAAGGCAGAGGCTGTTTCAGTGGGAGTCATTACTTTATGTTTTTCAAATAATAAATTGGTTTTGTCAGAAACATTATATGTACCGTCTTTAAGGCGGAATTTAATTTCAGTTTCTAGTTTGGTGAATAAAGGTTATTCTATTACTTTTGGTACTGAAGTTGTCATAAAGAGGAATGGTACTTTCATATGTTCTGGCAAGGTAACCAATGGACTTTATTTGTTAACTCCCACGATGTATGAGATACATGATACTGAAACAATTAGTAGATCATCATTAAAGAGAAAGTCACCTTCATCTAATCCAACAAAACTTTGGCACCTGAGGCTAGGTCATATAAACCTTAACAGGATTGAGAGGCTAGTGAAAGATGGTATCTTACCTTCATTGGTGGTAGAACCAATGCCTATCTGTGAGTCCTGTTTGGAAGGTAAAATGACCAAAAGACCCTTTTCAGCTAAGGGTAATAGGGCCAAAGATTTATTGGAATTAGTGCATACTGATGTCTGCGGACCCATTAATGTCAGGGCCAGAGGAGGATATGAGTACTTCATCACTTTCACAGATGATTGCTCAAGATATGGTTACATATACCTTATGCACCGCAAGTCCGAAGCTTTTGAAAAGTTCAAAGAATTTCGAGCGGAAGCGGAAAAGCAATTAGGTAAGAGTATCAAGACTCTTCGATCAGATCGAGGAGGGGAATATCTCTCTGCTGATTTTATGGGTTACTTATCAGAAAATGGGATTCTATCCCAATTGTCTGCTCCTGGTATGCCTCAACAGAATGGAGTAGCAGAAAGAAGGAACCGGACTCTTTTAGATATGATTAGGTCTATGTTGAGTTTCTCAAGATTACCTATATCCTTTTGGGGATATGCTTTGGATACTGCAATGTACCTACTAAACCTCGTACCATCTAAGTCTATACCTAAGACTCCCCGGGAATTGTGGTCTGGGCGAAAGCCTAGTCTACAACATTTACACATTTGGGGTTGTCCAGCACACGTGCTCAAGGTTAAGACGGATAAGTTGGAAGCGAAGTCGGAAGTATGCACATTTGTAGGATATCCTAAAGGAACTAAAGGTTGGTTATTCTATAATCCCAGAGAGCAGAAAGTGCTGGTTAGCACCAATGCGGTTTTTCTAGAGGAAGATTATATGATGGACCGGAAATTTTTAGAAAAGGTGATCTTGGAAGAGATTCAGGAGCAATCAATTCCAAATCCAAGTATGACCGGACTTGAGGAAGAACCGCCCTTACCAGACCCAGTAATTACACCAGTACCTCGTCGTAGTGGGAGGATTGTCAAACCCCCTGACAGGTTCTCATTCTTGGGAGAGTCTTATGAAGCAATCCCAAAAGAGCCGGAACAAGATCCCTCTACCTATGATGAAGCAATCAATGACTTAGACTCGGGACGCTGGCAAGATGCTATGAAAGCTGAGATGGAGTCTATGTACTCAAATCAGGTCTGGACACTTGTGGACTTGCCTGCCAATATTAAACCTATTGGGTGCAAGTGGGTCTACAAGAGAAAAAGAGGACCAGATGGAAGAGTGGAGACCTATAAGGCTAGGCTTGTTGCGAAAGGATATACTCAGAAAGAGGGGATCGATTATGAGGAAACCTTCTCGCCAGTAGCCATGCTCAAAACCATCCGGATACTCTTATCCATTGCGGCTCATCTCGATTACGAGATTTGGCAAATGGATGTCAAGACGGCTTTTCTCAACGGCCATCTTGAGGAAGACATCTATATGGTGCAGCCAGACGGTTTTGTAGCTAAAAACCAGGAGCAAAAAGTTTGCAAGCTGCAGAAGTCTATTTATGGACTGAAGCAGGCATCCCGAAGCTGGAATATCCGTTTTGACCAGGCAATCAAGTCATTTGGTTTTTGTCAAAATCCGGATGAGTCATGTGTGTACATGAAAAGTGAAGGTGACAGGGTAGTTTTTCTTGTTTTATATATTGATGACATCCTTCTCCTCGGGAAAGACATAGGAATGTTGTCAACGGTAAAAGTTTGGTTAGCCAAGACTTTTGATATGAAGGACTTGGGAGAAGCTAGCTACATCCTAGGGATCAAACTCTATCGTGACCGGAAAAATAGGATGATTGGCTTGTCTCAAGCTGCATACATAGATAAGGTGCTAGTACGGTTTGCAATGCAAGACTCCAAGAAGGGTATCACACCTTTCAGGCATGGAGTGCACCTTTCCAAGGATCAGTGTCCTAAGACACCCGAGGAAAAGGAGCAGATGAGGTCGATACCATACGCTTCGGCTGTTGGTAGCCTCATGTATGCTATGTTATGTACTAGACCAGATATCTGTTATGTAGTGGGCCTAGTCAGCAGATATCAATCTAATCCAGGACCTGAACATTGGACTGCTGTAAAATGTATTCTCAAATATTTGAGAAGGACTAGAGATTACATGTTGATTTATAGCAGTGATGAGTTGATTCCAGTCGGATACACAGATTCTGACTTTATGTCAGATAAGGATTCTAGGAAATCCACCTCTGGTTATGTATTTATGCTTGGAGGCGGAGCTATCAGCTGGAGGAGTATAAAACAAGAATGTACCGCTGATTCAACCTCGGAAGCTGAATATGTAGCCGCTTGTGAAGCAGCTAAGGAAGCAGTATGGCTTAAAAGATTCCTTTTGGAACTTGGGGTGGTACCTTTGGCACGACAGCCACTCACAGTTTACTGTGACAGCAGCGGGGCAGTCGCTCAGTCAAAGGAACCCAGAAGCCATAAAAGCCAAAAGCATGTACAGAGGAAGTATCACTTAGTCAGAGAGATTGTGCAGAGAGGTGATGTTGCTATTACCAAGATAGCCTCTGCAGACAATTTAGCAGATCCCTTTACTAAGCCTTTGACTACCAAAGTCTTTGAGCAACATGTGGAAGGGATGGGCATGAGATGCAACCCTGACTGGCATTGAGCCCAAGTGGGAGATTGTTAGTTTTTGTGGACTCAATCCATCAGTTGATGTAATAAATTGATTAATTTCTTTATTTATCAATAATATCATGCTTTACTTTCATAAGATGAATGTTATTCTACTACTTCATGCACATGACCAATACGTATGACATAATGGTTCATGAGTTGAACCGGGTCCCATTAGTATATTAGATGTGATATATGTGCATGGATGAGATCCACACGCGGGAGATATATGTCACAAATCTTATACTTAAAATAGCTTCACAACCAGTAATGAGATTGGGCATCTCATTTGATAAGGTTGCAGCACTTTGATCACTATGAGATAGTGTGATTTGTCTCAATTATCAGAATGTAAGATTCTGGATCAATGGTGCTGGTACATTGGATGTATTGAAGGACCATGAGATGCACCTTATGGTATTCCGTCTCAATAATAAGGTATGCTCTCATAATTCCCTTGCAATAGGCTCTCAATCCTGAGACATTGACGAACTCAAGTTTCTATCTATTCATTTGCTTTGAGTCACCAATGAGTGAGGCCGACTATAGGTTAACACCTCGGTGTCTTGGGTATGTGGTAGTAGAACTGTGGGAACGTTGAATGATCAAGATGGAATCTATCTCTATTATCCCCTTGTGCTAATTAATGGATTTGTCATTAGTAAGTGCGCACCCATCTTAATTAAGAGTTAATTGGATGGTACTGATGATTACTGTGATTAATTGGGGCTCAAGGATAATAAGATGTGGAACTTAGATTGGAAGAGACGGATTTATTCCAATTGATCCACGGATATTGATAGAGGGGCCTACTTGTGGTAATTGGGAAGTTTAGGGTCTTCATTGTAATTTATTCCTAAGACTGGAGTGCAATTGCATTTATATAGTGGTGTTATTTGCAATTAACTGTGGGCCCGGATTGCACATGAGATGTGGGGTCGCGGTGTTCCAGTTGGAGCCAGCTTTCTAAGGAATCCCTAGTGGTCCCCACGCTAGCCCAAGATATTGGAAAACACTAATCCGACTTGGACTCTAAGAATAAGAGTTTGGAAGGGAGAAAGTTGCTAATTACTTTGGAAGTAAGACTTCTATTTCAATTAGACAAGGGAGAAATTTGGAAGTCTATATAATATCCTTGGACGTCCAAAAGAGTCTCCCTCACGCCAAAAACCCTTTCGTGCAAGAGTTGCGCGAGTTTCTCTCCTCTCCTTTCTTCTAGTTCCTTGGAGTCTCGAGTGGAATTTCTCCTGAAGATTCCACCGTTCTTCTTGAGAAAGGAAATCCAATTCGGGTCATAGCGTGGAAGGCTAAGAGGTGTTGAAGAAATCCATTAGAGCACTGTGGATCTCCAAAAGGTATGATCTACTTCTTCCATGTCGTAGATTATTTTGGATGCTTAGTGCTGGTAGAATTTTACTGTACATGGTCACGAGATTGAGGGTAACGCATCCTGGATTGGGTTTTGGTCTTATGGATAGTTGATCCCTGTGTCAAGTGGATCAAAAGTTTTGAAAATCTATCCACGAGACCCACTGTCACGCCCCAATCCCGGGAATTTGGGGATTTGAGTGGGCCCCCGGGGCGTGGATACGTAATCCCGTAGAAATCCGTGCCCTGAAGAATTTTGCACGAATTCCTACAAGGGAGATTCCACAGGAACGTGTGAGGTAAGCTGACACACGTACAACATAAACTATCATAATCGAGAACCTGTGAAATACTCAATAATCATCAAGAGCACATAAAGTTCATAGTCTATTAAAGCATAATTACATACAATAGTGTTATAGTCCTTAAAAATACGTTCCCAAAATCAGTCCTTAAGGTGATACACAAGTCTTCAACATAATATTCCCCGAAGAGACGCTCTCCGTAGGATGGCTAGTAGTAAACGTCGCCATCCATCCATTCACCTACACCCCGAGGTACCGTTGGGGTATCTTTCGGGGCCGCGTCAGTATTCGTGTCGGGAGCGGGTGCTGAATCTGCAATACCGAGGGTAACACTGTTAACACGACGGTTAAGCAAGTACTAAGCGTAGGAATTAATATAACAAAATACATTAGCAAGAACAATCACTAAACATGATGCATGAGTGAAACTTAGTGTTATACATACTGATTGGCAACCACGATGCTCTATTCTCCCTAAGGGAGCATACATAACGTATGGGTCGCTAGGGGATCAAGCTAGCTTCCCGAGGAGCGTCGACAACCCCTCCGTAAACTTACTGCAGTGGTGACATATAATACCCAAAGGGCAGAAGCCAAGTGGTGCCGACTCGGAGTCAATCATACAATCATAACACATATATAAGAAATAGATAGTCATGAAACAACGAATACTTAAACGAAACACATGCAGGTAGGCTACAAGGCCCGAGCCTCCGCTACACCCTTGGCTAGCAAGCACACACTCAATAGAAGCTCTGGCTTGTCAGACACGCACTCATTAGAAGCTCAGGTCTGAATTGCCTCGGGGTTTGTTAGAGGAAGTGAATGCGATAACAGTCATGTCAAAGGTAGTGTTATGTATCAATATGATATGATTGCATTTAGATGAAGCAGTCTCCTAATTCCCCAAGGACATTCAGTACGAGGTACACATGAGATGTTCGGTGTCGCTGTGTTACCGCGTCTGGGTATTACATTGTGTATACGGAACACCCTTCTCATGCCAACATCCATGACTTACCATTGGGGAATCCTTCATTCATTCCAACGTATAATTACCAATGGCCAATGTGGAGGTATAGAAGGTACCATGACTAAAGCCCTACCAATCAAGGTTCCTAACATCTTACATTCACTGGGTTCTTACGGCTTAGCCGTGTACAGGGCTACGGCTTAGCCGAGAGGGGGTCACAGTCATCCGGATTTTTCCGTGGGGTTACGGTTCAACCGTATATTGGCCTACGGCTTAGCCGTGCTAAGCCTACGGCTGGGTCACGGGGAGGTTACGGCTTAGCCGTAGGGTATCTCACGGTGCAGCCGTATGCAGGCCGTAGAAGGAACTGGGTTCTGTGAGCTCCCTGGAAAGTTCGCCGTAGAAAGACCTACGGCTAGGCTACGGGCTGGGTACGGCTCAGCCGTAGTGGATTCCACGGCTTAGCCGTAAATGAGCCGTAGTACAAAAGCTCATTTTCTGCTCTCTGGACATTGAGCCGTAAGAGCTCACGGCTTAGCCGTAGCTTCGCCGTAAGCTTCAGAAAATCTACATACAGTTCTGTAGCTTAATTTTCGGTACGGGATCACTACAGAACTGACTTATAAGGGGGTTCTGTAGCTCAATTGAAGTGTCTTGAGAGTATCCCATACTCACACACCTCCTATTCCCATCTCCATCATCCTTACTTGAATCATTCATACATATAAAGAAAGAAGAATGACAATGAGCACAACTAACTCAACATGCAATGACAATCCCACATGCAATGAATATAAACTTAAGTACTTGCCTCTCCTAACAGCACTAAACCTTCTCCCACTGTAGATTGCCGTGAGGTTAGAAGAACCTTCAAAATGGAAATGGGTTTTGCCACTTAGAGAGGGAGCAATGCCCAAAGGAGTAAGGAGAGGATGAGTGGAGACTACTCCCTACACATGCACACTCCCAAAGATAGCCAAGCACTCCAATGCAAGGAGAAGAAACCCAGAAAACCAGAGCTCCAGCCAAGAGAACGAGAGGAAGAAGAACGAACGTGGGATCCCCTTTTAAACATAATTCCCTGGAGTTACATGCAAACCCATTTGTTTCTAGAATTTCCAGTTTAGTCCGGAAGGGCTCCAATTGGCTTAAGATGAGTCCGGATTAACTTGGACCCAACACAAAAGATGATCTACGCGATAAATCACACGTAAGGAAATAGACGGTGTATCCCAGAGGTGCAAGGACAATTTACGAAAAAGCCCTTAACTACTTAAGTGGGGTCCAAACCCAATAATTCACACTGAATTAACCCTCAACAAGTCTTAATCAATATAAAACAAGATTAATTAACGTAACTAAGATTAGTGGGGGTTCGGGTCCTTACATCCTCCCCCACTTAAGATCATTCGGTCCTCCGAATGCACGTACCTTAGGTAGTAGCTCTGGATATTTAGCCCGGATTTGATCTTCAAGTTCCCAAGTGGCCTCTTCCTGTCCATGGTGATTCCATAACACCTTGACCCATTTGATCGTTCGTGTACGCAGCACCTGTTCCTTAGTGTCAACGATACGAAGGGGTCTCTCTTCGTAGCTCACATTTGGCCGTACCTGTACATCATCCAACTCAAGAACATGTGACGGATCTGGGAGGTATTTCCGGAGCATTGATACATGGAACACATTATGGACTCCTGCAAGCGAGGGTGGCAACTCCAACCGATAAGCTAAGTCTCCCACTCTACTCTGTATCTCAAAAGGCCCGACGAACCGAGGAGCAAGCTTACCTTTCTGGCCAAACCTGATAGTACCCTTCATTGGGGAAACTTTTAGGAAAACTCTGTCCCCCACTTGGAACTCGAGGGGCCGGCGGCGGTTATCTGCATAACTTTTCTGGCGCGATCGTGCAGTTCTCAGTCTATCTTGTACTCTTTGTACTTTCTCTGCTGTATCCGCTACCAGAGTGGGTCCATGGAAACTCCTAACCCCAACTTCTTCCCAGCAAACTGGCGTACGGCACTTTCGTCCATACAAGGCTTCAAATGGGGCCATACCGATGCTCGCGTGAAAGCTGTTATTATATGCAAACTCGCACAAGGAGAGGTGCTCATCCCACTCCTTTCCGAAATCCATTACGCTAGCTCGTAGCATATCTTCCAGGGTCTGTATCGTTCGTTCCGATTGCCCATCTGTTTGAGGATGGTAAGCCGTGCTAAAACTGAGTTTGGTGCCTAAAGACGTCTGGAAAGACTGCCAAAAGGAGGACACGAACCTACTATCTCGGTCGGATACAATTGAGACCGGGGTACCATGTAGCCGTACAACCTCATCAATGAAGATCTTGGCCATTTCCTGAAATTTCATCCCTTTCTTGATGGGAATAAAGTGGGCTGATTTTGTTAGTCGGTCGACAATCACCCACACTACATCATGGTGTCTACTTGTTCGAGGTAGTCCGGAAACAAAATCCATCGTCAGATTCTCCCACTTCCATTTAGGAATCTGTAGAGGGTGTAACAAACCGGGAGGCTTCCTGTGCTCAGCCTTCACTCGTTGGCAGGTAAGGCATTTGGCCACAAAGCCCGCTATGTCCCTCTTCATGTTATTCCACCAAAACCTGCCATGTAGATTCCGGTACATTTTTGTACTCCCTGGGTGCATGGAATACCGAGCATGGTGTGCTTCAGTCATAATTGCCCTCTTTAGGTTATGATTTTGAACTCCTGGAACACAAAGCCGATCTCGGAAGTACAACACGCCGTCTACAATCCTGAAGTCCGGTTTCTCAGAAATATGATCACGAATCTTGACAAACTCCGGGTCTTCAAACTGTCTCTCCTTGATCTGCTGAATCAAGGTGGGTTCGAAGACTGACATAGCCACTAACATGACCTTATCATCTACGAATTCAACTTCCGCATCCAGATCTCGGAATTCCTCCACTAGGAACCATTCACCACACAAGGCTGCCAACTCGGTGGTGGATTTCCTGCTTAAAGCATCAGCTACTACATTCCCTTTTCCAGGGAAGTATCTAATCGGAAAGTCATAATCCTTTATGAATTCCAACCACCTGCGCTGTCTCATGTTAAGATCATGCTGCGAAAACAGATACTGGAGACTACGGTGATCACTATGGACTTCAAATTTCTCTCCATATAAGTAATGTCTCCACATCTTCAGCGCGAAGATCACTGCAGCCAATTCCAAGTCATGTACGGCATAGTTTTTCTCATGTTCCTTCAATTGGCGAGATCCGTATGCTATTACTTTTCCATTCTGCATGAGTACACACCCTAGCCCAATCCCTGAAGCATCTGTATAGATAACAAATCCGCCACTCCCTTCTGGCAGGGATAAGATCGGGGCTGAGGTTAACTTCTCCTTAAGCAGTTGGAAACTCGACTCACACTCAGCGGACCACACAAATGGTTCGTTTTTTCGTGTCAACTTAGTCAAAGGGGCGACTATTTTGGAAAAGTCCTTCACGAACCTTCTATAATAACCGGCCAAGCCAACAAAACTTCTAATTTCTGCAACGGTTTTGGGACTCTGCCAAGTAGTTATAGCCTCAATCTTAGCTGGATCTACTGCAAGCCCATCCTTAGAAATTATATGCCCTAGAAAGGCAACTTGTTCCAGCCAAAATTCACATTTGTCCAGTTTGGCATACAATCGGTGGTCCCTTAGCAATTGTAGAGAGGTCCTCAGATGCTCCGCATGCTCGCCTTTGGTCTTGGAGTACACCAAAACATCATCGATGAAAATTACTACGAACTGATCAAGATAGGATGAGAAGATCTTGTTCATTAAGGCCATAAACACTGCGGGGGCATTTGTCAATCCAAAAGGCATAACCAAGAATTCGTAATGCCCATATCTCGTCCTGAAAGCTGTCTTTGATGCATCTTGGTCCCTAACTCGCAGTTGATGATATCCAGACCTAAGATCGATCTGCGAAAAATGTGTTGCACCCTGTAGCTGATCAAACAATTCATCAATTCTAGGCAGTGGATATTTGTTTTTAATTGTCACCTGATTCAGCTGCCGGTAATCAATACACATTCTAAGGGTGCCATCCTTCTTCTTCACAAATAAAACTGGGGCTCCCCAAGGAGATGTGCTAGGGCGAATAAACCCTTTATCCAATAATTCTTGTAACTGCAGTTTCAGTTCACGTAGCTCTGCCGGGGCCATTCTATATGGGGCCTTAGATATGGGAGCGGTACCGGGTACCAGCTCTATAGTAAAATCCACTTCCCTGATTGGTGGAAGGCCGGGTACTTCATCCGGGAATACGTCCGGAAATTCGCAAACCACAGGTATTTCTTCTAACTTCTTAGGTGATTTCTTTTCTACGATGAAGGCAATATAGCCCTCACAACCACTATGTATTAATCGTTCCGCTCGAAGTGCTGAAATCAATCTGGTGTTCGAACTCTTCTTGTCACCTTGGAACACCGCACTTGGACCATCTTCACTCACCTTTACGGTGACGGTCTTACGGTAGCAATCCAAACAGGCCATATATTTGGTCAGCCAGTCCATGCCTAGGATTACATCGAAGTCGTGCATGGGTAGCACAATAAGTTCCGCTGGGAGAAGAACTTCTCCGATGAGAACTCGACAACCAGGGTAATAGTCATCACAGGTTACCCGTTTACCAACCGGAGTGATAACGCTCAGCACATATGGCAACTGTGCTGGCGATTCCTGTATCCTACTAGAGAACCGAGGTGAGATGAAGGAGTGTGAAGATCCCGAATCAAACAACACTTTAGCTTCAATACCACAAACAGAAACCTTACCTACAACCGCATGTTCTGCCGCTTCTGCCTCTTCTTGTGTCAATGCATAAGCGCGGCCTTGCCTTTGGGGTCGGTGTTGCTGTCCTTGTCTCTGTTGTCCCTGGCCTTGTCGTGTCTGCCCTTGGCCTTGTCGTGTCTACCCTTGGCCTTGTCTCACTTGCTGTTGCTGTCGGTTAGGCGCAGGAGGGGGCTGCTGATACTGCTGCTGTTGATAGCCTTGGCTAAATTCCTTCCTTCTCGGGCACTCGGACAAGCGATGGTCCAGGGAGCCACAGCCAAAACAGGCTCCCATAGCCCTCCAACATTTACTAGTCTCGTGACCCTTCCCACATGCACCACAAACTGGTCGGGACGTGCTGCTAGCAACTCCCTTCTGTTTCTTAGAGTACCGCTGACCTTTCCCCGAAGGTGGAGCACTCTTCTTAGACTCCCCCAAGAATAGGCTCTTCTCAATTTCTTCCGCTGCATAAGCCCTAGCTACTGCATCATCATATTGAACGGGACGCTGAAAGGCAGTGGCATGTCCCTTGATAGCAGGCCTTAACCCTTCCAGAAATCTTTCCACCCTCTTTTCCTCAGTATCAATCAGGTCTAGAGCAAACCGAGAAAGCTGGCTGAATACATGCACGTATTCTGCAACGGTCATGAGGTTCTGCTGCAGGGAGAGAAACTCTGCCTTCTTTTTGCGAGTAACATGGTCAGGGATGAACTTCTTCCGAAACTGCCTCTTAAAGGCTTCCCACACAGTAGCATCCGGCATAGTCCTCATGTGGTCCCGGATACTCTTCCACCATGTATCCGCAACGTCTCTAAACATGGATGCTGCGAGGACCACTTGCTGTCTAGATGTGCAAGTCAAGGTATCGAAAACATTTTCCGTGTGGACAAACCATTCATCTGCTTGTAACGGATCCTCATGTCCAGTAAACTCTGTTGCTCCCCTTTTTCGAAACTTCTCATACAAGGAGTTGGGATCTCCTGGCTGATCCTGTCGATTCAACATGGCGGCCATCTGCAACTGCATGGCGGCCTGATTGGCGTTACTAGCTGCCAATTGATGCATTAACATCATAAACCGTTCCTCTGTATTGTAGGTGGGTTGAGGAGGAGGTTGTGGTGGAGGGTCTGCGCCGTCCAACTCAATGTTATTACGGTTATTATCACCGGAGCTGTTGTTCGTACCGGATCCAGACGCCATGGTTCTGCAGTCACAATGGTCATTAATCATATATGTTTAAATAGATGTACATACATACATACTACAGTCATACCATAGTTATCATTATAATAGAAACCCACTTAAACGGATCTATCGGAACCTCACCACGCTTTCTAATGTTGCTAAGTCTTTTAAGTGACTTCTTGGAATGGCTCTGATACCATTACTTACGTATGTCACGCCCCAATCCCGGGAATTTGGGGATTTGAGTGGGCCCCCGGGGCGTGGATACGTAATCCCGTAGAAATCCGTGCCCTGAAGAATTTTGCACGAATTCCTACAAGGGAGATTCCACAGGAACGTGTGAGGTAAGCTGACACACGTACAACATAAACTATCATAATCGAGAACCTGTGAAATACTCAATAATCATCAAGAGCACATAAAGTTCATAGTCTATTAAAGCATAATTACATACAATAGTGTTATAGTCCTTAAAAATACGTTCCCAAAATCAGTCCTTAAGGTGATACACAAGTCTTCAACATAATATTCCCCGAAGAGACGCTCTCCGTAGGATGGCTAGTAGTAAACGTCGCCATCCATCCATTCACCTACACCCCGAGGTACCGTTGGGGTATCTTTCGGGGCCGCGTCAGTATTCGTGTCGGGAGCGGGTGCTGAATCTGCAATACCGAGGGTAACACTGTTAACACGACGGTTAAGCAAGTACTAAGCGTAGGAATTAATATAACAAAATACATTAGCAAGAACAATCACTAAACATGATGCATGAGTGAAACTTAGTGTTATACATACTGATTGGCAACCACGATGCTCTATTCTCCCTAAGGGAGCATACATAACGTATGGGTCGCTAGGGGATCAAGCTAGCTTCCCGAGGAGCGTCGACAACCCCTCCGTAAACCTACTGCAGTGGTGACATATAATACCCAAAGGGCAGAAGCCAAGTGGTGCCGACTCGGAGTCAATCATACAATCATAACACATATATAAGAAATAGATAGTCATGAAACAACGAATACTTAAACGAAACACATGCAGGTAGGCTACAAGGCCCGAGCCTCCGCTACACCCTTGGCTAGCAAGCACACACTCAATAGAAGCTCTGGCTTGTCAGACACGCACTCATTAGAAGCTCAGGTCTGAATTGCCTCGGGGTTTGTTAGAGGAAGTGAATGCGATAACAGTCATGTCAAAGGTAGTGTTATGTATCAATATGATATGATTGCATTTAGATGAAGCAGTCTCCTAATTCCCCAAGGACATTCAGTACGAGGTACACATGAGATGTTCGGTGTCGCTGTGTTACCGCGTCTGGGTATTACATTGTGTATACGGAACACCCTTCTCATGCCAACATCCATGACTTACCATTGGGGAATCCTTCATTCATTCCAACGTATAATTACCAATGGCCAATGTGGAGGTATAGAAGGTACCATGACTAAAGCCCTACCAATCAAGGTTCCTAACATCTTACATTCACTGGGTTCTTACGGCTTAGCCGTGTACAGGGCTACGGCTTAGCCGAGAGGGGGTCACAGTCATCCGGATTTTTCCGTGGGGTTACGGTTCAACCGTATATTGGCCTACGGCTTAGCCGTGCTAAGCCTACGGCTGGGTCACGGGGAGGTTACGGCTTAGCCGTAGGGTATCTCACGGTGCAGCCGTATGCAGGCCGTAGAAGGAACTGGGTTCTGTGAGCTCCCTGGAAAGTTCGCCGTAGAAAGACCTACGGCTAGGCTACGGGCTGGGTACGGCTCAGCCGTAGTGGATTCCACGGCTTAGCCGTAAATGAGCCGTAGTACAAAAGCTCATTTTCTGCTCTCTGGACATTGAGCCGTAAGAGCTCACGGCTTAGCCGTAGCTTCGCCGTAAGCTTCAGAAAATCTACATACAGTTCTGTAGCTTAATTTTCGGTACGGGATCACTACAGAACTGACTTATAAGGGGGTTCTGTAGCTCAATTGAAGTGTCTTGAGAGTATCCCATACTCACACACCTCCTATTCCCATCTCCATCATCCTTACTTGAATCATTCATACATATAAAGAAAGAAGAATGACAATGAGCACAACTAACTCAACATGCAATGACAATCCCACATGCAATGAATATAAACTTAAGTACTTGCCTCTCCTAACAGCACTAAACCTTCTCCCACTGTAGATTGCCGTGAGGTTAGAAGAACCTTCAAAATGGAAATGGGTTTTGCCACTTAGAGAGGGAGGAATGCCCAAAGGAGTAAGGAGAGGATGAGTGGAGACTACTCCCTACACATGCACACTCCCAAAGATAGCCAAGCACTCCAATGCAAGGAGAAGAAACCCAGAAAACCAGAGCTCCAGCCAAGAGAACGAGAGGAAGAAGAACGAACGTGGGATCCCCTTTTAAACATAATTCCCTGGAGTTACATGCAAACCCATTTGTTTCTAGAATTTCCAGTTTAGTCCGGAAGGGCTCCAATTGGCTTAAGATGAGTCCGGATTAACTTGGACCCAACACAAAAGATGATCTACGCGATAAATCACACGTAAGGAAATAGACGGTGTATCCCAGAGGTGCAAGGACAATTTACGAAAAAGCCCTTAACTACTTAAGTGGGGTCCAAACCCAATAATTCACACTGAATTAACCCTCAACAAGTCTTAATCAATATAAAACAAGATTAATTAACGTAACTAAGATTAGTGGGGGTTCGGGTCCTTACACCCACCTACTTCCAACAAAATCATTCAGAGCTGATTTCAAATTATTTAACATGATCCAAGGATGAAAATTCGACTGCCACCGCACAAAGTGGATTGTGGGAGGGTAGCTGATTGTACAAATGCATGGTTGGTTACGTCCTAGAAAAATAAATTTTGCTCAATCTTCTCCCCTCCACAGATGACTGGAGAAGACCTGTGGAGGTTATAAATACCCCTCCTTGGGCGCCGATTCCAAGATATAACGCAGACAAAACAGATGCACAATACACTAGCACAGAAGAACACAACAAAGTTCTTCATATTCTCTTCAAAGAAACTCTGGCGCTTCGACTTCTTCAAGTTCAATCTTCGACTCTCACAATGTAGTCCTTGATCTTTTGAAAATAATCAGAAGGATAGTGCCTTGGCTCAAAAAGATCTCTGCAGAAGACAAGTCTTTCGACACTTTCTTCGTTCCCTTTAATTTGGAGTTGAAGGTGATAAGGGTACAATTATGGCCAACATATTGGTATAATGCAATAAGCAATCCATGGGGGCAACCATGATCATAACACCTTCGTTCTAACTTCCCTTAAAATTTTACATCCAAGGAAAATGAGTGATAGGTTACGAAGATTGTTTGATCGACTAAAAATACAAAAAGGCGGTACAAATCTTTGGATTAGTCTCCTTTGTCTTTTTTTAATGCAAATTGTCATTATTTTCTTTCTTTTTGTAAAGTGTTGATCATCAGAGAACAAACGAGAGGGCTGTGATGAAAAAATATACATATAAACAGTTTGCACCTGTGAGGTCAAAATGCAAAAGAACCCACAAAAATAAACTTGAAATTGAAAAGAGTCGAAAAGTTCAGCATTTCTTGCTTTCTTTCTTCCTTGTCTTTTCCTTGCTCTCCAAAAAGGGGCAAACAAAATACACTTCTTTTCAGCAAATAGGCCAGTTGTTATGAGGACTTTCAATGGATGAAGTCCAACAAACCGTTTGACACGCCCATATGACAGATCGTAGTAACAGACGTAGGCCTAGAAGGGACAATAGTTGATTTGTAATGTAAACGTTGTATTTTTTTAAGTTGTATGAAATCCGATGATGAATGGTAATAGAATTGATTTTTTTTATAACTTTGACGGATTGTCCATATGATTGAATGAGAAATGGTACTGAATGATGCATGATATAAAAGAAGGCATTTGTCATATAAATTAATGTCACACATGGATAAATCAATTTAATATAATAGAATTCACACGCCATAAATGTGGCAACAATAGATGCTTCACTAAAAGTATGTTCACCTCACTCCAAGGATATCGTCTCGCATTTGGTTAAGTTTGGAGTGAAGATCACTTTGAAATGTTTTATCTGATGTTGGTATGCAGTTTTCCAACCTTTTGCACAAGAGTGATCAAATTCTTGCCACAATAGGTGGAGTAGGATGACTTGGAACAAAAAAGATCTAAACACAACAATATGTTAGCAAATAATCTTTAAAAAAACACTATATTTGTTTAATTAATGTTACCTCTATGAAATGATTCTAATTAAAAAAAAACCTATCACTATCTCCTTGCGAGAAATAGTGGGCATTGGCACTAATCTGAGAGGCAAAAATGTAAGATATTGTTCCATGCTGAAGTGGTATAACACCAAGTTATATTAAGATGCTATAAGATGCCCCATGTCAGGCATAGTCATCCAATGGTCATAGGATGAGTGATCCTCATAGTATGATAATGTGCTACTCAGTTTCTAAACTCTATTTTCTACCCCATATAATGACGAAAGTATTTCTCCTTCTAACATCGCGAGCACACTTTATTAATGTATCATGGTTTTTGAATATCTACACATACCATCATTAGAAAAGATCTTAGTAACTCACAGTAGTAATTTAATTAATTCAACTTTATGTCTAACCTCTTGAGTGGTAAATTTATTCGTATAATCCATTACACATTCTAAGCCAACTTGGTAGAACTGTGTAGTCGCACCATTTTACACCATCTTACATTAGGGAAATAATTGAGTATAAGTGAAAGATTTAAAAAAATAAAAATGAAAATGAAAATTTATGTTGGACAGCTGAACAAGAGTAAATGGTTTGGTTGTGGACCTATTCCATAGCTAAATAGTTAGTGTGTTATTTGGCCATCCATAGCCAAACCGTTTACTCTTGTTTGGTTCTGTAAGTCCGAACAAAGCATGAGTTGAACGTTGGAAAACCATTAAAAACTTACACAAAAATGTCAAAATAAGATTAAAATACACACACTACTAAACTTGTTGCTGCTGTTATGATTGAAAACTACTATTTGATTGTTTATCACCTTCTTCAGTGCACTATTTGATTGGAGAGCACATGAAAATAAAGTGTTTGATAATGATGGGAGAAAGAGAAATGAAAAGAGAAGAAGATGAGTTACACAATACCAAGGACAAAAAGAAGAAGATGAGACAATACTTTGTAGAATGGAAGATGAGATAACACCAAGGAAGAAGAAGGAAGAAGATAAAAAGATTAGTTAGTGTGTAGAGAGAAAATTGAGTTTTGAGTTTAGGTGTGAGAATGTGCTTTTTGGTCATTTCATGCATGGACAAAATTGTAATAGTAAACTGAGGTCTTTTTTGTGTTTATATATAGCAAGTCCCTAAATATAATCCTTTTATTTAATAAAAAACCCATATTTAAAAAAAAAAAAAACCCACCGAAACATTGAAATACACTCTTCCGCTGAATTAGGGGAAAGCAGCCATAGCAAATTACAATATATATATATATAAATAATAACTATCACTTTCCATGCTTTTTTTTTTTTTTTTTTTTTGGGGAAAAGCAGCCCAAGAGACATCCTCTTGGGCTTCCATAAACATTAGAACAAAGAAAAGGGTCTATATGAAAGAAAGACTCGTTTTTTAATAACACTTTGAGAATCTCTCACTACTCACTGACTCACCCCAACAAATAGCAAGAGCCCACTCGAAACTAGAGAGAGAGAGAGAGAGAGAGAGAGATGTCTTCCCCAAATCCCATATCCTTTCAATTTCTATCCTCGCCTCCTTCTTCTTCTTCTTCTTCTTCGTCCTCCTCTTCTTTTTGTTTGACCCCCGCACCGACACCTACACCTACACCTTTCCCTCTAAATGTAAATGTAAATGTAAATGTGAACGTGTTCCATCAATTATCCTTGGTTCCCTCCAGGTTCAAATGCTCGTCGGCTGGGCAAACCGGTTTCTTCACGAAGCTCGGTCGCCTCATCAAGGAGAAGGCCAAGAGCGACGTCGAGAAGCTCTTCTCCGGCTTCTCCAAGACCCGCGACAATCTCGCCGTCATCGACGAGCTCCTCCTCTACTGGAATCTCGCTGAAACCGATCGCGTCTTAGATGAACTCGAAGAGGTCCTTCTTCTTCTTCTTTTTCTTAGATTTCAATCATTCTCTCTTTTGAATTTCAATAACCAGCTTTCGTCACAATGATATTCAAAATTCAAGCTAGCGAGGGTTTCACTCTAACTGCTGTAATTCATTATTATAATTCATTTTGATGCTGCAACTTTGGAATTTAGTGATCTCAATTGAAACCTATACATCCATCTATACACGCCGCGCCAACGAAAGAAGGAATGTTTTTGTCTGAATTGACACCCCTTTTGAATTGGCTCGAATTCGGTTTGCATTCATTCTTGTGCAGGCTCTTCTGGTCTCTGATTTTGGGCCCAAGATCTCTATCAAAATCGTCGATGGCCTTCGGAGTGACATTTTAGCGGGGAAGCTTAAATCTGGAAATGAGATAAAGGTGTAATCTGGTTTTCTTCTCCCCTCCCTTCGTCCTCATGCGCAGTTAGAAATTATGATTTGCAATGTGATTTTGCTAGTGGTGTGGTGTAAATTGGAAACTGTAAACTGTTTAGGATGCCTTGAAGAGAAGCGTTCTTGATTTGTTGACAAGCAAAGCTAAAGAGACTCAACTTCAGCTAGGATTCAGGTTCGCTCTTGCATATGCTTATTCCTGATTGCTTTTCTTCCTTACCCTTACAAACATTAAAACGAACCAAATGTAGAGCAGTTTTAACTATGCTTCTGCTGCACTATCAGGAAACCAGCGGTAATCATGGTTGTCGGTGTAAATGGAGGTGGAAAGACTACATCTCTTGGTAATTGCAGAGGACTGTTTATTTTACTTGGGATAATCTTTTCGTTCCTGATGGAATTAGGAGATATCTTCGAGTTTCTGAAGCTTCAATGTTAACTGAAATCATTTGCATATGTTCGTTTGTTGGTTCTCTTCTGTAACTTTAACAAGGAAGAACTTCTTAATTCTCTCTTCATTATAAATATTCACAGGAAAGCTTGCTCATAGGTTGAAGAATGAGGGGATAAAGGTGAGACACTTTTTTTTATTTCTTTTCAGTTTGGGCTTTGACTTCCCCAAATGCCGGATCAAATTATGGATATCTTTATGTTTATCTACCTCTTTCTGAGCATATGTAGAACTAATGCGTTGCTTGTGCATGTGAGGTTGTTTTAGCCATCAAATTTGATTATTTGAACTTGGTCCCTTCTGTTTTCAATGCTTGGATTCTGGTGCTTTTGTAACCTCAGAAAGCCAAGTGCTGCACACTGAATTGAAATCTATGATGCAAAAGCCAAAATGGGAATGGACTGGGGTTTTGAAGTTGTACTCGCAGAATCAACTAGATTATCAGTTTATAACTTCATTCCATACACAACTGAAAGGGAATAGGGTTGTGTGCATTCTCATTATGACAAGGGGTCATTTGAGTGTATTATATAAAGCTACACAAGGTAAATGCTTTCGGCTTATAATGGTGAAGCTGATTTAACCCACTAGACAATCTAAAATGAGCATTGTTTGAAAGTTGAGTTGTTTTTTAAACTCTTGTGAATGACTTGTATTTGCTGAGCTGATCATTAATGACTGTTAAGAAGCTAACAAATCTTGACACAAGTTTTGCAATTATGAGCATGGATGGATTAAAAAACTAAAAAAAATAGGTAACCTCATATTATCTGAGGGTTGTGCTTGCTCGTGAGAAGTTGTGACCTACACATCTCTCTACCACACCACTGTTCCACTTTGCTAGAGGAAGACTGTCTATCTGTCTCTCTATCTATCTATCTATCTATCTATCAGTGTGTGTGCCTCTCTCTCTCTCTCTCTCTCTCTCTCTCTCACGCACGCTATTTATGAAGATGACAGAGTGATCCATCAATGGATGGATCAACTAGAGAATTAAACCAAAGACCCCCCCTAGATTATAGATGAACCACATTCTAACAATATGTCCTCCCTTTCAACACTTGCTTTTGCCAATGTGTCAGCCTTTGTATTATATTTAGTATTCACATGATGAAAACTAGCATTTGTTGGAGCTGCTAAAACCTTAATTTTGTTAACACTGTAGAAAGAATTCCAAGGCCCCTTCTGTTTTGACACTTGTCCAAGCTGTTGCATTGACCAGGTTGCCCTCAACTGCCAGCAGCCTGAGAAATGGAAAGAAATTTAGATTAGCCCTTGCTTGATTGCAAGGATCTCTGCTCTATTTGCAGCACCTTCTCCAATGGGACTAGAAAAGGCTAACACAATACAGCCATCACCATCCTTGATAGCTTCTCTCTTACCAGAATTTCCTGGGTTACCTTCAAAGATACCATCCATATTCAATTTGAGATCCCTCACCTCGGGGGACATACAAATTGAGTATCCTCTCAATCTCAAGGTTGTGCTGTGTATGGATGCTGCCCAACTTCTGTGGAAGTTAGATATAGATACACGATGATTCCTTAGCTTGAATACCCCAATCAATCATAGATGATTTGATTCTCAAAAGAAACTCATACAAAGGAGCCCCTTTCCCTTCAGTGATTTTAGTTTCATTCCTTCCATGCTAGCCTGACCTGAGTCATTGAAGCTTGTGCAGACGATTCGTGCTTGACCCTGAGCAGGTTGTCCCTAACTCAGCCATTTGTTAAAGCCCTAATATTGATTTCAACCCACTTGACATTTTACAGCAAGTTTAGTTTCTAGTCGAGTTGTATTTAAACTCTTAAAAGTGACTTTATTTTTCTAGGGTTGGGCTGTTCAAGTGGACTTGTAGGAAGCTAAGAATCTCATCATCATCATCATCAAAGCCTTATCCTAACAATGTTGGGGTCGGCTACATGAATTCTATTTTTCCATTCCGTTCTATTTTGAGCCAAATCTTTAGATAAGTTAAACTTCTTCAAATTTGATTGAATGACCTCCATCAATATTTTTTTCGGCCTATCCCTACCTCTTGATGGGCTATCCACCTGTATAGCCAAACTTTGTCTCACCGGTGCCATTACCGGCCTACACTCAACATGCCCAAACCATCTTAAACGGGTTTTTCTAACCTTATCCTTTATTGGTGCTACCCTAAATGCTCTCGAAAGCACTCGTTTTTAATTTTATCTTTCCTAGTTTTACCACACATTCACCTAAGCATTCTCATCTCCGCTACATCCATCTTATGTATATACATTTTTTAAATTGGCCAACATTCTACTCTATAAGTCATAGTTGGTTTAACCACTGTCTTGTAAAATTTGCCCTTCAATTTCGTTTGCATTCGTTTGTCACAAAGCACTCCAAAAGCTAGTCTCCACTTCAGCCATCCAGCTTTTATCCTATGCTCCACATCTTCTCAATTTCTCCATCCCTACTAATCATTGAGCCTAAGTACCGAAAAAAATCTCTACGTGGCATCTCATGGGTTTCAATTTTGACAGTGGTTTCAACACTTTGTATATGTCCACTAAAATTGCAATCCATATATTCTGTCTTTGTACTACTTATTTTAAAGCCTCTAGATTTTAATGCCCCGCCGCCATCTCTCAAGTTTTGCATTTACACCATCTCTTGATTTATCCTCCAATACTATATCATCTGTAAACAACATACACCATGATACTTCGTTTTGAATATGCACAGTTAACTCATCCATAACTAATGCAAAGAGATAAGGGCTTAAGTCTGATCCCTAATGCAAACTTATAGTGACGGGGAATTCACCTATTTTTCCACGTGTGGTTCTTATAGTTGTTACTGCTCATTCATATATATTCTTATAAATTTCAATGTAACCTCTAGGGACCTTCCTTATTTTCAAAACCCACCAAATTAAATTCCTTGGTACCCTATTATAGGATTTTCCTAAATCGATAAAGACCATGTATAAATTTTTCCTCTTTGCTCGATATTTTTTCATTATTTGCCTAAGTGAAAGATAGTTTCCATAGTTGAACTCCCTAACATAAACCAAATTGATTTTCAGCGATCTTGGTCTTCCGTCTCAGCCTTTACTATATTATTCTCTCCTATAACTTCATAATATGACTCATAAGTTTAATCCCTCGATAGTTGGTACAATTTTGTATATCTCTCTTATTCTTATATATAGGTACTATAATACTTCTTCTCCATTCATCCGGTATTTTCTTTGTCATAAGTATCTTATTGAATAGTCTACATAACCAACTCACTTCAACTTCTCCTATGCATTTCCATACTTCTATCGGAATATCATCTGGGCCTCTAACCTTTCCTTTCTTCATTCGCTTCAATGCTTTCTTTACTTACCCCTCTAATTCTACGGAGAAAAGTATGCTCTAGTAATGGAGTATCCTCCTTAACTCTTGTATCCCCTAAGTGGGCTTGTAGGAAGCTAAGAATCTAATGAGAAATAATATGACCCATGTTTAGATGAGAATGCCAACTGCCAAATCACTTGTGCATGCTTGAGATCTGCTTTTCCTGAGCTAGTCATTGAAGCATTTGGAAAAGGGTGCAGCTATACAAGAAAGAAGCAGACACATTCACTGTTTGATATATGTGTGTGTTCTATTTAAATTAGATGGATTTCATGCTAGTTTTGTTATATTCCCTGATTTATTTTCTGATGTTTTGTTACATTTAAAAATCTTTCTGCTGTTTAAACATTTCAAATCTTTGTTTGACTATGTAACCTTAATTTGGTTTTATATCTTGTATCAGTCCTCATTTCCTCAGGAGAGAAACTATACATAAACTCTGCTAAGTTATCCATTATTCCTTTTGTAAATCCTGGTTTATGATTGTACCAGATACTAATGGCAGCGGGTGATACATTTAGAGCAGCTGCCAGTGAGCAGTTGGAAGTATGGGCTGAGAGAACCGATTCAGAAATAGTTGTTGGTGAAGGGGAGAAGGCCAAAGCATCATCAGGTATTGCGCTAAAAGTGACTTTGGTTTATTGATAGTCTTCATAGATTTGTAATTATATATCATCTTCTTTTGGTTTATGAATAGTGCTTTCAAAGGCTGTAAAAAGAGGGAAAGAAGAAGGTTTTGATGTAGTTCTATGTGATACATCTGGACGTACGTACCAAACTATTTTCATGGATATTAATCCTAGGCTCTTTCTGCTATTTAACTGGCATGCTTTTAATCTCATTAGTGATTTGTTTCAGGACTTCACACTAACTACAGCCTCATGGAAGAGTTAATTGCATGCAAGAAAGCTATTGCTAAAGTTATTCCTGGTGCCCCTAATGTATATCCCTGGCCTGTCAATTGATCTGTGTTTTTGCAGTCATTTTACATTTTAGCATTGCACAGAATTAATAACATTTTCTTCACCCCACCCAAACAGTTGGGATAATAGGTTTATCAGTACACTGCCCACTTTTAATTGGATCTTAATCTCACAGGAAAAAGTGTTTTGTCTAAGTTCTCAGAATTCATGCTTGGGTTGTGACAAGATTTTACACAAGCTGTAAACTTACCTAATGCAACCCTCCTTTAAATGGGCTTGGGACGGCAGTAAAAACAGCAAAGTTGCAAACCATCCAAGGATTTGGCTCTAGATATAGATTGGAATGAAGAAATAGAACTTATGTAGCCAACCCCAACATAGTTGGGATAAGGCTTTAATGATGACGATTTTGTTGGGACAAGGCTTTGATGATGACAATGATTTTGTCTAAGTTCTGAAACTATATTCTTTTATTAGAGAATTGCAGTGATAGTATAAAAGTAGAAGGGAGGATCAACAAGTGATGCAACCCTTATACTTGGGACACAGAGGAGCCCATGGCCAGCCAAGCCAAGCCCAGATCTAGAAATCCATAGCTAGCTGAGTTAGGCTAGATCAAGGCTTAGATTTATCTACGCCCACATTTTTGTGGCCCATTGTCCATGTGATGTTTAAGAAATGGTTATTTCATTAAGGAGCACTAGTCAACTTTCCTATTAGATTGACAGTTTCATTTGCTTTAAATAGCCCATTTGATTGGGACTCTTTTTTTATTTTTTATTTTTTATTTTTTTATTATTTCCTGTTGTTTCCTTTTTTAAGGATTAAGTTTTTCCTTTTTACCCCATTTATCCAAATGTCTTGGAATTTATGCTTAACTGAGACTGGTGTGGACTTGTGTATTTTCTTTTTATTTTATTAGTTGGAATTGGAAAAATATCTTAAGAAAAGGAATTTGAAATTATTTTGATTTTCTTTATAAAGAGTTGTAAATTAATTGAAAAGTTAGAGAAACAGTTTTGATAATAATGTTTGTAAGCTTGATTGTTGTGGAAGTCCTCTTCTTTTGTCTCTCTTTTGCCTTTGTGTGAAACGTGTGCAAGGCACTCAGGAAGTGGGTCCCTAGGTGTGAGTTGTTGCCTTTTGGATTGCCTCAGTTACTAAGCTTCTGACTCTGTCAACAAGACTGGGGTTAGTGACCTGACCGGTTTGATTCAGAATTGGTGGCCTATCAAGTGGGTCAAACTGATTTATAATTAGGCTTAATATTAGAGGCTATAAAAAGTGGTCTTCGTTCAGGAAGAGGCCATGCTTCACTGTAAACCAGTTATAACCTGGAAAGCCTAGCCTAATATTGCCTGCAACCAGGTCAAACCTGATTTTCATGACCCATTCACGTAAAATATACCACGTTCAGGTGATTGAGCAAGTTCCTAGACGACAACCCAGGGTTTCAAACTTCGATTTTAGTGAAAAGATGGATTGCACCTTTTAAAAAATACTGATTGTTTTATTAGTTTATTAAAAATAGGGGTTTGCTATACTGTGCATCCACAGTTTATTACTTTCCAAAACATAGAATGAACCCAAGCGCTATGCGGATGATTGACCAGCCATTGCTAACATTGTGTCAAATTGAGAATGAAAAGTTGAACACTCTTGTTAAATTGAATGTTATTCATGAAATGCTAAAACCTAATGCCATAATACACTTCCTAGTGCTTGCGCTTAATGTAGAATGAAGAACCATGTGACCTTTGGAGATTTCAGGCATGATAGTAGTTGCCATAATCAAGTCTCCTTGAACTAGAATGAGTTTTAACATGTGCTTCTTTTTATCCTCCTATTCACTTGTTTTGGGGATTTGTTATGTGAATTAAGTAACCAAATCTTATATACAGATTCAAAATTTGATGTTCAAGTCTGGTTGAATTTATCAACTCAATTCTCTTTGTTTGCCTGAATTTATCTGAGACAATTCTTCGATGTGTACAGGAGATTTTACTAGTTCTTGATGGGACAACTGGACTGAATATGCTCCCACAGGCAAGGGAATTCAATGACGTAAGGTTTTCACTCATGAATACTATGGAATGTCAACTTTATTCATCTAGCTTTCTATTTAGGACAAGGCTTTGATTATGATGATGATAAACTTTATTCATCTAGCCTTCTATTTAGGGCAAGGCTTTGATTATGATGATGATGAACTTTATTCATCTTGCCTTCTATTTTGAAGTTCATATAGTTGCTGCCTTTCTCCTTAATAGCATTTGATATTATTAATCTAAATTGCATATTACAGCCGCAAAATTTTTTAGGATATCATTGACTTTTTGTTTTGTTTAATTTATGTATGCTGTTCTACATTCTAGTCGTTCCTTTTTATTATATGATCTCAGTTATGCCTTAAAATTGAAGTGGTTCATGATTATGCAAACAAACTGCCTATGATTATTTGGTAATGACATTTTAATTCTGTTGTTTCTCTATCTCAATTGTCTATGCCGCTTGTTGCCATAAAAAATATGTAGTTTAGAACTATCTGATTATAAAACTCTACAAATTATGCACTTAAAAAGAATACTGTATTGCTATAATCACTGATAAGTATGAGAGTTAGCTTCTAGATGGTGTGCTCAACACAAATGAATGCTTGATTCAAGGTACATGGCTTGAAGGCCGGGGCTGATTCATAAATAAAACCTGGCGAAGGACTATCATAGAGGTGCCTAGGATTTTTTCTTCCTTTATTAGCACTAACATAATTTTATATCTATGATGCCTAGATACGGCATGGATATGACAAGAACACGCTTTGGACACGCATTTTACACACGAAAAGTGAAGTATCGGATATGATATGACACGATGTGTTGGTCATTTAGAAGTATTCCGTCCATCATAGTTTATATTAATGGAGTACAAAGATTAAAGCAACAAAGACCAATTAAAAAAAAAAAGATTAAAGCAACAAAGAAACAAAAAGGGTGAAGGTGTTGGAGCACTATGTGCACCATCCAGATGACAACAAACCACATACAAACAAGCAGAAAAGCCATCCACAATAGATGCTCCCTGCTCAGCCAAAATGTACTGGAATTTTTTATTGTATGTGATGTGTTGGACTTGTTATTTAATGGTGCCAACAGAGAAAGGAATGTGTTTTTGTTTGACTTCCTTCATGGTGTTGATTAATCGTACTCCCTAGGGATTCTTCGTAGCCTCAAGAGACCTTAGGCAAGGGAACCCTCTTGCCCTGTTTCTCGTCATGCTTGTTAATGAAGCTTTGGAGTCAAAGGAATCATGGATGTGGGAAGGGCTAAACATCTACAGTTCACCGATGATAACCTTGGTATTTTGTAAGGTAGAGGCAGATCAAATTAGAAACATCAAAGCTATTCTCTTGTGCTTCAAAGAGGTGTCTGGTTTGAAGATTAATTTCTTAAAAAGTGAATTAATTAAAATTTGACCTGAGGAAAGCAAGCCTGAAGTTCTCCTCATCCAAACGACTGATATTCCAGTACTGATTGTTTTATGTTTGAATATATGTGATTACTAAAATAATAGTAAATTCAAAAAAATTGTTATCATGGACTCGGGCATCATGGAATCTTTTTTGACATCTATTTGAGCTGAGCTTTGTGAGTTGTATTTGCTCAGGAATAATGTATGTCATGGTAGAGAAACTAAGCTAGTTGTAATTTAATAATTTCAGATTTCTTTTAACAAAAAAATTCCATAATCCGTAGAATTTCCAATCTTGTATACCCATCATCGTCCATTATCTAACAATCTACTAGCAGTTTCCATGAAACCTGTTTCCATTCAAAATTGGGCTTTGAAAAAGGTTTTTTGGCGGATATTATTTGGATAAAGTTAGCCATAAATGATCCTCTGGGTGTGTTTGGGCTTTCATGAAAACCTTAAATATTTATTGTAATTGCTCTCGAAGTTCAAAATGATAATAGAAAGAACTGTTTGGCATGTTGTCGACTTTTAGGGGCATAAACAGCTGTTGACCTGTATGACAAATTCACGATCACAAAAAGAGTTTGAATATACTCTTGAGAATGCAATAATTTTTGTGTGTCTTACTATGGAGATCATCCATCAATATATAGGTATTTACATGCCTTTAATCAAGGCTCTAAGAAAGGAAAAACAATCTAATTATATCAATCACTAATCTAAGTTAAGAAAACAACTAATTACAACAATTGTTATTTTAAGTAAGGAAAACTACAGCTGTCTTAATATTGTCCCAAATCAATTCCAATCAATAGCATTGACCACTGATGGTATAGCTGTCTCAATATTGTCCCAAATCAATTCCAATCAATAGCATTGACTACTGATGGGCTTTGGGCCTTGGGCCTAGCATTGACCATTGATGGGCTTTGGGCCTTGAGCCTGTTTAACACCCCCTCTCAAATTGATGCGGGAGAATCGACAAGTATCAATTTCTCAACCAAGAACTGATGGCGGGGCCGTGGAAGACCTTTGGTGAGAATATCAGCAAGTTGAAGTTCAGTGGAGACATGTGGAAGGCTGATGACAGCACGTTTAAGCTCTTCATGTATGAAGTGACAATCAACCTCGATGTGTTTAGTGCGTTCATGAAAAATTGGATTTTCAGTAATCCGAATTGTACTTGTATTATCCGCATAGAGGGGGGTAGCTCCGTCTGCTGGAAAACCAATGTCAGAGAGCAAACCACGGAGCCAAAGAATTTCGGAGCATGCAGCAGACATGGCTCGGTACTCGGCCTCGCTGGAAAACCAATGTCAGAGAGCAAACCACGGCGCCAAAGAATTTCGGAGCATGCAGCAAACATGGCTCGGTACTCGGCCTCGGTAGATGATTTGGAAACTTTTTCATGTTTCTTGCATTTCCAAGAAATGAGACTATCGCCCAAAAACATGCACCATCCTGTCGTTGATCGGCGAGTATCCGGACAGCCAGCCTAATCAGCATCTGAATAAGCTGTGAGAGATAGAGGATTGTTGGATAGAAAAAACAACCCACGAGTCAGTGTGCGAATAAGGTACCGAATGATGCTACGAACAGCAGTCAGATGAAGGTGACGAGGAGCAGTCATGAACTGACTCATCAGGTTGACCGCATAAGAGATATCAGGTCGAGTGATCGTGAGGTAAATCAAGCTGCCAACCAACTGGTGATAAGTAGTAGGATCGGAAAGAAGATCACCTCCCTCGCGACTGAGTTTGACATTCAGTTCGACCGGCGTATCTACAGGAGTAGAAGCAGTAAGACCAGCCAAGGCAATGAGATCAACAGTGTATTTGTGCTGATTGAGAACGATGCCTTTAGTCGATTGATGAACTTCAAGATCGAGGAAATAGCGGAGAGGGCCGAGATCCTTCATTTGAAATGTCTCACGAAGAGATGCTTGGAGCTTCTGAATCATTTTGGCATTAGGACTGGTAATGACGATGTCATCAATATAGACAAGAAGTATAGTGATCCCTGATGGAGCATGATGTAAAAACATAGAAGGATCATATGGGCTTGGATGAAAATCCAAGCGTAGAAGAGCAGCTTGAAATTTCTCAAACCATGCGCGAGGAGCTTGTTTCAGACCATAGAGGGAGCGTCAAAGTTTGGCAACCATACCGGTCCCTGATGAGCATCCCTGAGGCAATCGCATAGAAACATCTTCTTTGAGATCACCATGGAGAAACGCATTTGTGACATTCATCTGATAGAGAGGCCAAGATTGAGATGCAGCAACAGCAAGAATAGTGCGGACGGTGGTCATTTTGGCAACCGGAGCAAAGGTCTCATCATAATCAATGCCATATTCTTGCCGATTTCCAAGAGCGACGAGACGCGCCTTATATCGATCGAAAGAGCCATCAGACTTTAACTTGAGAGAAAAAACCCACTTACAGCCAATAGGTTTGACACCCACAGGAGATGGTACAATATCCCACGTATGATTTCGTGCCAACGTATCCAATTCATCTTGCATAGCCTTGTTCCAACACGGGTCTTGCACAGCCTGAGAATAGGATTGTGGAATGGAAGAAGAAGACAAAGTGGCCATTAAAGAAGAATGTGCGAACCCATAACGGGCTGGCGGTACCGAAATCCGAGTGGAGTGACGTAGTGAAGGAAGTCCGGTGGATCAACCGCCGGTGTTGGACCGGACGCCGGAGGAAGAGCAGAAGGGGGATCCCTGGTAGGCGCAGTGCTGTTCCGTCGGTGATACACAAAGTTAGGATTAAAACGAACAACTGACGGGTCATCAGAAAAACCTGGTAATGACACAAAAGAGGAGTCAAGAGGATCAATGTGTTTTTTAAAAAAATACTGATTGTCAAAGAAAACGACATTCCTAGAGGTACGGAGACGACGAATGTGAGGATCATAGCAAAGGAACCCTTTCTGAAATGGTGCATAACCTAAAAACACACACTGAGCTGATTGTGCCGTGAGTTTTGTCCTCTCAGAAGGAGGCAGGTGCACAAAATAAATGGAGCCAAAAACATGAAGATCATCATAAGATGGAGCGGTTTTGTACAAACGGTAATATGGGCTTTGATTCTCAATGGAGGTGGATGGCATACGATTGATTAGATGAGCTGCTGTAGCCAGTGCCTCAACCGAAAAACGAGTAGGAACCGATGATTCCAGAAGAAGGGAACGAGTGACATCAAGGAGATGTCTATTTTTTCTTTCAGCGATTCCATTCTGCTGGGGAGTATAAGGACAAGATCTTTGAGAAATAATGCCTTTGTTTTGCAAAAACTGCTGAAACTCAGAGGACATATATTCCCTGCCTGAATCAGATCGCAAGATTTTAATGCAGGTGGAAAATTGATTTTCAACATAAGCCAGAAATATTTTAAAAACATTAAAAACATCAGATTTTGAATGCAAAAAATAGACCCATGTGAACCGACTGAAATCATCAATAAAGGCTACAAAATATTTATAGTGAGCGTGGGAAAGAGCTGGGGCAATTCCCCAGACATCACTATGAACTAACTCAAAACACTGATAAGTGTGTGAAGTGGAATGAGGAAACGGAAGAGTTTTGCTCTTTCCCATTTTACAAGTAGCACAATCAAAAGGCACACAAGGAGATAAACCAAAAGATTTATTTAATAAACCAGAATTTAACATAAGGGACAAGACCTTGGAATTAGGATGTCCGAGTCTATTATGCCACAACCGGCAATTATCTCTAAGAGAAAAGCAAAACACATTATTGGCAAATTGATTCCTAGAAATTTGAGAAAGATCCAGCGGAAACAAGCATCCACACTTAGGTCCCCTTGCGATCTCCTTTCCGGACATCTGGTCCTGCACAACACACCCAGAAGAAGAAAAAGAAACGTTCCAATTATTTTCAACAAGTTGTCCAACTGACAATAGATTGGAAGTTAAATTAGGACAGGTAAACATTTCTCAATGGGATGGGACCAGGTATATCTCCGATAGCAGTAATGGAAACATGACCGTCGTCAGCAGTTTGTATTTGAAGATGGCCATTGTAACTTGTCATATTGGAGAAAGGGGTGTGGGAATACGTCATATGATTAGATGCCCTGGAATCAATGAACTAAGTAGAAGATGAAGGTGACTTACCGGAGAGACCAAAGGCAGAGAGGGCATTGATAATCATTTGTTGAACCAATTCAGGAGTGAGAGATGAGGAGGGCCCAGGCTATGGGGGTGCAGATGTAAGAACAGGCATAACCGAGGAAGCCACATATACGTGTGGAGTCTGATACTGTGAATTCTGATACTACGAAGCCGGATATTGTGGAGTCTGATACTGTGTTGACGGACCTGGTGGACGGCGGCGACATTCAGAGATGATATGGCCTAACTTTTTACAGTAACTACAGACTTTCTGTTTGCATTGAGATGCAAGATGCCCAAATTTCTGACAACTGTAGCATTGGGTTGTGCTCAAGTCTCGAGGCGGCGGCTGAGAAGTTTTATTGGCCAAGAACGCAACTGAGTAGGTTGCAGTCTTTTGTTGAGCAATATGAGCCGAGGTCGTAAGGCGTTGTTCCTCTCGTAAGAGTTCATTCAAGCAGACATCCAATGAAGGTAAGGGCGTCTGATTCATTAGGGCAAAGCGGACACTGTCATATTCATTACGCAGTTTCATCAAAAATTGATCTCGCTGACTAGAAGCCTGCATGTCTTGGATTACTGTCAACACATTGTCTGCTACATCCGCATACTTAATACTATCGTATTCCGACCACAGTGTACGGAATCCAAAATAATAATCTTGTACTGACAAAGTCCTTTGTGTATATTCAGCAATTGCACATTCAAGATGGAATTGACGTGCAGAGTTATCTTGATGATATACTTTCTTCAAATAGCCCTACATGGCGTTAGAAGTAGAGTAAGGCTTGAGATTCATTATCAGATGGGGCTCAACGGATCCCAGAATCCAGGATTTGATTTTGGCATCTTTAGTATGCCAAGAAGAGATCTTTTTCTCATCCTCAGTGGGTTTAGGTTTCGTGCCAGAAACAAATCCCTACAATTCCTTGTCTTCGAGGTATGTTTGAAATTGGAAAGACCAGGCAGGGTAATTTTTTCCTGTAAATTTAATTAACGTGACCTCAGATTTTTCCATCGCAACCGAAATTGGAATCAAATCATTCTGAAGAGAAAAAGAACGAGCCACAAACAAAAGAAACTATGTAAGATGTCTTCCCTGTGTGTAGGAACCAGAATCCAACCAAGCAGAGAAAGAGAAAACACAAAACAGCAAAAAAAAAAAAACTGTTAAAAAACAGTCCAGATGAACTGGACAGTGGCTGTTGTTCCACTACGTGGGCCCCACTTAAGGATCTGGCCCCAGATCAGACAACAGATCTATGATATCCCTCTATTCTGGCTTCTACTGAACCAAGTTTCAACTGATTCTACTAAGTATCCAATATTCTGGACGGTCTTGATGAAAACAATATAAATTTATGGTAAATCTTGAGAATGAGTAAAATACCAACCTTGAGTCTCTGAAAAATTCTTGAAAAATCACTAATATCCGTAGAACTATGAGGCGACCATGAGTGGGTGATTTCTGAAATTGATCTGATCGATCAACAGTGGGCCACTAACAGAATATCTTTGATGCAGGAAGAAGGTATCGCTGGCACTGTGTTGTTGGAAACTTCTTGAAAATAGATCCTGAATCTATTTGTTGCACGAGAGAGACTTATTCTCGCTATCCCTATTCCCTCAAGGCTTTGGAAGATGTCTAAGATCAAGATTGCCTTGATCCTTACTCTGATACCATGACAAATTCACGATTACAAAAAGAGTTTGAATATACTCTTGAGAATGCAATAATTTTTGTGTGTCTTACTATGGAGATCATCCATCAATATATAGGTATTTACATGCCTTTAATCAAGGCTCTAAGAAAGCAAAAAACAATCTAATTATATCAATCACTAATCTAAGTTAAGAAAACAACTAATTACAACAATTGTTATTTTAAGTAAGGAAAACTACAGCTGTCTTAATATTGTCCCAAATCAATTCCAATCAATAGCATTGACCACTGATGGTATAGCTGTCTCAATATTGTCCCAAATCAATTCCAATCAATAGCATTGACTACTGATGGGCTTTGGGCCTTGGGCCTAGCATTGACCACTGATGGGCTTTGGGCCTTGAGCCTGTTTAACACTGTACACCACCAGAGTTTCACAATCTCTAAAATTCTGGAATCAATTGTGAAATTCAGACCTTGCCTTTTCTTTTCTCTCATTTTTTCCCTTTTACTTGCAAAAGCCCACTGATCCAAGTGTGGCATCTGAGAGAACCTCTAACATCTTTTTGAAAGTGAAAAAAAAAAATCAAAATCTTGTGAATAGTTTATTTTCTGATTAGTAAACAAGAACTAGTTGAAAAGAGAGGAAACTGCAAGCAAACACAAAGCAACAACAGACAAATAACAGGAATTTAGAAAAGACAACACTTAAGGAGCCTGAAGGAAACGCCAAATATCTCTCTGCTGGGAGTGCCCAAAGAACAAGCTGGAGTGTAAAGTGATGACTGATCAGATGGGGACAAGACGGTGGGCTTTAGCATGAGCAGTGAGCATATTAGGATTCCTTGGATTATAAGGTTGCTGTCTTGCAGAGTGTAAGTTCCTTGCTTACTAGGGTATCTGTTCTTGTACTTCTGCTTTTTTCATTTCTGTTAAACCTTTTTGTTACTAATTTAATGAAGGAAAGATACAAAAGAAACATGGACCTCCTGGTTGTTCCTTTTTTTTTTTTTAAGACAAACAAATTTTGCTCAAGAAACTACTGGAATAGCCTTGAAGTGTACTGAAAAATAGTTTGGATAAAAATAATCCCTTCAAAAACAAAACTTGCGCACTAATCAAAAATTCAAATATCATGCTAGTAACAGGTTCACTCACCCATACATAGTACCTTTTGTTCAAATGCAAATTAAAGAAGATTTTTCTGTAAATAATGTCTGGGTTTTGACTAATTTTGGCTTCTTATGTAATATTTAATTTTCTATGATGATTGCATGGAACCTTTTTGTGTAGACTTATGATGGAAGCTCAGTTAATTTGATTTTAATTTTTCTAACAGGTAGTTGGAATCACTGGTTTTATCCTTACAAAGCTTGACGGTTCTGCTCGTGGCGGCTGTGTGGTATGTGTAAATTTTTTTTCAGATTATTATTTTCCACCTCCTTTCCAATTCTTTGCTATAACATTTCCTCCGTAGCTAATGGTAGTAGTTTTATGAAAAGACTGGCCACTTTTATGGACAACATTGCTGTTTTCTACTTTCAGGTGAGTGTGGTAGATGAACTTGGCATCCCTGTAAAATTTGTTGGTGTTGGGGAAGGGTTGGATGACCTTCAGCCATTTGATGCAGAGACCTTTGTCAATGCCATTTTCTCTTGAACGTTGAGAGGTACCTCATTTACTCTCTGCTTTGTTTGGTAACAGTGAAACCAGACTATCATTGCTTGTCTGCTTGGTCTGTTCATTGTCTGCTTCTGAAGGTCCATCATTCGTCCATCCATAAATGTGATCACTGTCATAAAATAACTCTCAGGAAATTGTCGAAATTGTCATCTTGGGAAAAATGTCAGGATATTGTCAAATTTGTGAGTTTTCTTAGGATAAATATCAGGAAAATGTCATGGAAAATAAATTAAATTCTAAATAATAATAAATAAACATAAAATAAGTGATTATTATTGTAAACACTTATATAGATTGTTCCTGAATTTTCCTTTTCTTTTATACCTGTTTTCTGGCAATATTATCATTTTTTGGTTATATCCTGAAAACATCAGGATGCTATAGCAAAAATATCATGTCAGCTGTATATGTCACTGATTTTTGTGACAGTCATGAGCTTGAAATAGTGTTTTATTAAAGCTAATGGGAATTTGTTCTAATAATTTCATGTGTTTTATTAATGTAGGAAGTTTTAATGTTGTTTAAGCTTCAAAAAGGAAGATTGGAGAGATTGGAGTTCTGTTTTATATATCAGGTAGGCAAGTGATGAATACATTCTGGTCGTAGAAAGGAGTCTCATTCAATGCTTAACATGGGCTGGCTCTAGTTGAAATTAAGGGTGGATAGTCTCCAAGTGATTATGCTCATTTCTTCTTCTTCCAAATTCCCCTTTCTTTTTGGGAAAGCAACGGCAACCATGTAGGTGCCAATTTGCATGTGATACAAGCCTTTGTTGTGAGAAATGGGTAGGTTTTGGTCACACTTAAAATCACATGCCTGTGGATGGTTGTATGATAATTATCCATGAAAGAGTTGTTCGTGTTTTGAGCTTTCTTAGTTTCTGAAGAATGTTTGGCTGACAAATATGGTGTCGAAACATTGAGAACATACAAGCAGAACGACATTGACGGTTGGAGACATGTGGTATAATGTGTGGGAGAATGCCTGCTCAAGATTCGTAAGCATGTCATGGACTGCCAGGGGTTTCAAGGTGGGCTTAGCCACATACATGATACATGCACAGGGCCGCCATCATAGTCGTATGCCACTCCCTTCGTGAAAACCTGACCCTTCCCAAATCACAACATAAAACCACCGCCACCACTCTGCTGCAGTGATCATCCTTTGGTGGTCTCTGCAACAATCCTTGGTGTGAACTAATCTTCAGCATGAAGCTAAAAAACCAGAGTACACTACCAATAGCCCATAACACAAAACGCAATAGCAATGGATGACGTTTCTCCTAATTATACAAGTTGATTTTGCCAAATTACTCATGGTGAAAGGTGTTGGCACATGAGCATCGCATAAATGCCCAGGGATTTGTGCCCGGGGATCAATCCCTGATTCTTCCAGTTATCACTGGTTTTTTTTATCAATCCAGTTATCACTCCTAACTGATAGCGCAGCTTAGCGAGGAATAAAAAAATAAAGGCAAAAGCTCATTGCATATCTAAGCTTTGGACGCCATGGAATCCTGTCATGCATTTATCACAGATTCCACGGACAAGAAGTGGGTCTTCAAGTTTGCATTGCAAGCATGCAATGGATATGCATCATAAAAATTTCATTTACTTTGTCAACTGTTTCCTTATAAGAACCAACGTGATGAACAGACCATGGCCTGAATGATCTAAACCACACAAAAATAGAACAGAAATAATCAAGGTTGTTAGTCACCACCAAATACCATATGCACATTCCACAACAATACAAGTACAGGGCAATCCTCTGTCCCCAAGTTCATCCACATTTAACAGGATGCAAAATGCACCCATTAAAAAGGTTATCCTTATTCCTTGCATTCTAATTTTATCCACATTTAATTTAGGATGTTGACCATTTTCTACTTAGCATAGTATATTTCATGGCCATCTAAATGCATACTTTGCACAAGCAGATGAGCTCGATTTCATACTGTATCGTCTACAGATGGATCCACATATATAGACCGGCAAGCATGCAGGCCATATTTACAGCAGATGAGTTGCGATTAGTTGATCTATAAAAGATGCAGATGGTAGGGGACTGCTCACGTCAAGGTTGAGTAAAGGTATCAACAAAGGTCAGTCAAGAGTCGCAGGCCGCTAATGGAGTCGTGTACGATGTGGTTGCCGAGTTGACCTTCCCTCTCCAATTTCGATTGCCTTCATACCACCAGTCAAGGATGAACAACTCCCCCCTTCAATTTCTATTTCATTCATACCACCGGTCAAGGATGAACATGTACTGCATCCCTCTCGCTTCTCACTATCATCATCTTCATCATCACTGAGAAGGGGCCCCTTCTGCTGGAGTTCTTTAACCTTCCGGAATTCATCATAATGGGCCCTCCTGTGCTCCTGGAAACTCAGCCTCTCCTTATCTATATCTGGGAGGGCATCAAAAGAAACACAACAATGATGACACAGTTATATTAAATTTCAGTCTGCACAATAATCAAAATTTGGCAACTAGTGACGGTAACAGTAGTATCCACTTAAATGGTACAGGGAAAAGGATTACTTTGTACTCGTTATAATGTGCAGTTTGTTATTTCAACTGTGAGCTTACTTGCATACAAATATGGTGATCCCATCCATCTAGTTTCTAAAGAAATGGCAAAACAAGTTGCACAAAGGCTTACTAAAAAGGGCAAGATTAACATATTGGAATGTTCCATTCATTGTAATTAACAGAAAAGCCAGAAATAAGCATGCACATATTCTAGTCTACAGTGATCCCGCATGGAAGAATGCACAAATTGGCCTCTCCTTTCTGCAACAATGAAAACTTTGGCAAATGGCAAATTCCAAGGGGAAAAAAAAAGATATATCAAGAATAACTGGGCAATGTTTTCAATAATAAAAGCAACATAAAAGCTTCAAAAGACAACGATGAGAACCACACACTACATCATACACACGTTGCCCAACCAACTCATCCACCATTGAGCCACTTCTCTATTTAAGATTGAGAAGCCATAAAAGGCTCCAGCCTCATCTGATCACAAAGATCTCTCCAGGATTGCATAGAAGCACCAGACTACGGAAAGAATCCTTCAATCACCTAGAGAGTACCTTGCCCAAACACAGATAGCAATAATGAAAGTGTCAAACACAGTCTATATGCCGTAAAGCATCAGCCATCACTGGAAGATGTCCGACACCCAAAACACCATCAATAATTAAAAATGAAAATCCTGTTTCAATAATGAGAGGCATGTCCATTGCCCTACAACACTCTACATGAAGGAAACCACATAGGAAACAGTCATATACTGTATCCACCATACTGCCATTGCTAGAGGAAACTCGTTAACTGAACTGATAGTACTGAGCTTTCAGTTAAGCCAGTAACAGCACAAAGGATCTTGTCCTAGATTATCTTCAAAACACTATTGTTAACCACTGAATCAAATTGTTTTATGGATTTTAAGAAAAATGCTTTGCATTGGCTCCTTCAAGGAGTTCGGCCAACTTCCCGAAAAATTTGTTTCATATGTTGAACACGAAAGCCAAAAGCAAAGGTAATTCAAAAAAACATATAAATATCCCATGCAGCTTAACTACAACTCTACAAGTGAAGACTAATTGAGCCAGCGACACTACCAACCTTCATCATCTAGGTCCATGGCTGCCTCATCCTCAAAAGTATCCCAGCTCCCAGTTTCAAGTGGATGCTTCCTACTTGATGAAGCTACATCATTCAAAGCATTTCGTATAGCTTCTGCATGTGCAGCATTGCCCATGCATTCATCAAAGTCTCGTATTGGTGACAAAGAACCTGCATGACTCATGGCAATAGCAATGTCAGTTTTTCAGAATAATTGTCATGGAGCAGAGAAAGTAGAAACAAAATCAACCTACCATCCTCATCAATCATATGGTGGTATGGTGTCTTCGGTTCAGTAATTTTCTGCCTTACAGGTTTGTTAGCTTCAATTTCATCCAAGTTAGCCTCATTCCATTTGACACGACCCCTAACAACCAAAAACGATAGGCACACATTAGTTCTATAGTCAATGGGATAAAAAGATGAATGATAACTAAATTGAACAATGTAATTGAACGATGTACAGCTTACAAGGCCAAAAGTACACCTTAAGTGAGCAAAATTGTGAAAAATGGAAACGTATTAGTACCAATGGGAACTAGGCCATGCGGTTAAAATTTATAAAACATAAACAAGAAGCCAGTAAGTTCACTAAAACAGATGGGACGAATTAAATCCTTTCTATTTTTAAGAGAAAAAAAATTGAAACACCCACTCTTCACCAAAATGTCTTTTTCTTCATTAGATTCCATAAACACTTGTTTTAATTAAGATTGTCAAGGAAAATAGTAGAAATAAGAAATGTCCTGCATCGCTGCCATCATATTAGCCAAGCACCAAAGCTGCCCCCTCCTCTCTTCTTCTTCTTTTTTAATAAAATTCTATAGGGGTATGCCATTCAATTCCTGTCAAACCAGAGAGGCAACAATGACCTTGCCTGAATTTCATACTTCGTGTTAAACTTAAAAGACTCTCTTAAGCTAGCTGAATGTGTCATCTAATTAGTTACAACAGATGACGTGCAATTTCAATCTTCTGAACTTGCCGAACGTGGTGCTTTCACAGTTTTTAAATGTCATATAGGACTTAAAATTTTAGACAACTCTTATTAAACTTCTGGATCCTTTCAAAGTACTATTTTAAGCTTTTTATTGAACTTGTAACTTCAGAATTCAAAACTTTTTTATTTATTGAACTTGAGAAAGTAAGGTCTTTATTTTTAAATACAAACTTCCAGTTGACCTCTAGAGGGAAGATGGTACTATTCCCAAAAAATAATATTAAAAAAGAAAAGAAAAGAAAATAGAAGATGATGCTGCAGAGTTCTATTACAAACTGAATTGAACTTTGAATACAGAATATAAACGTTTTCAATTAACTTAAAGCATGATGTTTTCATAATTCTAATTCCAATAATCTTTCTACATGGTGAGCAGTCAAATTGATGATGTTTCCAAAACTGCACCCAGTTCAAGCATTGAACTTTGGACGTTGCAACACGCTACTCTGTGCAAAGCATTCATTACAAGTCTGTTTTCCCTTCACTTGATTGGCCATCCTATTTAAAATTATAAAGCAAGGACAGGCAGTATTCTCTTTTTCCATCTTGACCAAAATTTATACAGTTTCTCATAAAGAGAGGCTCATAAGAAAGATCAGCAGAAAAAAAAAATACTTTTCAACTCGTGTAAGAAATTACCTCATTTTTTTAAACCAGGTATCACCTTAAAGGCCAAGCAACCTCAGCAAATGCAAAATACACCTAATTTAACAAGTAGAACAAATGAGGAAACTGATTCCAGCATTCTTAAACATTAACATCATAATGTTCCAATAGTGCATTCATGACTAAGCAGTGGATTCCAATAAATAAATAATAAATAAAAAAACTCAATGAATATTCCACATTATTTATAATCAGACCTATATATGATAGATCACTCTCTAGGCAGGCACAGGTGAAGAAAAGGTAATGCAGAACGGAATGGAGACGTGGGGCGGGCAAGGTGGAGGATGGAGATAGATGGAAAAATTGGGCTTTCACCAAACTCTAGTCACGGGAGGCATTAGAAAATTGGGCTCTCACCAAACTCAGATGTTAAAGATTTCAAGGAGAACTCGAAAAAACTTGGGGAAGATCCCAAAACTTCTTCCTTAATCATCACTCATTAACTAAGCCAAATAGGATATACAATGCTTAAATAGAAAAAAGAAATAACCTAGGACTAATCTGGACCATCCAATCAAGTTGACGGTCACGATTAAAACATCTTATTAAAACAACTTAAAACAAATAAAACCCTAAATAAACTAGGATAGGTGGGCTAGGCCCAAAGACGAGTCGACCCACGGGGGACCATGGGTCTGTCCTGCATCAATTATCCTCTTCTTGAAGAAAACTCAACCTCGAGTTTTAATAGAAGTCCTCTAGGGTCAACTATCAAGCATACAAATCTTCGATGTGCACCTTGATCTTCAACCTCTTAGCATGCTTTGGAAGCTGTAATCAATCTTTTCATTTAGATAGAAAGGGACTAGTGGTATGGTTTCTGCTGAAATTTGACTTCAACATTGATGTATGATTTGATCGTTAGATGTAGCAATTGTTGGTGTTGAAGTAGTAGATCCTAGTCTTTTATTGTTAACAGCCTATCCCCAAAAATGAAATCAATGTAAGGGATATCAATGAGTTGCACAACTTTTTCAACACTGGCTTTTTCTTCGGTGGAGACAGGCTTTTCTGAATATGATTCTATAGTCATATCCATTGGATCTTCAGGTTGATTGCTAACCATATTTATGTCCTCAAATTTACTTATTGATGGCATCTGTTGATCATCATTTTCAACCTTCAAAACAACAACCTGTTCGACTATTGATGTATTTTGCTCTTCACGAAGTGGACTTATGATCAGATCCACGAGATAACGAGACTCCTTGTGGTTTTCTTCACTGTGTATTTCTTCTTATTCTACTGCACTGCTTGATCAACACCGTCTAAATTGATCATGGAATTATTTCTTTCCTGCTTTTGTTTCTCAATATTAGCCTGAATATTCTCCACAGGTGGTTTCACAACATTGGATTTTTCCTCTTGTGACTTAGCTTTTCAGAGGTGATAGCGTTTTATCAAACATTCGACACGAATCGCTTCCCAAAATGCTTCATACATATCTTTATACTCTTTTTGCATATTTTTCCGTACGCTTGCTCTCAAACCTCCAACAAAGATAATAACATAATGTTCATCACTCTCATGTAGTCCACATAATGCTTGCAGCCTTGAAAATTCATCACCATATTAAAGAACTAATAGCTTCTTACCTTGTCTCAAATTTAGAAATTGATCGAAGTAGGCTTTATTATCAGCATACCATTGTCCATACTTAAGTAATTATGTCACTCTAAGCAAAGCACGGTGAATTATTAACATTAGCTCTTCTTCCGATTCCATATGGAAGACTATCTAGAATAATGCACTTTAAAAAAAATGAATCAATCTAACTTGTTGTGTAGATCTCTTTAAAACAAGCGCACAGGAGCAAACACATCTGAAATTAGAGTCTGAATGGAAGAGTCTTGTGATTTGAAGATGAATGGTTGAGATTGAATTTACGGGTCCTTGCTTGATGAGATCTACCTCAATACCTTCACTAATGTGTAGATCTTGTTACTACGACTGCGCAGGATCAAACGGATCTGAAATCAGTGTCCGGATGGTCTCGATATCGTGAAAATAAGATCTACTATTGATTTTAGTCAAATTGCTGTGACTGTACTCTGCTGACATTAGCACTATATTGCTAAAATGCCAGGCTTGCTGCAAACAAGTTAGGTTAAACCAGGCCCAAACTGTTTACTGTTGAATGTCGCTTGAAGTGGACTAGGGGCTGAATGTTGCCTGAAGTGGACTAGGGACCACAAATTTTTTTGTGGTGCTTTGGAGCACCATATACCAAAGCCTTCAAATTGTATTCCTCCTTGGACTATGGCCTATAACCAGAAACGATACCAGCAGGTCCCTTGTCCCTTTCTTCCTTCTTTGGTGGTGGATGGCGGCAGATCGGGAACTGGGGTTTGGCGACGGCAGATTGGCGGTGATGCCGCGATCGGCGAGATGACAGCGTCAGTGACAAAAACTAGCGGTCCGGCGACAATGGGAGAAAAAAAAATGGCAACCCTTTGTCGACAGATGGAGCAAAAGTGGAGTGGGTGGGTTCCAAGCCTTGGGAATGTCAACAATGGGTAAAGGGTTGGGTTTTGGTGGATTTTGTGGATTTGGATTGGATTGGAATGCTGGTTTTATATATATATATATATGGCTTCTGCTTTGGAAAGAATGGGTTGGTTTTGACGGTTCTAGGTGTGGTGGAGAAAGGGATTTGGCTAGGGTACTAGATTTGGGTTTTGGCAGATTTGGGGTGGTTTTTTTTTTTTTTTTTTGGGAATTGAAGATGGGTTCTTGGGTTGTTGGATTTTCAAATCTTTGGATTTGCTGTGGTTCAAGGTTAATGGCGATGGAACAGTGATTGGATCTGGGAATGATGGTGGTGTTGTCGAAAGGGATACTGATGGTTGGGTTGGGTTGTATGGATCCATGCAGGAAGACGGTTTTGTTGCTGTGGATGGATTTTAGGGTTCGGCTAGGGATTATGATGGGCAGTAGAAGTAGTTTGTGGGAAGGATGGTGGGTCTCGGGATGGAGGATCTGGGAGTCGATGATGACTGTAGAGAATCAAATCCGAAGTTGGATCGATCTTTAGCTTTGATACCAATTAATGCGGAACGGAATGGAGACGCAGGGCGGGTAAGGTAGAAGATGGAGATAGAGGAAAAAATTGAGGTCTCACCAAACTCCAATCGCATCAGGCATTAGAAAATTGAGCTCTCACCAAACTCTAGTTGCAAGAGGCGTTAGAGATTTCAAGGAAAACTCGAAAAAACTTGGGGAAGATCCCAAAACTTCTTCCTTAATCATTACTCATTAACTAAGCCAAATAGGTTTTACAATGCTTAAATAGAAAAAATAAATAACCTAGGACTAATCTGGACCATCCAATTAAGTTGACGGTCACGATTAAAACCTCTTATTAAAACAACTTAAAGCAAATAAAATCCTAGATAAACTAGGATAGGTAGGCTGGGCCTAAAGACGGGTCTACCCACGGGCGACATGGGTTTGTCCTGCATCAAAAGGCTTTATAGCATAATCAGACTTGCAATAATGCAATTGAGAGAGAGAGAAACTTTGCATCAACAAAAAGGAAGCATGGTTAGAAAAGAAATGAAGATAAGCAACATCAGACGTGTAAATAACAACAATCAAATAACCAGAGAGAGAGAGAGAGAGAGAGAGAGAGAGAGAGAGAGAGAGAGAGAGAGAGAAATTTTGCATCAACAAAAAGGAAGCATGATTAGAAAACAAATGAAGATAAGCAACATCAGATGCGTAAAAAACAACAATCAAATAACCAGTAAAAGAGATATATATATATATATATTACATAATTTCATCGGGTGCAAAACTGGAACAAAAATATAAATGGAATTAAAATGGGGCCTTGGAGCCTGTTTAATGGCACATTTTCATAAAAGATGCCTTCTACATGAATGGATTTCATTATATCTTGCAATATGTTGATTGGCTAAATACCATATAAAATGAGGATTAGCCAGAAATGTTCTTCTTCAACCAGGCAAACTATGCTTTCTATCATTTTAAATAATGGATTATCCATGCTAGGGATAACAACAGGATAGGTTAAAAGGGGTGACACGCTTCTAATAAGGGTGGTTTGGTAATGGTTTTTTATAGGTTCATGGGAGGTTTGAATCGTGGCTGGCTCGCCCCACACCGCTTCCAATTACTTTACATGTTCTTTAATGGCAATAAAACACTTGTTTTATGTAGTGCAATGGGGAAAGGACATCTCAAAGAAGAGAAATGAAGGGTTGTGGGTTCAGACTTAGGGACCCACCACAGATGAGAGAAATTATATAATGAAATCTATGCTACTAAAAACCAACTCCAATAAAACAATTGTAACCATCCAGCCAATGTAAACCAAAATGGAAGGTGGAGATCAATTATAAAACAGAGGTCCCATCACAAAGTTAGACCATCAAGAACATGGCATCCACCCTCAATTACCATTTATCCAAGAAGTAAATTTGAATGGATGATTCTGACCCTCTAACTTGTACCAACTACAATTCTATAATGCATAGTCTAAATTAGTTACAATGCAGAAGATGCCATCAATGATTTAGGCCATCTAACATATGAGTCCACTCTAAATTGCCCATGCCACTGAAAGAAAATTTTGATCAGATATTTCCAAATATACAAATCCAATAATTGTTACCAAAATAGACAGCCCAAATCAATTATAATAGAAATGGGATTCCAATAAAGGCTGGAAAATCTTAGAGAAATTGGATTTGGATAACTAGTCTATCCAATAAGATATTAAGGACCAAAAAAAGTCAGATGAATGGCAAAGAAGTGTTGCAATACATATACACAACTACAAGAACGAAGGAGATATGAGAAGTTGCAGCAATCAGTATGGAATTCAACTTAAGAGTCACTTAAAACTATGGGAGCGAGTGATAAAGGAAAAACTTAGACAAAAGGGCAAGATATTTGAGAATCAATTTGGTTTCATGCCGACGTCTATGAATGCTATCTTCACACTTAGACAATTGATTTAAAAAAAGGACCGAAGGAGAGAAAAATCACAATATCATCTTCATCAATCTAGGGAAAGCCTACAATAGGATACCTAAAGATCTAATATGGTGGACTGTAAATAAAAGAAGTGTCCCAGAGGTTATATTGACATCGTCAAAGTCGTGTATGAAAGAGTGGTAACTAATGTAAGAACTACCTTTGGAGAATGGGTGAGTTCTAACTTCTAATCATCATACCTTTTACAATGGGGATGAGCTTTAATCCTGTATCTTTTCTACTAATTATAAATGAGTTAGTTGCTAATATCCAAGAAGAGGTACTTTGTCGTATGTTGTTTGCAGATGATACAGTGTCCGTGGATGAATCGAGAGATGGAATGAATGCGCAACTTGAAATCCAGTAGAAGGTTTTAGATTCCAAAGGCTTTATAATGAAAAAAAAAAAAAAAAAAAAAGGAATTGCAACTTCGGTGGGGATGTGCAAAGATTATAACTCCCGTGGAAACTAAAACTCAAGACTTGACGCAAAAAAATGAAAAATAAAAATTCAAATCTCATTTTTTTTTGGCATGGATTCATCCTAAAGTCCATGCATAATATAAAAATAAAAAATAAAAAGCTTTTTTTCCTTAATAAATGAAAATGAAAATTTAAATCCCAAACAACATATTTCATTGGACGGACCTTAATTTTTCAGAAGATGTATTTTGCAGAAAAATGTTCTTTTCATGATTTGCCAAACAATAATCCATAAAATTATAGAAGACCAAAAAAAAAAAAAAAGTAATTCCTACCGAAACAATGAAGACAAAACAAGTAACAAATGAAAGTGGAAAAACTAAGAATTGGACTCCCCACCCAAACTGCACTTCCTTCTTTCCCAAAAGAAGCAACTAGTATCCATTTGAGGACCTTGCAAGAACAAGGATTGAAAATCTTTCCTCGTTCTCACATGCGAATGAAAAGTCCCTCCCTCAAATAATCACAGAATCCTGATCCAACTAACACTAAGAATTCAACCAAAAGAAGAAGAAGAAGAAGAAGAAATCAAAATAAAATCCCCACTCCCTGCAACCAATCATCGTCAGAAACCCTTACCTCAGTAAAAGAAAAAAAAAACAGACATTCAACGAACAAATTTCTGATTCCGAGGCCCGGTTTCCAAGTCGCGCGGTGGAAAACCTATCATTCGTTTCTGGCTCCAACATAAAACATCTGTGATTGTAATTTCTTTGACGACAGAAGGCGCAATCAATTTCTCTACTCTTCTTCTTCTTCTTATCTTTTCCGCGAATCAAAGACGGACTTCGTCCCTGGAAACGGAAAGAGACGCGCACATCACACAAGTGTTGGGAGGTTTCGACAACGGCCTCCGTCCACAAACGAATAAAAGTAGAAGTAGACCTGGAAGGACTGCCTCGGTTTTTGACCCTAAGTATTGTCAGCTCGCCCTTTGTTTCTTTGACGGAATGCCGGAACTACCCCTGCTCGTTCCGCTTCTTCTGCCCTTCCTTTCTTCTGCAGTTTAGCTAAGGATATTTTTGTCCATATGATAAGATATGACTCAAGCGCGTCGTCAATTTGGACCATCGCTGGCTCGACTTTTAATACCATACATACGATTTGATCCACTCATTGTTGGCATGGTATAACCGTATTCATTTCTCTTTTCCCCTTATTTTATTTTTGTGAAATATAAAAGAAAAAATCATTTAAAAAAAAACCCATCTTTGATTTTTATTTTTAATCACTTCAAAAAAATGTCCAATGTAGTGAATTCAACCTAAGTCACTTCTGATTCAAGCGTCAATTTGTGGGGGCGAAGGGGCGAGATTAACCACATGCAGGTCTTTATAATAATCAAATTCTCACTTTAATTTTCATTTGAAATTTATGATTTTAGGGTGATGTTTTTATAATTCACAAATTTGAAAAGAGCATTGCTTTGCTGGTTATTAATGACGGAGAAAGGTGGAAAATTCTGTCTACTATTCAAATCTGTATAGTGATGACAGAGGCATTTGGTGCTACCAAATTTATGCTTACTACACTCACACTCGTATATGCGATATAAAAATTCGCACACGTGAGGAGACAAAATACAACTTGCAAAAATAAGGTAATAGAAACCCACATATGCAGAGATAGAGGCTAAATTTAAACCTAGGGCCTCCACTGAGAACTACCACTCCTTTGCAATGCCAATGAGGTAAGGAGCTTTTTCATCTCAAGAGGGCAAAATCAAAGGAGATGATGTTTTAATGAACACGTTCATGATCTGAGTAAAGATCTAAAGAATGGAGGGAGACACCTAACAGATCGTCTATTTCTATTTCTGGTGGTGTGCAGACTTCATACTGAGATTGCAGCTACATTACACGTCATAGCTAGGGCCGGTATCCCCACGGGTTTTTACTTGCCCATTTCCATTGTTCTCGGCACATATCCTCTATTCCATTCTTTGCTCTGGAAACATAATCCAATAAGCCATTAGCGCGTCAAATTAATCAATACCTCACAAGAGAGATTCGTGAGTTCCATATTTTGACTCTAAATATAAATACACTCGAGACAAGGCTTTGTGACATGATATGTTTAGTGTAACTTACCTCCACCAAGTTCTTTTTGAGCCTTCTCTGTGCTAGCATAAAGAGCTGTGGCATCTCCGGGTCTCCTCGGGCACAACTTGACGGGAATTCGCCGAGAGTTCGGGGAAAGTCAGGCACGAGATGAATATCTACCTATAAGGAGGCAATAAACCTAGGTTGACAAAGTTAGAGGACCCACCTTCCCGGATGCCTTCTCAAACGTGGCCACCATTTCAAGCACAGATGCACCACGTCCAGTCCCCAAATTGTAGGCAGTACAACCTATAACCCATTAAAGTTCAGTGGCATTTTTATTAAGTACCGATGCTTGGTAGCATTGGAAAAGCTAAGTTATTGGTAATGTTCAAGTTAAAATTTCAGAGCATTTACTAAAAAAGGAGGAGACCAATATTGTCATCAGTAGGGAAAATCTTTTGAAGAGCAGCAATGTGACTGTCTGCTAAGTCTATGAAATGGATGAAATCTCGAATATGCATATATCAAGATTCATCAGTTATTATCAAGAGAAGATGCTCCATATAATCATATCAAGATTCATTAGTTACCACGTGTGCAAAACAAAATGAGGGAACTCTTTTCGACAAGAGCAAGAATATACTTTGGGGCAGAGAAAATGAAACAGATAGCAGGGGATGGTGCCTACTATTGCTTACTCTTGCAGCAGTAAAGAAAAAGAAAGAAACCATGGTGCCTGCTATGTTGCTACGGTAGTCGTAAAAGAGTATGACAAACATGGAAATAATTCGACACAAAACTTCTTGACAGAACTTGCATATTCAGGGAAGATAAAATGGTCATCATTGTATCAATGATACCGGCAATAAAATTTTCACTCACCGCACTACCATCTTTTGTAGGGTAATCATGACCAAAAACATTCGACTCAGGCAATCTGCCAACAGCAACTTCTGGTATGTAAGGCATGAGATTATTCGGGAATGTCCTTGGGATCTTCACCAACCTGGCCACTCAGTTGGGCTCCAACAGTGCTGAAATATCTCAGTAATATAATTCTCCACTCAGGATCAACCTTCTGAATGTCACGAGCTATCTCTTCAATGAACAGCTAGTTGGCCAAAAATTGGAAGGGAGAATTTTCAGCTGAACGAATATCATGTCTCAACAATCTCAAGATTCCCAACGTATGTTTTTAATTAAGAGAACCTTTCAAAAATTTTACAACATCATTAATCAATTGTTCAATAAAAATCCCTTTGTCCACCCATATGGATTCATTGCCTTTAACTGGAAGTTCTCGACACATGGGATCGTTCCAGGTTGGCTTTAAACAGTAGCGCATGAAGAGAAGACCATCTAGTTTGCAGAAAAGCATAAAAAGCAGCTCAGTAGACGAAAGTAAGAGGAAAGTTTATTATATACAGATATGGAACAGTTATGATTATAAACGATCTTAAATACAGTTAAATATAAATGTAATAATAGAAAATTGTTAAAAACAACAAATGATAATCGAGAATGGCACATATATAGTAGGATAGGTTGTGTGGGGTAAGCAAAAGTGTAACCACCTTTTTTAGTTGGCTAACTTAGGTTGATAGGCATATTAGACTCAACAATATTTCCGGACTCATCATCAGTTAAGGTATCTGTTGCCGGCAATCAAAGAAAGTTCTAACATGCTATGTAATGCCAAATTCTATAGAATCTTCAAAATATTTAACTCAGCCCCCACTCCCATCTAGAAATCTTCCGGACAAACTTCATAAGCAAACCTATGTTACAAGTTAATGCTCAGACTCTTTGACATGTAAATCATCGTATCAAAGTTCAAAGGTTTTTTCTTTTTTTCTAAATGGTCATTGAAGCTTAACTTGCTCCAACATACGGCATCACAATTAAATAAAAGAAAGAGAGGAGTCTTCATATGCATATGTCCCTTACCATTTTGGTAAGGGACACTTTCTTTTTTGGACTTTTCAAACTTAAAAAGACGTAAAGTTTAGTCCTCTTGCTTATTAATGCTTTTCAAAAAAAGAGTGACCCTCACCAAAATGGTGAGGGACATGTGCACATGAATATTCTCCAAAGAAAAATAATATGTTCATAATTGCCAAGTTGACTGACTTGACTATTGCTCAACTGGCAGACATTAAAGGATCAAACATTGAGTGTACTTTTCACGGTGAACAAGAGCCCAAGGCACATTAGAAGGCACTCACTATTCCAAATTTAAGGTTGTAGGTACAAGTCATGTTACCAATTTTATTTAAAAAAAAAAAGAAACAGCAACAGTAGCAACAACTTCTCAAGATGCAATATGCACAACCACTGTTTGATACCATATCTTGAGAGAAGCTTTGTCAATCTTCACAACAGTTAGAAACTGATATTAATTGGAAAAAAAAAAAGGTAGTACAAACTTTGTGGATACTTTAAATGTATACAGGGGCAGAATTGGGGTGGGATGGGGCCCCAGCTTAAAAAATTAGGCAGGACTAAATTAGGGCCCTAAGGCCCCTTTGCACCCCCCACCCCCCCTTTCTCCTTTCTCCTTCTATATTAGGCTAGCCACTACCCAAGCCACCAACTACTGGTCTTCCTTTGGCATTTTCTTTTTCGCGTTGCCCTTATCTTGTAAACATCATTTTTCAAACTTCTACCTCTTCCTTGAATTTTAGGTAAGCTCCCAACCTCTTTATAGTTAGGTTTTTTTTTTGTTTTTAGATTATTAATGGTTTAGAGGTGTTACTTGGAGTCTTCTCTCCCATTTTATAGGTGGGTTTGGCTTGGCTTAGGGTTTTCTCTCCATTTAAGCACCATAAGTTTGGTCTTGAGCTAGGGCTTCTCTTCATTTCTATTTTCTCTCATCACAAGGCAAGTGTATAGTATTTTCATTATTAATATGTTGATTTCATCTTCATTTTAGCATTTTAATGTACTCATGATTCTCATCAGTAATTTCATAGAGTAAACAACATCATTTGTGTTTATCAAGGAATGTTGTTGGTATGAGAATGACTACCAACTACATTATCTTCCTCCTACTATCCATTCTAATTAAATGCTGCATCATGACACTAATTTGCTATCACTATGACAATTTTACAGGACAAAGGCAACTTGAGAATTATTGCAACCCCACATGATATCAACTGTTGGTGTCTCACAAAGAGACAACATCAATTTATACGTATGTGTGGGTTGGAGCATCTTTCAAACATGTTAAGAATACCATTGGATCATACATTAATTACGGCACTGGTCAAGAGATGTCAAGAATACCAATTTTATTTAAAAAAAAAAAAAGGAATAGCAACATCAACAACTTCTCAAGATGTAATATGCACAACCACTATTTGGTACCATATCTCCAGTGAAGCTTTGTCAATCTTCACATCAGCTAGAAACTAAAATTACTTGGAAAAAAAAAAGTAATATAAATTTTGTGGATACTTTAAACGTACACAAGGGTAGAAGCAGTATGGGGTCGGAGGGGGCCCCATCTTAAAAAATTATAAAAAAAATTAGGAAGGACTAAATTAGGGCCCTAAGGCCCCTTTGGCCCACGGTGCACACCCCCCCCCCCCCCCCCCCCCCCCCCCCCACACACACACACTCTTACTTTCTTCTTTTTTTCTTCATTCCTTTCCTTATTCCATCTTCTCCCTTCTCCTTCCACATCAGGCCAGCCACTGTCCAAGCTACTAACCACTGGTCTTCTTCCGACATCTTCTTCCTTGCGTTGCCCTTATCTTGTGGACATCTTGTTCCAAATTTATCCCTTTTCCTTGAACTTTAGGTAAGCTCCTAGCCTCTTCATTGTTAAGTCTTTTCGATTTTTAGATTATTAATAGTTTAGAGGTGTTACTTAGAGTCTTGTCTCCCATTTTATAGGTGGGTTTGGCTCGGCTCTGCGTTTTCTCTCCATTTGAGCACCGTGGGCTTGGTCTTGAGATAGGGCTTTTCTTCATTTCCATTTTCTCTCTTCATAAGGCAAGTGGATAGTATTTTCATTGTTAATATGTTGATTTAATCTTCATTTTAACATTTTAATATACTTGACATGTTTTTCCCATTTTAATGGAAATGCATTAGTATAACCATGTCATTAGCATTGAGTATGTGATTGTGAAAAGCAAGTAATTTTTTTTACTCAAATTATGTGTTTTGAATTCTAATATATTTTAAATATTTGTGTGATGACTGAATTAGATATTAAGAAAAGAAAAACTTACTAGATTGTGTTTTGTGAATCACTTATTTTATTATAGTTGCTGAAATGTATTTTTTATGATTTTAATTTAATTTTTAAATGGGAAGACAATTCCAATTGATGCATGTTTTAAGAGAAAAAAGGACAAAAATTCGAAAGTTGATACATTATTGCCAACTTTCGATTTGCTAACATCCTCCAATGTTGAGATTTCAATTTCTAAAAATTCCATTGAATACATGGAAATATAATGATTGCATAAAAAAAAAACTTCTCTTTTGGCCCCCCTTGGTGCATAGTCCTGGTTCCCTTCGCCTCTTAATGTACAACAATATTTTCATCATAAATTGGTGAATCCAATATAAATCTAATGTTAAAGGAACCATAATATCTCTGTTTTCAATATGAAGAAAGCCCAAAGATTGAGAAGCTGCCAATTGGGAAGCCACTGGAAAAATGAAGTGATGAGTGCACCTTTTTACACCCATACTTTCCCATGAACTCAAGAATATTCAGGGTTCCAATCATATGGTGGCTGCAGTAAAGCCTGGACTTTGCTACACTGCCCAACAGTCTTAAGTCCAGCAAAATGGATCACAGCATCAAATCTGTCAAATCACCAATAAAATCAACAATGTGGTCACTAGATCAGTCAAAAGACAAAATCCCTGTGAAATCATACATTGGTCATACTTTTAAAACGGAAAATGCATGATCTCTAACCTTGTGTGAGAGAAAACCTTTTCCAGATCCTCCTTCTTCCGAAGATCTCCCTGCAAATCGCACACACATCAATCAACAAAAAGAAGAAGAAGAAGAAGAAGAAAACCAAACCCTCGACATCGACACAAGCAGCATGATCTCAGAGAATCGAGTACTGGATGAAATCGGAGGTTTTTGGATGATCCATTAGAAGCAGCCAAATCACGGACCCTGTCGACGTCTTCTTCAACCGAATTGTCGAGATTGTCGATGATGCAAAACCTAAAACCCTCGTTGTGGAGCTGGAGGACGGTGTGGGTCCCAATGAAACCGGCTCCAACCGTGACGAGGATGCTCTGCTGCTGTAGCTGTTGTTTCGCTTTGGACGCCATGTGTAGATGAAAAGCAGAACAAAATGGAAAGAACTAGAGATACAGAGACAGAGAGATTAAGAAAAAACAGAAGGTTTAAGGACTTGGGAAGAAGAAGAAATAGTTGTGTACATGTGGGAAGGATACAAAGGCGGTAAGAAAGAAGTTAGATACTGGATGGGAAGAGGAAACAGGCGGATACGTGACTGAGTTGATGCTTTTTGAACTTTACATAAAGCGGTTGGCAGTTGAATGAGCCGAGCAGTCGGGGCTTTGATTTTGAGTATGGATGTTGTCGGATTGGGGGTTCCTTAGATGAAATGACATGGACTCTTATTCAAATGTCGGCGAAAGGGAGCTGCCTCAAAAAAATTTTTTTTCTTTCTTTACACTTATTTAAAAAAATTAAAAAATTTCAAACTACTTCTACCACCTTCTCTCCCTACACACTTCCTCTCTCCCTCTCTTCTGTCTCCTTGCCCCTTCTCCTTAAGTCGGCGGCAACCTTCAGCTTGTGGAAGGGAGCCTCCCTTCCCTCTCTCTCTCTCTCTCCATCTTTCTCTTTCTTTTTCTCCTATTTCTCTTCCTTTTCCTCATCCTCTTCCTCTCCCTCTTCTTCCTCCTCTTCCTTCTCCTATTCTTCTTTCTCCTCCTCTCCCTTTTCCTCTTTCTCTCCTCTCCTCTCCTCTTCTCTCCCTCTTTTTCTCATCTCCGCCCTATTCGCCTCGACAAGGCTAAACAACAATGAACCATATGGCCTCGTAGGGCCAAACCAGAGGAAGAGGAGGAGGAAAAGGAAGAGGAAGAGGAGGAAAAGAAAGAGGAAGTGGAAGAGGAAGATGGGGAGAGAAAGGGAAGGGATGGAGACTCCCCGCCGTAGGCTGGAGGTCACCGTCGACTTGAGGGGAAGGGAGGGAGGAGAGAGGAAAGAGGGAGATGAGAGGTGTGTAGGGAGAGAAAGGGGTGGAGGTAGTTTGGGGAGTTTTAAAAACTTTTTTATTTGAAATGGCTATGTACGAAGAGAAAAAATAGGTCTACATATAACAACTGCCTATATGAAATTATATCATTCAACGGGATAAAATTAATCTTTGAGTAATATGGATTATCTTTATTTTGCCTTCAAGATGAGTTCTTAGCATTTGTAAGGGCTACTAAGGCCTATTTCCTAACTAGTAAAGAAACGTGAGAAAAAAAATTCAAATCAAGAGAGAACAAAATACAATGAGTATAATTATAATGCAGTGAGTTTTTTTTAGTGACTTGTGAAGAAATCTTTTTTTTTTTATCTTTGTATATAAAAGGTAAATGATTTTGTCATTTAGTTATTTGAAAATGTTGCTTTTTGTACTTTTGATACACAGTGAATCTCCAATTGTGACCATGGGTGGACTACTCATGGTCTGCCATATCACCGTCTGTGATTTACTCATGTAATCTCAAATCATCTTTTTATGTCTCTTTAACAAGGACTCTACTTTACTCTACTCTACTCTAGTATAGTGCTAGATAAGTGTAACACTCCGACCCAGATTGACCTCGTTTAGCAGTTAGTTAATCTTGTTTTCGTTGCTAATTGTGTTTTGTTTGTGTTTTGTTTTCGTTACGGGTCATGGATAGGTAGTTGGGTTGAGTTTGACCTGGATTAAGTAGACCAAGCCCTTTTTCGTAATTTTAGCTTTTCTTAGACATGGGCATTTTTGCATCATCTTGATGTCAACACGTGTCTTTCGTTGAGCTCGTTAACTTTCGTAACTACGTCACTTGCAACCGAGGTCGTGTGATTCGATTGGACCCGGATTTGACTCAAACTGGAATTAGCATTCTCACTTGGCTCTTATTGCAATTTGAACAACCCATTTGATTATATAAGCTCACCATCGATCACAACTCACGTTCTCTCTCTCTCTCTCTCTCTCTCGTTCTCTTTCATTTTCCTGCACTGCACGTGGAGTCTCTCCCTCCTTCACTTGAATTCTCTTCACTTGATTTCTCTCCATCGATCAAGCTTGTGGTGCTTGCATGTGAGGTGATGTAACACTCCGACCCGAGTTGACCCGGATTAGTGGGTAATTGCGTGTGTTTTTATCGCTAAGTGTGTTTTGATTTGGTTTGTTTTTGGCTTTGAGTTGTAGAGAGATCGTTTGGGTTGAGTTTGACTTGGTCTAAGTAGATCGAGCCCTTTTTCGTAATTTTGGCTTTTGATTGACCTTGTCAGTTTTGCGTCATTTTGACGTCAGCGCGTGTATTTCGTTGAGCTTGTCAATGTTCGTAACTGTCTTGGCTTCGAATGAGTTCGTTTGCTCTTGTTGGACCGTCATTTGACTCAAACTGCTATTGATATAAACTGGTTGGACTTAAGTGCAATTTGGACTCAAATTAAGTTATAAATATCCCACCAACTCCCTTCTCTTTCTTTCGATCGCCTCTGTCTCTCTCTCAGCTCGTTTCTCTCTCTCGGTGCAGCTCTCTCTTTCTCTCCTCCTTTTTCTTTGATCGGTTGCTTGCTTGAGGGGGGAAGAAAGGAGCACTTTGTGTGTGTTTTCCGGTGGACTGAGCCAAGCAACAAAGTGATTCCATCCGTGAGGCAAGTATAAGCCCAAGTTGTATGAACATCGATTGATAGTGATTTGATTGTTGTGTTCTTGTTCTTCAGTGTGTTCTTCAGTGCTAGACAGCCCCATTGAGTTTGTTTCACTGTTATTTTGTTGTTTGCAGCCGTTTTGTTCAGTTTCTGTATGACTGTAACAAGTTCAGGGAAAATGAGTCCGTGCACTCACGGCTACGCCGTGAAATGTGCTACGGCTAAGCCGTAAAATGGCTTACGGCTAAGCCGAGACCCAACCGTAAACCAAACCGTAGAACAGTACAGACTGTTAGCTGAAAATAACTGGATGTTGGCAATTTGCCATTCTTCTACGGCCCAGCCTGATCTAAGCCGTACATTGTCTTACGGCTAAGCCGTGGACCAGGATACGGCTGAGCCGTAAAGCAAAATACGGTTGAGCCGTAAATCCGGATGGATATTTGGGAAACCTCAGCTCAGCCGCAGTGCATAGTACGGCTAAGCCGTAAGATGCCACGGCTAAGCCGTAAGGTTACCTACGGCTACACCGTGAGACCTTGAGAAGTAAATAAAAAGGGACTAGGTTTAAGCAAGAGACCGTATATGACTTCCATGATAGAATGTAGCTACCCTGAACATGCCCAATGGAACGTTTGCATGACCTGGATGATCTCGAGGGCTGCGAATCATTCATGGATAGTTATCCAGTTGTTTAGCACCTCCCCATGGGTGTTGGTTTAAGGGACTTCGATGCACACTCGAGACACTACAACACTAGACAATGGTGCATCGGATAACTTAAAACTACATCAACATGCATGGTTAGAGACACTGGATACTTAGTGTAGGATTGGCTTGTAATGGATCCTTGATTCGTATAAGTACTGGATTGGTTTGAGTTGTACAGCATATTGATTACTGTTTATGCCCTCTTATGTGTTCTACGCTGGACCTCTCGATTCTGTGGGAAATGCAGCAACCCCAGAGCGAAGCCCGGGTGGAACCATTCTATTATTGTGTATTGTGTTATACCGTTGCTCCATTGGAGTACTTGCATCAGTTATGAGTCAGTAATTGTGATTAATACTCATTGTCAGCACTTCCTGTAATTGCTTATGTACATTCCGTATCCGTATCAGTTTATGTACATTCAGTTTATGTATGCGATGCACTTCCTATTGTTTGTTCAGTATGATATGTGAGATCTGTAAGTGATAAGTGACATGATATGATTGATTGATTGAGGTGCATCATCCGATTGATTGTGATTGGTCTTGGCACTACTGAGCCTCAGCCTTAGGATACCCGACGGGGTTAACTTTGGTTTAGTTTAAGTGTTTACCTCTGCAGAGTGTCTTGTCCTGGGACTCCGGACCCCGGGAACTAGAGACCCATGCGTACCCTGGCCCGGTCGCTGGTGTTCTCATCCTGATTGCTCTCGTAAGGGAGAAAATGGCCAATGTAGTAGCCACTTGATTGTTACCTGTTTATGATTCTGATAGCATGCTTATTCATTGCATAATTGTTTGGTATACAATCATAATTTCTATGGATATTGCATTATGATTATTGTTCAGTATTCTTCAGTCTTAGACACAATTCGTGTTATCTTCTTGTTGGCTTATACTTTGTTAAGTCGTTGTACTTATGCGTTTGTCTTGTGTGTTGCAGGCTCAGATCCCTCTTTCGATCCTGCGTCGGTCGACCCGACTGCAGGAGAGGCTCGCGAGGCCCTCTCCGGCCTAGAGGAGTGGACTTGATCCATCCTCCAGAGTACGGATTGCATCATTTTGGTTCTCCCCAGTCATTGAGTCCGATTTCTATTGAGGGGACTTTTTCTGTAATTGTAATGTGGGCTTGAGTGATATCTGTATATTGATTTTTGATCGTTGTAAGCCCACTATATTGTCATACGTTCTTGTATTGGTTCTTATTGCCAGTTCATGTTATATTGTAATCTCCCATTGTCTTTTGGTATTTTGTGGTATGCCTTGATACATACAGCTTCCGCGTACAGTTGTTTGCACGTGTGAATGATCCCTTGTGTGTGTATGCTTGGACAGGGTCTAGGTGTGCATGCACGGGAGTACGTGTGTCATTGGTTAGATTTTCTCTGACCCCCGGTCCCTGGGCTCGGGTCGTGACATACGTATTGTATGGTATCAGAGCATTGTCTCTATGAGCATTGTCTCTATCTTAGTGTGTAAGCATGTAGGCATATAGGACGTGGTGAGATTTCGTAGTCCAGTTCTGGACTGCTGTGTGGGTCCCCTTGTCTTGTGAGTCTGTGAGTACCTCGTGTGATAGCAGATTGACTTTTGTGTTTTGCAGGCTATGGCATCGGGATCTGGAACACACAACAACAATGATCAGGGAGATAACGAGAGTGGATCAGCCGCTCCACAGCCACTTGTGAATTTCGACGAGCGCTTCTTGACTATGCTACAGGCGATTCATTCTTTACAAGCGCAGGTCGTTTCGTTAATAGACCGACAGAGTCAAACGCCAGTTCGGCCTGCAGAGCAGCCAGTGGTTTTCCAGCCTAAAGAGAGCGATCCGAATGCGCTGTATGACAAGTTCAGGAAACGTGGAGCCACAGAATTCTATGGAAATGAAGATGCATTGAAGGCTGATCAGTGGCTAGAGCATACAGGAGATCTCTTCTCGACTATCGTCTGTGAGGACCGGCAGAAGGTTCTGCTTACGGCCTCGATGTTTCGAGAGGTAGCAAAGACCTGGTGGAAGAGTGTTAGTGCAGCTTATCTGACCATGCCTAGTGAAACAGTGTGGGAGACGTTCCAGAAACAGTTCAGAAGGAAGTTCATTCCTGCTCATGTTCGACGTGTGAAGGAGGTTGAGTTTCTGGCCTTACAGCAGCAGCAGCTGACCGTCTCGGAGTATATTCACCGCTTTACCCAGTTGTCCCATTTTGCTGAGGACATGATCAATACCGAGGAGAAGAAGGTGAACCGTTTTATTTCTGGTCTGCATCCGAGATACGCGAATTATGTGACTGCTTTTCAGAGACCAGCTACTTTTGACGATGCGGTCGATAGAGCACACGCTGCGGAAGCCAACCACCTAGCAGAGAGAGCTATGGACTTCAAGAGAAGTGCACCAGTGGGGTCCAAGGGACAGATCCAGAAGAAATGGAAAGGGAAGCAAGGAACTTCGAGTTTCTCCGGGAGCAGATGCGAGTTTTGTGGATTTGGTCATCCGACGGAGAAGTGTTGGAAGAAGTCCGGAGCTTGTTTGAGTTGCGGATCTATGGAGCATAAGATAGCTCAGTGCCCGAAGACTAGGACCTTCCAGTCGTCCAAATCTATGGGGTCATCCAAGTCTCTCAGTTCAGCAGCTTCGAACAGCCCCCATCCGTCTCGCCAAAGCCAGAAGCCCCAGCGTCAGACTGTTCGTGTGTATGCAGCCTCTCATGATCATGCAGAAGATGCGAAAGTGGTGGAAGGTAAAGTTCTCATTGCCCGAGCTGAAGCACATACTGTCACAGCCCGAGCCCAGGGTTCGGGGGTTAGCAAAAGCCAAACCTAATGACACACGTACTCCCGTGCCTGTACACGTAGACCGGGTCTAAATGCACACGCACAAGGGAACAAGCACACGTGCCAAGCAAGTATGCGGAAGCTGTAATTATCAGAAACATAAAACTACAAAGCAAGAAGAGGATAATACAAGAAAGGACTGACATAATTACATATGAAGTTTTACAAAATGAACAAAAGATATAGACAATAGTGACATGTCATGACATATACAAGTCTGAAAATCCACACAACACAAGACTCCAAAAGGATGCATGCCATGAACGCTCTCCCGTGGAGTGATCACATCCACTCCTCTAGGCCTGAGGGGGCCCCGGGGGTCTCAACTGGAGCCTGGCCGACCGGCGAGGGTTCGGCAGGGGGATCTGGGCCTGCAACACCAAAACAACTGTGAATACGAAGATTCAGCAAAGTATAAACCATAGCAAGTTAACACACGCTGTGTCTAATAGAATAAAGAACATCATGTTATTAAAGAAAGCATTTTCGTATACTAGGCTATCATGCAAGAAAGAAAGATGCTGTGTGAATCAAGGATAACATGCTGTGTACATGACTAGTGGCTACTACATTACCATATGCTCCCAAAAGAGGGATCTTGTAACATGCAAAGAACACCATTGTCCGGGCCAGGGTACAATGGGTCTCGGTTTCCTGGGGTCCGGTTCCCCAAGACAAAATCCATACTGCAGCAGGCCATATAAACTATACCGAATTCACCCCGTCGGGATCCTAAGGCTGAGGCTAAGTAGTGCCTGACCATACGGAGTCAATCATGAAAATCCTGAGTAGATCGTGACAACTTATCATACGTGCAGATCCGTGAATGAACACATCATACATGCATACTCAGGGTAAATAAACCAAAATGTGAAAATAACGAAACATACGTAATCATGTAGAGTGTTGAGATCAATGGTCGAATGCAATATGTTATGCAACAAATCATGTGAATCGAATCATCTTAAGTTTACAAACCAATTCTAATCTAATTATCCGGTGTTTCTAACCGTGCATGATGATGTAGTTTTAAGTTATTCGATACACCGTTGTCTAGTGTTGCCTTGAATCGGGCTGTGCACGAAGTCCCTTAAACCAACACCCATGGGGAGGTGCTTAACATCCGGATAACGAACATGAATGATTCGCAGCCCTCGAGATCATTCACGCGTAGTATCACATTCCGTTGGGCAAGTCTAGGTGCTCTACATTCTATCATGAAGGTCATATAGGTCTTATCTTTACACCTAGCCTTATTCTTCATGTGTGGTTACGGCTTAGCCGTGTGTGTGCTACGGCTTAGCCGTGTGTGGTCTACGGCTTAGCCGTGGCTGAACCGTAGAAGGTCTGTCATTTGCTGACTCTCAGTTATTCCAGAAATTGCACCCTGTATTGTTCTACGGCTGGACCACGGCTGAGATACGGCTTAGCCGTAGGGCATTCCACGGCTTAGCCGTGCCCTAGCCGTAGAGGAAAACTGGGTTTTTCTCCTCTCTGGATTGTGAGCCGTAGGTGTTATACGGCTTAGCCGTACCTGCACGAATTCAGAAATCTGAAACATGTACAGAATGTCTGGAAATGCATCAGAAATGCAATCTATCAATGGGAATACACAAGTACTGAACCAATAAGTATCAAATGGGCTGTAAACACATGTTTTCCACACACATCAATGTGAGCTAGCCAAAATCAAAGCATACCAACATGGGTTCTCAATGTTATGGTTATACTTGCCTCAATTGGAAATTCAAATGCACAATGGTAGCCCTTGGATCCAAACACAACCTAACACAAGCAAAACCACATGCATGCATGAGAGATGGAGAGAAATCCACAACACACAGACACACCATGCAAAGAAGCAAGAAGGAGAAGAGATAGAGAAAGGAGATGAGAAGAATGGAAGACTTCCACTCACCTCAATTGCACATGCAAGAACCACAAGCTAGATCGAGGGAGAGAAATCAAGTGAAGGAGAAGAGAATTCCACGTGCACAGTGAAGTAGAGAGAAAACGAGAGAGAACAAGAGAGAGAACGTGAGTGTTGGTGAATTGGGTGAGAGCTTATATAAGTAATGGGTTGATCAAATTCCAAGAAGGGCCAAGTCATAAGTCTATTTTCAGTTTGAGTCAAATCAAGGTCCAATCGAAACACACGACGTCGGTTGCAAATGACGTAGTTACGAAAGTTAACGAGCTCAACGAAAGACACGTGTTGACCTCAAGATGATGCAAAAATGACCATGTCTAAGAAAAGCTAAAATTACGAAAAAGGGCTTGATCTACTTAATCCAGGTCAAACTCAACCCAACTACCTATCCATGACCCGTAACGAAAACAAAACACAACAAAACACAATTAACAACAAAAACAAGATTAACTAACCGCTAAACGGGGTCAAGCTGGGTCGGAGTGTTACATCCTCCCCCACTTGAGAATCATTCCGTCCTCGGAATGAACACTAACTCGCTCATACCTGGGAAAACAAATCGGGATACTGGCGTGCCATCTGCTCTTCTAACTCCCAAGTAGCCTCATCGGGACTGTGATGCTCCCAAAGCACTTTGACCCATCGAATCGTTCTGGTACGGAGTATCTGCTCTCGGGTTCCCACGATACGGAGCGGTCGCTCAACGTATGCAGCACTCGGCTGAATCTGAACCTCGTCGTAGCGAATGACATGGGAGGGATCATGAACATATTTCCGAAGCATCGAAACGTGGAAAACGTTGTGCACTCCTGTAAACATCTCGGGAAGCTCTAATCGATAGGCTAAATCACCAATCCGACTCTTGATCTCGAACGGTCCGACATAGCGTGGAGCTAACTTGCCTTTCTGGCCGAAACGGATCGTACCCTTCATCGGTGAGACCTTCAGAAAAACCCACTCGCCAACCTGAAACTCTAAGGGTCGTCTGCGGGTGTCTGCATAACTCTTCTGTCTTGACCGAGCAACTTTCAAATTCTCAATGGCTTTCTGTACCTTCTCCGTAGTCTCGGCAATGATCGTCGGTCCGTGAAAACTGCGGGTTCCAACTTCTTCCCAACAAACCGGACTTCTACACTTCTTCCCGTACAATGCTTCATATGGTGCCATCCCAATGCTCTCGTGGAAACTGTTGTTGTAGGCGAACTCGCACAACGATAGATGAAGATCCCATTCTTTCTCGTAGCTCAACACGCTGGCTCGCAACATATCCTCCAAAGTCTGAATCGTCCGCTCTGATTGCCCATCCGTCTGTGGGTGGTATGCCGTGCTGAAACTCAACTTCGTACCCAAAGCCTCTTGGAAAGCTCTCCAGAAAGAGGAAACAAAACGGCTGTCACGATCGGATACAATCGACACGGGGGTACCATGGAGCCTGACGATCTCATCCACGAACTTCCTAGCCATCTCTGAAAATGTCATACCCTTCCGAAAAGGAATGAAATGGGCTGACTTCGTCAATCGATCTACGATCACCCAAATGGCATTGTTCTTCCTGCTCGTCGGCGGTAACCCGAAAACAAAGTCCATGGTGATGTTTTCCCACTTCCACTGCGGTATGTGCAAAGGATGCAACGAGCCTGGCGGTCTCTGATGATCGGCCTTCACCTTCTGACATGTCAAACAGCGAGCAACAAACCCTGCTACTTCTCTCTTCATGTTGTTCCACCAGAAGCGATCCTTGAGATTCCGAAACATCTTCGTGCTGCCTGGATGCATCGCGTAGCGAGCGTAATGCGCTTCGTTCATCAGCTTCTCCTTGAACTCATCAACTGCTGGCACGCACAACCTACTCCGAAAGTAGAGTATACCATCCTCGAGTCTGAAATCGGGTCTGTCTCCAATGTGGTCTCGAATGCGCTTCAAAGTTAGATCTTCAAACTGCCTGTCCTTAATCTGCTGAATCAACTCAGGCTGAAACACTAGCGTACTAGCCAACATCACGCACTCATCCACTAGTTTAACCTCAACAGGGAGACCACGAAACTCTAAGAGGAAACTGCTCAAGAGCTGCACTGACTCTGCTTTCCTGCTGAGCGCATCTGCCACCACATTCCCCTTGCCTGGCTGATATTTGATCGGGAAGTCATAATCCTTAATAAGCTCAAGCCATCTCCGCTGTCTCATGTTCAGCTCCTGCTGTGTGAATAAATACTGTAAACTGTGGTGGTCAGAACGAACCTCAAACTGCACACCATATAGATAATGTCTCCACAGCTTCAACGCAAACACGATGGCTGCCAATTCTAAATCATGGGTGGCGTAATTCTTCTCATGATCTCGCAACTGTCTCGATCCATAGGCAATAACCTTCCCATGCTGCATCAACACACAACCTAGACCAACTCTAGAAGCATCTGAATAAACCACGAATCCTTCACAACCATCTGGCAAGGCTAACACTGGGACTGTAGTCAACTTCTCTTTCAAAGTCTGAAAACTGGCTTCACACTCCTCAGTCCAATCAAATGGTACGTTCTTCCTGGTCAACTTCGTCAAAGGAGAAGAGATCTTAGCAAAGTCCTGGACAAATCGGCGATAGTAACCTGCTAGACCAAGGAAACTGCGAATCTCTGACACTGTCTTGGGGCTAGGCCAATTCACTACTGCCTCTACTTTAGATGGATCAACTGCCAATCCCTCTCGTGAAATGATATGACCTAAAAATGCCACCTGCTCAAGCCAAAAATCACACTTCGACAATTTAGCAAACAATCGATGTTCTCTCAACAACGACAAGGCTTTTCTTAAATGCTCCCTATGCTCCTCGACTGACTTAGAATAGATCAGTATATCATCAATAAACACAACTACGAATTGGTCCAAGAAAGGAGCAAAGATCTGATTCATCAGTGCCATAAAAGCTGCAGGTGCGTTGGTTAGTCCAAAAGGCATCACGAGGAATTCATAATGTCCATAACGAGTCCTGAAGGCAGTCTTGGGAATGTCATCTTCTTTGACTCTCAACTGGTGATATCCAGACCTCAAATCAATCTTCGAAAAATATGCTGCGCCCTGAAGTTGGTCAAACAATTCATCGATCCTGGGTAAGGGGTACTTGTTCTTGATCGTCACTTTGTTCAGCTGGCGGTAGTCTATGCACATCCGAAAAGTACCATCCTTCTTTTTGACAAACAAGACTGGTGCTCCCCAAGGTGAAACGCTCGGGCGAACGAAACCCTTATCCAAAAGCTCCTGCAATTGTTTCTTCAATTCTGACAACTCTGCTGGGGCCATGCGATACGGAGCCTTGCTGATCGGTGCCGTGCCGGGAACAAGCTCAATGGCGAACTCCACATCTCGAACCGGGGGTAAGTCTGGCACATCGTCTGGAAAGACATCTGGAAAGTCACAGACCACCTGAACCTCACCTAGCTGCTTCGGCTCCTTCTTCGCTGAGATAAAGGCAATGAAGCCTTCGCACCCTCGGCGGATCAAGCGATCTGCCTTACACGCCGAAATCACACGTCTGGGGCATCTCTGCTGACTGCCCTCGAAACGGAAGCCCTTGCCTAAATCGAAGAAGATCGTCCTGTTGTAACAGTTAACACAGGCACGATATCGAGCGAGCCAATCCATACCAAGGATCACGTCGAAGTCCAGCATCGACAACAGGATCAAATCAACAGGTAACTGATGACCTGCAATCTGCACGTCGCAATGGGGGTAGTACATACTACACTCCACTCGCTTGCCAACTGGGGTGGATACAACCAACACATATGGCAACGGCTGAGACGGTTGAGGTAACCGCTCGGCAAAATGAGGTGCTACATAAGATCGTGTAGACCCCGAATCGAACAAAGCTAATGCCTCGACGCGCGAAATCAAAACAGTACCTTCAACCACCTGTGGATCCTCGGCACTCTCGTGGGTAGCAGCGTAAGCACGGGCTGACTGGCGAGGCTGTCTCGAGCCTGGACGAGCTGACTGCGGCTTGCTCGGAGCTGTAGGTGCACTAGGCCTGCTAGGAACTGTGCCGGAAGTAGGACCAGATGGAGCTGCACCAGAGGCTCTATGTCGAGGACAATTGGCGATCATATGCTCCCTTGAACCACAAATGAAACAAGCACCGGCCTTCCTCCAACAAGCTTCAGTCGTGTGGTTCCTACCACAATATCCACAAGTCACTCCAGTAGAACTAGAAGTACTCTGCTGGCCTTTGGTCTTCTTTTGTACTTGTCCTCGTGCACTGAAAGGCGGCTGTCTCTTAGGCTCAACGGCTCTAGCAGCTTGGTGGATGGCCTCGGCAGAATAGGCCCTGTCCACTGCATCGTCAAACGTAGCCGGACGCTGAAACGCAGTCACGTGATGCATGTACCGGGGATGCAAACCTTCGACAAACCTGTTCACCTTCCTTTCCTCGGTGCTGATCATGTCCGGAGAAAAAAGCGACAACTGCATAAACTTGTTCACATATTCTGCTACTGTCATCTGCTGCTGACGGAGAGCTAAGAACTCAACCTCCTTGGCTCGAAACACATGAGCCGGGATGAACTTCCTCCTGAACTGTTGCTTGAACATCTCCCACACTGTCGCGCTAGGAATGTCTCTGTAGGAGTCTTTCACGCTCTTCCACCAAGTCTTTGCAACGTCTCTCAGCATGGAAGTTGCTAGCCCGACCTTCTGTCGGTTCGTGCACACAACTGTCTCAAAGACATCCTCCGTCTGTTCTAACCACTGTTCTGCCTTCAGTGGCTCTTCTATCCCATAGAACTCAATAGCTCCTCGCTTGCGAAATTTCCCATAGAGGGCATTCGGGTCACTCTCTCGAGGCTGCAAGATCACCTGCTGGTCCACGTGCGACTGAACTGGGGCTTGACTTTGTCGGTCTAGCATGGTTGTCACTTGGGCTTGCAAGTTCTGCATCGATTGCGATTGTGCCTGAAGGGACTGGAATAGCATAAGGATGCGTTCATCTGTATTCGGTGTCTGCGGTGACGGGGCAGATCCGCTCTCGTTATTTCCGGCGTTCTGCTGCGAACCAGAACCTGATGCCATCCTGTAAAATGGAAAGAGTCGGACACAAACACAACACAAGAGCGCCCAACAAACCCCAAAGTCTAGAAAGAGCACAAAGAAATAATCGTGTCCTCACCACGATCCTACATGCCTACATGCTTATCATCTAGAACAAGGAAGGAGCAAGGAATGCTCTGATACCATACAATACGTATGTCACAGCCCGAGCCCAGGGTTCGGGGGTTAGCAAAAGCCAAACCTAATGACACACGTACTCCCGTGCCTGTACACGTAGACCGGGTCTAAATGCACACGCACAAGGGAACAAGCACACGTGCCAAGCAAGTATGCGGAAGCTGTAATTATCAGAAACATAAAACTACAAAGCAAGAAGAGGATAATACAAGAAAGGACTGACATAATTACATATGAAGTTTTACAAAATGAACAAAAGATATAGACAATAGTGACATGTCATGACATATACAAGTCTGAAAATCCACACAACACAAGACTCCAAAAGGATGCATGCCATGAACGCTCTCCCGTGGAGTGATCACATCCACTCCTCTAGGCCTGAGGGGGCCCCGGGGGTCTCAACTGGAGCCTGGCCGACCGGCGAGGGTTCGGCAGGGGGATCTGGGCCTGCAACACCAAAACAACTGTGAATACGAAGATTCAGCAAAGTATAAACCATAGCAAGTTAACACACGCTGTGTCTAATAGAATAAAGAACATCATGTTATTAAAGAAAGCATTTTCGTATACTAGGCTATCATGCAAGAAAGAAAGATGCTGTGTGAATCAAGGATAACATGCTGTGTACATGACTAGTGGCTACTACATTACCATATGCTCCCAAAAGAGGGATCTTGTAACATGCAAAGAACACCATTGTCCGGGCCAGGGTACAATGGGTCTCGGTTTCCTGGGGTCCGGTTCCCCAAGACAAAATCCATACTGCAGCAGGCCATATAAACTATACCGAATTCACCCCGTCGGGATCCTAAGGCTGAGGCTAAGTAGTGCCTGACCATACGGAGTCAATCATGAAAATCCTGAGTAGATCGTGACAACTTATCATACGTGCAGATCCGTGAATGAACACATCATACATGCATACTCAGGGTAAATAAACCAAAATGTGAAAATAACGAAACATACGTAATCATGTAGAGTGTTGAGATCAATGGTCGAATGCAATATGTTATGCAACAAATCATGTGAATCGAATCATCTTAAGTTTACAAACCAATTCTAATCTAATTATCCGGTGTTTCTAACCGTGCATGATGATGTAGTTTTAAGTTATTCGATACACCGTTGTCTAGTGTTGCCTTGAATCGGGCTGTGCACGAAGTCCCTTAAACCAACACCCATGGGGAGGTGCTTAACATCCGGATAACGAACATGAATGATTCGCAGCCCTCGAGATCATTCACGCGTAGTATCACATTCCGTTGGGCAAGTCTAGGTGCTCTACATTCTATCATGAAGGTCATATAGGTCTTATCTTTACACCTAGCCTTATTCTTCATGTGTGGTTACGGCTTAGCCGTGTGTGTGCTACGGCTTAGCCGTGTGTGGTCTACGGCTTAGCCGTGGCTGAACCGTAGAAGGTCTGTCATTTGCTGACTCTCAGTTATTCCAGAAATTGCACCCTGTATTGTTCTACGGCTGGACCACGGCTGAGATACGGCTTAGCCGTAGGGCATTCCACGGCTTAGCCGTGCCCTAGCCGTAGAGGAAAACTGGGTTTTTCTCCTCTCTGGATTGTGAGCCGTAGGTGTTATACGGCTTAGCCGTACCTGCACGAATTCAGAAATCTGAAACATGTACAGAATGTCTGGAAATGCATCAGAAATGCAATCTATCAATGGGAATACACAAGTACTGAACCAATAAGTATCAAATGGGCTGTAAACACATGTTTTCCACACACATCAATGTGAGCTAGCCAAAATCAAAGCATACCAACATGGGTTCTCAATGTTATGGTTATACTTGCCTCAATTGGAAATTCAAATGCACAATGGTAGCCCTTGGATCCAAACACAACCTAACACAAGCAAAACCACATGCATGCATGAGAGATGGAGAGAAATCCACAACACACAGACACACCATGCAAAGAAGCAAGAAGGAGAAGAGATAGAGAAAGGAGATGAGAAGAATGGAAGACTTCCACTCACCTCAATTGCACATGCAAGAACCACAAGCTAGATCGAGGGAGAGAAATCAAGTGAAGGAGAAGAGAATTCCACGTGCACAGTGAAGTAGAGAGAAAACGAGAGAGAACAAGAGAGAGAACGTGAGTGTTGGTGAATTGGGTGAGAGCTTATATAAGTAATGGGTTGATCAAATTCCAAGAAGGGCCAAGTCATAAGTCTATTTTCAGTTTGAGTCAAATCAAGGTCCAATCGAAACACACGACGTCGGTTGCAAATGACGTAGTTACGAAAGTTAACGAGCTCAACGAAAGACACGTGTTGACCTCAAGATGATGCAAAAATGACCATGTCTAAGAAAAGCTAAAATTACGAAAAAGGGCTTGATCTACTTAATCCAGGTCAAACTCAACCCAACTACCTATCCATGACCCGTAACGAAAACAAAACACAACAAAACACAATTAACAACAAAAACAAGATTAACTAACCGCTAAACGGGGTCAAGCTGGGTCGGAGTGTTACACATACCCTATTTGATTCGGGATCTACGCGTTCGTATGTTACACCTCGTTTTGCGGAACAGTTACCGCAACCCCCTCAGCCGCTACCCTATGTGTTGGTGGTGTCCACTCCTGTGGGCAAGAGAGTGGAGTGTAGTGTATACTACCCTCAGTGCGACGTGGTGATTGAAGGTCGCCAGCTGCCAGTCGATTTGGTTTTGTTGTCCATGTTGGATTTCGACGTGATCCTTGGAATGGACTGGCTAGCGCGGTATCGTGCCTGTGTTAACTGTTACAACAGGACGATTTACTTCGATTTTGAGAAGGGGTTTCGTTTCGAGGGCAATCAGGAGAGATGCCCGAGGCGTGTCATCTCCGCATGCAAAGCGGATCGTTTGATACGTAGAGGTTGTGCAGGATTTCTTGCTTTTGTCTCGGAGAATAAGGAGGTGAAGCAGTTGAGCGATATTCCGGTAGTACGTGAGTTCCCGGATGTATTTCCGGAGGAAGTACCCGAGTTACCCCCTGTCCGAGATGTAGAGTTTGCGATCGATCTAGTGCCCGGTACAGCACCCATTAGTTTAGCTCCTTATCGTATGGCCCCTGCTGAGTTATTCGAATTGAAGACGCAATTGCAAGATCTTTTGGAGAAGGGTTTCGTACGGCCGAGTGTGTCACCGTGGGGAGCGCCAGTGCTGTTTGTGAAGAAGAAGGACGGTACCTTACGGATGTGCATAGATTACCGGCGATTGAACAAAGTCACGATCAAGAATAAATACCCATTGCCGCGTATTGATGAGTTGTTTGACCAACTCCAAGGTGCTGCCTATTTTTCCAAGATTGATCTGAGGTCAGGGTATCATCAACTTCGGGTGAAGGAAGAAGACATTGTGAAGACTGCTTTCAGGACAAGGTATGGACATTTTGAGTTTCTCGTGATGCCATTTGGATTAACCAATGCACCTGCTGCCTTTATGGCTTTGATGAACAGGATCTTCGCTCCTTTTCTGGATCGTTTTGTAGTGGTCTTTATTGATGACATTTTGGTGTATTCGAAGACCCCAGAGGAGCATGAGGAACATCTACGTCGAGCCCTACAGTTGTTGAAAGAGAATCGCTTATATGCCAAGTTGTCGAAGTGTGATTTTTGGCTCGAGCAGGTAGCTTTTCTTGGTCATACCATTTCACGAGATGGGTTGGCAGTGGATCAGATAAAAGTTGAAGCAGTGATGAATTGGCCCAGCCCAAAGACTGTGACGGAGATACGGAGTTTTCTTGGATTAGCTGGATATTATCGTCGCTTTATTCAAGATTTCGCCAAGATTTCAGCCCCGTTGACTCGATTGACCAGGAAGAATGTTCCTTTTCTGTGGACGGACGAATGTGAACGCCATTTCCAGATGTTGAAGGAGAAGCTTACTTCGGCTCCAGTCTTGACGTTACCAGATGGGCATGAAGGATTTATGATCTACTCTGATGCTTCTCGAGTCGGTTTGGGATGTGTTTTGATGCAACATGGCAAAGTGATTGCCTATGGCTCGAGGCAACTTCGGGAGCACGAGAAGAACTATGCTACGCACGATTTAGAGTTGGCAGCCATCGTTTTTGCGTTGAAGATGTGGAGACATTATTTGTATGGCGTGACATTTGAAGTGCATTCAGATCACCATAGTCTACAGTATCTCTTCACGCAGTCTGAGTTGAATATGCGACAGCGAAGGTGGCTTGAGTTGATCAAGGATTTTGATTTCCCCATCAAATACCATCCAGGGAAAGGCAATGTTGTTGCAGACGCCTTGAGTAGGAAGTCAGAGATTCTTCAGGCTTTGGACAGCCTTTATTTTGTTAGGCATGCACAGCCAGTGGAATTGCAATCGGTGGAGAATTGTTTGACACTTGCCAGTACAGTGAGCTTTCAGCCTGACATCATTCAGCGGATTAAAGACCAGCAGTTTGAAGACGCGATGTTGAAGCGAATCCGGGATAGCATTGCAGATCGACCAGACTTCTGCTTGGAGGGTGATGTTTTATATTTCAGGAGCAGATTATGTGTGCCAGCAGTAGATGCTTTAAAGGAGAGTTTGATGACAGAAGCACACCATGCACGTTATTCTATGCATCCTGGAAGTACGAAGATGTACCGAGCTCTCAAGGACAGATTCTGGTGGAACAACATGAAGAGAGAAATTGCTGGGTTTGTTGCCAGATGTTTGACTTGCCAAAAGGTGAAAGCTGACCATCAGAGACCTCCAGGTTCCTTACATCCATTGCACATTCCCCAGTGGAAATGGGAGCACATTACGATGGACTTTGTTTCAGGTTTGCCCCTGACGAGCAAGAAGAACAGTGCCATTTGGGTGATCGTGGACAGATTGACGAAGACAGCCCATTTTCTTCCATTCAAGAAAGGCATGACATTTTCCGAGATGGCGAAGAAGTTCGTTGATGAGATCGTGAGACTACATGGTACGCCTGTATCGATTGTGTCAGATCGAGATAGCCGCTTTGTCTCTTCGTTTTGGAGAGCATTCCAGGAAGCCATGGGAACGAAGTTGAGCTTCAGTACGGCGTATCACCCGCAGACCGATGGACAGTCCGAACGAACTATTCAGACCCTCGAGGACATGTTACGGGCCAGTGTACTGAATTTCGAGAAAGAATGGGATCTGCATCTCTCGTTGTGCGAGTTTGCGTATAACAATAGCTTCCACGAGAGTATTGGAATGGCACCCTATGAAGCTCTGTATGGACGGAAATGTAGAAGTCCTGTTTGCTGGGAAGAAGTTGGAACAAGGAGTTTTCACGGACCGACGATCATTGCTGAGACTACAGAGAAAGTTCAGAAAGTGATTGACAATTTGAAGATTGCCCGATCGAGACAGAAGAGCTATGCAGATACGCGAAGAAGAACATTAGCATTTCAGGTTGGAGATTGGGTATTCTTGAAAGTCTCGCCGATGAAAGGTACAGTACGGTTCGGTCAAAAGGGCAAGTTAGCGCCAAGATATGTGGGTCCATTTGAGATCAAGAGCCGGATTGGTGATCTAGCGTACAGATTGATTCTACCCGTGGAGTTTTCTGGAGTACACGACGTTTTTCATGTGTCTATGCTTCGCAAGTATGTTCGAGACCCGACGCACGTGATTCGTTACGATGATATTCAGATGCAACCCAATGCGTCATACGTTGAGCGTCCGCTCCGTATTGTTGGGACTCGAGAACAGCTCTTGCGTACGAGGACTATCCGATGGGTCAAGGTACTTTGGGAACATCATGGACCTGATGAAGCCACGTGGGAATTAGAAGATCAGATGGCGCGTCAGTATCCTTATCTGTTTGCTCAGGTACGTGTTCATTCCGAGGACGGAATGATGTCCAAGTGGGGGAGGATGTAACACTCCGACCCGAGTTGACCCGGATTAGTGGGTAATTGCGTGTGTTTTTATCGCTAAGTGTGTTTTGATTTGGTTTGTTTTTGGCTTTGAGTTGTAGAGAGATCGTTTGGGTTGAGTTTGACTTGGTCTAAGTAGATCGAGCCCTTTTTCGTAATTTTGGCTTTTGATTGACCTTGTCAGTTTTGCGTCATTTTGACGTCAGCGCGTGTATTTCGTTGAGCTTGTCAATGTTCGTAACTGTCTTGGCTTCGAATGAGTTCGTTTGCTCTTGTTGGACCGTCATTTGACTCAAACTGCTATTGATATAAACTGGTTGGACTTAAGTGCAATTTGGACTCAAATTAAGTTATAAATATCCCACCAACTCCCTTCTCTTTCTTTCGATCGCCTCTGTCTCTCTCTCAGCTCGTTTCTCTCTCTCGGTGCAGCTCTCTCTTTCTCTCCTCCTTTTTCTTTGATCGGTTGCTTGCTTGAGGGGGGAAGAAAGGAGCACTTTGTGTGTGTTTTCCGGTGGACTGAGCCAAGCAACAAAGTGATTCCATCCGTGAGGCAAGTATAAGCCCAAGTTGTATGAACATCGATTGATAGTGATTTGATTGTTGTGTTCTTGTTCTTCAGTGTGTTCTTCAGTGCTAGACAGCCCTATTGAGTTTGTTTCACTGTTATTTTGTTGTTTGCAGCCGTTTTGTTCAGTTTCTGTATGACTGTAACAAGTTCAGGGAAAATGAGTCCGTGCACTCACGGCTACGCCGTGAAATGTGCTACGGCTAAGCCGTAAAATGGCTTACGGCTAAGCCGAGACCCAACCGTAAACCAAACCGTAGAACAGTACAGACTGTTAGCTGAAAATAACTGGATGTTGGCAATTTGCCATTCTTCTACGGCCCAGCCTGATCTAAGCCGTACATTGTCTTACGGCTAAGCCGTGGACCAGGATACGGCTGAGCCGTAGAGCAAAATACGGTTGAGCCGTAAATCCGGATGGATATTTGGGAAACCTCAGCTCAGCCGCAGTGCATAGTACGGCTAAGCCGTAAGATGCCACGGCTAAGCCGTAAGGTTACCTACGGCTACACCGTGAGACCTTGAGAAGTAAATAAAAAGGGACTAGGTTTAAGCAAGAGACCGTATATGACTTCCATGATAGAATGTAGCTACCCTGAACATGCCCAATGGAACGTTTGCATGACCTGGATGATCTCGAGGGCTGCGAATCATTCATGGATAGTTATCCAGTTGTTTAGCACCTCCCCATGGGTGTTGGTTTAAGGGACTTCGATGCACACTCGAGACACTACAACACTAGACAATGGTGCATCGGATAACTTAAAACTACATCAACATGCACGGTTAGAGACACTGGATACTTAGTGTAGGATTGGCTTGTAATGGATCCTTAATTCGTATAAGTACTAGATTGGTTTGAGTTGTACAGCATATTGATTACTGTTTATGCCCTCTTATGTGTTCTACGCTGGACCTCTCGATTCTGTGGGAAATGCAGCAACCCCAGAGCGAAGCCCGGGTGGAACCATTCTATTATTGTGTATTGTGTTATACCGTTGCTCTATTGGAGTACTTGCATCAGTTATGAGTCAGTAATTGTGATTAATACTCATTGTCAGCACTTCCTGTAATTGCTTATGTACATTCCGTATCCGTATCAGTTTATGTACATTCAGTTTATGTATGCGATGCACTTCCTATTGTTTGTTCAGTATGATATGTGAGATCTGTAAGTGATAAGTGACATGATATGATTGATTGATTGAGGTGCATCATCCGATTGATTGTGATTGGTCTTGGCACTACTGAGCCTCAGCCTTAGGATACCCGACGGGGTTAACTTTGGTTTAGTTTAAGTGTTTACCTCTGCAGAGTGTCTTGTCCTGGGACTCCGGACCCCGGGAACTAGAGACCCATGCGTACCCTGGCCCGGTCGCTGGTGTTCTCATCCTGATTGCTCTCGTAAGGGAGAAAATGGCCAATGTAGTAGCCACTTGATTGTTACCTGTTTATGATTCTGATAGCATGCTTATTCATTGCATAATTGTTTGGTATACAATCATAATTTCTATGGATATTGCATTATGATTATTGTTCAGTATTCTTCAGTCTTAGACACAATTCGTGTTATCTTCTTGTTGGCTTATACTTTGCTAAGTCGTTGTACTTATGCGTTTGTCTTGTGTGTTGCAGGCTCAGATCCCTCTTCCGATCCTGCGTCGGTCGACCCGACTGCAGGAGAGGCTCGCGAGGCCCCCTCCGGCCTAGAGGAGTGGACTTGATCCATCCTCCAGAGTACGGATTGCATCATTTTGGTTCTCCCCAGTCATTGAGTCCGATTTCTATTGAGGGGACTTTTTCTGTAATTGTAATGTGGGCTTGAGTGATATCTGTATATTGATTTTTGATCGTTGTAAGCCCACTATATTGTCATACGTTCTTGTATTGGTTCTTATTGCCAGTTCATGTTATATTGTAATCTCCCATTGTCTTTTGGTATTTTGTGGTATGCCTTGATACGTACAGCTTCCGCGTACAGTTGTTTGCACGTGTGAATGATCCCTTGTGTGTGTATGCTTGGACGGGGTCTAGGTGTGCATGCACGGGAGTACGTGTGTCATTGGTTAGATTTTCTCTGACCCCCGGTCCCTGGGCTCGGGTCGTGACAGGTGAGTTGGTGGAAATCACTTCATCCTTCTCATCTCTCTTCTCTAGTTCTTCTCCTTCTTGTTCCATTGTTGCATGTTGTATCTGTGTTGTGGATTTCTTCCCAATTCTCATGCATGCATTGTGGTTTGATTTGGTTTAGGTTGTGTTTGAGCTTGAGGGCAACAATTGTGTAATTGATCTCCAATTGAGGCAAGTATAACCAAAGTTGTGAGAACCCATGTTGGTATGCTTTGATTTTGGTTAGGTCACATTAATGTGTATGGAAACCATGTGTTTACAGCCCATTGATACTCATTTGATTACTACTTGGTCTATCTCCTTTGATAAATTGAAATTTGGATGCTTTCCCAGACATTCTGTACAGGTTGCAGGAATTTGTATTCGTGCAGGTACGGCTAAGCCGTATAGTACCTACGGCTCACAAGCCAGAGAGGAGAAAAACCCAGTTTTCCTCTACGGCTAGGGCACGGCTAAGCCGTGGATTGCCCTACGGCTAAGCCGAAGCCCAGCCGTGGCCCAGCCGTAGAACAATACAGGGTGCAATTTCTGGAATAACTGAGAGTCAGCAACTGACAGACATTCTACGGCCCAGCCACGGCTAAGCCGTAGAACACCACGGCTAAGCCGTAGCACACACCACGGCTAAGCCGTATGCACACTAGACTAATGAAAGAAAAACAAGGATAGGTGTAAAGAAAAGACCGATATGGCCTTCATGATAGAATGTAGAGTACCTAACCTTGCCCAACGGAATGTGATACAACGCGTGAATGATCTCGAGGGCTGCGAATCATTCCTGTTCGTTATCCGGATGTTAAGCACCTCCCCATGGGTGTTGGTTTAAGGGACTTCGTGCACCGCCCGATTCTCAAGGCAACACTAGACAACGGTGCATCGAATAACTTAAAACTACATCATCATGCACGGTTAGAAACACCGGATAACTAGATTAGAATTGGTTTGTAAAGCAAGATGATTCTATTTCACATGAATTGTTGCATAACATATTGCATTCGATCATTGATCTCAACACTCTACATGATTACGTATGTTTCGTTACTTTCACATTTTGGTTTGTTTACCCTGAGTATGCATGTATGATATGTTCACTCACGGATCTGCACGTATGATATGTTATCACGATCTACTCAGGATGTTCATGATTGACTCTGTATGGTCAGGCTCTACTTAGCCTCAGCCTTAGGATCCCGACGGGGTGAATTTGGTATAGTTTATAAGGACCTGCTGCAGTATGGATTTTGTCTTGGGGAACCGGACCCCAGGAAACCGAGACCCATTATACCCTGGCCCGGACAATGGTGTTCTTTGCATGTTATAAGATACCTCTTTTGGGAGCATATGGTAATGTAGTAGCCACTAGTCATGTACACAGCATGTATTCATTGATTCACATGGCATATTTCCTTCTTGCATGACAGCCTAGTATACGAAAATGCCTTCTTTAATAACATGATGTTCTTTATTCTATTAGACACAGCGTGTGTTAACTTGCTATGGGTTATACTTTGCTGAATCTTCGTATTCACAGTTGTTTTTGGTGTTGCAGGCCCAGATCCCCCGGCCGAACCCTCGCCGGTCGGCCAGGCTCCAGATAAGACCCCCGGGGCCCCATCAGGCCTAGAGGAGTGGATGTGATCACTCCACGGGAGAGCGTTCATGGCATGCATATCTTTGGAGTCTTGTTCTTGTTATTTTGTTTTGGGGATTCCAAACTTGTATTTGACTTGACCTGTTATCATTGTATATATCTTTTGTTCATTTTGTAAAACTTTCATATGTAATTATGTCAGTCCTTTCCTTGTATTCTCTTCTTGCATGGTTAGTTTTATGTTTCTGATATTTACAGCTTCCGCGTACTTGCTTGGCACGTGTGAATGTTCCCTTGTGCGTGTGCATTTAGACTCGGTCTACGTGTGCATGCACGGGAGTACGTGTGTCATTAGGTTTGGCTTCTGCTAACCCTCGAACCCTGGGCTCGGGTTGTGACAATAAGCCAACTAGTTTGGTGCTTTAAAAGTAAACTTAGGAAAACCGTCAAATTAAGAGAAAAAAACAATTATGATTAGATCTAATCATAATGTAATTATTTTTTTGTCTTTAGTGACTTGAAAATGAATCTTTTTATTTTTTGTGTAAAAAGTAGATGGTGCTTTTTTTTTCATTTAGTAGCTTTATAATGTTGTTTTTATTTTCAGTTTTTTAAAATAAAAAGAAAAATTTTAGATTTTTGTATGACACCCACATCTTTTCATGTCTCTTAAATAGAAGCTCCACTTCACTCTACTTTACTCTAGTAAAGTACCAAATATCCACGGACATTTTGTTGTCATTTTTCATTTCAGTCCTTAATAACCAGTTGGTTCTAGAATTTTTGGTTGTTGGCCATTTGTTATTTATTTGATTTGCCATAAATTCTCTCCAGTATGAGTATTTGACCCCAGTTTTGGCATCAAGGTCATCAATAGTTATTATGGAATATATAAAGGGGTCTTCTTACCCGATCAAGGATCAAGACCCTGTTAGTTCCAGTGCATGCAGATTACTAATAATAACTGCAAAATAAAAAAAACTGAGGTATTATCACGACCCGAGCTTGAGAATCATGGATTTAAGATTAACCCCGATGTGTGACACACGTACTCCCATATAATTCACACTTAGACCGAAGCCTAAAGTGAAATTACCTAAAAGATATTCACATACTTACATGTATGAGGTGCTTAAATTGAATATCAGTCCAAACATTCAATATGCGGAAGCCTATCAATATCACCTATATTATTCACTTTTTATTGAACATTAAACAATTTACAAGTATTATTCCATCCATAAAACAATCCAATCTTAATATTTAAAAAACATACGGTCATTATATTAAATTTACTCATTACCTGTACAATCCAAACATGATATGCACATGTATGCATCTATGCGAAGAATAAACGTTCGATGAAAAGAAAGTAGAACAATGAAGCACAAGGAAATAAAGACATACGTAACGAGATCAAGTTATACAAATAACGGTCTACATGGATGCAATTATATACATATGTTAAAGGTCCCAAAATACCCAAAATATTCATCCTTAAGACAATAGTGTATCGCTCTCGGCGTATGGATCAATCAGTAAGCTTCTACTATTCATTCGTTACAGCCTGAAGGAACCACTATGGTCTCTTTTTCTGACCCTGAGTCTCTGTTAGACCGGGATGGAGATCTGAGCCTGTAACAACATTAGACAACTGGTGAATAAGACTATTCAGCAAAGTATGAGCATAATTAAGGTAATACTTGTTATATCTAAAAGAGTCATTAATATGTGACTATAGAGATTAATTTAATATACTAGGCATGTTGTGTAATTGAATAAATCATGCTATAAGAATCAATAAGATGAGATACTTAGCTAATTGGTTTCTACATTTCCCATATCCGCCTTCTAGGGATCTATGCATTAAGAACACCATAGACCGGGCTAGGGTACGAATGGGTCTTTTCATACATGGAGTCCGGAAGCTCCAAAGGTACACTGCAGCAGCATCGTTCGTTACTATACCAAAGTCAACCCCATTGAGTATCTTAAGGTTGAGACTAAGTAGAGCTAAACTATTTCGATTCATTTGATTGAATTTGAGTAAGTTATATTATTTGTTTTATTGAGAACCACACATACGTTCATTGAGAACCACACATTAAATTCGTTCTTACTTAATTCAACACTGACAATAGCGAAGCATATATCAATAACATTTCAAGTAAAATCAATGTTGAGAAAGAAGAAGAACAAGAAGAACACACAATCCACACAGTAGACACAGGATTTACGTGGTTCACCTGATGTGGGCTACATACTTGTCATAGTGAAGATGATCGTCTCTATGCCTGTAGACAGTTGTTGAAAAAAAGAAGAACAAGAAGAACAGTTATTTACTCTTGTAATCACAAGAAGAGGATCGTTTTTCTTGTGGGTGATCTCTAACAATAGTGAACAGGTTTAAATCTCCGTGAACTATGTAAATCTCTATGTCTCTTCTTGTGTGTGGTTCCTTTCTTGTTGATCTTGTGATTGATGTATGTGCATAATTGGTGATGTCAAGATCACAACAATCAATTCATTCTATGAACATTCAATTCAAAATCATTCCAATAATAGAGGGCAATAACGATTATCCTATATGCTCTGCAATTCAAATTAGTAGAATCAAGGTAATTTATAAACTAACCATAATCTAGTCATCCATTATTTCTAACTGTGTATGATGATGTAGTTTTAAGTTTTTCAATATATAGTTGTCTTTCATTTGGTGTCACATTATGTGTGGAGTGTGTATCAAAGTCCCTTAAACCAACACCCATAAGGAGGTGCTTAACAAATAGACAACACCATCTGAATGAGTCTCAGCCCTCAAGACCTTTCATTATGCTCAGTTATTCAACTGAGCCAATGCATAGGATAAATGGATCTAAGAACTAAGGTCTTACAATGTCTTGAAGTAGTGCCTAAGAATCCTAATTTCAATGGTCTTACGGCTTAACAATCACTTACGGCTTAGCTATGGATACACAACTGTTCATCTGCATTTACTGTTTAACCATAAAATGGTCTACGGCTTAACCATACTTGACTAACGGTTGAGCCACAGTGTGGCTACGGCTAAGCCATATCATATTCTATAGCTTAACTGTAGAACAATGTGTCAAATTTTGTTCTCTAGATTTTGAGCTGTAACATGTCTACGGCTTCGTCGTGACTTAAGGTTGCTGAAGCTATTTCTGTTTTGGCATACAGTTCGGTACAAAATCCTCATAGTTCTATGCTACTAAGGTTTCTATCATTCTCATTCATTTTTCATTCTTAAGCTCGCACTTTGATTTGTAATTCATCATTTATTAATGGACTTCATTTTACAGTAGAAGATTAGTATAACGAGGGGATGTGGGTTGAATGTATTTTATAGATAAGATATACTTGCTAGATTCATGAAATACCAACATGTATTTAACCAAAATTAGTTTATACTTTTCTTGTTTTCAAATTCAAATCACTAATCCTCTTCTTTGCTCAGTTTGAGAAGGAACACCCGATTCTTGACCCTAAAATGACATGCATGTCAGAAATGATTAAAAAGTTGAGTGCATGCTTGAGACTAAGAGTCTCTTGATTCCATTAATTCTACTAAACCAAGGAACTTTGTGAATGAGTAAGAGATCTTACCAAGAGAACAATTATGGGGCTATAGGGAGAGGTGCAAGCCACCATCTTCTATTTCAAGAGGGAAGGAAAGAAGAAGAGTGATGGGATTAACAAATGGGTGCTTGAGATCATGCACGTAGAATCGATCTTGCTCCTATACATAAGAAGAAAAAAGCTGAAAAAAGGAGAAGGATGCCGCTGTTGTGAGAGAGGATAGAAGAGTTCGAGTAGAATGGGTATTGGACGCATGTGGGTGTATATATGTCACAACCTGAGCCCAGGAGATCGGGGGTTAGCAAAAACCTAGCCAGCGACACACGTACTCCCGTGCATATGCACTTAGACACGGTCTAGATACACATGCACAAGGGAAAACACACGTGCAAAACATGTATGCGGAAGCTAAAATATCAATAAGAGACACGAGGCACACAAGAACAAGGACATAATATCCAAAGGCTGATACAAAAGTCTGAACATACACACGGGATCCAATCACAACGTATAGAACATGAGTACAATCAAAGACATGAAAAGAAAACAAGATGCATGCATGCAGAGAACAGTCGCGCTCTGATGGAGGGATAACACCCACTCCGCGAACCTGAAGAGACAGCTGGAGTCTCCCAAGCAAACTGACGACCGACAAGAACACGGTCGAGGGTACCTGAGCCTGCAACACCAAGGACAACTCATGAATACAACGATTCAGCAAAGTATAAGCAGTAACAAGTTAACACGTGTGGTCTCTAACAGAATAAAGGGCATAGATAATCATAACATGTCATTGTAGTAATCTAGGCAGTTGTGCATTCAATTTAACATATGCTCTGTGAATCAATGTAAGTAACATAACATGTACATACTAGTTGGCTACTACATACGCCATATGCTCCCAAAGTAGGGATCTTATAAACATGATGAGAACACCATGGGCCAGATGGGTCTCGGTTTCCTGGGGTCCGGATTCCCCAAGACATGACCTTCTGCAGTAAGGTAACATACACTATACCAAAGTCACCCCGCCGGGATCCTAAGGCTGAGGCTCAGTAGTGCCGGACCAGATCGAGTCAATCAATATAAGAACATGCATATCATAACGTGCTTATCATAACGTGCATAGCTGAGCATGTATCTTATCAGAACGTGACGTGCATGTCTTGTAAAGCATATAACCAGATGTAAGAAGTAATACATCACATCGCATACCCATATTAACTGAACAGATCCAACAAACGATATAGTGGATGTAACGAAGTAGAGGTATCTCAACTCATGTACATCAAATAGTAAGATCGATCATGCAAGACCACTGTTCCACCCGGGATTAACCATGGACAGAGTTAGAAATATCCAATCGTGTGCCCCAGCATAGAACGCGTGTAAGAGGACAAGAACCGAAGTCAATAAGCCATGAAATCAGATGTTCTTGCAGGAATCACGATCTGTTACTAGCCAATCCTATTCTAATTCTCCAGTGTTTCTAACCGTGCATAATGATGTAGTTTTAAGTTATCCGATGCACCATTGTCTAGTGTTGCAGTGTATCGGGAATGTGCACCGAAGTCCCTTAAACCAACACCCATGGGTAGGTGCTAAACAACTGGATAACGTACGTGAATGATTCGCAGCCCTCGAGATCATTCATGTCATGCACTCATACCATTGGACAAGTCTAGGTGATCTACATTCTAGCAGGAAGGCCATATCAGTCTCTTTCTTAATCCTTTCATTTCATTCATTTCTCAGGGGTGGCATGGCTTAACCGTAGGTGAACATACGGCTTAGCCGTAGGCATCTTACGGCGTAGCCGTACTATGCACTGCGGCTCCACCGCGGTTCCCTTTCCTGTTCATCCGCATTTACTGTTCACCCGCATTCTGTTCTACGGCTTAGCCGTGTGCTGTTCTACGGCTTAGCCGTGGCTTGGCCGTAGAAGGTCTGTCCAATTTCTTGCTTTCAGTTCATTCAGAAGAAGGCACCCTGTAATGATCTACGGCTGAGTCACGGCTGAGCTACGGCTTAGCCGTAAGACAATATACGGCTTAGCCGTGTCCTGGCCGTAGAAGAAAACTGGGCTTTTCCCTCTCTGGACTCTAAGCCGAAGGTAAGTTACGGCTGAGCCGTGGTACACACGAAACATATTCTGAACTGATTACAGAATCACTGAACTATGTACAAACCGACGAAATCACATGAAATAGAAGGGAATGAGCACAAAATGGGCTGTAAACAACATTCATACTCAAGAATACATTACTTAATCGAAATCAAACACATACCCACATGGTTTAGCCAAGTTATGCTTATACTTGCCTCAAATGGAGTCTAACACACGCTCTTGTTGTCCTTGGGCTCAATCACACTGTCAACAAGCTCCTAATCGCCATGCATGCAAGGAAAGCAGAAAAAAGAACTGTGAGTGCACGTAACAGGCAAGAACATGAAGAAGAAAGAGGAGAAGAAGACGATTAAGAACATGGAGCTTCCCTGAACTTACCAAAAGACACGAATCGAGACTCACGAGCAGTAATTCCTCTCCCTGGCCTTGAACGAGAAGAAGAAAGGAGAAACAGAAGAGAAGAAGAGGGAAACTCGAGAACGAGAGAGAGACAGAATAGAACAGAGAGAGAGAGTGTGTTGGTGGCTTATAAATATCAAGGCCAATTGCAAGGAAGTCCAAGTGTTTCAATTAATTCCAGTTCGAGTCAATTGCGGGTCTAACGAAACCAAATGACCTGTTTGGTAAATGACGTAGTTACGGAAATCAACAAGCATAACAAAAGACATATGTAGAAGCCAAGATGATGCATGAATGACGACATCACACCAAATGCAATATTACGAAAAAGGGCTTATGTCTACCTGAACCACGTCAAGCTCAACCTAACTACTTATCCAGAACCTGAAACCAAACAAACACAAGAACAAAACACCATTAGCAACCAAATCATCAAGAATTAGCAGCTAATCCAGATCAAATCGGGTCGGGGTGTTACAATATATATATGTATACCTTGGGGTTTTATAAAAAGGTACTTCTCACTTAGGGTTATTACAGTTTAAGCCATTTAAGGGTCCAACTAATTAAAATAAAGTCAAACATATTCAAGTCAAGTATAAAGGTTGGCGAGTTTAACAAGACAAATGCAATGATATCAATATGATGCATGTATGACGTAAAACCATTAAATCTAAAATTACAAAAAGGGGCTTGATCTACCTAATTAAGGTCAAACCCGACCAAACTACCTATCCATGACCTGAACTCAACCCACTGGACTTCACAAGACTAAAATAGACTTATTTAAAATAAAACAATGTTAATTAGTTAGCAATCATAATTAATTACTCACTAATCAAGCTAAACTTAGGTCGAAGTGTTATAGGTAGAGGTCAAAAATTACCAAAATAATTGGTAGCCGAATCACATCTATAAAGATACTTTCTTTAAGTAGATTTCACCCCCACATAGATGCAGATGGACTCATGGACATTTGCCCCCGGATAAGTGTAACACTCCGACCCGAGTTGATCCGGATTAGCGAGTAATTGCGTGTGATTTGAGCGTTAAGTGTGTTTTGATTTTGTTTTCTTTGGCTTTGAGTCGTAGAGAGATTGTTTGGGTTGAGTTTGACTTGGTCTAGGTAGTTCGAGCCCTTTTTCGTAATTTTGGCTTTTGATTGACCTTGTCAGTTTTGCGTCATTCTGACGTCATCGCGTGTATTTCGTGGAGCTTGCTGATTGTCGTAACTGTCTTGGATCCAAATGAGTTCGTTTGCTCTTATTGGATCATCATTTGACTCAAACTGATATTTGTGTAAACTGTTGGACTTAAGTGCAATTTGGACTCAACTTTAAGTTATAAATATCCCACAAACTCCTTCTTTCTCTCTCGATCGTCTCTGTCTCTCTCTCAGCTCGTCTCTCTCTCTCTCTCTGTTCAGCTCTCTTCCTCTTCTCCTCCTCTGTTTCTATTGCTTAAGGGAGGAAGAAAGGAGCCAATTCGTGTGTGTTTCCCGGTGGACTGAGCCAAGCAACGAAGTGATTTCCATTTGTGAGGCAAGTATAAGCCCAAGTAGTATGAACACTGATTGATATGGAGTTGATTGTTGTATTTTGTTCTTCCTTGTGTTTCTCAGTGTTAGACAGCCCTACTGAACTCATTTTGCTGTTATCTTCTTGTTTTCAGTCGATTCGTTCACTTTCTGCATGACTGTAACTGTTGCAGGAAAAATGACTCCGTGCACTCACGGTTACACCGTGAAACGTGCTACGGCTAAGCCGTAAAATGGCTTACGGCTAAGCCGAGACCCAGCCGTAACCCTAACCGTAGAACAATACAGATTGTCATCTGAAATTAACTGAGAGTTGGCAAATTGCCATTCTTCTACGGCTCAGCCTGATCTAAGCCGTACATTGTCCTACGGCTAAGCCGTGGACCAGGATACGGCTGAGCCGTAGAGCAAAATACGGTTGAGCCCTAAATCCGGATGGATATTGGGGAACCTCAGCTCAGCCGCAGTGTATATTACGACTAAGCCGTAAGATGCCTCGGCTAAGCCGTAAGGTCACCTACGGCTACACCGTAAGACCCTGAGAAGTGAATGAAAAGGACTAGGATTAAGCAACAGACCGTATATGACCTTCATGATAGAATGTAGCTAACCTGAACATGCCCAATGGAATGTTTGCATGACATGAATGATCTCATGGGCTGTGAATCATTCATGACTGTATCCAGTTGTTTAGCACCTCCCCATGGGTGTTGGTTTAAAGGATTTCGATGCACACTCCAAATACTGCAACACTAGACAATGGTGCATCGGACAACTTAAAACTACATCAACATGCACGGTTAGAAACACTGGATAATTAGTGTAGGATTGGCTTGTAATTGACCTTGATTCGTATAAGTACTTGATTTGTTGATTTGTACAGCATATTGATTTCGGTTATGCCCTCTTATGTGTTCTGCGCTGGACCTCTCGATTCTGTGGGAAATGCAGCAACCCCAGAGCGAAGCCCGGGCGGGACCATTCTATTATTGTGTATTGTGCTTTACTGTTGCTCCACTGGAGTACTTGCATCAGTGTTTAATTCTTAGTACTTGAGCTTGTTCTTGGTAACTGCTTATCCGCATTTGGTATTGTTATCGTATTCAGTACCTTCCGTTATTGCTTCATTGCATTCCGTATCAGTATCAGTTTATGTGATGCACTTCCTATTGTTTGTTCAGCGTGATATGTGAGATTTGCATGTGGTATGTGATATGGTATGATTGATTGAGGTGCATCATCCGATTTGATTGTGATTGTTCTATGGCACTACTGAGCCTCAGCCTTAGGATACCCGACGGGGTTAACTTTGGTTTAGTTTATGTGTTTGCCTCTACAGAGTGTTCTGTCCTGGGACTCCGGACCCCGGGAACTAGAGACCCATGCGTACCCTGGCCCGATCGCTGGTGTTCTCATTCTGACTGCTCTCGTAAGGGAGAAAATGGCCAATGTAGTAGCCACTTTGACTGTTATCTGTTTATGATTCTGTTAGCATGCTTATTCGTTGCATAACTGCTTAGTATACGAACATGCCTTCTATAGATCTTGCATTATGACTATTGCTCATATTAGATACAATTCGTGTTATCATCTTGTGGCTTATATTTTGCTAAGTCTTCGTACTTATTAGTTGTCTTTGTTTGTTGCAGGCTCAGATCCCTCTCCCGATCCTGCGTCGGTCAACCCGACTCCAGGAGAGGCTCGCGAGGCCCCCTCCGGCCTAGAGGAGTGGACTTGATCCATCCTCCAGAGTACGGTTTGCATCATTTTGTTCTCCCCATTCATTTGAGTCCGAGTCTATTGAGGGGATTTTTCTGTACTTGTAATGTGGGCTTTGAGTGATATCTGTAATTTGATTTTGATTGTTGTAAGCCCGCTATATTGTCATATGTTCTTGTAATTATTCTTGTCATCAGTTTAATGTTGTTTTGTGATCTCCTATGTCTCTTGGTGTGTTGCTATATGCCTTGATACGTACAGCTTCCGCGTACAGTTGTTTGCACGTGTGATTGATCCCTTGTGTGTGTATGCTTGGACGGGGTCTAGGTGTGCATGCACGGGAGTACGTGTGTCATTGGTTAGACCTCCTCTAACCCCCGGTCCCTGGGCTCGGGTTGTGACATACGTATTGTATGGTATCAGAGCATTGTTTCTCAGAGCATTGTCTCTATCTTAGTCTGTAAGCATGTAGGCATATAGGACGTGGTGAGATTCCGTAGTCCAGTCTTGGACTGTTGTGTTTGGTCCCCTTGTCTTGTGAGCCTGTGTGAGTACCCAGTGTGATAGCAGATTGACTTTTGTGTTTTGCAGGCTATGGCATCGGGATCTGGAACACACGATAACAAGAATCAGGGCGACAATGAGAGTGGATCAGCCGCTCCACAGCCACTTGTGAATTTTGACGAGCGTTTCTTGACCATGCTACAGGCGATCCATTCTTTGCAAGCACAGGTCGTTTCGATAGTAGACCGACAGAGTCAAGTGCCAGTTCAGCGACCTGTAGAGCAGCAAGTGGTTTTCTAGCCTAAAGAGAGCGATCCAAATGCGTTGTACGATAAATTCTGGAAACGTGGAGCCACAGAATTCTATGGCAATGAAGATGCGTTGAAGGCTGATCAGTGGCTAGAGCATACCGGAGATCTCTTCTCGACTATTGTCTGTGATGACCGGCAGAAGGTTATGCTTACGGCATCAATGTTCCGAGAGGTAGCAAAGACGTGGTGGAAGAGTGTCAGTGCAGCCTATCTGACCATGCCTAGTGAAACGGTGTGGGAGACATTCCAGAAACAGTTTAGAAGGAAGCTCATCCCTGTTCATGTCCGGCGCGTGAAGGAGGTTGAGTTTCTGGCCTTACAGCAGCAGCAGCTGACCGTCTCGGAGTATATTCACCGATTCATCCAGTTGTCCCATTTTGCCGAGGACATGATTAACACTGAGGAGAAGAAGGTGAATCGTTTCATTTCTGGTCTGCATCCTAGATATGCGAATTTTGTGACAGCTTTCCAGAGACCAGCTACTTTCGACGATGTGGTCGATAGAGCACATGCTGCGGAAGCCAACCACCTAGCAGAGAGAGCTATGGACTTCAAGAGGAGTGCACCAGTGGGGTCCAAGGGACAGATCCAGAAGAAATGGAAAGGGAAGCAAGGAACTTCGAGTTTCTCGGGGAGCAAATGCGAGTTTTGTGGACTAGGACATCCGACGGAGAAGTGTTGGAAGAAGTCCGGAGCTTGTTTGAGTTGCGGATCGATGGAGCATAAGATAGCTCAGTGCCCTAAAGCCAGGACCTTCCAGTCATCTCGGTCTATGGGGTCATCCAAGTCTCTGAGTTCTGCAGCTTCGAATAGCCCCCAGCCGTCTCGCTAGAGCCAGAAGCCACAGCGTCAGACTGCTCGTGTGTATGCAGCCTCCCATGATCATGCAGAAGATGCGAAAGTGGTGGAAGGTACAGTTCTCATTGCCCAAGCTGAAGCACATGCACTATTTGATTCGGGGTCTACACGTTCGTATGTTGCACCTTGTTTCGCGGAACAGTTACCGCAACCCCCTCAGCCGCTACCTTATTTGTTAGTGGTGTCCACTCCTGTGGGCAAGAGAGTGGAGTGTAGTGTATACTACCCTCAGTGCGACGTGGTGATTGAAGGTCGCCAGCTGCCAGTTGATTTGATCTTGTTGTCCATGTTGGATTTCGATGTGATCCTTGGAATGGACTGGCTAGCGCGGTATCGTGCCTGTGTTAACTGTTACAACAGGACGATTTACTTCGATTTTGAGAAGGGGTTTCGTTTCGAGGGCAATCAGGAGAGATGCCCGAGGCGTGTCATCTCCGCATGCAAGGCGGATCGTTTGATACGCAGAGGTTGTGCGGGTTTTCTTGCTTTCGTCTCGGAGAAGAAGGAGGTGAAGCAGTTGGGTGAGATTCCGGTAGTACGTGAGTTCCCGGATGTATTTCCGGAGGAAGTACCCGAGTTGCCCCCTGTCCGAGATGTAGAGTTTGTGATCGATCTAGTGCCCGGTACAGCACCCATTAGTTTAGCTCCTTATCGTATGGCCCCTGCTGAGCTACTCAAATTGAAGACGCAACTGCAAGATCTTTTGGAGAAGGGTTTCATACGGCCTAGTGTGTCACCGTGGGGAGCACCAGTGCTGTTTGTGAAGAAGAAGGACGGTACTTTACGGATGTGCATAGACTACCGGCGATTAAACAAAGTCACTATCAAGAATAAATACCCATTGCCGCGTATTGATGAGTTGTTTAACCAACTTCAAGGTGCCGCTTACTTTTCCAAGATTGATTTAAGATCGGGGTATCATCAACTCCGGGTGAAGGAAGAAGATATTGCGAAGACTGCTTTCAGGACACGGTATGGACATTTTGAGTTTCTCGTGATGCCATTTGGATTAACCAATGCACCTGCTGCCTTCATGGCCTTGATGAATCGGATCTTTGCTCCTTTCCTGGATCGATTTGTGGTGGTCTTTATTGATGATATTTTGGTGTATTCGAAGACCCCAGAGGAGCATGAGGAACATCTACGTCGAGCCTTGCAATTGTTGAAAGAGCATCGCTTATATGCCAAATTGTCGAAGTGTGATTTTTGGCTCGAGTAGGTAGCTTTTCTTGGTCATACCATTTCACGAGATGGGTTGGCAGTGGATCAGACGAAAGTTGAGGCAGTGATGAATTGGCCCAGCCCAAAGACAGTGACGGAGATACGGAGTTTTCTTGGATTGGCTGGCTATTATCGTCGATTTATTCAAGATTTTGCCAAGATTTCTGCCCCGTTGACTTGATTGACCAGGAAGAATATTCCTTTTCTGTGGACGGACGAATGTGAGCACCATTTCCAGATGTTGAAGGAGAAGCTTACTTCGGCTCCAGTCTTGACGTTACCGGATGGGCATGAAGGATTTATGATCTACTCTGATGCTTCTCGAGTCGGTTTGGGATGTGTTTTGATGCAACGTGGCAAAGTAATTGCCTATGGCTCGAGGCAACTTCGGGAGCATGAGAAGAACTATGCCACGCATGATTTAGAGTTGGCAGCCATCGTTTTTGCGTTAAAGATGTGGAGACACTATTTGTATGGCGTGACCTTTGAAGTGCATTCAGATCATCATAGTCTACAGTACCTCTTCACGCAGTCTGAGTTGAATATGAGGCAACGAAGGTGACTTGAGTTGATCAAGGATTTTGATTTCCCCATCAAATACCATCCAGGGAAAGGCAATGTTGTTGCAAATGCCTTGAGTAGGAAATCGGAGATTCTTCAGGCTTTGGATAGCCTTTATTTTGTGAAGCATGCTCAGCCAGTGGAACTGCAATTGGTGGAGAACTGTTTGACACTTGCCAGCACAGTGAGCTTTCAGCCTGACATTATTCAGCGTATTAAAGACCAGCAGTCCGAAGATGCGATGTTGAAGCGAATCCGGGATAGCATTGCAGATCGACCAGACTTTCGTTTGGAGGGTAATGTCTTGTATTTCAGGAGCAGGCTATGTGTGCCAGCAGTAGAGGCTTTGAAGGAGAGTTTGATGACCGAAGCACACCATGCTCGTTATTCTATGCATCCTGGAAGTACGAAGATGTACCGAGCTCTCAAGGACAGATTCTGGTGGAATAATATGAAGAGAGAAATTGCTGGGTTTGTTGCCAGATGTTTGACTTGCCAAAATGTGAAAGCTGACCATCAGAGACCTCCAGGTTCCTTACATCCATTGCATATTCCCCAGTGGAAATGGGAGCACATTACGATGGACTTTGTTTCGGGTTTACCCCTGACGAGCAAGAAGAATAGTGCCATTTGGGTGATCGTGGACAGACTAACGAAGACAGCCCATTTTCTTCCATTCAAGAAAGGCATGACATTTTCCGAGATGGCAAAGAAGTTTGTTGATGAGATCGTGAGACTACATGGTACGCCTGTATCGATTGTGTCTGATCGAGATAGCCGCTTTGTTTCTTCATTTTGGAGAGCATTTCAGGAAGCCATGGGAACGAAGTTGAGTTTCAGTGCGGCGTATCACCCGCAGACTGATGGACAGTTAGAACGAACTATTCAAACGCTCGAGGATATGTTACGGGCCAGTGTACTGAATTTTGAGAAAGAATGGGATCTGCATCTCTCGTTGTGCGAGTTTGCGTATAATAATAGTTTCCACGAGAGTATTGGAATGGCACCCTATGAAGCTCTGTATGGACGGAAATGTAGAAGTCCTATTTGCTGGGAAGAAGTCGGAACAAGGAGTTTCCACGGACCGACTATCATTGCTGAGACTACAGAGAAAGTTCAGAAGGTCATTGACAATTTAAGGATTGCCCCATCGAGACAGAAGAGCTATGCAGATACGCGAAGAAGAACATTAGCATTTCAGGTTGGAGATTGGGTATTTTTGAAGGTCTCACCGATGAAAGGTACAATACGGTTCGGTCAGAAGGGCAAGTTAGCGCCTAGATATGTGGGTCCATTTGAGATCAAGAGCCGGATTGGCGATTTAGCGTACAGATTGATTCTACCCGTGGAGTTTTCTGGAGTACACGACGTTTTCCATGTGTCAATGCTTCGCAAGTATGTTCGAGACCCGACGCATGTGATCCGCTACGATGATATTCAGATGCAACCTAATGCGTCATACGTTGAGCGTCCGCTTCGTATTGTTGGGACCAGAGAACAGCTCTTGCGTACGAGGACTATTCGATGGGTCAAGGTACTCTGGGAACATCATGGACATGATGAAGCCACGTGGGAATTAGAGGATCAGATGGCACGTCAGTATCCTTACCTCTTTGCTCAGGTATGCGTTCATTCCAAGGACGGAATGATGTCTAAGTGGGGGAGGATGTAACACTCCGACCCGAGTTGATCCGGATTAGCGAGTAATTGCGTGTGATTTGAGCGTTAAGTGTGTTTTGATTTTGTTTTCTTTGGCTTTGAGTCGTAGAGAGATTGTTTGGGTTGAGTTTGACTTGGTCTAGGTAGTTCGAGCCCTTTTTCGTAATTTTGGCTTTTGATTGACCTTGTCAGTTTTGCGTCATTCTGACGTCATCGCGTGTATTTCGTGGAGCTTGCTGATTGTCGTAACTGTCTTGGATCCAAATGAGTTCGTTTGCTCTTATTGGATCATCATTTGACTCAAACTGATATTTGTGTAAACTGTTGGACTTAAGTGCAATTTGGACTCAACTTTAAGTTATAAATATCCCGCAAACTCCTTCTTTCTCTCTCGATCGTCTCTGTCTCTCTCTCAGCTCGTCTCTCTCTCTCTCTCTGTTCAGCTCTCTTCCTCTTCTCCTCCTCTGTTTCTATTGCTTAAGGGAGGAAGAAAGGAGCCAATTCGTGTGTGTTTCCCGGTGGACTGAGCCAAGCAACGAAGTGATTTCCATTTGTGAGGCAAGTATAAGCCCAAGTAGTATGAACACTGATTGATATGGAGTTGATTGTTGTATTTTGTTCTTCCTTGTGTTTCTCAGTGTTAGACAGCCCTACTGAACTCATTTTGCTGTTATCTTCTTGTTTTCAGTCGATTCGTTCACTTTCTGCATGACTGTAACTGTTGCAGGAAAAATGACTCCGTGCACTCACGGCTACACCGTGAAACGTGCTACGACTAAGCCGTAAAATGGCTTACGGCTAAGCCGAGACCCAGCCGTAACCCTAACCGTAGAACAATACAGACTGTCATCTGAAATTAACTGAGAGTTGGCAAATTGCCATTCTTCTACGGCCCAGCCTGATCTAAGCCGTACATTGTCCTACGGCTAAGCCGTGGACCAGGATACGGCTGAGCCGTAGAGCAAAATACGGTTAAGCCGTACATCCGGATGGATATTGGGGAACCTCAGCTCAGCCGCAGTGTATATTACGGTTAAGCCGTAAGATGCCTCGGCTAAGCCGTGTCACAACCCGAGCCCAGGGAACGGGGGTCAGAGGAACTCTAACCAATGACACACGTACTCCCGTGCATGCACACCTAGACCCCATCCAGGAATACACACACAAGGGATCAATCACACGTGCAACCCACTGTACGCGGAAGCTGTACGTATCAAGGCATACCACAAAATCAAGACATAGGAGATTACAAACTATCATGAACTGATAACAATAACAAATACAGGAACGTATGATATGGAAGAGGGCTCCTAAAACAATCAAAATACAATATACAGGTATCACTCGAAGCCCAAGTGTCTTACAGAAAAATCCCCTCAATAGAAATCGAACTCAATGACTGGGGAGAACCAAAATGATGCAAACCGTACTCTGGAGGATGGATCAAGTCCACTCCTCTAGGCCGAAGGGGGCCTCGCGAGCCTCTCCTGCAGTCGGGTTGACCGACGCAGGATCGGAAGAGGGATCTGAGCCTGCAACACACAAAGACAACGAATAAGTACAACGACTTAGCAAAGTATAAGCCAACAAGAAGATAACACGAATCGTGTCTAATACTGAATAATACTGAACAATAATCATAATGCAATATCCATAGAAAGCATGTTCGTATACTAAACAATTTATGCAATGAATAAGCATGCTATCGGAATCACAACAGATAACGGTCAAAGTGGCTACTACATTGGCCATTTTCTCCCTTACGAGAGCGGACGGAATGAGAACACCAGCGACCGGGCCAGGGCACGCATGGGTCTCTAGTTCCCGGGGTCCGGAGTCCCAGGACGGAAACACTCTGCAGAGGCAAACACATAAACTACACCAAAGTTAACCCCGTCGGGTATCCTAAGGCTGAGGCTCAGTAGTGCCAATACCAATCACAATCAAGCGGATGATGCACCTCGATCACTTATCACTTATCACTTATCACTTATCACTTACAGATCTCACATATCATACTGAACGAACAATAGAGAGTGCATCACATAAACTGATACTGAATGCAAATACTGAATGCATAATACGGATACTGATACGGATACTGATACTGATACGAAATGCAATACAGATACTGAAAGCAAATCATACGGATAACTGATACTGAATGCACATAAACTGATGCTGATACTCCAGTGGAGCAACGGTAAACACAATACACAATAATAGAATGGTTCCGCCCGGGCTTCGCTCTGGGGTTGCTGCATTTCCCACAGAATCGAGAGGTCCAGCGCAGAACACATAAGAGGGCATAACCGAAATCAATATGCTGTACAAATCAGAATGCTTATGCGAATCAAGGTCCATTACAAACCAATCCTACACTAATTATCCAGTGTCTTTAACCGTGCATGTTGATGTAGTTTTAAGTTGTTCGATGCACCATTGTCTAGTGTTGCAGTGTCTGGAGTGTGCACCGAAGTCCCTTAAACCAACACCCATGGGGAGGTGCTAAACAACTGGATAACAAGCATGAATGATTCACAGCCCTTGAGATCATTCATGTCATTCAAACATTCCATTGGGCGTGTCCAGGTTAGCTACATTCTAACATGAAAGGCATATACGGTCTTTTACTTACACCTAGTCCCTTTTCATTTACTTCTCAAGGTCTCACGGTGTAGTCGTAGGTAACCTTACGGCTTAGCCGTGGCATCTTACGGCTTAGCCGTATTATGCACTGCGGCTGAGCTGAGGTTTCCCAAATATCCATCCGGATTTACGGCTCAACCGTATTTTGCTCTACGGCTCAGCCGTATCCTGGTCCACGGCTTAGCCGTAAGACAATGTACGGCTTAGATCAGGCTGGGCCGTAGAAGAATGGCAAATTGCCAACATCCAGTTATTTTCAGCTAACAGTCTGTACTGTTCTACGGTTTGGGTTACGGCTGGGTCTCGGCTTAGCCGTAAGCCATTTTACGGCTTAGCCGTAGCACATTTCACGGCGTAGCCGTGCGTGCACGGACTCGTTTTCCTAAAATTGTCACAGTCATACAGAAAGTGTCCAAAACGACAGAAAACAGCAAGATAACAGCAGAATGGGCTCAATAGGGCTGTCTAACACTGATAAACACAATGAAGCATAAAAACACAACAATCAAATCACTATCAATCGGTGTTCACACATCTTGGGCTTATACTTGCCTCACGGACGAACTCCACACGCTGATTGGCTCAGTCCACCGGAATCACACACTAACGAGCTCCTTTCTTCCTCCCTCAAGCAGAGGAACAGTGAAGGAGAAGGAGAGAAAAAGAGCTGACAAGAGAGAGACGAACTGGAGAGTGAGAGAGAACGATCGAAAGAAAGAGAAGGGAGTTGGTGGGATCTTTATAACTTAATTTGAGCCAAATTTGCAAACAAGTCCAATTAACTTATCCAAATATCAGTTTGAGTCAAATGACGGTCCAACGAGAGCAAACGAGCTCATTCGAATCCAAGACAGTTACGAACAGTGACAAGCTCAACGAAATACACGCGCTGATGTCAAAATGACGCAAAACTGACGCAGTCAATCAAAAGCCAAAATTACGAAAAAGGGCTTAAACTAACTAGACCAAGTCAAACTCAACCCAACAATCTCTCTACGAGTCAAATCCGAAGGAAAACAAAATCTAAACACTCTTAGCGATAAAAACACACGCAATTACCCACTAATCCCGGTCAACTCGGGTCGGAGTGTTACATCCTCCCCCACTAGGACATCATTCCGTCCTCGGAATGAAAGCGTACCTGAGCAAACAGATAAGGATATTGACGCGCCATCTGATCTTCTAATTCCCACGTGGCTTCATCAGGTCCATGATGTTCCCAAAGTACCTTGACCCATCGAATAGTCCTCGTACGCAAGAGCTGTTCTCTGGTCCCAACAATACGGAGCGGACGCTCAACGTATGACGCGTTAGGTTGCATTTGAATATCATCGTAACGAATCACGTGCGTCGGGTCTCGAACATACTTGCGAAGCATTGACACATGAAAAACGTCGTGTACTCCAGAAAACTCCACGGGTAGAATCAGTCTGTACGCTAGATCACCAATCCGGCTCTTGATCTCAAATGGACCCACATACCTTGGCGCTAACTTGCCTTTTTGACCGAACCGTACTGTACCTTTCATCGGTGAGACCTTCAAGAATACCCAATCTCCAACGTGAAATGTCAAGGTTCTTCTTCTCGAATCTGCGTAGCTCTTCTGTCTCGATCGGGCAATCTTCAAATTGTCAATAACTTTCTGAACTTTCTCTGTAGTCTCAGCAATGATCGTTGGTCCGTGGAAACTCCTTGTTCCAACTTCTTCCCAGCAAACAGGACTCCTACATTTCCGCCCATACAAAGCTTCATAGGGTGCCATTCCAATACTCTCGTGGAAGCTATTGTTATACGCGAACTCGCACAACGAGAGATGCAAATCCCATTCTTTCTCGAAACTCAGCACACTGGCCCGTAACATGTCCTCGAGCGTCTGAATAGTTCGTTCTGACTGTCCATCAGTCTGCGGGTGATACGCCGTACTAAAGCTCAACTTCGTTCCCATGGCTTCCTGAAATGCTCTCCAAAATGAAGAAACAAAATGGCTATCTCGATCTGACACAATCGACACGGGCGTACCATGTAGTCTCACGATCTCATCAACGAACTTCTTCGCCATCTCGGAAAATGTCATGCCTTTCTTGAATGGTAGAAAATGGGCTGTCTTCGTCAGTCTGTCCACGATCACCCAAATGGCACTGTTCTTCTTGCTCGTCAGGGGTAGTCCCGAAACAAAGTCCATCGAAATGTGCTCCCATTTCCACTGGGGAATGTGCAAAGGATGTAAGGAACCTGGAGGTCTCTGATGGTCAGCTTTCACCTTTTGGCAAGTCAAACATCTGGCAACAAACCCAGCAATTTCTCTCTTCATGTTGTTCCACCAGAATCTGTCCTTGAGAGCTCGGTACATCTTCGTACTTCCAGGGTGCATAGAATAACGTGCATGGTGTGCTTCGGTCATCAAACTCTCCTTTAAAGCATCTACTGATGGTACACATAACCTATTCCTGAAATACAAGACATCGCCCTCCAAACGAAAGTCTGGTCGATCTGTAATGCTATCCCGAATTCGCTTCAACATCGCATCTTCAAACTGCTGGTCTTTAATCCGCTGAATGATGTCAGGCTGAAAGCTCACTGTGCTGGCAAGTGTCAAACAATTCTCCACCGATTGCAGTTCCACTGGCTGTGCATGCCTCACAAAATAAAGGCTGTCCAAAGCCTGAAGAATCTCCGATTTCCTACTCAAGGCATCTGCAACAACATTGCCTTTCCCTGGATGATACTTGATGGGGAAATCAAAATCCTTGATCAACTCAAGCCACCTTCGCTGTCTCTTATTCAACTCGGACTGCGTGAAGAGGTATTGTAGACTATGATGATCTGAATGCACTTCAAATGTCACGCCATACAAATAGTGTCTCCACATCTTCAACGCAAAAACGACGGCTGCTAACTCTAAATCATGCGTGGCATAATTCTTCTCGTGCTCCCGAAGTTGTCTCGAGCCATAGGCAATCACTTTGCCATGTTGCATCAAAACACATCCCAACCCGACTCGAGAAGCATCAGAGTAAATCATGAATCCTTCATGCCCATCTGGTAACGTCAAAACTGGAGCCGAAGTCAGCTTCTCCTTTAACATCCGGAAATGGCGCTCGCATTCGTCCGTCCACAGAAAAGGAACATTCTTCCTGGTCAATCGAGTCAACGGGGCTGAAATCTTGGCGAAATCTTGAATAAAGCGACGATAATATCCAGCTAATCCAAGAAAACTCCGTATCTCCGTCACAGTCTTTGGGCTGGGCCAATTCATCACTACTTCAACTTTCATCTGATCCACTGCCAACCCATCTCGTGAAATGGTATGACCAAGAAAAGCTACCTGCTCGAGCCAAAAATCACACTTCGACAACTTGGCATATAAGCGATGCTCTTTCAACAACTGTAGGGCTCGACGTAGATGTTCCTCATGCTCCTCTGGGGTCTTCGAATACACCAAAATGTCATCAATAAAGACCACCACAAAACGATCCAGAAAAGGAGCGAAGATCCTGTTCATCAAAGCCATAAAGGCAGCAGGTGCATTGGTTAATCCAAATGGCATCACGAGAAACTCAAAATGTCCGTACCGTGTCCTGAAAGCAGTCTTCACAATGTCTTCTTCCTTCACCCTGAGTTGATGATACCCCGATCTTAGATCAATCTTGGAAAAATAGGCGGCACCTTGAAGTTGATCAAACAACTCATCAATACGCGGCAATGGGTATTTGTTCTTAATCGTGACTTTGTTCAATCGCCGGTAATCTATGCACATCCGTAAGGTACCGTCCTTCTTCTTCACAAACAGCACTGGGGCTCCCCACGGTGACACACTCGGCCGTACGAAACCCTTCTCCGAAAGATCTCGCAATTGCGTCTTCAATTCGAGTAACTCAGCAGGGGCCATACGATAAGGAGCTAAACTAATGGGTGCTGTACCGGGCACTAGATCGATCGCAAACTCTACATCTCGGACGGGGGGTAACTCGGGTACTTCCTCCGGAAATACATCCGGGAACTCACGTATTACCGGAATATCGCTCAACTGCTTCACCTCCTTCTTCTCCGAGACAAAAGCAAGAAATCCTGCACAACCTCTGCGTATCAAACGATCTGCCTTGCATGCGGAGATGACACGCCTCGGGCATCTCTCCTGATTACCCTCGAAACGAAACCCCTTCGCAAAATCGAAGTAAATCGACCTGTTGTAACAGTTAACACAGGCACGATACCGCGCTAGCCAGTCCATTCCAAGGATCACATCGAAATCCAACATGGACAACAAAATCAAATCAACTGGCAGCTGGCGACCTTCAATCACCACGTCGCACTGAGGGTAGTATACACTACACTCCACTCGCTTGCCCACAGGAGTGGACACTACTAACAAATAGGGTAGCGGTCGAGGGGGTTGCGGTAACTGTTCCGCAAAACGAGGTGCAACATACGAACGCGTAGATCCCAAATCAAATAGGGTATGTGCTTCAGCTCGGGCAATGAGAACTTTACCTTCCACCACTTTCGCATCTTCTGCATGATCATGAGAGGCTGCGTACACACGAGCAGTCTGACGCTGAGGCTTCTGGCTCTGGCGAGACGGATGGGGGCTGTTCGAAGCTGCTGAACTGAGAGACTTAGATGACCCCATAGATCTAGATGACTGAAGAGGCCTAGCTGTCGGGCACTGAGCTATCTTATGCTCCCTCGATCCACAACTCAAACAAGCTCCGGACTTCTTCCAACATTTCTCCGTCGGATGTCCCAATCCACAAAACTCGCATCTGCTCCCAGAGAAACTCGAAGTGCCTTGCTTCCCTTTCCATTTCTTCTGAATCTGTCCCCTGGAACTCACGGGTGCACTCCTCTTAAAGTCCATGGCTCTCTCTGCTAGGTGGTTGGCTTCTGCAGCGTGGGCTCTGTCGACCGCATCATCGAAAGTAGCTGGTCTCTGAAAAGCAGTCACGAAATTCGCATATCTAGGATGCAGACCAGAAATAAAACGATTCACCTTCTTCTCCTCGGTATTTATCATGTCCTCAGCAAAATGGGACAACTGGGTAAAGCGGTGAATGTACTCTGAGACGGTCAGCTGCTGCTGCTGTAAGGCCAGAAACTCAACCTCCTTCACACGCCGGACATGAGCAGGAATGAACTTCCTTCTGAACTGCTTCTGGAACGTCTCCCACACTGTTTCACTTGGCATGGTCAGATAGGCTGCACTGACACTCTTCCACCACGTCTTTGCTACCTCTCGAAACATCGAGGCCGTAAGCAGAACCTTCTGCCGGTCATCACAAACAATGGTAGAAAAAAGATCTCCGGTATGCTCTAGCCACTGATCAGCCTTCAATGCATCTTCATTTCCATAGAATTCTGTGGCTCCACGTTTCCTGAATTTGTCGTACAACACATTCGGATCGCTCTCCTTAGGCGGAAAGACCACTTGCTGCTCTGCAGGCCGAACTGGCGTTTGACTCTGTCGGTCTACGATCGAAACGACCTGCGCTTGCAAAGAATGAATCGCCTGTAGCATAGTCAAAAAGCGCTCGTCGAAATTCACGAGTGGCTGTGGAGCGGCTGACCCACTCTCGTTATCTCCCTGATCATTGTTGTTGTGTGTTCCAGATCCCGATGCCATAGCCTGCAAAACACAAAAGTCAATCTGCTATCACACTCGGTAACTCACACAGACTCACAAGACAAGGAGACCACACACAACAGTCCAAACTGGACTACGAAATCTCACCACGTCCTATATGCCTACATGCTTACACACTAAGATAGAGACAATGCCCATAGAGACAAAGCTCTGAGAGACAATGCTCTGATACCATACAATACGTATGTCACAACCCGAGCCCAGGGAACGGGGGTCAGAGGAACTCTAACCAATGACACACGTACTCCCGTGCATGCACACCTAGACCCCATCCAGGAATACACACACAAGGGATCAATCACACGTGCAACCCACTGTACGCGGAAGCTGTACGTATTAAGGCATACCACAAAATCAAGACATAGGAGATTACAAACTATCATGAACTGATAACAATAACAAATACAGGAACGTATGATATGGAAGAGGGCTCCCAAAACAATCAAAATACAATATACAGGTATCACTCGAAGCCCAAGTGTCTTACAGAAAAATCCCCTCAATAGAAATCGAACTCAATGACTGGGGAGAACCAAAATGATGCAAACCGTACTCTGGAGGATGGATCAAGTCCACTCCTCTAGGCCGGAGGGGGCCTCGCGAGCCTCTCCTGCAGTCGGGTTGACCGACGCAGGATCGGAAGAGGGATCTGAGCCTGCAACACACAAAGACAACGAATAAGTACAACGACTTAGCAAAGTATAAGCCAACAAGAAGATAACACGAATCGTGTCTAATACTGAATAATACTGAACAATAATCATAATGCAATATCCATAGAAAGCATGTTCGTATACTAAACAATTTATGCAATGAATAAGCATGCTATCGGAATCACAACAGATAACGGTCAAAGTGGCTACTACATTGGCCATTTTCTCCCTTACGAGAGCGGATGGAATGAGAACACCAGCGACCGGGCCAGGGCACGCATGGGTCTCTAGTTCCCGGGGTCCGGAGTCCCAGGACGGAAACACTCTGCAGAGGCAAACACATAAACTACACCAAAGTTAACCCCGTCGGGTATCCTAAGGCTGAGGCTCAGTAGTGCCAATACCAATCACAATCAAGCGGATGATGCACCTCGATCACTTATTACTTATCACTTATCACTTATCACTTACAGATCTCACATATCATACTGAACGAACAATAGAGAGTGCATCACATAAACTGATACTGAATGCAAATACTGAATGCATAATACGGATACTGATACGGATACTGATACTGATACGAAATGCAATACAGATACTGAAAGCAAATCATACGGATAACTGATACTGAATGCACATAAACTGATGCTGATACTCCAGTGGAGCAACGGTAAACACAATACACAATAATAGAATGGTTCCGCCCGGGCTTCGCTCTGGGGTTGCTGCATTTCCCACAGAATCGAGAGGTCCAGCGCAGAACACATAAGAGGGCATAACCGAAATCAATATGCTGTACAAATCAGAATGCTTATGCGAATCAAGGTCCATTACAAACCAATCCTACACTAATTATCCAGTGTCTCTAACCGTGCATGTTGATGTAGTTTTAAGTTGTTCGATGCACCATTGTCTAGTGTTGCAGTGTCTGGAGTGTGCACCGAAGTCCCTTAAACCAACACCCATGGGGAGGTGCTAAACAACTGGATAACAAGCATGAATGATTCACAGCCCTTGAGATCATTCATGTCATTCAAACATTCCATTGGGCGTGTCCAGGTTAGCTACATTCTAACATGAAAGGCATATACAGTCTTTTACTTACACCTAGTCCCTTTTCATTTACTTCTCAAGGTCTCACGGTGTAGCCGTAGGTAACCTTACGGCTTAGCCGTGGCATCTTACGGCTTAGCCGTATTATGCACTGCGGCTGAGCTGAGGTTTCCCAAATATCCATCCGGATTTACGGCTCAACCGTATTTTGCTCTACGGCTCAGCCGTATCCTGGTCCACGGCTTAGCCGTAAGACAATGTACGGCTTAGATCAGGCTGGGCCGTAGAAGAATGGCAAATTGCCAACATCCAGTTATTTTCAGCTAACAGTCTGTACTGTTCTACGGTTTGGGTTACGGCTGGGTCTCGGCTTAGCCGTAAGCCATTTTACGGCTTAGCCGTAGCACATTTCACGGCGTAGCCGTGCGTGCACGGACTCATTTTCCTGAAATTGTCACAGTCATACAGAAAGTGTCCAAAACGACAGAAAACAGCAAGATAACAGCAGAATGGGCTCAATAGGGCTGTCTAACACTGATAAACACAATGAAGCATAAAAACACAACAATCAAATCACTATCAATCGGTGTTCACACATCTTGGGCTTATACTTGCCTCACGGACGAACTCCACACGCTGATTGGCTCAGTCCACCGGAATCACACACTAACGAGCTCCTTTCTTCCTCCCTCAAGCAGAGGAACAGTGAAGGAGAAGGAGAGAAAGAGAGCTGACAAGAGAGAGACGAACTGGAGAGTGAGAGAGAACGATCGAAAGAAAGAGAAGGGAGTTGGTGGGATCTTTATAACTTAATTTGAGCCAAATTTGCAAACAAGTCCAATTAACTTATCCAAATATCAGTTTGAGTCAAATGACGGTCCAACGAGAGCAAACGAGCTCATTCGAATCCAAGACAGTTACGAACAGTGACAAGCTCAACGAAATACACGCGCTGATGTCAAAATGACGCAAAACTGACGCAGTCAATCAAAAGCCAAAATTACGAAAAAGGGCTCAAACTAACTAGACCAAGTCAAACTCAACCCAACAATCTCTCTACGAGTCAAATCCGAAGGAAAACAAAATCTAAACACTCTTAGCGATAAAAACACACGCAATTACCCACTAATCCGGGTCAACTCGGGTCGGAGTGTTACAAGCCGTAAGGTCACCTACGGCTACACCGTGAGACCCTGAGAAGTGAATGAAAAGGACTAGGATTAAGCAACAGACCGTATATGACCTTCATGATAGAATGTAGCTAACCTGAACATGCCCAATGGAATGTTTGCATGACATGAATGATCTCATGGGCTGTGAATCATTCATGACTGTATCCAGTTGTTTAGCACCTCCCCATGGGTGTTGGTTTAAGGGATTTCGATGCACACTCCAAATACTGCAACACTAGACAATGGTGCATCGGACAACTTAAAACTACATCAACATGCACGGTTAGAAACACTGGATAATTAGTGTAGGATTGGCTTGTAATTGACCTTGATTCGTATAAGTACTTGATTTGTTGATTTGTACAGCATATTGATTTCGGTTATGCCCTCTTATGTGTTCTGCGCTGGACCTCTCGATTCTGTGGGAAATGCAGCAACCCCAGAGCGAAGCCCGGGCGGGACCATTCTATTATTGTGTATTGTGCTTTACTGTTGCTCCACTGGAGTACTTGCATTAGTGTTTAATTCTTAGTACTTGAGCTTGTTCTTGGTAACTGCTTATCCGCATTTGGTATTGTTATCGTATTCAGTACCTTCCGTTATTGCTTCATTGCATTCCGTATCAGTATCAGTTTATGTGATGCACTTCCTATTGTTTGTTCAGCGTGATATGTGAGATTTGCATGTGGTATGTGATATGGTATGATTGATTGAGGTGCATCATCCGATTTGATTGTGATTGTTCTATGGCACTACTGAGCCTCAGCCTTAGGATACCCGACGGGGTTAACTTTGGTTTAGTTTATGTGTTTGCCTCTGCAGAGTGTTCTGTCCTGGGACTCCGGACCCCGGGAACTAGAGACCCATGCGTACCCTGGCCCGGTCGTTGGTGTTCTCATTCTGACTGCTCTCGTAAGGGAGAAAATGGCCAATGTAGTAGCCACTTTGACTGTTATCTGTTTATGATTCTGTTAGCATGCTTATTCGTTGCATAACTGCTTAATATACGAACATGCCTTCTATAGATCTTGCATTATGACTATTGCTCATATTAGATACAATTCGTGTTATCATCTTGTGGCTTATATTTTGCTAAGTCGTCGTACTTATTAGTTGTCTTTGTTTGTTGCAGGCTCAGATCCCTCTCCCGATCCTGCGTCGGTCGACCCGACTCCAGGAGAGGCTCGCGAGGCCCCCTCCAGCCTAGAGGAGTGGACTTGATCCATCCTCCAGAGTACGGTTTGCATCATTTTGTTCTCCCCATTCATTTGAGTCCGAGTCTATTGAGGGGATTTTTCTGTACTTGTAATGTGGGCTTTGAGTGATATCTGTAATTTGATTTTGATTGTTGTAAGCCCGCTATATTGTCATACGTTCTTGTAATTATTTTTGTCATCAGTTTAATGTTGTTTTGTGATCTCCTATGTCTCTTGGTGTGTTGCTATATGCCTTGATACGTACAGCTTCCGCGTACAGTTGTTTGCACGTGTGATTGATCCCTTGTGTGTGTATGCTTGGACGGGGTCTAGGTGTGTATGCACGGGAGTACGTGTGTCATTGGTTAGACCTCCTCTGACCACCGGTCCCTGGGCTCGGGTTGTGACAATAAGACAGCTTCTTTGAATAGTCTCTAAAAATCGTGCACTCGATTGATAATAGAGAACTCAGATCCTTTAGGGACCATTTTTGCAGACTCATAATAGCAGTAACTCAAAAAGGAGAATAGAAGAAAGAAATCAGAAAAACAGTAGAACTATTGCAAAACTTCCTTAGCGTAAAATGCAAAAAGAAGTCGTACAGACAAATAGGAAGAAGTAAGGAAGAAAGCCAAGCAGATCTAAGATGTGTGTAGACAAGCTCTCTCTGGAACCTTTTATATAGGAGTTCCTAGGGAGACAATGAGAGGGAGTTATGTCTACGCATTTACTATGCGGAGTAATTCCCTCCATTACACGTAAGTTAATGCACATTTAATACAAAAACATTATGCTAATGGCTACTCATAACGGTTATGGTCTTGCGGAAAGATTTGGGCTTGATAAATGTGGGCTACTAACAAGTAGATTTGGATTCAAATCCAACTCTGGTAAAAAAATACACAAGCGCAAGGCAAAGCCTAACCCGAGTGACCCAACTAGCATGCCCTGCGAAGATGGGCGGACTCGACCTGAACCGTACCTTTATTTTGCCACAACCGGTAGTATGCGTGTGTGTGGTAACCACTATGATACCTACTAGAATGCTTAACATCATAAGTTAGGAGGAAATCATTAATAAACTACTAAAAAGAAGTAGTAAATAATTGATGTGGGACAAATGTTATAAAAGATGAGTAAATGATGAGGAAGCCCAGGCACAAAATGGTGGAGGAAATTGTCCTTTAATGCACATAAATCCAACAATCTCCAACATAAAAAAGCACAAGTGATAGAATTAAACAAAAAAAAAAAAAAGATGTTGCAAATCATGCTTATGAAACTATGCTTATGCAATTATGCATAAATAAAGGTGAGCGAGTCTTGAACCTTGACTTAGTATAGTTATGTTTGAAATATGAAAACTCTATGGTGAATTAGTATCTAGAACAAAGAGTTTATCCGGTGAGTCATAAATAGTACACATATGGCCTCAGGGTTTAAGGGATTCTTAACTGAATCTTGCACATAAAATGCCTAGTGTTATCTCAGCATTTATGAATGCTCTAGAGAGGAGCCTAACTTCTCATGAGAAGCGGCTTACTTCCACATTCATATAAGTATACTCTATCAAGGATATTCTTGTACAATACCCTGCTTATAAAAGACATAGAGTTGTTACCAATTGATTATATACGATTTGAACACTTCACATCATAGGAATGGAACGAACATTTGAGAGTTTTGAAGTGTTCCTTTAGTGGCACCTAATGATAATTTCTTTTTTTCCATTGTACCTGTCCCATGGGATCTCCAATCAAACAGGTTAGGTATCCATTATTGGTGACTTGTTTTTAATATGCTTCAACCTTATTCTCCTCGATGTAGAAAGTACTCGATCTCTAACGAGTCTTTTATCTAGTGGATTGGCTAAGTTTTCCATTGAACTCACAAAATGCAATGTGATTACTCCTTACTTTTGTAATTATCTTAGAAGATTATGCCGCAAATGTATATGTCTGGATTTTTCATTATATACTTTGTTGTTTACTTTGTCAATTGATGATTTGGAGTCACCATACAGTGGTATAGCTAGAACATATTTATTCTATAAAGGAACATCTGTTGACATATTCTTCAATCATTCGGCCTTTTTGTCTGCGAAAGCCATGCTAATAATCTCTGCATCCATTGTTGATCAAGAAATGCATAATTGCTTTTTTTTTTAATTTCCAGGAGACGGTTGCATTACCAAGAGTAAATGCATAAGCACTCATGGACTTTGATTCATTGGAATCGGATATCCAATTAGCATTGCTATGCCCTTTAAGTACAATGCGATATCTTTCTAGTACAAACCATAATCAATTGTTCTTATAAGGTATTTGAACACATGGATCACAGCCATCCAGTGCCCATCAGTGGGATCACTGGTGTATCGGTTTAATTTGTTTACTGCATAGGCAATGTCATATCTAATGCAATTTATGATATACATAAGGCATCCAATAGCTCTGGAATAGTCTAAGTGAGATACACTTTTTGCTTTGTTTTTAGATAGTTTGACACTTGGATCATAACGAGCGTAAATATCATTCACTCATAATATATTAAACCTCTGAAGGACTTTCTTAATATAGTGAGACTAAGACAACACGATGTCTTCAAAGTGTTTATGTATACCCAATATCACATCAGCCTCGTCCGTATATTTCATGTCAAACTTAGAACAAAAAAACGTTTTAGTGTTTTCTATTAAATCAAGATCAGTCCCAAATATGAACATATCATTTACATATAAGCATATTATAACGCAAGAAGTACCAAAAGTTTTATAATATGCACATTTGTCCAATTTATTGATTTTGAAACCTTCAACAATTATCATTTGGTCAAACTTTTCATGTCACTGCTTTGGAGCGTTCTTTTTGTTTAAAATCTTTTGCAACCAATCTGGTTTTGAACTTTTCAATTGAACCATTAGTTCTTAATTTCTTCTTGAATATCCATTTATAACCAAATTGTAAGGTCATGGCCAGACTTAATTATAATTTATGTTAATTAAACCTGATTTCCTATTAATTAATATATTTTTGCCTTAATTTATATTGTTCTTAATTCTTAGTGGGTTTTAATTGGATAGGTAGTTAGGTTCGAACTTTACTTAAGTAGTAAAGGCCCTCTTGTAATTTGGAGTTTACATCATGTGGACACCTCATTAGTTGCATCTTGTGTAATTCTTTGTGTAGATCATCTTTTATGTCGGGCTTGACTTGATTCGAAATCATTTAGCCTAATTGAGGTCCATTTGACCTAAACTGTAATTATACTAAAAACTTGGACTTCAATGTAAACACTAGGAAAATTTTTATTTAAAAGGAAACTCAATGTTTTTCTTCTTCTTCTCCTCCTTCTTCTCACTGTGCTCGTCCTTCTCTTCACCTTTCTTCAATCCTCACCTCACGTTAGAGCTGCCAACAAAGATTTGAAGCCTTGCATGTAAGAGTAAAAGCCTCCATTCCTCTTCTTCTCCTTTCCTTGTGCATCTCTCTCTTAGAAGTACCTTCTTCTCCAAGTTACAGCCCATTAAGGTGAAGAATCTACTTCCATTTCACATCTTTGGGTTTGTTAGAGTCAAGAAGACTCCATTATATGACATGCATGCATTCTACATCACATTCACCATTTGCATGCCTTTTATGTAGAGAACTCATCTTCCATTGAAGATTTTCCTTAATCACACACTAAGGAGGAGTTGAGTGGGGTCAAGCACTATATTAAGGCAAATATTAGAGTATATATGGTGCTGCATATATGTTTAATTGTTGGCTCTTGGATTGATTATTCTAATTCTTAAGCTACAGTTCTTGTTCTTTGGTTTAAGTATATACATATATATGTTTAATTGAATGAATTAGAGAATGAGTAGGTAATGTGGGTGTTGTGTAAGCCTTGAATACCTCTAGTGACATTTTAAAGTCATAGAAAGCTCACTTCATCTCCACACTTCAGAGTTCTGTATTTAACCCAAGTTTCAGAATCATTTTTAGGTTTTCTAAAGCTTACTGTGAAGTTACGGCTAAGCTGTAAATGTGTACAGCTCAAGTCCCAAGAGTGCCAAAACCCAATTTTATATTACGGCTAACCCTTGGCTAAGCCGTAGAATGAACTACGGCTAAGTCACGGCTAAGTCGTAACTATCCCGTAACCAAGCTGGAAGCCATTTTTATGGCGAGCTTTCCCGAGAGCCTGAAATTCAACCTTCCTTCTACGGCTTACCCATGGCTAAGCCACGAACTGCACTACGGCTAAGCTGTATCCCAGTCGTAACCCTAGCCTTAGGCTTAGCACGGCTAAGCCGTAGGCCAACATACGGTTGAACTATAAATGTGTATGAAATTAAGGAGGAAACCTGAGCCACTCGGCTAAGCCATAACATGTATATGGCTAATCCATAAGAACGCTGTGAACTTAGGATATTAGGGATTTCCAATGACCTGGGAGGGCCTTAATGATGGCACATTCTCTCCAATTAAATGAGACCAATGGTGATCAAATGATAAGTAGGACGAGTATAGAGCTGTCATTTATCTCCTTCGATTTTCTAGATGAATTTTCGACATCACGTCATGAGTGTTGGTATAAGAAGAGTTGTCGTTTGCATACATAATGTAATACCAAGATATGGTAACACAACGACACTGGATATTTAATGAATACATCATGTTGAATGACCTTGGGAGCACGAATTATCTAGCTTAGGGTTGGCTAGTAAACATCCTTGACACCTATTTAAATTTGAATGCATTTATATTGTTAAGATACCTTGCCCTCCACATGATTTAGTCATGTGCCCACTCTTCCTGGCAAACCCCGAGACTAATTAGACCTAAGCCTCTATTGAGTGCATGTCTGTCAGGCCTGAGCTTCTACTGAGTGCGTACCTGTTAGTCAAAATAGGTGTAACAAAGGTTGAGAGGCTTCGAGCTCTCTTAGCTCATACAATTATGCATTGTTAATTATCAGTTACCTTGTTAACTCTGATTTTCTTAATTGAATATGATTTCAAGACTGATATTTTTTTATATATGATATGATAAGTATGATTAAAAGGAATGCAATATATGAATTTGAGTCGGTCTTGATACGTTAAGTTGGCACCACTTAGTTTGTACCCTTATTAGGTTCGATGGAACAAGTTTGTATATCTTTATATTGTTACTGCAGTAATCCACGGAGGAGTTTTTGGCGCTCATCGGGAAGCTAGTCTGATCCCTTATTGACCCATAAGAATGTACACTCCCTTTAGATGATATGCTCTTTCTAGGGAGAATATTGCCTCGTGGTTGCCGATTAGTATGTATAACATCCTATTTATGGTTCATTACACATGTTTACTCATGCACAACATGCCTAATATATGATTATTGTCTTCTCCAACTAATGTTTACTTCTTAATTCACATGAAACATTATAATAGTTTCATATATCTCTATATTTGTTTAACCGTCGTGTTAACAGTGCTACCCTTGGTGTTACAGGTTCTAAACCCAACCCAATAAGGCAAACGATGCGCCCTGGTAGGAACCTCAACGGAACCTCAGGGTCTAGATGAGTGTAATGTAGACGACGTCTTCTACTAGTCATCTTACGAAGAGCGATAATGGGTTCTTTATCGGAATGTTTGGCTTAGACATATCTGAACTATGGTTGTTCTTGCACCTAACTATTTGATATGCATATATATACTTTTGAATTTTTAATTATGTTTAAGTAAGTGTTGTCATATAAATGTGGATGGTTAAGTATGGACTTCAGGCTCGTTTATTGTCACAACCCGAGCCCAGGGTTCGGGGGTTAGCAAAAGCCAAACCTAATGACACACGTACTCCCGTGCATGCACACGTAGACCGAGTCTAAATGCACACGCACAAGGGAACAAGCACACGTGCCAAGCAAGTATGCGGAAGCTGTAAATATCAGAAACACAAAACTAACAATGCAAGAAGAGGATACAAGAAAGGACTGACATAATTACATATAAAGTTTTACAAAACGAACAAAAGAATATATACAATAATGACGTGTCATGACATATACAAGTCTGAGAATCCCCAAAACATGACTCCAACATGATGTATGCCATGTACGCTCTCCCGTGGAGTGATCACATCCACTCCTCTAGGCCTGATGGGGCCCCGGGGGTCTCATCTGGAGCCTGGCCGACCGGCGAGGGCTCGGCAGGGGGATCTGGGCCTGCAACACCAAAAACAACTGTGAATACGAAGATTCAGCAAAGTATAAACCATAGCAAGTTAACACACGCTGTGTCTAATAGAATAAAGAACATCATGTTATTAAAGAAGGCATTTTCGTATACTAGGCTATCATGCAAGAAAGGAATATGCTGCGTGAATCAAGGATAACATGCTGTGTACACGACTAGTGGCTACTACATTACCATATGCTCCCAAAAGAGGGATCTTGTAACATGCAAAGAACACCATTGTCCGGGCCCGGGTACAATGGGTCTCGGTTTCCTGGGGTCCGGTTCCCCAAGACAAAATCCATACTGCAGCAGGCCATATAAACTATACCGAATTCACCCCGTCGGGATCCTAAGGCTGAGGCTAAGTAGTGCCTGACCATACGGAGTCAATCATGAAAATCCTGAGTAGATCGTGACAACTTATCATACGTGCAGATCCGTGAATGAACATATCATACATGCGTACTCAGGGTAAATAAACCAAAATGTGAAAGTAACGAAACATACATAATCATGTTAGAGAGTTGAGATCAATGATCGAATGCGATATGTTATGCATCAATTCATGTGAAATCGAATCATCTTGCTTTACAAACCAATTCTAATCTAGTTATCCGGTGTTTCTAACCGTGCATGATGATGTAGTTTTAAGTTATTCGGTGCACCGTTGTCTAGTGTTGCCTTGAATCGGGCGGTGCATGAAGTCCCTTAAACCAACACCCATGGGGAGGTGCTTAACATCCGGATAACGAACATGAATGATTCGCAGCCCTCGAGATCATTCACGCGTAGTATCACATTCCGTTGGGCAAGTCTAGGTGCTCTACATTCTATCATGAAGGTCATATAGGTCTTATCTTTACACCTAGCCTTATTCTTCATGTGTGGTTACGGCTTAGCCGTGTGTGTGCTACGGCTTAGCCGTGTGTGGTCTACGGCTTAGCCGTGGCTGAACCGTAGAAGGTCTGTCATTTGCTAACTCTCAGTTATTCCAGAAATTGCACCCTGTATTGTTCTACGGCTGGGCCACGGCTGGGTTTCGGCTTAGCCGTAAGGCAATCCACGGCTTAGCCGTGCCCTAGCCGTAGAGGAAAACTGGGTTTTTCTCCTCTCTGGATTGTGAGCCGTAAGAAGCATACGGCTTAGCCGTACCTGTACGAGTTTAATTTCCTGAAACCTGTATAGAATGTCTGAAAACTCATCCAATTTACAATTATCAAAGGGGAGTAGACAAGTAGTGAATTAATGAGTAGCAAATGGGCTGTAAATACATATTTCCACATCAATGCATGTAAAAACTATCCAATTCAAATGCATATCAACATGGGTTCTCACAAGCTAGGTTTATACTTGCCTTAGATTGGAAATCAATTGCACACTTGTAGCCCTCAAGCCAAACACAACCTAACACCAAATCAAAGTACATGCATGCATGAGAGATGGAGTCACAGACACACTATACAACACTGGAAACAAGAGGGAGAAGAACTAGAGAAGAGAGATGAGAAGGATGAAGGGATTTCCACCAACTCACCTCACATGCAAGCAATCGACCTCCACTTGATCGATGGAGAAGAGGAATTCAAGTTGCAGAGAGAGAGAGATTCCACGTGCACAGCGAATTTGAGAGAAAACGAGAGAGAGAACATGAGAGTGGGTCGATGGTGAAGCTTATATAATCAAATGGGTTGTCCAAATTTACAATAAAAGCCAAGTGAAAAGTGTATTTTCAGTTTGAGTCAAACTCGGGTCCAATCGAATCACACGACCTCGGTTGCAAATGACGTAGTTACGAAAGTTAACGGGCTCAACGAAAGACACGTGTTGACATCAAGATGATGCAAAAATGACCATGTCTAAGAAAAGCTAAAATTACGAAAAAGGGCTTGGTCTACTTAATCCAGGTCAAACTCAACCCAACTACCTATCCATGACCCGTAACGAAAACCAAAACACAACAAAACACGATTAGCAACAAAAACAAGATTAACTAGACGCTAAACGAGGTCAAGCTGGGTCGGAGTGTTACACCCTCCCCTACTTGAGAATCATTCCGTCCTCGGAATGAACACTAACGCACTCATACCTGGGAAAACAAATCGGGGTACTGACGTGCCATCTGCTCTTCTAGCTCCCAAGTAGCCTCATCAGGACTGTGATGCTCCCACAGCACTTTGACCCACCGAATTGTCCTGGTGCGGAGTATCTGCTCTCGGGTTCCCACGATACGGAGCGGTCGCTCAACGTATGCAGCGCTCGGCTGAATCTGAATCTCATCGTAACGAATGACATGGGAGGGATCGTGAACGTATCTCCGAAGCATCGAAACGTGGAAAACGTTGTGCACTCCTGAAAACATCTCGGGAAGCTCTAATCGATAAGCTAAATCACCGATCCGACTCTTGATCTCGAACGGTCCGACATAGCGTGGAGCTAACTTGCCTTTCTGGCCGAAACGGATCGTACCCTTCATCGGAGAGACCTTCAGAAAAACCCACTCGCCAACCTGAAACTCTAAGGGTCGTCTGCGGGTGTCTGCATAACTCTTCTGTCTCGACCGAGCAACTTTCAAGTTCTCAATTGCTTTCTGTACCTTCTCCGTAGTCTCGGCAATGATCGTCGGTCCGTGAAAACTTCGAGTTCCAACTTCCTCCCAACAAACCGGACTTCTACACTTCTTCCCGTACAGTGCTTCATATGGTGCCATCCCAATGCTCTCGTGGAAACTGTTGTTGTAGGCGAACTCGCACAACGATAGATGAAGATCCCATTCTTTCTCATAGCTCAACACACTGGCTCGCAACATATCCTCCAAAGTCTGAATCGTCCGCTCTGATTGCCCATCCGTCTGTGGGTGGTATGCCGTGCTGAAACTCAACTTCGTACCCAAAGCCTCTTGGAATGCTCTCCAGAAAGACGAAACAAAGCGGCTGTCACGATCGGATACAATCGACACGGGGGTACCATGGAGCCTGACGATCTCATCCACGAACTTCCTCGCCATCTCTGAAAATGTCATACCCTTCCGAAAAGGAATGAAATGGGCTGACTTCGTCAATCGATCTACGATCACCCAAATGGCGTTGCTCTTCCTGCTCGTCGACGGCAACCCTGAAACGAAGTCCATGGTGATGTGTTCCCACTTCCATTGCGGTATATGCAAAGGATGCAACGAGCCTGGCGGTCTCTGATGATCTGCCTTCACCTTCTGGCATGTCAAACAGCGAGCAACAAATCCTGCTACTTCTCTCTTCATGTTGTTCCACCAGAAGCGATCTTTGAGATTCCGAAACATCTTCGTGCTGCCTGGATGCATCGCGTAGCGAGCGTAATGCGCTTCGTTCATCAGCTTCTCCTTGAAGTCATCAACTGCTGGCACGCACAACCTATTCCGAAAGTAGAGTACACCATCCTCGAGTCTGAAATCGGGTCTGTCTCCAATGTGGTCTCGAATGCGCTTCAAAGTTAGATCTTCAAACTGCCTGTCTTTAATCTGCTGAATCATCTCAGGCTGAAACACTAGCGTACTAGCCAACATCACGCACTCATCCACTAGTTTAACCTCAACAGGGAGACCACGAAACTCTAAGAGGAAACTGCTCAATAGCTGCACTGACTCTGCTTTCCTGCTGAGCGCATCTGCCACCACATTCCCCTTGCCTGGCTGATATTTGATCGGAAAATCATAATCCTTAATAAGCTCAAGCCATCTCCGCTGTCTCATGTTCAGCTCCTGCTGTGTGAATAAATACTGTAAACTGTGGTGGTCAGAACGAACCTCAAACTGCACACCATATAGATAATGTCTCCACAGCTTCAGCGCAAACACGATGGCTGCCAATTCTAAATCATGGGTGGCGTAATTCTTCTCATGATCTCGCAACTGTCTCGATCCATAGGCAATAACCTTCCCATGCTGCATCAACACACAACCCAGACCAACTCGCGAAGCATCTGAATAAACCACGAATCCTTCACAACCATCTGGCAAGGCTAACACTGGGACTGTAGTCAACTTCTCTTTCAAAATCCGGAAACTAGCTTCACACTCCTCAGTCCAATCAAATGGTACATTCTTCCTGGTCAACTTCGTCAAAGGAGAAGAGATCTTAGCAAAGTCCTGGACAAATCGACGATAGTAACCTGCTAGACCAAGGAAACTGCGAACCTCTGTCACTGTCTTGGGGCTAGGCCAATTCACTACTGCCTCCACTTTAGATGGATCAACTGCCAATCCCTCTCGTGAAATGATATGACCTAAAAATGCAACCTGCTCAAGCCAAAAATCACACTTCGACAACTTAGCAAACAATCGATGTTCTCTCAACAACGATAAGGCTTTTCTCAAATGCTCCCTATGCTCCTCTGCTGACTTAGAATAGATCAGTATGTCATCAATAAACACAACTACGAACTGGTCCAAGAAAGGAGCAAAGATCTGATTCATCAATGCCATAAAAGCTGCAGGTGCGTTGGTTAGTCCAAAAGGCATCACGAGGAATTCATAGTGACCATAACGAGTCCTGAAGGCAGTCTTGGGAATGTCATCTTCTTTGACTCTCAACTGGTGATATCCAGACCTCAAATCAATCTTCGAAAAATATGCTGCGCCCTGAAGTTGATCAAACAATTCATCGATCCTGGGTAAGGGGTACTTGTTCTTGATCGTCACTTTGTTCAGCTGGCGGTAGTCTATGCACATCCGAAAAGTACCATCCTTCTTCTTGACAAACAAGACTGGTGCTCCCCAAGGTGAAACGCTCGGGCGAATGAAACTCTTATCCAAAAGCTCCTGTAGTTGCTTCTTCAATTCTGACAACTCTGCTGGGGCCATGCGATACGGAGCCTTGCTGATCGGTGCCGTGCCGGGAACAAGCTCAATGGCGAACTCCACATCTCGAACCGGGGGTAAGTCTGGTACATCGTCTGGAAAGACATCTGGAAAGTCACAGACCACCTGGATCTCACCTAGCTGCTTCGGCTCCTTCTTCGCTGAGATAAAGGCAATGAAGCCTTCACACCCTCGGCGGATCAAGCGATCTGCCTTACACGCCGAAATCACACGCCTGGGGCATCTCTGCTGACTGCCCTCGAAACGGAAGCCCTTGCCTAAATCGAAGAAGATCGTCCTGTTGTAACAGTTAACACAGGCACGATATCGAGCGAGCCAATCCATACCAAGGATCACGTCGAAGTCCAACATCGACAACAGGATCAAATCAACAGGTAACTGATGACCTGCAATCTGCACGTCGCAATGGGGGTAGTACATACTACACTCCACTCGCTTGCCAACTGGGGTGGATACAACCAGCACATATGGCAACGGCTTAGACGGCTGAGGTAACCGCTCGGCAAAATGAGGTGCTACATAAGATCGTGTAGACCCCGAATCGAACAAAGCTAAGGCCTCGACGCGCGAAATCAAAACAGTACCTTCAACCACCTGTGGATCCTCGGCACTCTCGTGGGTAGCAGCGTAAGCACGGGCTGTCTGGCGAGGCTGTCTCGAACCTGGACGAGCTGACTGTGGCTTGCTCGGAGCTGTAGGTGCACTGGGTCTGCTAGGAACTGCACCGGAAGTAGGGCCAGATGGAGCTGCACCGGAGGCTCGATGTCGAGGACAATTGGCGATCATGTGCTCCCTCGAACCACAAATGAAACAAGCACCGGCCTTCCTCCAACAAGCTTCAGTCGTGTGGTTCCTACCACAATATCCACAAGTCACTCCCGTAGAACTAGAAGCACTCTGCTGGCCTTTGGTCTTCTTCTGTACTTGTCCTCGTGCACTGAAGGGCGGCTGTCTCTTAGGCTCAACGGCTCTCGCAGCTTGGTGGATGGCCTCGGCAGAATAGGCCCTGTCCACTGCATCGTCAAACGTAGCCGGACGCTGAAACGCAGTCACGTGGTGCATGTACCGGGGATGCAAACCTTCGACAAACCTGTTCACCTTCCTCTCTTCTGTGCTGATCATGTCCGGAGCAAAAAGCGACAACTGCATAAACTTGTTCACATACTCTGCTACTGTCATCTGCTGCTGACGGAGAGCTAGGAACTCAACCTCCTTGGCTCGAAACACATGAGCCGGGATGAACTTCCTCCTGAACTGCTGCTTGAACATCTCCCACACCGTCGCACTAGGAATGTCTCTGTAAGAGTCTTTCACGCTCTTCCACCAAGTCTTTGCAACATCTCTCAGCATGGAAGTTGCTAGCCCGACCTTCTGTCGGTTCGTGCACACAACGGTCTCAAAGACATCCTCTGTCTGTTCTAACCACTGTTCCGCCTTCAGTGGCTCTTCGGTCCCATAGAACTCAATGGCTCCTCGCTTGCGGAATTTCCCGTAGAGGGCATTCGGGTCACTCTCTCGAGGCTGCAAGATCACCTGCTGATCTACATGTGACTGAGCTGGGACTTGACTTTGTCGATCTAACATAGTGGTAACTTGGGCTTGCAAGTTCTGCATCGATTGCGATTGTGCCTGAAGGGACTGGAATAGCATGAGAATGCGTTCATCTGTGTTCGGTGTCTGCGGTGACGGTGCAGATCCGCTTTCATTATTGCCGGCATTCTGCTGAGAACCAGAACCTGATGCCATCCTGTAAAATGGAAAAAGTCAGACACAAACACAAAACAATTGCGCCCAACAAACCCCAAAATCTAGAAAGATCACAAAGGAAATCGTATCCTCACCACGATCCTACATGCCTACATGCTTATCATCTAGAACAAGGAATGAGCAAGGAATGCTTTGATACCATACAATACGTATGTCACAACCCGAGCCCAGGGTTCGGGGGTTAGCAAAAGCCAAACCTAATGACACACGTACTCCCGTGCATGCACACGTAGACCGAGTCTAAATGCACACGCACAAGGGAACAAGCACACGTGCCAAGCAAGTATGCGGAAGCTGTAAATATCAGAAACACAAAACTAACAATGCAAGAAGAGGATACAAGAAAGGACTGACATAATTACATATAAAGTTTTACAAAACGAACAAAAGAATATATACAATAATGACGTGTCATGACATATACAAGTCTGAGAATCCCCAAAACATGACTCCAACATGATGTATGCCATGTACGCTCTCCCGTGGAGTGATCACATCCACTCCTCTAGGCCTGATGGGGCCCCGGGGGTCTCATCTGGAGCCTGGCCGACCGGCGAGGGCTCGGCAGGGGGATCTGGGCCTGCAACACCAAAAACAACTGTGAATACGAAGATTCAGCAAAGTATAAACCATAGCAAGTTAACACACGCTGTGTCTAATAGAATAAAGAACATCATGTTATTAAAGAAGGCATTTTCGTATACTAGGCTATCATGCAAGAAAGGAATATGCTGCGTGAATCAAGGATAACATGCTGTGTACACGACTAGTGGCTACTACATTACCATATGCTCCCAAAAGAGGGATCTTGTAACATGCAAAGAACACCATTGTCCGGGCCAGGGTACAATGGGTCTCGGTTTCCTGGGGTCCGGTTCCCCAAGACAAAATCCATACTGCAGCAGGCCATATAAACTATACCGAATTCACCCCGTCGGGATCCTAAGGCTGAGGCTAAGTAGTGCCTGACCATACGGAGTCAATCATGAAAATCCTGAGTAGATCGTGACAACTTATCATACGTGCAGATCCGTGAATGAACATATCATACATGCGTACTCAGGGTAAATAAACCAAAATGTGAAAGTAACGAAACATACATAATCATGTTAGAGAGTTGAGATCAATGATCGAATGCGATATGTTATGCATCAATTCATGTGAAATCGAATCATCTTGCTTTACAAACCAATTCTAATCTAGTTATCCGGTGTTTCTAACCGTGCATGATGATGTAGTTTTAAGTTATTCGGTGCACCGTTGTCTAGTGTTGCCTTGAATCGGGCGGTGCATGAAGTCCCTTAAACCAACACCCATGGGGAGGTGCTTAACATCCGGATAACGAACATGAATGATTCGCAGCCCTCGAGATCATTCACGCGTAGTATCACATTCCGTTGGGCAAGTCTAGGTGCTCTACATTCTATCATGAAGGTCATATAGGTCTTATCTTTACACCTAGCCTTATTCTTCATGTGTGGTTACGGCTTAGCCGTGTGTGTGCTACGGCTTAGCCGTGTGTGGTCTACGGCTTAGCCGTGGCTGAACCGTAGAAGGTCTGTCATTTGCTAACTCTCAGTTATTCCAGAAATTGCACCCTGTATTGTTCTACGGCTGGGCCACGGCTGGGTTTCGGCTTAGCCGTAAGGCAATCCACGGCTTAGCCGTGCCCTAGCCGTAGAGGAAAACTGGGTTTTTCTCCTCTCTGGATTGTGAGCCGTAAGAAGCATACGGCTTAGCCGTACCTGTACGAGTTTAATTTCCTGAAACCTGTATAGAATGTCTGAAAACTCATCCAATTTACAATTATCAAAGGGGAGTAGACAAGTAGTGAATTAATGAGTAGCAAATGGGCTGTAAATACATATTTCCACATCAATGCATGTAAAAACTATCCAATTCAAATGCATATCAACATGGGTTCTCACAAGCTAGGTTTATACTTGCCTTAGATTGGAAATCAATTGCACACTTGTAGCCCTCAAGCCAAACACAACCTAACACCAAATCAAAGTACATGCATGCATGAGAGATGGAGTCACAGACACACTATACAACACTGGAAACAAGAGGGAGAAGAACTAGAGAAGAGAGATGAGAAGGATGAAGGGATTTCCACCAACTCACCTCACATGCAAGCAATCGACCTCCACTTGATCGATGGAGAAGAGGAATTCAAGTTGCAGAGAGAGAGAGATTCCACGTGCACAGCGAATTTGAGAGAAAACGAGAGAGAGAACATGAGAGTGGGTCGATGGTGAAGCTTATATAATCAAATGGGTTGTCCAAATTTACAATAAAAGCCAAGTGAAAAGTGTATTTTCAGTTTGAGTCAAACTCGGGTCCAATCGAATCACACGACCTCGGTTGCAAATGACGTAGTTACGAAAGTTAACGGGCTCAACGAAAGACACGTGTTGACATCAAGATGATGCAAAAATGACCATGTCTAAGAAAAGCTAAAATTACGAAAAAGGGCTTGGTCTACTTAATCCAGGTCAAACTCAACCCAACTATCTATCCATGACCCGTAACGAAAACCAAAACACAACAAAACACGATTAGCAACAAAAACAAGATTAACTAGACGCTAAACGAGGTCAAGCTGGGTCGGAGTGTTACATTTATAAAATGGATGATGTTTCTGTTGTTATTGCTTATGATCATTACACATGCATTACATAGGCTTCCACTTACTATTGCATATAATTTACGTGTTGGAGAAACTTCTCTACACGTTCCTGTGGAATCTCCCTTGTAGTGATTTGTGTGTGTGTGTGTTCACATGCACAGATTACTACGGAATTAAGTATGTACACCATGTGGGGCCCATTCTAACCCCCAATTCCCGGGATCGGGGCGTGACACAAATGGTTTAGTTCTTAGAGGGAGATCAACCAATTCCTATATATGGTTCGATCATATAGACTTAATTTCACTATTAAAAGTCTCTTTTAAAAAGCAGAGTTAAGATATAACATGGCCTCATGATAAGCTGTGGAATCATTTTCCAAAATATAAGTGATGAAATTAGGACCAAAGGTAGATTCTTTTCTAGGTCTCTAACTCTTTCGAGGTTCTAGATCTTCAGGTTCAAAATCACCAATGGGGGTTAGTAAAACAACATCATTGTTGATACGAGATTTTGAAAAATCAATTTACAAGGGAAGTCATTTTCAAAGAAAACAACATCTCTAAATTCAATGATTAGATTTTTGTTTAAAACTGAGATAATTAGGAATCTATAAACCTTACTATGCAAGGCATATCCTAAGAATACACTCTCATGTGTTTTTTGTCCAAAATTTGTCCTTTTAGGACTTGGAACTACAACATTTGGCTAAAGACCCTCACTTTTGAGGTATTCCAAGATAGGAGTTATATCTTTCCATAACTCATATGGAATTTTATTAGTCTTTTTGAAGGGAATTCAATTCTGGATGTGACAGGTTATCAAAAGAGCTTCCCTCCACAAGTTCTTGGGTAGTCCAAAATTATTTATCATTGAATTCACTATTTCAACTAATTTTCCATTCTTCCTTTCAGCTACACCATTTGTAGTGGGGAGTAGGGAGTTGTCACTTCATGAATTATCACTAAGGTGTTACAAGTCTCAATGAATTTATTGGATAAGTGTTCACCTCCTCGATCAAACCTCAAAGTATTAATCCTTTTGCCAAGTTGATTCTCAAGTTCAAGTCTAAAAAAGTTAAACTTCTCAAGGGTCTCAGATTTATGTTTAAGTAAATATACATAATAAAATATGGAAAAAATCATTTATGAAAGTAATAAAATACTTTTTTACCACCTTTTGAGATAATACCGTTTAACTCACAAATATCACTGTGAATCAAATCCTAAAATTCAGAACATCTTTCAACACTTTTGAAAAGTTTTTTAGAATATTTTGACTAAACACAAATTTCACATGAGTTAGGTTGAAAATCATTTTTTGAAATCAAATTTAAGCCATCATTTTCTTAAAATAAGAGAAATTCACATGACCTAATCTAGCATACCATAGATCAGAAGATTTAATAATATAAGCAGAAGTTGAAGCTTTATTACCAATGAAATTTACATTTAGCTTGAGAAGGCTTTCAAACACAGTTTTTTCCTACAAAAACTTCATTTTTGGTAATTATAAGTTTGTTTGCTTCAAATACCATCTTGAAGCAATTTCTACTTAGTCTAGAACCCGACACTAAGTTCTTGCGTACATCTAGCACATGAAAAACTTTGGTCAAAGTCAGAGACTTGCCGAATGAGAGATATATAACGATTTTTCCCTAACTAATTACTTTGGCCATAGAGGATTTTCCCATGTAGATCTCTTGACCATCTCTACATGTTCATAGAGACGAATGCACTTTTGTCACTACGGATGTGTGGGGTTGCACCAATGTCAACCCACTAGTCTCTACAATTACTTACAAGGTCTACCTCTATCACAACAGCCTCAAAGTTCTCTTCCATGAGATTGGCTTCGTGCATGCCTTTGGCTCCTTTTCTTTGATTGCATTCTTTTGCATAATGGCCATTTTTTTCTTCACACAAAACATTCAACATCTTTTTTCTTGTTGATGTCTCTACGGGGCTTGAGAGCTTGGTTATAATCTTTCTTTGAACCTTTTTTAGTTTTTGTCATGTTACTTTGGGCCTTTGATTATTAGTTTTGGCCTTAAAAAATTGCCCTTACCCACATGTTCAGAATCCTTATTCTTTGAGTCATGTAACCAGCGATGCTTTGGATTTTGAGTCGAGTGATGAGATCTTCCAATTTCATCTCTTTTTTCTTGCATTTGGGGTAATGCCAAAGTCTTTCCATGAAGGTGAGAGTTTATGGGTGGTATTGCCTACTACAAATTGTTCTGGTAGTTCCATTCTCTCAGTTTGTATTTCATGGGTTATTTTCTGAAAATCTCTCATTTGTGCAACCATAGATTTCCCTTCTTCCATTTAAAAGTTCATAAACTATTCTATTGCATATTTTTTGGTACCTGCATCTTTGGTGGCATATTTCTTTATGAAAGCATCCCATAATTCCTTGGCGGTTTTATGTTTAGAGAACATGCCATATAAGGAATTATTTAAGTGATTGAGAATCTCATTTCTATAATCAAAGTTATCAGATTGCCACTGATCTTTCTCATAGGTACTAGCAGGCCCATCTCCATGTGGTTTGGGACACGCTTTAGTTAGCACATAGAGAAGTTTCATAACTTTTAAAAGATATTCCATTTTCATTCTCCACATCTTAAAGTTTTGACCCTAAGTTGAAAACCTTAAGATAATAATCTCTTTTGGTATTCACTTTTAGTAATCTGTAAATCCTCCTGAAATTCCAACAACACTTCCCCTTAAAGGAGGAGGAGGCCTAAAAGCTTGAGAGAATAGAAATTACTCAACTCTTAATCTTTTGGCAGAGTAATAAGCCTCTCGTTTTAAGATTAGAGATGAGGTTTCTAGTCTAATCAGAAAAAGCTCTATATAGGACCTTAGTGGAAGCAAAAGGGTTAGGGGGTTAATTTATAAACCGGAAACTTGCTTAAACTATTGGTTCCAGTGTATGCGAATTACTAATTATAATTGCAAAATAATAAAATTGAGGTAAAGGTAAAAAATTACCAAAACAATTGGTCACCAAATAATGTTTATAGAGAAGCTTTCTTTAGGCAGATTTTACCCCGACATAGATGCAGATGGACTCACGAACAACTGGCCCAAGATAAGACGGCTTCCTTCAATAGGAATCTTCAGCAATTGTGCACTTGATTGACAGGAAAGAACTCAAATCCCCAAGGGACCACTTTTGCAAACTCATGCAGCAATAACTCAAACAGAAAAAGAGAAGAAAAAAAAATCAAAGAAGTGGTAGATCTGTTGTAGGACTTCTTTAGCGTAAAACGCGAGAGGAAAAAGTAGAGAAGAAAGCCTTGTTCTCAGAGAGTTTTCTCGCAGAGATAGCAAATCTGCATGGAGTAATTCCCTTCGCAATAGTCAATTTAATGTTAACGCACATTTTGTAACGACTTGAGTAGTCTACTGGCCTAGTAACTTGGTGAGCCTATCACGTGGCCCAAAATGCTTAAGCCCAAGTTACTAGTAGTAACCTATTTAGTTCATTATATATGAGACTCATATTTTACTCATAAGCGATGTGGGATGGGGTATTACACATTTAATGTGGAAACGTTAAGTTTAACGGCTACTCACAACGGTTACGGTCTCATGGAAAGATGTGGGCCGGATAAATGCGGGTTACCAACAAGTGAATCCAGAACCAAATATAACTCTAGTCCAAAAACACACGTGTGGGGCAAGGCCCAACACGGGCTACCTAACTAGTAGGCCCTGCGCAGACGGGAGGCCCGACTTGACTTTACCCGACCGTGCACATGCCACGGCAAAGCCGGCCGGATGGCATAGCATGGTGGGCCCGTGCTCTTGTGTGGTAACCATCACGATACACACTAGAAAGCTTAACACCATAAGTTATGAGGAAATCATTAACAAACCACTTAAAAGAAGTAGTAAATAACTGATGTGGGACAAAATTATAAAAAAGGAGTAAATGAGGAGAAAACCAAGGCACAAAATAGTGGAGGAAATTGTGCTTTAATGCACATAAATTCAGTAGATTCCACATCATGTATGGCATTGATGGGCCAGCTAGGAGTAGGTCACTTAAAGGATTGGATTGTTGGATCTCAACCATGCTAAAATTCTCCAATTGAAACCATAGGCACCCAAATGGTTTCTTGTAAGAGAGCAATGTTGAATTCAACACTGGTATAAAAAATCATATGTTGAATTTGACACTGCTTTTAAATGAAAATTAAAAAAAACAAAAGTGGTCCTGTGGGACCTTTTCGGACGGAAAAATACTAAGGGGCTTTTTCGAGTTTGGGGGCCAACTAAGGAGACTTTACTAGTAAAATCCTCAACTCTATTTATTTGTGTTTCTAAATTTATTAAGTTTTTGAAACACAAGATGGATGTGGTGGTGGGCCATCTTTGCGACTACTAAGAAACTTTGGCTACGAGGTGGTTGCGATTTAAAGTTGTAAGGTGTGGACCTTTATATCACATACATGGTTAGAAATTGATTATGAGTTTTCAAGAATATCACTCTTAATAAGGGATCTAAATGGATACTTGATTCTCCAACTACACACAATCTGTAGAAAATCAAGTATCAAACATTTACTAGGTTCCTATAATTAAATTGGTCTGCCTTTTAACTTATTTTTGGACCTAGGACCCAAATGTCTGGAGCCACCTTTGTTTCGACCAATGGATGCAGCCCATTTGCACAATGAATTGGGCCCAATGAAGAACTAGTACATTGGGCCAATCCATATGGGCCAATTCTTTTTTTTTTCCCCAAGAAAACTACTATGTGAGCCTATCTCTACCTGAATAGGAGTCTTTCGGAGAGCCTACCATGTGAGTTATCAGTCCATTCCAATCCATTTCTTAATTATCATTAATTGGATATATAAATTCTTCCTCATCCCAGCAATGCTTTCATTTATGTTTTTCAAATCGTAGAGGACCAAATGTATCCACTCAAATAGTTTTTTTTTTCTTTCCTTTTTTTTGTTATTAATCGTAGAAGAACAAATGTATCCACTCAACTAGTTTTTTTTTTTTTTTTTTGTTATTAATAAGGGATGTAAATGGATACTTGATTCTCCAACCACACACAATCTATAGAAAATCGAGTTTCACCTTTTCTACGTTCCTATAATTAAATTAGTTTTTTTAACCTATTTTTGGACCTAGGACCCAAATGTCCGGAGCCACATTTGTTTCAATCTGTGGATGTAGCCCATATGCACAATGAATTGGTCCCATATGAAGAACCAGTTCATTGGGCCAATTCTTTTTTTACCAAGAAAACTACTATGTGAGCTTACCTCTACCTGAATGGGAGTCGTTCAGTGAGCCTACTATGTGAGTTACTTAGCGGTCCATTCCAATCCATTTCTTAATTATCATTAATTGGAAATATAAATTCTTCCTCATCCAACAATTCTTTCATTTATATTTTTTTATTCCCCCCGCTCTCTCTCCTTGAATAGTAAATAGTGGGAATTATTGATAGTCAGAGCTAGAGGTCATAGGATTGCAAAAAGATTGCAAAACAAAATCATACTGTTTACTTTTTTAATGCTTTTTTTTAAAGAGGAGATAAGACATGAGAGTCCACAAAATCAATTGGTTGACGATATTGTCAACTTTATTACAAAATGCGATATTCTACTTTATCTTCTTCTACCCAGTAATGAGTTTTAAGAGCTTGAGTTTGGAGTGGAAGATGTTTGGTGAAATTGTTGTGGATATGACACTACCATTGTGCGTGTGTATGCTTAAGCAATCAAAATCAACAACCAACTACACAAGAAGATAAGAGATTTTTGTGGTTTGGCAAAGATGCCTACGTTCATGGAGGAGAGAACTCTTCTTTCATGATCCCATCTCAATCCCCTGAGATTTAGGGTTACAGTACATAAATAAATATCTCCTGTTTTCTTGGCCGACAAGAAAACCTATATATAATAACTAAAATACCCTTAACCCTGAACCCCTTTCTGGTTAAACTAGATGACCGATCCGGCTAAACCGGAATATAAGACAAAACCAACAATCTCTACTTTGGCTTGGATTTCACAAATCCTAAGAGTCACCTTAAGATATCTAGTAATGTCTTAACATATCTTGCTAAATAGTACGTCACTATACCAATAGCGTAGTCTTCTTTCTTTAACACTCTAATATGTTGAACTAGTACTTCACGCACTGCATTGAAAGATATGCCTCCACACACGTTACAACCAAGTGTGGCACCTGTACCCCTTATCCCGGATGCATAGATAATCTCATTATTGTCTGGTGTCGATCAAGTCCAAATCGACTTGAGATTTCCCACAGTTGCCTCCTTTGGCCTCAACACCACCTGCCTTGAACCTTCAAAGTTCTTTCCATTTGTTGTCACATGCATGCATCTTTGTAACATAATCAACCTAACTTCCATCCGTCAAGACAAAACTGAAGACCTCCTTGAATCTGAATCTAATTAGTACCTTGTGAATCCTTCTTTTTGTCTCCATTTTGGTGTTTTTCCTATCAAACCTGCAACTATCTTGTTCTAACTTGTTCTGGTGGATTGGGCACAGTACACGTGGGTTAGGTATGACCCGATGCTAAACTGGGTTACTTCGACCTGAATTGTACTACCTTTTCAGAAAAAATCATCTCCGTTCAGTTCTCCTAGAGTTTTGCTAGATGATATGATCGAAAACTCATCAATCCATCTTCCTATGATCCATCGCATCTAACTCCACGTGAACCATGGATTTCCTCCCATGTTATTTGATGTCTCCTTCGTTGCTCCAATTAAAAGAAAAAAAAACATCTCCTATTAACATGCAAAGATTTCTGACCATCTCAGCCTCCATGATGACCAATGTTCTTTTTTCCACCGTTATAACTCCACCAGCAACAGTGCACATGCAGCCTTTGGAGTTTAAGCAACCAAAGAAATCCAATTTTTTTTACAAACTCGGAACATGTATCACATCCGTTAGGGTCTAATAAAATCATCATACACCTGGATCTCCACCGCTGTTATCTCAAATGCTCATCAATTTGCATTCTCCTCGATAAGAACAAATCCATCAATAATGAGAGTTATTTGCATCAAACCAACCTTTACTAAAACACATTATAGGAAGAATTTGAATCCCAATACCATGAATCATCTACCCGATCCATACCTATAGTGACCAAAAGTGATTCCTCATCATCAGAATCCAAGCTTTCTTACACACTACCTTCGTCCAATTCAAATTCTTTTGATTTTCCTTCCAGTTTGGCATGTTGGTCTTTCCCGATTCCTTCGATGCAGATCTAAGCTTTTCATCCAAGTACTCGGAGCAATCTCCTATTCATGATATCAAGTAACACTTTTTAATCATTTGCTGTGTCACGGAGTCTAACACTCTTTCCTGCCAATCCCTAAAGTAGTTTTTTTATCAAATAGTTTAATTTGGCCCGTGATGCTTGAATCCATTGCTATTATTATGAATTTGTTAGTTTCTTCAATCTACTATTTTTTTGCCCATCAAACTGCCAATATCTTTTGTTTGCCTTGTAGATCTCATCACCCGAGCATGATAGAAAAAACGAATTTGAAATCCAACTTCGAATGGCTTCGAAATCGCAGAAACAGTTTTCTGTACTCCAATTGGTCAAACCTTCTTGTTGACCATTGAACGGCCTGTCTTTTTCCACATATATGCAGATCTTCTTACAATGAGTCTGTAGGCACAAACGGATCCTCGATCGAACATCGGACGATCAAGATATTACAGAAACAATTTCAGCCACAAATCTGGTCAAAATTGCCTTTGACTGTATTACTTACTGACGTGTGCTTGTGTCAGCAATGCTGGCAGGCTTGGCTCTGTATCATGGGTCAAGTTTGACCTGACCCGAATTGACCTAGATTGAACTTCTATTGGGCTTGTTGCTTGATGGGTTTGTTCTAAACTAACCCGATCTTGACCTGGCATGTACTTACTAGGCACCTTAGTTTTCCTCTCTGGTTCCTGAGATAGAAACCCAGGCAAAAAACACCCAGCCTCCCCCTTCTTTGTTTCTTCTATTCGGAGTGTCATTGGAGATCGGCGGCGACCTAGATTGGGGCGTCGGGAACTTGCTGTCGGCATAAGTAGGCGGCGATAGTGGGTGTGGAGCAAGGGCAGCAGCATGGATGGTGGGGACAGAGGCTATGCAACGACCTCGACGATCCCCTTTCTCCTTCTATTGAGATCCATGGCCCTTAAGAGATCTCAGTTGCTTTTTTTTTTCTCAGAGAACCAGCCCTTCTTTTCCAATCTTTTTCTCTGGGCAAAATCGAAATAGGCAACTTGTTTCTTTTCCTTTTCTTCTTTAAACCCTCAGCACCAACTAGGCCCACCTTAGAATGAAAAACCCTTGCTTCTTCGCTCCTTCTTTTATTCTGACCTCACTAGTCTGGATCTCTATCACTTCTTTAATGAGAACTGCACAAAACCCAGGCTCCACCCTTTTTTTCTTAATCACCACCTTAACTGGGTTCTGTAACTCCAAGCTTGGACAGCCTTCTTTGTTCCACAACAGAGATGATCCGGACCGCCATCTGCAATCCGAGACACCACAGTCCTTTTACTAATAGATCCTTTGCTTTCCTCGGTCTTCTCTTAGGTGAGATGGCTGTGCAGGGGAGAAAGACTAGATCCTCTTTCTCAAACACGAACTACAACTTCTACCTATTTTCTCAAGATGGTTGCTCAGGTGAGAGACATTAGTTCTTTCTTTCTGACACCATCTACAACTTCTGCCCATCTTCTCCACTTATGGGTTTAGCACACTGAGAGATCAAATCGATTCGTCAATCGCAAACCCAAGCGATCTCTACCTCGCTCTGATACTACTTATTGTGGATATGACAATATCGTTGTATATGCGTGTGCGTGAGCAACCAAGATTAATAATTAACCACACAAGAAGACAATAAATTTACGTGGTTTGACAAAGATGCCTACGTCCACGAAGGAGAGAACTCATCTATCATGATCTCATCTCAATCCATTGGGATCTAAGGTTACAGTATATCAATATATAGCTCCCGCTTTCTTGGCCAATAAGAAATTCAATATATAATGACTAAAATGCCCCTAACTTTGAGCTTAGTTCTGGCTAAACCAGACGACTATGCGACTAAACTAGATACAAGACAAAACCCAACAGAAATGTCTAAATGAGGATTTTTTGGAGTGCTGCTATTTGAACAACAATTTTATCTCTTTTGACACATAAAAAAAATTTTATAAAAATTAAAATCCCCAAAATACCCTTTTCTCCCCCACATATCTCTCTCCCTTCCTCCTCTCTCCTCCCCTTTCTCCTCTAGTTAGTGACGAGCTCTCTAGTTAACGGGAGGGGGCTCTTCCTCCCTCTCCCTCTTTTTATTCTTTTTCCTGCTCTTTTTCCTCTCCTTTCCCTCCCTCTTCCTCTTCCCCTTTCTATTCGTCTTCCTCCCTCTTCCTCTCCTTTTTCCTTTCCTCTTTATCTTGCTTGGCCCTACATAGGGCGGAGAGAAAAGGAAAATGGAGAGGAAGAAGGAGGATATAAGAGGAAAGGAAGAATTGGGGAGAGAAGGAGGTGGAGGAAAAAGGAGAGGGAGGGGAAGAGGAAGTTGATGAGGGAGAGGGAAATGGAGAGGAGGACAAGGAAGAGGAAATGGGAGAGGAGAGGAAGGGGAGGGGAGGGAGAGTGAAAGAGAGAGAGAGAGAGAATATGGGAGGAAAAGGAAGATGGAGAGGGAGAGGGATGGGAGGGGAGGGAGAGGGAGATGGGAATCCCCCTTCGCCGCCGGAGCTCGTCACTGGCTAGAGGGGGAGGTGGTGAAGGGAAGGAGAGAGGAGGGCAGGAGGGAGAGGGAGAGGAGGAGGAGGAGGAAGAGGAAAAAGGGAGAGGCAGAGGAGGAGGAGGAAGAGGAACAAGGGAGAGGGAGAAGAGAGGAAAGGGAGGGGAGGGAGAGGGAAAGAGAGAGAGCATAGGATAGAAAGAGGAAGATGGAGGGGGAGAGGGATGGGAGGGGAGGAAAAGGGAGAAATGAGCCCCCTTTCACCGCTGGAGCTCATTACCGGCCGGAGGGGGAGGTGGGGAAAGGGAGGAGAGAGGAGGGAAGGAGGGAGAGAGAATGTGTGTAGAGAGAGAAGGGGCTAGGGGTATTTTGAAAATTCTTTATTTTTTTATTTTTTATTTTTAATAGTGTGTGAACAGAGATAGTTTTTCTGTTTTCTAGCATGTCTCCTATCAATTTTGTAGTAGTTTTAAGTGAGATTGGAGAGGATGAATTTCAGTATGCTTTTATGAACATTTAGAATTTAAAGTCATTTATTTGAAAAAATATCACAGGTCTTGATGTTTGTGAGTAACTTGTGGGGAGTCATGTTGGGCAATTTGAGTAGTGAATGTGAGAGGTTTTCTCCTAGGTATTGTATTATTTGTGTGAAATCTTATATACCAAGAGTGCCTTTTATTCTATTAGTCTTGAGTCTTTAAACCAATTTTAAGCATGAATGTGATAGTGGACATATTGAACGCACTTTATTGTGTGACTTGTGAAAGAGTTATCAAATCCTTCTTCTTTCTTTGACGCATTCATCACTTCTTTTCAATTTTCCTTTATTATTATTATTTTTTGAAATGAATATTTTAATCCCTATTAGGTTTCAGCATTATCACCTCTAAACTTAAGACAATTAAGTATAGAAATCATAAAAGGATAAAAAGAAAAGTCAAAGAAGAAAAAGAAAACTTGCAGGAGATTGACGATATCATCAACCAATTTATGATATCATCAACTTAGGTAAATTTGTCTATATGTATATATATATATATATGGAAATCATAAAAGGATAAAAAGAAAAGTCGAAGAAGAAAAAGAAAACTTGCAGGAGATTGACGATATCATCAACTTAGGTAAATTTGTCTATATATATATATGAATGAACAACTTGTTGGGATTATGTCTTGTATTTTGATTAGTCGGATGAGTCCATTGGGTTAGCCAAGGACTATATTAAGATTAATGGTATTTTAGTCTTTATACCGAAACTTTCTTGGGGGGCCAAGAAAGTGGGAATTATGTATTTGTATAATGTAACCCTAGATCTTGTAGAGAGTGTGTATTTTCTTGCCTGTAGACATAGTCCTTATTGAGTGAACCATGTAAACCCTTTGTGTCTCATTTGTGTCTTGATGGTTGATCTTTCTCCACAAGAGCGCGCTTCCTCATACGTGTGCTCCCTACCCGGCCATCTTGTCAATTTATGGTTTTTCTTCATAAAACCATTTAATTAAGGTTTAAGCCTTATTTTTTTCACCAAAATCCCTTATAATCATCACAAAAGAAGTTGTCATAAAAGAAACGGAAAAATAAAATTATTTTATTTGCTTTTCTCACAAAAATTAGACGAAAACCAGTGCAACTCCACATCAATGCGAGTTTTATGAGGCTAGTTAAAACACTAATTTAAGCTTTTTTTTAGGTGAAAATAAAATATTTAAAAAAAGGAAAAAGAAAGCACATTTACATATGTATTAAATGACTAAAAAAATTAGAATATTGGACGGAAGTGATACATTTAACTTGGGAAACCTAAACAAATCTGGCATTTGTGTGAAGGTACAAGTACCATCACCACTCAACCATAAATTTGTTGGTCCATAGGATTTGTCTATTGTGTCTCACTTGATGATTCATGTTGGGAAATATTACATGTTCGAAAGAAGTTTTAAACGTTTACTTCGACAAGATTAAAGAATGCTCATACAATCTAACGTTTTCTGAATTTGGATTTTAAAAAATTTCGAAGGCCATAAAAGACATTTTTGGTATAATCGTGCCTGAAATTTGGAAATTTCCAAAAAAAAAACATCATTTCAAAACCCAAACTGAAATTTCCGCACCCATGAAATTCCTGGAAAATCTTGGAATTAAATCATCTTGCAAGTCCATACAACATGAATAATATGAAAGGGAAAATCTCAAAATGGGCTTAAATTTTGCCCACATTTCAAATTAGGACAAAAATAAAACAAAAAACATTTCTAATCAGGACTCAAGTCTATCACCTTATAAAATTATAACATCCGGCGAGATTTGAGGCATTCCTGCCAGCTTCTCCTCTTTATGTTTTTTTACTTAAATACCTAAAATGCCCTTGGAATCTCTCTCCATAATTCTTCACCTCAGAAGCTTCTCGCTTTCTTTACACGATTTTCATTTCCCTAGCCCTTCTATAATCTCGTTTCATGTACTCTTAGCCACTACTACGTTAAGATCCTACTCTTAACCACTACATCATGATCCGCAATTAGAAACCTCAAGCGAGGCCTCGATCTGATGCTCAAGAATTTCCTCTGAGATGATTTGAATTTGTACCCAAAACGATTTCCGTTCGTTCCTTAGGCGATCGACACAATAACGGTGATAATTGATCTCTGAAATTTTCTTAATTAAATGAACGACGCTAGACATGCCATTGGGCTTTGGAAAACCATTGTGGGAAGCGGTTTAGTGCTCAATCTAATGATATACAGGTGCCATGATGACACTAATGATGACAACAACAATGCGCTTCGGATACTCGACGAGATGCCCTTCAATGGTGTAAACATGCAAAGATCCTGTGATCATTGCCTTTGTCCATGAATTTAGTGATCCCATGTGGCAGCTGGTGATTGGCGGATTGGGAAAGTGGGTGATGGATGGCAATGGAAAGAGGCATCGAGATAAAAGGCATAAGGGCATTTTAGGTGTTTATAAAAAAAAGGAGAAATTTGCGGAAAAGCTGCAAATTTCACTGAAATGGCGCGTTTCCAGGCATCCAAACGCGACATTTCATTGTTTTTCTACTGCTTTACTGCCTCTAATCTCTCTCTCTCTCTCTCTCTCTCTCTCTCTCTGTGTCTATACATATATTTCTCTATCTAATGAGATCTTTTCTTTCCTGCTGTATTGGCTTTTTATTTGTAGAAGCCTTTGCCCCCAAGATCCTTCACAATGAGGTATTGTCTGTAAATTTTGTATCTCCTTGTTTATTTGCTTCTGTAGTTGGTAATTAGTTCATGATTGAATGCGGAAGAATCCACCTATCAGATAATTAGCTCATGTGATTCTTGGCGAGAAAAAAAGTTGCTGATTTTATGGTGGAACTATCAAACTATGCTTTCTCGATGAGTGAGGGGAACATTTCTTCGAATGGGCTGAAGTTGATGCAGTAAAAGTGCGAACAAATGTATCTGAAGGTGCCAATTTGGACTGGTTGGTGGCTCTTGGGGGTGGTTTGGATGCGAGGAAAACAGATGTAGTAAACAAATGAGGAGAATTTCCCTGCTAGTTCCAACTGTGAACTGTTTTCTTCACCTCCGTTGACTCCATCATTTCCCCTCATCATCTCGTTGGATAAGGAGAAAAGGTGGAGAAAATGGAGGTGGAGAGGATGCTTATGGTGAAATTTTGTAATGTGAGTAGCTTTCTCTAGATTGTTTTCACCAAATCCAAATGGGCCCAAAGAGAAGAGAATGACATGCATTTCAAGTATGGAGGAGTGTATTTTCGATATTTGGAGTCATCAGTTTCGAGTTGCGAGGTCCTCGGAAACTTCAGTATAAACTTGTTTTCATTTGGTGTAAAATTTTTTTCGTGAAAGTAATCGCGGAGGTGTGTATATGGTACAAATAGTTGGCTATTGTAGGGGGAGAAAAATCCAACCAGGACAGACAAATCCAACCCAGCCCATATAAATAATGCTACCATGGTCAGAAAGAGCTCTCTAACACATCAATCAAAATCCACTTCTACTTCTGTTTTGACCAACACATCTGTAACAAGAAATCCCACTCCAGCTAAATGGATGACCATGGTTCAAGACTTCAACAAGTATGATCAGCAGTGCAGACTGTGGGGGAGATATTTTGATGAAATGGCTTTAGGGTTTTCAGTTTGAGACTCCGCTCGTGAGCAAGGTTTGAAAAATTGGACTCAAGGGCCCGACTTGGCTGAGTTCAAGTTGACTCGGCCCAGTCGCATTTGGACTCGTTTCAAGTCCCATGTGGCTCGACTGAGTCACATGATTTGAGTCCCAGCCCTATAGGATCTGACTCGGTATGTGTCGAGTCAGAGTCAACTTGGACTCGGCCTCTATTTTAGATCATGCTCGTGAGAGGGATTTTTGTTGAAATCGATTGATCATATCTGCAACCAAAAGTGAGGAATATCGATGTGGGTAGGAAAATTAGGAGAAAATGATGGAGCTTCCATTTCTTCCCTTTGTTTGAGTTGAATTGATCTCTGTGAGCTTCAAAATATCAAGTCCTTCATCCCATCTGCTCTGCTCTTTTTCCTTGCCAGGAGAACCCTGGATTTGTGGAAAAGGGGCTAAAACTCTAAACCTAAACCCTAAAAGAGGAATTGAGCTTCTCACATGAGAGAGAGAGAGAGAGAGAGAGAGAGAGAGAGAGAGAGAGGATATTTAAATGGGTAATGGGACTGGGAGAGTTTACCGATGGGAATCAACATTAGGTTCCAAAACTGCTTTCTTCGGAACCAGACACTTAGATGACAGGTGACCCATTGGCAACCTTAATGCTCTTCTATTGTATTTTCTAACGCACCAGTGACCGATATCTCCCTCTCCTGTCTGGTTCTCAAACCTGGATGGTCTGGCCTCTCCCTGAAGTACTTGCATATCTATTCACCAGATGAGCTGCTGGCACGAGACTGGGAGATTGAGGTTTGGTGCAAAGTGTGTTGGATATCATGGGTGGTGGCCTACATGACCACCACTTATGTTGATTCATTCAAAAACGACATCTTTCCATTAAAGCCACGTTTCTGAAACACTCCAGTCGTGCGATAATGGAAAGCTTTCCCTTGATGGGGAGGAAAGCATTAACGCAATCTATAAATGGCTTGGGAACTCTCTCTTCTTCACATATACAAATCACTGCTTGGCATACCCATCAATCAGCAGGCATTACGAGAAGACTGAGAGAGTTAAGGTTGCGAATCTCCTCTCCGTTTGGCGATGGATTCAGGTATGTCCAATATTGGTTGTCTTTCAAAGTGAAGAACCTGTATGCTGACATTGTTCTCACAGGACACCAACATATTAAACATGCTGATGTTTCAAAGAGTGGAAGTACTCTAGAGTCCAGAGTCCAGACCGTAAAATTACTGCTGTAGGATTTGGATGATCAGATTTTCATTATTTTGACCATGAACTTTTAGGAGTTCTCTTGCATTTATGCTTACCAGGGATTTTCTCAAACAGTTTCCTATACAAACAGAATACATCTATCTCATTGTTCTCTTTCTTAGAGGAGCATTTCTTTATATAAATTAGCAGGCCATATTTTGAACAAAAGAACTACATGTACCAGACTATTTATATGAGCTATTGGATTTGTGCTACAATTGTTGGGCATTTTGAAAGTTCAATTTTGAGACTATATCGTCACGATGCCTGTACTATTATGTGGATTAGATGCTTATTCTATGATTTTACATTTTTGGCCTGCTGTAAGCTTCAGAGTTCAGAGTGATATCTTGAGGGAAGCAATCCGTCAGGTTGTTGGTGATGCCAAAGAGAAGAACCACAAGTTTACGGAGACCATCAAACTCCAAACTGGACTGAAAAACTATGATCCACGGAAGGACAAACGTTTCAGCGGGTCTGTCAAATTACCTCATATTCCTCGCCCCAAAATGAAAGTCTGCATGCTGGATAATGCACAACATGTTGACGAGGTGAATTGTACTCAGAATTTCGAAGGCCCGTTTTGTTTTACTAAATCACTTTAATTTGATACAGATACACAAGTCGCTTCAAATGGATTATTACATGACTTGCCTATGAAAAGGATTTAGATCTGTTTCATGTGTTATAAGTGGTGCAGATAAGAGAATTGCCTTGGGTGGGATTTTATTATATCTGCATCATAATCATCAGGGCCTTAACCCTTCCATCAGGGTTGGCTTTCACCCCTTCTGCTCAAGGATGAATGATTGTGGCAATTAGTTCAATTCATTTGTCAATCATGCCCTGTGGAAACAAATCCTGTCTGCATGTTGTTTATTACGTACCCAACACAAGACCAGAGGAACCAGCTCACTCTTTAAGTAACATCCAACTATGTCTTTGATATGAAGTCTCATAAATCGTAATGGTGATCTGCAGTCTGAGAAGATTGGATTAGATCACATGGATGTGGAAGGGTTGAAAAAAAGGAACAAAAATAAGAAGTTGGTTAAGAAGCTTGCAAAGAAATACCATGCTTTTCTTGCTTCGGAGGCAATCATCAAGCAGATTCCAAGGCTCCTTGGTTCTGGACTCAATAAAGCAGGTAAGTTCCTGACTCTGGTAATCCACCAAGAGTCATTGGAGGCAAAGGTGAATGAGACCAAAGCCATGATCAAGTTTCAGCTCAAGATGGTCCTCTGCATGGGTTTTGCTGTTGGAAACTGTGGGATGGAGGAGAAGCAAATTTCAGTATGTGCAACTTAGTGTCAATTTCCTAGTCTCCCTACTGAAAAAGAATTGGCAGAATGTAAGATCCAGCCCTCTTTTTCCATTTTTAAACCCTTCAGTTGTTTTTTTGAATTTATATATCCATGTACTTCGGAAGTAGCAATTACGAATTTTTTGCTTACCATATTTACATGGAGGAAATATATATTGTTTGATAAAGTGTGTGCTTGATCTGACAAACAATGCATATTGCATTGTTGGTTCAGATGGTCAAGTTGCCTATTATGAATGGCTGACAAACTTTTGATCATTGGCTGCAACACCATTTCCATTAGAACGATTAGCATCATCCAGAAAGGAAGTCAATGAGGTATTTTCATTCCATGATGGTGCTAGTGATATCAATGTCCTCTATGGCTGAAGTTAGGCTAACTGCACCTTTTGTTGCCTATAGTTAAAATGATTTTCATCATCGTTATCAAAGCCTTGTCTCAATTATATTGGAGTCGGCTATATAAATTCTTTTATCCTTTCTTATCTAGCCCTTGGCCGAATCTTCTGTTTCTCCATATCATAAAAATGATTTTTTTTTTTCATTATTATCAGTTTCTTTTTGGCACAGCATTGTGTTCCATGCAACCTCATTTTGTGAATCCATGCCATCAATTAATTAATCTTGACTTTGCACTTGGCCTGGAACTCCTTTATTACTATGATCTCTTCAATTCCATTACATTCTCTTATTTTCTTGGAACCAGTTTAAGATTATGCTCGGCTCCTTTTCTTATTGCTCACTGAGGAAGGTGCTCCCTTCCCTGAATTCTTTTCAAGTCAAAAGCCCTTTTGATTTCTGTTTTTAAAATCAAAATTCTCAACATTAACAAAAATTCGATGACGTGTAAAAGAATATCAGGAAATGACACCAAACCTGATATCCTTTCATAGAAGAAAATATCATTCCAAATTTTGAAAATTTTTTAATGCAGCAAATTAGTTTCTTCAGTGCCGTTGTTTCCTGCATAATTCTTCACAACTGCATCCGCATTTCCCTCCTCATTGGTTAATATGCATAGAATAATTGGTTCATTGGGTTTGGTGAATCAGGTGCAATGCTTGTGTTTTGAAGAGTATGATGGGGAAGCCCTATAGTGTGTTCTAAAAAGCTTTCCTTCTTTCTCTTATCATTGTGGTATTAGTGAGTGCTGCAGATGTTGCATTTAGTAAGTTTTGAGCTGTCTCCTCTTTTCTGGAAATGGGATTTTTAATCAGTGATAGTTAGCGAGGTGGTACAACTTGTTTAAGGTCAAGAATTCTGCATTGTGGTGAGTCTGCCTTGTATACCCTGTTTTTGTTGACTATGCAGAATTTAGATTCTAATATCTGGTTAGAATGTTGCATGCACTACTTTGAAAATGATGAGCCCTTTTCACTGATTCTTTTGTACATTTATTAAGCACTTTTTCTCCTTTACATTGGAGACTGAATACATGCACCCCTACTCATACACCCATGGTCCTAGCAGCTGATCTGCAGCTTGGGACCATTAAGCACTTTTATTTGTGTTTAGTTTATTGTCAATGTGTATCAGTCTCTGTTCAATGTTTCCACTTGCAAGAGAAGATATATTGCAGCGTTCCAAACTCTGTCTGATGTGGATCTATGTGGATAGACCATTCTCTTACAATCCAGACGGTGGATTGCTGTCCAGGAACTTGGTTATTGGGAAATACTGGAATGATTTCTTTACTGTTTCTTATCATCGCCTTTGACAAAGCTAATTTTTAATTGATGCTTTGCAACTTGGAGGTTAAGGGTCTTCGTAGCATTTTATGATGGGCAACTTAAGATGCTCCTAGTGCAATCTTTGAGAAACAAGTTTGAACGTGCACCGTGCAGAACTTGAAGGTGGAACGCTCTTGTGCAAAAGGCATTTCATGCGTTTCCTGTTATCTGTACTCGTATCTTTAGCGAACTTGGTACTGGTGTACTCTTTGTTAATTGTACTGCTGTCCTTGGTAGCATCGTGCTTGTGGACTCCTGTACTAAGCAACATATAATGGTCACCCTACATCTTAAATGCACAGTTTTTCTTTAGTTAAATGCAAGTTTAGTCAGAATATGCTCTCTCTCTCTCTCTCCCCAAGCCCATGTCCTACCTGCTGTGGTCGGTAAACTTTTCAAAACTTGATCCTGGCTGGCCTATTTAAGGTACGTTTTAACGCTTGTGTTACTGGCCGTGGTAAAAGGAAGTGGAAAAGTTTTATTTATTATTTTTTTTGGCTATAGTAAAGTTCTATACAGGTGCACAGCTGCTTTTCTGAGAAAAAAAAAGTAATTAAATAATTCCAAAAAAAAAATGATTCCTGATGTGGTTTGGACTTGGTAACTCAGATCCAGGTCTCTATAGGGCCGCACAGATGTGCCCTTAAAATCTAAGGGCATGTTTGTGCCACAGCCTGTCGAAAAGAGGAAATGCTTTTCTGCACTACAGTATTGTTATATTTGACTTTTTCGGTATTCTTTGGAATTCTGATCTGGGGTGCGGGCGTGATTGCCTGATTGGACTTGGTTTTCTATGGAATGCACAAAGGCTTTTCACCGGAATTAGTTTTCTGCAGTCTCACAAACGTGCCCTAAATTTACATATCCCATTAGGTCTCAAGATTCTGAATACTTTTGCAGATCCATCAGTAAGTCCTGAATTTGAAGTCCGAGCTTCCAGCAATCCTCAGAAATCTTCACTCAATTAGGAGATTGCCACTGTTTAATGTATCAATTGCAAAATATGCGATCAACATGTTATTAGTAGTTTTTATTCCAAATGCTTGCCCCCTGGTGGGTTTATTGCGGATGGCTCCCTTCTCAGAAAATCCAAACACCAATTGTCTGGTTAGGATCTCTCTTTGGTTACGATCCATATTTGATTTTTTAAGCTTACCAAAACCCAACATGGTGGGGCTTGATTTTGAACTGGTAGACCTGCGGGTCTCCAACAATTTGGTTTTCTTGGCCTAGAGCGCACACAGATTGTGGATGTTCAAGGATCTGTAGTACTATGCTAGTAGGCTGTTCCAATCTCTCTTCTCCTGGAAATGGATTGCAAGAGCGGAGAGCAGAGGAAGACGCAGCAACAGCTTGTCTATACACCAGTATGAAAAGATGAGCAGGTGTTGGTGGGTATTCCTTGGAAGATCGGAGAACTATTATCACTCCTTCAAGATAGATTCCTATCCGACAGTTCCAGGTTGGTTTGGATGCTAGTTGTTATGTCTCATCATGCTGGCTGTACATTTGAACTCTGCCTATTAATTTCTGTTTATGGACAACTCATGTTCTTAAATGTGTGTAAGGTTTCTGGAAAATAGAAACATTCTTTAATAGCCCGCCATTTGATTCGTGTTGAGTTGTAGGATTTTTAAGCCATGCCTTTGCATGACATGGGCTAACATTGGAGAGTTAAAAGGGCTTTTTCTTCTTCTTCTTCTAATGGTTCCAATGTGGTAGTTTAGTTTAAACCTGCAATCTTTCGGACGAAACCATGGTCTTAGGCCAGTTGAGTTACCCCTTGGGGTTAACATCGAAGAATTAAAGGCAAATTTCTATAAGATGCAATTAAATAGTCTCTTTTTATCTAAGAAATATTTGCGATCAAAACTCTAATAAATGTAATCTATTTCTTTTTTTTATTTTTATGAAAAGATTTCAGGAGAATATTATTAATGAAGATGAGTAGAATCCACACTGACATTTTGTATAATGAAATCAATCGTAGAGTACCACCAAACCTCCATGTTATCAACAAATTGGGTATGTCTAGCTAACTTGTGAGATACAGCATTGACATCTCTTCCTATATGAACTGCTTCATAGTGAACGAAATACTGCAGAAGAGTTTTGATCTCATCAAACAAGGGTCATTGTCTTGAAAGGCTAGGAGAGGAGGAGTTGAGTGCTTTAATTGTCCAAAAGGATTCTCATTCAAGAGTGATGTCATGTACAACATTATTATAAACCATCTGAAGCCCTCTTAAAGCTGCTACCACCTCAATGTCATCAATTTCCACTACTCATGTCTTTACTTTGCTCATAGCCATAATAACATTCCCCTTGTTATCTCATAGAATAGCTCTTACCCCCACTTTCTGCACATCTTCAAACAAAGCACCATCTACATTAAACTTCAAAACACCTGGAGGTAGAGGATGCCAACACGTAGCTTTCTCTTTCTGAATATTATTCTTTAATGCCCAAACTCTTCTGAAACCTTGAATCAAGGAAATTGTTGCAGCTACAACCACTTTTGGCCCAATGAGCTTTCCATTGTGGATAAAATGATTTCTTCAGTTCGATATCCCCCATGTAAGAGTAAAGAAGAGCCCCATATCCACCCTTAGAATTTATCAATGAACTCCTAAGCAAACCTACTAAAGTTGTTTGGCATGTTGGAGGAAAACCACCCACGAAAGAGCATTATTTCTAAGCTAGCTACACATGCGGGCATAAACATAAGGCATGCATATAGTGTGTAACTTCCCCCCTACACAATTCGTAGGTGCTAGTGTCAATAATCCTTTTCTTCTCTAGATTTTTCCTAGTAAGTAAAATATTCTTGCATTGTCTGTAGGCAAAGATCTTAATTTTGTTAAGGGTTTTCATAGTCCCTAGCTTTAGCCAAAACTTTCTACGTGCGTCCACGTTTAAACTTTCCCACACACTTTGGTGGTTCTAACCCTTAATGCCAAAAAGTAAGCGCTCTTGACCTTAAACTCACCAAATTTATGCTTAGCTCATACAATCTTATCATTGGGGAGTTGTTAGAGGAATCTTAAAGATTGCATTGGCCTCATGTGAAAAAAAAATTGATCATATTTTGTTGACATCCCACCACCCTATATTAGGTTCTATTAGGTCATCCACTGTAGCTTTTACCGACGAAGTTCTTTTTGGAGTAGTAATTCTATTCGTACTTGAGTGGTAATCATTTGTCATGCCATACTTGAATACGTTGACCATTCCTCACTCCCATTTACACCCTTCCTGTGAAATCTCCTTGCCTTCTATGATTCCTTTTCAGGCATATGAGGGACTTTTTCCAATAGAGCACTCCAAAAAAGAAACATTTGGAAAGTATCTCACCTTGAAGACTTTATAAAATAGAGAATTTTGATTAAGCATTAGCCACCATCCTTGTTTTGCCAGAAGAGGTAAGTTCAATGAATTTAGGCTCCTAAACCTCATTCCTGCTGGATGCTTCGATTTACAAAGTGTCTCCCAACCTACTCAATGAGTGTTCCTGTCCCCCGTTACGTTGCCCCCACCATAATGTAAACTGCATATTTCATCTTGAGTCCCTCCTTTAAAAAAGGTTTTCTGTGCAACCAAGAAAAAGCAATTCAAGATTTTCCTCTTTCCGAGCAGAAAATGCTTTATTAAACCATGTACGATTTGCTTTCACAAAGAAATGAAATATTTGTTGCTATTTTTATAGAATTGTCAATGTCGCACGCCTTTGTCGCTTTGTCCATAGTTTTAGTGTGTGTTGTGAAGATGCGCAAGGTCATCGGTATAAAAAAGTATTTCATTTTTTAAATTGTTTTTAGAGTGTTTCTATGGAAAGAGACGACGAAAAAGGGTATATAAAGGAGGTGAAAATGATGCTCAATATTTTAAGTTTCAGAGTAAGAACAGAGAAAACTGTTGTCTGTCCCTAATAATAAAGCCCTCCTGCGTTTGGTGATATAATTCGGTTTTGACCAAGTTTTAGATCATTGATCAGACTTCTTAGAACAAAGCAGTCTCTTAGTTTCCTGTAATCCCATGACTGAAGCTGAAAAATAAAATTATAGATAAAAAACTGTAAAATATAAATAAACCCTTCTTCCTTTGTGATTTTTTTATATTACCTGAATAAATTCAATAAATAACAAAGTAATGGGAACATGTGACAAGGCGTGAAAAATAAATTAATGATGTTAATCAATACTCTAATCCTAGTCGGAAGGATGATTGACTGATCACACGCTCAAAAATTTGTGTGGCTTTGGGTGAAGTGAAAACCGGAAAGAGCATACATTAATCTACTTTTTTTTAATCTAATTGCTGAAGATTGGACCCGGCTTTCCCTCACTGGGCTGGAGTTTGAGTGCATGGAAAACCCTGCACAAAAAGACAAACACTTCATGTTTAACTTTCTATAATTTCCCAATAGTTTTCATGCCATTTACGTTCAAGATAAGAAATCATTATCGCCCAATAATCATTATCAATTTCCAATTATAGGGGTAGTCTTTGGAACTTAGGTTACCAAGAGTCATTTCTTTTGCCGTCTCTTTTTGATAAAGTTCACATTAGCCAACCCATGTACCAAACTAACATGTAAAGAAAAAAAACTTTTTTTTTTTTTAAAACAAAGAGAGGAAGGAATTCATACTTTATGAATGTTATACTACTTTGATTTTGTGTCACCACACCGATGTAATCTATTTGTTAGGATATTTATGTGTTAGCTAATTCGTGGGTTGGGCAAAACTCTAGGTCCAATGAATTGTAATATTTTTATTTTTTTTTCAATGGACTGTGGTATGAGTTGCCGATTGCACTAAAGTGAAGAAATTGAAAAAAAGAACGTAAATTGAAGTGCTGTGAAGTGACTTTTTGATGACAATATGGTTTAAAAAATTATATCTCACAAACTGAGTGTCGGAATGGGGTAAGTTATCTATCATTGGAAAGTTCTTTTTGAGTAGATATTTATAGATTACAAGATTGCGTCAATTGGAACTAAAATGGTAAAGTTATACTCTGGGGAAGTTTGCAGAAAAGTGTAAAATTTATTAATGTGCTCCTACGCTTGGGTGTCTGTGCACCTGTGCTCGAGTGCTTAAGTTAGAGATTCCAGCCAGCAACTAGTGCGCTTGAGTGACCATTTAGTTGGCTCGAGTGCCCTATGCATAGAAAACGCACTTTCTTTTATGAAATTATATCTTGTTTGTGGCAGAATTGTCAGTTTTTGTTCTACAAGTATGCTAATCCAAATGCAAGAATTGTGGGTTATTTAAATGGTATTTTTCTTAATCCTAAGACATTCATCTCCTGATTTTAAGTTGAGAATACATGTTGGAGATACCATTTTTCTTTAGAACAGCTATTGTAGAGATTGTGCTAAAGTTTTGAGTTTTAAATAATGTTACTTTTACTTTCTTGTAGAAGATTGACTTGTTGAAGTTGGTTGGAACAAGCGCGAAAAGCAGCGAACGACAATTAGTTGTTACAACATAGATTATACAAGAAGAACTACAGTTCTTAAGGTTGAAGTGCAACTGGGAAATGATTTTGTAAGTATACCTTATAATTGCTAATGATTAATGCATGGTTTTTGTTTGTCTGATGAGGACTTGTGGTTTTTCTTCCGAATAGGATTTTTCAAGTAAAAAACCTACATGTTTTCTTTTTGTGTTGTGTGATTGATTTATTTACTAATTCTTTTATTATTTTGCTGTATATATTTTAAATTGCAATCTAAAAATCTGATTATGGGATGATCTTTCAACATCAATCTCACACAATAATTTGCACAGTAGTCAATAAATTAGTCAATTTACCACTAATGAAGGATGTGATGAAAATTAAAATCCCATTTCAAGGTCGATTGTTGCTGTCTGATTAAGTGAAGCCTCTGGAGCATGAGTGTTGTGGGCCCAATGGAGTTCCTGAAGGTAGCGAACCCAAGAAATTTTCCTTTGAGAGGGGCTATGATTTAAAGAAAAACATTAAGGGGGCATCTGTGGAAAATTATATGGATTTCAAAATTTTTTACACTAACCCAAATTTCGAAGTTGCAAACCAATTTGTGGACCCGCCTTACTGCCTGCTACTCATGTTTACAGAGTGGTAATGTGAAGCACTCTCGTTCATTTTTTACACGATAGCCCCTTCACTGTTCAGAATATTTTTCACATCATAGCCCTCCCAAAAAAAAAAAGTTTCTGAGGTGGTTTGCACTTGGTTTCTAAGATCCAGGTCTCTGTAGGGCCGCACAGATGTGGCCTTAAAATCTAAGGGCATCTTTGTGCCACTGCTTGTCGAAAGAGGAAATGCTTTTCTCACTACAGTATAGTCATATTTGACTTTTACGGGATTCTTTGGAATTCTGATTTGGGTGCGGTTGTGATTGCCTGATTGGACTTGGTTTTCTATGGAATGCACAAGGCTTTCAGCGGAATCGGTTTTCTGCAGTGTCACAAACGTGCCCTAAATTTACATGTCCCATTAGGGCTCAAGATTCTGAATACATCTGCAAATCCATCAGTAAGGCCTGTATTCGAAGTCCGAGCCTCCAGGAATCCTCAGAGATGTTACTTCACTCCATTAGGAGATGTGCCAATGTTAAATGTATCAATTGGAAAATACGCGATCAACATGTTCTTAGCAGTTTCTATTCCAAATGTTTGCCCCCTGGTGGGTTTATTACTGATGGCTCCTTTCTCAGAAAATCCAAACACCAATTGTCTGGTTATGATCTCTCTTTGGTTACGACCCCTATTTGATTTTTTAAGCCGACCAAAATCCAACATGTTGGCGCTTGATTTTCAGCTGGTAGAGCTGTGCCTATCCAACAATTTGGTTTTCTTGGCCTAGAGCATGCACAGATTGTGGATGTTCAAGGATCAGTACTATGCTTGTAGGCTGTTCCAATCTCTCTTCTCCTGGAGAGCAGAGGAAGCCGCGGGTACAGCAGCCTATGCCAGATTGTCTTAACACCATTATAAAAGGATGAGCAGGTGTTGGTGGGTGTTCCTTGTGAGAATGGAGAACTAGTATCATTCTTTCAAGATAGATTCCTATCCAACACTTCTAGGTTGGTTTGGATGTGAGTGGTTATGTCTCATCATGTTGGCTGTACTTTTGAACTTTGCCTTTGAATTTCTGTTTAAGGACAATTTTCTTACATGTGTGTAAGGTTTCTGGAAGAAAGAGACATTCTTTAGTAGCCCGTCTGTTTGATTCCTGTTGCCTACTAGGATTTTTAAGCCATGCCTTTGCATGAAATGGGCTAATATCGAAGAATTAAAGTTTTTTTTAATGGTTCCAATATGGTAGCACAGCTTGAACTTATAATTTTAAAAAAATAAACTATGGTCCTTGGCCAACTGATTTACCCCTCGGGTTAACATCGAAGATTTATAGGTGAAAGTCTATAAGATGCAATTAAATAGTCTTTTCTTATCTAAGAAATATTTACCATCAAAACTCTAATAATTGTAATCTATTTCTTTTTTTAATTTTTTATGAAAAGACTTTAGGAGAATATTATTAATGAAGACAAGTAGAATTTACAATTACATTCTCCATAATGAGGTCAATCATAGAGTACCATCAAACCTTCATGTCATCAACAAACTCCGCATGTTTAGCTAACTTGTGAGATACTATATTGCCATCTCTTCCTATATGAATAGCTTCATTGTGAAATACTATAGAAGAGCTTTGATCTTATCGAACAAGTGACCTTGTCTCGAAAGGCTAGGAGAGGAGGAGTTGCGTGCCTCAATCGTCCATAAAAAGTATCCTTCAAGAGTGATGTCATGCACAACATTATTATAAACCGTCTGAAGTCCTCTTAAAGCCGTTATTGCCTCAATGTCATTGGTTTTTACCACCTATGTTTCTATCTTGCTTATAGCCATAATAACATTTTCCTTGTTATCTTGTAGAATAGCACTTACCTCTGCTTTTTGCACATCTTCAAATAGAGCACCATCTACATTAAGCTTGAAAGTACCCGGAGGGAGAGGATGCTAACATAGAGCTTTCTCTTTTTAAATACTATTTTTTAATGCTTAAACTCTTTTGAAATCTTAAATCAAAGCAAGTGCTCTAGCTGCAACCACTTTTGATCCGATGAGCTTTCCATTGTAGATAAAATGATTTTTACAGTTCCATATCCCCCACCTTAGCATAAAGAAGAGCTCCGTATCTACCTTCTGAATTTTATCCACGCACTTTCAAGCAAACATACCAAAGTTGTTCAGCATGTTGGAAGAAAAACCACCCACAAAAGAGCATTCTCTCCAAACTAGTTGTACATATAGGCATAAACATAAGGTATGCTTATGGTCCTCAATCTTCCCCCTATACAATTTGCAGGTCCAGTATCTTAAGATTTTTCCTATTAGGTAATATATCCTTGCATGCTTTCTAGGTAAAGATCTTAATTTTGTTAGGAACTTTCATATTCCATAGCTTTAGCCAAAACTTTCTATGTGCGTCAACGTTTGAACTTTCTCTAACACTTTGGTGGTTTCTAACCCTTAATGTCAAAAAGTAAGTGCGCTTGACCTTTAACTTACCATATTTATGCTCAGTTCATACAATCTTATCCTTTGGGAGTTGTCAGAGGAATCTTCAGGATTGCATTGGTGTCATGTGGGACTAAAATTGATCGTATTTTGTTGACGTCCCACCACCTTTAATTTGAGTCGATTAGCTTTTACCGACAAAGTTCTTTTTGGAGTGGTAACTCTATATTGTCACGGGGGTAGTGTTTTTGCGCAGCAAACCCCGTGCGGCCTTAGCACATTCCACCGATTGAATGCACTAAGTAAGCCTTTCCCCCTAGCAAGTAGAACCTTGCTAGCTAGAAACCCCAAGACTACCTCAAAGAGAAAACCCACACACAAGAAGAGAGAGAAGCTCTGAGAATACAAAGAATGCTCTTGCTTTTGATGATTTACAAGTGAGGGTGGGGGTCTCCTTTTATAGGCAAAACCCCCCTTTACATCGATGGCTTGGATCTTGCTTCTAGAGTATTCTTACGATCCAAGGGCTACATTTGATTGGTATATACATTATCCATGACATCACCATCTATTTGACATAAGCCATGACATCACCATCTATTTGACATAAGCCATGACATCATGGTTCTAGAGAGTTCTACATATTTCTACAAGGCTCCCAAGAACTTTGCCAACTAGGATGTCTGTATGGCGCCCAGTAAGCATCCACATGGCGCCACTTTGTCGATGATGTGTCAGTCTGTTACATCCTCCCCCACCTAATTCCGCGATGTCCTCATCGTGGCTTCTTGGTGGTACTTGGCAATTTTATCCTTGAACTGCCATAGTGTGTCTTCACGCTCCCAGCTGGCCTCGCTATCCGGAGACCCTTCCATCTCACTAAGTATTCCGAATAACTTGAATGATTTCCCCTTCTTGGAATAACTCGGTGTGAGATGATATTCTCCACTTCCTTGTCATGTGCGGTAGTGATGGCTGTTGTAGCTCTCTTGGAGTTCCCACGTTCAATGTCTTCCATGTCTGTGTGATACGGTTTGAGCAGACTCACATGGAAAACGTTGTGGATTTCCATTCTCGGAGGTAATGCAAGTTGGTAGGACACCTTGCCAACCCGTTTCACCACCTTGAATGGTCCTTCATAACGCCTTACCAAGCCTTTATGAAGTTTGGCATAAGTTCTGGACTGATGTAGGAGGAGTTTGACCAAGACAAGGTCTCTCTCTTGAAATTCTCGATGTTTTCTTTTCTTATCAGCCCATTTCTTCATCCTTTTGACAGCCTTCTCCAAGTAGGCTTTCGCTAGCTCAGCATGCTCGTGCCACCCTTTGGCGAACTTGTATGCGGCTGGAATTCTTCCTCCATAGCCAACACTTAGTGTGTTGGGAGCAAGTGGTTGCTGTCCCGTTGCTACCTCGAATGGACTAGAATGGGTAGACTCACTTCGATGCAGATTATAGGAGAATTGGGCAATATCAAGCAATCTTGCCCAATCCTTCTGGTTAGCACTCACATAGTGCCTTAAGTAAGCTTCCAATAAGGCATTCACCCGTTCAGTCTGTCCATCTGTCTCGGGGTGAAAGCTGGTTGAGAAGTTGAGTTCTGACCCCATTAGTCGAAATAGCTCCGTCCAAAACCGCCCTGTGAATCGCCCATCGCGATCATTGACGATTATCCGTGGAATGCCCCAATACTTCACCACGTGCCGAAAGAACAATTGGGCTGTTACTTCCGCTGTGCAGTCCTTTGGTGCTGCTGCAAATATGCCATATTTGGAGAACCGATCGACCACCACGAGGATCGTGCCGTTCCCATCCGAAATTGGCAAACATGTGATGAAATCCATGGAGACGCTCTCCCACGGCCTCCTTGGAATGGGCAGCGGTTCCAACAAGCCTGCTGGATGATCGTGTTCGATTTTGTCTTGTTGGCATACCAGACAAGTTCGAACATAGGCCTCTACATCGTCATGCATCCGCGGCCAATAGTACGAGTCTTCCAACAGTGCTCCAGTACGCTTGATTCCTGGGTGACCAGCCCACTTTGAATCGTGGCACTCCTTGAGGACCTCCTTCCTCAAGTTTCCCCACTTGGGGATGTAGACGCGGTTGCCTTTTGTGTACAGCAACCCATCCTCAAGCCAGAACCTTCGTGTCTTGCCTTGTTGGACATAGTCAATCAAGGTCTTGGCCTGTGGATCATGTTTCATGCCCTCCTTGATTTTGTCCATTAAGGGGCATTTGGGCCGACTGATAGCAGCTAGCTCGGCCTTCCTGCTTAGTGCATCTGCTACCTGATTGGTCTTGCCCGGTTTATATTCTAGGACATAATCGAATTCAGCCAGGAAGTCTTGCCATCTAGCCTGCTTGGGGCTCAACTTCTTCTGGGTGAGGAAATAGCTGGTGGCAACATTGTCCATCTTCACCACGAACCTTTGGCCCAGCAATTAGTGTCTCCAAACCCGAAGGCAATGAACTATTGCAGTCATTTCCTTTTCTTGCACCGCATACCTCCGTTCGGTGTCGTTGAGCTTCCGACTCTCGTAGGCAATTGCATGCTCCTCCTGCATCAGCACACCTCCAATGGCAAAGTTAGAGGCATCAGTATGTACCTCATACGGTTTTGTATAGTCTGGCAGGGCAAGTATTGGCTCCTTCGTCACTGCTGCTTTTAACATTTCAAAGGCATTTTGGCATTGCTCCGTCCATTCCTAGGACTGGTTCTTCTTTAGTAGGTTTGTCAAGGGTGTTGTAATGGAAGAGTAACCCTTGATGAACCTGCGATAGTAGTTTGCTAGTCCCAGAAATGATCGAAGGTCCGGTACCCTTTTTGGTGGCTCCCATTCGAGGATGGCTTTAACTTTGGCTGGATCCATGCACAGCTTCCCACCTCCTACTTTGTGGCCCAAAAACATGATTTCTTGTTGGGCGAATGCACACTTTTCCTTCTTCACATATAGCTGATTTTCTCTTAAGACCTGAAATACTTGTTGTAGGTGCTTTACATGCTCTTGTAAAGTGTTACTATATACCACAATATCATCAATATATACTACAACAAAGCGGTCTAAGAAGGGTTGGAAAATTCTATTCATAAGTGTGCAGAAAGTAGCAGGAGCATTTGTAAGTCCGAATGGCATGACTAAGAATTCATATGATCCATACCTTGTTACACATGCCGTCTTTTCCTCATCCCCCTCGGCAATTCTAACTTGATAATATCCCGAGCGTAAATCAAGTTTTGTGAACCACTGTACTTCCCCAAGTTGATCAAACAAGTCAGCAATAAGAGGAATGGGATACCGGTTCTTCACCGTGATCTTGTTGAGGGCGCGATAGTCTATGCATAGACGTAAGGACCCGTCATGCTTCTTCTGGAACAGCACAGGAGCACCATAGGGAGCTTTTGATGGCCGGATGAACCCTGCATCTAGTAGCTCCTTTAGTTGCCTTCTTAACTCCTCCAATTCTGGAGGTGCCATCCTATATGGAACAGCAGCTGTGGGCCTTGAACTTGGCTCTAGCTCGATCTTGTGATCCACCTCTCTCTTGGGTGGAAGCTTTTTGGGAAGCTCAGCAGGCATAACATCTTCATATTCATCAAGAACATTTAAAATATCAGTTGGTGCATCCGTAATGGAAGGCACACCTTCGTCCAGCTTCAGTGTGGCTAGGAATGTGGGCTCTTGTTTCTTGAAGCCCTTAGAGAGTTGCATAGCTGATAACGTTTTTGCCTTCAGTTCTCCTTCTCGAACCACTGGCACCATGCAAGCTTTTCCTTGATCCATGATACACATTGCATCGGCGCTTGGGATTGGTATAGCCCGAACTTCATCTAAGAATTCCATACCAAGAACAATAGGGTAATCATCCATAGGCACAACAGAGAGATTCAACATACCTTTCCATTCACCAAGGCACATCTCCACATTGTGAGCAACTCCGAAGATAGGCTTGGCCTCGGAGTTCATCGCTTTGAGCCACCCACGCTCTTCCTTGTATTTGATACACAGTCGTTTGGCTTCATTCACTTCGATGAAGTTGTTGGTTGCACCAGTGTCAACCAATGCCTGCGTCTCTGTCCCATTCACTCTGGGCTTTACATACATCCTGCCCTTCTTCCCGGATGTGGGCATTTCAACCTTGGCCTTGATTGCATGTAGCAATTGAAGGGAACCCATTTGCCTATCTTCAGGTTCCGGCCTAGGTTCATCATCCCGAATGAGTGCCGAGAGTTTGCTTCGCTTTGGGCATTCCCGAGCCCAGTGAGGACCATCACATAAGAAGCAGGTGAGTTTAGGTTTGTCACCCCCACCCTTGCCTCCTCCAAATTTGGTCTTGGCTTGATCCTTGGGTGGTTTATGGTTGCCATCTCCCCCACCTTTGCCTTTGTGTGGCTTTTGCTCCCGTGGCTTGTGGGAGTCTCCTTTTGGCTTAGAGGAGTCCCCTTTCCTCAGTTCAATCAGGGACTCAGCTTCTGCTATAGCTGAGGTGAGGTCTTTCACCCTGCGTCGCTCCAACTCATTTTTAGCCCAATGTTGGAGCCCATCCATGAAGGCAAAGAAGGCCTCTTTTTCCGGAAGGTCCGGAATTTCTAATACTAACTCAGAGAATTCCTTTATGTAGTCCCGAATAGTACCCTTATGAGAGAGACGACGAAGCTTGGCCCGGGCTTCGTGTTCTACATTTACAGGGTAAAATTGGGACTTGATTTCTCTTTTAAAATCATCCCAAGTAGTGATTGTGCACATACCTCTTTCAATGTCTGAGTGCCTCCGTCGCCACCATAGCAATGCACTCTCCACAAGATAGAGTGGGGCAGTTTTCACCTTTTTGGCATTCTCCATGATGCCTATTGCCTCGAAGTATTGATCAAGGCTCCAAAGGAAGTTATCTAGCTCCCTTGCGTCCCTGGACCCACCATAGGTCTTGGGCTTTGGCACATCGAGCTTGGCCACCGAATGGCTAGTCACACCCCCTTGGGTGATAGCCATCTTACAAAGAGACCAATCTGCCTTGATCTCTTTGATCTCTTCCTTCATGGCGGCAAGTTCTCCACCGAGTCATTCTTCGAAATTGTGCAACTCTTTCCTCAAAGAATCAGCTGTGGAGTTAAGGAGTTCCAGCATCTCACCTCGTAGCTCGTCGTCCCTTGAACCGAGCTCATTGATGCTTTCGCCCAATGTCTCCATATGTTGGGCATGCTCCTCAAACCGATCCCTTCCATCGGCCACAGCAATCTCCACTTTGGCAAGCCGTGCCTCCATGGATACAAGAGGATCTGGTTGCACAGACTTATCCTTTTGACCTTTGCCACCGTGATCCTTCTCCCTTCCATGATGTTCTTCGAAGTGAGTGAGACTTGAATCAGCCATTGCAAGCTTTGGCTCTGATACCAACTGTCACGGGGGTAGTGTTTTTGCGCAGCAAACCCCGTGCGGCCTTAGCACATTCCACCGATTGAATGCACTAAGTAAGCCTTTCCCCCTAGCAAGTAAAACCTTGCTAGCTAGAAACCCCAAGACTACCTCAAAGAGAAAACCCACACACAAGAAGAGAGAGAAGCTCTGAGAATACAAAGAATGCTCTTGCTTTTGATGATTTACAAGTGAGGGTGGGGGTCTCCTTTTATAAGCAAAACCCCCCTTTACATCGATGGTTTGGATCTTGCTTCTAGAGTATTCTTACGATCCAAGGGTTACATTTGATTGGTATATACATCATCCATGACATCACCATCTATTTGACATAAGCCATGACATCATGGTTCTAGAGAGTTCTACATATTTCTACAAGGCTCCCAAGAACTTTGCCAACTAGGATGTCTGTATGGCGCCCAGTAAGCATCCACATGACGCCACTTTGTCGATGATGTGTCAGTCTATTACATCATGTACTTGGAGTGGGTAATCATTTGTCATGTCATACCTTAATTAGCTGATCATTTCTCGCTCCCATTTACACCCTTCCTGTGAAATCTCCACGACTTCTATGATTTCCTTTTAGCATATGAGGGTATTTTTCAAACAGAAGACTCCAAAAAAGAAATATTTGAAAAGTATCTCGTCTTGAAGGCTTTATTAGGAGAGAATTCTGGTTACGCATTAGCCTCCATCTTTTTTGCCAATAGAGATAAATTGAATGAATCTAAGATCCTAAACCCCATTCTTCCCGCATGCTTTCATTAAGAAAGTTTTTCCCACCTTACCCAATTAATCTTCGTGTCCCCATTAAGTTGCCCCCACTATAATGTACTGCATCGTTTATCTTGAGTCCCTCCTTTAAAAAAGATTGTCCTTGCAACCAAGAGAAAGTAATTCAAGATTTCCCTGTTTCTGACCAGAAAATGCTTCACTAAACCATGTACAATTTGCATTCACGTAGAAATGAAATATTTTTTGCGATTATTGTAGAATTGTCAATGTCGGCCTTTGTTTGTTTGTGCATGGTTTTAGTGTCAGCTGTGAAGATGCCCCTCTGGAAAGGTCTTCTGTATAGAAAACTATTCATTTTTTAAATTGTTTTTAGAGTGTTTCTATGGAAATAGATGACCAAAAAGCGTATATAAAGGTCGTGAAAATGATGTTCAATATTTTAAGTTTCAGAGTAAGAACAGATAAAACTGGTATCTGACCTTACTTAAAAATAAAGCCCTCCTGCATTTGGTGATGTAATTCAGTTTTGACCAAGTTTAAGACCATTGATCAGACTTCTTAGAACAAAGCAGTCTCTTAGTTTCCTGCAATCCCATGACTGAAGCTGAAAAATAAAATTATAAATAAAAAACAGTAAAAAATAAATAAACCCTTCGCCCTTTGTAATTATTATTATTTATATAACTTGAAGAAAATCAATAAATAACAAAGTAATGGGAAAATGTGACAAGCCGTAAAAAATAAATTAAAGATGTTAATCAATACTCTAATCGTAGTCAGAAGGATTAGAAACTTGCCTCAGATTGAATGATCACGCTCAAAATTTTGTGTGGCTTTGGGTGAAGCCAAAACTGAAAAGAGCATACATTAATCTACTGTTTTTTTCAATTAGATTGTTGAAGATTGGACCCAGGTTTTGATCCTCGCTTGATCCCTCACTGGGCTGGATTTGGAGTGCATGGAAAACCGTGCACAAAAAGACAGGATACTTTATGTTTAACTTTCTATAATTTCCCAATAGTTTTCATGCCGTTTACGTTCAAGATAAGAAATCAATATCGCTCATTAATCATTATCAATTTCCAATTATAGGGGGAGTCTTTGGTACTTAGGTTACCAATCTTCATTTCTTTTGCTGTCTCTTTTTGATAAAGTTCACATTAGCACACCCATGGACCAAACTAACATGTATAAAAATAGCTCTTTTTTTATTTTTTTTTAAACAAAGAGAGGAAGGAATTCATACTTAAATAATGTAATACTAATTTGATTCACCACACGGATGCCAACACATCAATCTCACACAATAATTTTCACAGTAGCCAATAAAGTCAGCTGACCACCAATGGAGGATGAGATGAAAACAAAAAAAAATCCCATTTTATGGTATATTTTTGCTCTGATTAAGTGAAGCTTCTTGAGGATGATTGTTGTGGGCTTAACAGAGTGTCTGCAAGTGGTGGATCCAAGAAATTTTCCTTTTACTGGAATATGATTTAAAGAAAAACATTAAGGGGGCATATGCGGAAAATTATATGGATTTCAAAATTTTTTACACTGACACAAATATCAAAGTTGCAAACCAATTTGTGGACCCACCTTACTGCATGGTACTCATGTTTACAGAGTGGTAATGTAAAGGCTTTTGTTCATTTTTTACATAATAGCCCCTTCACTCTTCAGAATATTTTTCACATCATAGCCCGTTCAAAAAAAAAAAAAAATTCTATTAATCCTTGGCCAATTACCAGTTCATATGACCATAACCATGCATTCAAGCATCCCAAAGTCTAATAATTTTTTAAGTGCCTATATAACCATTTAACTTAAGTTACCTTAAGCAGTTGATCGTCACCATCAAATTCATGCCAATTTCACACAAACGCACATGTACTAAGTTTTTCAAATCTCAATCTAATCCCGTGATTGGCATGCATCAAATTAGACCAATATTTAATTAGTAAGACTTAAATACATCTACTATACACTCGAAAGACCTGAATTACATGTAAAACAGAGAGAGCTGAAAAATGAGCGACTTTTGCGCGTTGACTCATTCATGAAAGCTTCGTTGAGATGTTGCTTTCATACCCTAAATATTGAAATAGATAGGTCTACTCTAATTGCAAGCTTTGTCGGACCCAAACCTGCTTATAATTGAGAACATGGTTCCTCTATTATTATTTTTTTCTGGTAAGTCTATCTGAACATGCAATTATGCAAATAAACATAAACAAACAAACCTGCTATGTATGACATACGTACTAGATGCGACCTACCAATGGTATCGATCAAAGCTACTGAGGCAGTAGAAGTCGGAATCTTTGGTCAATGCATATGTGTCTACTTTAAGTCGGTTGCTTCTCTGACTAAGGCTCCATGCTCCTCGTTTTTTAGTGCATTTATAACAAATAACAAATGTAACAGGTGTGACAACTTACGATACCCTTTGATATTTTTTAGTGAAGTGTACATAAGATAGAGGAAACACACTTCCCTTCATGCATGGATTAGCTGAAAGTGTAAGGGCATGTTTGTTTATACAGTATACATTAGGAATTGAATGAGTTGGAATTTGTGGCATAAGTGATTAGTAATGAAGATCAAAAGTGAATTTATAAAAATAATTATCAACTCTTTCTTAATTGAAATTGAATCAAGAGAAAAAGAGAAATGAATGTTCAGCTATAACCACAGTAACCCAAATCACAAGAAAGTCAATGTCCTTTTTTTTACTGCAATTTCATTTTCTTTATTTCTTGTCTTATACCATTCATACCTCACCTCTTTAATTAATTATCCTTTGTTAAGCTCATTTAACCATAATTTTTTATCTAATCTAATGCAAATAATTGTTTAAAAATTTTTAAATATGAATGAGGATAACAGTTTGTCGAGGAAAGCTAAGACATGGGGTTCTTTACAAGTGACTGTTTCTTTTGGATGTATAAACCATGCGGAAACTTCTTTTAAGGTAACGACTGTTGGGGCTTTTGGGTTATGCTCTCCTTTTGGGAGTTTCACCATCTTGGCCTGCAATGTATGGTTGGCAGACTTTGTTGATTTCCTCATACGATTTGTGTTCTAAACTTAATTGCGCACGAACGATAAACTTTGTCAATCAATATGTCATTTTCATCCAAGTCTAAGGATTGTTTTGGATTTATGTTAGAGAGAATCTTTAGTTGGGCTGTCTAGGTTAGGCATTTTAAATGCAAAGGTTACACATGGTGAGAACTATAACTCATCGCCTTCCACACGGCACAGGTGTACTATCCATGTTGGAAACCGTTGAGCTTTAAAATCTTAATGAATTACCATACTCATAGATTGAATGTCTGGTTAAAAATGGCCATCATCTCAAATCCAACAAGCAAAACAGTAGAAACACATTCAGATTTAGCTATCCCATTAATAACAAGTTTCATATTCCATAGTAAGAAATTTTAACGTAGTATCACATGTCATCAGTAAAACATTTCTAAATTGATCGTCGTGTCACAATTTATATATATTTTTTCTAACGTACTTTATATTGTAAAAAAATAAAATCAATAAAACTATGAATAAGATGAATAAGGGGTCCCAAATGTAAATGTTAAACAAGTAACATTTATGCATACTTATGTTTGTTTGCACTAGGAATGAAATGGTGTGTACATAAGTTCATTTTTATATGAAAAATTTCACACCTAACAAAGTTTGAAAAATTACACCCCTTTAGTAAGAGAGTGGCAATGTAGAGGATGCCTCGTCCTATAACAGGTTAGGATATCAAATCCCACCACCACCTTTACTTGTGCTCCTCCTGTGTGACTCAAAATTTTAATGCAAACTGTTTAATTTATTTTTTAATCCATCCATGTCTTAAATATTGATAAATTTTGAAATATATAAAAATTCTACATGTGTAGTCTAACTGTTCAATGTTTACTTATATCAAATGATACTTGCAAACAAACATAGTATTGTGTTTCATATATGTAAGTTATTTGAATTTTATATGTGCGACCATGTATGTGCTCCTTTAGAAATAGTCTTTGTTTGTCAGAATCGGATAACTTTTTAGCCAAAAGCCAAAGTTCCAAAGGCTAAGCTGGAGAGGGATAACCTAGGTCATAAAAAAAAATATATATGTACATATAGTAAAATCCAAATCACATATTACATATTCCCTGTGTAACAGACAAACCATCTCTTGGGCAATGCACCATATCCTACTTGCATCAAGATACTACAAATAGAGAAATAGCAATATACATGGCCATAATTCTGTAGTGTAACACGCCCGACTCTGGACTCTCTTTTGCACATAGAGCTTTAAGCACAATAGCACGAGAGAGTAGATTTTCACAGTCCAAGGCTATGATTCCATGGTTAAAATTGGGAACGAGTTGACGAGGCCCTCGTGGAATTCAAAAACCAAAAAGATATGAAATCCCACTCCAACCATCCCCACATTGAATAATAACAACCCCAGCATCTTATTATCACGAATCCTTGTTAGAGGAATCATGGACCAAACACAACTAGACAATCTCTTTCTTTTTCTATTTCACTACTCGAAAAAGCCATTTAAAAGGGCAACCTCAACCACCCATTACCTTGAAACAAGGGAAGCAAATCGCCATGAGGAGTAACATTCACTCTCTTCTTTTCTTCTTAGCATTTCTGTTGTTTTGTGCTTTCCATGCCTTTGCAACGCCTTGGCCAGTGGGTGGATCCACAAGGTTCTATGATTTCAAGGTCCAAATCTCTCTCCTTTGCACAGAAGTTCCTATTGTATGTATTTAATCTATGTCTACTCTTACTCTTTTTTTTTTCTTTTTTCTGTTAATGCTTGTTGTGGTTTGTTTAGGTTCAAACCACTAAAGTTGAAAAGCTTTGTAAGAGCAAGGACATTGTTACAATCAATGGTATGTTCCCAGGGCCTGTGGTCTACGCCCAAGAAGATGATAGAGTGATAGTCAAAGTAACCAATGAGACACCACACAATGCTACTATACACTGGTACAAATTTTTTTTTATCAGTTACACCGGTACAATCAATCTCCTAGATACAAGAGCAATTTGGCCATTGTATATGAGATTGCCTTAAATTATATTCTAAATAATTCACCAACTTCATCAGCTTTTCTTTCTTTCAGGCATGGAGTCCGGCAGATACTCTCGTGTTGGTCAGATGGGCCTGCATACATTACACAATGCCCCATCCAAGCTGGCCAGTGCTTCACATATGAGTTCACCCTAGTAAAGCAGAAGGGTACACTCTTATGGCATGCTCATGTCTCATGGCTCCGAGCAACTGTTCATGGCGCCATCGTCATATATCCAAAAACTGGAGTCCCTTATCCCTTTCCATTCCCTCATGAAGAGCACATTATCGTTCTAGGTAAACAAAAAAGAATCCAGTAGCCAATTAATGGGTATTAATTATTGGAAGTAAGGGATAAACGTCAAATAAAACATGCATATGCTACTCATTAACCATAGGTGGACGAGTAAATCCCCAACCTGACTCAGGTAGGGTTCTGCCGGGTGGGCCTATCCCCAAAGCTGGCAGTCCTTCTCACTCATCACAATATATTAGTTGCAGTTGGTGATGAAAGACGTGTTACAGTTGTCCCACGATTCTTTTCATGATAATGTTAGGTCATGTGATCATCTTATTTAATTTTTTCTACATTGTTGGGTTATAATCTTATACCTTCTGTTTAATTAACAGCTGAGTACTGGAACAAGGACGTGGTAAAGCTACAGAAACAAGTGCTAAAAAGTGGAGGAGGCCCTCCAATTGCAGATGCTTATCTCATCAATGGCCACCCGGGCCCCCTTTACAATTGCTCTAGCAATGGTAAATCATTTATAAACTAATCCTTCTTATATGGAAACACCAATATAAACAACCAAGAAAAGTCTGGACTGATCTGCAAAACATTTTAATGAAAATGGCCTCAACTTGTTCCCCAAGTATGGCAATCAAGGAATCAAACATCTTTTAAACGCTAGAATTTCTGTTCTGTAGGCAAAGAAACATGTTACTGACTGAGGTTTTGAAGTTCAGAAGAAGCTCATTTATTCAGAAAAATTAAAAATAGTCTCTACAGTGCATACCTTTCATAACTTTGTGAGGCGAGATCCCAAGCCACAAGTTGCCTCTACCTGGAGAACAAAGCTGCGTGTATTTAATAGTTTTAAGTCAGTTCTGTGTATCAAGCACTGTTTAAGTGAAAGAACCCTAGTCTTGTGCAATTTCACAATCTCATCTACTCAATGCAAATTTTCAGATGTCTATAAACTCACTGTTGTCCCGGGGAAGACATATATGTTACGAATAATAAATGCAGCCGTGAACATGGAGAATTTCTTCTCAATTGCCAACCACAAGTTGACTGTCGTCGAGGCTGACGGTGAGTATACAAAGCCGTTCATGGCCGATCACATCATGCTTGGTCCTGGCCAGACCATGAATGTGCTTGTGACCACCGATCAGCGCATTCGCAGATACTCCATGGCCATGGGTCCTTACATGTCAGCGAGGAATGTCTCCTTCCAAAACATATCTGCAGTGGGCTACTTGCAGTACACCGGTGCCTCCATTGACAGTGTAACCTTACCACCTCAGCTTCCCCGCTTCAATAACAACCTACTCGTCAAAACCAACATGGATAACCTTAGGAGCCGAGACTCACAAAAAGTCCCCTTGGAGATTGATAAAGACCTCTTCTTTACCATTGGACTGAATGTCGAGCAGTGTCACTCATCGATGCCAAACAAGAGCTGCCAAGGTCCTAACAATGGAGTCTTTGCTGCATCAATGAACAACATCTCTTTTGTTAGCCCGCAGTTGCCTCTCCTGCAAGCATATTATAACAAAATACATGGTTACTTTAGTGATGATTTTCCTGATATGCCTCTTAAGAACTATGACTTTGTATATGGTGCACCTAATAACATCCCCAACAACACTCAGTCAATAATTGGGACCAAGGTGAAGGTGCTTGATTATGGGTCTAGGGTGCAGGTTATCTTGCAAGACACTGGGACAGTCACCACTGAAAACCACCCCATGCATTTCCATGGCTATAGCTTCTATGTTGTTGGATACGGAAGTGGCAATTACAACCCTAAGACTGCATTGTTTAACCTGGTCGACCCCCCATACATGAATACAATTGGGGTGCCAGTTGGAGGATGGGCAGCAATTCGATTCATCGCAGACAACCCAGGTAAGTGTCACAGGGAATTTGATTTCTTTTTTTTTTTTTTTTCTCTCATTTCTTCCTCTCTCAATAGAATAAGCTTGTTCTAATGAGTTGAAATTATATTCCGTTGTGAAGGGACATGGTTTATGCATTGCCATCTAGATATACATCAGTCATGGGGACTATCCATGGTTTTTATAGTGAAGAATGGGGAGGGGCCATTGGAGACGCTTCCACATCCTCCAGCAGACATGCCCCGTTGCTAGACATGGGAAAACAAAATTTGAGGATTCTTATGTTATTATTTTTTTAAACAAGTGTAAGCCATTTTATCTCATTTCTTCATGTAAATTGTGCAATGGAAGAAGCTGAGATAACCTGACTCATGTAATGTTTTTCACGTCAGTCTTCACTGTCAAAACCTGTAACAGTCTTAATAAAAAGATTTTAGTGTTCATTTGGTGTAACTAATCATGCACTCTGATGAGTCCTAGAAATGAGTTGATTCATATCAAACTTTGTTGTATACAAGGCTATACCATGTACCTTCTGATTCAGAAGGACAAAGATTCTGCTAAGAAGCATAATATAAAAATAAATGTCTGCTGTGGGTTATAAATTTTTTTATTTCAGCTGGATGACATGTGGAACCAATGTGATACACGACTGCATACTTGATGCAAGGCCTGCGCCTGTGGGCCAATACAACCAGGCCCATGCCCCAAATGTAGGACCGGAGGAATAGGGTCAAATAACCGGCTATCCAAAGACAAAGGATTCCGCATTCATCTAGTTTTTTTTCTTTCTTTAATGATTTGTCATTGCAATTAGTTTCCTTCTTCCATTAGAAGTCTTTGATAGATTGTGGGGTTCTTTTCCTATATATATGAACATTATAGAACATTAGAAGTACTTTTGGAGATTAATAAAATTTTCCCTTATGGAATAAGGTTTGTTCCTTTTTTTAAGAGCCTTTTTGAAGATATCTTTTTTGTGCTTTGACACATTGCAAAGCTTCGATCCATACCCTCTTAGGGTTTGCATCTATTGTGGTATCAGAGGCAAATCCTTGGAGAGCGTCAAGTAGCTTGAGGACGTTGGGGCAACAAATTCCTAAGTTAATCTTCTTCTTCCTCCATCATTTCTATTTTCCTTTAAATTTTTCCCCAAATCGTCACTCCAGAGAAGCCCCCAAATCCAACCCTCAAAACTCCATCAAAACCTTCAATTCTTAATTCCAAAACAACTCCAACCTTATCCAATCACAAACCCTAAGTTTCCTCACAAGAATCCCTTAAATTTGGGCCCAAAATCTTGCCAAAACCTAGAGCTTCAATCCTAATTCCAGAATTTTCTTTTTTCTTGTCAAGTTCTGTAGAATAGCTGAAACAGCCCCTAGAACCTTTTCAAAACCCTCCAAGTCCAACCCAAAATAATTGCAACCCATGACCTTACAAACTCCCTTAGGCTTTTTGATAAAACCTATACCAATTAGATCCCCAAATTACTCCCCACAACCAGCCCAAGATTTCTATCTGAAAACTTCCCAAACGTTTTGCCTATTTAAACTTGTCAAAGAAAATCCAAATTAACTGTTTTCTCGTGCTACCCAAAATATTCTCAAACCATAATTAATCCTATCCAAACCCTAGCCTTTACTACCCATGAATCTAGTCCCGAAAGCGCAAAACATTGGCAGTTAGACCACATCAGTCATTCAAAACAACACATATTCCCTAACACCTCTCAATCTGACCCAAACCTTTCCAAATCTACTTCATCCCCTTCTATTTAAAATAAAAAGAGAAGAAGAATAAGAAGAGATGCCTTTGAAGCAAGAATGGCGAACAAGTGAGTAGTTTTGTTGGGAAAAGTGGCACAACGAAAACTACCTACGATCAACAGATCAACCATGATGAACACAAGCAATCACACCATCAAGCAATCACATACATAAACACAACAATTTTACGTGGTTCGGAAACCTTGCTTACGTCCACGGAGGAGAGAATTCATCTATCATAATCCTATCTCAATCCCCTCAGGATCTAAGATTATAGTACATCAATATATATAACTCTCGCTTTCTTGACCAATAAGAAAACTCATACATAATGATTAAAATACCCCTAACCCTGAACCACGGTTCTGGCTAAACTTGACGATCCAGCTAAATCGGAATACAAGAAAAAACCCAACAATATCCACCTTGGCGTAGATTCCACAAATCACTAGAGACACCTTGAGATACCTGGTAATGTTTTCACGTACCTTGTTAAATGGTACGTCACCACACCGATGGCGCAGTCTTAGTGACGCAGTCTTTTCTCTTCAACACTCTAACATGTTGAACTAGCACTTCCCGCATCTCATTGATAGGTACGCTTTCACACACGTTGCGACCTAGCGTGACACCTGCACCCCTAGCTTAGATACAAAGACAATCTCAGTATTGTCTAGTGTTGATTAAGTCTAAATCAACTTGAGACTTCCCACAATTACCTCCTTTGACCTTAATACCATCGTTTTGCACCTTCAAAATGTTCTCTATTTATTGCCACATGCATGCATCATTGCAACACAATGAACCTAACTTCCATTCGTTAAGACAAAATTGAAAACCTCTCCGAATCTTGATTTCCTTAGTACCTATGAATCCTTCCTTCTATCTCCATTCTGGCGTTCTTTCTATCAAACCTGTAACCATCCTATTCTAGTCTATTCTGGTGGATTAGGCACAGTACATGCAGGTTAGGTATGACCCGATGCTAAACTGGCTTACTCCAACCTTAACAAGACCACATTTTCCTAGAAAATTATCTCTGCTCAAGTTTTCCTAGATTTCCACTAGATGATATCATCGAAGACTCATTAATCCATCTTCCGATGATCCATCACATCTAACTCCACTGAACCACATTTCCTCCCCTGTTATTTGATGTCTCCTTCACTGCTCCATCTGAAAAAACATCCCTTATCAACCTGTAGATATTTTCAACCATCTCACCCTCCGTGATGATCAATGTTCTCTTTTCTACTTTGGTAACTTCACCTGCTACAGTGTATTTGCAGCCTTTGAAGTTTAAGGCACCCAAAGAAATCCAATTTCTTTGTAAACCCGGAACATGTATCACATTTGTTAGGGTTTGAATAACATCATCATACACCAGAATCTTTACCGCTCTTATCTCAAATGCTCATCAATTTACATTCTCCCCCATAAGAGCAAATCCATTAACAGTGAGAGTTATTTGCGTCAAACCAATCTCCACTCAAACACATGATAGGAAGAATTTGAATCTCAAAATCATGAATAATTAACCCGATCTATACTTATAGTGATCAAAAGTGATTCCCTATCATCCGAATCTAAGCTTTCTTACAAACTACCTCATTCTGATTATGATTCTTTTGCTTTTCCTTTTAGTTTGGCACGTCGCTCATTCTGGATCCCTTCGACGCTGATCTAAGCTTTCTATCAAAGTGCTTAGAGCAATCTCCTATTCGTGACATCAAGTAATATTTTTTTAATCATTGCTATGTCATGGAGTCTAACACTTTTCCCTACCAATCCTTAAAGTCGTTTCCATCAAACACTCCATTTTAGCCCGTGATGCCTGAATTCATTGCTATAATCGCGAATCACTTGGTTTCTCTTGTCCCCTAAAATTTTTCCCATCAAGCTACCAATATCTTATGTTTGCCTTGTAGATTTCGTTACCACAAGTACGTTTGAAGAAACAGATCTGAAATCCAACTTCGGATGGCTTTGATATTGCAGAAACAATTTTCTGTACTCCGATTGGTCAAACCTTCTTTTTTAACATTAAACTGCCCCATCTTCTTCCACACATGCATAGATCTACTCACAACAAATCTGTAGGTACAAACAGGTCTCCAATTGGACATTGGACAATCAAGATATTGCAGAAACAATTTTAGCCACAAATCTGGTCAAATTGCCTTTCACCGTTTTACCTACTGACGTGTGCTAATGTCAGCATTGCTGCTGACAGCCTAGGCTCTGTATCACAGGTCAGGTTTAACTGACCCCGAACCGACTTGGACTGAACTGCTGTTGGGCTAGGCTTCTCTACATAATGGGTCAAGTCCTACCTGACCTGGCCTGGGCCTAGTTGCCCTGGGCTGCTGCTCCACAAGTCAGGTCTGACCAGACCCAAACGTGAACCTGGCTTGGACTACCTAGGCCTAGGTGTTCTGCTTTTCCCTATGTCCATTTTTGTAACAGGGATGTGCAATTGCAGCTCTATCTTTTTCATCAGCGATGAACGTCAAAAGAGGTGGGCTGCGGAGACCGAGGACTGCAGTCCGACAATGACATTAGATTTGGAAAGAAAGATTCCAGCGAAGGTCGTCTTCTGATGACCGCGGTGCTGCAATAAGTGGTGCTGCCCCTTCTTTTCTCTCATTCTACTCAGGCAACAACAGCGGCAGGGCTTCAGATCGGCAACAAAAGAGGGCAGCAACACTGGAAACTGGTCCCTCATTTTTTGATCCTTTGCAATGATTCAGCCAATGAGTTTTATAACTAGAACTCTTGTTCTTCCAAGAGAACAAAATTGATGATTGCTGTAAATCTCTTTCTTCTGTAAAGCCTTTTATTTACAGCAAATGCGGTGGTCCATCAAGATCAAACCGATTTCTTTCTCCTCTGATTATGCCTGCAAAAAAGATCACCTCTGATCTTTTCCTTGCAACGAGTATTCTCTTGTCAAAAACCTTGAATCCCTATCCTAGTCCTCTTCTCTTATCATGGCCAACCATCTGCTGATCCTCTTCTTCCCTCACAGATCCAATCCATCAATCGCAAACCTGATCTCAACCTCGCTCTGATACCACTTGTTAGGAAAAGTAGTACAATGGAAACTACCCTAGATCCTGCATGGAAGAAAGTGCCCTTCTCTTGCCCATGGTGTTTGCACACCACATAGGAGAGACAATGAGAGTATGAGTATCTCTATATGCCTTTGTCTGTGAAAGTAAAGATGGTCTTATCTTTGTGCCCGTGGATATAGCCTGTTTGGCTGAACCACGTAAATTCACTATGTTCTCTTCTTATGCATAGTTTATTTGTTTGATTGTAGGTTACGTGCTTCCACATATGCATAATAAGTCTTGTCTGACACAACAATGTATGAACTGAGAATGGGGAATGACCAGTTGTCCGCTCAGCTTATAACATGCCATGCTCAATTAACAACAAATATAAATTAAATTAAGTATAATATTGCATATCTTCAACAAATTCAACAACTATTAACTTCAATGGACACCTGACTTACAAATCTTGAGCACAACCGCATGGACAATAATCATTGGGAAAAAAACTCTCAAGAGGAAGAACCCAATTTTTGAAATCAACATATTTATGGTCTTTTCAACATTGGTAGGGATTTCGGTATTAAAATTTTCATCCCCGAATACAACAACAAGATGCAACCATAAGCATTCATAGATTTGCTAATGTGTATGGAGATTTGTTTGCTCACAACCTTATGATAGATGGACATAAGGTTGCCCTAATGGCTACCGGATTTCATTAGTGTCCAGCTATTTGGGGGATAGAAGTGCAACAACAACAGAGAAGCCAAAATATGGATCCAGTGGAAACATGGGTGCAAATGTGAAGTCTGATCAAATAGAAATTCCTTCTGATCAATTTTAAGAGTTATTTGTTCTATCAAAATTTAGGATTTAACTTGGCAACAAATCAATGATCAATCACACAAAGGAATCTTTCTAATCCAAGCAAGAAGTAATTTGGATGAATTAGAAGATGTTGCAGTCCATAGGTATTATCATCGTCATAGATGGACATTCGACATCTCTTAGCTTTTCAGAACTTTGAAACCTTCGATGAAATGGTACAACATGATATAAAAGTAAAAAGAGACAGCCAACCACCAAGCTTGCAACTTTTAAGCTTCTGATCTAATAATGAACCCAGAAAGAAAAAAAGACATAGTTGTCAATTCTATTCTAGCCGCTGTTTCAATTTGAACGGTAGTGGAATGTTTTCACATTTCGGTAGATTTTGGTATTCCGTTCTAGAAAAGATGCGATTAAAAATGAAAAAAATATAACGAACACCTAAATTGCAAAAAAATAGTTGAATTCTAAAATAATACTAAAATGCATGCTTATGTCACTTCAATTAAACTATACTCTACAATTGATCATTTTCTAGTTCTCGCTACGTATGAATAGAAGTATGAAACTTTGGCTGGAATGGGGTGGAATTGGTCCAAAATTGGAGCCAAACTTAGGAGCGGAGCGGACCGGAATTGGGTCTAAAACTTATTGGAACATTATGGCCAATTCTGGCTAGAACAAAATGGAATCGACAACTGATCGATGTGTGGACCCCAAGTGTAAAGTCTCAATGTAGTTTTATCCGGTGATTCCGAAATTGTATCCACAGGGAGCTAGAATTCGCGAGAACCTGTCTTAATTGAAAACTAATGCTTGCTTATTAAAAATCTATACAAAATAAATTATCTACTAAACTAAAAATTAAAATTAATTACAAGTCCTAATTTAGAATTGCAATCCCAAATAAAAACCTAAACTAAAAATCTTAAGCTAAAAAGATCCTAATCTAAAAACTGCAAAAACATAAAAGGGATCAATCCATTGCACATCACTAAGACATGAATAAGAATTCAAAAATACTAAATCTAAAATTAAAACTCATTTTACTCTAGTCACATGAAACACCAAGCCAAGGGAGTGCCTGCACAGCAGTACACCTCATCTCTTGATCTTTGCTAACATGCACTAAGGGAGAAGATGGAATGGATGGAGGAGGATCTAAAGAAGGGCTGGCCTATCCCCACTTCAGATTGGATGTTTGATGGAGGCTAAGGAGTAGTGATGTGGTCTATGGGAATGGTGACTGGGGGGTTTTTGTAGTGGTAGTGGGGCATGGAGGTGGGTCTATGGATTATGAGTGGTGGTGTGGAGTATGAAATGTGGAGAGAGGAATGGATGGTTGGTGTATGGTTCTGTACATAAGAGAGAGAGAGAAGTCAAAATGGAGGGCTGTTGCTTTTTTTTTTTTTTGGTGTGTGATATGAAAAGTGGAGAGGGGTTGGTGGTTGTGATGATCGTCATATGGAGATGGGATCCGCCTCTATAGTGTCGTCCACCCTTATGTCTATCAACTTGTTAGATTAGAATGAGATTAAGTTGTTGATGTGTACTTGGAGAATCCTCTTACAATTTGAAATTTACTCTATATTTATTTCTCTTTTTCTTTCCTTCTTCAAATCAAACTCTATCTTCAAAAGATAATTCCAGCAATTATCTTGAGATTATTTGCAAATGAAATGGGGTCCACCTTTGGCATGGGATGTACACATGGGATGGCCCATGTGATGTGTGGGTCTTCATGGTCATGGACTCTCTTCTTTTTCCTCAATTTTCTTTTCTTGGATTTCTTCAAAACATATTTCCTTGGCTCCAAAATTGGATGTGGAACCCTTATCTCCAATTTTCTTGCACACGAAAGTATTTCATTTTTCATTAAAAACAATAATTTTGATCTAAAGTCACAATTCTGCTTGTGTGGGCACGATTCACATAAAATGACGATAGTAAATTATATCATTGCATATGTTTTGATTTAAATTACTCAATGATGTTAAAAGAATTAATCATTTCATGTGAAAATATGATTTTAAAAATTCTTCCCAAAATAGAAATCCAAAGTGGAGAATTTTATAATTATATGGAAAAATGACTAATGTTGAATGAATTTTTCATGAAAACAATACAATGATTTTTAAATTAATAAAAACATGATTTTTAATTAAATAAATATTTTTCTAATGCTCAAGTATTTTCAGAGTTTTTTTTTTGCTAGTAGTAGTTTTTCAATTAGGACAGATTTTTTGCGAAAATTAGCTCCCTGAGGAGATTATCCCGACTCACCGAGTAAAACTATAATTGAGACTTTGCACTTGGAGTCTACGTTGATCACAAAGATGACGTAGCTCTCTTTAACATTGGTTATGATGATCCATCTACGCCAAATTATAACAACATATTAAAAAGAAAACAGACTAAGGAGTCACTTGAAGAAAGGAAAAAATGGCAGAGGATTTTGTCAAAAAACAAAAAGAAAGGGCAATGACAAAAAATATTTAACTAAAACCATAATCTATCCATTCAATAATGGAAACAGATACATAAATGGTAATCATGTGTTAACAATGCAAGAAATACAAACGTCTGAAGTACCTCATCCACTCCCAAACAAAAACCGCTCAGGTGCTCGCACCCCACTTCTCCTAGCCTTTTTGTTGGCATTCCCATATCTGGTCTGGCTTCCCATAGTTGAAGGGCGTATGAACTTTTGGCAAAAAAGGGAACAGAGCTTCATTTAAACTTATTTCATAATATTTCCAAAGACAAGTGACAAAATCCATAGAAAACCTTCTGGCAATGATCCTTCTCAAGAGCTTGAACCTACTTACAAGTTGCAATGACTGATCCATCACACGCTTTTTTTTTGGACCAGGTATAAGTTCTAGGGGTGATCGACTCTGGCAAGAAAGAGGCTGCATCTATTCCCCGGATCATATAGCCCTCATCTCAGTGAAGGTTTCTTGACCTAATGAATGTGACACAGATTTCATTGTCCTACTTCAGGATGGCACTGAACAACTCCCAACTGTACACGACTATAAATATGGAAGATCAGCACCTGCAACCCATCCACATTTCAATTTTCATTGTACCACATGACTACTCTGCAAGCTATTGAAGACAAGTCTTGGGCCATTCTTGTCAGGGCCTGAGCAACACAATAAGAGAATCCAGAAAATACATATATCTTAAAATGACTGAATACATGGGTGGCTTATGTTGATGCAACAATTAACAAAACCATGTACAATAATCTTATTGTACAATCTTGAAGCCAACTTATAACCAACAGTAGTACTCATGGGCTTAAGACCAGCTGACTGGCTAGTAAAATGAGTGCCTTACATCCATGAGATTTGAGGTGTCCACTTTAAAAAAACTCAGTAATCCCCTCGACTGACCTATATATGTGCATATTATTGACAAAGTGAATAGAGAATCAATTGTGGACATGCAAAAGTGATTCTTTTGCCGGAGAACCCTGGGATGAGGACTAAGTTTTGCATATACAGTATTTTCATGTCAGATTGAACATCCAGAAAAGAAAAAAGTGGAAGTTGAATCAAAGAGGGATGCTTTTTCCAACTCTTCCAGCCAAATTGATATCTGGAAATCACACTGATTACTGATAATGACTTGGGGGGAGAAATGGTAGCAACAACAGTATTCCCCTGCTTGTGATTTCGACGTTCCAGTCTCCCTGATATGGTAAACAACGATCATCTATAAACCATTTGTGAGGTACAACAAGACATTGGTACGAACCGAGGGGCCCGCGCAGGTGTAGTTCTTCATAGTAAGCCTCTGGCCTTTGGGAGAAAATAGCTGAATGATCAGAATAAATTACAGACAGTGCATTTTGGGAGGAAGCTTGAGAAGTATGCAAGAGCCCTTGCCACATGGAGAATGTCCTCTAACAACAATCCATTTACCCCCAAAACAGAAGAAAGAAGAACAGCTAAATGGTTCAAATCAGAATTGATCTTTCTATACTTCACTAATCAAAAAAGAAAAAAAAAATTAATAATTGATATTTCTTGAGGGCAGCTGTCGGAGTCCATAACACCACCCAGAATTTAAATCTTTGGCAAACACCCTAATGCACTAAGATTTTATTTGTAGTTAAAAAAAAAAGCATTAAAGAGATTTGACCACATATCTAGGGGTGGATGTGACACACTGCAAGATTAACAATTTCAGATGAAGGCTGCAACATTCACTAATTCATCGTCATCATTATGATCATCTTAGCCTTAACCGTATTGATTTGGGATCGGATTAATGTGTGCCCCTCAAAAAATAAGCCAAGATTTTAGGATTTAAAAAACAAACAAACTAACTTTCTCTGAATTCCATTAATTATTTGTGAAAATTATAGTTAGTCATTGCCTTCGGAGACAGCATATTTTGTATGCCATTCATTCGAACACATACATTTTCCTGTGCTAACAAAATCAACCCATCCATCAATTAAATTCACTTACAACTGCAACATATTCCACGGTTTTTTCCAATGACTTGCCGTCAGCATATCAAGTACCAAAATGCAAAGCAGATAATTTATATTTCTATAACACGCACCTCAGTGAGTGACAGTTGGATGTGTCAAATTAGCGAGAGTGCCTCCTATTCATGAGGGGTTTGCGAGTGTGAGGGTGGTAGATTGATCATATGTTGGTCCATGTGTGTCCCACGAACTGGTTCTCGAAGAATACATGTGCATATGGTTCTCATAGGTTCATTTTTGTATAGAGACACACAAATATTCAAGATAGAACTGATTGCACCATAAATTTTGGCTTATTTTGCAAGCATTTATTTGGAAAGGTTATGGACCTTGAATACACGTATGGGTGCGTGTGTTTGGATGTTGCCACACCCTCAAAATATTCAAGTGCTTCGAAGTAAAATAATTAAAGTTGTAATTCTAAGACAAATAAATTTAATAAATAACTAATGGCCTCAAACACGGCGTTATTACATAATATAAAGTTCCGATCTTAGCACCAATACTAGAACACCTTAGACGATGTTATCGGTGCTTTACTCAACAACTCTGCCATCTAGCGGAATCTCCTGCGACGCCTAACCTCCAGTTCGGCACCGGTAACGGAACCTATACACCAAAAGTAGTGGGTCAGATTAATGTAATCTGTCAAGAGGGTAAACTGCAAGCAATGGTGTTAATCAATTGAATTAAAACATATTTTTCATTCTGACCCAAAATTTACAGAATGCAAATCCAATGGTATGAATGTACAAAAATAGATATCCTCAGATATACAATATACAAAAAATAGGTACTCCCGCGATATAATATACAAAAACGGGTATTTCGGCAGACAAATATACAAAAATGAATATTCCAACAGATGGATACACAGAAACGGGTATTCCCACTAGATATAACAAATGGCATAACTATGTACTATATTTCATAGTATACGCTGACCCGATAGTGTATGTCCACCTCCAAACTGCAGTCGGTAAGATATATATATATCAATATATATATATATACAATATGTACGTTTATTGATGCACAATTAACCATGCTATGAAACTCTTAATTCATAATATTTAACCTAATATCAATTTAAGTACTTGATTACTTAATTTAAAAGTGTATTATGATAGTGTGTATTTTTAAGTTCTCAGAGGGAAAGCACTAATCCACCTAATGGTTATGTTAGTTAAATATGTACATGAGAAGCAACCCTTTTTCACAATGGAAATGGGAGTCCAGGATGCCAATATCCTACTTTCAGTGTTTATCATGTGGTGCATCATGAATCTCACATTCTAATTTTGAATTCAGTCCAATCCTCATGTGAACATTTAACTAGCTTTTCAAAAAAGAAAGGAATCGATCCAATTATTTATAGTTAGTGTGTTTTACAAATTGGGTAAGAGATACTCAAATTCGAATTTCAACCTTAATTACATTATGATAAAAAAGGGGTGTGAATAATTAAGTCCTTAATTATCATTGTTATATATAAATACTCCTTATTATTTTATATAAAACAAAAGATCCAAATCTCGGATTCTGGTTCAAAATCTAAACTCAAATTAAGATCCAAATTAGAATTTTCAAATGCATTCTATTTAAGATTTAATCACCCCCCATTATATTTCAATTAAATTCTAATCAATCGAAATAAAATATTAATCACAAGTACATAAACCCCAATTAAATTTATAAACAATCCTAACCAATCTTCTAATAACACCTAATTAAAAATTAATTAATATAATCAAATCACCGTTAATATACTAAACCAGTAATTAAAACACAACATTCGAAACTATTTATAAATAATATCCTAAGCCCTAATTATTTATTTATGTATTTATTGTTATTTTAAATGGGCTCAGTGCGTCGAACCTGACCCAGCCGCGACCCAGGCCCGCTCGGTAGCCTGCCTAGCCTAGCCGGGGCGGGCCAGGCCTGCTGTCCAGCCAGCATGCGCAGGCAACACTTGTGCTGCTGCTGCACAATTCCATTATTTTATTTATTTTTTTCTTTTACAATATTTCTTGTCTTAATCAAATAAAAAAAAAACCGAATCTCCATTATTATACCTTAATCAAGACATTAAAACGATCAAATAAACCATATCTAAAAGCATGTTTGTTATTCAACAAAACATCTAATATTGTTTACAGTTATCCACTTGTATGGGTTTCGATGCCAAAAGCAAATCTAAATATCAAACCTTGGAAGATCGACCTTGGTTTTTTTGCAGAATTGCTAGGGCTTGGTTGCAGAAAAAAGGAAGAAGATGAAAGAATTGGACAAACCTTTAAGTTTATATTATGTAAAGGTTTTTTTAAATTACAAGGAAGGGCTTTATGCTTTTTAGTAAGTTTTACAAAATTTCATAAAAGTTCTTTTAGCTTAAAAGGGTCAAATAATTCCGGCCTAAGGCCTAAGAGTGTTTAATCAATCCATCTAACTCTTCTCAACCCAACTCAAACCCGACAAACTGATTCGACCTAAAAATTAAAATTTGGGGCCTTATAGATGTAACCAATTTGCAAACTGAACATATTTTTGGGGCAATAATCCCAGGTGGCTAGATCAATATTTCTCATACCTCATCTAAAACCCAAATAACTCAAAGTCACCAATTGCCCTTGTCTTAACTCTATGCTCTCCAATGGGCCTTCCATCAGATTGATCACGCGACCAAAGCACAAATACCATGATGATCAATCTTGGGTTAGTAATTTTTAGTGATTTGGGTTTGACACATAGGCGCCATTATAGGATTTACAGGGAAGATCTCAGAAAATTATTAGAGGATCGAGATTCATATAAAAAAAAAAGGAGAAGGAAGATGGGTTTTGCAACAAGAGAGGAACCTTACGACTTGGGCAATCCGTGTTGTGTTGATCTTATATAAGAAAGTTGACATTTAGTGGCGGTATATTTTGCGGCTAAAAATAATAAAGTCACCACTAAAAGTTTCAGTGGCAACATTTCTATCGTCGTTACGCTGTCGCTAAAAGTGGTCTCACTAATTATTTCAACTACAATTTTACAACGTCACGGCTAAAAGTTAAACGTTTTGCCACGAAAAGAAAATTGCCACTAAAATCTATTATTTAGTCACAAGATTTATTGTAGCTAATTTTAAAATAATTGTAGCTACTAGTATAAAGTTGCCACAAAAAATCATCATAAGCATACAGAATTGGAGTTTTGTGATAACTTTTAGTTGCGGTTAAACGTATAACTTTTAGCTACAACTATAAATTGTCATTAAAAGTATTTGACTTAGTAGTTTTAGTAATAACCTTTTGATGCTCCTAAATACCAAACCTTTAGTGACAAACATAAATCGCTACTAAAAGTATGAAAATATAACAGTTTTATTGGTAATTTTAGTAGTGACTTGTAGTCGCAACTACAAGTTAAACTATTAGTAGCAATCATAAGTTGTTAGTAAAAATATTACATGTAAGAGTTTTACTTGCAACTTGTTATTGCTTCTAAAATTTAAAATTAAAAATAAAAGAAAATAATATTAATTTATTAATTTTTTTTCCTTTTCATTTATTTGCTTCTCATGAACCTGCTAACATAAGGTAAGAAAATAAAATTTTTCATTACGAACAGGTATTGAAACATAAATTTAAATTTAAAAGCATTAAGTTCCAAAAAGTATTTGAACATCACATAAAGAAATAAAAGCTCATATAAAATTTAAAAAAGCCATGATCATCAAGCTGTACAGTAGTTATTCATTATGTCAGAATTTGCCCTGACTTTTTGAACTCTTGGAGGAGGGTGGCGAATTAAGACTTGAGCACAGCTTGCACCTCATCATGCATCTGTTGCTTCTGTGAGGCTGTCTGGGAGTCTAGTCGCCTCCTATCCTCCTCAGCTTGCCTCCTGTCCTCCTCAATTTGCTTCCTGAGCTCCTCATTCTCACTTTCTAATAGTGCACGAATCTGTTTTTTAACTATAGATGTCTTGGGCTTTGGACCAACCCCACGACCATGTATATATCCTGATCGCTGTGGTCTAAGCACTGCCTCAAACCTCTGATCCTCAGTCATTGGAGCATCACCCTCCTCTAATGGCTGAGACTCTAGCCTCTAAGCTCCTCCTATATTCGAAAACCAATTATGATCATTTATCAATTTAGTAATATATAATATAAGAAAATTAATAGAAAAAAGAGAAGGAAGCAATGAGTTACATAGACTTTCTGTGAAGTTGGATCCACCCAAGCATTTTTTTTAGGCTAAATCTAGTGGTGAACCATAAATTAGTTCGGGAGGGCTCGTTCCACGTCTCAGGATTACGCTGTCATTACATAAATTTAATAATAAATTGTCATAAACAGTTTGAGTGTTTACACTATCATAGCTAATTCGAGCAAAAGCCTTTATCCTAGCAATATGGCGGATTTTCTGCTTTTTCCAGTTCTCCTTGTTTCTATTGCTCATTTTTTGCGTTTAAGAACCATAAATTATAAGTAATATAGGTATAAATGATAAATTTAAAGGAATAAATGACATAAGCATGAAACTAACATGCATACCCTGAATTTTTCAGATCCAAAATACCTAACAAGATCAACCCAAACATCTCGGCTTATACCTAAGGGAGGATTCTCTAGTCTCATTTCATCTGTTTCATACTTGGAATAATGATCCTTATGTAGCCTGTGCCAATAGTCCCTATATTGGAGTTTTAGTTGCTAATGTATAGCTTCCTGAATATGAGGCTCCTCTTGGAGAGAAAACTTTTGCTACACAATATTATATGAGCATGCTAGTAAATATATATGCAATGTAGTAACATCAAATGTAACTATAATATTACAATTTAATGCACGACCTTCTTAATTTAAATGACTTACTTTCGTAGCAAGCCACATCTTGTTCTTGTCATCATCTGGAATTGCCCTCCATTTGGAAAACTAAAGTGGGGCCATTTGTCTTACAATAATACCCAATTCAGTGATTAGCACTTGAGCATTATTCCCTACAGCTCACATCAAGTTTGGTGGAATATCCACCACTAGCTTTTCCCCTTCACGCCTCCTCTTTGCTAGTCTAATGCCCCTGGTTTTTCCTCGTCCTTTTCCTCGATATACATGGCCCTATTCAATCAAAATTCAATTAAAATTATTATCTTCCATTAATAAATTTATATATTGTTGCATAAACCATAAAAAGCGCATGCATAATTTTAAGTGGTACTTAACATACCAGTACTACTAATGACAACCTCATCTCGATCAAATGCCTCAACTTGTGTGCATTCCGAGGGTCCTGTCTCTAATGTAGGTTACCTTAATTGTAAGGGATGGCCTACAGAAGCTCCTCTTCGTCTGCCACTACCTCGGCCTTTACTGGCCATGTCTATGATCTATCTGCAACACTTTACATTAAATTATTATTCAATAGGCATATGCATACACATCAAGGACATGTATTAAATCAAAAAAAGATTACTACATGACCATGGAATATAAGCTTTTCTTATTCATGTATTAATTGATAAAAAAATGAAAATGAACATATGATATAAATTACATCAAATTATTGGTTTCACTATCATCAACTGTATACAATCCGTCTATTTTAGTATCATAATCAGTGGAGCTACAATCCTCTTCACTTTTATCATTAATAAAAGTGTTAACATCCTCATCATTCTCTTCCTCATTCATTATAAGATTTGCATCAACAAGAATTGGAGGAATATCATTTCTTGGCCACACTACAAAGTTATCGCTACTAACTTTCAATGTATCAACTATACTATATAACTCATTCTGTTGGAATAACTCGTCATCATCAATTAGCTCTCCATCTTCATCTTCTGGGATATCATACAAGTCTCGAGCACAAAATGGCAATGTTCCACTTGAGATGCAAGCACAAATGGCTCATTTGTATTCCACCTTCTTGCAAAATTGATACTGGTATAGTTATGTTTATCTCTTTGAATTCCTCTGCATTCTTTGCCGATGTCCCACCAATCACATTTAAAGAGAAAAACATTATTGTCCCCAAAATAGTCTAATTGAATTATGTCTGTCAAGACACCACAATAATCTTGGTTTCCTGGTTTATCATCTCCCTTTACAACTACACCACTATTCTGAGTTTTTTGAAACTTCTCATGATCTTTTGTATGAAAACGGAGACCATTAATTATGCAATCCTTTTATTATGTCACTCTTCTATCGAGACCTCGTGCTAAATCTAGAAGTTCCTTATTGACATGTGCATTCCTTTGATTGTACAATTGTGTAATCTGTTCATAGATGTGAATGAAATAAATATATTACAATAAAAAGTAACATGTAGTATAAAAACAGATATGTTTAATGATACTTACACGGTCTTCAAACCATTTAGGAAACTTCTCTTCATGTCTCTTTACTATATTCTTTAGACTCTCTTTTGCCATCTTCTCCCTGTGTTCACTATGTAAAAAAATATACAATTATAACCTTTAAGAAAATATATTATAACAAAGATAAATCAGATAATTGACAAACACTATATGTGATCAAATACACCGGGATAATTGTGATATTTAAGAAATGGTAGAATTTCATCGTAGCTTTTCAAGGGGTAGATGCGAGCCTATTCCCAAGCTTTGTCATCAATGTATCTGTATTCTCCTTTTCCTAATAGACGACAACTCTGTGAAAAAAAGGATAAGCCCTGATGCATTTGTCTGTTACCTCCATCGGAATTTCTTTCTACTCTATTGAATTTGGTTTCAACCTTATGCAAGTACATCGAGCAAAATATTAGGCATTCTGCAGCAATGTAACCTTCAGCAATTGACCCTTCCAAAAATGCCTTGTTGCTCACATAACACTTCAACGTATGCAAGTATCTGATGAGATATAAATTCAGGTTGATAAATAAATAAACACTATGATTTTCACATGACAATGGTATAATTAATAATAAGAATAAAAAAATACACTACCTTTCAATTGGATACATTCATCGATATTGCACTGGTCCACCGAGAATTGCTTCTTGTGCGAGATGAATGGGCAAGTGCACTATAATATCGAAGAATGATGGTGGGAATATCTTTTCCAGCTTGCATAGAGTTACAGCAATCTGGTTTTCTAGCCATTCGAAAATATATTTTGTTAATGTTCTAGAATACAACTCCTTAAAAAATTGACTAAGCTTAATTAGTGCATCACAAACTTCGTTGGCTAAAGATCCATGTAGAGCAAGTGGGAGTAGTCAAATTTGAAAATGGATTAAATCGATCACTTACTAGATGAGGGTCTTGGGAAAATGAGTTGTGCATTTTGTCAAATTCATCCCAGGCTTTAGCATCAGCAAGATGCCTCAATACCTCCATCATTGACACGCTTCTCTTTATGCCACCTCATATCTGTTGCTATCTCAAGTCATGAATTATATTTTTAGACTCTTCATAGGAATTGGGGAGCGTCTCACCCTCTGGAAATGCCTCCTTCAATAACTCAAGTAGCATGGTGAATAATTTTTTGCTCCAATGATTAAATATCTTTAAATGCAATAGCTTAACAATGAACAACAACTTGGAGAACTTCTCACAACCTGGATATAGTTTTTGTTCAACATCCTTCAACAATTTCATAAATTTATTTGCTTCCTAGTCGGGTACTGTATTATCGTTGCTACCAAAATCCCCCTTTGCCGAAGCATTTACATTTGCTGCAGTATAATGATTATATATCATTTTATGCATGTCATCATGATTATCTTCATCGTCGTTGTTAGCCTCATCGTTATTATTTTCGTTGGTGCTCGACTCAAACTCCTTCCCATGAAATATCCATGGAGTGTAACCTTTAACTATGCCATAATAATACAGATCAGCTTCCACATCATCCCTAGTTTGGAAATAGACATTATTGCATTTAACATATGGGCACTGAATCTTATTCTCTAATTCGGCATGTGCATATGCAAAGTCCAAAAACTTTTTGATGCCATTTATATACTGATGTTGTCGTCTATCTTCAATCTTCATCCAACTTTTATCTATATCAATGTACCTACCATAAATCAAATATATATATTCATCTTCATCACCTAAAATGGTCCTCATCATAGAATTAATATACAAAAATATTTATTACTGAATCAAGATAGTCAAAATTGAAGATCCAAGGTGAATATACAAAATCAAATTTGACTAGGAGTTAAACTAGACAAAAGGTTACTAGCTTTCATCTTTTACTTACAAAAACTAGAAGTCACATGTTAAACCATCAGGGATTCTTTATGCTATCCATATAATTACAGTTGTAAAAACTTTTATAAGAAGACCATGACATTCTTTATGCCATTTTTTATTTTAAAAAATAAGTTGGAAGAACTAGCTAGCCTTAAGTTTTAGTTTTAATTTGACATTCATAGATTTTTTTCCTGGTTTTTAATTTCTAAAGTATTGGGCTAATTTATTATTATTTTCTAATGTGCATGCTTAAGCCTTAAAAACAATCTTTCTCATTACCTTATTTCTCTTTAGCAATCTAACAAATATTTTTCTCTAACAGACATATATTGTTTTCTCTAACATTAATATAGCATCAAATATCTAGATTTCTGGCAATACTCGTTTGATGTTAGCAACAAAAGTAGAACAAAAATGTTCTACATATTTTTGAGGACTATGATAAATGTTTCCTTTGTTTTTAAATTTTTATTATTACGGGTGAAGGTTCCTAAAGATTATATATTAAAAGTAATGATCTACTAATGTTATTGTTGTATAATTGTAACACTATTTCCCTAAAAATTCTTGAAATGATTTACTTGGATGCCTTTCTTTTTTTCATTTATTTTTTTTTCAATTCACAACGAAAGAAATAAGCATGTTGGTAATGATTGAATTTCTACTTAATTATGCAACGTTGGTGGGATTGGCTCAGATAAAATTTTAATAACATGAATGAAGAAATTATATTTATGAAGTTAATATATTTTATGATAATAATCCAACTACCAAATACATTTTTAACTTTCTTTTTTTTTAACTTGCTATAACAATCTAACTACTAAACACACTCTTAATTTTTTTTTTCTTAAAACTTATCAAGATTTAAAAATATATACAAAAGGGAGAAAGTAAAAATATCAATAAATGTCATGAAAAAGGATGTGAAAAGAAGTCACAAAAATATGCATCTCATTCACACAATTTATATTTTTAATAAATTAATTAATAGTTGGTTTAAATACTAATTTTAATTTATTATTCAATCTACATGCGACACTAGCCGTACATAGCATGATATTTTATGCTAGTATTTACTCATATTTCTTTAATTTTAGTCATTTTCAAAAATACATTTCATATTTTCAAGGGAATTCAAGTCATTCAATTCCTAGCAAACAAATGGGTGCAATATAGATCTTTACTCTTTTCTATTTCTTTTTTTTTCCTACTTAGACACTTGTGAATATTTCTTTTTATTTCTTTAATTTTAGTCACTTTCAAAAATACAATTCATGTGTATGGAAGCAACACTCAAATTCTCAAGTGTTCATGTGCGGGTTCAATTCATGCCATCACTAACTAGTTATAGGGTCCTAAATATAACAAGTCTAAATTAGTTTATGGTGTTGGCATAGTTAGAAAATTGATTTGAGGTTAAAACCAGATAAACACATGACTGTGATAGTTACTGTGGTGAACTCAACTTTGTTAGTATATATAGCTCGTGTTGGGTTTTAAGGGTTTCAAAATTGAGTTTTATAGTTTTGCTTTACAAAGAGAGCTTTGTGGTTTTTGAGGAGTCCCACATTGAAAAAGTGCAAACTCTTTGAGCACTATATATGTACATCCTTGTCCTTGATACTTCAAACTCTTTTGGACTCTTTTGCTACAAGCCCTATGCGCACACATGAGCCGAGCTTGGCCTAAGGATTTTGATCCGGAAAACGTTTAACCGGGTATATGTCCATCACGCGCATGCAGGGAGGTCCAAATCTCGACATGGGGACCCATATTCTAATATATACTTTTGCAAAAAATTACAATTTTAAACAAGAATGGATTAACGCAGATCAAATCAGAACATTGTGATTACGGGAATGGATTAACACAGAACATTGTGATTTATTTTTTATGGTTCTTTTGCAAAAAATTACAATTTTAATGGATCACGGATCAGATCAGAACATTGTGATTATGGGAATGGATTAACACACAGAACATACGGACATAGAACAACAATGGATCAGATAATTATACGAGATGCAACATAGAACACTGTGATGAATGTTTTGATAAAGAAGGATTCAAAAGCTTTGAGATGAACCTGATAAGATGAACCTGAATCACTGCTGCTCGTCCTTTTCCATTCCTATTATTTCCTTTCCCTCCTTTCAGTTCCCTCATTTTGTTCCCTTGTTTTTAATTCCCTTGTTTTCTCTCTTTGTTAAAGAGAAAGTGATGCAAATTAAACTCTTATTAAGCCCTAAATCCTAATGCACGTACGATCACAAGCATGTGTATCTGATCACGTGAATTTGTGGGGTCCATTAGGTGGGTATGTGTCCCATTTATTTTAAATCAAATTTAATTAGAATGGACGGTATGTACTATGTCTCATGAGATTGGCCAGATTTTACTTTTAAAGAAGGACCCACTTGATATATTAATGATGAAACTAATCAAATTCTACATAGTTTTATAAAACATGTGATACATCCACTATTAAAAAAAAACCGCACTTAAGAAAGACCCACTATGAAAAAAAAATGCACTTAAGAAATCTACTTCAAAGAAAGTTAAACTCTAATGCAGCTTACTTATGAAAAATCTACAATAATAATCAATTCCATTTTGACTAAGACCTTAATAAATTTTAGTCAAATTGAAGTGGGGCCAATTGTTATGTTAATCATTTATATAACATGTAAATAAAAATATCAACAAAACTCGTTTATAATTATATCAATTAGATGAAAAAACCAATCAATTGGAGTATCTATACGTATGGATTAAACCAATCAATTGGAGTACCTATACGTCTGGATTTACTTAGACCCCTTTAATAGTTTCCAACTTTGATTGGGGTAAGAGCTTCACAAAACTAATAAAAAGATAGTAATTAGTTTTTAGTAGTTTGGATTTTAGATATAAGTTATGTTTGTTGGTGAATTTATGAATTATAAGAAGGACCCAAAAATCAAATTGTACGATTAATCATTTAGTGGGATCCACTTCATTCAAGTAGAATTTGATGATACCAGATAGAAAAATTGCAGCTAAAAGTTGAACACCTTAGTAATCAGTATAAGTGTTCATGGGCAGGCCTGGGCAAGGCTAAGGAATATACAAGCTCGGCCCGACTTCAAAACTACAAGTCGAGGCCCGGCCTAGGCTGGAATTTGGCCACAAGGAGCTAGACCAAGCCCAACCCGTCTAGAACTTTGAAAGCCCAAGCCCAAACCTATTTTAATATATAACGAATAATGAGAGTAAGATTTAATAATTACAAGCACTACACCAAAAATGGAGTTTAGGAACGGACTACTATGGGCTCGGTTTTGGGCCGTTCTTGAATTGAAACGGGTTTGACACGTTCTGCACGAGGCCCACTTGAGAATAAAAGGGTTTAACTGTTCCCGGTCATTTGCTATTCTTCCCTATCGTTATTGCACTTGCTCTTCCCTATCGTTACTGCTCTTGCTCTTCTTCTACTCTCTCTTCCCAACTTCTCAAAAGGCAAGATTTCTCATGTGATCTCTCAACGATTACTGTTTCCTATCATTTGTTGTTTAGGATTTGATCTGTCGTCTTCACGTTGGTCGCAGGAGAAGAGAAGAGACGGCTAGGGTTTTGTTTTCTCTAAGTCTTCTTCATATTGGTCGTATCTTCTGTAGATCTTCTTCTTGTCTCTCCATTGGTATAAACCCTAGCCAATTATTATACTCCTTTCTGTGCAGATCTTTTGCAATTTTCATCTGACATTGCTCTGTTTTGTCAGATCTTTGTTTTTTGGATGTTTTGCTTGTTTTTTGTTCGATTTGTGGAGATTTGTGTTGATTTTCGAAATGTATTTGGAGATCATTATCTCAAGATGTTTGTGATGTTTTGCTTGTTTTTTGTTCGATTTGTGGAGATTTGTGTTGGTTTTCGAAATGTATTTGGAGATCATTATCTCAAGATGTTTGTGATGTTTTGACTTGGATTTGTGTTGGTGATGTTTGCACCATTGGATTTTCATCTCAACTTGTTTTCAATTTTAACCGTTATCAGTGATGATCTTGGTTTTTTTTATGTGATACATTGCCATTGGAATTTCAGATTTACTTTGGGTTTGATTTTTGCTTCTCTCCCTCTCTCTCTCTCTTTCTCTCTCTCTCTCTTTGTTGGCTTGGAATTGGATGGAGAAGGTGAGTAATGGGATGGTGGGTTTGCAGTGACAGAAATGGCAATGGTTGTTTTTTAGGGGTCTTTCAGGTTGGGTTCGGTTCTGGGTTGGTTGCGTGATGGGTTGTGTTGGTGTGGATGCAGAGGATGAGGTTTCTTTGTGTGAGGATCATTCAGTTGGCGGGTGGATGTTGACAAGATCAAGTCTGGGTTGGGTAAGAGTGATTTCTCATCCTAATTAGCATGAACATCAAATGTTTGATGGAATGCTTCTGACATTTTTCACTTAAAACCTATTCTGCCATAATTATTGATATAATTTGATAAGTAGTTTGATCATTGACTGCTACTTAATTTTAGAGTTTTGCAAATAACTAATTGTCTTTTTGTGACTGCACTCATCGCAGGTTTATAACTGCCATGCTTTCTGTCATTGACTGTGGAAAATGTCTTAGCTTTTGTAGTCTATACTGAAAGAATTTTCAGGAATTTCTTTTCTAGTAATCTGTCATGCACTCACAAGTTACTCTTCCTGTCTCATTCAGTCATTCTAATACTAAGTCTCCAAAAGTGTGGATATTTTATATGGTTTCATGTTTGATCACAGTGGAGTTCTGAAAAGATCAAATGAAAGTACGAGACTCATAGTTACCACTATTTTGGGAGTTGCTTTTGGATTTTTTTGTTGGAATTTCATTTCCTAATGTTTTTGGTACCAAGGTATCCATTAAACTTGTTAATATTTGTCTGTTTATTTGTTGGTTTTATGTTAGCCTATGAATGTTGAGTTCATGTCTTTGGTTCATCGAATTTGTCTAATTTGAGAGTAAGCTTCTGAAAATTTGCAGCTTAATTTTGCACCTGGGTTTTTGCCTTCCATCGATTTACCCATCATTACTGGCCATACATTTGATAAAACAAGACTTGATTCGCCATCTGTTGGTTCAGATGAATCCAAGGATTCCTAAGTTTGTGGAGTAGATGATGGTTTGAAGGTATTTATGCATTTTGCCATTGCTTTGTTTTTATCAAATATGATATTTCCTAATTTGTAGTTTTGATAATTCCTGTTTTGCAGTTTTGCTTTACTTTTGTCCTTGTTTGATAAGTGATCCACCAAATTGTCCCAACTAATCTATGAAAAGTGAATTTTAAACTAACTTTATAATGCCTCCTTTTTTTTTTCTTTATCCTTCTGTAAGCAAGATAAAGAATTATGTTATTGCTATCTTGTTTTCACATCTTGATTCCAAACTATTGGGAGAAAACTATAAGCTGAATTTTGCATTAAAAAAAAACTAATTCTGTATGTCTTTTGGTACCTGAACGGCTGAACCCATCAACTTTAAAAGGCATAATATTTTCCTTTCCGGTTGTGAGATGGTTTATAGATTGCTCCCAAACCGAGCTCTTTTAAATGCTAAATACCCAAAGCTCTCTCTTTTCTCTTTGTAAGAAGCTTACGTGGAAAAACACTATGATTTTCCCCTCTTCAATGTTGGAATAGATTGTAGTTTGGGTAAATTGAAACCAACAGAACTAGCAAGATTCGAAACTGGAATCTCTTCTTCACAACAGAGTGTAAATGGTGATGCTACTAGTTTGTTCATATGAATTCTCCATTTAGTTCCATTTCTTTGGTTTGATTGTTTTTGAGTGTTGTAGTTTATATCTAGGAAACAAAAAAGAATACTCCAAATTTTCTACAGGCTGGAATGGAGAAATAAAATTTATGAGTATAGTTGGGACAAGGCTTTGATGATAATGATGATTGGTAACATGACTGGATACTACATTCCACGGCTCTTGTCAGCCTCAACCTTCTGGTGTCATTTTGTTTATGCTTTTGTCATAGACAGAGGTTTTTATTTGTGGAGACTGCTTATTGATTCCCTGGTGGCTGTGTTTTGCTGGATGACAACAGTCGAGCAAATTTTGGTATTACATATTTGTGACCTAGGTAATGCCATTGGAAAGGTGTGTCAGAAAAGAATGCGATTAAATAAGATTAAATTTGTTAAACCAATTTTGGTGATTTATTTATGAGAATTTGTCTATCTATTGTAATTCTATATCTATTTTTATTATCAAGTAAATTTAACAAATTCTTTGGAAATATATACACTTAACTTTCCAAAAAAAAAGAGAGTAAATTTAACAGGTAATGATTTTCATGCATTAGTAATATGTTTTAAAGTTAGAAAAACTCAACATAAAAATAAGATGCCCAAAAATTGTTGTTTCAGGCTATATATTATCTATTTTTTTAATCGGTCACTGTTTTATCTATTTTGGAAAAAAAAAAGGAAGAAAGAAGGAAAGTGGGATATGATATATAAGAAAATAGAACTTGTTGTCCGATATTATTACCGTTGTTGTATTGGTTGTGCTGAAGGGCTAAACCAGAGTAATTTAAGCAGTTTGCTCTATTCTCTCAGCCGTTGACCATAGAGCAATATCTGCTTTATAGTTTATTGATCATGCAGAATTTTCTTACCAATTTTAAGTGGCCTTGCTTTGTTAATTTGATCCAGATATACATTGAAACAAATCCACATGGTGCAGAGTTATTGCCTCCGGGGATTGTAGTGTCTGAAATTGATTTCTATTTGCGCAGATTATGGGGTGATCCCAGTGAGGTACGTTTACTGTTACAGATTATCCTTTTTTTTTCAATGATAATGTTTGCCATTATTATTGAAACCACATGCTTTCTCTGCATGCTTTTCTTAATATCTCTTTTGCTAAACATCAGTTCATTTCTACACATGCATATTTTGTTTTGTTTTGTTTTGTTTTGTTTTTTTGATTTTTTGTTTGGGGGGGGGGGGGTTGGGTGTCAGGCTGTGTCCATTGAAGTTCTGAATATTAAAATTTTCATTTTTTCTTTTCGGTGGAATTTAGATGTTCTTACTCCAGTGCTTCATTTTATCATGCATGTTGCACTATTTATAATCCTTCCATTTATTGTCTTTTACTGTTTTACTTTTGAGTAACACAGTATTTATTGTTTTTTTTTTTCTGAATGATAACATATTATTTATTGTTGTATTATCCTTGGTTTTAAAACCATTAGGATTTGAAAACTCGGCCGAGGTACCTAGTGACTTTCACGGTTGGTTTTGCTCAGAGGAATAACATCAATGTAGCAATTAGAAAGGTTATTCAAAGACTTTTACACATTTAATTTTTTCTTCTAGTCTTTTTCGGAAACACTGATTGTATTTATTTAATTTTCTGCTAGTTTTCTGATGACTTCACCATTGTGCTCTTTCATTATGATGGTTGGGCAAGTGAATGGGATTAGTTTGAGTGGTCAAAGCGTGCGATTCACATTAGTGCATGGAGGCAAACTAAATGGTAATAATTCTATAATGCTGTCATGTGTTTTCGGTTCCTTAGTTATCATGTTGTCCTGTATCTTATGGGTTTTTTTTACTTTCTACTTAAACAATTAACTCATGTTACCCATTTACATTCTCCCATAGAATGTAGGCCGCACCTGTAATTGTTAACTTTGGCATCTTGTCTGTTTGTCACTGTTCATTTTGGATATGACTGCTAAACATTTTGTTTGATGACGAAAGAAGATAAAAGAAGTCCTTGTGCAGTTAGTGGCAGCTTATCACATATTTGTAAACCTCACCAGGTGGTATGCAAGACGATTTTTGCACCCAGATGTAGTAGCTACATATGATTACATATTTATTTGGGACGAGGATCTGGGACTTGAACACTTCAATACAGAAAAGTAAGCGTTTCTCTTTTCCTTCTTTTTCTATCTAAAGTCTTGTTAGTCAAGGTTGACTTATAAGTATAAGCCCATAGCACCTTTCCTAGATATCTGTTGAATTTATATTCCAAACCAGGTACCTTGAGTTGGTAAAGAAACATGGTTTGGAGATCTCACAACCAAGCCTTGAACCAGATAAAGGACTGACATGGGACATGACAAAGAGGAGAGGTGACCGTGAAGTTCATAAGTACGTTTTGTTATATTTTTCTTCCCTTCTGTTGTTCCTTTTTTGAAGTTTTGGTATTTTTGCTAAATTCTGCATATGTCCCCTGATAAGAAGGCTATTATTGACTTTTTCATTACACATAGGGAAACTAGGAAACTACAGAGAAACCAGGTTGGTGTAGTGACCCGCTTTTGCCACCATGTACAGCATATGCTCTCTCTCTCTCTCTCTCCATGCTGTTCCATGCCCATGCATTAGTCTTGATATTCCAGGAAACTCTTTACCATGCATGATCCAATCAATCATTGGTTGGATCCACCTTGTAGGTTCTGTAACGTAAAAACTAGGCCTGTCCATTAGATCCACATTGACCAAACATTGTCCTTTTCTCTTTTAACTTAACTTCCTTTACTCATTTATTTATTTGTTTTTACTTTAGGCAGCCCACCTAATGAGTGGACTGGCTTAATTTGGTCCAGCAAATCGCTACGCAGGCTCTAACCTATGTTGCATGAATCTTTGGAGTGAGCCATGTACACATTGGAATTACGCCGTGTTGGATTCTATGTGGATTCTTTTAATGCTAATGTAAACATTGGTTTAATATCGATAAAAGTATTTATGTTTTTTTTTCTTTTGGAATCTAAATAAGATACTGATATAATTATTACTTGATTGTTTAAAGTAAGATTTCTATATTGTTTGTTGATGTTATTTTGCACATATTTATCTTTAAAATAAACATTATTTAAAATTATTTTGAGCTTATGCTGAATCCATTAATCCTATGTTTTAGGACTTGCCGAGTTGGACACCCTGTACTGGTGTTGGATTCGAATACATTAAAATTATTCTAAGCTTATGCTGAATCTGTTAATCCTATGTTTTAGGATTAACAGCAAATAACAGCTTATGCTAAACATAGGATCTTTATGTTGGAACCGTGACAACATTGATAACATACAGGTTAGAATATTTTAAAGAAATATTGCTGGTAACTGTGTAGCGACTGTCCTTCTGTGGCCTAGTTTTTAAGCCTACTAATGATTGAGTTGTTCACTTAGTCTCACTGTAAAACTTTCCAATTGCCCCTCCATACGCAGCAAGGAGGTTTTAAGTTCTAGATTATTGAAATAGGTCGCATTCCCGCAGTTGCCCCACCATGGGGGCTAAGTATTTTTACGGGACACAAGGCCTCTGAAGCTGTGTGCGTCTTCAGTTTTTTTCTCTTACCCTTACTTACCTTGAATTTACACTTACATACATACTTTGAATTTGATGTTATCTCCACTAGGCATTGATTTGGACATGTAAATTTGAGTGAAGCAGCATAATGTGAGTTTGAGTATCTAAAATCAAGGTTAGAATCGGTTTTTTTTTTTTGCTTCCATCTAATACTTTTTGGTACGTCTGGTTATTCTAACCTCTTGATTGGGCTATCTCCAATAACTACCATGTATCTAGTTGAGTTCTGCATTAGTTGGGCATTTTCTAACATGTAGATGCTATTTCTACATAGAACCAAATCCTCTTTTTAAAAATACAATTCATATAGCAAAATAGCTAAAAACATATGTAAGCGGTTGAATATTGTGTGTCTACTTAAATGCAACACATTTGTTCTTTTGCTATTATTAATGTGAAAGAAGTCTAGCAAAAGCTTAGCCCCACATAAATGAAAATCCTAGATTTGCCACTGGCCACCAATCTGGCTAATAATCAAGTATCAAATAATCTAGTTCAATTATGCACAGAAATTACAAAATTCTATTTAGAAGAAAATAATGGAGAATATGATAGATCTATCCAGCGACAGACCTAGGATTTTCATTTGAGGGGGCCTAGTGATGGTCAATTAAAAAAAGTTATTTTGTGTTACTTTCTTTAAACTAGAGCAAAAAAATTTACCCACAAATTAAAATATAGAAAAAAAAACCCATAAATATAACTTCAACAAACAAAAAAAAAATAGAGAAAACACAAAGATAGAAAAAGATTGACAAGATACATGTTAAATAGAAAATCTACAAACTCAAATCAAAACTTTTTAATTTGAAAAGAGTCTTTTCAATTGAAAATTAAGTGCATCATCGCGAACAGGCCATAACATTGGAAAAGAATTTCTATCTGCTATCCTTTGATGTATTTTTCATTAAACCAAAAGCCTCATTATCGATAGATTACAAGTGATTACTGCTTAAACATATGGGTGCTATGAGAAAATTCACTGACCTCACTCAGAATTCCTTCAAAAAGAGTTTTTTTCTTAGAAATTATATAAACTGCTTCCCTATGTTAGGGATTTAAAACCAAGTAGACAAATGGGTCTTGAGCAAAAACCCAATGAAAGTGATAAAAATTCTCCAAAAAAGTCTTAGAAACAGCTAATTCTAATATGATCTTGGAGCAAAATAGAATAACGTCTAAAAATATTTTGATGGAACATATAGTGGTTTGATTGCAGGATGAGGACTATAAAATAAATCTATAAATATTTAATGGAAAGTTTCATAAATTTAAAATCTGATGTGTTTTACAGGATCTAGAGAATATTATGAATTAGTCTCAAAACCTCCTAATGAAAACAAAAATCTTATAAAGGAGGGAAATCATAAATTTGCAATGTAAAAATAATTTTAATTGCTTCTAAACCTTAGAAATAGAGACAATCAAGGACTCTAAGCATGCTAATGAAAAAAAATCTTATAATGGTCTCAAAATATCAGTTGACCCTTGGAGAGGCTCTAAAACACAAGATCTAGGACTCAATAATGCTAACTGAAAGATAGCTTCCAAAAATTAAATAACAAATAATCCATCATGACTCACAAAATATTTGTATAAAAAAAGATACATGATCAATAGCATGCAAAAGCCATAAATATATAAAAAAAATTATTTTTTATAGTCCAAAAAAATTAAAAAAAACCTAAACCAAAACAAGAATCCAAATAAATTTATCCCCAAAAAAAAATTCGACACATGATTTGGAGAAAATGCACTCCGTATAACAATCAAATGTTTCTAGGCTATTGAGAAAAAGGAAAAAAAATCCATCATTAATCTCTATGGATTGAGATAGGGAGAGAGGGATTAAGAGACAGGAAGAAAGATGCACCAATGTTAATGCCGGAGCTGATTCCCGACTTGGGCACTTTTAAGAGAGAGAGAGAGAGAGAGAGAGAGAGAGAGAGATTTAAGGTTTTCGCAGTTGGGAAGTGGGGGCTCCATGGCTATTTTAGCAGGGGGCTTGGTCAAATGTGTTGTACAACCCATATGGGCTTTTTCCAGTCCACGTGGGGGCTGAAACCCCCACACCCTTGAATGTGGGTCGGCCCATGCATCTACCCACAACCCTAAAACCACATTAAACTGTGTGAATTTGGTCTTCTTTGCATTTGTAGATATGCTCAGATTTGATGATTTATGGCTTTGGGTATGAATTAAGATTTGGGGGTTTTTTTTTTCCTGACCAATGCTCTTATTTATGCTTGTGGATTTAGTGACATTGCAAGGATTCTCTCTTTTATGGATAATATGCAAAGTTATCTTAGATGGAGTCTAGAAGAACCAGTGTCTACAAGCATTCCCTCTCTCTCTCTCTCTCTCTCTCTCTCTCTCTATGACTTTTGTTTAAAAACCATAATGGGTTTCTTTCTATTTTTCTAAATTTTTTCTTGTTACCATATGTCTTGGAATTCTTTTAGTTCTTGGTGGAAATTTGTGATTCTAAGGCTATCTCTCTCTGCTGGTTTCACCGTATGCTATTTTGTGTTCAATGTGCAGGCCGTTGGTGACTCTGGCTTATCCCCTGTAAGTATAATTCTCTTCTTTTTTGCGCCTTTGATTTTGTCAAAAGATTCAGAGAAAATAGTTGTTTTTTTAAATTTTATTTTTATAACTCTGTGATTACCTTAACTTGGTATTTCTCATTTGAAAAAGAGAAATTGGTGTATGTAACCTGACAGCTGTGGTAAATGAAATTTGTTGTTTCTCTGACAGTTATGCTTCAATTAAGGCAATAGAAAGTAAATCTCATGTCGATGATCAGCAATGGCTCACTTATTGGGTGCTGTATTCTCTAATTACACTCCTCGAGCTTACATTTTTCAAAGTGATAGAATGGTAAGGGTGGATTCTGAGAATTGTAGTATTCTGTTGGATGGTTTGGAGATCTCTGCCTTTTTAAAAAATATATATTTTTTTATTTTTGTGAATCCTTTAGTATCTTAGGATTGTTGTAGACTTACTAAGAGTCATCAAGCAAGTATTCAAGTCTGTTCTGAAGGTGGAGATGGAGGGTTGATGAGCTAAATATAGAAAGTTCAAATTTATTATTCATATAGTTGAATGGTAGTACAAAAATTAATCCATGTCCAAAAATCCTTCAAAGAGATTACTTGGTTGGGTATTGTTTATAGACAATGTTAGTCTTTTTGAGTTCTGACTATGGGAGGGTAAAGAACTAACCCTACCTCTATCAACTAACTCTTTCTTATCCTTTGCAAGTTGATGCTGTAGTTGGGAACATATTCACCCATAAAGTTAGACCATCTTTTGAACCTTTGTTCCCTTGATGTTGGTCATTTACCGGGAAATTCTTTAGGGCCTGTTTGGATATTTCCTTCTGAATTCCTAAGAATTCGTAGGGGTTGGGCTTTTAGATATAGGAGGAGTGTCGGATCAAGGGTCAAGGAGTGCATATCTAGAAGTGGCAATCACATTCTTGAAATTTTATTTCGCAGGGTGAAGAGTGGGGCGCCATTTTCCAAACAGAGAATCCTTGTACATGGTCCCTTGGAGATCCCTACCTTTCTACTTTTGCTTTTAGCCCCTTTGATTGAAGCCCATTTTTTTGAGGAAATGCTAGGTATTCTTTAGAAATGAGGCAAACTGTGTTGCCCATGTGGGTCCAGACCATTAGTGGGTTCAGTATTTGGGGTGATTTCCTTAATGATATTAGGAATTTCCTGTTTTGTCAAATAGTAGTTTTCTAATATGTTAGGACTTTCCTCTTTCTTGAGATAGAGTTCTTGGGGGATAAGGATGTAATGATTATATATATGATGTAATCTGTAACCCTAGAGAGACAATCAGAGAGGTTGAGAGTGGCTGAGATTCCAAGGCTGTGGTTTCACAGATTGGAGGAAAACCTAGTGGAAATTGGTTTTTCGTGGACGTAAGCATCTTTGCTGAACCACGTAAATCTTCTTCTCTTCTTGTGTGGTGATTGTTTGATCTAGGTTGCGTTTGCACACACGCGCACAACAAGTGGTATTAGAGCATCAAAGTTGTGCGTGGACGATCAACGGGAAGAAGAGAGATCAACGTTGATCTCAGCTGGGCCACACGCTGAGGATCTCTGTTTCCTGAAACAGAGAAACGCGAATCGGAAAAGAAGACAGAGGTGGGTTCTATTGCATCGGAGAAGATCCCCAGATCTGTTCTGTGGAAGGAAGGTTTTTTTTGTTTTGTTTTTTCCTTTCCTTGTCAGCTGGTTCTGAGGAGGACGACCAGAGGAAAAAAAAATGGACTGCACTTACCGGTTGCCGATCGCCTCAGCCCGCCGCCGTCGCAGTCGCCGTGCTGTGGCCTCGCCTCGCCGGACCAGCCAAGCCGGCGCCGTTGCAAACCGCTGCATCACTCTTCTGTGCAACTTGGGTTGCAGAACAGAGTCTTCGAAGAAGACGACCCACGTCTGGGTTTTTTTCCGGTCCGGGTCGAGTCCGTTCGATCTGACCCACAGTGGAGAGAAGCCCAGAAATGGAAGTGCAGGTCGGTTCTGTTTCGGGTAAGGTCAGGTTGACCTAACCTGTTTGACGTGAAGCCCAGTAGCGCAGGCGGTTTGTGGTTCGAGTCGGGTTGACCTGAACCCCATTCGTCAGCAGACGGTCCAGCCCGTCAGCTGTCGTGCAGACGTCAGCAGTGTGACGTCATCAGGTTGACGTCAACCTACGTCATCAGATAGACGGTCAATGGCTAGAGTTGACCAAATTGACGGCAGAAATTTGTTTCTGCGATATTTAGATCATCCGACGTCCGATCGGAGATCCGTTTGCGCCTAGGGACTCTTTTCGAGCAGATATACGTGTTAGTGGAAGAAGATTGGTTGTTTAATGGTCAACAAGGAGTTTGACCAAATCAGAAGCGCAGAAAACCGTTTTTGCGATATCGGAGCCATCCGGGGTCGGATTTCAGATCCGTTTCTTCCAGCGTGCTCGTGTTGACGAGATCTACAGCTTGGTGCAGGAGTTGAGGTCAGTGTTAGTTATTTGCTTTTTCCTGTTACTTAATTTGATTAAGATGGAGAATAATACTATCAACACTACCATGGTTAAGCTCAACCATTCCAATTGGTTGATCTGGAAACCAAAGATGGAGGACATTCTCTATTGTAAAAACCTCCATGATCCCGTTGAGGGGGATAGTGCCCGACCGAAAGATATGCAAGATGCTGATTGGAACAAATTGCATAGAAAAGCGATTGATCACATCAGACAATGGGTTGATAATAGCATATGTCACCACGTGTCTAATGAAACCAATGTGAATACCCTTTGGAAAAAGTTAGAAGCAATGTATGATAAAAAGACCACAGTGAATAAAACCTTCTTGATCAAAAAGCTTGTAAACATGAAATTCAAGGATGGTGGTCAGATCGAAGATCACATCAATGAGTTCCAAAGTGTGGTAAATCAGTTAGCCACTATGAAGATGATCCTTGATGATGAGATGCAAGCTTTATTGCTTCTGAGTTCTTTGCCAGATACATGGGAGACATTAGTTGTTTTCGTGAGCAACTCTACTCCAGATGGTGTGTTATCCATGAGTCAGGTTACCAGTAGTCTACAGAATGAAGAAACTAGATGGAAATCTGCAGGGACAGATAATGCACAGGCCTTTGTTACTGAGAACAGGGGGAGGAGTAAAAGTAGAGGTCCAAAGGGGGGTCATGGCAAATCTAGAGGTGAATCACAAGCCAAGTCTAGCAGTGAATCACAGAGCAAGAAAAAGTCAATGAAATGCTTTTTCTGTGGCAAGATGGGCCACATCAGGAAAAATTATTTTGCCATGAAGGAACAGAAAGGATCCAATAATGAGAAGAAGAATGACAGTGATAACACTACAGCTACTTTGGAACAGGAAGTAGTGGTGCTCGCCGGCGATGATGATAAGTGTTTGAGTGTTGCAGATGGTCAGGTTGAGTGGGTTGTTGATACAGCAGCATCCTACCATGCTACTCCCTGCAAGGAGATGTTCACGACGTACAAAGCAGGTGACTTTGGTACTGTGAAGATGGGCAACACGATTTATTCAGAGATTGTTGGTATCGGTGATGTTTGCATTAAAATCGATATTGGTTGCACAATGACGCTGAAAGATGTGTGACATGTTCTTGATTTGCTGTTGAATCTAATTTCCGGGACTGCATTAGACCATGCAGGTTATGAGAATTACTTCAGAAATGGCAGATGGAAGCTCACTAAAGGGTCTCTTGTTATTGCGAGAGGTACAGCAGGTAATATTCTTTATAAAACACAAGTAAAGCTGTACAAAGATGCATTGAATGTAGTTCAAGACAATTCCTCTCTGAATCTGTGGCATAAGAGGCTTGGTCATATGAGTGAGAAAGGCTTGTAGATGGTAGCAAAGAAGGTTTTAATTCCTTGCTCCAAAGGTATGTCCCTTGACCCTTGTGATTATTGTTTATATGGTAAACAGCATAGGGTTGCTTTTTCTTCGACATCAAAATTGAAATCGCATGTGTTGGATTTGGTATATTCTAATGTTTGTGGTCCCATAGAGGTAGAATCATTGGGTGGCAATAAGTTCTTTGTCACGTTCATCGATGATGCATCCAGGAAAGTCTGGGTTTATCAGTTGAAATCAAAGGATCAAGTGTTCCAGATGTTTCAACAGTTTCATGTCAAGGTTGAAAGAGAAACAAGTAAACTCTTGAAGTGTCTCCGTTCAGATAATGGGGGTGAATACACATCCAACCAGTTCAGAAGCTATTGCTTGAAGCATGGCATTCGACATAAAAAGACAGTTCCTGGTACTCCACAGCACAATGGTGTGGCAGAGAGAATGAACCGCACTATTCTTGAGAAGATGAGATGCATGATAAGATTAGCACGGTTGCCTAAGTCATTCTGGGGTGAAGCCGTTCTGACTGCCGTTTATCTGATTAACAGATCTTTCTCAATTTCTTTGAATTATGATCTTCCAGAGAGAAGATGGACAGGTAAAAATGTTTCCTATTCACATTTGAAGGTGTTTCTGTGTAAAGCATTTGTGCATGTACCAAAGGAGCAGCGTTCCAAGTTGGACAATAAGGCAGTGAGTTGCATCTTTCTTGGCTATGGTGGAGATGAGTTTGGCTACAGTTTATGAGATCCAGAGAAGAGGAAACTTATCAGAAGTAGGGATGTGGTTTTCCATGAAGACCAGTTCTTTGGAGATGTTGAGAAGATTGATAAGTCTTCTGAGATAGTTGATGGAGTGGTTGATCTCACACCGACTTCTTCTCCGGTGCAGACTACATGTGGAGAAGGTGGACAAAACGATCCAGATCGTGATGAGGCACAGGGGTTGCCAGATGATGAGGTTGTTGAGCAGGGGGAGCAGTCTCCTCGAATTGAAACCACGGAACCTCAAGTTAGGAGGTCTACACGGGAGCGTCAACCATCAACTAGGTATCCTGCATCCGAATATGTGTTGCTTACTGATGAAGGAGAGCCAGATAGCTTCCGAGAAGCAATGACTCATGCTAATAAAAATGAGTGGATGAAGGCTATGCAGGATGAGATGAGTTCTTTGAAGAAGAACAAGACATATGAGCTGATGCAACTTCCTAAAGATAGGAATGTTCTGAAAAATAAATGGGTGTTCAAGCTGAAAAAGGATGAGAATGGGAAATTGGTGAAGCACAAAGCACGGTTAGTGGTAAAAGGCTTCGCACAGACGAAGGGTATCGACTTCAGTGATGTTTTCTCTCCTGTTGTGAAAATGACTTCTATTAGAGTCGTTTTGGGTCTAGCCGCCAGCATGGACCTTGAGCTTGAACAGATGGACGTGAAGACCACATTTCTTCACAGTGACTCGAAAGAAGAGATCTACATGACTCAGCCAGAGGGGTTTGAGGTAGAAGGAAAAGAACAGATGGTTTGCAAGTTAAAGAAGAGTCTCTATGGGCTGAAGCAAGCACCAAGACAGTGGTACAAGAAATTTGATTCGTTCATGTTGAGTCATGGGTACCGAAGGACAGCTGCAGATCATTGTATCTATGTTCGTCGATTTATCGATGGCAGGTTCATCATCCTTCTTTTATATGTAGATGATATGCTGATAGTTGAACAAGATAGCAAGTTGATTGGCAAGTTAAAAGAGGAGATGTCAAAGTCATTTGACATGAAAGACTCGGGTCCCGCACAAACGATATTGGGCATGCAAATACGTCGTGATAGGAGTTCCAAGCAACTGTGGTTGTCACAGGAGAAATATGTTGAACGAGTACTCGAGCGATTCAACGTGAAGAATGCTAAGCCAGTTAGCATACCTCTAGCCAGTCACTTCAAACTAAGCAAGCGCTTGTGTCCTACTACAGATGATGAAAAGGAACGGATGGCATGTGTTCCTTACTCCTCTGCTGTGGGGAGTCTTATGTATGCCATGATTTGTACACGGCTAGACATTGCTCATGCTGTGAGTTTAGTGAGTAGATTTCTTGCAAACCCTGGAAAAGAGCATTGGGAAGCAGTGAAGTGGATCTTTAAGTATTTGAGAGGTACTTCCAAGGTGTGCTTATGTTTCGGAGGCTCAAAACCAGTCATGGAAGGTTATACTGATGTTGATTTTGCAGGCAATCTTGATCGTCGGTTGTCAACTTCTGGTTATTTGTTTACTTTCGTAGGGGGAGCTATCTCTTGGCAATCGAAGTTACAGAAGTGTACAGCACAGTCTACAACTGAAGCGGAATACATAGCTGCTAATGAAGCAGGAAGAGAGATGCTTTGGTTGAAAAGATTCCTTCAAGAACTAGGTTTGAAGCAAGAAGAATATGTAGTTTACTGTGATAGTCAGAGTGCTATGGATTTCCGTAAGAATGCTACATATCATGGTCGCATGAAGCACGTTGATATCAAGTACCATTGGATTCGTGAGGTGATCGAGAAGAACTTCATGAAGCTGGAAAAGATTCATTCGAACAATAATCCCTCGGACATGATGACCAAGGTTGTGTCTAAGGGAAAGCTGGAGTTGTGTTCAGAGTTGGCCGGACTGAACTCCCATTAAGGGGTTTAGGGCATCTTCCTTATGGTCTGGAGGGGGAGATTGTTGGCCATGTGGGTCTAGACCATTAGTGGGTTCAGTATCTGGGGTGATTTCCTTAATGATATTAGGAATTTCCTGTTTTATCAAATAGTAGTTTTTTAATATGTTAGGAATTTCCTTTTTCTTGAGATAGAGTTCTTGGGGGATAAGGATGTAATGGTTATATATATGATGTAATCTGTAACTCTAGAGAGACAATCAGAGAGGCTGAGAGTGGCTGAGATTCCAAGGCTGTGGTTTCACAGATTGGAGGAGAACCTAGTGGAAATTGATTTCTCGTGGACGTAGGCATCTTTGCCGAACCACGTAAATCTTCTTGTCTTCTTGTGTGGTGATTGTTTGATCTAGGTTGCGTTTGCACACACGCGCACAACAAACCGGCCCCTCAGTTTTAAAATGCAAAGATCATTGAGTATATCCCATTGTTTTGGATTGAGTTTGAAATGATACTTGAAATTACTGAGAATCCCTTTTTATTATTTTTCATCCTTATTTTAGGTTTCCTATCTGGTCTTATCCAAAGTTGATTGCAATTTGCTGGTTGGTCTTACCTTACTTCAATGGTGCTGCATATCTTTCTGAGCACTTTGTCAAGCCATGCTTCATGAATGCACAAACTGTCAACATTTGGTACATTCCAAGAAAGGACATCTTCAGTAAGCCAGATGACATTCTAACTGCTGCAGAGAAATACATTAAAGAGAATGGCCCTGAAGCATTTGAGAAGCTCATCAGCAAGGTATGCTGATACAAACAGAATTTTTTTTGTTTAGTTATTTATTTATTTTGGTAAAACAAACAGGATTATTAGTTTTACTGGTTTGATTAGGTGGGTGACTCTAAATTCGTCTTTGAAGCTACGACTGTACAACGAATGGAGCTTCTGGTGCTTAATTAGCACTTTGAAGTGGAGGATGCAAGCTGTTACTCCTTTCTCCTTCATAGATTACTTTCTTCAGAAGATCAATGACGATGAGCCACCATCAAGATCATCCATCTTTCGATCGACTGGATGCATCCTAAGCACAATTAGAGGTCTATTTCTTGCTTTCATGCTTCAGCCTCCCGCTGCCTTTTCAAAATGCATGACTCCTGAAGAAACAAGTTGGAAAGTGAAAGCTAATTGAATTGTTTAATTTAATTGTGGGTTAAAACAAATGCAGGGATTGAATTCCTTGAATTCAAGCCTTCTGAGGTTGCTGCTGCAGTGGCCTTATCTGTAACAGAAGCAATACAAACAGTGGATTTCAACAAGGCTGTTTCTAGTTGTGTCCATGTAGAAAAGGTAAAATACTTGTGATACCCAAAACAATTTTTTTGTTTATTTTATCATCATCCTTACTAACTAGACCTTTTTCTATAAATGTGATTATCCTGTCTTTAATAATGTCTGGTTCATTTAAATTTAATTCATTTGATGAATTGTTTTCATCTGACTTGTGTTGCAGGAGAGAGTTCTGAAGTGTTATGAACTGATTCAGGAAATGGGGTTGATCAGTAATAAGCCTTTTAAAAGTGCTAGTGGATCAGTCTCATCTGTGCCACAAAGCCCAATTGGGGTGCTGGATGCTGCTGCATGCTTGAGCTACAAAAGTGATGAAATAACAGTTAGGCCATGTACAAATTCTCATACGAGCCCAGAACCAATTCCTAAGAGAAGGAAACTGGACAGACCATCTGAAATGGACCTCAAGTCATAATCATGTTACAATATGGGGTTTTCAGTTTTCATTTAAGTCAGTTCAGTTGGTTGAATGGGAGTTTTGGTGTGGTTTAAGAAACAACCAAGAGAGAGAGAGGTGGGGGAATCAATCAGTTCTCATGCTTTTGAAATGAATGAAACAGTCACCAGCTCAACATCTGTTAATTATCAGAAATCTACAGCCAAGAAAGCATGTCTCAGTAGAAGAAAAGGGAAAAAACTACTAAACTTATCTCTAAGTAGTGTTGATTTCAAAAATCAGGAGGATCCCTGAGAAAAGACTAGAGGAATATTTATAGTTGTTTTTTATATTTTTTGTGAAAAAGTTAAAAAAAATTCTGTTTGGGAGAGAGAAACAGAACTTGATAAAGAAAGGAACCTGGGGTCTTCACTATAAAAATTGTTATTTAAATTTTTATGATATTGATATGATTACTTTTTTGTATTTCTGGCTCCTGTCACCCCTTTGTTTGACTGTGTATCTGCTTAGAATCTAGGACTTGATGCCTTTTTTACTAAAGAAAAAGACGCATGGATCAGAAGTCATCTTGGGAAGGCAATACAGAAACGATTGAGAGAGAGAGAGAGAGAGAGAGAGAGGGGATCTCAATAGTTGTGCCATATTGTTCTCTCTACAAACTATGCAAGACTTTCAAATCTGGAACCGTTTCAGATTTTTAAAACTGTTCCAGATTTTCAAATCTGGAACGGTTCAAAACCGTTCCAAATTTTTTACGACACCCATTTGTGGAACAGTTTGAAACCGTTCCAGATTCATTTAGGAACAGTTTCAAACCATTCCAGATGGGCATTTTTGGTGTAGTGAAGTGTGTATTAATTGGCTTAGTAGTGTATATAAATGTAAATGCACTTGGGTTCAAATATGCAACTCTAAACTTCTTTACCAAATTTTTTCTAATTTGGTCGAGCCAAACATTAGGCTCTCAACCTGGCCTTGTTATAAATCTGGCCAAAATAAAACACCCGAGTCCAGCCTAAGAACTTAAACCAATGGCCTAGACCCAACTCAAGCTATGTTAGGCCCGGTTTGGGCTAGAGCTAGCCCAATCCATGAGCACCCCTACCAATATGTGATAAAAAAAAGTTAAAAATTACGATTAAATCTCTTTCTTTCCAAATGAGTTGTTACTAAACATAGCCACTATAATGCCTTTAGAATCATTACTTTTTTCACTTACCATGAATTTTAGTGACAAAAATGAAATTGTGACTAAACCTATATATATAGCTAAGTCAAACCCGGCCTAGTTAAAAATCTGGCCAAAATAAAACATTTGAGTCTAGCCTGAGAACTTAAACCAATGGCCTAGGCCCAACTTAAGTTGTGTTAGGCCCGGTTTGGGCTAGAGCTAGCCCGATCCATGAGCACCCCTACCAATCAGTGATAAAAAAAAGTTAAAAATTGCGATTAAATCTCTTTCTTTCCAATGAGTTGCTACAAAATATAGTCACTATAATGCCTTTAGAATCATTACTTTTTTCACTTAACATGAATTTTAGTGGTAAAACTGAAATTGTGACTAAACCTATCACCACTGAAAGCTAAACTTTTTGTGGTATGTCTTTAGCAACAATACAAAAGTCACCACAAAATGTGGCACATAAAGTGGCAAAAAAATTACTGTGGCTAAATGTAAGATGCCTAAGGCAATTAGCCACGAAAATTAAATATTGCCACAAAACCTTGGATAATTAGTGGCAAAAAATTGAACATTGCTACTAAATCTCTTTACCTCAAAAGTAACATTTACCTGCTTAATATAAGTTGCCACCAAATGTGACCACTCTGATACCTTCAGTGTCAACATTAAATTTCGCCACTAAAGGTGAAGTTTTAGTGATGACAATTAAGTTGTAGCAAAACTTGTTGCCATTAAACATCAACTTTCCTTAGGTATATCTTTAGTGGCAATATAAAGTTGCCACAAAGTGCACACATATAGTGGAAAAAAACAAACCACGGCTAAATATAAGATATATAAGTTATTAGTAATGACACTAAAAAGTTGCCACTAAAACAATAAAGCATTAGTGGCGGAAAAATAAAAATCACCACTATATCTCTCTCCCTCCAAAGTCCCATGGTGCCAAAATTTACCTCAATGGAATTAGTGGCGAGTCTTAACTGCGACATATGAATTGTCACTAAATATGGCCACTATATTACATTTAGCGGCAACATCATATTTTTGTCACTAAATATGTATTTTTAGTGGTGAAAAGTACACTGCGGCTAAAATAGTTGCCGCCAAAAGGCAACTTTCTTATAGTGTGGATATTGTTGTCAGATCTTTCATGGAACCCTCTGGAACACCAAAAATGCTAGAAATATTAAAAATGGATACATAAATAGCTGCAACTGAAAGTAGATGTTCTACAAGTACATCACAGAATAGGAGAATAGGAGAAAGCAAAACCTTAAAAATGAAAGTTTTGATCTTTCCTAGATATGCGCCAAAAAGAACATCCTTTTACCACTGCGCAGGACATTGGTGACAATACCCAAGAATCTGGATGCTGTGAGCGATTTTCCCACGATCACATTGGGGGACCTATCATGACACAATCTAACACTGGGTAGAGCCTATCAGCATCTGCCAGGTCTCTCAGTGTCATGCCCGAATTCCGAGATCCTTGAGACCCTCAGAATTCGTAGCATGAATTCCGAGATCCTTGAGACCCTCAGAATTCGTAGCATAACGGTCTATCATTTCATAATATAAATCATTAATATAATTGAGTCATTATTTAATAGGATTTAGAGTTGACTAGATTAAGAGAAAACATCAATAATTAAGTCACTAATAGAAGATAAACAATAATATTTAATACCAATGCTCTCAAAATAATGAAATATCCAAAGAAATATGATATAGTCCAGCTACATAATTAAACCAAATAAACACTAAATATCTAAATGGTAACTCAGTTTTCAAGATTCACCCGTTTCCGCAAATAAGCTAAAGTTCTTCATTATTGGGGTCAACCTCATTTTCTGACAAAAAGAGAGACAATCCACATATGCGCATAAGGCTTCACATGTAAACAAATTATAGAGCTATAGCAAATGATTATTTAATCAAATAGTACTAATTTAGGTACGATATATGAATTCTATTAATTCAAGAATAATTTAACAAAAAAAAAGAGATGCAAAGAAATATTAACAGGATAACTTGAACATTAGTAACAAGGTCAATTTTGCAATGATTTATGAATATTGGCAATAATTTTATATCATTTGATCTAGTTTAAGAAAGGTATATCCTCAGCCACAATACACATATAAGAGCCCGAAGCCATAATCACACATACAAGGGCTCAAAGCCATAAGGGACTAACTGAAGTCTAGTTATCATGCACAAAGGGGTTCTCAAGCCCCAATGTTATACCCACAAAAGAGGGCTAGAGTCCGCATGTGGGTATCCCCACATTGCATTGCCCATGCGTTAGATAATGCCTTAGAAGTCAAGAATTACATTCAAGGGGAATTATCTCATAATTTAATTCCTATAGCATAATATGGTGTTGAACATTTTTAGAGCATCAATGGAAACACAATATTACAGTGAATTCCAACCATAAAATAGGACAGAATAGAAATATTTTCAACAAGAGATTATATAAAAATATACATATCTCATGATAGCATCAAATGAACATAGAATGAGTTCGATACTCAAAAGTCGGATCATTGATGAGTATATAAATTAATTCATAAAGGTAAAATCATATCAATAAAATCAATGGTCCTATATAAGTTAAGATGTTAGGATTGGACCCCGTATGAACAGAAGAATTTTATATCAAACTAATATATTAGAAGCCAAGGTTAGAAAACTCTAATACTAGAGACCTATAGTAAGATTACTTGCTTGAATTCATAGTGATCACCTGATCAAACTTGTCCTGACCTAGATATTCTGAAATCTCAGTGTGGGTCCCTGGTCATGATAGGTAACCAATAATTAAGATCCGAATTTGAGTTCACCAGCAAGTAATGGGTTTGGTTTGGATACGGGTTAAGTATGGTGGATTCTAACATATGGTTTGGGCCCGGATTATCAAGCAATGCAAATAGGCTCTGGAGTTACCCATTCATGCACATAGGATGGACTTGGGTCAGTCAGTTAGCAACTAATGCGTGAGCCTAAATAATGTGGTTTATGCTTACCTATAAGTTGAATGGGCTGGGCCAATTTCTAAGAATATAGCAATATGTATCCTGGAATAGTGGTGAGATAAAAAAAAAAAAAATTGGGCATTATGCATGCATACAGGTTAAGTAGGTTTGACCTAGGTCAGTGGCCACATAAGTTTAACTGGGTTGGATTTTAAATAAACAACTTGAATACTAATTAGAGAGTGGGCTAGAGAGAGATGGAAAAGAGGTATAATCATAAACAGAATAGGATTTGAGATGTTTGTTTGGAGGGACTCGGGTTGATAAATGGTGCTCATTAAGATGGGTCCTACATGTTTTTGGATTGAATTGTGTTTGGTGAAAGAAAGTAATAGTGGGAATGATGAATAGTGGCTATTTGGTTAACAGGATTAGAGCTGGTGGTGAGAAAAGCATTTAAAGATAAAACTTGTGAGGTGCTGGAAATTATCAGCTAGAATGCAAATGCCTTAAGGTGGTGGTTTTAATGGGACAATCATGAAAGCAACAAGAGAAACAAGGTTCTATTTGGTAGGGGCTGCACATGAAGGAAGTGCTGGAAAAAGTGTGTAATCTAGTGAAGAAGATGAAAACAGCTTAGGTAGTTTGAGCATGTCTTTCTCATAAAGATGGAATGGTCCTTAGACTTGTATCAATACAATCTATTTGGAACTTGAGTAGCAGACTCGTTTAAGTAGGCTGGTTGCAGAGCTGAAAAGGGAGTATGAGATGGTGATGGAGTCTGTAAAGTGGGCTGGCACTTTTAGGTCCATTGATTTTGATCTCTGCAATGGGTGTTTGGATTAAAGATAGAATAAAAGAGAGGCCTTGGGATCGGATGGTTGTGTAGGTTTGTGTCCTAAGATGGATGACGATGATGGTTCCAAGGCTGTAGATGCGTTTGGGTCATGATATGGCATGCTACAACCCAAACATAAAAGAAAAGTATAACAAGAAAGAAACAAAAAGTTTGAATAACCATAAAAAGAAATAAACCATTGACAAAAAAATAACTTGACAAGGGATGGGAGAGAGATGCCTAGAAGAGAGAAAGAGAGAGCTTAAGAGGTAGTAGTGACTGGTATGATAGAGAGAGAGATTGAAACTTAAAAAGTGTTGTGAGGAAGAGGGTCGTGCAGATAAGATCCCTTCGTATAAGGAGCACAAGGAAGTTTTAGTGGGAAGGAGATATGGACAATGTGGTGTTCCCGTCTAGTTCAGTCGAGGTAGGTGGGGGAGATAGTGCAAGATAAACTCTTTGCATGAAGAGAGAGAGAAATCTAGTGGGACACATGAGGTCTTCTCATGAAATTCAAATTTGACTGAGGCATGATTTTCTTTATAAAGTCAAACATTTCAAAATCTAAATCCCCATCATTCAATGTTGGGTCCCACCCAAAATATGATGAGATTACTCATGTAATTCAATGAATGGGTGGGGTCCAAGCATGGTCCAATTTATGATCAAAATTAATAATAATGATAATAACAACAATGCTAATAAAAATAACAATGACAACTACAACAACAACAACAACAACAATAATAATAATAATAATAATAAAATCAACAAAAATCTTGGGATAGAGTCCTTACACTCAGTAGCCCCAAGCATATAAATGTGGGCTCTGCGGTGCCAGTCAGTTGGCCCAATCGTGCTGGCCCATGTAAAGTCCTGAGTTGTAAAGTCATAGGCCATGCCGCACCCAGACACCAAAGGGACCAACCCAATAAAGCCCAGGGCGTAGCCCTAGCCATGCCCCACATGGGCTGGGCCGTGCTGCCTATGGGGCAGCCCACACAGCTTTTTTTTTTAATTTCTTAAGACTTTTTTTATATAAATTGAGGGAGATATTTTGCACTTTTTGGATTTCAAACTTAAATAAAATTGAAATTAGTAGAATAAATGAACAATATGGTTGCTAATTCAATTATTTTGTATTTTATACTTAATTTATAAAAAAAATAAATGTATTTTAATATAAGTATCATGCTGGGCCATGCTCAGCCATGCCAAGGCCCAAACACCTTGGTCCAGCATAGCCTATCAACCCAGCCCAACCCTATGATCATGTAGTGCTGGGCCATGATGGGCTTACGCGACCTGCCCATATTTACACCCTTAGGTAGCCCCTGCCTTGGATGAGGCAGCAAACCCCACGTGCATGGCAATCATGATAACATGATGTACTGTGATAGAACCGCTTACAAAATTCCTCAACTAGGCCTAAAACCCTATGTGAAGAAAGGGCCTTCCGACGAAAATTAAATTGGATGGTAATTATTATTAAGATTGGTGTTGAAATTAGAGTATGAGCTAATTCACGGGGATTATGAATTGGAGTATGAGTTGATTCACGAGCGTTAGTGAGTGCAGAGGTAGGAAGGTTAGCTCTCAAGCAAATATGTAAGCGGTTACTAAAACATAGCCTTTATAAACTTTTTTTTTTGGTATTTTTAAATTTTGCATGTTAAAATATAAATATATAGGGGTTTTTTTTAATGATGTTGGTATCACTAGGATCTTTGACCCAACAAGACTAATTAACTTAGTGGTGCCTGCTAAACCCACAAAATGCATATTAGGTAAATCTGGATTGTGTTTCCAACAAAAAAAATGGAGAGCAAAGTCATACCTTGTGTTAATCTACCAGCTCCCCAGTGGGTACAATGCTGGGGTTTTGTGTCATTTATTTTAATTAATGAATTAATTATTATTATTATTATTTTGACATGGGTATCTTGGTATTTGATGCAACACAACAAGACTAATCACCTGAGTAGGGGTTTGTGTTTAAGGTTTCTTTTTTTTTTTTTTTTTGTGTGATATTATTATTTCTCAAATAAATTTTTTTAATGTTACTACATTCTCCAACCATGTTAACTATCACTGTTTTCTTAGAATTGATGTCGAAGGAGTGAGGCTTTTTGGGCCATACATATGGGCCCAATGATAGGTCCACATACCAACAATTTTAAAGAGAACTCCTGACTTATTTGTAAATTGAGAGAAGCTCGTCTAAATGGATAATTATGTCTTCTTAGACCTTATCACTCTAAAAAAGAACCTATTAAGTTAGCTTATCTTATTAACTTAAGAATTACCACTGTCTTAATAAATAAATGCATTTCAAATCAATATTGATTCTAATAACACTTCTTGAAAAAAAAAATTCAAAACGGCACAAATAGATGTGCCACATTAGACAGTTGTTCGCCAAATTTCATTCATATAAGAGTTAAGATCAAAGTTAGATTACCCACTTTTAAAAAATCCCAAAAAAATACAAGTGCTTATAATGATGAATTTGACTGTGGTCTCAGCTCACTGATAGTACTGAACAAAACAAGAATTTATATAACACCTCCTCAAATGGGAAACCGTTTGAATTCACAACCTACAAAACAGAGAAATATACATATGGAAATAACATGCCCTCCCGTACTTCTAGGTGTGATACTCTCTTAATAACTATTAACATCAAAAGATTAATTTGGGTGTGTTTGGATTTGAAGTATAGTAAATTAGAGTAAAGTTAAATATTTGAAAATTTCAATTTCCCTCCTTCTTTTTCATAAAAATTCAAATTTACCTCCTTCTTTTTCAAAAAAAGTCAAAAAAGCAACCACTAAATCACAGAAAAACCTACTTCTTATACATATAAAAAGTAAAAAAGATTCCTTATATCAAACAAATAAAAATAAAAAAGTCATCATAACCAAATCATATTTTATTTTTTCTTGATTTTAAATTTCTTGTACTCTATTTTACTTTATTCCACAAACAAATAGGACTTGATAGTGAGTGGAACAATAAATTATATCAAAATTAAACTTAAGAAGGATGTTTGGCAGGGTGGCAACATGATGGTTTTTGGAGGACTCGAGTTCGGATCCTCTAAGCGTTCACCTCACAGTGGCTGTTGGCAGCACGATCCACCACGTCTCTAAAGGGCAACTCACCATGCACATGGCAACCTGCCCCAATGGCAGACCCAAGAAATTAAACTTGGAGGCTATGTGCTAAAAAAGCCATATTAATTTCAAGAATTTGCAAGGGGTTCCTTAAAAATTATATGCTTCAAACCTTAGCTCCCTCTACCTGGGTCTGCCCCTGGCTTGTCTCGTCAAGGCAGGGGCTGTCAATAGTGACGTGGCGGACTTACCACCGTCATTGTGGAGCAGACACCCTTAGAATCTCAAGCACTCTTAGAATCTGAATTCATGATCCGGATGTCCCACCAAAAGCCTCTTTCTAGAGTCTGTGGAGTCCGCTCACTCATCATCGTGTAATGACGTACGTCTAATGCATGCTTCGCTTGTGTTTCGTTCCCCATTTTTTCGCTAGTTTTGCCTGTTTTCTGCCCTGCATGGTGGCGTTGTTGCCTTTCGTCACCAGCACATGCACGTCTTTTTCGATTGTGGTCTCCTACCATAAAAAGGGCTTTCGGCTTCACAACATCGCGGTTGAATTGTAGTTGGTCACGAGCTATACCTATCTAACCATTTATGCCTTCTATTCTATGACACTGAACCTACCATAGATGCTCGGCACCGAAAGGGCTAGAGTTTCCCCTTGAAGTCGCCATTTTGTGGCCTTATGTTGCATGGGCATCAACATTTATTAATGGATCTAATTCTAAGGACGCAGGCAGCAGATCTCACTCCCATTGATTGACATATGCATTATGGTGGGCTCCAATGCCATGTGGATTCTTGTCAAGAATGAGGGACATGGTAAGGGGTCCACCTCACCCCATCTAAGCATCGCAAACTCTCCATCTGCACAGTTTAACCGGAGGCCCACTTTTTAACATGTATATATTGAATGGTTTAGATGAAGAGGCTGTATTGTTTCTTTGAAAAGAGGTGTAGGTCAGTTGCCCTCAAAAAATGGTTAGATAGATAGCTTAAGAAAGTAGATTAGGATATTTTTAAAACGAAAGATTAAAAAAAACAAAATCGCAGCCTGAAACCAGAATTGTGGATATTCGTCACCTACGCGGACTAGTGGTTCAATGACCCTGTTGGCTCAATTATCGACCAAAATTGCTTGTGGTCCTTGCTTAGGATGTATTATGTAGTAATGTGATCCATTAGGTGGTTGGTTATACGGAAGATTGCAAGTCACCCAGTCCACAAATCCTTATGAGCAACTCAGCTCATCAAACTTCACTCATTATTCAAGATCTTGGACCGTAGCATCTTTGAGCTCAGAATAGGATGAGATCGGCAGGGACTTTTTCTTCAAGGTTTATTCTCTTTACCCAAAAAAAAAAAAAAAAAGGTCCAATTCTGGGCTCCTTATCATCTTACCAACTCTTAGTCAAGTGTAAACGCAATCATTGGCTCAAAGACCTTTCCACCATTCTTTCACAATATTGGAGACAGATGAAACAGCTAGTACATCAGCGGCACTGGTATTCTCCACCCTGCCATTGAACAAACGAGGGATGACTTCTGGATTTCTTTGGTAGCACTTGATGATTATTACACCAGAATCCCAGCCATCCGATCCCAATCAACTAAATTCAAGCCTTGTGAATAATATATTCACACTTGGATAAAACATTTTAAAAAGCTGATTAGCTCTAAAAGCTGAATTGAAAAATTATATATATATACGGGTAATTTTCCTTGCAAGCTGTTCATGTGAACTTTTCTGTAAGGCCCATTGTGGACCCCATCAAGGGATAAGGCAGCGGGATGAAAGATTTATGCGAGACCGCCTCAAATATCAAATTTGGCCCTAAGCACATTTCTAAATTATTCAGCTATGACCCACACATCTAGTTTACTCAAATAGATGCATAATTGATCCAACGGTTTAGTTCATTTACATGTATGCTAAACTTAAGGTGTGCGACTATCAAGACGGTTCCTGTTCATTATAAAATTTGAATTGGGTAATAGATGGGCCCTTTCTCTTGGAAAAAACTGTAAGGACAATTTTCACAGCAATATTTTCCTATATATAAATGCAAGTTTCATCCTAGCTTTAAATTGATGTAGGGTTGTAACATATTACTCCTCCTTAAATTCAATTGTCTTTATTTCATAAACAAAATTCAAATAATATCACCAATGTTGCTTGACTTTGATCAATATTTTTAATTTAACTTTTTCACCTTAGATCTCATAATATCGTCTAAGCAGTGTGTATCTTAGAAACTGGTAAATCAAATGATATTATGGGATTGTCCCAGGAGATCTAACACTTTTACAGAGTATCTTAGAAACTTTTTCCGAATAATAGAATCTGAGAAATTATGCTCAAATGTGTATCTACTTTTCATAAAATATTATTATCTGAATTACAATCCTATAAATAGAAAAACTGAATTAAAAAAAGGAGTAATATGTCAAATTCCCAAGTGATATTATGGCTGAATTTTGATGGGGTTGAATGGCCCCACCATCAAACTGTGTGCCTTCGTTAGAGAGAGAGAGAGAGAGAGAGAGGTGTCATTGTTGAGCTCGCCTCGTTCCACGATCTCCTCATTCTCACTACAATGTCAAAAGTTGAGATGGGAAAAGCAGCACAGGAGTATCGCTGTTATTTCATTGACGTGTCATCAAACAGAGCCAAAAAGAGCTCCTTTCATGAGTATCACTTAACAAAATATTAGTTTCTGGCTTTTCAACAACGGTGGTGGATTTTCTGCTGCACGAGTCCCACGTGGCTCCAGTTAGGGATTTTTGGTCCAGCCTCGGATGTAAATGGTTCTCCTACTTTTGGCTGGTGGAATTGGAAATCTTACCCTAGACGAGTGCGGGGCTCCTGTATGTGAAAATCCCACCACTGTATTAATCTAATTTATGAAATGCGTCCGAGATACATATCAAGTTGGGTGACGTGCAACTTTGTTTTGTTTTATTTTCTTACTGAATCTGGGGCCTGTTTGAGAATCCAGTTATGTTTTTTTGTGGCACAAAAGGTTTCAATCTCTTCAACACACAGGGTAGGTCAAGCTTTTGCTCAAGCAAATGACTTTAAAGGAAGAGATCACGACTTCAAAATCTCAACTTTTTCTTTTGAATCATATAATTAAGTTTACACCCTATATTATAATGAAATATTCTCATACTCAAAATGAGATCAGATGCAATTATGTTATTTGAATTGTTAAAAGTTCTCCCATTTATGTGCATGCATTGCTTGGCAAAGGCCTTGTCCGATCTATCCAAGTTCACTTGATAAAGTTTTTCGCTCAATCCTTTCTCAAACAAATTACTCATTTGACACCAATGAAATTGATAAAGTTGATGATGCTGCTATTTCTCAGGTAACTATCACAAAATTTTTATTTTGGTGATTTTTTCTTTACCATTTTGGGCCAATTTGTCTTACCGGGCATCGAAGAATTAGGTATTCTATAAAATGCTTCTTATGAAAGCCACCGAAGTTGAAGAGGTATAGGTGAGGATAGAAAATGATGGTTATTTGGTGAGGCAGAGGCCTTCCACTTTCACAAAAATAATCATCCCTGACAGTGGCGTTAGTGGTGACGGGACTTGGTTGAGTATGTGCTAATGGATGTATGAGTACTTAACTTATAAAAAAAAAAAGAGAGAGAACTATTATTTCAACACTAACTATTGCTCGGTTTACACACTATTAAAAAAAATTTTAATATTTTCTTAAATACACCCACCCCCTTTTCTCCCCGCATACGTTCCCTTCTCCTCCCTCCTCTCTCCTTTCCTTCCCTACCTCTCCTCCGGATGGCGACAATCTCCGGCGGTAGAGGGAGACTCTCCCTCTTCCTCCTCTTCCTCTTCCTTTTTCCTCCTCCTTTTTCTCTTCCTTTTCCTCCGCCTCTAAAACTTATCGTTGGCCAGAGGGGAAGGTTAGAGAAGGAGAGTAGAGAGGAGGGAGGTGTGTGGGGGAGAAAATGGGCGGGAGTATTTTGGAAAATCTTTACTTTTAAGTTTTTTTTAAAATGGTGTGTACATTGAACAAAAGTTGGTGTTGAAATTACAACTCTTTGAATAAAAAGTTTTGAGATCTAAAAAAAAGGCCGTGTTTACCCTTTGATACAAAAGATTATATATCTAGGAATTACCCAGGTAATTTAATCTCAAGAAAAAGTGAGGGTCTTTCTACCTTATTATTAAATTTCTCCAATTAAACATTGCTGCCAAAATCTCGAGGTGTTAGTAGATGTAATAGAAATACTTTTCAATATTTTTTATCGGGTGGAGTCCACTCCCCAATACTCCCCCTTAGGTAGAACATGGTCAGTGCACTTTTTGTGACATGCTTTTTTTTTATACGCAAAGTCGTTCTCCCTTAGATTCGAACTTACGACCGGCTAATTCTAATACCATATTAAATTTCCTCAGCTAATCATTACTACTAAAACCTCAAAATGTTAGTAGAAGCAACGAGAATACTGTTCAAAATTTCTTATCGAGTGGAGCCCACTTCAATACTTATATCCCTTCGATCTCTAATGCTCCTTAGTAGAGCCCATTTTATCATGAACTCTCAAAAACTCAAAAACTCAATAAAAAGTAGGCAAATGGGCCCTTAGTAAAAGTTCAAATAATATTTTGAGAGTAACATGGCTTTATTTGGATACGAAGAGAGGAGAAAATTGTCCAGAGTTCAAATTTGTAATGTGGACGGTTTTCTCCGCTTCGTTTAACTAAATTTAGATGACAATTTATTACGCGATGTTTAAATTAGTTCCATAGTATGTAGTTTGTACAACTTAGTCACTCAATTATTAGATATGTCCCATAAATATCGGCCAGACAAACACATGGAGTGGAAAAGAAGGTAGACACGTGAAAGCTAAAGAATCTACTAATCACAATCATGTCCACAAAGATTCATTGAAGGAATCTAGCTGCACCTTTCCTCTGCTTCTTTAAGGAGCTCTAAATACTCTCCATAAAGCTTCTCCAGCATTCCATCTTTTGTGGGTGCATGAGATTGGGATGGGAAATTAAGGACATGGTCAACTTCATCATCAAGGAGACCATCATCACCTTTGCAACCATGCCATGGAACTCCCAAATCCTCTTTAACAACTTCGCCTCCATGGGCAGATGGACCACTTCCAAAATTGTTACCATTACCATTACAAGCTTCTATCACATGAAAATTCCTTGTGAAAGATGACAATCTGACGGGCTTAGGAAGATGGACTTTGGTCTCCCCTCTCACTACTTCATCTTTGCAGTTACTCTCCTTTTGGTTCTTTTTCTTGTTATTCTTCTTTTTCTTCTTCTGCAAATCTACTGCGCCTTTTGATAGGCCTTTACGAGCATTCTGACCCCCACTGCGGGTTTTGAACCTCTTGCTGAGATGCGTATTCCAGTAGTTCTTGATTTCGTTGTCGGTGCGGCCCGGCAACCGACCAGCGATCAGTGACCATCTGTTTCCTAATAATGAATGGAGTCTGATGATGAGGTCTTCTTCATCAGGTCCAATGTTTCCTCGTTTGATATCAGGTCTAAGATAGTTCATCCATCTCAGTCTACAGCTCTTTCCACATCTCAGAAGTCCTAGATACACATAAAAGGTAATGGTTTGAAATTTCAGCACTTACTTTGGATGTAGATATTTCTAATGAAACCCACCCGTTCAATTCAAGGTTCATTCCTTTCGTAGTTTTACTCCTAAAGCCATATGTCAAGTTTTTTTTTTTTTTTTGGTTTTTCTTTTTCTTCCTAAAAAAAAGGAGCACAAGAACGACCTATCACTTGGAACCCATCCCCTGCAAAGTAAAAATAAAATAAATGTGTATTTACTCAACACCACATGAAGAGGAGGAAGATGAGAGATACACACATTTGTTTTCCTTGCCAAAGCATGGTTTTGAACACAGGTCAAGTCTTAAACCTTTATTGCCAATGAAGACACAACATAGTCCCACACTGCCGGGTAAAGTGCCATGAAAAAACACTACTCAGAGGAGCAAGGTATCCAAGTTTGAGCCCCAATTTGGATGGGTAGATATCAGCCGTTAGTAAGTAAAAAATAAGCAAAATTGGATAAAATCATTAAAAAAAAAAGGATAGCAAGATATAATATAAAGGTACTGAGAGTAGGCTGCAGTGTTTTTTGTGTGTGTGTGTGTGTGTGGAAAAAACTCGATCGATATGACTCTTTTTCGGGCAAGTGTTAAAAATCTTGTTGATGTGAAACTTGTCAAATGAAGTTGAGGACACGTTATACCATCAAGAGATTTTGGGCAATTATCTGCAATTTGAGATGCATGCAAAAATGTAGAGCCAACTGAACTAGAGATTACCTGCTTTTTTGGGCAGTGATCTCCACTGTCCTTCTCCATGTGCCTGAATATATTTAGTAAGCAATGCATCCTCCCTAACAGTCCATGGACCCTTGTGCAATCCCACCTTAGAGCAGCAAGGGGCTCTTCCCATAAGCGTGAAAATTGGGAGAAACTCAAAGATGATCTTGGGTTCTGAACACAGAGACAACACGACCTTTTGAGACCACAATCCCTTTTTATGACTCAATCTGCCCAAAATCAAGAGTTGATTTCTAAAATTATAGGCAGAGATTTCGTAGTCACGTTTAGGAATGGAAGTTTCAACAACCTTTCTCCAGCACTATCTGCCCTTCTCTATGGCGTACGTATCACGTACCCAACAATTTATTTTGTATGCTACCAACGCTCTTAATTATCCACAAGTGATCCCAAATTCAACAGATCCCAAGTGCGTGATAACTGTCCAATTTTGGGCCCTTAAATAAACGGTTATGATTAGTAGACTGTAGTGATACCTGGCCCATCTATAATTTGTCTTAGACCATTAGAGCCTTTCAATCCCTCTCCACCATGGCCTGATGTGGCCCCTCACGTACATGACTCCAGCGGAACTTTTTGCTGCTCAAGGTACCTACTATATTTTATTTTGCTTGCTGTTGAACAGGCAGTGATTGATTCTCTGCATGAGATCATAGGACGTCCATTATCTAAGCCTATATATTTGCGAAACCTGCTGTGGCTAAAGGTTGCACGACGACCATGTGTTTATACACTTACATGGCACAAGTAAATGAAAGCCATAGAAATCTCAGGGACAACCAGTTGCAGTTATCTGAATCAACAATATGGAGCTTGTTATTTGTTGGGTTGCCTGTACCATTGCAGTAGGTCCTCTAATGGCAAATAATCATGAAAATAATCTTTTTTTATGAGTTTAATTGCTGGATGTTGGTCGCTATGAGACCCACCATGATGACTATGACGGGCATGACCAGGCACTCGTTACAAATATTTTATTCAGGTAGTAGACCTTCTGGTGAGCCCAAAACATATTAGATTGGATTTTATCCTCTCCCATTTGAAATAGAGGATTTTTTATGAGTGGTAAAAAATTTAAATGGATGGCGCCACTGTGAATGAAATACATGAACTTTTGTAATATTTTGCTCAAGTGTATTATATTTATGAAATGGTATCGTGGCCTAAAACATATTACTGTCACAATATGCCATATAATAATACGAGAATGGTCTAGTGAGATGGTACAGTATATAAGTTAACTTTTTAAGGCTGATATGGAGTTGTGCTAACTACAAAGTGCATGAAGGATTAAAAGATCATGATGTGAATTAATTGTGTGAAAAAAATCAACCTCATCCAATCATCCTAATCCCTTCGTTTTAGCAGTTCACATTTGCAACCGTTGAAATAAGTTATATTTTACATTAATTTTTTTAATATTTTGTTCAAGTGTATTATATTTATGAAATGGTATCGTGGCTAAAAAACATAATAGGGTCACATTATGCCATATAACAATATGATAAACAGTTTAGTAAGGTGCGGTACATGACCTAGCTTTTAAGGCTCATTTGAAATTGTGCCAATCATTAAATGTACAGGTGAGGCCAGGCTGTTAAATGCTATATGAAAAGTCAAGCTATGTAGACGCTCAAAACCTAGACACACACACATATAGTGCTAGAAAACTCCTTACTTGGCAACTGATTTACTTGTATAGTGAAGGGCCAAATTAAAAGATAAAAAAAGGAGGGTTCAAATAAAAAAATAATGATATTTTGTCACTTAGTGAAAAAAAGGATATAAATTTTATATTTTTTTAATATTAAAAGTAGATATTTTTTGTCAGTTTATAATATAAAAAAATAGCTTTGTAACATTTTAGTGTAAAAGATAAAAGAATTTTTTGAAATATGGTACTTTTGATGTGACTCCTTTTTAGCTTATTGTGACTTGAAATGGCATTTCACTTCCTTTTACTAGTAAAGTGAATTTACCAAACACACTATGACAACCATGAAATATGACTAGATGAAATAATCTACATGAGATTTACCTATTTGAGAAATTTTAACTCCATTAAATTATTTTAACCCTTTGATCCATGACTCTAAAGTTTAATAGTTTTAGAGGCACTACTTTTTTGTTATTTCAATTTTAATAGTGAATAAAAGTTAGATGAGTGTCAAATTTAAGCTTTATACCAATTCATGGGGGCAGTATATATGAAGTGATTGAATTGACTCAAGGCAGGATCCGCATAATACATTTAAAAACTTGGGGGAGAAAAAGGGTGAGGTTTTAAGAATTTCTCTTATATATAGTAGTTATCAGTGCACAAGGTGTGCATATTATCTTAAATACACATTTCAATGTGGGGCCCACCTGGAGCCTCACTTATGGATGATACCCATGGGGATCTATTCATCTAGTTGGGGCCTGCATGACTATACAATATGGGGCTCATATTAGATGATTAGATGGGGCTCATGTATTATAAGCATGCAGGCCCCAACCAGATGAAGAGATAGCCATGGGTCTCATTCCCAAGTAGGGCTCCAGGTAGGCCCCAAATTGATATGTGTATTTAAGCTAAAATATACACGTATGAATCAGATGAACAGTTCTCACTAGAACAAAGCCCATATATATAAAAGATTTTATGAAAAAAAAAGGCCTTTTAGATTTGTATTAAATACTATTAAGCCAAAATTTTCAATGTGCACGAATTGAGTCAATTAGACTCAAATTCATGCAAATTATTATTATTATTATTATTATTATTATTATTATTATTTTTCATGTTGGGTTGAGTGACGCTCAAGTTGTATATAGAAAAAAAAAAGCAAAGATGAAAGGAAGAAGAGAGAAGAAGGAAGAAAGGAAGAGAGACGAAGAAAGGAAGGAGAGGAAGAAGAATAAGAGAGAGAAAGAAGAGAAGAAAGAAAAAAAATCTTAATCCTTTGCTTTCTTTCTCTAATCTTCTTCTTCCTTTCCTTCCTTTCTTCCTCTCTCTCTTTTTCTTCCTTTCTCTTCTCTTTTTCCTTTCTTCTCTGCATTTTTTTTTCCGCAGGGCTGAGTGACGCTTCTTTTTTTTCCTACAAGGCTGAGTGATGCTAGCAAGAAAAAAAAAACACATAGAAGAAAGGAAAAATAAATGAGAAAGAAGAAAGGAAGAAGAAGAGGGGAGGAAGGAAAGGAAGAAAAAGATGAGGAAGAAAGGAAGAAAAGGAAGAATAAGAGGAGAGGAAGAAGGGAAGGGATTAATATTAAGGTTTTTTTTCTCTTTCTTCTTTTCTTTGTCCTCTCTTCTTCTTCCTTTCTTCTTTCTCATCTCTTTTTCTTCCTTTCTTTCTCTCGTCTTTTTCTTCTTTTCCTTCCTTTCTTCTCTCTTCTTCTTCCATTTTCTCTCCTTTCTCCTTTCTTCTTTCTTCCTTTCTTCTTTCTTCTCTCTTATTCCTTTCTTCTCTATGGTTTTTTTTATGTATAACTGAGTGACACCCAACATACAATTTTCTTTTTTTTTTTTTTTTTGCAAATTTGAGTCCAATTGACCCAACCCGTACACATTAAAAAATTAGGCTTAATCGTTTTAAATATAAATCTAAGGAGCTTTTTCCAGTAAAATCCTCACACACACACACACACACACACACACACACACACACACACACACACATGATGTTGTGATTTTGAGATTATCCGTTGTACACATACATCAATCACAAGATCAACGATCAACCAACCACACACAAGAAGAGACACGAGATTTATGTGGTTCACCCCAATAGGGCTACATCCACGGGCACAGAGACGATCATCATCACTATCACAAGTAAAATACAGAGACTCTCATACTCTCACATCATCTCTCCTACGTGGTGTGGGAAGACCATAGGCAAGAGACCTCCCACCTATCTTCAACTGCGCAAGATCTAGGGTTACAGACTATACATAGATATAATCTCTGCTTTCTTGGCCACCAAGAAATCCCCAATGCAATTACCAAAATACCCTTAACCTTAAACCAGTCCATGGCTAACCCAGTGGACTCATCTGGCTAAACCGGAATACAAGACATATACCCAACAATCTCCAACTTGGCTTGAATTCCTCATAACTCGAACCACCAGGAGATAAAACCAGCAATGTCTTCACACACCTTACTGAATGGTACATTATTGTACCGACGATGTAGACTTCTTTCTTCAACACTTTGACAAGTTGAACCAGCATATGAACTTTGAGCAAATTTCGTCTTCTCGTCAATCTCCACTTCGAACTTAAAGCTCGAAACCATTGACGAATCTAAGTGATATCTATCTGAATCACTCACCATCCTGCCCCATCTTCAACATCACTGTGAAGATCAAACACCACCACAAGCATGCAAGAAAAACAGATCGGGAATGCAAGTCGAGATGACTTCACAATTGTAGAAACCTCTACCTCCGAGTGGTCAAAAAACTCCATTTGACCAGGCCTCCAATCAATCAAATACATGTTTGACAACCGCTAATGCATCAGCTCCTCCTTGCTGCTTCTTCGTTGGCTTTGCTTTGACAAGATGAATAACATCACATGCAATCCGGAAAGCATGTGAACCCCAAATGAATAACTTCATTTGAATCAGCAAACCCCTTGCAACTAGGCCGGCGACTCCTACTATTGGATTTGCAACAACAACCAGGTCAAGTAGACCCGATTCTGGCCTGAATCCACATCTGTTCAGATCTCCTCTAAATTTCTGCAACAAGTTGGAGATCTCGTTACCACGAGCATGCTGGAAAAAACGGATCTGAAATCCGGGTCTGGATGGCTCCGATATCGCATAAACAAGTTTCTACGCTCCGATCAACCAAACCTCCTCATTGACTATCAAACAGCCAATCACCCTCTTCCACTGCGTAGATATGCTCAAAACAAGTCCATAGGAGTAAACAGATCTCCAATCAGACATCGGACGATCAAGATATCATAGAAACAATTTCAGCCGTTGAATCTGGTCAAATGTGTCTGTTGACCGTGCTGATGTCACTGCCGACGTCACTGCTTGTTGTTTTGCTAGGCTTCTGAAATAGACCCGGGTTGAGTTCACCTGACCCAGAACTAAACTGAACTACTAGATTGAACTGCTGGGGTTGGGCTTCTTGTACACAGACCAGGTCGACCCGACCCAGCCTGAACCTGCTGTTCGTCGACTGGGTTTGCACCACGGGTTGGTTCGAAACAACCTGACCCAATAACCCGAACCAAGCGTTGCTGCTTCTGGGTTCTTCTCCACGACGGGTCAGGTCCGAACTGACCCAACCTGAAACCTGACGTCTTCAACCTCTCGACGAATCTGCAGACACTTCTATCTGCAACTGGGCGGTCGTTTGCTTCCTCGGCGACGGCTTACCTGGTCCAGCGACCAACGGCAGTGGCGGCGACGACGACTGCGACGGCACAGGCGATGGCTGCTACCGGCGACTGGGACGACAACGACGACAGCAAATCGACCGACGATAACTTTTTTTTTTCTTTCGGTCTTCCTCTCAAAAAGATCCTGCAGCCAAGTCTCCTTCCTCAGAAATCTGGCAGCCCTCTTTTAGCTTCCCATTCGATTCCGACAAGATCAGGAAACCCAAAGGCACCAGCAACAGAACCCACTCTGCCTGCAAAACCGATTTCTCTGAGAAATCGATTTTTCTCCTGTGGCCCATCATAGATCACAATCGCAGCAATCGACTCTGAGAGATCTAAAACAACTTGTGAATCCCCTGTCCTCTGATCCCAGCCAAACCAGAGAATCCAATCTCGTCTTCTTCTTCTTCGATGGTGGCCAAACTAGAAATCACGAACCTGATCTCTCTTCCTCTGTTTCGACAACAGAGATCCGAACCCTTCGACAAGGATTCAGTCAGTCAATCTTCATGCACACAACCTTATAAGCCATTGAGCGATCTCCACCTGGCTCAGAAACCCGAGGAACACCACCTCGGCTCTGATTCCACTTGTTGTGATTTTGACATCACCCGTTGTGCATATACATCAATCACAACAAGATCAACGATCAACCAACTACACACAAGAAGAGACATGAGATTTACGTGGTTCACCCAAACAGGGCTACATCCAAGAACACAGAGACGATCATCTTCACTATCACAAATAAAGTACAGAGACTCTCACTTTCTCAAATCGTCTCTCCTACATGGTGTGGGAACACCATAGGCAAAAGAGCTCCCACCTCTCTTCAACTGCGCAAAATCTAGGGTTACAGACTATACATATATATAATCTCCGCTTTCTTGGCCACCAAAAAGCCCCGGTACAATTACCAAAATACTCTTGACCTTAAACTAGTCCCTCGCTAACCCAGTGGACTCATCCGGCTAAACCAGAATACAAGATATATACCCAACATATGAATTCTCAAAAACTCTCCATTTTCAAAAAGGAAGTTTTTGCCCTCTTAATTTATCAAATAAGATCATGTCATCTCACTTTTACATGCCAACTCATATTAAAAGAGAAAAACTAGAGATGGATAAATGCTTTAACTCCCTAAATAATGGCACAAGAGGAACACATTAACCAATTAGGGAAGGGGAGTTTTTCTTAAGAATATATATATATATATAAGGTCTAACGAGATGGTGCAGTAACTTTTTAAGGCCCATCTGGAGTTATGCCAACCATGAAGGCATGAGGACTTAAAAGATCATGATGGGAACTAGGTTTGTGCAAAAAAAAAGCCCCATCTAATATATTTTAGTGTGTGAAATGAGGTAACTTATTTCAACTATTATAAATGTGAACTGCTATGATGACGGGGCTGGGATGATCCTGTACAAGCTTCCTTTAGGGTCTTATGGTATAAGCTACCACATAAATAAGGCCTCATCCAATGGTCTTCATCTTTCATATAAAAGCAAAGGGAGTGAAATAAAAAACCAATGAAGCTAAACCCTCCTCCTCACACTCCCTCTTCCTCATCTCTCTTCCGTCAAATGAAGAAACCCACTTCGGTCTCTCTTGGTCAACAAAAGAACCCAGAAAGTGCTCTCTCTCTCTCTCTCTCTCTCTCTCTCTCTCTCTCTCTCTCTCTCGGACTCTTGTTCTCAATAGTACGCCTCACTATCTTGCCCCACTTCCTTGCTTGATCTCCCGTTTTGTAACATAGTTGCTTGGGCATTTTTTTGGGAAAAAAAGTCACTCCTAGTTGGTCTCACTAGGATGCTTGATGGCTATGGAAGCTCATTAGATGGAAAGATATATATGAGGCCTATTTATATACAAAATCTTAAGTCCATAAGATCATCATAAGCTTTTGATCCATCGCCCTAAAATTTAATGCTTAATTAGATCCATCATTTTATTATAATTCTGATCCAATGGTGAGGAAAAGTTGGATAAGTGAAATTTAGACTTGTGAACATACATGAGAGATTAGTGCGTATGAAAAGATTAGATTGGCTCAACGTGGGCCCCATAAAAAAAGAGGACAGGAAAAAGGAGCATTTTTAAAGTGGAACTTTTTCAAGAATTTTTCACATTGATATATGGGGCTTTAGTCCCATGAAAAGTGTTCTCACACACCTACCATGATAACACAAGTGGGCCCCATTTGGGGATGGAACCAAGGTGGATGGAAAAATCTATGTGGAACCACCCTAAATATCAAATTTAGCCCCAATCACATATCCCTAACTCTTTCATCCATGGAGCATAAATTTAGTCCATTTGGATTAATGCACAATTGATCCAACAGTTCAATAAATTCTAATCTAACCAAAACTTGGCGCATGTGACTACTAGGAGAGTCTTTGTGTATTGCAAAATTTGGATTGAGTAATAAATGGCCCCCACCTAGACTTTGCACAAATCAGTGATGAGAACTAGTTCTCGTAGGAAATAATTTTCTAGATAAATATATATATATACATGAATATATGAGAAATATTAGTATGTATCCTGCTTACATGACTTTCCTTACTTGTACATGTGCATTTCTTTTTTCATATACCTTTTTATCATTTACACATGAATATTTCCAATTGTAAAAATGTCCCTCGGCCTATAGTGAGGGATAGATGTATACTAATATTTATATGCATTCATCTCTCACCATATGGTGAGGGACAAACTTAATAGAGCCCACTAGAGCCCCTCTCATTATAGGACTTAGGGATATCGGGGATGGAAAGAGTCATCTTGGATGGGCCCATATATTAAATTTGGGCTCACTTCCAAGCATCTAACCCATTAATCTGTAGCTCATCAATTTAATGACTTTATATTAAGGGCCTATTTCTTTGTAAGAATTTGTGGAATTCTTGTTAATTTGTTAGAATTTGTAGAATTTAAGATGCTGAAATTCTAAATTGCTATTGAATTCTAACATTTTTGAATTCATTGTTTCTTTCATGCTAAAATTCCAACCTAAGAATTTCATGTAACCCGAATTCTCCAATTCTCTATTTCATTGCTACTTGAATTCATGATAGTTTTCTAATCCATAGCACCTCTTATTATATCAACACTTGCGACTAAAATCGTCAAATCCATACCCAATTTTCTCTCTTGTTTCTTCCTATCATTTTTTACCACTGTGCTTACAATATTTCTCTTCACTACCAAGGGCTCATATATTGTTGCTTCTCTTATCGTATTCCTGTAGAACAGTGCCCATTCTGTCTTGCTAATGTGGAACCAGCAATAAGGAGACGATGATTGGGTTTTGCTGCAACTCTCAGTACCCATCCAAGAAGACACTACAAACACCTAAACCCATCTAGGTTTTGCTATGAGTTGTGGGAGAGCCCATTTCTCCCTCCCTGTCCTTCGCCCTCCCTGTCCTTTAAACCTCCCAAAAAAAAAAAAAATCCATGGAAGAGGTTAGAAGAAAAAAGGATAAAAAGAGGTAGGTAGATGACAGGAGTGTATTAGGAATAAGATGAGCAGACTTGATTTCTTGCCATGGCTTGTAGTTGTAGGAGAGGATATCCCTTTACCATTGAGAGAGCTGGAGTTCTCCGAAATCCTTCGAAATGCCTGGATTCTAAAATGTTGGAGGAAGGGCTAGCATTTGGAAATTCCACTTTTTTGGAATTCCAAAATGCTACTTGCCTCAAATGCTCAGAATTCCAGTAAATATACATGGAATTTTTTACTGGGAATTTAGAAATTCATAAATAGCCTGAATTCATAAATTATTGCAAAGAAACAAGCCTAAAGAAAAAAATTAAACACTTCATCCAATAGTTTAATCCATTCAGATTAGTGAAAACTAAATTGACTCATTGTAATTTAGGGGCTCTCGCGTGTGAATGGGTTAGATGAAACTCAACCCCACTATGTTGTCCCTCACCATAACATATATATTATATATCTAATATAAATTAAACGGTCCAGCGAAATGGTGCGGTTCAAGATTTAGACATACCTAGTTCCAACCATGATCTTTTAATCCCTGATGCCCATCATAATTGGAACAACTTCAAGTGGGCCCTAAAAAGTTAGCTCAAATACTGCACCATCTCGCTAAACCACTTCATATATATCCCTATGATATATATAATGAATTAATTGAATTTTCACTAATCCGAATGGATTGGTCCATTGGATCGTGTTATTTTTTTTTAATAATACAAAATCGTTAAATTTGTGGGCCATGGATAAAGGGAGTTAGAGGCTTGGGATTGACCCCAAACTAAGTACATGAGCGCATCCAAGATGACTTTTTCTTTAATAATATCAAGTTTTTGAGCTTAATCTTTACAAAATAAAAAAAAGCATAAAATCAAACATTATCAAATATTGCTTCTCCTTCACACACCTTATTTCAGCATTATGTATGAAAGTGTCAAAAATAGGTTCCATATAAATAGCCCGGCTTGATATAATTTCAGCAATGACGATGTGATCACTCTTGATGTCATTACACTCCATCGAAGCAGGTAAATGTGGGCCCTGCCGGTTGGCTGTCCCCAGGTGTGCCTGGGTCGTGCCATGCCCAAGCACCCAAAGGGTCAGCCCAGCAAAGCCCTAGTCGTGTCGTGCTGCCTACGGGCTAGCCATCGGCCCATTTTTTTTTTCTTTTTTTGAATTTTATTTTAAAAGAATTGGACAAAAAAAATATAAATTGGAGCAAAAAATTAAAAATAAAATTAACAATGATTTTTTGAAAAGATTTTATCTTAAAATGAAATTAAAACTATTAAAATAAGTACACACAAACATTGAAAAACAAAATTAATTAATTATTTTTTTGTAATTTGCTCCAAATAAGATTTAGGCATACACAATTGCAAGTGTCTATGAAGGCAGCCAGTGCTACTTGCTAAATTGCAATTATAAAGCCCACAACAAAATATGCAATGTGCCTTCTCAACATTTTTACCTCTGTTATCAGTAATCGGAACCATTTAAGAATAATTCCAAACATCATGAATCATTCTTCTATTCTTTTTCTGTGGAGAATGAGAACGTTCGGCTTCGCTCACTTCAATAGAAGTGCTTTTTACTGCTTGTTCATAATTTAGACTATAATCAAGGTTGAGCAGTTGCGATGGCCTAGTCATTTTTCCAAAAGTTCTTGGTGCCTTAGAGAAACTTACAGAGAGAAAGAGACATTAGAGAACTTAGAGAGAGGAGAGATTAGAGAGCTTGAAGTGAGAGAAAAGCGGCGTAGAGAGAGTATAAAATATAGATGTGTTGAGAAATGAGGGGGAATAGGTATTTATAGATTTACGAAAAGGTGAAATAACACAGAATACCCCTCAACTGACTGTTTTTTGGCAGTTGGAGAGAGTAAAATTGGTAAAATGACTAAAGAGTGAAGAAGACACAATGCCCCCTATTTGACTTTTTTTTTTTTTCAGGTGGCGGGGTGGGGCGGGTGGTTTTATTTTATTTATTTATTTTTTAATTAGTGGGTAGTGTCATGCCATGCCGTTTCGGGCTGCAGCCCATTACCCTAGGCCTAGTACGACCCAGGGCTGAGCCCGGCCAGTCCACAGCCAGCAAAACAGCAGGCTGGGCCGTGCCAGGCCTGGGGACCGAGAGATATTAGCTGTGTTTCATACTACACAGCCCACCCAATTGAATTGAATTTTAAGATTTTTAAATCAATAGTACAATATAAAGCTGGCAATATTTTGTTAGTTCGTAATAAATAATACAGTAAAGACATAGGTAGACCTGCAGAAGTAACCAAATCTAGCTGAAAAACAAAGCAAGCTGAAGGAGGGCGTGGTAGTAGTAAAGCTTATTACCCCGTTAGCATTACTAGTAGGGGCCTAAACGAGTCAAAGTGTATTCATTATCATCAAATTCTTGTCCAATCTATGTAAATAGAGTGGACTACATGAATTCTATTTCTTCATTCTAATCTATCTTGAGCCAATTCTTAACTAAGTTGAACTTTTTCAAAACTAATTTTACGACCTCCATCCACAAGTTCTTTGGCCTATCCCTTTCCCTTGGTGAGCATCAACTTGTATAGCTAAACTTTTTATTACCAGTGTCAGTGCCACTGTCGACTTACATTTGACATGTCCAAACCATCTCAAATGGATCTCCTACCTTATTCCCCCAATTGATGCTATCCATAAATGCTATCAAAAAAGCACTCATTTGTTAATTTCATCTTTCACCTAGTAACCGTTAAAACTTGGGAGTACAGACTTGACTCGTATACACCCAATTATCAAACAGGTTAAAAAAATCCGTCCATGCTTGAAATTTACAGGTCAGGCCTTCGGGTAGCCAAGTAACCAGAGGTCCATTGACATTCCTAATCCCTAGGCCTAAATGCATATTTTATAACCCATCTAGATTGATCCAATAGAAATCAAGTCCGAGATCTACTTTCAAATTGGTTACCAAATTCTGACCAGCCCAAGTGCCACAATCCTCATATAGCCCATTAAGAAATCCAGACTCTTTGATCAGGATCAAGCAACCAAACACATCAAGGCCCAGTCCAGCCACGCAAGATAGTGTACACAAAACCACACAAGACAAGAACCTGTAACCTCAGACCTTCAATTTGTCGAGCCCACATCCCCTACATAGCAATGCAGAACAAAATTAAACTAAATATAAATACACACAATAATCTGCCTGATGGTGGTGCCCTTGCATTAAGGCATCGTTAAGTTTGGACCATTCCCGTATTTCCAATAATAGATGTATCATCTCTTCCTCAACTTCAGACAAGAACAGGATGGTTTGTACAAGAAAAATAATACAAAGGAAGGATTCTCATGCTCAATTGGTGGGTAGTTAAAGTCCACACATATCCCAGGAATCCAAGACACCCTCTCTCCAGTTAAGAAAGGCTCGGGCCCTCTCGACTTCCATCCCACCCAAACATAATAAACAGACTTCCATACAGTGCAGTAAATTTAACCAGTGGGACAAATTAGCAGTCCATAACATGCAGCAATCGAGCCTGCCTATCACATCAAGAAAGTAGGGATGCCCCGCCACTATGGGCCATGGACGCTAGAATTATACACAAGAATCAGACACACTACCTCCCAATGGCCTTCTGCACACATCAGCCATTTTCTTTTGCAAGCTGCCATGAACATGTCGAATAAATAAATGAAAATGAAAGAATTGTAAAAACGAGATCTCCTCATCTGAAAATCCATACCCCACCAGTTTCAGCAACAAATATGCATATTCTTGTATCTTCGCCACCAGTTGCAATATGGCTGGCTTACAGTACAAATCCAAAATCGGACAGTGTCAGATGAAAGAAACTGGCTGTCCAAAACTTCATTCTACCGCACAAGCCTACAGATAATTCCACCAAAATCAGTAGTGGTGGATGCTGCAAGATCTTGTAGGCCATGAATGCCGAACATTTACTTGCCCACCTTCCAATTCGACAAGGCCAGTACACATGCGAATGTTTCAAGCTTAACCAAGCCCAAATCAGTGACATGTCAGCAGCATCTAATTGCATCTAATTGCATCCAAATGGATGTTGATGCAAGATATTTTGGTGAGACGTGCAGTAACAACTGAGCAGAAATGTACACCCATTCGGAAAGTGAATTATCACAAGCGAACAGGCAATCCATAATTATGAAATGATCTTATCCGTCCATCCAAACCTGCAGTTACTATCACTAAACCCCATGTATGAGAAGTGCCCATGTTTTGACAAGAAGACTTCAAGCGCCTATACTGGGATTTGCATGTGGCAGATGTAGGAGAAAGTGAGCTTGAAGAGGGAAGCTTCTCCTCCGGCCAAGTAGCAGAACCCTTGGGCAAAGCCTCTGACAAGAATTCATGGCTCAGTGAGAAATTTTTTTGAGAAGAAAATGAGATGAGATTATTATGTGATGGATCTCTCCGGCAATGACATACATTTTCAGACTTTCTTATTGAGTCCCTGGAAACTTGTTCATTGGATGCAAGAGTTTCAGATTTCATGCCTGACCAAGGTATTGCAACCAATGCATTGCACGAGAAGCGTTCACAAGACTGGATGCTCTTCGCTTGGTGGGGTGTAGGACCAACCGGGCTGTAGTAATTCCAGATATAGACATTACAATCCTCGCTTGCAGAGATTATATGCTTCCCATCTGAAGTAAAAGAAGCATATATCTGAGTTCCTGAGTAGCGAATACCTGAAATAGATATGCAGATAAATTTTAGCCTGAAAATGAAGAGAGGAAAATGAGAAATGCAAGAGGCAATTGCTACCCTTGTATTTGCAGATAACTCGAACCCCATCAAGAATTCGAATATGTGAATCAGCAGAAACAGCTATAACCTTTCCAGGATCACTTGGGGAAAACTGGAGTGCAAGTAGAACAAAAATTAATTAGAAAATTCAATCTCCAAAAGAGAAAATTACAAAATCATAATAAAGGACATGCAAGATTTAGAAGGCATATTACCTGAAAACCAATTATCCGGTTTGAAGGGGACTTCTTTTTACCCTGTAAGCATACTTGCGCATTTAAATGAAGGTGATTATCTGAACCATGAAACAGAATAAATCAGTATTCTTTCGCATAACAATTCTCCATGCAGTAAAAGTAACAATAATAACAAGATTTCAACTACAAGATAAGCCAGGACAATTGCTGATATTTAGAAATGCAAAGATGATCAAAGTCACGCCTTCACATGCCAGCATGTGGTTTCAAAAAGAACCAGCCTAGAGATAGATAAAAAGAATTTTCCTTGCAGGCCAGAAATTTGACAGAACCAAAATTTGACAGCTTAGCAACTAATTTAATAGTATCAAGACAATCCAATTACCAGAAGTACATTCTTTCAACATGGAATAATGATGTAAAAAATAAGTAATTGCGCTGAATTATTGCAAAAAGGGATCCGTGGGGGCCAATCTCTGGTTCTGACCTGGTTCACAGTACTATGAGTATAGATTTATCTATCTAACATTTTTCATCTATGTAATTTTGATTTCTTAATGCAATTTCAAAATATTAACAGTTCCAACAAGAAAAATAAATTCATGCAATAACACCACATGCCCACATCTCTTTTGGATATTACATCCAGTGATGTACTGACACAGGACAAGCCTAGAACCCACGGGTTGATCAAGTCCATTAGGCCCAGCCCATTCAGTTTACTTGTTTTCTCTCTTCATTTTATTAATATTTTTTTCTTTTAATGGTTTATGTCTGTTAAGTTATTCGTTTTAATCTTGGCCATTAGTTGCTTAATGGTTGGGATTAGATCTAGGCTTAGTTTTCTATTATATAAAGCATTGTAAAGCATCTTTGGCTTCTTAGTCTTTGAATAATGAAAAAACAAAAAAATCAAGTATTTTGCTCCCCTCTGCTGCGAAAGGATCGGGTGCGAGGTCTATCCACTTCACATGAGGTCTGACCTATCCCTCCATCTCCCCAAAGCTGGCCCTCATCAATCCCCTGTTCTTCATAATTTGGTACCACCGTACCAAAGATGAAGATATCATGTAATCAATTCTTCCCTTTTTCTTCAATTTCATCCCACAGACCACCAATCGCACTACCCTGCAATTTCTGAACCATGATCCCCTTAAAACCCTAATCCCTATCCTAATAACCAAACCACAACCTCTTCCTATTGCCAAAACCCTAATCCCTTTCCTGATCGAACCCTAAATCCTTGTCATACCCCCAAACCTCATATGTCAGCAGTGCAATGAATATTCTCTCCCAAGAAGTAATAGAAAACCTCCAACTGCCCACTGAGAAGCATGTACGACCTTATAAAGTAGCATGGGTTGACAACTATTTCATTCATGTTCATCAACAATGCTTAGTTCCTTTCAAGATTGGCAATATGAAGATACTATTCTATGTGACGTCATTCCGATGAACGTTACGCATATACTTTTAGGTCGACCATGGCTAAAGAAACTTAAAGGTCCTCACCGATCATGAGCACAACAATTGAACTTTCAATTGGAAAGGGTGCAAAATCAGGTTTCTTCCTTTGCCAACTCAACCTTCTTCACCTACATCTGATGTATCTTCTCTTGCACTTCCTATCTTGACCATGCAAAGGCTTGAAGAAGAAAGCAAAGAACAAGGAATCATGTATGCATTGGTTACTAAACCGGTTGCAGAAGACACTCCTACCACATCCATTCCATAGGAAGTGAAGCCGCTACTGCAAAAATTTGTTGATTTAGTTCCTGACGAATTGAGAAAGGAACTGTCCCCATTAAGGGACATTTAACATGCCATTGACCTTATCCTAGGAGCTTCATTACCAAATTTACCCACCCACCAGATGAGTCCTACGGAGCATGCGTAGTTTAAAAAAAAAAGACATGTTTATGATCTGCTTAAAAAAAGACATTAGGGAAAGCTTCAGTCCCTATGGTGTGTGAAGTACCTGCACTTATCACTCCAAAGAAGGGTGGAAGCCGGCATATGAGCATGGACAGCTGTGCAATCAATAAAATCATGGTATAGTATAACTTCCCTATTCCACGTTTGGATTATATGCTAGATACGATGACTGGTGCATGCATTTTTACTAAAATTGATCTATGAAGTGGTTATCATCAAATCAGTACAAGGCCAATTGATGAATTTTAGACTGCATTTGAGATAAAGGACGGTCTTTATAAATGGTTGGTTATGCCATTTAGATTAACCAATGCTCCCGTGCTAGTTACAATCTAGGAAGCACGGACACCTCTCCGGGGCCGGCGTGTCAATGTCCGACACGTCTGGGACACGAACACGTCCGGGACACGCGAAAAGTGTCCTGTATTTTTTAAATTTATTTTTTTTATTACGGACATGGCTCGGACACGGCGGGACACGGCCTAACACGGCGGGAACAAAAAATCTGAGAAACATTAAAATTACAAAAAAAAAAATGAAGAGGGGGTTAAATGAAATTTTAAAGTTATATCAACCACTCCTTTTTGCGTTAAACATCAGAAAGCAAAAAATGAAAAGGGGTTAAATGTAATTTGAAAATGATATAACCCATGCCTTCGATCGCCAAACCCACATTTTCCCTCTTCTGAAATTTCCCCTTTGCCGCAGCGAAACCCTTTCTCCCTCTCTCGGTGCCGAAACCCCATCCCGCAACAAAAATTCATCCCGGCCCAGCGGCGAGATCACAGAGGCCATCGAAGCCCCATCCCGTCTGCGAAATCCAGGAACCGTCGGTGAAACACCGTCACCGTCCGAGGCTATTGACGAGCAGAGGGAAGGAGATGATGGCTGTCAACGAGCAGAGGGAACCTAGCGGTGGATCTGACGGTGCTTTAGTCGCAGAGAAGGAAGAAAAGAAGAAAAAGAAGTAGCAGCAGAAGAAGAAGACCCATCGGCTGCGGGAAACACCCACCGTCTACGGGAAGGAGAAGGAGGAGAAGGAGAAGAAGAAGAGAGGGAAAGAAAAAAAAAAAAGAAGAAGAAAAGAGGGAAAGAAGAAAAAGGAATTTTGACATTGGATCTGACGGTGCTTCCCACCGTCTGCAGGAAGCACCCACTATTCTTGAGCTTTCTCTCGCTCTAGCTCACTGCAGAGAAACACCCACCATCTCCAGGTATTGATTTTTGCAGCGTTGTGTGTGTTTTTTTTATTATTATATCTCCTGCTAGGTACTCCTGCCTTTATTATTTTTTTTTATCTCCTGCTCAGTACTCCTGCCCTTGAGTTTTGTCTATGAAATAATTTCCGTTCAGTTTTTATTTTGCTGCTGCCATCATTTTTTATTTTGCTGCTATGTAACATCATTTTATTTTGCTATGCAATATCATTTTAATTTGCCGCCATCATTTTATTTATGAAATGGTGTTGGAAGGCTTGCCTACCTTTACCTTTGCCTTGCCTGCCTTTGCTTGTATATGGCTTTTTTCATCCTGCTGTGCATTATACTTTTTTTTTTGTTAATGTTGGAAGCTTTCTTCCTGCCTTTGCCTGGCTTTTTTTTTTTTTTTGTGCTGTTGTCTGCTGTTAATTGATGCTATGTCCTGTTAATCTGTTGTTAATGCTGGTGCCTAGTGCTAATTTACTGTTACATTATATAGATTTGGAATTTGGCAATATGAGTTCCATTAGTTACTCTGGCTCACACCCCCCCAATGAAGAAGATATAAACAAGCCTCTGTAGAGATATGTAACCAAGTTTGATAAAATTGGTTTAGTGTTGTATTCAATGTGTTGAATGTTGATTTTTTTTTATTGAGTATATATATAAATAAATATATATTATTAACGTATTAACGTGTCCCCGACGTGTCCATGTCCTACTCTTTTGAAAAATGCCGTGTCGGCGTGTCCATGTCGTGTCGTATCCGTGTCCCGTGTCCGTGTCCGTGCTTCATAGGATACAATGACTAGTTTATCCATTTTTACTAAAATTGAACTACGAAGTTGTTATCATCAAATCCATACAAGGCCAAGTGATGAATTTTAGACTGCATTTGAGATAAAGGATAGTCCTTATGAATGGTTGGTTTTGCCATTTGGATTAACCAATGCTCCTATTACTTTTATGGGGGTGATGACACACTTATTGCAGCCCTATATTGGGAAGTTTATCATCATTTACTTCAATGATATTTTAATTTATAGCAAAACTAAAGAGGATCATCTTCAACATTTGGATAAAATATGTCAACTCCTTTGTCAGGAGTCTCTCTAAATTAATCTCAAGAAGTGCACCTTCATAAATGATTATGTTATTTTCTAGCGATATAATGTCTTTGTGCAAGGAATTAAAATGAATCTAGAAAAGGCCAAGGCAATTATTGATTAGCTCATTCCTACTACCATTACTAGAGTTCGAAGTTTTCATGGCCTTGGAACTTTCTACAAAAGATTCATCATAAACTTCAGCAGCATCATGGCCCTTATAACTAGATGCATGAAGAAAGGTGAATTTAAGTGGACCACTGCAACCACTAGAGCTTTTGATAAAATCAAGCACAAGATTACAAAAGCACTAATTCTGCAAATTCTAGATTTCAACCCGGTCTTTGAAATTGCTTGTGATGCCTCAAATGTAGGCATTGGAGGTGTTCTTAGCCAATAAGGACATCTAATTATATTCTTCATTTCATGCTCTATTCTGATAATGATGCTTTGAGACATCTACACTCAGAACAGAATACTGGTGCCAACTAAGCTAAATGGAGTGCTTATATTCCAGAGTTTACTTTCAAAATATAACATAAAATGAGAAATGATAACTTGATAGTTGATGCATTAAGTCAACGGAAGCATCTCTTGACAACCATGTCTATTAATGTTCCACGTTTTAACAGATCAAGCAAGAATCTGCAGGTGGCAAAGACTTTGACTCCATATATGCAGATCTCATCAATGGTGATCATGGTTTTGGTTTCTTATTTAACGGCACACAACTCTATCTTCCCGCTACTTCCATTCATGAATATGTTGTTCGAGAGTTACATACCGGAAGTTGTAATGGACATTGGGGATGCAACAAAACTCTTGCACTTTTCAGTGATGGATATTATTGGGCCCGCATGAAAACCAATGTTGTTCAAATTTGCGAGAGACATCGGACATGCTAGCTAGCTAAAGGAAACAAGAAAAATACTGGACTTTATCAGCCTTTACTAGTTCCTCATACTCCTTGGGAAGACATTAGCATTGATTCTATGCTAGGTTTGCCCATAAGTTTCAAAAAGGTTGATTATCTTTGTTGTCGTTAATTGCTTCTCAAAAATGGCGCACTTTATTCCAAGTACTGCAACTACTAATGCTTATAAAGTGGTGAAATTATTTTCAATGAAGTTGTTCGTCAACATGGCCTTCAAAACACTATTGTTTCTGATCAAGGTAGAAAAGAATAAATTTGCGTACAATAATTTGGTCAACTGATAAACCGGCATTTCACCATTTGAAGCTGTGATAGGAGTTCGGCCGCGACTACCTATTGATCTAGTGCCTTTGCCAACTAGTACAAGAATAAGTGCCAATGTTGAAAGCTCCTTTCAACACAAGCAACAAGTGCATGAAGAGGTACGCTGGCATACATCTACCAGCAATGATGTCTATAAGAAGCAAGCTGACAAGTATCGTTGATTTGTTGAACTTGCTGAATGAGATATGGTCATGGTCTATTTCATCCAGAAATGTTGCCTTTAGGAGCTAAACAAAAAGTTGCATCCTCACAACACACGTCCATACAAAATTCTGATGAATATTAGCTCCAATGCCTATGTTTTAAATATACCCTCAAACTCATGCGCATGGTTCGAAATACGATATCAGTCACAATATTGGCTGGCCCCAAAAACCAATACAATATTAGTATCGGTTGCGGTTTGCAGTCCATTGCGGTGTAAATTTTTTTTTAATCCAAAAAATTGAATAAATATCTAAAAAAATCCATAATATTAGAAAATGTTGGAAAACAATGTTTTTTTCATTAGTAACTATAAATCAAAATATCGGCCTCCTAAATTATGACATCCTATATCGCTGTTGAATTTTAAAAACTAATTATATTTAGTTTAATATGTAATATTTCGTCCAATCTATATAGTTTTATAAATCAATTAATGTAGTGCTTCATGTCTAAATTTCAAAACACTTGAAATAACTACCAATTTGACAAGACCATAACTCCAATGAGACCTAGCCCACTGTGTTTCTTAAAATTTTATTTAAATATTTTTTAGGTGATTAATCAAATCATAGCTTAACTCTAATTTGACTAAAATTTTTGAGGGCCTAGTTTGAGGGGCATATATTTTGAATGGTTATGTGGAGCCCTATTGATATCCAAACCGTTCAATAAGAATAGCATCCAATTCTATGAGGTATCGCATAATTTTACTTCAACCTGAATTTTCTCCACTATTGGATTGCCAAATTGGGAAAATGTGATTAGGGCCCATTTAATAAAAATCTAAACAAATAAACAATTTTTACATATGGATTGTGAGTTGGGACTTGGGACCCACAAAATGGCTGGAATCCAAACTTCAAAGCAAACCACTAATCAAAGACCTAGATTTAAAAAAGAAATGAACGGAGATTGAAACACTAAAAGGTGGATTTCCATTTCCTGCCTCTTGTACCGAAACAGAAAAGTGGGGAAAGGAAAAAAGAATAGAGGGAAAGGGAGAAGAGAGGAGCAGAAGAAGAAGTGGAAATAAGAGGGAGAGGAGGAGAAGGAGAAGAACAAGAGGGAAAAGCAAAAGACAGCTGAACAAGAAGCCCTGGTGGGGGTGCAGCGGCCATGCACCTATAGGTAGGAGTGGTGGACCAAGGTACCTCTCTCTCTCTCTCTCTCTCTCTCTCTCTCTCTGGAGAAGGAGAAAAACAAGAGGGAAAAGCAAAAGACAACTAAACAAGAAGCCCTGGTCGAGGTGTTGTGGCCATGCACTTGTAGGTAGGAGTGGTGGACCACCAGGTACCTCTCTCTCTCTCTCTCTCTGAACTTCGGCTATTACATTCCGCCGCAACGGTTGTTACTACAGAATTTTTTGAAAATATCGGCCGATGGCCGTCATATATTTTTTGAAAACAGTAAAATTTATTTCATCATAAAAGAACAAAAAACAGAGCAAAGAAACCACTCAAACCAGTACAAAGCTCAAACGAAAACAAGAAAGAAAAACAACTACTAGACATCAAAAAGAATGGAAGTGCATGAAACTCCCTCCTTAACAAGAGCATCTGCCATAACATTTGCCTCCCTAAAAATATGATGAAAAGAGGCTCCAAGTCCAAGTTGATTAGAAATAATCTGCACTTCCTCCACCAAATCTCCCAATCTCCAAGGATAAGAAGCTCTTCTAGAGCCCCACTAAGCAGCTGAAAATGAATCACATTCAATGTATCGATATTTCTCTAATATTTTGGCGATACCGACCGATACAATACTGGTTTGTATTGGCCGATACGTATCGGTATTGACTGATATTTTAAACCATGCTCAGGAATCAATCCTACTTTCAATGTAGAGGATCTTATACTCTACCATGGTCATGACAATAAAGGGGATACTAAAGAGTAGACTATTTCCATCCTAATGAGATTGTTGACGTATTTAATGACCAAATTGTTTCTACCCGTAAAGGAGGTTATCAAAAGTTTTATGTTTGTTCGCAAAAACGTCCACTCTCCAATGCAACATGGATCACTATGGTAAACTTCCAACATTTGCATCCAAATCTCTATGAGCGATATCAAGCCATTAACTCACCGGAGTCAAACTTTTCCAATCTAGTGAGAGTTGATGCAGTACAAACCAGAGCAAGCCCAAGAAAACAACTAGGCTAGCTCATTGACACAATTGGTCAGCCCTATCCATTTGGGTTTAGCCCACAGGCCCAATTAGAGTAAGGGCCATAATGGACTTCTAATTATATCCCTATTTCTAATTACTTGAGTAAGATTAATATTAGTATTAGCAAGTTTCCTAGTTTTTATTTAGGTTATTCTAAATATAAAAAGTTTGTTGCATAGTGAATGTCTACTAAACTATAAAAAGGGATCAATGGTTCATTGGAAAACGTGCTCATTCAATTAATAAACAATTTTCTCTGAGTTTTCTTTCAACATGACGTGTTTTGTGAGTTTTACCATGCCCTAGGGCTGGAGTCCATCTTGGATTCGACCAATCCCTTAGGAGATTGATCTACAATTTGATCGAGGATTCAGGGTTACGCCAGAACATAGCTTCCATAGTTGACCTCCCCAGCATAAACCAAATTGATTTTTAGATATGTTGGTTTTCAGTCCAAGTCTTTGCTCTATTAATCTCTCTCCCATAACTTCATAATATGGCTCTTAAGTTTAATCTCACGATAGTTGGTATAATTTTATATATCTCCTTTATTCTTATATATAGGTAATACAACAATTCTTCTCCATTCATTTGACATTTTCTTTGTTGAAAATATCTTATTAAAGAATCTAGGTAACCAAATCCCCCAACTTCTCCTAAGAATTTATAGGCCTTTATCGGAATGTCATCTGCACCCATAACTAATGCAGGACAAACCCATAGTCCCCCATGGGTCGACCTGCCTCTAGGCCCAACCCACCCATCCTAGTTTATTTCAGGTTTTATTTGCTTTAAGTTGTTTTGATGGGATGTTTTAATCTTGACCGCCAATGTGATTGGATGGTCCAGATTAGTTCTAGGGTTGTTTCTTTTCCTATATAATGATGTAATGCCTCTTTTGCTAGTGGGCAGTGATTAATGATTAATGAAAAGTTTTAGGATCTTCCCAAAGTTTTTTCAAACTCTTCTTGAAATCTCTAACACCTCCCAGATTGAAGTTTGGTGAGAGCCCAATTCTCTAACGCCTCCTAGATTAGAATTTGGTCGGAGCCCAATTCTCTAACACCTCCTAGATTAGAGTTTGGTGAGAGCCCAATTTTCCCCTCCATCTTCATCTTCTACCTTGCCCCACATCATCCCTCTGTTCCGCATTACTTGATATTAGAGCCGAAGATCGATCCAATCTAAAGTTGATTCTCGGCATCCAATCGTTGTTACAGAGCCATCACCATCACCAATATGCACTCCCACCCTTCTTCCAACACCCCTAGAGCCATTGAAACCCTTCCAGAAATTTCCCCCAAATCCAGAAACCACTACCCTATGCCAAAACCCCTACCCCAACTGCCTCTCAAAAACCCCTATCCCTGGAAAACCCTAACATCAACCCATCACAACCACACACCCTAAGAACCCAACCTCCATAGTCCTTTGACCTTTGTCCTGACCCTACAAACCCAAACACTCCACCAAGGCCAAAAGAATCCACATGTCCACCACTAATCACCAACCCAACCCATCTTCAACCCAAACCGAAACCCAAAGAAAAAAAAAACACTACCAGTAGACCTAGACCTCTCCCTCAATCCAACTGAGAGCCCTAGTCCCTACCCAAGACCCATATTCCCCCCATATTTAGAAAAAAAAAAAAAAAAAAAAGAAGAGGAAGAAAATCAAAGGCAAAAGCATGCCTGGTATCACCGCCACTGCACGCAACCCACCATTAGCGTCGGCATCTCTCTTGTTGTCACCACGATCAACGTCGACGTTGCCTTCACCAGCCCTCCTCTTTTCTCCTTTCTTCCGAGGTGCAGCAAAAAACAAAAAGGGGCTGACACTTTTTTCTTTTCGTATTTTCATCTCAGCAAGCCTGAGAGCCACATGCCACAAGGCTAGCCATTCTTTGGGCTTAAGTTCAGGTTAAGCCCGACCCAAGGTTGATTCACAGAAAAACCCAACACAAGCTAGACAAGTTTCGGGTCAGGTTAGCTCCAGGTCAAGTTAACCCAATCTAGGGGAAAAGCCCAGCCTAGGCAGAGACCAGATCCAAATTAGCTTTGGATCAAGCGGACCTGACCCTTAAATATGGAATCAGAAGAAGAGCTATTATTGAAATTTAACCATGTTATGCTTGAAGTGACATATTCATTTAAGTATGGACAATGGTATGCTAATAATAAAACCTATTTTGATCAATCTCTAAATTTGCACCAAGGTAAGTTAACAATTAATGAGTATGGTGATGAACTTTCAAGGCTAAAAAGATTATGTAGATTAAATGAAAGTGATGAACATTATGTCAATATCTTTACCGGAGGTTTGAGACTAGGTATATGAAAAAATATGAAAAAGGAATGCAAAGATATGCCCGATGCATTTAGGGAAGCGATTTGTGTTGAGTGTTAGATAAAATGCTATTACCTCCGAAAAGCTAAGTTGCAAGAGGAAAAATCCTATGTTGCGGAACCACTTATGGAGAATGTTAAGGATGATATTAAGGAGCAAAAACAGGAAAGAAATGATTCCATAATCAATTCAGACAGTGTTTCTCAACAGATACTAGCAATAAATAAAGTTGAAGACTTGGATATGGTTAGTAATCAACCCTAGAATCCAATGGATATGAATATACAACTACATTCAGAAAAGCCTGTCCCCACCAAAGAAAAGGCCAGTACTGAAAAGATTGAACAAGCCAATGTTGAAAAGGTTGAAAAGACTACTGTTGAAAATGTTGTGCATCTTATCGATGTCCCTCACATTGATTTCATCTTTAGGGATAGACTCTTGACAATAGAAGATTGTGATCTACCGCTTCAAAGCTGACAACTAATGCATTCTAATTACAAATCAATGCTGAAGTCAAATTTTAGAAAAAGACATGCCACCATTTCCCTTCTACTTTGTTGAAAGATTGATTGCAGTTCCCAAGTCATGCCAAGAAGATGAGGACCAAGCAGCGCATAGACAATTTGTATGATTGATTTTTTGTCCTAAAGGATAAAAACAAAACTCAAAGGTCGAATTTTCTCCAACAAGGGGAGAAATTGATCCAGGACAAATGCATGGTCCCCCATGGGTCGACCCTCCTCTGAGCCCCAGCTCATCTATCCTAGTTTATTTAGGATTTTATTTGCTTTAAGTTGTTTTAATAAGATGTTTCGATCTTGGTTGTCAATGTGATTGGATCGTCCACATTAGTTCTAGGGTTGTTTCTTTTCCTATATAATGATGTAATGCCTTTTTGGGATCTTCCCCAAGTTTCTTCGAGCTATCCTCAAAATCTCTAATGCCTCCTGGATTGGAGCTTGGTGAATGCCAATTTTTCCCTCCATCTTCATCTTCTACCTAGCCCGCCCCACGTCATCCCTCTATTCCGCATTAGTAACCTTTCTTATCTTCATTTACTTCAATGCTTCCCCACTTCCAGCATTCTAATTCTGTGGAAAAAGCATGCTCTGCTAGCGAAGTATGCTATCTTGTTCTTGTATCTCCTATATTGTCCTCATTTGAAAGGTTGCTAAAATATTCCTTCCACCTTTTTTTGATATCATTGTCCTTCACTAAAACCTTTTGGTCATTCTTCTTTAGTCCCTACTTTCCCCTTCCCATATATTTGCAAGGTTAAAATATCCTTCTCTCCTCTTGTTCCCAACCTATTATAAAGGTCATTATATGCTTTGCACTTTTCCTTCTCTCCTCTTGTTACCAACCTATTATAAAGGTCATCACATGCTTTGCACTTTGCACCACTTACTACTTTCTTAGCTTTTTCTTTGCCGCCTTATACATCTCATAGTTTTCCATATTCCTTGTCCCCTACCAAACTTTTTAACTATCGAATAGCTTCTTTAACCTCTACACAACGCCGCAAGGTTTCTTTATTATAGTGCCTTTTTCCTTTTGACTCTCCAAGCACTTCTTTTGCAACATTGCTAATACGGCTAGCCATTTGATTCTACATCGTTGCACTTTCTCCCTCAAAATTTTATTCTCCCTCCTCAAATACTTTATCCTTAAACATTATTGCTCTTTCTCCTTTCAAATTCCTCCACCTTGTTTTAGGGCACATTTTGCTCGCTACCCCTCTCTTTATACTTCTAATGCAAATATCTAAAACTACAAGCCTATGTTGTGTAGTCAAACTCTCTTCTGGAATTGCCCTAGCCTTTTTACTTTGATTTATTTTATATAATATATATTTAGATATGAGAATATATACTAAAATGCTCTTCTGACAATCACACAGTAGTAATAAAAGGGTAAAAGGGAGATATTAAGGCAATTTGATGCCCACCTACCCATTAGGGTGTCCAAGTATCATTTCAATTTGATAATTATAACTCTCAATTTTTAAATCTAAATTAATAGTATTTCTTAAGTGAATTTGTTTTTGTGACTAAAATCTAACAACGCTTAATAGTCAAATCAGTGTTAGACTGAAAATAATGTCAGTTGATAAAAGGTATGTGAGTGTAAATAATTTAAATTTTTCAAAGATAAGACAATGCATGAATGATTTCAAAGATAAGACTCTTTAACCATTTCCCTTTTTACAAAATAAATGAAACTATATATCTAGAACAAGGTTTAAAAAATCAGACTCGAAACCCAACTCTGTCACATAGACTTGGCCGTGTAGCATGGGACTCGGCTGAGTCACATGATTTGAGTCCGAGTGCCATGCGACCCGACTTTGCTGAGTTTTTAAACCATGGTTTAGAACCCAAGTCACCAAAGCACGCACAACTTTGTCTGATAAAAGAAAGGTTTTAGAGACAAGTTATATTCTCCAAATGTTTTCTTAATGGTTCATTCGCAATTTAGGTTAGACAACACTCGTTCGACTCTTGATTCTTGGTAACAATGTGAAAAAAAAAAAGGACAAAAGAAAATAATAGTTTTCTTGTTTTGAGGCCTTGAGCCTTACCCTGACATGGTCTTGGCCCTCAAAGGTAGGGTGAGCGCCTAAGTAGTGCAGGCCCTTCGAGGGCTTTGGCCCACCCAAGCCCCACCTTGCATATATTGAGGAGAGGGTTAGTAATGCGGAACAAAATGAATGACACAGGGCGGGCAAGTAGAAAATGAAGATAGAGGGGAAAATTAAGCTATCACCAAACTCCGATCCAAAGGCATTAGGGATTTTGAGAGAAACTCATAAAAACTTGGGAAGATCTCAAAACTTTTCAATAATCATAAATAATTAAATTAGCCAAAGAGGCTTTACAATGTTCAAATAGGAAAAAGAAATAACCTACGACTAATCTGGACTATCCAATCAAGTTGGCAGCCATGATTAAAATATCTTATTAAAATAACCTAAAAGAAAATGAAACCCTAAATAAACTAGGATAGGTGGGCTAGGCCCAAAGACGGGTCAACCCATGGTCCCCATGGGTCAGTCCTGCATCAATTGCATCAGTTAGACAACCTACCTTTTAGGTCTATCTTGCATCAACTCAAGTGTGTACACCCATGACCCACCTATCCCTTCTATCTTACATTCTAAATGCGAGAAAGTCAATATAAATTGCATCTTCCCATTGAACTTGGGTGAAAACAAGACAAGACATGTTTCTAAGCTCTCTTTTTTAACACAAGTATGACTAGTCTTCACAATAATTGAAGGAAACTACCATTTGACACGACTAGAAAGTTATGAGAAAACAACACAAACAAAATGGTGGAAAACATAATAAAAGAATCATAGCTTCAGAAAGATTTTCTTTTCCATCCTTTTTGCAATGATTGGTGAACATATACAAAAATATTATTAAGAAAAGAATGGAAAATCTTCTCCACAATTTGAGAGAGAGAGAGAGAGAATGTGTGCACGTTTGTTCAAAGAAACAAGAACAACAATGACTGCAATGAGGAGATAAAGAGTAACACCAATAATGGACTAATTGACCCTTTTTTTTTTGTGGTAAGGTGGAAGGTGGGGTGGGGGGGGTGGTGTGGTGGTGGTGTGCATGACAAAAGCCCATTGCATGTCATTGTGTAGTCATCAAAAGTATGTACCTGCCACAGAAGTATCACATATGAAAAATCATGAAGAAATTGATCTGCATATGCATGTCTCCATAACAAGAGTGAATTAGTCAAGGTCAAAAGTTTCTTATATCATAATTAACACATTTTCAGTATATGTTTACATCAAGAGTCAATTTGTTTTCGCCTAAAAGGAAAAAATGTGATCTAGATCAAGTCAGTATGTACCTGATGCATCATAAAATCGGCAATCCCCTGTCATGGAGCCAACTATTACTCCCTGCATGAATTGCACAATATAAAAATTATGTTCCTCAAGTGACAACAAAATTTTCGACATCAAGTTTTATCAAAAAAAAATGAAAGTAAGCCATCAAACCTGTCCATCAGGGCTGTAGCAAACTGCAGTGGCTATGTCTGTTATATCAGTCCAATCAACAACATGACAGCCCGAAATCACCCAAATGCGGACTTTCCCATCAATTGAGCCACTGATGAAGTAATCATCATCAATCGGATTAAATTGAACACATGTCACTGCATCATTTGGGGAACAAACAAAGCAGTCAGAACCATAAAGCCAAAATACACATAAAGATTCAACGCAGAAATATCAAATAAAAGTAACAGAATTCAATTAACACAGAGGACCACATGACAACAACCACGAAACAGCCAAACACAAACCATAATTACTGTGAGAGAAAACTCTAAGGCATCTACTACATCCCACTTGCCACAAGCGAACGGTTTTATCCTCCGATGACGATAGCAGGTGCTGCACAAAGAATTTTAAAGGTATCAAAATGTTGTCCTGCAATCTTTCTAGTTAGCATTCAACATAACAAGAAAAATGGATTCCCTCAAGAAAGCTAACCCTCTTTGATGACCATGACAGGTCCAGTACATTGCCACTGTGCCCATGGAACTCATGGATTGGTTTTTCTGATATGCGGAAGGTTTTGTTTGGGAAAACGATGCAAGGTGAATCCCGTGATTTTCTTATGCTTGTAAATTTACCCTTTTTATCTTTATCCTCACAAAGGAGGGCCACTTCAGAACCATTCAACGTGAAGTAAGTGCAAGATGGATCTAGTGCAGCAATTTTGCCATTATCTGTCCTTACACATTCTGTCACCTGCCAGACACGCACGATGCGGTCCTCACCCGCGCTTGCTAAGTAGTGCCCTTCAGGACTGAATTTCATAGTCAAAATCAAACCCTCGTGGGCTTGAATCTCCTGCTCCATATAAAGCGCAGAGAGTTCCTTGGATCTCTTCTTATGGGGGCGAACCTTTACTCTTTGGATCCTGCCACTAGTGCTGGTATCCAATTCACTAGGATCCAATTGCCCTTCTTCTCCTTGTCTATCCACAACACAAATGACCGCTCCCAATCTCCTCAACCATCCCTTCTTCCTCCTCTTCACCTTTGAGGCCAAAACATTTGCCCCAACAACCTTTCTCCGCACAAGCTGCTGAAGCTGAACAGAGGGTGACAACCCAAGAGTCCTCTGGAACTCATCAATGGAAAACAAGCGATCTGAACCAACTTTGCGAAGCGAAATCACCGTCCCATCCTGCCCCATTTCATCGACAATGAACTCGGTCCCGTCGTCCAAGTTCTTAATTCTGCAAATCAGTTTCTCCTCCGCAAACCCATCAGTGGACAAATTGGCAGCAGTACTGGACCTGCTCGAAATGGACGAGCGACTCGACGAGAAATCATCTTCGACGTCAGGATTCCTCAAGACAGCACCACTGGTCCTTGTAACGCGATCTACGTCAATTCCAACCTCTCCCACCCCCGATGATCCGCTCCGATCAGCTCTATCCAAATCCGAATCCACATCCATCCATTTCAAGAATTTATCACGCCGTTCATCAACACTTTTGGGTGTTTCCATCCAGACCTCGTAACGGAAATTACCCGACACCCATTCAAAAGATCTACTATTTGAATCCAAACCATCGGCACAGTCCGAACCAGAGTCGGAAATCGATGTAACATCCTCTTTGGAATCGAAGAATCGATCTTCTTGGTCGTTGCCACAGATTTCCATCCTTCCGCCTTCAGCTCAACCCATGAAAACCCACTTCAGAAATCAAATCCTATGAAAAAACCAATGCCCTACACAACAAACAAACATCAAAACATGAAAAACAGAAAAACGAAAACCCAAATCAAATCAAAGGCCAAGACATGGAAAATTCTAGAATTTAAGCATTCCAATTTCAGACACAGATCCCAATTCATCCAACATCACTGAATCTTCCCTTTTTTTTTTTTTTTAGTTTTCTGGAAGAAACCCTAATTCCCAGGAAATCCCAAATCCCCAAACCGACAAATGATCCAAAAAAAAAACCCATCAAAGAAAATTAAAAAAAAAGAAAAAAAAAACAAATCCTTATTGAAGAAACCCAATACCAATGAATCCGTGTATGGAATTCAACAGAAGAAAAGGAGCAAATGGATATGGGGGATTTGGTGAGAGGGAGAGAGAGAGGGGGGGTGGCTTTTCCTCACCTTGGGTTTCCACGATGAAGTAAAAAGGGCAGATGGTCAGAAGCAAGAAACTCGTTTATCCATGCTCTCAAAACTGGCCCAAATTCAACGGGCATCTATCGATCTCTCTTTTCTCTTCATTTTTTAATTTTTCTTTTTGTTACCCTTTCTCCTGGCTTTAGAAGACGTAGGGCACATTTGTGTAGGCACTCTTTCTATGAAAAAAAAAATATTGCTACATCACTAAAGTCCATAAAAATAAATTCCATGGGAAAAGAGTTTCTCAGAAATACAAAAGTTAATGTTTGGCGCAAAACATTGTATAGTGTTATTGCGGACTATTTGGTGAAAACTATAGAAGACGGGAGTAAAGCTAGGTGGAGAGTACAAAAAGGCGTAATGAGTGTGAAAACAGAAAGAGACGGGAGGAGCATCATAGTAGATAAAGAAGAATCAGCCTAAATATGAGGTTGGAGCTAACGACGAAATGAAAGAGAGCGAACATTTTTACAAAAATAGAAGTCCGATGGTCCTCATAACAATTCCGTTTCCAACATTCTCAAGGAAGAATCTGACGTGGCGGAAAAGTGGTTTCAAAGAATTATGTTACACCACATACATTAAAAATGTTTTCTTCAAATAAGACTGTCCCCTTTTTTGCAGAAAAGTATTACACAAACATTCCCATAAAGTTTATTCTAGAATTAATATAAAAACCCTTTTCTGGGGTAGTTTCCTATTGTAGGGGGCTAAGATCAAGAAAAACAACAGAAGTCCTTTTGAATTAGAATGCTGCTATTTGAGCAACAAATTTATCTCTTTTAACATATGAGAAATAAAGAAATTTAAAAAAAATAAATCTCGAAAAACTGCCAACACATCTCTCTCTCCCTTCTCTCTCCCCCCTTTTCCTTCGGCTAGCGGGAGGGAGGCTCACTCCCCCTTCCCCTCCCACCTCTTCCCCTCCCTCTCCCCTCCCTCTTTCTACTCCTCATCATATTCCTTTTCCTCTCCTCTCTCTCCCTCTTCCTTTTCCTTTTCCTTTTCCCTTCCCTCTTCCTCTTATTCTTCTCTCCCTCCTTCCTCTCCCAGTTCCTCTCCTCCTCTCTACCCTATTTGGCCCTGTGAGGTTGAATATCACACTGATGTTGGCCTCATAGGGCCGAATAAAGAGAGAGGAGAGGAGAGGAGAGAGAGAGAGAGAGAGATGTGTGGAGATAGAAGGGTATTTTGGCAATTTTTTTTAACAAAAGAAAATTCTTATGTGAAAAGAGAGATAAAAGAATTGTTCAAATGGCAACACTCTTTATATTAAAGTATTTTTAGATATAACTAGGAATGTCAACGGATTGTTTTGCTAACATAGGGTATTATGGCCCTTTGAGCTATGCTAATCCCTTCGAACTGAAGGGAAGTTAGGTAAATCTCCAGTAGCCTCAACGTGGTAGTGTCGCTCAAACTCACAACCTCTAAACACAAACTGTAATCCCAAGCCAGCTGATCTAACCCTTAAATTTGGAATGTCAACTGAATTCGTAATAGAATGCAGCTCATAGGGCCATCCAAAAGTTCAAGTATAATCCTCCATTTGACCCAATGGATAATCAAGTTAGGCCCAAGTCCATAGGAGAGAGGCCGGTTTGGAATTTAGATTGAGTAGACAAAGCCCTTATTGACGTGTATTAAACCGTTTAAAACTCACATTACACATATAAGCGCGGGTCAAAATTCCACTAGAGTACTTGGTTATGTGAGTCAATTAAAGTTTGCCACTTCTAATGAGCAACGAATTATGTTGTAAATCAGTAAACGGGTTAGGTTCAAGATAGAACTATGTTACTAAAGGATCAGAATTCAGGTTTTTTATGGCTCAGAACCAGTTTTCATTTGGGAAGACGTTTGATAATTGAATAATAGGATACCCATTTGCAACCCTGCATCCAATTTAACAGTTTCATACCCATTTTTTCCAAATCAGTCCAAAGCTAGCTAAAGGAAAGGCGCATATAAAATTGGGCTTGCCAACATATACAAGGAGGTAAAGAGTATGAAACAGTGGTAACTGATTAATGGCTGGCCTAAATAGGGCCCATAGAGCTGGACTGAAGTCTGCATGAAGAATAAGGGCCCCCATTGGCAGTGGCGGCCCCACATGTACTCCTAGGTGGTAGCTGACCACCCTGGATTGGAAAAAGTTAATAAAAAATTTTTTTGGTTAAGTTATATATATTTAAACAACCCTAAAATAATAAATATTGACCACTCTTAAGGGGCTAAGCATTTTTATTGGTTAAAATAGGTTTTAATAATCTTAAAAAAACAAATAGTGACCATTCTTAATGGGCTAAGCGTAGTTTTTTAATAGAGCTTATAGAATATATATATATATATATTTGTTTTGAGTTTTGACTACCTTAATTAAAATTCCTAGAGCCGCCACTGTCACACTGGGAGAAGTTTCAACGCCCAATACGGGCCGAACAGTCACAGTTGATTGTTGACCGTTGACAATCACTTATTTTGAATAACAAGGATTAGAAGTCATTCAAGTGGAGTAACATTCACGGGCAAAGGATCCATTTTAATTGATTCCTAGCCATCCCATTGAATAAAGCTCAAAAGAGGATGACTACTACCATAATTGTTATGATGCTCACAATATATTTTATATCTGAAAGTTCTTGTAATATTCTTACTCTTGGTTAATGGCCTTAAAGATTAATTGAGTATCAAATTGGGCCAGTGGCAATCAATGGAAGTAGTGCATGTAAAGAGGACAAACTAATCAAATGTAAGCCAAAATGAGCCCCACAGAGCTGAACAGCATAAAAACAGCATGTATATGTATTATAATGTTATAACGGCATATATATAATATTTTTTGTGGAAAATGAAGTTGTAATATGGAGCATGGAACCCCCACCGTAATGGGTGCAAATCAAGGGTTGAAGTCTGCATTGAAAGAATTATTTATGAATTTAAGGTGGGCCTCGTATTGACATGATTAATGATTGTAACCATCTAAGAGCTGTAAAGATCAATCTTATACGAAAGCATGGATATTTGGGGCATATTTGGGAATTGATGGGGAATCTATTCTTCGAGGATTCTTGATCTCACATCGGTGTGTTGGTGTGTATAGATGAGAAAAACTAGAATCAATGTGTAAACCAAAAAAGCCGAAGATTTCCAAGTCTTACGGGTTTGTATGGACTTGAAAATCTTCAAAAAATTTGAAGAATTTCACTGGCAGAAACATTAGAGGATTGTAATTTTCAAATATGAATTTTACAAATTTTCTGTAAAATCCGGTGCAAAAATGATTTGGCTGCCAAATGTAACCTTATTTGTTTTATCTTTCTCAACACCCACCATGTTCTATTCATCTGTAAGAAAACGGACCTAAAGTGGGGTGGCTTGTGGGCACATGAATCTCGCAACATTTCCCTCCTGCGGAGTGGTCGAACCAAGTTGGTGAACGAACAGTACCATTAACATGAGGTTAGTGGCTAAGTTGCCTACGTTTCCAACATCAATGTCATAGCCTTCCATAGTTCCATGTGTAATCATGTTAGGTGTCCTCTCATTGTCTCTAATTGTCAGAACTCTACCTCATTAATTAATCAAAACATCTAATCCTTCCTTAACACTGCTTTTAACTGTCGGCTGGCACATATATTCTTTTGTACCCTGCTAAATCCCCGTCGTGTTTTATTGGTAGACTGCAAAAGTAACTTTATGTATAACTTGGCAGAGTCTGCTTAAGTGCAGAGAACACTATGATTTAGCTTCTTCTTCTTCTTCTTCTTCTTTTCTTTTTTGTGTCATTGACTGTGGTATTTTTATTAAAAAATAAAAAATCTTTGAAAAGTTTTTTTTTCAATTTTTCTCAAAATCAGTTCCCACAAAGGAAGGGGTGCAGACCATGAGTACTCAGCTTACACAAAGAAGCCATAGATAACATGAACCTACTGTGAAGAAAGGTCCTGATTTTGAATACTAAAGCAATCATTATTTATATTTTTCAGGTAGATCTTCTCATTTTCGAATACAAACAAGAGAAATGTCTCATTAAAGTTTGTATGCATTCTTATCTTATCTTCCTATGAATCAAATTCACTTATACATGATTAATCTAATATGCTACAACTAAAAAATTGGAGTGAGAAATGGTGGTACCTATTCCAAAGCAATATATAGTCCAAGGCCAAATCCCCCCATATGATGGGAAAGCTAGAACATGTTTGCTTGATACTTGTATCAAGGTATAATCCAAGATTAGGAGGTGGCACTTAAATAATGAAGAGAATTCTTTAGGAATAATAGATTTCTGTTATTGTCTGCTTTTTAAGCTACAAAGACCTTGATGGGTCCTGTAACTTATTTCTAGAGTAGCATCAAGTCTCCAACCAATGTATAAGGCCTGGGACTCCTCATTGTTTAGTCTCAAATAAAGGTCAGGAATCATTTCGACGTTGACTTAGTAATTCTCTTTTATGATCAAATGTTTTTCTTGGGTGCATTGAGATGGGTTGTGATGGAAGTATTTTCTTCAAACCAGCACTACTGTGGGATGGTCTAGTTACTGAACGAGAAGTTGGAGCAATTTATTCAGAAGAAATTCATTTAATCACATGCTTTTTCTAATATTTACTGTTAGGATTCAGAATGTATGGCTAGTTCATGGGTTAGGGATAAAACTTTATGGATAAAACTAAGGTACAATATGCGTTGTAACTTTACATTTATAGTTTTAGACTGCAGTGTGTTTCATTGGATGTGCTGAAATGAAAAATATGAAGAAAATTCACAAACAAAAGAAGCATAAACAAAACCTCTGCATGCTCGAGCGAACCCATTGCCTGCTTAAGTGAGCCTAACAAGAATGCTTAAACAGAATGTTTACCTGCTCGAGCGAGCCATAGAGAAAACTCAGCTGAGCATCCCAATTCATCTACACTTACCAGTTTGAGTCACAACTGCTTTCTATCAATAAGCCACGAATCTTGGTATATATTAGGGCAACTCTTGTGAACTCTAAACTATGCATCTTCTTAATTCTAAACCTAGAATATCTATTAGAGATATTCATCTTCTTTAGAGCATCCATTGAAGAGTTGTACTGAAGTTGAAAAGTTTATATAGATTTTCTGCTTTACACTGTTATAGAAAATTTGTGCCTTGAGTGGCATTATGGGGGGTTGCGTCAAGTACGGGAAATGGTGAATGACATGTTCGTTGATAAGAAGAACTATAGTTTTTAGGTTGAGTTCAACTGGAAAAGGGGTTGTAAGTATATCTTGTAATTTTTCAATTTTCTAGTGTTGAATTTTTCTTAGATCAAGGAGATCGGTCTAATGGTTTTTCCCATGTTTGAGTTTTCCACATAAAAATCTCGGTGTCTACTTCTTGTCTTGGTTGATTGATTTGATTTAGTTCTTTTAATATGATTATCTAAACTGCATATTGAAAATCTAGTTGGAGCTTTGAACCTCATCTTGGCGGTTTTAAATCCTCATTTATAAACAATAATTTTTATTTTGATTACATATCATATTTTATATTGATGATATCAATCAATCACTTTGACCATCAAGAGATCTTTTTTGCATTATAATTTTGCCTAAATCCAAAAATTGTTTCCTAGAAAGAGGAAATATCCTTAATTTTATTTTTATAATATCATGGAGGGAACCAATATTTGAAAGTTTTTCCAACTTGGTTGCTTGTTAGTGGATTGACGACCTAAAAAGGTTTTGCAATGAGTTGTGAAAACAAAAAACTTTTGTGTTTATGGAAAATTGCATAGCACTGTGGTACTGAAATTTTAACTAGCTTAAGGGAGTTTTCCGTTTTCTCTAGAAATTCCATAATTAAATACTCAATCAAGTTTTTAGGTGGTTAATTGAAAGTTTTATGATGCCCGGGATATATTTTAGATTGTGATTCGATTACTACTTCTATGCAGCGGAATAATAAAAGCAATTAATTACACAAAGAAAACAATACTAAATTTAACGTGGAAAACTCAAACGAAAAAAAAAAATCACAAGTCCAAAGTAGAGAAAATCAATCACTAACTTCCGTAGTACAAGATATGCTCATAATCCTACAGTCAATCCCTCAATATAAGGTGTTATAGTTGTTTTTTATAAATCTCCATAGTACGTAGTCCCTCGGTGCCCCGCTATCAGTGTCTTGATTTCCACAAAGAACAAGTCTCTTCAACAATAGAATAATCTTCTACAAGAAAGTAGAAGCAACAAATCTTCTACAATGAAGTAAAAGTATTAACTATAGAACTTAAAGCCTTCAGCCCAATCCCTCATGAAAATTCTAGATAATCATTTCAATGGCAATCTTAATTCAGAACATGGAGACCTCTATGTGTTGTGTTGTTTTTAGGGTAGAGAAAAATGCCCTTTTCTAGGCAGAGAAAAATACCCTTTTTTTAGCTTATAATTCATGCCTTAAGTTTAGAAACCAAATCTAAGTAAAACAGGTAAGTTTGACACAAATAAGAAAGGTTTTCGTGCAAGTCGATGGACTTATACTGTCCATACACTCACGCACAATCAAATGGGCGTTCAAGCATGGTCGCCGCTTCAACGCTAGAGCCTAGTCAAATAAGTGCTCGAGTGCATATGATTTTCCTACGCGCATAAGCAAACTTTCAGAGGTTATAATTTTGTCGTTTTAGTTCCGATTTATGCAATACTAAACTCTACGAATATCTACTCAAAACAAGCTTTCTAATGATAGTAGATTGCCCATATCCAAGGCTCGGTTTGTAAGATATTACCTTTTTAATTCATGTTGGCTTCAGAAAAATACTTCAATTTGCGTTATCCTCAATTTATCTTATCCGGCATGCAACTAGAGTCCATACTAAATATAAAATACAATTCAATGGACGCAAGATTTGTCTAATACATGAATTTAGCCAATACAAATGTCCTAACAATCTCTTCTTTGGCAATTTATAGATAAAACTTTCTATACAATCAATCTACCCAAAATAAATCCAAAAATACACTGAGTAAATTGAGATTGTGAAAAGATTATTATATCTTCAGCTCAGTAACCAATTGAAGTATAACCTTACTATCAGAATACATCTTCAACTTCTTTGAATAACATTTTCAATCTTCAAAACTCCCTCTTAATGCCTCATTCTTTCCCGTTTTGTCTATAATTGACAAATTTATTGTATCATCATGCAACATGATTATCAATCAAGATCTAGTAGTAGCTCCCCTGCATTGTGACTCCTTCTCAATGATATATTTGTATCAGCATTGGGTTGGAGGCTTGATGTTCTTAATCAGGGGCTCTTAAATTTTGGTACCCACACTTGTGCATTAAAAAATTTCAATATAGTGTGAATCAAAATAGATGGCAAGTTTTCCTTCTTAACCCAGATTGTATTAGATTTTAGTGCAGAAAATTGAGTTCCTCATTGCTTAGATTTTGGTATAGCTTTCAGCTTGTTGCAATGGAGATGAATGTGTCCTTCTATTCCACAACGGTGACATATGAGTGTTCGTGTGGTTTTAGGACATAACTCATTCTTTAATGCACAATCAACATGTTTTTTGTTTTGTTTTCTTGTTTTTTTTTTTTTTTTTTTTGTGCAGTATGTTGTATAGTGAATGCATGTACAGTGCTTTTAATTAAAACAGTGTTACTTATAGATTTTGATGTTGAAGCACCATCATTGTATCCAAGACCAATTTTGTTGATATGTAGCTCCTGAATACTTATGATGTGTTCAAGTGCAGTTGATCCAGCATGTGTAGCAATAGGCACATCCAGCATTGTCAATGCCAATTCAACTTGACATTCAGATAATCAATCTCAGCCTTGCTCATCAATACTTCTACTCTCAAAGATTCATTCTCTTGTTTCTTAGCAGTCAAATTTTCATGCAGAGAACCTTTATAACTTTCAGCTAGAATGATCTGTGGATGTGTCTCTTCTAGATTTTTCTTAAGCAATCGAATTTCAGTTTTAGAATCTTCAACTTGTTTCATAAGCTTTGCTACATGCAATCCTAGTTTCCTACTTTTTCCATACAGAAATTTATACTATTCTTCTCAATCAGCATCCTCATAAAACACTTCTTCATCACCATTATTATCATTAGATCAGCATTAAATGGTGAAGATGTAATCATGAAAGGCATAAACTTTTCTTTTCCCTTTTCAGATAAATCAGGTTCAAGTTTAGGGAATTCTTCATCATTAGCAGATTCATCAACATTCTGAGAGATGTTCAAAGCTTTACTGCTGTTAACTATAGACTTTTTCTTCTTATTAGCACAATCATTAGTAACATGCTCATAGCCTTAACATTCATAGCAATTCACTCTTTTTGAGGAGATAGTCTTTTATGTTGCAATAGTTTACAACCAATATTCTTTCTATTATTAGCTTGTTAAACTGTTGCATAAATTCAGAATACAGTTGCATATCTCTTACTTCAAAATCAAATTTAGATGCAAGTTCCACTTTCTTCGAACCTTTGAAAAAATTGTAATTTTTTGTAGTTTTCAAAGCAAGTCCAAAAGGTTTTGACCAACAGTTAATAAATTCAATCACAAAGGTTTGCAGATTGCTAACTAACTCATCAAGTCTCAAACTATTCAATTTCTTGGATTCAATAATTGCAATAACCTTGGGATTGAAACTAACCAAAAGAGACTTAAGAATCTCTTTTACAATCTTCTCTTCAGGAATAGATTCTCTTAGGTTGTGATTTGAACTGACAATATTATTCAACTCAGTGTAAAATTCATTAAGCTTTTCCTCATCACGTATCCTCAATAGTTCAAAAGTAGATGATAAGCTTTGCATCTTAGCTTTTTTCACTTTTTCAGTACTCTTATGAACTGTTTGAAGCATGTACCATGCTTTTTTTGCATTCTTACAAGTAGAGATCCTATGATATTCATTCATTGGTACTCTACTATAAATAGCATTCATAGTTCTGTTGTTACAATTGCAGGCATAGATTTCATCTTTGGACGATGAAACCGTAGGCTTTTTAATAGTTTGTCCTTCAATAGGGACAAGAGGCAAAGAATACCCATTTAACACTATTCTCTAAACCTCTTCATCTATTGATCTAAAAAGGCTATCAAACGTGTTTTCCAATAAGCATAGTTAATAGCACTTTTCAGCAAAGTAGGTTTCCTAGTAAAAGAGCTTTCTTTATTATTGAATTCCATTATAGAAAGTCCCTTAAATCAACACACAACAATTTAGTGTGACCCTTTTTGATATTAATTGAAAGTTTTATAATGCCTGGATTATATTCTAGATTATGATTCGATTATTACTTTTATGTAATGAAATAATAAAAGTAATCAATCACACAAAAAAGATAACACCAAATCTAACGTCGAAACCCAAGTGGGAAAAAACTACGAGTCCAAAGTAGACAAAATCAATCGCTCGATAAAATCAATCACTAACTTCTGCAATACAATATATACTCACAACCCTACAGCCAATTCTCGATATAAGGCGTTGTAGTTGTTATTGATAGATTTCTACTACACTACAACAAAATTCACTTTTGCCAACACACAACAAAACGTTGGAAAAAATCAATAAATGTTGGCAACATATTTTACCAACCCAAAAAAATGTGTTGGAAAGGTGTTGGTAAAAGTATGTGGGGAGTGCCTTTTGCCAACACAAACAAAAAATGTTGGCAAACTTTGATCTTTACCAACATAAAATAGTGTTGGCAAAATTAGATATAACATGTTGGCAAAGCAACTTTAGCCAACACAAATAAAAAATGTTGGCAAACGTTGATCTCTACCAACATAAACGGGTGTTGAGAAAACTAGGAAAATAGGTTGGTAAATAAACTTTTGCCAACACAAACAAAAAATGTTGGCAAATTTTGATCTTTACCAACGCAAAATGGTGTTGGCAAAATTAGATATAACATGTTGGCAAAGCAACTTTTGCCAACATAAATTAAAAATGTTGGCAAACGTTGATCTCTACCAACATAAACGGGTATTGAGGAAAGTAGGAAAATAGGTTGGTAAATAAACTTTTACCAACACAAACAGAAAATGTTGGCAAATTTTGATCTTTACCAACGCAAAATGGTGTTGGCAAAATTAGAGATAACAAGTTGGTAAAGCAACTTTTGCTAACACAAATTAAAACCGTTGGCAAAAGTTGAGCTCTACCAACACAAATGGGTGTTGAAAAATGTAGAAAAACAGGTTGGTAAATAAACTTTTACCAACACAAAATACAATGCTACCACAAGTTAAACTTTACCAACACACTATGGTGTTAGCAAAAGTAAGTTAATATCAATTGGCAAAACAACTGTTGTCAACATAAAAATGCATTGGTACACAGAAATGCGTTAGCACACATAATTTGTGCTGGCAAAAGTAATTTTGATTTTTTTTAGTTTTGGAAAAAATGTTTTTGGAACCTGTTTATACCTGTTTATATCACATCCAAACACATTAACAATACAGTAAATACAAATCCAAAATATGAGCACATAAATGAAACATTTATATTTAAAAAGTCAACATATACTTCAAAACATATATATCCCATCGAATAAACATCAAATGTTTGTAAATATCTTAAAAGAAAGATCGAAAAATATCAAAGTACATATATCAAACTAGAAGTCTGTCTATTGCAAATTAAACAGATGCTAACCAAGAGAAGCCTCATCGTGCCCTCCAGCCAATGTGGCATCACCACTACCGCTCCCTGTACTAAATATAGGGACGCTAGCTGGATCTATCCCTGTTTTTTCAGCCACCATTAGCAAAAAGTTTTGAACTTCTGACATTTGACTCTGATATTTAGCAACCTGCTGGCGTAGAGTGATCAAGTCAGTATTAGATGCTTTAGATTGTGTAAAAGATGAACAGGTGTTGCGAATCCCGTATCCCAATGTGTAGGCCGACCTCTTTCCAAGCACTTCTTGGGAAACTTGCATCTCAACCTGTGGATCTGGGACATCTGACTGCGACTGTGAGGTAATCTTTTCCACCATCGTAGCCTATCAATTTTGAATACATTAACCTCCAACAAAAAATAACAATGTAGTTTTGGGTGTTTATTGCAAATGAGTTAGGTATACGTACATGACGTTGCTCAGCAATGTCGTTTATCCACACACCTCCCTTTTTATGACGTTTGTGGGTGTCTGCGAATCTATCAGGCATAGACTGTTGTACACCACTCTCCTTTGTCTATTATTTCATTTGATAAATCAATTATACTAATTAAACACTGAATTTTATAATAATATTGTAAGAATTTCTAAAGATGCACTCACAGCAATATCAGCTCGGGACGCAAATGATCTGGAGCCGCTTGTATGATTATATTTCAGGGCAGCTCGAGCAGTCTTCCCATTCTCTGACTTTTTCTGCAAGGAAAATATAATCAATTAACAAGATGTGTATATAGAAAAAGAATTTGAAGTAAAAGATTGACAATTTTTATATATCTATATAAATTACGAAGAGTAGCTCTAGGCTATATACCTTCCACTTGTCATTATTCTCCCACACATTTTCGATCATCCACACCCAGTCATCTGGTTTACAAGGAGGATCTTTAATGCTCTTGAGGTCAACCACTCCCTCCTCCTTAAGCGCAAGGTACCGCTTGTGTAAGATGCTTTTCCAATACTTCAATAATTTTTGGCACCTTTTGTCAATAATACTTCTGACCAAATCATTATTTGTGTAATCCCCAAAGTCAAAGGTTTGCTGCATTTGGAAACAACAAAATTACTCCAGTTAAAATCATAAATAATATGTTTGAAATAAATACATTATAAAAATTACCGAAACTCTTTGAATAATTGACTCTCTTAAGCCACTATCAAGTTTTGCAAACTTGATATCTCGGAGCGGTACAAAAGATCGAATTTGTTCTCCAAGAGCACTCGCCAAAGAAGGGGCTCAATAACCCACTATTTCCTTTTGGTCAAAGTCAATTTCAACTGGAATGGCATGACCGAGTTGTTTTCTAAATTTATCCGCGCTCAAACCTCGGAATGCACCCCGTCCACACATTTTAGAAGGTGCTGGAACCGATGTTGTTAAGACAATAATTTAATTTGAATTAGTTTATAAAAAATATTAAAGTAAGGATAATTTGTTATGTATATATAAAGCTATATATTTCTTACCAACGCTGCTACCAATAGTAGGTGGACTAGTCATCTGGTCAGGTAGGGCGGGTTGTGGGACTTGATTAACTATAGCCACCACAGGCATGCTCACTGCATGATTGGCCTCTATTGGTGAAGGTTGTGTTGAAGATGAACCATGAGCATGCCCTTCACATGATTGACCCCTGCCTCTTTTCTTTGACCAGGAGGCCATATGTTTGACCTGGCATAGCAGAAAAATGAAGTATTAGTATATGAGTCAATAATTGGAAACAACTTGATATATTTAGAAACAATTTGATATATATGCAAATGTGATTATAAACAAAAAATAGGAAACATATTTGAGACACACATTACCTTCGACGCGTGAGAACCAGCAAACTCATCATCCTCATAACTACCAGTATCTTCATTGGAAGAACTCTGTCCTTCCTCAGCCTCGGGCGGTACATACTCCTCGTCATCATCATTTGCCACCGACCTGATTCTCTTTCCCTCTCTTTCGCATGTACTCATGGTCCGCCTATGTGAACTGAGCATCATATCTGCCGCTTTACTTAACCCTAATTCCTGAAGTTTCTTTGAATTCTCCTCAATAGTTTGCCTTCTCTTCTTCTCCAAAGCATTCATTTTAACTCTCTTTACCCACCCGGGCATGACAAACGATTTGCCGCCTTTAGGCATTTTTTTTTGGCAACTATATATATATGAACATGTTATTTAATAAAATGAAATATGACATAAATGAATAATATGAAATGAAATATGAAACAATATTGAGACATTAAAACAAAAAATGACTATTCAATCATAACACATGTCCATACATGATTAAAGTAAAAAACAAAAACTACATCTAATAATCCATATCAAGATCTATATCAGGATTGGGCAATCTCTCCATCTCATCGTCTTCGTCATCTACATACTCTGCCAAGGTGTCATCCTCATCACTGTCATCATTTATATGCTCTGCCCTTAGTTCATTGATATGAATGATCTCGGGATCCCTATCATCCCTATGGTAAGGAAGATCCATGTCTTCATCATGGGTTGAGAGACCAGAAGTGGATTTATCTTGTTGAAATGCATCAGAATGTACCTGGGCATGAGTTTCGCTCATGATTAACAATTTAGTTCTTAAGAAAAAAATAGAATGAGACTTGAAAAATCTGTAACAATTTAACGGTTGAAATCTTGAAAAATGCCCTTAGAGTAGTTTGTATAGCATGAGACTTTGCAAAAATTTTAAAATGTGCAATATCTAACAATTATAGGATATTACAGATACTTACCTTCCTACAGAATAGGAAACGCATATTCTTTATGAATATGCCGTTAAACGCAAATTCTACATAATAGGAAACCACTCCATGAAGATCTGTAATACTCTAGTTGCTTTAACAATTTAGTTCTTAAGAAAAATTATGAAAATCAAATATCTCTAACCATAATGTTTGGATCTGTACCAGATCACAGTCAATTTATATGATTTGAAATAATAGAGCAACTGCGTACTCTCCTACATTTAACTGATTTGAGATTAAAAAACAAAGTAGGAAAAACCATATAAAATCAATGAAAATTTCAATTTCCTCGGTACTGAAAGTTTTGAAGAAATGTAGTATCAATTTTCCCGAAGATCTAAACTGAATAGATTTTGGATACATCCAAATGTGCTTCTTTTACTTTTATCAAGTTCCAGTGAGATGTGGTGGCTGGGCATTTTTGAATTTCTAATGGGCTTAGGCATGTAAAGACCCATCAGGGCAAATATCTAAAATCCAAACCCAACCCAAAACAAATTTGGGTTTTTTTTTCCCTAAAGTTTTAGGTTAAAAAAAAAACAAGTATCCAAAACTATGGTATTTATCAACTTAAACAAGTGCTTAAAACCATTATTTATGTTAATAATTTTTTCACAAAAGATTAAGTCCATAGGATATAATCACTTGGAATTGAAAAGATCGACAGTGGAGAGAGAGCATAGGAACTTATAGGTAACATTTCTCTGTGAGGAGCAGATATCTTGATTGGTCGTAAGAAGGCATAGTGTGGGGGGGGGGGGGGGGGTGGAATCACTCGCACTATATTTTGGACTTTTGTCAATGTATCCCATATTGCTTCAGAAAAGGTATACATTATCTCCACCTTTCACCAACGTATTATTTTATTTGTTGGAAAAAGTATCTCATTTACCAACACACGTTATTACGTTGGTGAGATTACCAATTCTTATGACCTTTTCCAACACATTATTTGATATGTTGGTGAAAGATAACTTTTTACCAACGCATATTTTACTATGTTGGCAAAAGGGTAAATTCACCAACACAAATAATACTTCGTTGGCAAAAGTACTCCCCCCTTATGACTTTTTCCGACACATTCTTATTTGCGTTGATAAAAGGTAACCTTTTACCAACGCATATTTTACTGTGTTGGCAAAAGGGTAAATTCACCAACACAAATAATACTTCGTTGGCAAAAGTACTCCCCCCTTATGACTTTTTCCGACACATTTTTATTTGCGTTGGTAAAAGTTAACCTTTTACCAACGCATATTTTACTGTGTTGGCAAAAGGGTAAGTTTACCAACACAAATAATATTTTGTTGGCAAAAGTACTCATCCTTTACGACTTTTACCAACACATTTTCATTTGCGTTGGTAAAAGGTAACATTTTACCAACGTATATTTTATTGTGTTGGCAAAAGGGTAAGTTTACCAACACAAATAATACTTCGTTGGCAAAAGTACTCCCCCTTTATGACTTTTTCCGACACATTCTCATTTGCATTGGTAAAAGGTAATATTTTACCAACGCATATTTTATTGTGTTGGCAAAAGGATAATTTTACCAACACAAATAATACTTCGTTGGCAAAAGTACTCTCGTCTTATGACTTTTTCCGACACATTCTCATTTGCGTTGGCAAAAGAGTACTTCTACCAATGCAACTAATAATGCGTCGGTAAAAATATTCCCCCCTTTGACTGTTCCCAACACATCCTCATTTGCGTTGGCAAAAAGTACCCTTGACCAACGCATTTTGGGTTGTGTTGGTAAAAAGTGTTGGTAAAGATGTAATTTGTTGTAGTGACACTCAGTCCCTTGGTGCTCCGCTATCAGTGCCTTGATCTCCATAAAGATAGGTCTCTTCAATAAAAGAATAATCTTCTACAAGAAAGTAGAAGCAACAAATCTCTTATGATGAAGTAGAACCATTAACTATAGAACTTGAAGCCTTTAGTCCAATCTCTCATGGAAACTTTAAATAATCTCTCCATTGGCAATCTCAATTCAGAACTTGAAAGTTCTATGTGTTGTATTGTGTTTTGGGTAGAGAAAAACACCCTTTTTATAACTTATAATTCATACCTTAGGCTTAGAAACCAAATCTAAGTAAAACAGGCAAGTTTGGTACAAATAAAAAAGGTTTTTGTGTAGGTCGGTGAGCTTCTACTATCTGTGCACTCAAACGCGGTCAAATGGGTGCTTAAGCGTGCTCACCACCATCTTCGGCGCTTGAGCCCGGTCAAACTTGCACTCGAGCTCATATGATTTTCTTGCTTACATTGGCAAACATTCAGAGGCCATAACTTTATCCTTTTAGCTCTGATTTATGCAATCTTGGGCTTTAAGATATTTACTTGAAACGAGCTTTCTAATAGTAGGTAGCTTGCTTATATCTAATGTTTGGTTTGTGAGATATGACATTTCTAATCCATGTTATCTTCAGAAAAATACTTCAATTTGCATTATCTTCAATTCAACTTAACTGGTGCGCAACCACATTCAACTTAACCAGTTTTTGTGTAGGTTGGTGAGCTTCTACTATTTGTGCACTCAAACGCGGTCAAATGGGTGCTTAAGCATGCTCACCACCATCTTCGGCGCTTGAGCCCGGTCAAACTTGCACTCGAGCTCATATGATTTTCTTGCTTACATTGGCAAACTTTCAGAGGCCATAACTTTATCCTTTTAGCTCTGATTTATGCAATCTTGGGCTTTAAGATATTTACTTGAAACGAGCTTTCTAATAGTAGGTAGCTTGCTTATATCTAATGTTTGGTTTGTGAGATATGACATTTCTAATCCATGTTATCTTCAGAAAAATACTTCAATTTGCATTATCTTCAATTCAACTTAACTGGTGCGCAACCACAGCCCATTCTAAATATAGAATAAAACTCAATGGACCCAAGTTTTGTCTAATACATGAATTTAGCCATTATAAATGTCCAAATATGAACTCCTCTTTAAGAGCGATATACTATGAGCTAATGCATAAATTATCTTTAAAACTAAAAGGTCTGATTTTTATTTAAATGCAAGGAATCCAATAAAAATGCTTTCAAAATACATATAATCCTTTGTTTTATCGAATATGAGAAATTTTATTCAAACAAAGAAAAATACGAAACAACACAAACACAAACATGGGTACAATGGAACAAAAGGAAACCAACCACAAAAGGTAGACAACACAAAAGACAACATACAATAGAAAACCTAAATTAGAAAAAAAAAGAAAAAATTGAAAACAAAAGACTTTTATATGAAAAAAATGTTGGAACACTATTTAAGGTCATCCACATGACCGCCAATGAGCTCTCTATTCTTCCATGTGAATCGACACATGCATATAAGGCTCTTCTTTGTTGTAATTTTCTTTTTTTCTTATTCATTGCCATTAAGGGAATTTCCATAGCCTGCATCCCTTGATGGAAGCGATGTATTTGGGAAGGCCTATAAAAGCTGACATCTTGGGTAACCCTCTACACTGGTGAAATTGCAAAGACTCCCATCACTCATATTTGTAGAAAGAAGGAAGTTACAAAGAGTTGTAAAACCCACCTTTTAACAGGAGATTCCATGGATTTTAGAGTTATGAGTCCTTTTAAATTATATATATATATATATATATATCATATAACTAAGTTAAATCTTGATCCTGAGGTTTTGGTTAACTGTCACAATTGGTATCAAACCCACTGGTTTTGGGTTTAATTTGAATAATTCATTTCCCATGATTATTTCTCTCTTGGGTATTTGGGTGTATCCCTCTCTATTCTAGTTTTGATCCAAAAACTTAATCATGGCTTCTCCTAATGAAGGTGTTTTAAACTTTTTTCTGCATGAAAGAATACATATTTTCTTGCCTAACAGAATGGTGGCATTATAGTGGGTAATAAATAGTACAGTTGGTTGTTTTGTGCATAGTTGTTGTGCACAAAAGCATGCAAAGCATATATTGCTAAACCCAGCTAGCTTAACTCAGATGACAAAAATAAATAAATAAATAAATAAAAATAAATAAATAAATAAATAAATAAATAAATAAAATAAATAAAATCACAGCAGAAAAATCCCGTAAGAAGTCAATGTGCACAGAGTTCACATTTGTGACCATGTGAACAAACCTATACTCATTAGGTTGTACCGATCTTTCAATATGGTCTATTATTATGGCCCATTTAAAGACAATCTGACAAATCCAAATTGGTAAAATCCATAATCTAAATATGCTTAACTTTTTGATGTGGCTGGTCAACTCCCAGGTTGATTAATTAGAGAAAAATTGAATAGCTGAAAATTTTTTTTTTATTACGGACTCATCTGTGCTCAAATTTTGATCTATGTTCACCTATAATTTTGTTTCAGCGAGATCTTTAAGATCAACAATTTAGATCAGTCATAAAGTGATTCTAATTTTTGCGCACAATTAATAAACGTTACTTTAACTCATTAAATATTTATTACTGTACTTATTTTATTTTGATTATTCTGATTAGAGTTAATATATTCAATTTATATGCTTGTTTATATGATTTTATGTCAAATGAGAATAGAATCAATGGTTGGATTGAATGGATCTGTCATGTTGATCAATCAATTAAGGATATTAGGGCTTGACCAGTGACCTAATTAAAGTTATCTTGAACCATTAATCATATAAATCGTACCTATAAAGGAAATGTCATCTAATCAAATGATTATCACTTGGATATGGTGATTTGAAGGGACTTATGATCACATAGTGTTTTTGTATGCATTAATTCAAAATACACATTTTGATTAATTTGGTAGTCACCAAAGTGGCCCAGTTATGATAAAATTATGTATTTTAAAATTAAAAATTAAATAAATCACCAATCCAATTGTGTGATAAACAATGACACTAAATGACAATTTCATTTAGGAGATTGAGTATTAGCCCAAAGGTTTGATAATCTTTTCATAACTTGAAATTGGTATTAGACATGCTTAATAAACATATCAACGGTTAATTATTCTATGACCCAAAGGTAAAGTCAATTAATTTGAAAAATATTCTATTAACATGATCTCATTAATTATAGAAGAGTGATAATATGCATATTGTTTTTTGACTCAAAGGTAGAATTACAATGATGCACTGTTACTCTCAAAGTTATTGTTATTAATACTTTTTTAATTCAAAGAATAAGTTTACTATGTGTATATTTATTTTACAGCCTCCAAACCTATGTCTTCACCTTTTTGCTTAGAGTTATTTCAATCCTGGATGGATAAAACTTTATTTACTTGCTAGATATGCTAATACTAATACTTACTTATTTGGACTTAGACATGGCTGTTGATAAACCTATGCACCCAAAGCCTACATAAACGCGTTCAGTCACTAATAAGATAAATCATGCTAAATGGATAAGATGTAATAAAGTTTACCTTAAGATTATCCCAAATTTTATTTTTAGAAGTATAAGGGGGGCACTTATAATTAAGGATAATGCTAAGGACCTTCTTGAATAAGTGAAAAAGCAATTTGAGACAATGGACAAGCCTTAGGTGCATCTTTGATGAATCTCTTAATAAATTTGAAATATAATAGGACATGAAAGTAAGCAAGCATATTTTAACCATGATGAATCTTGCTGCAAAATTAACCATGATAAATGGTATATAATCAGAGCTCAACTCCGTGGACTATAAGTTAATTGATCGCTATATATGTTCAAGAGAAATGAAGGCTGAAGGTTGAGGGAAAAATTACAATCAATATTGTCACTCAAAAGAAAATTAAAGGAAAGAAAAGGGCTAAGACCGATGTTCTAAAGGAAGGTGGAAAGCTAGGAAAGAAAAAAGGAGTCATAAAAAAGTGTTTTTTTTTTGTTTTTGTTTTTTTGGAAAAAATGGCCACTTCAAAGTGGATTGTTTGAAAAGGAAACCTTGATTCGAATCAAGATGTCATTATAATAATTTATCTCTTGTTTGTTCCAAAACTAATTTAGTAGATGCCCATTAAATACTTAATGGGTTGACTTTGGTACAACCGTTGACATATCTGGTTGTGTAAAGGGATTCCTTTTAAGGCGGGATCCAAGCGATGGTTAGTGAACTATTATGAAGGAGAACTAACAGGAATCAAGAGGTGAGGCGATAGGCACCTACCGACTTATGCTGGATATTGGATTCTTACTGGATCTCCATGATACATTTTATATTCCGGCTATCTAGGAATTTAATTTCTATTTCAAAATTAGATTATAATGGTTTTGTATTTTATTTTGAACATAGATTGTTAAAAGTTTATAAAAATGACATTTTAGTTGAGAATGATTTTTTATATGATGGATTGGATAGATTAACATTAGATTTAATGTATGCACAATCATTTTATATCCAGTACATTGATTATGGAATGAACATCCGCATAAAAAGAGGAGTCATAAATGAGAACTCTTCTAATTTGTGGCATAAAAGGTCGGGACACATCTCGCAAGAGAGAATGGTGAGATTGGTGAAAGATGAGATTTTATTAAATCTTAACTTCACCGATTTTGGTTTCTGCATTGATTGTATTAAAGGTAAACAATTTAAGACAATCAAGAGAATTCCCACAAGGAGTTCTTGACTTCTCAAATTAATCTATACGGATATTTGTGGTAAAATGTATATACCTTGTTTTACAGGCAAAGCATATTTCATCACCTTCATTGACAACTACTCACATTATGGTTACGTTTATCTAATTAAAGAAAAGTCTGAAGCCTTTAATGTTTTCAAAATATTCAAAGTTGAACTAGAAAATCAATTAGCTAAAAGAATTAAATTTGTGAGATCTAGTAGGGTTGGGGAATATTATTGAAGAAATAACGAATCAGGTCGTAACCCAAATTTATTCGCAAGATTCATTAAATAAGAAGGCATTGTTGCTCAATATAAAATGCCTTGAATGCCTTAGCAAAATGATTTTGCTGAGAAAAGAAATAGGACGTTGATGGATATGATTAGGAGTATAATAAGTAATACCACATTACCCGAGTCTATGTGGGTTAAAGTACTAATGATGATAATGAACGTTTTGAATAGTTTACTTAGCAAAGTAGTTTTAAAAACTCCTTTCGAGTTGTGGATTGTTAGGGAAACCTAACCTAAACTATTTTTGAGTTTGGGAATGTCCATTTGAAGTAAAAATGTTTAACCCACAAGAAAAGAAATTAGATCATCGAACAATAAGTGGATATTTTATTGTATATCTAAAAATATCTAAGGGGTATAGGTTTTACTGTCCTACTTCTAACACTAGGATTGTGAAATCTAATAATGCCAAATTTATGGGGAATAACCAAAATAGTAGGAGTAGTGGCATAAGAAAAATTGCTTATGAAGAAATCAAGGACTCAATATTACCTGATAAAAGTGGCATGATTATTTTATTTGATGTTGGTATTCAAGAGATACAATTACCACCGAATGAATGGGTTGACTTAGAGGTTCATCTTGATAATATGAACATCTATAATCTGGAAGAACAAAACCCCAAATACTCCCAAGACAAACTATTGAAGGTGATTAAATTTCTAATATTACACAACCTTATGCCAATGAATAAATTTGGGAGAATTGAGAAGGTCAACTCAAGAGAGAAGACTTGCAGTTATAGATGATTATATTGTGTATTAGGAAGAAGCAGAAATTGAAATAAAAGAAGATCCTAAAACATTCAAAGAAGGCATTAACAATGATAATTCTGCTCATGATAGAATCTATGAAAGATGAATTAAAATCTATGGTTAAAAATCAAGTTTGGGATCTTGTTGAACTTCATAAGGGATCCAAAATTGTTGGATGCAAATGGGTCTTTAAGACCAAAAGGGATTCCAAAGAAAAAGTCAAACAATTCAAAAGCCAACTTGTAGCCAAGGGTTTTACTCAAAGAAAATGTGTTGATTATAATAATGTACTCTCCTATATCAAAGAATGTTTCTTTCGGAATTCTTATGACTCTTGTAGTTCATTTTAATTAGAGTTACATCAAATGGATGTCAAGAATGTGTTTATAAATGGGAATTTGGAAGAGGAAGCATACATGGAAAAACTTGAAGGTTTTGTAGAATAGGGTAACAGTAACTAGTCTGTAAATTAAAGAAATCGATATATAGTTAAAACAAGTTTATAGACAATTGATCTAAAGTTTAATAATATTATCAAAGCATCTGGTTTTACCAAAATATTATTGACCATTACATTTATCTTAAAATTAATAGGAGTGAGTTTATGATTTTAGTCGTGTATGTTGATGATATTTTATTGGCTAGTAACGACGTTGGCATGATTCGTGAAACTAAAGGTTATCTTGAGAATAATTTTGATATGAAAGATATGAGCGAAGCAACCTCGTAATAGAAATGGAAATATTTCGGGATAGATCCCGATGATTACCTGGGTTGTCTCAAGAAGATTACATCAATGCCATTCTTAAGAGATTTCATATGGAGAGGTGTAGGCCATATAAGACAACCATTATTAAGGGAGATAAATTTATTAAGGAACAATGTCCAAGGAATGAAATAGAAAAGGAATAGCTGAACAAGTGTCCACATACAGCTGCAATAGGAAGTCTGATATATGCCCAAACTTGCACCAGATTAGACATCAGCTTTGTAGTCAGAATGTTGCGTTGATACTAAAGTGATTTAGGCATGGTGTATTGGACGTGGGTGAAAAATGTTCTACGTTATCTATGTGGTACTATCACATACATGTTTATATATAAGAGACCCGATCATTTCAAGGTGATATGATACTTAGATTCGAACTTTGTTAGATGGATATTAGGAGACTAACTTCAGGATACATCTTCTATTATTTAGTAGAGCAATTTTGTGGAAAAGTACAAAGCAAATGCTAGTCACTCATTCCACATTTAATACAGAGTATGTGGCATGCTTTGAAGCCGTGGGTCATGTAATGAGGTTGTGTAATTTCATTTCAAGACTTAAGATCATGAATCAAATTTTGACTTTTGAAAATTTACTGTGATAAAGATGCAGTGAGGCGTTTTGCTCAAAATGATAAATGTTATAGTAAATCTAAGTTCTTGGAAGTAAAATATTTTGTCTTGAAAGAATGAGATCATTTGGTGTCAGTTATTGGATTTCCAGACCTCATGCTTACAATTCCCTAACGAAGGCATTACCATTGATGGCCTATAATGGACATGTATTAAGTATGGGCTTGTACGAATTGCTTTATTAGGATATATATATGTTAAATGTTTATTTGACACTATGTACATTGATCATTATAGTTGCAATCAAAATGATTTCGTAATTCTTACTTTATATTTTGTCATCACATATGATTAATATGGATAAAGTGAGAATGAAAGATTATGGTATTAAATTACTTTTAAAATAGGACTGCCATGTTAAGATTGTATTTTAATCCTTATTAAAGCCTTGATTAGGTGAGAATATTGATATTGTGATTGTAGAAGGAAATGCATCAATAATGATGTGTGACAACCATAATTCACATTAGTAGTCTAATCACAGATTAAAGAGTGGTATAAAAGTTAAATAAGAACTGTTTTTCAGAGTAGTGATCTAGTCAATGCTATTTTTTTATTTTTTTGAGTAATTTAAAAAAATAATATATATATTTGCATATTTAAAGTTTAGGGTGTATGCATGTGGTTAAGTGGACCAAGTGGAAGACTGTTGGAACACCATTTGAGGTGTATCACATGGCCACCAAATGGGCTTTCTCTCTTCCCCCATGTGAATCGACACATGCATACAAGGTTCTTCCTTCATATATTTTTCTTCTTTCATCATTCACTACCATTAAGGGAATATTCATGGCCTGCATCTCTAGATGGAGGGATGCATTTGGAAAGACTTATAAAAGCTGACATCTTGGGTAGCTGTCTGCACTAGTGAAATTACAAAGACTTCCATCACTCATATTTGCAGAAAGGAAGAAGTTGCAAAGAATTGTAAAACTCACCTTTAAACAACAAATTCTATGGATTCTAGAGGTTTGATTCCTTTTAAATTATATATATCATATGTTCAGTATTACTTGGATTATAACCAAGTTAAATCTTGATCTTGTGGCTTTGGATTACTCTCACTAAGAAAAGAAAGAAAGTGAGATCCATTGGCCTTCTAATCTTTTTTTTTTATTTTTTTTATTTTTTCTTTTTGTCTACCATATCTCATTTTATGAGGTAGAAAAAGGAGGAGATAAAATGGAGTTAAAAAAACACACTCATGTTTGGCATTATTGCAAAAGGATCCCCTAACCTACGAATATTTCCAAGTATCTTCCTTGACTGCAAATACTAATTCCATATTTTTGATCCTTTGACTAACAACGCTATCATTTGGTTGCTTTCCTTGCCCTAAAACTGCTGAAGAGAAACTATTTCCTCCTGATGGTCACCAACTTGCACAAAGACATAATTTTGCCCGTGTCCAGTCTCATAATCTGTCTTTTTCTTTTTTTCTTAGGTTTTATTTTTCTTCATAGTTTACAACCAAATGTCGTGGTTCTCTAATAAATAAGTTAACAGGTTTTACAATTGTGAGAAAAACTTAGAGGAATTTTTATAATCTCAATACACCTATTAGCCTATATAGACTATCTTACAATCTTTAACCAATAACAGTATCGCAGGTGTCACTCAAGTACATTAGTTCATAGATCAGTTGGTTAGGAACAATGCCAAATCAATTCCTTGCTCTAGCGTTAATGGCAGAGGTAGGGTTGTAAATGGGTCTTTGATTCTCCGAATATTTGAAGGTTCTTACCTGTTAATAATAAGGTTTAAGTCCTTATTTGAGTCCTGATAAGTAAATAAGTCCAGGTCTAAATCCTATTTTTTATCTGTGACTTAAATGGTTCCGAATCTAGCTCCTCCTTAGTTCCAATTTGTGGACCCAAAATTCATCTTATTATCTCAAATTTCAAAACTTTTTTCTAAAAGCTAATTTTTCTCCAAAGCATTCTATATATTGACCAAGGCCAGAATTTGGACCAGAATTCACCCCATACATGGAATTGGTTCTGGTTTTGATCATCATTAATGGTTTCAATTTTGGAACAATAAAACTGATCCCGAAACAGTTCCGATTTTGGTTGCAAATCTATTTTCTTATTAATGGTTTTAGCTTCGAGTCCACCTTGGACCTAGATTGAAATTGATCCATTTGCAACCCTAAGTAGAGACTTGGGTGAGTATGTGGACATTGGATGTGTAAGTACGCTAACTTAAAAGAAAAATGAAAGGAAAAAAAAAAAAACTAAACAGTGCTTCGAATACATTTGGATATGGAGGACAGGCACACGGGTAAGGTCCATTAGGAACGAAAATGGGAGAACAGAAAGACCAAAAGGACAAGCTTTGAAGAACTCTCCATCACAGACATGGTCCAACTTTGGAAAGACTAATGTCGGTCTTTTGGAGGTGGGGCCCGCTTATTGCAGCATAAGGACAATCATGATGACGAGGGCATTTTAGTTTTGTGGTGATGGTACGGATGGTCATGTTATTATCTATAGGTTGTGGTAGGGTTTCTCCACATGTCATATGGGCCTCAGGAAAGGCAAACCCATGAACGTGGACCACCAATTTCGATGCAATGGGATGGCCCATGCCTCTGTTTCAATCCGTGTTTGTTTGTATTCAATCGACTCTATGTGATTAATTGTGATAAAGATTGGTGGAAGCCTGGCCCACCATTTTATATAGATAGCTAGAATCCAGCCAAATAAGAAAAGGGCTTCATCACCTTCTTTATCTTATTCAGCACTTGTTAGATGATATGATCAACTTGACAGAGGGCATAATTACTTTTTATAGTAAGTTTTTGTTCGATCATAGAATAAGATGGTAGATGGGAGTGTTATTTCATCGGGATATAATTATTTGTGGCACATTATTTTCTCTCCTTCAAAATTTTATTGTCATGCAGATTTTTCGGTATGACCAAACCATTTTAATGATAGAAATGGTCCACCTTGTGGGGCTGCCCACCCTTGTATTAGCAATAAATTTGACCCTCACTTGAATTGTGTCAGCTTTCTGATTACATCTCACGTATACATACGTGACTAAATCAGATGAGCTATAGCTTAGAATGGTATAAGATAATCATATTTTTTTACTTTTAAGGCTAACTCGGGCTGGGCTAGAACTGAATCATTTTTAGGTAGGCTGAGCTTGGGCCAGCCGTTTACTGCTTAGGTACATAATTTAGAAGTCAAACCATGTCCGGATATTTCCCAGCCTATCCCCCGCAAGGCCAATGAACACCCCTACTCTTGACTTGTAATTTTCAGAAATACCTCAAGAGATTTTTGTAAGGAAAATTGTATATATAACGACCCGAGGGCTTGTGTGTTAGACTATAGGACTGAGAAGAAAGATTGAGAAGATTGTCTACCTTTGTGCGAATTCGCATATAAGAATAGCTATCATTCTAGCATTGGCATGGCTCCATTTGAAGCTTTGTATGGAAAGAACTGCAAATCGCCAGTTTGTTGGGAAGAAGTTGGAGTTCACAGTTTCCACAGTCCATCCTTGGTGAGTGACATGGTAGAACAAATTCAAAAGAATGTCGATCGCCTGAGAGTTGCTCGTAGTATGCAGAAGAGCTATGCAGACAATCGATGTAGAGATCTTGAGTTTCAAGTGGGAGACTTTGTATTTTTGAAGGTTTCACTTACCGGAGGTACCTTAAGGTTTGATCAGAAGGGTAAGTTAGCTAGAAGATATATCGGTCCTTTTGAGATTAAGAAGCGTATTGGAGATGTTGCCTACAAGTTGATGTTGCCACCATAATTATCCAAAGTGCATTCCGTGTTTCATGTTTCGATGTTGCAGAAGGATGTTAAAGACCCAATTCATGTCCTACACAACAAGCAGTTGGAGGTTGAACCAGATGCAATTTATGAGGAGCAACCAATTGCCATCATTGATACCAAAGACCAGGTGTTGCGGACACGAACTATTCCATGGGTGAAAGTTCAATGGGAACATCATACGCCATAAGAAGCAATTTGGGAGTTGCGAGACCAAGTCTTAAAGCAATACCTGAAGCTACTACCTGAGGCAAGCCTCCTTTCCGATTATTTTACATTTGGGGATCAAATGTCCTTTAGGAGGTAGTGATGTGAGGGCCCGATTATTTATTTTCTATATATATATATATGTTATTTTATTTTCTTAGTGGCGTTTAGGCTTGGATTAGAGGATTAGAGATCTTTGGTAGTATTTTGATCATTTCAACCGCAATCCTGCTGGGAAAGCCCTTGAGGCAAGATCAGGATAGAACCAAGGTGCGCGAACCTGTGAGTCAAGATAGTGGAATCCGCAGGAGACACATGTGTGGAATATTTTGGTCCCACATCACTTGGTAAAGTTAGATGGATTCATATGGGGACGTATGGCCTTAAGGGGGGTAGATTGTAACACCCCATCCCACATCGCTTATGAATAAAATATGAGTCTAGTATATAATTAACCATGTAGGAAACTACTAATAACTTGGACTTAAGCATGTTAGGCCATGTGAAAGGCTTACCAAGTTATTGGGTCAGTGGGCTACTCGGGTCGTTACAGTATTTCCTTCAACTCCAGTACATAGTTTCTATATTTACAAGATATGATATCTGATCCTAATCTTGACAAACGTAATATCCACAGGGCACTGATTCAGCATAAGATTACAATAAGTCTAGGATGGTTCTTCCTGTATTGGCCTTGACCCATTATGTTGACCTGATCCCCAATATTGGGCTTGACATGTTTCTTGACACTGAAGTTTATGCAATGTCTGAGGATCAACATAGGCTGGCCAAGCCTGAACATGTCCCAAGGCCCGACCACGTAGGTGTGCAATTCATGCTGGACTTGCGTGGGCTTGAGCTTGCACTCTGCCTAAATTGTGCAGAGTCAATCCCACGCAAGTCCAGCATGAATTGCACTCTGCGTAATTTGGTCTGATCCCCACTCATGGACACGTGGGTGATCAGGCTTACGTCTTTGTGGCCCAATGAGCTGGACTCAAAGAACAGTATGCGGCCCCGCTCGTAGGTGAAAATTTCAGAAAGGAAATCTAGGCATGTCTGCTGTAACTTCAAAAGTCTATCAAAATCTACCTAACAGAATACTTCCTCAACTGCCTCTCATGCAAAGAAATGGAGCAGAAGAAGGGAACAAATATTTAAAAACCTTTCAAAAAAAGAAAGCCCATTATTTTTTCAATTGGTCCTGAGCACAGATGATCCATATCCGACTGATAGATGAAGAAAGTAGTAGACGGCCATCATACTCAATTAAATGAGCTTGAAATGCCAAGTTTATTTTGGAGCCGAGCAATCGTTGATAAAATGCAGGCTCTACACCAACTTCACATGACCTTCTTCTCAATAATTCCTGTGATATGTGACCAACTACGTACTCAAATCAATCATGTCTAATAGGCTTGGCAATACACGAGGCCCTTCAATCCAGATAAACCCGATTCTGTTCCATAATAGGGGTGTTTATGAGCTAGGCTAAGGAATATCCAGGCACGACCCAACTTCTGAATTGTAAGTCCAAGCCCGGCCCAAGGCCCAAATTGGGCCACAAGGAGTTTGCCCAAGCCTAGCCCACCTAGAAATGTGAAAGCATGAGCCCAGCCCGAGTTTCATATGTAATTAAAAAAAAAGAGAAGAAGTTTGCTTACTTGCAAGTGCAGCTCAGGTGGCATCGTGCTGTCTGTACAAGTAAAGGTACTTGGGTTTTGAATCCCCGCCTTTATATTAATAGGGTCAAAGTAAAACATCCAAGCCCGGCCTGAGCATTTGAACCAGAGGCCCAAGCTCGGTCCATGAGCACCCCTACTTCAGAATTCTTATGGCCAGCCTATAAACCCATCACTGGGGCTCACTTTTTATTGTGGCTCTAATACCACTTGCTAGATTGATTTGGAGCAAATTACATATCAACATACACCGTTCAAAGAAAAGTGATCAGACCATGTTACAAAGATTTTATGTGGTTCACTGCAAATGCTATTTCCATGGGCTATGAGCTTTTTCCTCAGTTTCACTATGAAAAGATTGGGCAATTCATTACAGGGATTCCAAACCCCCTAGCAATTAGCCTACTCATTTTTCATGGGTCTTAATTTTACTGTTAGAACCCCTCTTAGCCACACATGATTGGACAATCTCTAAATCCATGGGGCAAGAGCTCACACCTCTCAGATAGTGTCTAAGAAAGATTATATTAATATATAATTTTTACTTTCTTGGCCACTAAGAGTCCCTATCTTAGTCATCAATAAAGTTCTAGTATAATTACAAAAATACTCATGGCCTTGAAAGTGGTCACTGGCCAAACCAATGAACCAATCTGGTAAACCCAGAGAGTCATAAACCCAATACTTTGAAAGTCCAAATGCCATGATCGCTCATGTACTTGCTCTAATTGGGATTTGGATTATAGTTAGATTGATTACATGTAAACACATGATTCCAATTCCTTTATTTTGTTTTATCTTGTATTTTCACATGTTCATTCTAACTTTGGGTTCAACTCCATTTTTTTTTAATAATGGCCCCAGTGTGGTCATGCAACTCAAATCTGCAGCCTTTGGGAGCAAACCTTGGTCCTAGGCTAGCTGAGCTACCTCTTGGGGTTGGGTTTGAAGTAAAGTTCATCCACGGGCTAAGATGCGGTAATTTTGAGAATTAGTTTTTATCAAAGAAGTCATGAACCCAAGTGATGTTTTTGTTTTGCTAGCCTCAGAGAATTTGAGTACTAGCAACTGGGGTCACTTGGTTTAGGAATTAGTCAAACTAGAATAATTAGGTGTGGGCTCTCCATTCCACTTGTGTGTACTTCTCTTGCCCATTTCAGTACTCCTTATAGTAGGGGCTTTCTCTACCCACGTGTGTGTACTTTTTTGGGTCCCAACCCATAGGCTGGGTAACAAACAAAAAAAAAAGGGGGGGGGGGGGTGGGGGGTGGGGGAGCTGCTAGATGCATACCCTTTTGGACTTTTTCTACACAGTTTTAAAAATAAAATAAAATAAAATAAAAATTAAAAAATTCCAAAATACCTCCACCCTCTTCTCTCCCTATACACTCTCCCTCCCCCCCTCCTCCCCTTTGCCCACCTTCCCTTCGGCAGGCAACAAGTTCCAGCGGTGGAGGGGGACTCTCCTCTCCCTCCCCTTCTTCCTCTTCCTCTCCCCTCCCTCCCCCTTCCTCCCTCTCCCTGCAGCGTCTCCCGGCTAGAGGGGAGGTGAGGAAGAGGGAGGGAGAGAGTATGTAGGTAGAGAACGAGGTAGGGGTATTTTGGAGAGTTTTAATTTTTAATTTAATTTTTTTTAAGGCGGTGTAGAAAGAGTTTAAATTGGTGTATATCGCAATAAAATTAGAAATTAGGGAAGAGCGTAAGTGCTGTGACATTGTATTCTAATAAAGTAAAGCACCCTTATGAAACAAATTAGTGGGTTTATTCACCCGTTTCCACGTGTCACACTTGATGCAATTTCATTCCCAGAACTCTAATGATAAACCAAATAGGTCACAGATATTTCTTGCTTTCTGATTAGAATTTGTGCACTTGTGCTATATGCGTTCATGAATAAACAATACCATGTCACACCCCCCCCCCCCCCACACACACACACACACACACAAGACAATCTATGTGACTGCTAGTAGCGTTGAGAACACATCCATTTCGTTGGTGAAGTTCTAAACTCTGTTTCGTTGAGAAGTTGGAAAGCCGTGTCAGAACAGCATTGCTGTCTTTGACTATCACTCAGGCAGTGAGACCTTGATAATGCAGAGATCAGGCTAACAAGTGGGTGGTGATTTGTGATAATATTGCAATGAACTGACTGTTGCTTTTGAAACAGGACTCAATGCATAGTTTATGATGCCCCACTAAAAAATCAAATTCGTTAGATGTTTACTGTAGGCTTACCAGTGGCAATAAAATAGTTGAATCTCAATTTTGACTACCAATTAGAAAAGTGAGAATGCCATTTGAGTGAGATCTTCAAAAATCTCCCAGTTACAAATTAAAGCACTATAAAAAAAAAATCTATTTTACTATTAAATAATGTGGTTAAAAATATGCAATCTTGATTATGTTTTCCTGTTAGCCTTCTGTCCATTTGAAAGTCAATTATCTGATGGGTCTTGGAAATCTCTTTTCTGCATCCACATGAAAAATGGGTGCACCAGCATGACAGTTTGGCTCGACCAAATTGCAGATTCTCATCGCCACGCACCACTGTTCCATTTTTTGCTCTTTGATGTTGTAAATTATATTGTTGGCAATTTCAAATAATAGAAATTTTATAGAAATCATTCTATGAACTATATTATAGAGAACTAGGGTTGCCCAGTTGGTTTGGCACTCCATACTCCGCTTATAAGTTATATAACCTATCCATTAAGGCTTGATCCAAGAGTTCTTCTTACAGAAGCATATTTTGGTTTAAAAAAAAAATGTATATTACTTGTGCACCAAACCACTTCGCAGAACCCCATGGAACAGTGTGTTCAAGTAATATTCACCACTAAACTGAAATAGCCCAAAAATAAAGATTCACAATAAATGAAAGGCCACTAGGACAAATTTGGACAAAACATGGCTCGGGGTTTTATTGTTGGCAAATTTCCGATGAAGTATATAACTTTTAGCTCTTATTCAAAGAAGCACATGATAAATTGTGAATGTCAAAGCAGTATAAAAGTTTTTCATGGTTTTTTCAATAAAGCCCTTTCTGGAGGTTTCTCTCTATCACCGATGATTTTTTCTTTAAAAATGATAGAAATAACCTTATGAAAACATAAAAAGTGGATTCTTGTCCATTGCAATTTTCAAAAAAAGTATAAACTTTTGGCTCCTTTTCCAAAAAGGATAACCGAACTTGAATATCTCAAAATAGTATAAATTTTTTCATAGTTCTTCCTGTCAAGTTCTCTTAGTAGTTTGTTTTCATTCACTGGGTAACTAAGTATTTTAACCCATGTTTTTTTTTTTGTTTTATTATTTTTATTTTGGTATCACAGCCTTAGTGGGGCTGGGACCCCTAACCCTCTGGTGAGGGAGCCTTCAGGTGAAGAAAGGTACTATGAAAAGTTAGAAAATCCCCTAGTTAGAAAAAAAGACTTTGGATGAGGTAATAAATCCTATGATTAGAGGTAATTCTCTATTTTAACTCATTATGTCGACAATTTACTTTTGCCAAGTAGAAGAGTTGATGACTGGCAAGTCATATATAGCGGGATGACTGTCCTTTATTTCATCCAAATATCTCTAGTAAAAAAGTAATAATATTTGTCTATGAAAGCAATGGTCCATAGAGAAATAAATGCGATCGGATGTTGGTGGGCCAACCATCCACTGTATATGGAGATGGCTGATATGACCACACCAACTACATTGTACTCTATTAAAATACATGTGATCAGATGGTAGAATTAAATGATGAATATTCATAGATCTTCTCATCCCGGTATTATATAGATCTTTTCATCCTCACTGATTTTATCTCCAAATGGAGCCCACAAATAGGCCTCATAAAAAATTCTGATGTTTGGTGTATGAGAATACTTCTCATAAGATTAAAACCCTTCATAGAACCATGAGCCATTAGTGTAAATATGTCGGTTGGGCTCTTCTTTGAAATCCAAAACCACTTAAAAATTTTACCAATGTCCTACCTTGCTCTATATTGAGAAAATATTTTTTTAACAAGAATTATGTCCACCATAAACATCTTAATGTGATTAAAATAAGAAAAAAAAATGATTCAAATCATGTATAGTTGAATGCTATAATCTTTATAATAAATCCCATTCAAGAGGGATTTTCTTTAATGATAAAATTTATGTAGTGTGGCGTTTTAGTTGCCCCATTAAAGAGACACTGCTTAGAGAAACTATTAGAGAAGACTTGATAGAATGAACTATGGAAAAATAGAGTGAATTATGGAAAACCTTATATATATATATATATATATGGACAAAACTACTATGCATATGTCTCTCACATTATGGTGAAACAAAATTACTATGCATATGTCTCTCACATTATGATGAAGGACACTTTCATTTTTAAAAAGTATTGATGTGCAAAAGAACAAAACCATCACACATCATGATACCTTTTTAACCTTGTTAAGTCTAAAAAGGGAATAGTCCCTTATTTGGTAGTGAGGGATAGATGCATAGTAGTTTTTCCTATACACACACGCATGCATGCGCGCATACACACACACACTATTTGGAAAGTTTCAAATCTTCATACACTTTTTTGAAAATGCGTAATATTTGTGCTGCTATGTATGTACCTCTCAATGATTAATCATTACTCGTCAAAATCGGATAACTACCAGGCTCGAGGCCAAAAGTTTCGGTAGGCAGGCGGGCAAGGGATACACAAGGGATACATGCTTTTTTTAAATTTTGTTTGAAGAGACAAAAACCTCTTTTTGATGAGATCCACTAAGGAGTTCTGTTGGGATCCAAGAACCCTCTTTCTATTGTTTCTATTTCTATCATTTTTAAAGAAAAGTAGTCGGTGACAGAGAAAAACCACGGTAAAGCACTTGATTGAAAAAATGTGGAAAACTTTTAAACTTTTTAAAATATCTAATTTATCATTTGTCTTTTCTTTGAAAAAGAGCAAAATTTTCTATAAATTTTTTTAAAAAATTCCTTTCTTATGGTAAACATCATGGGTTATAGTTGGAGAGGTATTCTAACAAGTACCCCACTTTAAAAATGCCCATTTTCCCCCCTTCTGTTTTTTTATCATGGGGCCCACATTGCACATTTTTCCTCCTCCTTTTTTTTTTTTTTTTTATCATAAGCTCACATTGAGTTAATCTAGTCTTCTCATACACATTACCCTTTCTTGAATGGTCATAAGTCCAAATTTGATATTCATCCAACTTTTCGCCATCATTGAATTGAAATTATGATAAAATTATACCTCGAAATCATTAAATTTTAGGGACACGGGTCAAAAGGCTAGGTTTATCTTCTACACTAACATTTTGCATATAGGTAAGCCTCATATGAATTTTTTTATCTATTAGACTTCCTTAATCATTATGCATCTCAGTGAATCCCAACTGAGAGGAAAAAATATCCACATACCGTGTAGCGCTCCCCATAGTTGGAGGCATAATATACTAATTTAAGACTGCTTTTAATGACCAACTTAAATTTGTGGGCGGTGGATCAAGCCGGTGACGATTGCCAGAAAATGAAGCTGAATAAGGAATGATTCGCTGCATGCGATATTGCCTTTTCTCAATATTATTTTAGGCATCCACTTGACCAAATTAAAGCAGCAATTGGTTCTCAAAATACTTAGGTCTGCCTTCATCAAATCTTGCAATATAAAACGCCAACCCAAACTTCCTTCAGCCTTCAACTATCAACACCAAAGCGGACTCCACTAATCATATTTATAATAAAAGGCACCGTCTGAGTCACATTTGTACTGAAAACATAATAAAGAAACAAAGAATCTTTTGGCAACTAGGAGTGTTATGGGTCAAAAGGGGATGGAGTAAGGCATGCTTAGAGCATTCACAACAAGGCTAAAGCTATGTATTAATTAAAAAGACATAATTTTATTCTAGTTAGCCACTTTTTCAAATTCACATTCCAACAATGCTATTTATCCTTTCTCTCTCTCATTTAAATATTAATTTTTTATTCATTTTTAAACATATACTCCACTTTTTATATTTTAACGTGCATACAATATGACAAAGTCAACTCAATAAAGAGTCTTTTGTTGTTTAGCTAGTGTACAGTGGCTAGCTATATTTAGCTAACTAAAATGGGACAATGTAAAATAGTTAGTGTGATAGCTAGTCTGTTGGAGCCATTTTTTCTTTTTCTTTTTCTTTTTTTTGCTTCAATCTAGCTATTTTAGCTAATGGAAACTTTTAGCTAGTCTGTTTTGGATGCTTTTATACAAGCTCATATCCGGTCCAAGCTAATAATACCTTGGGCCATAGAGAACGACTCCTAATACTCTAGTGGTTCATCGGTTCAAACCTAGCCTCCCCCTTCTTTGCATATGTAAATTTTAATTACCTCACATGTAGAAGTTGTGTTTTGTCTCCTCTCATATGTGGGTCCCCATCACCTCACATGTGTGAGTTATGTCTTTGCCCCTCACAATATGTGCAGATCCCCATTACATCGCTTGTGTGAGTTGTGTCTTGTCTCCTTATATGTGCGGGTCTCCATTACCTTATATGTGTGAGTTAGTGTTTATGTCCTCATATGTGTGAGTCTGCATTACCTCGCATATGTTAGTGTTTGTGTCCTTATATGTGTAAGTCCCCATTACCTTGCATGTATGAGTTGAGTTGTGTCTGTATTTGAGTTTCAAACCCTAAGTTGAGTTAAAAAAAAAAAAAAAACCTTGGGCCTTAAGGGTTTGCTTGGCATTTACTCAAGAGATGCATAAATGCATTATATAGAAAACATTAAATATGTAAATATTGAGTATGTAAGCTTTACACATATGGTTTTGTTTATGATGTTTGGCAACTAGCATGATTTTCATATGATTTACGCATGTGAATCATTTTACCTCATTTGTTTCAAAGGCATGTGTAAATGGATAAAATTTTTATTGGTGTTTATATTGAAAAATGAGAACAACTAAAAATGTCTTTAGTATTTGACACCCCATATAACCTGTGTGGCCCAATAGATTGTTAAAGGTTTTCATAGAAGTGGTGTATTTTTTAATATAAAAATTAAATAAGTCCTTCATGATCATATAAGAGCTATGAAAAAACAAGTCTATTACGTAATCCTTTAATCTATGACGTAATGATGACCATTATCCACAAAACATTTTTTTTGAAAAAATTATTGCTTATATGGCAACCCACATCTTAAAAACCAAATTGGGCAGCTTGATTTGAACTAGTGCTCCCAATGATTTTTAATGCATTTGAATATAAGGCCTAAAGAAATATACGCACACACACACAACATAAAGCTAGTAATATTAGTTCAATCAAATAATCAGTCAATTTTCATGTCCTCTATATATATTAAATATAATTCGTGTCTCCATTTAAAAAAATAAATTAATTTTCATGGAAACATATAATTTCCCAAAAGTCTCAACGTATTTGAATTATATATACAAAAAGAACCTCAAAATATGAGATATTTGGTTTAGAGGCTTACATCGGATGTAGCGGACGCTAATTAGCCAACATCACAATATTTCTGCCATCACATTTCTTCTTGGAATGTTTTATATTCATTCCTAATTTTAGGAAAACTTATAAAAAATTATTTTAGAATAGTCTTATAATCATCCATACACATTAATAAACACTCATAATCAATCCTCATCAATAGTAAATTTTATTTATTGCAAATATCAATTTACATCAAAAGTGACAAATTAATATATACTCGCTTAAAAAAAGAGACAAATATAAAACATCATTCGCATGCCTAGCGGTACAAATTTATCCCAGACCTACAAAATAAGTGGTACAAAATTAACCCATTGTTAAAAAAAAAAAACACAAATATAAAACATCCCTCCCACAGTTGAAGCAATCCTCATTGTGTGGCTCAAATTACATATAGTTTGTCCCTATGCTCCAAAAGTTTTGTCGGTCACTCTTATCTTGAAAATAGAAAAAAAGAATTTCAGTAAATGGCACCATTTGATTCTTTGAAAATATCATAAGAAAATTTTAAATGAAATTAAAGAGTTTTAAGAAGCTTTGATTATGAACCGATTCCATAGCATGTCCCACTGCTTTTCAAAACTATGCATTGAGTCTTGGGTGTGCTCATCAATGCACTCCAACTTATGAGAACAAAAATGGCACATACACCAAATCCACAATGCATGAGAACTGAAAGGACAACATAACCAAGGAACTCAAGTACTATAGTGGACCTAAACATAACCAAAGAGAACCAAAATACCATCATAATTTGGAAATACCTCCATGGTATGACGTTTTCTTTCAATATTAATACCAAAAGAGAAGTAAATGTAGAGATTCGAAAACTATCACTGATGTTTGTTCTTCTTATGATGCCAAATGTGGATTTGTTTCTCACACAACCTATTAAAGAGAAAACACATTATGCAACCATCAAAAAGAGAGTAATTTATGATCGGCAAAAGGTGTCAAACTATTCTAAGTAGTGGCAAATGGTGCAACCTCCGCAGTCTGCTTTGGAAGTTATAACCTCCTCATTTTGGAAAGATCAGAGCATAACATTCGACAAAAAAAAAAAGAAAAAAGAAAAGAAAAAATAAAAAACATAGCCTGCTCTAATTTTTGCTCAATTTCATACAACTGACCATTTTGCTACACAAATGTTGTTGGAACCAAAACTAAGCCTACTAAGCAATTCCCAAATTCATATAAAGAAAAAATGATGACCTAATATTCTACAAATTTCTAGTGAGAAACCACTAAAAAAATATATAAGGAATCACTTTCATAATGGTATTCATCATTGATATCATATATACCCTTCAATTCAACAAAAGAGATCCATAAAAAAATTGATAAAATCCAACAAAAGGTGAATCTTAAACTAGCAATCAAGATAGAAAAGAAAGGATAAAATTTTAAGCTTGACAAACCACATGCCGGATTATGTACCCTTCAATTCAATTGAAGAGATCCACAAAAAAGAACATACAACAAATCAAAATTAAAAATACCCATCATAGAATGAGCATGGATCATATGCTACATACAAATGGGAAACAATAAAAGAAATGAAACTAGATAGTATCTAGGTTAATATCTATCTTCAAATTGTAGAAACAACTCATATAGGAGACATACTCACAAGGTTTATAAAAGAAGAGGGCTCTGATTTTGACCTGTTCAATTGCATATAAAATAAATAATGCCAGAACAAAATGACATTTCAAGGCACCGTTTGGTTTGGTTTGGTAGAAGAGCAATAAAGAATAGAGAAAGGAAAAGGTTTAAGAAGAAATGAAAGAAAGTAGGTGAAGAAGAACCTTTATGAAGAAATTTAAATTTTATTGATAGCACAATTACAGAATTGAAGCAACATCCAAGGAAGGGTTTTAAAATAATGGTAAGGGGGTGTTTGGAAACAACATATTTCAAGAGATTTTGTAATATAATCTACTAGTTTAGAATATAATCTGCTTACCTAAAAAGGAGGTGTTTGGTTAACTTAGAAAATATCTTATAATATCTTACTTTCTTTCAAAAACCTTCATATTACATTATTCAAGGAAATGCTGTATAAAAGAATCTTTTGTTAAAAAATCTACAGTTTTAATAAAACCTATTTGAGAGTCCATGAGCAACCATTAATCCTAGTGGTTCATTATAAGTTTTAACATCAATGATTTTTATAAGAGTGCAACTATGACTCCCGCTGTTAGATTGGCCCCACAATCCCTACAAGTTCAATATGCAGTCTTGTATCCATATCATGATTGTATAGACCTTTATTAATTATCAATATTAGGTGGGCCCTACAAATTTGATACTATGGTGAGCTTTCATTGTGATTAATAACATTAGGTGTGTCCCATATTGCCAAAATTAATTAGGTCTTACATTGATTACCAATATTGAATTGTGATATTGCAATTACCAATTTGCCATCATTTTATTTGTCTTACTACTAACATCAAATGGGTCTCATAATGAGTTCTAATAGATGGATTCATCAATGATAATCACTATTAAATTGATTGTATTATTACACTCTAATTACCAACATTTTGTGGATCCACTTTAATTAGATAAGATCTCATGATTTTGACATTTAATCTTGTAATTTTTTAACAACAGATGAGTCTTACCATGCTTATTAACACGTGTAATTTCTAATTAATGGATCCTATATTTGGTCAATTGATTACTTTCTCTCTATCTTGTGAGTTTTTTATTTATTAAAGTTCCAAACACTTCACAAACAATATATTAAAATTTGTGAAAATTGCCAAACACTCTAAGTAACCCAATATAATAATATATCACTATTTTATTCTATGATATTGTAATCTTCAAATATTTAAATATATTGATATTATATTTTTTACTTATCCAAACACCCCTAATCTGGGGAGAGTTTTTTCATATCAAAGATCTACAATTATTGTCAATTGTCTTAAAATTGGATTGGAGCTTTCTATCCCAAAGGGAAATATGCCTTTGATCTGCTTCATGCCAAACATCCAATCCTGAAATAAAACCTATTGATGCACCTCCCAATGTCGATTGTAAAATTTGCAAGCTAGAACACAAAGAGGGCGTTCGCTTAGGTAATCACCAGATTTATCCTAGACTACTAGGATAATTGATATACCTAGCAATTAATCATCCAGACATCTCACATGCAATGAGTCTTGCGGAACTGTACATGCATGCATTGAGAAACTTTACACCTTGAATCCATCACAAATATTGCTATATACATCATGAGCTCACCAGGAAAAGTAGTTTCACATAGATAATAGATACATCTAAAGGCCAAGGCCGATTTAGATGCAGAGTATATTAGATTTACACATGATCAACAATCTACATTTGGACATTGTATAACTGTTGGAGGAAAGCCAGTCAAGCAAAGAACCAATCCAAAATTATTAAGAACATCAATAAGAGTTATTTAAAATAGAAAGACTTAAAAATCATAGTTCATACCATTTGGAATCTCCTTGAACTGCAACCCCATACCTGTAATACAACCAAGCCCCCAAATAAAAAACCCAAGAATCCACAGAAGAAAAAATCAAGGGTTTTGGAAATATCTAGAATAGAGAGAGAGAAGGGGGTTGATTGATTGGCCGTGTTTTCTAGGGTAGGGTTGAGAGAGAGAGAGAGAGAGAGAGAGAGAGAGAGAGAGAGAGAGAGGCATACTTGAGATGTGCCAAGGTGCAGAGGCGAGTCTCTGTTGGGAATGGTTGAGAAGAGTGGAATATGAAACGATATTTGTGTGGGAAGAGGATCGAATAACAATGGAACTAGGTTTCAAACCTTGTTACTTTTGTGAGGAACGTTCATCCGTGGACTGTCCGCATTCTTTTATGTAGTTTCATTTTATGTCTCTTGCACATGTGATTCTATTTACTACTTATTGAGATGCGAAAATTTAACCATGAAATTAGGCTGATTAATTTACACAACATTTTCACATCTGATCTGCAAATGGCTGGAATTAAACATAATGCTACATAACCGTTACGCATGTGGGTAATTTACATATAGAAATGACCTCAACCAAACAAACCCTAAGTGATCAGTTAGAGCTCGATCTATTGGAAACACGTGAGGCCCTCATTTAGTCAATCAGATTGTACCAGGCCAGGCTTTTCACTTGCTTAGGCTTCCCATCACTTCACTAAGCTGTAAATACTAGTTGTTCCAATATTGGGGCTTGAGGCTTTCTATACCTCATACCAAGCGTAGACCAAATATCAAATGTCCCCAACATTTTAGATTTAGATCTAACCTGAATATTAAAACCTGGGGTGCATGCAAACTCAGCCAAAAGCGGGTTGGTCAAGGTTGTCAGGCCGGAGCTGTCCCGGGCCATGAGCACCCGGCTGAAAACATCAAAATGAAGTTTGCAAATCCAACAATCTGAGATGGGATGAGATGAATTCAAAGTTGGTGTAACAGTAACTGGTCCTCAGCAACCTCAACAGGCACATAGAAAAAGGCTCCTAATCTCTGTGCGCCATGGCATTATACACATGATTTGCAAAGTTCTTTAAAGTGCCGGTGCAGATGCACTCATGTTCTGAACGTGTGCAATTGCAAACATTGTGTTTTTGCTTCAAATTGCCTCATTTAAATGTATGAATGATTGACATGCATAACAGCTCCAAACAATATGCTTGTCTACACTTATTTATGCATATGATCCGTAAATGAGGTGTGATAAATGAGAAGTGATAGTATAAGTTGCAAATTTGTGGGGCCTAAATTGGTAATCAGAGCCGTTCATCTTCTCTATTGGTCTAACAAGTGCTAAGATCACATTAAATTTCATACCTTAAATTTCATAGATTTTTAAAAATTTGTGAAAAGTCCAAGAAATCCCAACCTATATATCTAATTTTCTACACTTTTGTGTCCCCAATTCTTGATCCGAACATTATTCTCATATTAATAGTAAGCATCAAGATGTTTAGTTTCATATCTTAAATCCTCATAGATTTTGAGGAACTTGTGAAAAACATCAAAAAAATCCAAACAGATAAAATGCTGTTGGATTAATTTATTTACTCATGTGAATGTGTTTCACATTATGTAATGTTTGCATAAGTGACATTTTCATAGATAAAACCCATTTTCATATCCTTAGCATAGAAGGCAAACAACAACTTATTGTGATATTATCATAACTTGTTGTCCTCAAAATATCATAGTGATACTAATGATAACACTGACATTATGGGCTACAAACATTGGTGGAACTTGAAAATTTTCTTTCGAGGGGCTACCATGTGAAATAAAATTTATTGTGGGGATTAGAGTAGGGCAGCGGTCCATGAAAAAATAAAGAAAAAGATAAATGTCTAATGGTAGGAATTTTTTGCCAACGTACTCATGATTGAGTGTTAGCAAATGGCTTCACATACATGTTCGAAGATTGATTATTGGGTTTTCATGTTGACTGTATCACTGCAAAACAATAGCAAAAAAAAAAAAAAAAAAGTAGGAGTTCTTTTTCTGGGGTAAAAAAAAACTCATTAAAATGGGAAGTTACCCCTCACCACTCCACCAACCAGAATTTGATATCATAATGTTATCAACAGAAACAAATGAAAATAACAAAAATTACTTATTTAAACTTTAAGTCTGATATAGGAGATCAAGGCGTTGTTTAGTTGGTTGACAACCTTGCCTTTCACCTGAAAGACAAAGGATAAACTTTGGTTAGTCTCCCCCACTCCTCGTACGTGTGAGTTCTTTGAGTTCTCTATCTTTGCACATGCAAGTCTCACTCTCCACTTGTGGAAATCCGTTGAGGTCCCAACCCATTAGTTGGGATTCCGGGGGGACAAAAAAAGAAAAAAAAAAGTCCATTATAAACTACTATCAATGTCATTTTCATATGGTTTTTAACTCTTTTTTTTTATTTTTTGGATCAACCAAAGAACGGAAATTTTTATTAAAATCAGAGTGTCAAAAAGCATACAATACAATGATAGCTAGAGAGGGAGACTCAGCAAAGCATCATCACCAGACATCAAGGAGCTCAACTAGGTTGGCCCCCTTGACCGGTCCAATCATTTGCACAAAGCCCCCAACAAAGTTGATAAGATACCAACTAACCAAGCATTAAAAAGAACCCCAAACAATCTAGAGCCCACCCCTCCCTAACCTCTTCTAGCATAACCAATCACATAATGAGGCTGAATGAAAAAGAAGCCAAGAAAAAGGTGGCCTAAAAGACAACCTAAATCCTTTGGCCTCCGTTGCCTCCAGCCAAAACAGGGACCCCGAAAACACTACTAACACAACTTATCCAAATGAAACAGAACCTCATCAATGGAAATCTTTTGCTTCTTAGCATAGTTTTTAGCCCATAAGGCGATTCTAATCTTTCCTAAATCTGCAGCATGACCCCAATTGGGTCTAATACCATTACATCTCAGCTGATTTCTCCAAGCCCAGACAAACCAGAAAACGGCCACAGGGATCATTTGCCATAGCAATTTCCTTCTCCCTCCACAGTTTATTAGATTCCAGCCTGCTAGAAAATCAACTATTGATCTTGGCATGACAAACACCCAACCCCACCACTAAAACTCCTAGACCATAGCCCCCACACTTGCGGCCAATGGAGCATCAAGTGATCGATCGTCTCCTCTTGGAAAGAACAAAATAAGCATGGCACCTCTTCATTAGCTGGAATCACTCCTAGTCTTTTTAAGTAAGCACCCATTTTGAGCCTGTTGTTCCATGTCAACCAACCTGTAAATTGAACATTCAGAGGAACACCGTTAACCCACACCAGATTCCAATTTGATTGCTTTAGTCCCTGCCTCTCATTGAGCCAACTTTTAACGTCTGCAATGGAAAATACAGCTGAAGTTTTTGCCTTTTGAATCAACTGATCCTCTTTTTGTTTGGATAAAGAAAGATGGACAGGGAGGCGACTAAGCAACTCCAAACGATTATCCTCTTCCTAGTAGAACAAAGTCCTTTTGAAGATGATGTCCCAAAAACCCTCCCCATTCGTGCCTTCACACCAGAACTTAGCAATGCACCCTTCTTTATTACTGTTTAACAAATATAGCCTTGGAAAGACAAGCTTGAGAGGTTTATCATCAACCCACACATTGTCCCAGAATCTCATCCTGGACCCGGAGCCCAAGACAAGACTACAATTCGATTAAAAAAACTGAGCCAAACCTAGAACAGAATTATCCATTGCCACAATGTCCCTCCAAACAATTGAGGTCTCTAACTTGGCCTCCTCCATTGGAACCCATGCCCTACCATCATACCTATACATGTGACAAAGAACTTTCCTCCACAACGCTTCCTTCTCCACCCCAAACCTACACCACCACTTCAAAAGGATGGCTATATTGAACTCCTTGATATTTATGATCCCCAAGCCCCCGAGTTTTTTGCTTTTAGAAATCTCATCCCACTTCACCATATGCAACTCTCTTTTCCGATCACTGTCCCCCCAAAAAAAGTTTGCTTATAGTCTATCAATTTCCGTGGCCACCCCGTGTGGTATTCTAAAGAGGGCCAAATAATATATTGGAATAGAAGTAAGCACTGAAGAGATCATAGTTAGTCTACCTTTTATTGATAAGACTCGCTTTTTCCAAGATGCTAGCTTAGCCTTCACATTCTTGATAATAGGCTGCCAAGTGTTCCTTCTCCTTGAGTTTGGCCCTAAAGGTAATCCCAAGTACTTAAAAGGTAGGGACTCCCCTCTACAATGTAGAATTTCTGCCAACTTTGTGATTTCGTCATTTGTCATCCCAACACCACATGCCTTGCTCTTTGCATAATTAATTTTCAAACCCAAAATGATCTCAAAACACCGAAGAAGCCTTTTAATATTTGACACCTCCGAAGGTAATGGTTGACAGAAGAGGAGTGTATCGTCGGCAAATTACAAATGGGTTAATCTTAACTTATTGGAACCAACTTTGACACCTTCAATAAGACCATCTTGTTTTACTCTATTAAATAGCCAGCTCAACCCTTTCACCACCTAGAGAAGTAGAAATGGTGACAATGGATCTCCCTGTCTAAGGCCTCTTTGCATGACAAGTTCAGCTGTAGGAGATTGATTAATAAGGACAGAGAGACGATTCATCGTAATACACTCTTTAACCTAACTAATCCATCTAGCTCCAAAGCCCAATTGTGCTAACATATTTAGCAAAAAACCCCAATTTACTAAATCATATACTTTTTCAAAGTCTAGCTTAATAAGAAGGCCTCATTTTTTTTTTTTTTGCGCTTCCAACCATGGACTACTTCATTTGCAATACAAATGCCATCTAAGATGTTTCTCTCAGCGAGAAATGCTGATTGTTCAGCTCCAATCACTTTGTTCAGAACATTCTTCATCTTGTTTGACAAAACCTTAGCTAGAATCTTATATACGGAGCCAATTATGCTAATTGGTCTAAAATCTTTTATTTTGCTTGGGCCACTGCATTTTGGGATCAAGGTAATGAAGGCTGATTTAAAATATCTCATGATTTTTTTTATTATAATAGAATTCGTCCAAAAATCTCATGACATCCTTCTTTAATATCGTTTAACACTTCTTGTAGAACAGTAAGTTGAAACCATCCAGGCTCGGTGCTTTGTTCCCATTTACCTTTTTCAAAACTTGACAAACTTCTTCCTTAGAAAACATCCCTTTAATAGATTTTGATTCCTCCATGGAAATAGAGGCCTCGTCTCTTCTTTCTATCCAAGGTCTTACCTCTCAAGATTCTGAAAAAACCTTTTCAAAGTGTAATCGGACCTTATCCTTTACCATAGAAGGTTCCTCCAATTTTTGGCCAAAAACTGAAATATGATTAATGAGGTTTTTATATCACCTTTGTGAAGCAAAGAGTTGGAAGAAGCGTGTGTTCTTATCGCCATTCAGGTCCAATTTAATCTAGACTTTTGTTGCCACCATCTGCATACCAGCTCATTTAGCTCCCAAACCTAAGAAATAAGATGGTTTTTGCTCTCTAATTCTTCTTTTGAAAGTGAAGTGGACTTTGATTTTAATTCCAACATGTTAAGCTTCTCTTTGGCCATATTTAATTTTTCCTGCACATCTCCGAATTCAAATTTGTTCCAACTTTTACAATTTGCCTTCAATTGATGTAGCTTTTTGGATAGAATAAAAGCAGCCCACCCTTCCACTCTTATCAAGTCCCATCCTTTCTCAACTATTTCAAAGAATTTTGGATGTGAGAACTAGATGTTGAGGGACCTAAAGGGCCGGGGACCCCAATCTTTCTCCTCCTCATCCAACATAATAGGGGTATGATCAGATAATGATTTCGGCAAACCTACTTGTTTAAGAAAGAACTTGTCCACCCACTCCGAATGGAGCAAAAATCTATCTAGTCTACTCCATTTAATCCCATCCACCATAGTGCAACAAGTAAACTTCCTGCTTGTTAATGGAATATCCAAAAATTCCATTTCCGAAATAAATTCATTAAAAGCCTTGCACCCTACTGAACCAGCCTTGCATCCTTTCTTTTTCGAGTCTACTCTAACCTCATTGAAGTCCCCTGCAAGACAACATGGATTTTTAAACGTAACTTTCAGTGACACCAACTTCTTCCATAGATCCTTTTTGCCACTTAGAACATTTGGGGCATGTACATTCCCCACTGTGCAAGAGAAGCTGCCACAGAAGGTACCGAATAGCAGAATTACATTTAGACACCCCATAGATGCATCCAAATTGAAAACCTTCCCTTTCCATACTGAAAGTAGGCCACCCAACTCTTCAGCCGCATCTATTTCTAAAAATTCAAAGTCTCCATTTGGCCAAAAAGACTGGATGAAGCTCCTATCCATACTTCTCCTCGTTGTTTCTTGCAGCAACAACATATCCACTTTGAGTCCTACCAATAGCTTCCTTAACTTCTTTCTCTTGATCGCCTTAAAAAGTCCCCTACTTTTCCAATTCACAATCTTCATCATGAGACAAATGATAAAAGACATACCTCCCCATAGCGAAGTCAAACCGAAGGACTAGCTATCTGAGCCCAAGCCCTAATGTCCCTTTTCTTAAGCTCAATTAGGTTCCTAATTATCTCCTCCTCCTTGCCATTTGTGACCATACCCAATTTCTTCCCCACAGCCAAAGTAGCTCTGTCCTCCTTCATCCGCATGCCTATAGTGCTTCTCCTAAATTCCTTTGTTTCCTGCTTAGACAATTTCGGTGTATCTGCACTACTTGCTGCGAATCTCAAGCTGTGCTTCATCCTTGCCTTATGCTTTCCTTCCTTTGACACCATTTTTCTAAAATGACCCTTAAGAAAAGGGTTGGCCATTATCTGAAAGAGCTTTCTACGTTTGAGACCTCGTGGGTTCTGATTCACCTGTTGAATCTCCCTTAGATACTGAATTCCATTGCTTGATTTGGTTAAGCCATTAACTACCGTACTATTAACAGAACCAACTTGCACATGGTTACTGCCTAAATGCAACAGTGATTGATTGAGTTCTACATTGGTCTTGCTGTTATCTGTTGACAGATCCTTCTCCACAACCTCCAATTGGCTCGCTTGACCCAACACAGCTTCTAGGTTTATGCTTGAGAATTCCAAACCAGTCTCCAAACTGATGGCAAACCCATATGGATAATCATCCACTAGTCCAACCCACCCAAACTTTGCAACCACTTTATTGTGATCATCTTCTTGATGTGGTAAGTGTAGTACTGGAATTTTACCTTCTGAATGAGCTATGCCCCCCCACCCCCCCCGGTAAAAGTAGAAGAGGACGTACTGCTGCCAACATGTACATTGCTCTTTCGTTGGCTTCTCATGTCATTGCTAGAAGAACCCTCTTTCGCCAATTCATCAATATTTGCTCCCTTACTTGCCCAATCATTAGCTCCCTGTGTGGAGCCTAAACCAACCTGAAACTTGCAACTACATGTGCAGTTGCAATTGTATTCTGACACAATATTATGAATATTGACAACTTGCTCATCTATAACTCTTATCCCATGTGCAACGCCTTCATAATGCATGTGTATTACTCTGTTTATTGTATTTATGTTCCATTTCAAGACCTTAATCTTGGCACTTTGCAAGGAGGACATTGTGGACGTTGCCCGATCTACCATCAATACCAATCCAAAAATCTTCCCAATTGCACAAAAAGTTTCCATGTTCCAAAAATGAAATGGGACTGCATAGCAATTGAGCCAGATTCCTCTCGCTGATTCTACTTTTATATTCTTGTTCCACATTCTAACATCCTAGAACCAATCCATAAATCAGTCTTTGCCATGTTCCAATGCCCTTATCATGTCTTCCTCATTTTTAAATGTTATTAGCACTGTCTTCTCACCACAAGTTGTGACCTGCACATCTAGTCCCATTGTTGAGATTAGAGCATCTGATAGTGAGTCTATCGATTGTAACTTATGAAGTTTCACGACCAGACTTCTATACAACCAGCCATTCCCAATCTCCTTTAGCTTCACTATGTGTCTAATCTCATTTTTTGAGGAACCAACTTTGCTATTATTTCCCCTAACTGCCTCAGCATAAGACAACTTGTTATACTCTAGTTTCTCTAGAAGAATTCCTTCCTTTCTTGTCATTACTGTTGATGTCTGCCTTTCCCTGCCAGCCTTTTTGTCTTTTCACAAGATTAGCTCTCGTGATCTCCAATGTTGTCTTTAACTTATCCTTCGTGGTCTGAAAATCCCAGCTAGGTCGTCTGTATTCTGCACTCTACACTTTAAGCTCTTTGTCTTCAATCCACAATCCATTTGTTTTTTCAATCGCCATTCTAGCTGCTACCTCGCAATCGTATTTGACAAATCCAAATCTTAACCCTATTTTCGCCCTTATTTTCTTAGGGATAAAAACATCCTTCACAACCCTAAACTTTTTGTACATCTTCCTCAAAGCATCTTCAAGAAGCAAGTTTGGTATGTTGTCCACAAAGATACTGATGATATATCTTCCTCTTTCTTCTCCCTGCCTATTCCTGGACCTACCATGCTTGTATAATGCCAGTTTCTATCCTCCTGCCCCTTGCTTCAATCTCGAATTCATGCGTGCCTGCAACAATCTCACCCTTTCCGAGTTGGTCATTAGTAGAAAGTGAATTCAATTACACAATGTGTGTTTACAGTTCGGCAAAAGAGAGAAGAAGAGGATTGAAGAAGGAAAAGGAGAAAAAGTATTTGACACAGTAATATATAGGAATAAGTAGATGTCGAGGAAGAAAGGAACTTGGCACCAAATAATGACCTTGAAAATTACTTGTATACCCGAAAGTATGGAGACTCGATGTAAGGTGGAAGGAGTGGACAAATATTCGACTCTCCTGTAACTAAGCAACACCTCTCCTCTGTTCCAGGTTTTCTTCTCAAAAGATAACCTCTGCTCTGAATCACCAGCCATTTCCAACGTGAACCTGTTGTCTAGGTCATCGCTGTTTTGGTTCTCCTCTATTGATTGTCTTTGTAGGTCATCCCTATAGAGCACCTCTGTTCTGTGTTTCCTCTGTGGGTCATCCCTGTAGGCCGTCTCTGTTCTGAATTACATTTGTTGACCGCCTCTGTTCCTTTGTGTGTAGCCTCCTCTGTAGTAGCCTTAGATCTCAAAAAAATGCCTTAGATCGCCTCAGCCTCCTCATATCTCAACAAAAAATGCCTCTAATTGCCTCCTTTTTAGCCTCTCGAAGGACGCCTCTAATCGCCTCCTCAGATCGCCTCAGCCGCCTCTGTTCTCCTCAGCAGCCTCTGGTTGACTCAGACTGCCTTGGAACGACTCAGGTAGAACCCCACCTTTCAGATCCGCCGTGGATCAACTCAGATAGCCTCAAATTGACTCAGACCACCTCAGATCGACTCAGAGCGGCTCGGACCAACTCAGATCGCCTTCGATCGACTTAGACCAACTCAGACTGCCTCCAATCGACTCAAGCCGTCAAAGGAACTCGCTCCACCTGACTCAAACTGTCAAGGGACCTCAGACCGCCTCTTCAACTTCAGACGATCAAGGGTCTCCAAACCCTTGATTCCCAAATTCCCGCTAATACTCAATCATCCATTACATCAAATGGAGATATGAGAAGATAGGATGAAGAGAGGGTACTGGAGAGAGCCTCTAGATGATTGGGGCGACCATGGATTACCTTGGACTATGGTTTTTAACTCTTTAACTTATTAGATCATAAAGTTTAATTGAACTACCTTAGTAATATATATATATATATATATCATTACTTAATGTTTTTTTTACAATAATTTATTACCCTTAACAATATAAATAAAAAATACAAGTGACTCCCAAGTCGCATAGTTAAATTTATTCCTTCACTTGCCAGTCAAACCCGAGTCACGGGTAGAATGGTTCGGTAAAAGCAGCCACTAACCATTTATACTTAATTAGTATAGACAAGGTTTTTTTTTCTTCTCAAATTATCCTTTATTTTCCTTTTTATTGTTCCTCGGTATTCAAGTTGTATACAATAACCTACTATATGTTATTTTTAATTTAATAGATATTTTAGGCAATAATTTCGAGATAATGCCATTTCCAACATTATGTTACATTTGCGGGATGGTCCAAGGTTTCTTCTCAGTCTTTAATCCACATGTGGTATGTCAAAGGTCTAAATAAACAAATGCCTTTCTAACCTCTCAATAGCCATCTTGCAAGAAATTTTCTTTGGAAAATAAAAACTAATAAAATTCCTCCTAAAAATTTTAAATGAAAAAATCTAGAGTATAAAGACCTAATTTGTTGGATTATAATTACACTTCTAGGAGTTTTTAGAAAATCCTGTCAAAGTAGTTAAAATTGAGAAATTCAAAAGTGAATATATCCACAAATGGCCATCAAATAGTTTCTCCTCCTAATATAAAATTAATATCCAACCATCATCTTATAAGGAAAGTTGTGTCCATATACTTATGCATTTAGGTAGTGTTTGGTCCACATAAATGATTTTGGACCGGAATGGAATAAAAGTTGGAATGAGTCTGAATGGAATGAGATAGGAATGGTTATTCTATCCCAATGATTGGATTTGTGTTTGAAATATTGGGCGGAATGGAATTTCTATTCCTATCCTCATATTTGATATGTATAAATCAAAGCATGAATGGAATAAAATATCCTGTATTTTTACCAAAATATCCCTATTTTTCTCTTCATTTTTTGGGTATATGACATTGGTAGTAGTGGTGGCAGCAACGATGGTGGTCAGTGGTGGTGGGGTTGGTGGTGGCGGTTGGTGGGTGGCAATGGTGGTGGTGGTAGGTGGGTGGCAGTGGTAGTAAATAGAGGCAATTTAATATCAATAAAAAAGGAGTCCGAAATGGACCATCCCCCTCCCCTGAGCGCCCCAATGGAATGGCCATTTCCTCATGTGAGGAAATGGTAATTCTTTTTGGAATGAGTATTCTATTCAATTTGGACAAACCAAATGTAGGAATGAGTAGTCTGATGGAATGGGCATTCCATTCCCGCCCTCATTTAAGCAAATCAAGCGCGATCTACATATCCTTTATCCCTCTCCTCATTGGAACTTGTTGTTTTTATAAAGTACGTAGGAATTTATAGTCAAATTAGGTCGATGTAACGATTATTAGAAGGGTAAGATGTGAGAGATATAAGGTGATGGGTGAATGATATAAGGTAGCAATTTTGATGGAAAACCTTAACTTTCTTATGATCTAAATTGCTAGTGTGATTGTCATTCATTTTCCATTTTCCCTCACACAATGTCTATTAAAAGGGAGGTCAGGATTTTCATACTCAATTGGTTCCTCATTGAACCACATAAAAAAGTGGTCATATGAATCTAATTACATTAAACAAACAGACCTTTAATATTTCTTCACAAAAGCCACTGATTTCGTAGAAATTCAGTTTCTTGTCAACAAGTGGCCTCTAAATGAAATATTCTATTGATACCTTGTGATAATTTCCACCCGTTCACATCATACCCGAGAATTCGAACTTTGAACAGAAAATACATGGGAAAGTGAGAAGCCGACCTCCCTCATGTCCACCTGGTCTCCGGATCAAATATTCAACCTCTCGGTCTCCATCAATCAACATTCCATTAAGGGGCCCCACAGCTGCTTTTGTCGACTTCTCGCTTCGTGGGACCCAACTATATTCAGCGATTTGATTCTCTGCTGATGGGCACCAATTCTCCTACCTTTGAGGTTCAAAATGCTATTAGAAGAAGAATAGTCACATTCCTTTGTCTGATCAGAAAATGAAACCTACAACGACACTTGAATGCATATACTATTTTACATATGAATGGAAAGGTAAAACCCACTTTAATTTGAATAAAGGTCACCGTGCCAATTTGGAAATGGGAAGTGGGTACAGGGGCAATGTATGAGACTTGTTCTTGACTTGTTAATTTTAGTGGGTTGCCAGGGCTGGACATTCACTGGGCCACACCAATAAAAAATAGCTTTGGTTGGACGGTTCTGATTACTTGTTTGGTGCATCTTTGTTTCTTAAGAATGAAGATTGTGAACCACGAGTCAGGTTGTCGGTGTCCCATGTACCTGGACATCTTTCTTCTTCTTTAATCCTCGGCCAATTTGTAGTGGGTCCAATTTTCCAAAGCTGTACCTGAACATCTTTCTTCTTCTTTAATCCTCGGCCAATTTGTAATGGGCCCAATTGTCCAAAGCTGTACCTGGACATCTTTCTTCTTCTTTAATCCTCGGCCAATTTGTAGTGGGTCCAATTGTCCAAACCTCTCTCTCTCTCTCTCTCTCTCTCTCTCTCTCTCTCTCTCTCTCTCTCTCTCTCTCTCTCAAATATATGGTGTATTGACATGTTTGATCAAGTTTTTAGTGATTATATTGTTTTAAACATGCACATGAGAAATTGCAATCGGATAATGGTTTCAGAATTTGGATGCAGACAATTTAAGTTTTGGATTTCATACATAGAAATTCAGTTTGCCAAAACCTTAACGAAGCGGATGATATGACTTTTTTTTTTTTTTTTTGCCAAGTTTTGAAAATACAACAGAAGTTGTAGCCTTCAATGGGGAAACGCTCCGTAGAACGGGAAAAACAGTGGATGGTCAGTGTAACATTGGTTCACTTTTCTTCTATTCAGCTTTTTCATTCATAGAATGGCCTCCAATCTATTCATTAGAGCCTACTTGTTTGAAAAGAATACATAAGGATTTTAGCTTTAATGGTTAAAAAAGAAGATTAAAGATAGCTATTAAAAATAAGCATTAAATAACTTTTCCTTCCATAAAAATAGAATCAAGAAAATTTGAAATGAAGATCGAACGTAATCCTAATAATTCAAATCCTAAGAAAGTAAAGATCCCATCAATATCACTTAATCCTAATAATTCAAATCTTAGGAAATTAAAGTCAAGATTGTATCAATGTCACTACATTATATTCTTCAACCCAGATCACAAATCCTTCCTTCCTCCACTCTCTAATAATCTTAAAAATGAGCTCATTTCAACCATGAGTTCCTATGCAGTCAAAGTAAGCAAACATGGCCTTAGTGAAGCACAACAAGTTATGTTTAACTTAAGAATGTAATATGTTACATGGAGCAGTAACTGCAACAATTACATTTCATAGCGTTCAAATTAATTCATGACAATCTTGGAGGAGAAATCTCAGGCACATTAAATGATCTTATCCTTCTTTTAAATCAGCCCAAGCATGATAATGTCCCCGTATTACCATCAAGATTAGATTTTCTAATTCTCAGAACATGCATCAAAGGCATGTAAAAAGTCTACTTAGTCTACAACCAATGTTAAATTATTCAAACAAACAGAAAAACTCTCCACAACATAGAAAACATGACCCAGTAACATACAACTTTTGGGTTTTTGGTCTGAAAGTCATTCCTGCCTTTTTTTTTCTGATTACCGGGGTTGTCATTTTTTAGATTCCTTCTACTTTGCTCTACTGCTTACAAGTTACACTGTCATGTGGTCTTACGTATTTGTGCAAAATCAGTCTTTCATCAGTGTTCAATTAGTTGAAAAAGTAGGTTTTTTAACCTTGTATGGTGTACTGTCTATATTTTTAATACTTTCTTATTTGATAGGACTTTGTGCTGATGGGCCCTACCCAGCAAGATATTCAAAAGTATTAGGTCCTCACCTCCCTAATCAACGGCAGTGATTTAGAACCCCAAAAAGAGTCTTATAAACCTCGGGGTCTAATCAGACCTGTGGTCCAGATCACTATAACAAGGGTCCCACTTGCAGACAATGGTGTCGACAGTAGACTGTTCTAGTACTAATGCTTTAGGACTGAATAATTCCTCATTTAGAAATTGAAAACGTCTCTCTCTCTCTCTCTCTCTCTCTCTCTCTCTCTCACACACACACACACACGGAACACCAAGACATAGAACTCTCAGTTCCTATAGTCTCTAACTTTCCTTCATTATAATTCAGAAGAGAGGTCCAACAAAGTTTCTCATAATTTTGTGGAAAATCCCCAGTTTTTATGGATACTGCTCAGTGGCCACAGGTAACTTATACCGTGATTGTTTACTTGGTTTTAGTACATAAATTAGATCTTCTTTTCAGTATATATATATATTTTTTGACAGATATATTGAAAGTTCTAGATCAGGTCTTCTTCATGAAAATTTCGAGGGTTCCTCTACATGGGTCTTATGATCTTCAAAAGTAGTGGTGTGCCTGGTGTATACTGTCTTTACATTCCTTTAATTTGAGAGAGTACTAGACTTTACCTCTTATTTCCTTTAGATAGGTTTTGTAATCTTCAAAGTAGTGGTGCATACTGTCTTTACAATCCTTTAAGTTCAAAAGTACAGAACTTTTTCTCCCTTTTTCATCTATGTGATTAGAGAAAGAGGCTGTTCTTCTCTTGATATATATCACTGTTAGCTATTTTTTTTGTGTGATCTTAAAGTGATAAAGATGCCATCTTCTTTGTTAGTTTTTTTCTCTTTAATTCTTTAGTTATACTTTTCTATGAGAATTTAAGGACAAGATTTCTAAGTGATCCTCTCTTTTGGTCTTATAGCTATGCCTTTTTTTTCTTTTTTTTTTTTTTAAATTTCCTTTGTGATGAATCATTCTCTGTTTCTTTTCTCTTTGGGTTGTCTTTCATTTGGGTTTCAAGCCCATGGAACGGATGATCTCCACTACATGCTCGAGACCATTAATGGAGAAGAGAGCAAGGCCTCCAAAAGAGCAGGCTCTGAACTGCCCCAGGTGCAATTCCACTAACACCAAGTTTTGTTATTACAACAACTACAGCCTCACCCAGCCCAGATACTTCTGCAAGACATGTAGAAGGTATTGGACTGAAGGAGGATCTCTAAGGAACGTGCCTGTGGGAGGGGGTACAAGGAAGAACAAAAGATCATCATCATCTTCTTCAGCAAATTTTAAGAAGACATCTGATCTCACCTCTCCGAGCTCCTCACTCCCTTCTGCTCAGAACCCTAAATTCCACCAAGGGCAAGACCTGAACCTGGCCTATGGGACGACCAATGGTTTCCACAACTTGTCTGAATTTGCTCAGTTACCAAGCAGTGAGAACCACCACAACCCTCCTTCCACTACTACTTTTTCAGAGCTGCTGAGGGGTGGGATTTCATCAAGGGGATTGGCATCATTTATGCCCATGCCACTGCTGGATCCAAACAGTGAATACCCATCTGGGTTTGGTTTGCATGATTTAAGGTCAACCCTCAATTTTCCTCTAGATGGGCTTGTTGGTGGGTATGGGAGCATCCAAGGGCGCAATGAGGGAGGTGGGAAACTATTGTTTCCTTTGGAGGATGTGAAACAAGTTTCAAGCAATGATTTCGAGCAGCATAGAAGACAAGGAGAAACATCAGGCTATTGGAATGGGATGTTAGGTGGAGGGTCATGGTAGAAAAAGAAGGTGGTACTGGTCATTAAATCTCTTCTTTATCTCTTAAATGACTTGTTTGGACTTGTTTACAACTAACAGATAGGATACATGCACTTCTCCTTTTCATTTCATTTCTTTTTTAAATTTCCCTTCTCTTATTTCATTTTGTAAAAATTTGAAGCTTATTTTAGGTTGGATTTAAAGGGTGTCTTAGGGAAAAATGAATTTTGGCTGCGAGGAAAAGCCCAGATTTTGCTAGGGCAACATGTAGAATATGCCTACATGAGGGCTGCACCACTGCCTAATTCAGGGACTAAGACCTCCAAGAAGAGGGAAAGAAGACACCCAGTGTCGTTTGTGATGGGTTTGTGGAAATAACGTCAAACTCGTAGCAAGATCTTGCAGAAGTTTGTATGTATAGGGACTCAGTTCTTTCTATCATGAAGTCAATTGTTTAATTCAATCAAAGCAAGAGATTGAGTGGAATGGTTGGCACTTCTTTCCATGAAGTGGGTTGTGAATTGTGATGGTTTCTTGTGTTCCTTAAATAGTTTAACATATGAGTTGATACGGGTTTGTATCGGCCAATATATACCGGTATTGGCCGATATCGGTTCGATATCGGCCTGCGTATCAGTTTCGGACTTATATCAGTAAAAAAATCCTCATATTATCAGGATTTATCGGCCGATATTTTAAAATATTGATCTTTACCGATTTATTGGCTGGTATTTTTAACCGATTTATTGGCTGGTATTTTTAAAATATCGGCAGATAATATTTAAATTTTTTTCATTTTATCTTTTGTACTACTTTTCTCCTCCTTCCAAATAAATTAAATGCTACTCTTCTTTTTAAACAATTATTTCACTTTTAAGCAATCAAAACGTTTTATTTTTTATGGATTGCATTTGAAAAAATCATATATAACTTTACCAATGTTAATATTATGATTTTTTTATTTTATAACTTTTCTAGAGGTCTATTTAGAAATAGCTTGGAAATAAGGATTGCATGCTATTTTTGTTATCGATACATTTCATTCTCTTTTATTTACACATATTGAGGATATATCTATAATTGGGATTTCGACAACTAGGGTTTTTGATGAAATTTTATAGATATTTACACAATAGTTATTGAAATTTATTTGGAGTGTATTTAAAATGCTTGTGGCTTTTAAGATTGGCATATATTTATTAAGTAATGAGTGAAAACTTTAATTTCTTAAATTTGACACTAATAAATTTCTCATAAGTCATAATTATGATTGTATATCATAAAACTTATGAGATTTCAATTTATTTTAGGATAAACATGTACATATATTTAATTATAAATAAGTTGATATAATTTCAAATAAAACATCGATACCAGGTGTTACGACTTAGTGTACCGATATTTTAATTCGTAGGTGTTACCAATGAAAAAAATTATTGTTTTCCAGCATTTTACAATATTTTAAATTTTTTTGGAAAAATTTTCAAAATTTTTTGGGGCAAAAAAATTTTTTTACATAGCGATAACCGCGATGGACCCAAACTGTGACCGGTACTGATATCTTATCGTTTTTTAGGTCGATCGATACGGTGACCAAAAACGTGATTTTTAACCATCACTTCCTTTCAGTTTGTTTCCACAAGTAACTTAGGTATGTCTGGTCTAATCAGAACGACCAAGAAGATTCTTCTAGCCATGAAACGACATAATGAAGCAGGAAATGGGGAGAGAACTACGGGCCAGGTATGAACCACTAGAGGCAGTAGTTTCACATGTCATGATGCTAAAATCTAAATGCTACACCACTTTGGGAGAGTTAATATAAGCACTATAATAGTAGAAACCACATGTTTCCTCACTTTACCCTTTTAAGGGTTGGGAGGGAGACTATCAAGAAAAGGGGTGGTGTTGAAAACCTTCCTCAAAAAAAAGCTTACCAAATGATTACCATATATCCCACTCGCCCATGCACGCCATTTTCATGTATCATTACTTCCAACTCATCAAAACTTGCTATTGATCTAGTAAAGACACCCTTGCTGGCATTCCTCTCTTTTGACAGAGGAAGTATACCTGCAAAACATTCCCCTCGGAATGAGAGCTGAGGAATAATATTACTGCTTTCCACTCAGGCTAGGCTGAACCTTGATCCTAGTTCCCAACACGGACCCTCCATTAAATACACTTCTTTATGTTATCTTTGTTTCCTGGGGATTTTAAAGTGTGTGTCTATATTAACGGTTACTGGTTGAATATAAGGATGCACCATCTTTCTTGGGTCTTACACTACACTTAAGTCGTACCCCATTAAGATACGGAGAGAATATGTTATCCTCAACCTGAGATAATAGATGTATGGCACATGGCCTGGTGCTCATCAACTAGGTCAATGACTAAGACGGACCCAACGGACTAGACAATAAAGGCTTCCATGATGATGGATGTATCATGGTTTTAAAGCAGGTCTGCCATCAATGTAGATAAGGTCTGAAACTGAAGCATATCATCCATTCATTTCTTTTATGAAGTGGGCTATCCATTTTAGACCCAGTGTCTTGTACAGGTGAGAACTGTCTGCACAAAGGATGGTATGGACTGATGGAGCCATGCTTATCAGGGGGCAGTGGAAAAGTTTCAATGAGACGGAGGAGGTGCATGTAATACAATGTAAAAAGATCACCTTTAACTTTTTGATCTATTACCCTCAAGTTTAATAGTTTTAAAAGCATCTTTTTTTTTATTCCCATGATCTCATGGAGCCAGCTTTAAAAAAAAGTTGAGTCCAATAGTGTGTATACCATTTGGGCCTTTTTTTCATCATCCATCTTCTTGCAGGGTAAATGGGAGTGACGTTTGGTGTATTATTGCTAGAACTTCAACTACTTTAACTTGTTTTAGGTGATATCCCTCTTCAATCCAATCACAATCCATTGTAGGCCTAATGTTCAAGTTCCAATTAAACATAGGTTACTGAATTTATAATAATGATCCATAGAATGTGATAAATTGTCTCTCACCTGTAAGAAAATAATTTAATTTACATATAATAAACTTAATTTAGCAAAACCCATGAATCAAATGAAATGCAAGATAATAATAAAAAGTAAAACTTCAGATGGAATTTTTATGTTTTCCTTTTTGCATATTTGATGCTAATATTAATGCCCTTCTTTCCTGTGATCCATGCTTTAATAGCAAGTTAACTGAAATCAGGTTCTTCCATATTTGAGGTAGATAGAATATGATGTTAGAGAGACCGGTAATATAGAGGTCTTACTTCCAAGTTACCTTTGATTCCTCTGTAGGAGGAACTTCTTTAGTCAGATCGGCTTGATCTCTAGTTTTATTCATGGAAAAAACAAAAAAAGACGAATCCTTTCAAATATATGCTGTTCATGCTTCAAGTGATTGGTTTTATGAAATGAAAACATGCCTTTTTCGTCCACCTCCTTTTAAGAGTTTTTCTTAGATTTTGCAAAATTTTCGTATCTTTTCCTTGAAATGTCTGATCTTTCTCTCTAACAAATTAGCTATGGTGATTTACAGTTTTGAATTAGTCATCTTCTTTTCTCAAAGTTGAAACTGTTCTTTTATTTGAAGATTTTTAGCAAAATCTCCTATTACCGTATTGTTTATGTGTTTAAGGCTTTTTCATCAACACTTTGGTGTTGAGGTCATTATTGAGTATGATTTCCAATCACGCCAACTAAGATGGATAATTATTTTGGAATTTGGGTCCTTTCTTTTTAGTTGATGAATAGCAACATCTTCGGTTCTATGAAACTGACAGAGAATTAGTTTGATTCTAAATCATGAAAAAATTAATAAAAATTGACTTTCAAGGATTTCCTAGTGTAAGTACATTGCACTTCGTACTTCCATTTTAAAGACACCCATAAAATTTTGGCACTTTCCATTTCCTCGTAGATAAGGATGGCATTAGCGGTTTTGATGCGTTTAGGGTAGGTACAACTTAGCAAATTCTAACCTGAGTCAAGTTTAGAATGAGTTGAGTTTTGGCTGCCCCAACCATCTACGTTCTTACCATTAAAAAGCTATATATATTCTGAATGAAACTTCTTTTCCATTAAAATGTTAAGGTCTCCTTTTCATTTAAAGGAGAATGAGATAAATAAAGTCAAAGTTGACCCAAACTAGGGTGGAATTAATCCAGGGAAGCATGGAGTTGAATCCCTTAAATGATGAAAGTTTATAATGCACGGGATTTATTCTGTTTTGTGATTTGGTTACTAATTTTATGCAACGGAATAATAAAAGCAATTAATCACACAAAGAAGACAACACAATATTTAATGTGGAAACACAAACGAGAAAAAACCACGAGTTCAAAGTAGGCAAAATCAATCACTAACATCCACAGTATAAGTTATATTCACAACTCTACAGTCAGTTCTTCGACACGAGGCATTGCATTTGTTCTTGATGAATCTTCATAACATGCAGTCCATCGATGCCCTGCTAGTGCCTTGATCTCTACAACAAATGAATTTCTACATAAAAAAACAATCTTCTACAATGAAGTAGAAGCAACAAATCTCTCACAAAAAAGTACAAGCATCAACTTTAGAATTTGAAGTCTTTAGCCTAATCTCTCATGGAAACTCTAGACAAGGTCTCCTAAAGTAATCTCAACTTAAAACTTGGAGATATCTATTGTTGTGTTGTACTTAGGGTTGAGAATAACCTTCCTTTTATAGCCTATAATTTGTGCTTTAAAAGAATATTCTTTGTAGAACAAGAATTGTCAGTTCCATAAAAGAATACTCATTGTAGAATATGAACTACTAGTTTGGCACAAATAGGAGACAAACCCCAAACAGGAAAGTTTTGTCAAATCCCATTAGTAAGCCAACTTATTAAAAAAAAAAACCTTACAGTGTCCTCCTTTAGCAATCCAAGGATAAAACTTCATATACATTCAACCTCCACAAAAATAAAATCAAAATTATATTGAGTAAATTGAAATGCAAAAATTTTTTTTAAAAAAATTTGTACCATCAGTTTTATACCAATTTGAAGCTATATTTGAAAATCTATCATTTTCAGCTCCTACTATTTTCATAACTCTCCCTTTTTTTCCATAATTGACAAATTTTATATCATTATGCAGCAAAATTGGCAACTAGGATCCAGCATAAGCTCCCCCTCAATTGTGGCTCCCCTTCAATGATAAATTCGTATCAGCATTGGGGGGTGGGAGCTTAATTTTCTTGATCAGGGGCTCTTGAACTTTAGTACTCATACTTTTGCATTAAAGAACTTCAATATAGTGTGAACAAAAATAGATAGCAAGTCTTCCTTCTTAACCCAAATTGAACTTGATGCAGGTGCAGAAAACTGAGTTTTCCATTGCTTATTTTTTGTCTTAGTTTTCATCTTGTTGCAATGAGGACGGATGTGTCCTTTTGTTCCACAGTGACGGCATGCAGGTGTTCATGCAAATCTAGGACTTGATACATTCTTAGATGCACAATTAACATAATTCTTCGTTGCAGTATGATGTGTAGTAGATGCATTTACAGTGCTTTTAGAAAAAAACAGTGTTACCTGTTATTGAAGCACCTTCAGTATAGCCAAGATCAATCTTCTTAGATTGCAAGTTTTGAATATTCAGGATGTTGTCAAGAATAGTCGAACTGGTATACTTTTGATTCAAAGCAACTTTTGTTACATCTAACTCTATCGAAGTCATCTTTAACTTTCCAGTTCGATCATCAATTTCAGCCCGATTCTTTAACACTTCGGTTCTCAAAGACTCATTCTCTTGTTTTTCAGCCATCAAATTTTTAAGTAGAGAACCTATATGACTTTCAACAACTGTGATCTGTGCATGTGCTTTTTTTAGATTTTTCTTAAGAGATAGAATTTCAGCATTAGAGTTTTGAACTTATTTCACAAGTTTTACAACATGCTTGCCTGGTTGTTTTATTGACTATACATAAATTTATACTAAGCTTCCCAGTCTATATTTTCATGAGAGACTTCTCAATCATCAATATTTTCATCAAAATCATCTTCAGATGGAGAAGATCTAACCATGAAAGCAACATAATTGGCACTAAAGTGTCAAGAAGAGAATTTTTTGAATTTTCAGAATCATCAGCTTTATTACATGTGGAACTAGTCAAAAAAGATATGAGATCAATGCAAGATGAAGGTGGATGGAGACTGATGATCTATAAACACAGTAGGACCTGGAATTGACAGGGAGGAGGAGGAAGGGCCATTATCAGTATCTTTGTGGATAACATACCTGAAGTGTTTTCTAAGGAGGTCCTTTTAAGGATGTATATGAAGTTTGGGGTTGTGAAGGATGTCTTCATCCTTGAAAAGAGAAGGGAGAAAATAGGTACGAGGTTTGGGTTTGTCAAGTACAATTGCGAGGTGGCAGCGAATATGGCGATTTAAAAAACACATGGATTGTGAATTACAGACAAAGAGCTTGAAGTGAAGGGGCAAACTACAAGAAACACAAGCCGAGCTTTGGGATTTTGAAGGAAAGGAGAAGGATAGTAACAGAGAAAATGAGAGCAAATCTTATGAATGGAAGGAAAGCTCGGTGGGCAAAGTCGGGTGTGAACAGTAAAGATAATAAAGAAGGGATCTTTTTTGTAGAAGAAAGAAAACAGAATCCTATGTTGAAGCGGTTAGAGGAGAAAATAGCAAAGAGATAAATCTAGGGCAAGAGCTCAGAGACATAATCAAAATGAAGGAGGAGATAGGGAATGGCTGGTTGGATAGAAGTATGGTGGCGGAACTTTATGAACTACTCTATTTAAGTTTTTATATTCAAATTTTGCTAACATATCTTTTTCAATTATTAGTATGACTAATCTACTCAATCTTTTTTGTGACATTGTTAATCTAAATCAGAATTTTATTAATTTTAATTTTGAAAAACTTCTTTCAATAAAAGCAACAGTTTCATGTATTGTCAATAGTTTTCTAGTAGACATATTTAATATTTATAAATCATAACTAATAATATTTACATATAAAATGAACACTAATTATATAAACATATAATATGAGCTTGTAATTAATTTCTTTTTTAAAAGCATAGAACCATAAAAGTTAATTTAGTAATTTATTAGTGTTGGTCACAAAGATTATGATGTGGATTACTTTTGAATTTGATGCAGCTTCTTCAATTTAAAAAAAATTATATTTTAAGTTGTCTTCTAAAGATTTCAAGCAGCATAGATATAAAGGGAAAAATATGCAAACTAAAGGATTTTCAAAACAGAAATGATTTCTTTCTTGCTGTGATTTTAGGGTTTGTTTTTAATGGCAACATTTTCTTAGTGCGAAAATGGTCTTTAATTCTTTTTTTGAAATATGAAAAGATAACACTTATTTTTTCTGCAATGTAAAAATATGACAATTGCTTTAATTACTTCTATGAGGCCTTAAGTTGCTACAATTACTTTCTGGGAGGCTTATTTTATTGGATTGAAAAAAAAGGTGGAATTTACATTTTTGAGGGCCTTATTTTTTGGGGGGCTTAAAGCAAACGCTTTTCTAACCCAATGGTCAAGGCCCTTAACTACAATCGATAGACTCATTAACAGATGCTCTGATCTCAACAAGGGGGCTCGATGTGCAGGTGACAACTTACGGTGGGAAGAGGGTGCTACTAACCTTTCAAAATGAGAAAGCTATGAAACGGGCAATGGAAGGTTGTAGAGGCTAGTTCATGGATTTGTTTTAGGATGTTAGAATCTGGAACAAGAACATAGGAGCAGAATTGGCCAAAGAAATATGGCTCAATTGCAGTGCCATTTCATCTTTGGAAGTTGGATACATTTTTATGCAGTTGCGAAGATACTTGGGGACGTGTTGATAGTGGATATGGTCACGACAATAATGCGCTCCTTGCAAAGTGCCAGGATGAAGGTCTTGACGAGAAACATGAATACAATTAACAAAGTTGTTCACCTGCGATGTAAAGGCATTTCATACAGGTTCAGAGTCATAGAGGAGCAAGTAGTTAATGTTCGCAACATTGTGTTAGAATACAATTGTGGTTGCAGATGCAAATTCAATGTTTAGGCTGGTGCAGGGACCAAGGAGGAAGATGATGACTGCGTAGGTGATGGAGCAAAGTGTGATGGCATGGCAAAGGGGATAGGTCCAGCAATGACACGAGAAGCCTAGGTAGGTGCAGTGAAGAAGATAGCAGCTGTCCATTGTCTCCTGCATTAATTGCTGGAGGCAAAATTAATTCCGAAGGAAATGATTCGCCAGGTTCAAGAAAACTGTTGAGCTTCCCAACAGATATCTAAGAATACGGGGAGAAAGGGGATACAGGCACGAATATAACAATAAAAGAACAGCATATTCTAAGTAATAAAGATGATCATAATGAGGAGGTTATAAACGTTGGGTGGTTGGGTTTGTGGAGGATTACCCAAATAGGTTTGCAATTAGTTTGGATAATGGTATGGACTTCCCGGATATCAATCTACAAGTTGATTTAGGTCAAGCAGGCCAGATGGAGGTAGTAGAGCAGGTCCAGGCAAAAGAAAAAATAGTAAAGCCAACGTTGAGATCAGACATTCAGTTATACAACCTGGCAGAAATCAGTTGGAAGAGGGCTCTTTAAACAACAATGACGTAAATGATTCATCCAGATCAAGCATTGGAGTAGAATCTCTAGGGGAGACACGGCAGGCAAAACAGAGTCCAAGCGGACTTAAGTGTAGAAAGGTTTCTAAGAAGAAGTCCAGTTCACTTTTAAAAGGCAATCTCAAAAAGAAGAAGTCAAAAGATGGAAAGCGTAAGGAAGGGATAAAGAAATATTAAAAAACTGCAGCTAGAAGCATGGATGCAGGGAAATCGTCTAAGTTGGCTATAAAGGAAGCTAGGAGAAGCAATAGAGTTATGAGAATGAAGGACGCCAAGGATACCATGGCAATGGGGAAGAAACTGGGTATGGTCACAAATGGCTAGGAGAAGGAGGTAATTAGGAACCTGATTGAGCTTGAGGAGAGGGACATAAGGGCTTGGGCTCAAATCAACAACTCCTGAGTCTGTTCTAGCAAAGGGGATGAACTTTTTAACATTGTTTTCATTATAAACATCGTCAGTTGGAATTGTAAGGGGCTCTCTAGGGAGATTAAGAGAAGGAAATTAAGAAAGCTAATGGTAGAATTTAAAATAGATATGCTGTTACTGCAGGAAACAAAAAGGAGAAGTATGGATAGAAGCTTTGTTCAATCATTTTAGCCAGATGGGGATTTTGAATTCTTAGAAATAGATTCGGTTGAAGCGGATGGTGGTCTACTTTCAGTATGGAAAGGAGAGGTCTTCCAACCGGATGTATAAGTGGGATGTCATAATGCAATACTATTGTCTGGTACCTTCGGTGGAAGCTTTTTTTGTACAGTGGGGAATGTATATGCCTTGAATGTTTTGACCAGTAGGAAGGATCTGTGAAAGAAGTTGGAGAATCTAAAAGATAGATTTAGAAACCCTTGGTGTCTTGTAGAGGACTTCAATAAGGTAAGAGCAGACTCGGAAAGGAAGGGATGCAGGGTGGTTTCGACAGGAATAGTGCTTTTAATGATTTTATTTCGGAAATAGAATTCTTAGATTTACCATTAACAGGCAGAAAGTTTACTTACTGCTCAATGGTGGATGGGATTAAATGGAGTAGACTAAAATAGAATTCTAGTCCATCCTGAGTGAGTGGATAGTTTCAAACTTAAGGAAGAAGGATTGCCGAGAACATTATCAGATCATACCCCTATTATGCTGGTAGAGTGTCACAACCCGAGCCTTAGAGTTCGGGGGTTAGCAAAAGCCAAACCAATGACACACGTACTCCCGTGCCTGTACACATAGACCTGGTCTAAATGCACACGCACAAGAAAAGTTTCACACGTGCCAAACATGTACGTGGAAGCTGTAGATATTAAAACATCACACTAAACAATGCAAGAAGAGAATACGAAATACAGAACTGACATATATCGATAACAGTTTTACAAAATGAAACAAAATAACCATGTACATCTCAAAAATGTAGACTCATATGCAAAAAATGTCCAGGGCGCTCTCCGGCGGAGTGTCTATACCCACTCTTGTAGGCCTAATGGGACCTCGGGGTCCTCATTGAGAGTCTAGCCGACCGACGGGGGGTCGGGAGGGGTATCTGAGCCTGCAACATCAAAGACAATTCGTGAATACAACGATTTAGCAATGTTTAAGCCATAACAAGTAACGCATTCTGTGTCTAATAGAACAAAGAACATCATAAATCAGAATAGGTCACATTCGCATACTAAGCTGTCGTGTAAGCAAGAAAATATGCCATGTGAATCAATGTATACAAGCTGTACATAACTAGTTGGCGACTACATTGCCAAATGCTCCCAAAAGAGGGATCTTATCCGTACAGAGAACACCATTGTCCGGGCCAGGGTACAAATGGGTCTCGGGTTTCCTGAGGTCCGGTTTCCCTAAGACGTTTCCTTCTACAGTAAGGCTATGAAAACTACACCAAATTCAGCCCGTCGGGATCCTAAGGCTGAGGCTAAGTAGTGCCTGACCATACAAGTCAATCATAAAAATCCTGAGTAAACCGTAACAAACATATCATGCGTGCATATCTGAGAACATGTCTTATAAGTGAATTATACATGTATACTCAAGGTATAGAAACCATATGAACAATGTGAAAATAGCTGAAATAAGAAATCATGCTAAAGAGTGGAGATCAATGATATAAATACAACTCATGCAAGCAACTGCTAGCATATCGAATCAAGTTCATTTACTAGTCAATTCTAATCTATTTATCTAGTGTTTCTAACCGTGCATGATTATGTAGTTTTAAGTTATTCGATGCACCGTTGTCTAGTGTTGTAGTGTATCACATGGTGCATTGAAATTCCTTAAACCAACACCCATGGGGAGGTGCTTAAAACTCGACAACGAACATAAATGATTCGCAGCTTTCGAGATCATTCACGTATTTTTCATGTTCCATTAGGCCAGTCAACGGTGTCTACCTTCTATGTTAAAGGTCAAACAGGTCTCTTTCCTTGCCATTTTCTTACTATTCCTGTCAGTCAGCTTAGCTGTAGGTAACCCTACGGCTTAGCCGAAGGAGCCTTCACTTCTAACACTCAGATTATGGTCCTTGGGCTCAATTTCACTTCCAAGCACCACTCACAGCTATCATGCATGCATGAGAGAGAGAGAAACTCGTGAGCATAGTCATGGAGACTGAGCAAGAGAAAGGAGAAAAGGAATCCAATACATACCCATGCATGCCTTGAATCTCAAGAGTTCCAAGCTCCCTCTTTTGATTGGGATCAAGGAGAAGAGAAGAAACCGAGAGATTGAGAGAGAGAGAGAGAGCTCACGAGAGTACAAACTGAAGAGAGAAGAGAGTGAGAGAGTGAACGAAAGATAGATGAGTCGGTCGAATGACTTATATAAGATAAGTTTCAAAGCCAAATTGCAAGAAAGTTTAAGGTATAAATTAAATCACAGTTCGAGTCAAATCCGAGTCCAATGGAATCTCACGATGTCGTTTGCAAATGACGTAGTTACGGAAGTTAACGAGCTCAACGAAAGCACGTGCTGACACCAAGATGATGCCAAAATGACCAAGTCTTAGAAAAGCTAAAATTACGAAAAATGGCTTGATCTACCTAGTCCAAGTCAAACTTAACCCAACTACCTATCCATGACCCGCAGCGAACACAAAATACAAACAAAACACAATTAACAACAAAAACAACATTAATTAGTCGCTAAATGTGGTCGAGCTGGGTTGGAGTGTTACATCCTCCCCTACTTGGGAATCATTCCGTCCTCGAAATGAGCACTCATACCTGCGAAAATAGATCAGGATAATGTCGCGCCATCTGCTCTTTTAACTCCCATGTAGCTTCATCTGGACTGTGATGCTCCCATAACACTTTGACCCATCGAATTGTCCTGGGCGCAGTAATTGCTCTTGGGTTCCCACGATATGGAGCGGTCGCTCAACGTTTGCAGCATTCGGTTGGATCAGAATGTCGTCGTAACGAATGACATGGGAAGGATCATGAACATTTTTCCGAAGCATCGAAACATGGAAAACAGCATGCACTCCTGAAAACTCCTCGGGAAGAGCTAATCGGTATGCCAGATCACCAATCCTGCTCTTTATCTTGAATGGTCCGACATATCGTGGAGCTAACTTGCTTTTTTGGCCGAAGCAAATTATACCCTTCAGTGGCGAGACCTTCAGAAAAACCCACTTACCAACTTGAAACTCTAATGGTCTTTTGTGAGTGTCTGCATAACTCTTCTGTCTGACCGTGCAATCTTCAAAATCTCAATTGCTTTTTGTACTTTTTCTGTTGTTTCGGCGATAATAGTCGGTCCGTGAAAACTCCGAGTTCCAAATTCTTCCCAACATATCGGGCTCCGACACTTACGTCCGTACAACGCTTCATATGGTGCCATGCCAATACTTTCGTGGAAGCTGTTGTTGTTGGCGAATTTACACAACGATAGATGGATATCCCATTCTTTCTCATAGCTTAACACACTGGCTCGTAACATGTCCTCCAATGTCTGAATCGTACGCTCTGATTGTCCATCCGTCTATGGGTGATATACCGTACTGAAGTTCAATTTCGTACCCATAGCCTCTTGGAATGCTCTCCAGAACGACGAAACAAAACGACTGTCACGATTAGATACAATCGATACTGGCGTGCCATGGAGCCTGACGATCTCGTCCACGAATTTCCTCTCCATCTCTGAAAACGTCAATCCCTTCCGGAATGAAATGAAATGGGCTGATTTTGTCAATCGATCTATAATTACCCAAATGACGTTGTTCTTCCTACTCGTCGAAGGTAACCCAGAAACGAAGTCCATGGTGATGTGCTCCCACTTCCACTGTGGTATATACAAAGGATGCAATGAGCCTAGAGGTTTCTGATGATCTGCTTTCACTTTCTGGCATGTCAAGCATCGAGCAACAAACCTTGCGATTTCTCTCTTCATATTATTCCACCAGAAACGATCCTTGAGATTCTGATACATCTTCGTGCTCCCTGGGTGCATCGCATAACCAGCATAGTGTGCTTCGTTCATCATTTTCTCCTTGAAATCATCAACCGCTGGCACACACAACCTACTTTGAAAATAGAGTACAACATCCTCCAATCTGAAATCAGGTCTGTCTCCAATGTGGTCCCGAATGCGCTTCAATGAGAGATCTTCAAACTGCCTGTCTTTCATCTGCTGAATCATCTCAGGCTGAAAAACTAGCGTACTAGCCAAAGTTACATATTCATCTACTAATTTCACCTCAACAGGTAGATCATGGAATATCACAAGAAAATTGCTTAACATCTGCATAGATTCTGCTTTTCTGCTTAGCGCATCTGCTATTATGTTCTCTTTTCCTAGCTGATATTTGATTGGGAAGTCATAATCTTTGATAAGCTCAAGCCATCTGCACTGTCTCATGTTCAGCTCCGCTGCATGAATAAGTACTGCAAACTGTGATGATCAGAATGGACCTCAAATCGCACGCCATACAAATAGTGTCTCCAAAGCTTCAATGCAAATACGATGGCTGCCAGTTCTAAATCATGGGTGGCATAATTCTTCTCATGCTCTCGAAGATGTCTCGATCCATAGGCAATTACTTTCCTGTTCTGCATCAACACACAACCTAGACCAACGCGAGAAGCATCTAAATATATCATGAACCCTTCGCTACCATCTGGCAAGGCTAACACTGGAGCTGTGGTCGATTTCTCTTTCAGAGTCTAGAAATTGGCTTCACATTCCTCAATCCAATCAAACGACACATTCTTCCGAGTCAATTTAGTCAAATGAGAGGAGATCTTAGCAAAATCCTGGACAAATCGGCAATAGTAGCCTGCTAGACCAAGAAAACTCCAAACTTCTGTCACTGTCTTAGGGTTGGGCCAATTCACAACTGCCTCTACCTTCGATGGATCAACTGCCAATCCCTGTTGTGAAATGATATGGCCTAAAAATGCCACCTGCTCAAGCCAAAAATCACATTTCGACAACTTGGCAAACAAGCGATGCTCTCTCAGCAATGTTAAGGCTTTCCTCAAGTGCTCCTTATTCTCCTCGGCTGACTTAGAATATATTAGAATATCATCAATGAAAACAACAATGAACTAGTCCAAGAAAGGAGCAAAGATCTGATTCATCAAAACCATAAACGCTGCAGTTGATTGGTTAGTCCAAAAGGCATCATGAGGAATTCATAATGTCCATATCGTGTCCTGAAGGTAGTTTTTGGAATGTCATCTTCCTTCACCCGCAACTGGTGATATCCATATCTCAAATCAATCTTCGAGAAATAAGCTGCACCCTGAAGTTGATCAAATAACTCATCAATCCGTGGTAAGGGATACTTGTTCTTTATTGTCACTTTGTTCAGCTGCCGGTAGTCGATACACATCTGAAAAGTACCATCCTTCTTTTTAACAAACAATACCGGTGCTCCCCAAGGTGAGGCGCTCGGGCAAATGAAACCCTTGTCCAAAAGCTCTTGCAATTGCTTCTTCAGTTCTGACAATTCAGCCGGGGCCATGTGATACGAAGCTTTACTGATCTGTGCTGTACCTGGAGCAAGGTCGATGGCAAACTCGACGTCTCACACCGGGGGTAGGTTTGGCACATCATTTGGAAAGACATCGGGGAAGTCACAGACCACCTGAATCTCACCTAGCTGCTTCATCTCTTTCTTCTCCGAGATAAAGGCAATAAAGCCTTCACACCCTTTGCGGATCATGCGATTTGCCTTGCACGCCGAAATCACACGCATTGGGCATCTCTTCTGACTGCCCTCGAAACGGAAGCCCTTGCCTAAATCAAAGAAGATCGTCCTGTTGTAACAGTTAACACAGGCAGAATATCGAGCTAGCCAATCCATTCCAAGGATCACGTCGAAGTCTAGCATCGAAAGCAAAATCAAATCAACAGGCAACTGATGGCCTGCAATCTGCACGCCGCAATGGGGGTAGTATACACTACACTCCACTCGCTTGCCAACTGGGGTGGACACAACCAACACATATGGCAACGGCTTCGGCGGCTGCTATAAGTGCTCAGCAAAATGAGGTGCTACGTAGGATCGCGTAGACCCCGAATCGAACAATGCTAACGCCTCAATGTGTGAAATCAAAATAGTACCTTCAACCACCTGTGGATCCTCGGCACTCTCGTGGGTAGCTGCGTATGCACGAGCTGTTTGACGTGGCTGTCTCGGGCCTGGACGAGTTGATTGGGATTTGCTGGGAGTCGTGGACACACAGGATCTGCCGAAGCTGCAACTGCTGGAGTGCTGGATGGCGGCGGCTAAGAAGGCTTATATCGTGGACAACTGACCATCCTATGTTATTTGGAACTGCAGATGAAGCAAGCTCCTATCGTCCTCCAACAAATTTCATACTTGTGGCCTTTGCCACAGTGCTCGCATGTAGTACCGGTAGAACTGGAAGTACTTTGCTGGCCTCGTATCTTCTTCTGGACTTGCCCTCGTGCACTGAATAGTGGCTGCCGCTTAGGATCAATGGCTCTTTCAGCTTGGTGGATGGCCTCAGCAGAATAGGCCCTATCCACTGGATCATCAAACGTAACCAGGCACTGGAAAGCAGTCACATGGTGCATGTACCGGGGATGCAAACCTTCAACGAATCGATTCACCTTCCTTTCTTCGGTACTGATCATATCATGAGCAAAATGCGATAACTAAGTAAACTTGTTCACATATTCTACCACGGTCATCTGTTGCTGACGGAGGGCTAAGAACTCAACTTCCTTGGCTCGAAACACATGAGCAGGGATAAACTTCCTCCGAAAATGTTACTTGAATGTCTCCCAAACTATCGCGCTGGGCATGTCTCTATACGAGTCCTTCACACTTTTCCACCAGGTCTTCGCGACATCTCTGAACATGGAAGCTGTTAAGCCAACCCTTTGCTTGTTTGTGCATACTACCATCTCAAAGACGTCCTCGGTCTGCTTTAGCCACTTTCCGCCTTAAGTGGCTCTTCTGTCCCGTAGAACTCCGTAGCTCTTCGCTTGCAAAATTTATCAAAAAGGGCATTTGGGTCATTCTCTCTCAGCTGAAAGACCACTTGTTGGTCTACATGTGATTGGACTGGTGCTTGGCTTTGCCTGTCTAACATGGTCGTAACCTGTGCCTGCAAATTCTGCATCGAATGTGATTAAGCCTGTATGGATTGAAATAGCATGAGGATGCGCTCATCGGTACTCATTGCCTATGGTGACGGTGCAGAACCGCTTTCGTTAGTTCTGGCATTTTGATAAGGACCTGAACCAGACGCCATATCCTGAGAAAGGGAAGAGGTTAATATCCAAACACAAAACATTCCGCCGTAACTATTCCCCAAAAGCAAGAAAAACATAAAAGAAGATAATCGTATCTTCACCGCGTTCCTACATGCCTACATGCTTATCATTTAAAGCAAGGAATGCTCTAATACCATACAATATGTATGTCACAACCCGAGCCCAGGAGTTCAGGGTTAGCAAAAGCCAAACCAATAACACATGTACTCCCGTGCCTGTACACATAGACCTAGTCTAAATGCACACGCACAAGGGAAGTTTCACACGTGCCAAACATGTACGCGGAAGCTGTAGATATCAAAACATTACACTAAACAATGCAAGAAGAGAATACGAAATACAGAACTGACATATATCGATAACAGTTTTACAAAATGAAACAAAATAACCATGTACATCTAAAAAATGAAGACTCAGATGCAAAAAATGTCCAGGGCGCTCTCCGGTGGAGTGTCTATACCCACTCTTCTAGGCCTGTTGGGACCTCGGGGTCCTCACTGAAAGTTTGGCAGACCGACGAGGGGTTGGGAGGGGTATCTGAGCCTCCAACATCAAAGACAATTCGTGAATACAACGATTCAGCAATGTATAAGCCATAATAAGTAACACATGCTGTGTCTAATAGAACAAAACATCATAAATTAGAACAGGTCACATTCATATACTAAGCTGTCGTGCAAGCAAGAAAATATGCGATGTAAATCAATGTATACAAGCTGTACATAATTAGTTGGCAACTATATTGCCATATGCTCCCAAAAGAGGGATTTTATCCGTACAAAGAACACCATTGTCCAGGCCAGGGTACAAATGGGTCTCGGATTTCCTGGGGTCCGGTTTCCCCAAGACTTTTCCTTCTACAGTAAGGTTATGAAAACTACACCAAATTTAGCCCGTCGGGATCCTAAGGCTGAGGCTAAGTAGTGCCTGACCATACAAGTTAATCATGAAAACCCTAAGTAAACCGTAACAAACATATCATGCGTGCATATCTGAGAACATGTCTTATACGTGAATCATACATGTATACTCAATGTATAGAAACCATATGAACAATGTGAAAATAGCTGAAATAAGAAATCAAGCTAAAGAGTGGAGATTAATGATCGAAATACAATATATCATGCAAGCAACTATTAGCATATCGAACCAAGTTCATTTACTAGCCAATTCTAATCTATTTATCTAGTGTTTCTAACCGTGTATGATGATGTAGTTTTAAGTTATTCGATGCACCGTTGTCTAGTGTTGCAGTGTATCACATGGTGCACTGAAATTCCTTAAACCAACACCCATGGGGAGGTGCTTAACAACTGGACAACGAGCATGAATGATTCGCAGCCCTCGAGATCATTCACGTATTTTTCATGTTCCTTTAGGCCAGTCAACGGTGTCTACCTTTTACGTTACAGGTCATACAGGTCTCTTTTCTTTCCCATTTTCTTATTGTTCCTGTCAGTCAGCTTAGCCGTAGGTAACCCTACGGCTTAGCCGAAGGAGCCTTACAGCTTAGCCATAGAAGGCTTCACGGCTTAGCCGTGGCTGGGCCGTAAAAGAGTTGCTGATTTGCATACTCTCAGTTGTTTTCACGTGTCACCTTGTACTGATCTACGGCTGAGTTATGATGGGGTTTATGGCTTAGCCGTAGTGTGTTTCATGGCTTAGCCGTAACACATTTCACAGCTTAGCCGTGCATGCACAGGGTCAATTTCTGAATCAAATACAGAAAACCTGTAATGACATCAAATGTGCGAAATTCCAATAGAGGAAGGGAGAAGAAAATCAAATGGGCTGTAAACATGTTTTCCCTGCAAACTCATCTGAATTAACCAAGATCAAGCAAATACTAACATGGGTTCATACAAGTTAAGCTTATACTTGCCTCAATTCACTTCTAACACTCAGATTATGGTCCTTGGGCTCAATCTCACTTCCAAACACCACTCACAGCTATCATGCATGCATGAGAAAGAGAGAAACTCGTGAGCATAGTCATGGAGACTGAGCAAGAGAAAGGAGAAAGGGAATCCAATACATATACCCATGCATGCCTTGAATCTTAAGAGTTCCAAGCTCCCTTTTTTGATTGGGATTAAGGAGAAAAGAAGAAACCGAGAGATCGAGAGAGAGAGAGCTCACGAGAGTAAAAACTGAAGAGAGAAGAGAGTGAGAGAGTGAACGAAAGAGAGATGAGTTGGTGGAATGACTTATATAAGATAAGTTTCAAAGCCAAATTGCAAGAAAGTCCAAGGTATAAATCAAATTACAGTTCGAGTCAAATCCGAGTCCAATGGAATCTCACGATGTCGTTTGCAAATGACGTAATTACGGAAGTTAACGAGCTCAACGAAAGACATGTGATGACACCAAGATGATGTGAAAATGACTAAGTCTTAGAAAAGCTAAAATTACAAAAAAGGGCTTGGTCTACCTAGTCCAAGTTAAACTCAACCCAACTATCTATCCATGACCCGCAGCGAACACAAAATACAAACAAAACACAATTAACAGCAAAAACAACATTAATTAGTCGCTAAACATGGTCAAGGTGGGTCGGAGTGTTACACAGAGGAGGAGAAAGATTGGGATCCCTAGCCATTTAAGCTTCTGAACATTTGGTTTTCACATCCAAAATTCTTGAAACTAGTTGTCACAACCCGAGCCCAGGGTTCGGGGGTTAGCAAAAGCCAAGCCTAATGACACACGTACTCCCGTGCATGCACACGTAGACCGAGTCTAAATGCACACGCACAAGGGAACATTCACACGTGCCAAACAAGTACGCGGAAGCTGTAAATATCAGAAACATCAAACTAACAGTGCAAGAAGGGAATACCAAGAACGAACTGACATAATTACATATGAAGTTTTACAAAAAGGGACAAAATAACATATACAGTCATGACATATACACCAGTCTGAAATCCTCAAAACAACAGGAACAAGATTCCGATGCAATGCATGCCCGGAACGCTCTCCCGTGGAGTGATCACATCCACTCCTCTAGGCCTGATGGGGCCCCGGGGGTCTCATCTGGAGTCTGGCCGACCTGCGGGGGTTCGGCATGGGTATCTGGGCCTGCAACACCAAAAACAACCGTGAATACAACGATTCAGCAAAGTATAAACCATAGAAGTTAACACATGCTGTGTCTAATAGTCCAAAGAACATCATGTGATTAAAGAAGACATTTTCGTATACTAGGCTGTCATGCAATAAAGAAATATGCTAAGTGAATCAATGAATACATGCTGTGTACATAACTAGTGGCTACTACATTACCATATGCTCCTAAAAGAGGGATCTTATAACATGCAAAGAACACCATTGTCCGGGCCAGGGTACCATGGGTCTCGGTTTCCTGGGGTCCGGTTCCCCAAGACATATCCATACTGCAGCAGGCCATATAAACTACACCAAATTCACCCCGTCAGGATCCTAAGGCTGAGGCTAAGTAGTGCCTGACTATACAGAGTCAATCATGAAGACCTTGAGTCGATCGTGACGATAAATCATACGTGCGTATATGTGAACATATTATACATGCATACTCAAGGTAAAGAACCACAATGTGAAAGTAAAGTAACGGAATACGAGTAATCATGTCAGAGCGTAGAGGTCAATACTCGAATGCAATATGTTATGCAACAAATCATGCGAAATCGAATCATCTTAAGTTACAAACCAATTCTAATCTAATTATCCGGTGTTTCTAACCGTGCATGATGATGTAGTTTTAAGTTATTCGACGCACCGTTGTCTAGTGTTGCATTGAATCGGGCGGTGCATGAAGTCCCTTAAACCAACACCCATGGGGAGGTGCTTAACATCCGGATAATGAACATGAATGATTCGCAGCCCTCGAGATCATTCACGCGTGGTATCATATTCCGTTAGGCAGTTCTAAGTGCTCTACATTCCATCGTGAAGGCCATATCAGTCCTTTCCATTACACCTATCCTTGTTTTCTTTCATTAATCTAATGTGGATACGGCTTAGCCGTGTGTGTGCTACGGCTTAGCCGTGTGTGGTCTACGGCTTAGCCGTGGCTGGGCCGTAGAAGGTCTGTCAGTTGCTGACTCTCAGTTATTCCAGAAAGTGCACCCTGTATTGATCTACGGCTGGGTCACGGCTGAGCTTCGGCTTAGCCGTAGGGCAATCCACGGCTTAGCCGTGCCCTAGCCGTAGAGGAAAACTGGGTTTTTCTCCTCTCTGGACTTTGAGTCGTAAGGGTCATACGGCTTAGCCGTACCTGTACGAAGTCAATAATCTGAAACATGTACAGAATGTCTGGGAAAGCATCAGAATTTCAATTCTCCAATGGAGATAGACAAAGTAGTAAGCAAATGGGCTGTAAACACATTTTTCCATACACATTAATGTGAGCTAACCAAGATCAAAATTATACCAACATGGGTTCTCACAAGATATGGTTATACTTGCCTCAATTTGGAAATCAATTGCACAATTCGTTGTCCTAAGCCCAAACACAACCTAACACAAAATCAACCAACATGCATGCATGAGAATTGGGATCACAGACACATCATGCGAATGAGAAACAAGAAGGAAAAGAGATAGAGAAAGGAGATGAGAAGAATGGAAGAAAATCCACTCACCTCACATGCAAAGACCCACCTTCCTCTTGATCGATGGAGGAGAGAAATTGGAGAAGAGAATTCAAGAGAGAAGAGAGAGATCCACGTGCAGTGAGGAAGTTGAGAGAAAATGAGAGAAGGAGCATGAGTTGGTCGATGGATGAGCTTATATAAGTTAGTGGGTTGTCCAAATTGCAAGAGAGTCCAAGTTAAAAGTGTAATTTCAGTTTGAGTCAAATCTGGGTCCAAACGAATCACACGACATCGGTTGCAAATGACGTAGTTACGAAAGTTAACGAGCTCAACGAAAGACACGTGTTGACATCAAGATGATGCAAAAATGACCATGTCTTAGAAAAGCTAAAATTACAAAAAAGGGCTTGGTCTACTTAATCCAGGTCAAACTCAACCCAACTACCTATCCATGACCCGTAACGAAAATAAAACACAACCAAAGTACGATTAGCAACGAAAACAAGATTAACTAGCTGCTAAACGGGGTCAAACTGGGTCGGAGTGTTACACTAGTTGAGGAAGGATGGAACTTAGTAATGGTTGAAGGGTGGGCAACTTTCAAACTTTCAAAGAAGCTTCACCAATTGAAGGCAAAATGTAAAAGGTAGAACCAAGTTGAATTCGGGAATGTGCAAGCAAAGCTAAAGATGGCCACGGAGGAGCTCAACAAATTGGAGTTGAAACCGGAGTCCACATTACTTTCAGTAGAAGAATCAAAGTGTAGAAAACAACTTATTGCTTAAGTATGGGAACTTAACGACCTGGTATGTAGATTGTGGCAACAAAAAACAAGGTTGAATTAGGGCATGAATGGGGATAAAAACACGTGGTTCTTCCATATCTTTGCATCCCAAAGGTAAAGTAAAAATCTTATTAATCAAATTTCAATCTTTGGCCAAAGAATGGAGGAGCCCCCTATTATTAAGGAAAGGTGAGATTATACTTTGAAAAGGTTTTGTTGGAGTCTTGGGAGAGAAGACCTTGGCTGATTATAAGAGATAGGTCATCATTTCAATGAAGGAATCAAAGTCCCTTGAAGGCATGTTTTCTAAGGAAAAAGTTTTTAAAGTAAAGAAAAAGGTTGATGGGAACAAAGCACCGAGGTTAGATGTTTCAACTTACTCTTTTTTAAGAAATGTTGGGGAGTAATAAAGGAGGATGTGATGAGATTTATTGATGAATTTTATTACAATAAAAAAAACCCTTAGATGTTGCAAATTAGCCTTCATTGCCTTGATTCTAAAATCCGATAGCCCAAGCAGAATAGAGGATTTTAGACCAATTAGTCTAATTGGATCCGCTTACAAGATTTTGGTTAAGTTATTGGCAAGTAGGATGAAGAACATTGTGAACAAAGTGATTAGGGTCGGACAATCAACTTCCTTTCTAGGAGAAATATCTTATATGGTATTCTTATTGCAAGTGAGGTAGTTCAAAGATGTAAGTATAAAAGAAAGCGAGGCAATATTCTTATTAAGTTGGACTTTGAAAAAGCCTATGATTCAACTAATTGGGGTTTTTTGCTAAATATGGTGGATCAATTGGGTTTTGGAGCTAGATGGATTAGTTGGATTAAAGAGTACATCATGTTGAATCATTTTTCTATCCTTATTAATCAATCTCTACGGCTAAATTATCCATGCAAACAAGTCTTCGACAAGGAGAGCCTGTGTCACCATTTCTATTCCTCTTAATGGAGGAAGGGTTAAGTTGGCTATTTAAAAAAGGAAAGAGAGGGTGGTCTTATTGAAGGCGTCAAAGTGGGTTTTAGTGAGTTAAGACTAACTCATTTATAGTTCACCAATGATACAATTCTTTTTTGTGAACCAAACGTTTCGAAGGTGTCCAATGTTAAAAATTTCTTAGGTGTTTCGAGGTTATGTCGAGTTTGAAAATTAATTATTCAAAGAGCAAGATTTGCAGTGTTGGGTTGTCAAAGGATGCAGTTTCAAAATTTGCGAAAATCTTACATTGTAAAGGGAAGTTTCTACCCTTTAAATACTTGAGGATATATACTTTTAGGGGCAAACCCAAGAAAGAGGAAAACGTGGGACCCTATCATCAGGAATGTGAAAACTAAACTAGCGTCTTGGAAAAAACGAGTGCTATTGGTTGGAGTTAGACTTACTCTGATCACTTTAGTGCTTTCTTCTATTCTAGTCTACTATTTGGCACTCTTTAGAATACCACATTGGGTGGCTAAGGAAATTGATAGATTGCAAGCAAAATTTTTTTGGAGGGACAGTGATTGGAAAATTTGCATATGGTCAAGTAGAAAGAGATTTCAAATAGTAAAAAATTTGTGGGCCTAGGGATTGTAAATATTAAGGAGTTTAATATAGCCATGCTTTTGAACTAGTGGTGGAGGTTTAGGGTGGAAAATGCAGCGTTGCGGAAGAAAGTTCTATGTTAGTTGTATGCGTTGGATGGTAGAGCGTGGATACCAAAGGAGGAGGCCAAGGCAACGACTTCAATTGGTTGGAGAGACATATTGGATGTGGGCAATTCTGTTACAGGTTTGTACCAGTTTTTTCAAACGAATTGTAGTCTTGTTTTGGGCTCTGAATCCAAGATGAGGTTCTAGGATGATGTATGGGTTAGTGATCTATCTATGAAGGATGCTTTTCCAAGACTGTATTTGTTATGCAATAATAAAAAGGGTTGCATTGCTAATTTTTGATGTAAAGGTATGCATGGAAGGGGTGGTTGGGTGATTAATTTTAGAAGGAACTTGTTCAACTAGGTAAAGGAGAGTTGATTGGATTTGTTCATCTTCTTCCTGGGTATCTTAGCTTATCCGAACACAAGTAGGATCAGATGATTTGGAAGGCAAATTCCTCGACTGTGTTTACTGGTAGAGATGTTAGAATGTGGCTTAATCAAAGATAAGGAGCAGGAGACCCAATTGGAATTTGGTGTGAGTCAAAGGTGTTCCCCTGAAGGTACAATTTCTAAGTTGGCTACATGAAACAATAAGTTGAAAACAATTGCACATTTAAAAAGAATAGGAGTGTTTCCAGTTAATGAGGAAGTACCCTACTTATTTTGTTCATGCCATGAGGAGTCAATAGATCACTTGATGCTTCATTACTCATAGGTGTGGGGGATGTGGACAGGTATTTTAACATGGTGGGGCTGGGAGTTTGTGATGTCAAAACCAATGGTTGACTTTCCTGATTATTAGAATATGATAAACTGTGGAGGGAGGAAAAATTTACTGTGGAAGATGATTCCTTTGGTCGTTTTTGTTTTGTTTGGTTTTGGAGAAACCGGCTGAGATGTGATGGTAGCATGCACGACTGGGAATATTCTACAGATTTAGTATAGGTAAGGGTTGTTGTGTGGGCCAAAAGTTATGCTAGAAAGAAGAAGTTCTCCATTGATGATGTTTTGTTTTATGTGTATAAGCTGCTATAATAGTGCTAATGGCATTTCTAGTTAGTTGGAGGCAAAGGAGGTCGATGGAACACCATTGTCTAGCAACCCAAGTTATCTTATTTGTTTTCTCTCTTCAGTTTTCATGGTTGTTCAGTAGTGGGATTCAGGTTTGAAGGCCTACTTGGTGTTACGGGTGGAGGAGTAAAAGAGAACCTGATAGAGAAGGCACTACGGTGGGGTAGGTTCGCTTTGATACTATTGAGTCAAGGAGGAGCCGCAAGGGTTTGTCTAATGGTGGTAGGGATTTAAGTTAGAGTCTTCGATTTCAGTGAGGGTTGTTAGGTGCACAGCATGACAGGTCTAGTTGGATTTTGGATTATATGGGGTTACTTCCTTTAGCTTAGTTTTTTAGTTGGTATCTTATTGACTATGATTAGGGGGCTCCATGCATATGATTGGGCCGATCAAGGGGGTTAACCTTGTTGGGCTTTTTGATGTCTGGCGATGATTCTCTAGTGTGTTGCCCTCTTACGCTACCTTTGTAGTTGTACGTTTTTTGGCATCTTGATTTTAATAAAATTTCTTTTCTTTGGTTGATAAAAAAAATCAACTTTACTATATCTCTTCTTTTTTCTATTTGCACATTTAGATACTCTATGGCCAAACCCTTTACATTCAAAGCATTGAATAGATCTAGGGTTTTTCTTCTCAGACTTACATTCGATCATCTTCTTTAAGTTAGATTTTTTATCATTTATAACATAAGGATTGGTTGTAGATGTACTTTTCATTCTAGAAAATTCTTTTAGATCAATACCAAATATCTTAGTGTGACCGACTCTGATAACAATTTAAAGTTTATAATGCCCAAGCTTTATTTTAAATTGTGATTCGATTATTGCTTTTATGGAGTGAAATAATAAAAAGCAACCAATCACACAAAGAAGATAACACAATATTTAACGTGGAAATTCAAACGGAAAAAAAACCATGAGTCAAAAGTGGACAAAATCAATCACTAACTTTTGCAGTACAAGATATATTCACAACTTTACAATCAGTCCCTCGACACAAGGTGTAGTACTTGTTCTTGATGGATTGCCACAGCACATAGTCCCTCAATGCCCTATTTTAGTATCTTGGTCTCCACAACGAATGATTCTCTATACGATAGAATAATCTTTTTTAAGAAAGTAGAAGCAACAAATCTCCTATGAAGAAGTAGAAGCATCAGTTCTAGAACTTAAAGCCTTCAGCTCAATCTTTCTTAGAAGCTCTAGATAATATCTCCAAAAGTAATCTAAACTCAAAACTTGGAGTTCTTTATTGTTGTGTTGTACTTAGTGTTGAGAGGAACCATCTTTTTATAGCCCACAATTTGTGCCTTAAAAGAACACTCCTTATGGAATAAGAACTGCTAATTCCCTAAAAGAATACTCATTCTAGAATAAGAACTACCAGTTTATGCTCAAATAGAAAACAAATCCCAAACAAGAAAGTTTTGTCCAATCTCATAAATTAGCCAACTTACTAAAACAAACCTTACAAATGATATGAGAGAGAAATAATGGTGAATTCATTTTTCAACCAAGCGCAATCACCAATTATGTCTGTAATTCCTCTCACATAGTTGAATTGCTAATGAAGACACCCATTTTCTTACATTTTAATGTTGAATTTCATTAGATTGTTAGTTTAAGCGAACATCCCACTTTCTTAATCTGCTACCTTTTAGTATGGCTAGAGCCTAAGTTACACCTAGGAAAAAGAGAAAAAGATGAGTATGGAATTGCCAATTTCTTATGACCCATTAGAACTATACTCTAGTATCCTCTAGCCCTGACGGTGATTGATCGTGATGTCAGCTATCATATCATAGATTCCTCAATCAAACCACTACCTTGAGATTGCTGGAAGGGATACTAAACAAGATGAGATGGAAATATTCAAGCCGAGATCTAGAAAACCTGGGGAATATTTACCTACCACTCTAATAATGCAAAAGATTGCAATGTCTTCACTATAATTATTCACCTTGAGTAATCTAGTTGTCTTTTCAAAAGTATAATTTGTTGTAACTAGAGAGACCATAGTTGATTCAAATCATGTAGAAAATCGAGTACTCAACCAGTGTTGTTGGTCAGCTCATTAGCAACATGTGTAGTGTGTGAACGTATGCATAAATTTCGAATCCCATCTAGAAAAGAAAACCAGGAGCACAACATAGAAAAATTGGTGAGTTTTGCACTATAGTTTGCTTCAAGCTGTGTAACTTCTGATGCCATGGATAGAAAAATAAAAGAAAAAAATTGAATCTGGAACCTTCAGTGGCTTTCCTAATTAAATAAAACAGCAAGACTCCTTAAATTCAAATCCCTTTATTTTATTTTATTTTATTTTCTTGTTTGTTGTTATTGTTGCTGCTGCTGCTTCTTCTTGAGGATATAATTTCTTTATACCTTCTATTTCCCTTCTCATGCTACTGGGTTGGGAGCTAGTTGTCTTTTTGATCCTTAAAGAGTTATTGTTACCAACCAAAAAAAGAAGTAGGTCATAAAGAGAGCTACTATTTGAACATGAAAAAAAAGATCTCCCTTTACACAAGAGAAGAGAAATTTAAAAATTGAAATCCCCAAAATTCCCCCCCCCCCCCCCCCCCCCCCCCCCCCCAAAACACCCCACACACACACACATCTCCCTCCCTCCTATGGAAAGTCTGGATTTTCCCTTTTTTTTTGTGGCTATTATATTGCCTTTTTATAGATGTAGCACACTTGCCTTGTTACAACTCATAACAAACTTTATTAAAAAATGGAAATAGTTCGTCAGTTATACTAGGGAGGTTTGGATGATTTGAATTGTTGTTCTAACAACATGGACTTGGTCTCCCCTAGACTTGCATCTTGCTTGTAGATGTAGAGTTGTAGGTCCTTTTTTAATATTCCCCCTCAAACTAGGCTGTGGGACAAGGCCAAGTTTGGTACAGATGGAATGAAAAGCCTCCCGTGATAGAGGCTTAGTAAAGATATCTGCCAGTTGATGTGGAGATGGGGCAAATTTAGTAATAAGAGAACTAAGGGCGACCTTCTCTTGAACATAATGATAGTCCACTTCAATGTGTTTGGATCTTGTGTCACGACCTGAGCCCAAGAAATCCAGGATTGTGGTTAAACCCAATCAGTGACATATGTAATCCCATACAATTCACACTCAGACCGAGTTTGAATGGAATTACACAAGGGATATTTACATGCTTATACGTGTGAGGTGCTGAATGGATCATATGTCCAAGCATTCAATATGCAGAAGCCTGTCAATATCGCCTATAATTTTTCCTCACTTTTCATTGAACAGTTCAGCAATATTATCACAACCATGAAACAGTCCAAATCTTAAATATTTAAGAACATAAAATTATTATATTAATTCTAAACATCACCTATACAACCCAGCATGTATGCAAATGTGTACAACTACATCAAAGATACGTTCTATAAAGAGGAGGTAGAAAAATGGAGCTCAAAAAGGTAAAGACATACGTAACGAGATCAAGTTATACAAATATAGTCTAGATGGACGCAATTATATGCAAATGCTAAAAGTCTCAAAATACCCAATTTACACATTTTTAAAATAATAGTGAGTCACTTTCAATTTATGGATCAGTCAGTAGACTTCTGCTATCCATATGTTACCGCCTAAAGGAATCGCTATGGTCTCTTTCTCTGACTCTTGGGCCTGTATCAGATCGGGTTCGGAATCTGGACCTATAACACCATTAGCCAACTTGTGAATAAGACTATTCAGCAAAGTATAAGCACAATTAAGGTAATACGCATTGTATCTAAAAGAATTAATAACATGTGATTAATAGAGTTCAAGTTAGTAAACTAGGCATAATGTGCATGTAAAATAAGTATGCTTTAAGATTCAAATAACAGAAATACTTTACGATGCGGCTACTACATTTGCCATATTCTCCTTCTAAGGATTTATATGTTGAGAGCACCATTAATTGGGTCAAGGTATGAATCGGTCCCTAGTTCTTGGGGTCCGAAAGCTCCAAAAAAAACATACTACAGCAGCAATGTTCATGTTACACCAAAGTCAACCTTGCCGAGTATCAGAAGGCTGAGGCTGAGGCTGAGTAGAGCCAGAACATTTCGATTTATTCATATACGTGAATTTGAGTAAATCATACAATTCATTCATTGACGAAGAACAATAGCATACAATATACATATAAGTCATGCACGCAATACGTTCATACTCAATTCATTTGTATTCAATTCATTGACAAGGTCAATAGAAAATGTATATCAAGAAATAACACAAATAGAATCAATTGCGAGATGATCATTCAATTCAAATCATAATTCAACATGCTATGCAATTCAATTCAATTTCATAGGGTCAAAGTGGTTTATTAGCCAACCCTAATCTAATCATCCATTGTTTCTAATCATACATGCTAATACAGTTTAAGTTATCTGATATATAGTTGTCTTTTTTTTTTGTGTTACATTGTATCGGGAATGTGTATCGAAGTCCATTAAACCAACATCCATGAGGAGGTGTATAACAAATAGATAACACACATGAATGAGTCTCAGCCCTCAAGACCCTTCATGATATTCAATCATTCCATTGGACCAGTTAATGGGGTAAAAGGATCTAAAGACTAAAGCCCTACAAGGTCTCTTAACATTACCTATATTAACTTTAGTTTTTCAGTGGCCTTTCGGTTTAACCGTGGGTGACTTATGGCTTAGGCGTAGATATATTATGGCTTAGCATTTAAATGCACTACGGCTTAGCCATAATTACCCAACTTTTCCTCCGCATTTAAGATTTACCTATATTCCCTCCTATGGTTTAGCCATGCTTGTTTTATGGCTGAGCTATGGCTTATCTACGGCTTAGCTGTAGCACATTTTATGGTTTATAGCTTTCTGGATCCTAAGCCATAACCTACTTACGGCTTAGCCATAAGAATCAGTTTTCTGAAGCAACTTCAGGCCATTTCATGCACTCTTAAATCAATAGAATAGGAGTACAATTAAGGGCTGCAAAAACACATTAAAAGCTATAGATTTACAAGAATCATAATATACCAATATACATTAAATCAAAATTTGCTTATACTTGCCTTAGATTAAGCTTTCATCCATTTAATCATTCTTTTGGTTCAACTTAAGGAGAATCACATACTTCTTGAACCCAAATGCCATGCATGCGAGAAATGAGGAAGAAGATGAGTGCATATGTTAAAATGAGAGTCCTTTGACTCATTGAATCAAGAACTATATAAATGGAAAAAGATTTTGCCTGATACGGTAACTAAAGAGCGATATGAGAAAGAAGAGCCCACTGTCTTCAATTCCCAACAAGGAAAGAAGGTAGAGGAGAGCTGAAAAGAGGAAATGTGTGTTTGAATTCTTACGTGCAAGGCCTATCTTGCTCTCCTTGATGCCAAAGAAGATAACAATAACAAAAAGAAAAGTGTAAGAGCAGAAAGAGAGAAGAACTAGAAGGAGAAGGGCTCGGTGGTGTAGGTTGGGCTCATATATATATAAACTTTTCTAAATTTATAAAAAAGCCCACAGTGTTTATTATATTTCTATCATGAGTCATATAAAGGTCCAACTGATTTAACTGAAGCCGAATGCATTCAAGTCAAGCACGAAGATTGACGAGCTCAACAAGACAATCGTGATAGTGTCAATATGATGCATGTATGACGTGAAATCATGAATTCTAAAATTACAAAAAAGGGCTTTCATCTACGTAAGTGAGGTTAAAGCTGACCCAACTACCTATCCATGACCTAAACTTGACCACTGGGCTCCACAAAACTAAACTAGATTTAGTTAAGAGAAAACCATATTAATTAGCTAGTAATTTCAGTTAATTACTTGCTAATCAAGCTTAGTTTGGGTCGGAGTGTTACATCTCGCATGTAGAACCGGATTGATGGTGAGATATAATGCACACAAATTATCACAATAAAGGATGGGTGTTTTGAACAGTGGGAACCCAATGTCATGCAGAAGAAAAGTGATCCAACTAATTTCTACAGCAATAGAGGCCATGGATTTATACTTAGCCTCAGTGCTAGACTTTGCAACTGTTGGTTGTTTCTTAGCACTCCAAGAAATACAATTTGGGCCCAAGAAGGTACAGAAACCACTGGTAAAGCGCCTAGTGTCAGGATAGCAAGCCCAATCTGCATCAGAATAAGCATAAAGTGCTATAGATCCAAGAAAATATAAAGGAAGTCCATAACTTAGGGTGCAGTGGATATATCGTAGAATGCGCTTCATAGTATGAAGATGTAATTATATGGGAGAAGCCATATATTGTGAAACAAAATTAACACTAAATGATATATCAAGGTGAGTTGTAGTCAGATATTGTAACCCACCAACTAGACTACGATAGTGAGTTAGGTCAGACAATAATGGTGCAGAGGAGTTAGTGGCCCACTTTGGGACCATGGGCCTCAGGACAGGATGACATGTCGACATGTTAGCCTAGTCAAGGAGATCCATTGCATACTTCATTTGAGATAAATGCAGACCAATGGACAAATGGGTAGCCTCAATCCCTAGAAAATAGTGAAGAGGGCCACGATCCTTCATAGCGAATTCTCAACTCAAAATAGTGATGAATGTTTGCAGAAGACAATGATTATTATTGGTCACCACTATATCATCAACATATAATAATAAGATAATAATTTGATGTTGACAACAACAAATAAATAAAGAGGGGTCGGCAACATTACAGTAAAAGCTAAGTTAAAGAAGGAATCCATTAAACCTATCAAACCAAGCTCGCAGCGCTTGTTGGAGACCATATAAAGCCTTTTTAATGGAGCAAACATAATTTGGGCATGAGGGATTGACAAATCCAGGTGGTTGCTCTATGAATACAGGTTCAGAAAAATGCCCATATAAAAAAGCATTTTTGACGTCAAGTTGTCTAATTTCCCAACCTTTCATAATGGCAACAAATAAAATGGTATCTATACTAGCAGGTTTAACCACAAGAGAGAAAGTCTCTGAGAAGTCAAGGCCTTCAATTTGATTAAATCACTTAGCCACGAGACGCGCCTTAAGACGCTCCAGGGACCCATCAGCTTTACGTTTAGCTTTAAACACCCATTTACTATCAACAACATTCATAGTTGAAGTACGTGGAACTAAATCCCATTTTTCATTTATTTTTAATGCATTAAGTTCCTCAACCATTGCAGCAGTCCAACCAGGATGAGCCAAAGCTGATTTGACTGACTTGGGCTCTTTTGTGATTTCTTGATACCTCCCTCCCTCCCTCCCTCCTCTCTCCTCTCCTTTCCTCCTCCTATGCCTCTTCCTCTCCTCTCCCTCTTCCTCTTCCTCTCCTCTCCTCTCCCTCCCCCTTCCTCTCCTCTCCTCTCCCTCTTCCTCACCATATCCTCTCCTCCCTCATCTCCTCTTCGCCCTAGTTGGCCCTACAAGGCCGAACATCACACTAATGTTCAGCCTCATATGGCCGAACGATGTGATGCTATTCGGCCCTGCAAGGTGTGATGTTCAGCCTAGTAGGGCCGAACAAGGCAGAGAAGAGATGAGAGGAGGAAAAGAGAAGGAAGGAGAGGATAGGAGAGGAAGAGGGATAGAGAGAGGAAAAGGGAGATGAAAGGAAGTAGCATGGGAGAGGAAGAGGAATAGGAGGAATATGGAGAGGGAGGGAGAGGCCCCCTCCCACCGGCCAGAGCTCGTCACTAGCCTGAGAAAAAGGGGAGAAAAAAGGAAGAAGAGAGGGAGGGAGATGTGTGTGGGGCATTTTAGATCTAAAATTACAGGGTACATCAATATATAATCTACTCTTTTTTGACCTTTAAGAATCTCTAACTTAATCAACAAAAAAGTCTTACTACAACAAAATGCCTCTAGATGTACTTTGCCAACATGATAAAGGTTAGAAACCATGAGGAATCTTGAAATTTTCTGTTGAGAGAGTAAATGTAGTCCACTTTTTAGTGTGTGGTTGTGCAACAACACTCCCCTGGAAAGGAATTAGAAAATGCCTTGGTTTTCAGTGGAACATTGAGAACGGGTGTTCAGTGTATACCGTTTTCATTCTAGAAATGGCGGAAGCGTAGCTTTGTCTTCGGAGAGGACGATCGTCAAATCATATCTCATAATATCATTGCCGTGTTTCCACTTCTGCAGGTCCCGCACAAACAAGTGCTTTAACAGGTAGAACCTTTCACTCTCTATATTGAATTTTTTTTTCTTTTTTTCATGACTCAGCTGACCATTCAACTAATGTATCGTTTGGCATGTCTGCTTTTTGTGTCTTTTTTAGTGTCCTTTTTAGTTTAAAACAGATTCAAATCAAAGGTCAACGACCTTAGACCATTTAGAAAAGCCCATTTGAATGTCAGGATTAAATTAGCATTTTTTTTCCTCTTTTAAAAAGAAGTCCTGGGAGACAACTTTTTCAAATAGACATGAATATTTTTAATATATTTTTTTAGAAAGTATTCATGTGAGGAGAGGACTCACAATAAAGAGGAAAGTTTTTTTTATGTAGCCCATTATTTTGTTGATTGGTACTACTTAATTTTCTTGTAAAAAAGGAAACAAATATGAAATGATTTTACTCAATAAAGAGGATTTCAATTTCATATGAGAGCAGGGAGGAATGCAGGATTCTTCTCAATTGAAAATGAAAACATGTGAAACACAAACCCTCTCATTGCACAAAAAAAATGGTTATATAAATTTTACTATATGATAAAGTTGCTTCAACTACTTTTACTAAATTACCACTTTCCCTATATAACTTTTTTAATATGAAAATTTGGTTTTCTCAATTGAGTTAGACATATCAAGGTCAAATTTTATATAAGGGTGTAACTGAACAACCTTATTTTGATTAAATCGACTTAATTCAGCTCTATTTCAAATATCAAATTTACCAGATGGGCTTAATTTTTTTTTTTGCTAGCAAAATGATTATATTATATCAGTAAACAGTAGTACAAAAAGCCTCTTGAAAGGCCGTTCAGATTACATTGATAGTCAGTTGTGAGCCTTTTGAACCATATATTGACAAAAGATAGGCTTAACATTTAGAACTCTTTTTTTTTTTTTTTTTGAACACTTAGATCTTAAGAAGATTCTGATTATAACATTTATGTCAATAAAAAAATGTAAGAGATTTCCAAAATCCGGTGGAAATTCTGTGGTTGATTGTCCCCTCTTGCCTCATATGCAGGCCACATCTTTCGACTCGTTTGTACAAGAGACGTGGATTTTCCTTCCGCGGCACCATAATTGCCACCATCACAGTAAGAAATCCATATTCTCGGAAGTAAACAAGCTTTCACCTTTGCTACTTTTTTTTATTTTTTGGCCAAAAATGCCTACACTAAATATGAATAATAAGTAATAATCTTTGCATAGAAACGTTGCAGCATTATCGCTCCACCCTCTGTGGAATACCAAATGCCACTGGATAAGATGTGACATCACATAAAAAAAATTTAATATGGTAAAGTTTTATCAGAAATTCAATAAAGAAACAAGCCCTTATTTATCTGTGCTAACTTTTTTTCTCCTACGGTTTCTCTCTTTGTTATTTCGTTTCATGTTTTTCAAAATATTGGTTTATTTCATGAATGGACTAAGTAGCGGGACCAATCATGGCGACTGTTACACGTTATTTGAAAGGTGGGCGTCAAATGTACGAATGAAGAGAATGCACGCAACATGTTCACATGCCCAGATTCTGCAGATTCTGTATCTCCACTAAAAAAAACCGGGAGATGATCACACAATATTATTTTGCTTTGGGTCCTGCAGGTTTCTAACATTCTATGCAGCAGTATATGAATGGTGGTCGACTGTGTAGAATTTTAGGCAATATTTTGAACCCAAAACTGCTCTTTGTGGTGCACTGTTTTCAGCCGAAACAGGCCGTTTTTCCGGCACCTCACATGATGTGTTTGATGCAGCAATAATTTGCAGGAGAAATTCTCCCTTTTCCCGCTTCATTTCCCTGGGAGATAGGCAGAAGTATTCCATATCTTATGATTTGATTTAACTAAAAGAAATTTATGAAGCAACAAGTCATAAGGTTGACTAGGTTGGTAAGCTCGGGCTTTTCCTTCCATGTGTATAGGTTATCCTTTTCACATTGCAAGCTTACTCTTTGTTATTGTGTGGGCTCTCTTAGGTGCAATGCCCCAGGCTTGGATAGCATAACAGAACAAATAAAACAACAATAAAAATGCTTATCCACGGTTAAACTTATGTGACCCTTCAAACCTTTCAAAACAGCCGGGATTGTACCACTCTCCCAACTAAGCATAAACAATCAAATAAATAAACCATTAGTTATAAAGCCATATGGGTTTGTAAAGCCTTGTTTGCTTTTTATAACTAGTTTTAGAATTCATTTCATTTATAACCAATTTATTAAATAATTATAATGTCGTGCTGTCATCACAACTTGAGCAGAACAAACCAGTATTGAGCATTAGTTTTTATAAATTTTTTAGAAACAAAAAGGCTTTGGGGTTTAAAATTGATCATCTTTTCTTTCCTTGATAAATTTTTTTTCTAGCCAATAAAAGATATTAAAACAAAGACGAGAGGAAACAAAAAAAAGGTAATCCTAGTGACCCATACGTGATACCACCCATCTTTCATGACGTCAGATCAATGGTAAAACAGTTAAAAGTCCAATTAGCAATTTCATGATCACACATCACATCAAAACAGGTATCTGTAGTTCTGCGCACCCATGTAGCAAAAGTCCCCTCTACAGGAAATGAATGATATATATGGAACTGCGAAGGTACAGGTCTGGTGATGTGTAATGGAGAGCGTATACATGTAAAAATCACTTGTTTCAAGAAAGAGAATATTTCAAGAATACGAGAGAGAGAGAGAGAGACTTCCAGCAGGAAACAGCTTGTAGAAATATCTACTATAGAGCCCTACTTCTCATTCATCAGAAACAACACTCTTTTCAGTTCTGGTTTAAGTACAGGGAAAATCAATTAGAGAAAAAAGGACCAATGGGTTTTGTGGTGAAAACCACAGCAGCTTTGTTTTTGTACCGTTTCCTATTAGTACCACTCACTGCTACTTATCAGCATTTATTCCAAAAGTACGGACCCTGTGCATGTTTTAGAACTTGGCGACCACCAGTACGAACATAGCAAGAGTATTGAGGAAGAGATTGGACGTTCATAGTCGGTCGTGTGTGAAGCTATTAAGTACCTTCGTAGAAACAGAAAAAACTCTCAGCAAGAATTCAATCCATACAACTCCTACCATAAAAAAAATGCAAATATATAATCTGGGTAGAAAGGCGTATAAACGGCGTGCCGTGTGAATCTTACAGCACTAAGTATATCCTGATTCTATCCGCTTGAATTTTACATATTCTCTTATGAGAAAGATAACTCAGACCCACAACGCACAGGGTTGAGACAACGAGCAACTTCTACTGTGCCACAGCTCTCATCCACTTGCATTTTACATAAAATGATGACGTAGGAATAATCTTGGTTTATTAGAAGAACTACACATTTTTTAGAAGAAAAAGCTATCACTGCTAATAATAACAAGCAAATTCCTGTCTGGAAAATATGAGAGAGAGAGAGAGAGAGAGAGAGAGAGAGAGAGAGAGTAATAAAAAGCATATCGCTGCGTTCATTTGGAAAGCACCAATACAGCATAAAAAAAATGGGAAAACCACCAAAAAAGGGTGATCATTCTGAAAGCAAGCAATAGGGGATAAAAAATTACTGGGGTAGTGGAGTGTTTTCAATTAACCTTGATAGAAGGCAAGCTTATTTGAGAAAAGGCATTTGCAGAACTAGAAATCAGCAACAGGCAATTAAACAAACAAAAAACATTAATAAAATGGTCACTTGAACAGGTTTTTTTTTTTTTTTTTACGATGATTCACAGCAGCACAAGCAGCCATCCTAGGAATTTATCTAATCCACTCTTGTGTATAATACTTGGTGCTATAAAAATCTCTTGAGCCATTTGGACTAAATTACATCCAAACTATCTAGATAGAATGACATCTAATTTCATGTTCAGTATTCGCTTTTTTTTGTTTTTTGTTTTTTTGGTCAAACAGTGCTTCAAGGGCAATGATGACGTATCATTATTTTTATTGGCAATAGATTTCTTTGAAAGAAGCAAAACAGGAAAAGGCATTAGATGCATATCATCATCATCATTATCAAAGTCTTATTCCAACCATGTTGGGGTTGGTTACATGAATTCTGTTTCACCATTTCATTTTATTTTGAGTTAAATCCTTAGATAAGTTAAACTTTTTTAAATCTGATTTAATGACCTTCATCAATGTTTTCTTCGGCCTATCCCTATCTCTTGATGGGTCATCTACCTAAATAGCTAAACTTTTCCTCATCGGTGCCATAACCGGCCTACGCTCAACATGTCCAAACTGGTTTCTCTAATCTTATACCCTATTGGTGGAACTCCTAAATTAATTCTGATTTAATGACCTCCATCAATGTTTTTTTTTGACCTATCCCTATCTCTTGATGGGCCATCTATCTAAATAGCCAAACTTTTCCTCATCGGTGCCATAACCGGCTTACGCTCAACATGTCCAAACGGGTTTCTCTAATCTTATACCCTATTGGTGGAACTCCTAAATGCTCTCAAAAACACTCATTTCTAATTTATCTTTCCTACTTTTCTACATATCCACCTAAGTATTTTCATCTCCGCCACATCCATCTTATGTATATGCGTCTTCTTAATTAGCCAACATTCTACTCCATATGTCATAGCTGATCTAACCACTTTCTTGTAAAATTTGCCCTTCAATTTCATTGGCATTCGTCTGTTACAAAGCACTCCAGAATCTAGTCTCCACTTCAACCATCCAACTTTTATCCTATGCTCAACATCTTCGTCAATCTCCACATCCTTACTAATCATCGAGTCTAAATACAGAAAAAAAATGTCTACATGGTCTCTCATGGGTTACAATTTTGATAGTGGTTTTAACACTTTGTATATATTCGCTAAAGTTGTAATCCATATATTATGTTTTTATAAAACTTATTTTAAAGCCTCTAGATTCTAATGCCTCCCGTCATCTCTCGAGTTCTACATTTACACTCATCTCTTGATTCATCCACCAATGCTATATCATTTGCAAACAACATATACCATGATATTTTTTCTTGAACATGTGCAGTTAACTCATCCATAATCAATGCAAAGAAGTAAGGGCTTAAGGCTGATCTCTGATGCAAACCTATAGTCATAGAGAATACACAAGTTTCTCCACACGTAGTTCTCATATTTATTACTGCTTCTTCATACATATCCTTAAAATTTTCAATGTAACCACTGATAACATTCCTTTTCTTCAAAACCCACCAAATTAAATCCCTTGGTACCTTATCATAGGATTTTTCTAAATCGATAAAGACCATGTGTAGATTTTTCCTCATTGCTCGATATTTTTCCATTAATTGCTTAAGTGAAAAGACAATTTTCATAGTTGACCTCCCTGGTATAAAATTATATTGATTTTCAGCAATCTTGGTCTTCTATTTAAGACTTTGCTCCATTATTCTCTCCCATAACTTCATAGTATGACTTATAAGTTTAATCCCTCGTTAGTTGATACAAATTTGTACATCTCTCTTATTCTTATATATAGGTACTACAATGCTTGTTCTCCATTTATCCGATATTTTATTTGTCACAAGTATCTTATTAAAGAGTCTACATAACCAACTCACCACAACCTCTCCTAAGTATTTCCATACTTCTATCGGAGTATCATCTAGGCATATTACTTTTTCTTTCTTTACGCGCTTCAATGCTTCCTTCACTTCCACCCCTCTAATCTTACAAAAAAAAGTATATTCTGCTAATGAAGTATCATCCCTAGTTCTTGTATCCCCCATATATTCTTCATTTAAAAGTTTGCTAAAATAATCCTTTCACCATTCTTTAATATCGTTGTCCTTCACTAGAACATTTTTCTCATTGTCCTTGATATATTTGATATGATCTAAGTCCCTACTTTCTTTTCCCTTACTTTTGTAAGCTTAAAAAATTCTTTCCCTTCTTCTTTTATTTCCAACCTATTATAAAAGTCATCATATGCTTTGGACTTTGAACTACTTATTACTTTCTTAGCTTTTTTCTTTGCCTTCCTATACAACTCAAAAATTTTCATTGCCTTCCTATACAACTCAAAAATTTTCATACTCTTAGTTTCCTGCTAAACTTTGTAGCAATGTCTTTTCTCTTGAATAACTTCCTAAATCTCCACACTCTACCACCATGTCTCTTTATTAACATGTCTATTTCCTTTTGATTCTCCAAGTACCTTCTTTGCAACCTTCCTAATGCAATTAGTTATTTGATTACATATTACTGTAGTTTTTTCTTCAAGATTCCATACTCCCTTCTCAATCATTTTGTCCTTAAATATATTTGCTCTTTCCCCCTTTAAATCTCTCTACCTTGTTTTAGGGCCCATTTTATTTACTACCGCTCTTTTTCTACTTCTAATACAAATATCTAAAACTAAGAGCCTATGTTACATGGTCAAACTAAAGGCATTAGACGCAGATAATGAAGATAAATATAATAATGGACAAAGGAAATACCAAGACCTTGCTCAAAACAATAGAACACATCTTACTGACAATCCAAGGTTAGGACCTATCCTGCAGGCTGTAGCGAACCTAGGAATTTTGTTTTAAAGAGGCAGATGACAGCCATAATGTTAATTTCTATTATTTTATAGTTTAAGGGGCAAGGGCTTATTTCTCACTGAGGCATGGGCTTTTTCTCTCTGTTTTTGCTTGAATGTTTCATGCTTTTACCTAGTCCACCAAGGGGGAGTGCCCCCCAAACAGACTACCTGGGTCTGCCACTGCCTGCAAGGCTCTGATGCACAGATACTTTAAAATGGGTAACGTATTATGTTGTATCGAATCCGATGCTTCACTTTTTATGTGTAAAATCCTTGTCCTCGCCGTGTCCATGGCGTATCCAGACCATATCCATGCTGCATCTAGGCATGATAGTTGCAAAAAGCTGACAAAAGCCTTTGCTTCCCTTGAGATATGTTGGAAAGATACATCTAGAGCAAAGGGAAATGCCAAGGACTACCTCCAAGGTTCTATGTAACTTGCATTAGATGACCCAAAACCCAAATGCCTCATAAAGTTTTGATATTAAGTGCTATGCCCAATTGGAATTTCCAATCATATGATATAGCAAAGTAAGAGTAACTCATGGAGAGGAAGGCTACCAAACTACTACTCCCTCAAAAGTTTCCACTGCCCTTTATCAAGTGGGAGTGATGCAAGCCAAAGTACTGGGCCCCACATGAAGGTATATACCAAAAGGCCCCAGTCCAACAAGACCCAGTAATGAGGGAACTCTCCAATGGTAGTTTCCATATTTCAAACTTCTAGTAGCTTTCCTAGATTTCAGTAATTGCTTAGTAGTAAATAAGGTATTTTCCAGCTCTAGTATCACTTGTTTTGCTTTCCAATTATAGTAATACTCTTCCGGTTCTGTCTTCCCATGTGTGGTTGGGGCTAGCCTCTCCTAAGGTTGAGGCGTTTTGCTAGTTAGTTGTGGAAGGACAAGTCTCCACAGTTGATAATCTAAGGAGAAAAGAGATGACTTATAATAGTTTCTTGGATACTTGTGTGATTTGTGGTGAGGAGTCGTCGGTAAATCATCTATTTATGCATTGCAAATTGGCTGCTAGAGTTTGGAGCGACTTTATTCTGAAATGCAGCATTACTTGGTGTTACCCAAGAGTATTTCTGAGGCAATAGAGTCTTGACAAGGTGGGTATTTTCTTGGGTGTGGTCACATCTTATGAAGCTTGATCTCATTTGCTATTTTATGGTCTATTTGAAAGGAAAGAAATGATTGGATCTTTAAGGGATCCTCATCTTTGACAGATGCCTTGATTTATAAGGTCACATTGAAGATGGCAAAATGGGCTATGGTTAGAAAGGAGTTTTCTAACTTTAACTTAAATGGAGTATATCTTGAATTGGGAAACATCCATGGGGTGCAGCCCTATTAGGGAGAGGAGAACTGTCTCATGGTCTCCCCCTCCTTTTGGGATGTTAAAGTTCAACGTCGATACACTTTTAAAGGAAAGCCAGGACCAGCAAGTAATGGAGGAGCGCTTCGCAATACTAAGGGTGAGGTTCTTCTAATGTTTTCAAGCATGTTAGAGTTTATGATTCCAACGAAGCAAAGGTGTTAGCTATTTTGGAAGGGCTTTAGTTGTTTTTAAGAGGTTACAGTGCAAATCTTGTGTTGGACGATTCTTAAAATGTGATCGCACTGGTGTCCAACAAGAAGAATATTCCTTGGAGGTTCCAATATCATCTTAATGAAATTAGGGAATTATCAAGTACCATAAATGTTTCCTTTCATCATTAGGTTGGATCTCCTAACTCTATGGCAAATGCAATTACCAAAAAAAAAAAAAACTCTATGGCGGATGCATTAGCGAAATAAAGTGTTGAGATTGTCTCATTGGGTTGGTGTGGTTATGTAATTAAGGTTGGGATGGTATAGTGCTCTTCTACTTTTCCTTTTGTTCAGCCACTGTGTTTTACTCTTTGTATTTGCTTTCTCATCAATGAAGGTTTTCATTACTGCTCAATAAAAAAAAAAACCACATTGGCCTATTTAAAAAAATGTAATTCTTTTTCATCTAAACATTGAAGATTGAATAAAATTACTGAGTTTCTCTTTCACGAGTTTTTGATGCAGGCCCTAGGGTTAGGGCTGCATAGAGTTGCTGAAGCACGTATCTAAAGATACTTCGAATCGCCAAAAGACTTCAAACATACTAGGTTACACCGCTCAGGACAAAACCCAATTCTATTAATCAATCCAAGTCTAAGAAATAACATACTGTAGCTCCATATAAATAAGAAAGCAAAGCTAGTGCAATTAGAAAACCTAACCTAATAATAAAAAGTTCCTAATAATAATACAATTAGAAAACTACTAATAAAATAATATAGTTCTAATCTAATTAGATTTGAATGGGACCACTTGTTGGGCCCAAACTGTATCATCCACCCCAGGTTAAAAGAAAAGTTCGTCCTCGAACTCAACTCTTCTTCGAATTGCCTCTGTAAATGTAATGAACATAAAGGACTTTTTTGGCTGTAATAGTGCGGGAATTCTTCTTCGGTAGTATTGGTTTCTTGGGATGAAAAGTAACTTTCTTCCCACCATGCATGCATGTATAGGTGTTGTCGTGCATACCATCAGTTCCATTTTTGTCATACATCCATCAACGGCCAAATTAGATATCACCACTATCCATAGGTAGCACATCACACCAAATTATATCATTGTAAGGCTCACTAATGGCAAAAGTAACTTTGCAAGTATGTCAAAAATGAGCTTGATCATTTGTCATCAGCCATTTGATAAAATAACGGTGGTTGTGCTTGTAAACTCTCAACTTGAGGCAATCAACAAGAGCTTTAAAGATGAGATTTTCACAACTTCATCTATCAACAACAACTATACAATGTTGTCCAAAAACTATCCCTGTGGAACAGAAAATATTTTTTTTTCAACCATTTCTTTTCAACAGTGGGTGGAGCCTCGTTGATAACCATAAGAGTTTCACCATCTTTGTCTTCTTCATACTCTACTGCTTCCTCTTTCTTCATTATCCGAAAGATCATCCTGTGCGAATGTTTCATCATGTACGCCTTCCATTAGATTCACTCGTTTAGGACATTCAAAGGAGTAATGTCCCTTTTGTTTGCAATGAAACATATGACCTTGTTATGATCTTCAGGCTTGGGAACAATTTTTCCTAATGAACCACCGGATTTAGCATTTTGAAAAGATGAAGTTTTTTGCAAAGCCCATTTGGATGCATTAAATTTTTGTACTTGATGGTTTGCAATTCCCTCAGCTTTGACAGCATATTGAATGAGTTCATCGACATTATCAAAAGTTTTGAATGCAAAAATATGCTGAATTTCCATTCTCAACCCATTGAAAAAATCTATCAACAACCACATCATCATCTTCAGTCAAATCACAATGAGCTTGCAGAGTCAGAAATTCCTCAGAATAATCAACAACTGTCTTGGATCATTATTTCAAGTTTTGAAAGCCTGAATGTAGATCACTTACATAGTTGATAGGGAGAATTTTTTGCTTCAAAATATTTTTCATCTCAGTCCATATTTCAATAGGGTGTATGTTCTCATTCCTCCTTTTTCTTTGCAATTCAACTCACCAAATTGTAGCATAATTACGGAATCTAGTGACAGCCAGTGTAAGTTTATGATACTTAGTCATTGGCTTGCATGCAAAAATATTCTCCACACACACTGACCAATTCATGAATTCAACAAGCTGTAATTTTCCATCATATTAGGAAATCAGGAGTTTAATTTTTAAATCTCGATCAAGAGTATGAACTGGTGGATCTCGTTAATTCCGAATATTTTCACCCTCATCATGAGTTTGATTCATACGCTGATTATTTTCTAAAGTTGTCGCCCTAATGTCCAGTTGCTGCATGCTAGCTTGTATGTTATTAAATCATCATCATCATCATCACCTGCATGTTGTTAACTCATTATCATCATCATCATCATCATAGCCTTATCTCAACCATGTTAGGGTTGATTACATGAATTCTGTTTCTCCATTCCATTCTATTTTGAGTTAGATCCTTCAATAAGTTAAACTTTTTCAAATCTGAATTAATGACCTCTATCAATGTTTTCTTCGGCCTAACCCTACCTCTTGATGGGCCATCCACCTGTATGGCCAAACTTTTTCTCACCGGTGCCATTACCGGCCTCAACACGCCCAAACCATCTTAAACGGGTTTCTCTAATCTTATCCCTTATTGGTGCTACCCCTAAATGCTCTCGAAAGCGCTCATTTCTAATTTTATTTTTCCTAATTTTACCACACGTCCATCTAAGCATTCTCATCTTTACTACATCCATCTTATGTATATGCGTCTTCTTGATTGGCCAACATTTTGCTCCATTTGTCATAGCTGGTCTAACCATTGTCCTGTAAAATTTGCTCTTCAGTTTCGTTGGCATTCATCTGTCACAAAACACTCCAGAAGCTAATCTCCATCTCAGCCATCCAGCTTTTATCCTATGCTCTGCATCTTCATCAGACTTGGACTTCCATCTCAATCTTTGCTCCATTATTCTCTCCCATAACTTCATAGTATGACTCATAAGTTTAATCCCTTGATAGTTGGTACAATTTTGTATATCTCCCTTATTCTTATATATAGGTACTATAATGCTTCTTCTCCATTCATCCGATATTTTCTTTGTCACAAATATCTTATTGAATAGTCTACATAACCAACTCACCCCAACCTTTCCTAAGCATTTTCAAAACTCTATTAGAATACCATCTAGGTCTGTTGCCTTTTTTGTCTTCATTCACTTCAATGCTTCATTCACTTCCACCCCTTCAATTCTACGAAGAAAAGTATACTCTAGTGATGAAGTATCTTCCTTAACTCCTATATCTCCCAAATGTTCTTCATTTAGAAGTTTGCTAAAATATTCCTTCCACCTTTCTTTAACGTCGTTGTCCTTCACCAGAACATTTTCTTCATTATCCTTGATATACTTGACATGATCTAAGTCCCTACCTTCACCAGAACATTTTCTTCATTATCCTTGATATACTTGACATGATCTAAGTCCCTACTTTTCTTTTCTCTTATTTTTGCGAGTTTAAAAATATCCTTTTCTCCTTCTCTTATTCCCAATTTATTATAGAGGTCATCGTATGCTTTGAACTTTGCACTACTTACTACTTTTTAAACTTTTTTCTTTGCCTTCTTGTACAGCTCTAAATTTTTTATACTCTTAGTCCCCTGCCAAACTTTGTAGCAATATATTTTCTATCAAATAACTTCATGAACCTCCACACTCCATCATCATGTTTCTTTATTAATATGTCTCTTTCCTTTTGATTCTCCAAGTACCTCTTTTGCAACATTCCTAATGCAATTTGCCATTTAATTCCACATTACTGTAGTTTATCCTTCAAGATTTCATTTTCTCTTCTCAATAATTTTATTCTTAAATATTTGCTCTTTCCCCCTTCAAATCTCTCCACCTTGATTTAGGCTCTATTTTGCTTACTACTGCTCTCTTTCTACTTATAATGCAAATATCTAAAACTTCGAGCCTATGCTGTGTAGTCAAACTCTCCTGGAATAACCTTGCAATCTTTACAAGCCAATTGGTCCTGTTTTCTAACCAGAAAAAAGTCTATCTGACTCTTATTACTTCCACTTTTATAAGTAATTAAATGCACATCTCTCTTTTTAAAGTAAGTATTTGCTATTACAAGATCAAATGCCACTACAAAGTCTAATATAGTGTTTCCGAATTCATTCTTTTCTCCAAATCCTTGCCCTCCATGCACTCTCTCATATCCTCTATCATCGCTTCCTATATGCCTATTTAAATCCCCTTCAAGAAAAATCTTATCACTATTTGGGATTTATCGCATTAAATCATCCATCTCCTTCCAAAATTGTCTTCTTATACTTTCCTCTAGTCCTACTTGGGGAACATATGTACTGATGATATGAATTATGTCTCCCTCTAACACTAGTTTAATTGCTATAATTTTATTATCAAACCTCTTTACTTCCACAATTTTCTCTTTCAAATTCTTATCTATAATTATACTCACTTTATTTCTTATATTACTCTTTCCTGTATAGAAAAGCTTATATCCATTCATGAGCTCCTTAGCTTTATTCACTTTCTACTTTATCTCCTGTATACAAGCCACACTAATTTTTCTTCTTTTCATTACCTCAACCAACTCCGCACTCTTGCCTATTAAGGTTCCTATATTCCAAGTAACAAGTCTAATTTTCCTATTCCTCCTCTTCTTCTCATGGACTAACTTCTTTAACCGCATTAGCCCAGAGTTATGCAGTAGCCGTTGTACACTTTTTACTGCAGCCGGGCGATGTTGCAATGCGTCGCTTAAAGCGGGGAACGCCTAGCCTTATTGCGAAAAGTTGTTATCTCAGAATTTATGTTTGGGTTTTAACAAAGTTTTACGTTGGCTGTCAACTTACCTTACGCAACCCTCCTCCTTTACCCGGGCTTGCATATTGTTAACTATGGTAGTTAAATATCTAATGGCACCAACCAAATCTTCAATTAAAGAAGATGAAGATTCCACCTCATTTTGCTCCTTAGGAGGCATTTTTTTTATTTAATGGAAATTTAATAATCTAACTGACCTGTAGATCTAATCCCCGGAAACGCATTGGTGAAGATAGGTCAGAAATCGGAGTGCAAAAGGTGCTGATATCTCATAAACAATGTTGATAGTTGATTGTTAAAATTCTAACCAGTACTTGCCAAGACAAAACTACTTCTATGGGCCATACTGTACACAGGTTCACAAACCCGAACTTCAACTCAAGTAGACCCGACTTAGAACACGTGCCCAAAATCTATTTGCTTTTGTTATCTACCTCGTTTTTCATGACAAGAAGATGGAGATAAAAAGGGCTTTTGCTCCATTTGGTTTCTGGTTCCCAAAGAGATGACGACGAGTAAGGAGCGTCATGTGGCTTGCGGAGACCAGCTTTTGACAAACGGAGGGCAGCAACGTGCAATCGATGGGGATTCTAGGTGTAGGCAAGCGGCCGATGGTAGTGGCGAGGGCGACGTGATCTCGGTACACTTTCTCTCTCTTTCTCTCTCACACACACACACACACACTCTCTCTCTCTCTCTCTCTCTCTCTCTCTCTCTTACTGGGGTTTAAGGAGTAGGATTTCGGGGGGAGGGGTTTCATGACTGTTTGGTTTTTTTTTTTTTCGGTTTTTGCTACTATATTGTGAATGGTAGTTGAAAGGGTGCGATGGGATGTTTGGGAAGAAGGATGGGTTCAGCTGAGGGTGTTTTGGTGGGTTGTTAGAAGATCGCGAGGATACTGCGACTCTAATACTAACTAATGCAAGCCTTAGGGTTAAAGCTGCGTAAGGATGCTGAAGCACATGTCTAAGAATACTTCAAATCGTCAAAAGACTTCAAACATACAAGGATACACCTCTCAGGATAAAACTCAATTCTATTAATCAATTCAAGTATGAGAAATAACATACTGTAGTTCCATATAAATAAAAAAGCAAACCTAGTGCAATTAGAAAACCTAACCTAATAATTGAAAGTTCCCTAATAACAATGCAATTAAAAAACTACTAATAAAATAACATAGTCCTAATCCACTTAGATTTGAATGGGACCACTTGGTGGGCCCAAACTACATTAGTTTTCTTGTCTTTGGTGTAAGATATAAATGATTTATCCTAAGCCTTTGGCTTGGCAATAAGCCAGTGGCTATTCTCCCTTTCCCACACAGCATCAGGGAGGTTAGGGTTTTCCGATCAATTGTAGCATACACTTGGCTAAGTCAGAGCAAGCAATCCCTATGAAGGTCCAACACCAAGACAATATGAAACTACTCAGATCCCAAACACCTCTGATAAGCATATTCTATGAACTTTCTGGTGTAAGCACATACATCAAAATTATTTTTCCTCTCCAAAAACAAACTCCATCCAAATTCCACGAGGGATATTACAAGGAATCATCATTAAAAAAAAAAAAAAAATCTGCCGCCCCTTGTCACTCGTCCCAAGCATGTAAACTAGGGAGGGCCTAAGAAAATTCAGGCAGAAAAACCAATATTCAAAAGCAATACAATTATAGATGAAATGGTTACCAGCCAATATCTTCTTTTTTTATTTTTTATTTTTTGAGTGGTACAATAGTGTGAATCCAACTCTTAGGAAATCCGAAACTGAGGTGCCTCTACAACTGACCGGTCAGTGGTCGGGCAGGCAACTAGATTTCTCCAACATATGAAGCAAGTATTAAAAAGGGACAGTTGAAGGGTCATCTAAAGTTAACACTTCTATGGGCTCCCAATGTTGTGTGCTACTTCAAGTGTGATAGAAAGTCTAGGCCACTCCCGTTGTGTGCCATTATGGAAGGGCAAAGGTGCTTTAGACCTTAGCAAATTGATGGATATCGTAAGTTGTAACTTAGAGCTAGGTGCCCAACAAACAACTTATATGAGAAAATATAGTTCCATTTTTTTGTCTTTATTATTCACCTGAAGGATTATAGCATTTAAAATACTATTACAAAAAGAAAAGGACAAATGACAACAGTCCGTAGCACAGTAGATGGTTCTCACTACTGCAACCATAGGTTGTGGGTTCAAGTCACATTTCCAAAATATAAAAATTAAAAAAAGAGAAAAGACAAACAGAGAAAATGGATATCACACTAAATAATAGGAAGCAATATGATATTTGATAGCTGCAAATTATTGGATACAAATCATTGCTCCACATTCAGCACCCCAATTTCCAATCTTAAAAAAATGATACTACAATACTTGAAATTGCAAAAAAAAAAAAAGAAAAAAAAAAGAAAAAAGAAACAAAGTTCAAGTGCTGGTCTGAATAGTGCTATTTATATCTTCTATTTACTTGCAGAAACAAGTTGCCAAGTCAACTTGATTCAAAACATAATAAAGTCAAAACTCAAGACTCTAGTAATTAAACCACTAGCACAATCCTTTAGGGCCTCTCTTTGCTTTAAGAATACAATGGAATTCAATTCATGTGGATTCTATGTAAAATATTCCTTAAAATGGCCAAATTTTAAGAAATAAATATGAGTTTCCATACTTCATATATGGCTCACATATCTTCAATTAAACCATCTCCACAGTTAATCATTTTTTATCTGCCCTTATTTCGTTTTATAGTAATAGATTTGATTATTTGATTGCCATTTATGGAACCTCACCCTTATTTCTTAAATTTTAGCAATTTTTAGGAATATTTACTCGGAATCCATAGGAATTGAATTCCTATGTATTTTATGCAAACAGAAAGGCCCTTAAGGATATTAAATCTCTTAAGTGGTAAATCTTTTAAATCTTTGAATGTAAAAAGTACCAAAAACAGATTTTCTAGTACTCACATTAACTACACTGTCATAGTGAAACGGATATATGCTATCACACAAAACTATATTATTCAATGTGATGTTGGACAGAAGCAAATCAATGAATATATTCTATTATCCCCACAATTTTGTTTTCAATGGTTTTTTAATATGATGTTTTTTATATATTATTTAATTATATGATTTGCCAAATGGTTCATAACATTACATATCAATGACGTATACTCTGATGGACCAAAGTTATAACCCAAAACCACACGAAAATCAAGGTTCATATGTGACCCAAGGAACTGCATCCGACAAGTTGTGTACATTCCAAGCAAAGAGAGACCAGCCTCTTTTCATAATTCACTTCTGTTTTGGAATAGGAGCATAGGACTCATAGTATAAAAGGTAAAAGTGGCCAGGAATTGATAACTATTACTATCAATGGTTCAAATTATCCAGCATTCCTTTATTTTTGTTTATAAATGGATGTATTAGTGCTGGTGAAAAACATTCTTATTATTGAAGGATTAGTTTAATAGTCTTGTGACAACACATAGAAGTTCTATTTAAAGCATGTTTTCCATGCAAGGTGAGAAACCTGGACGCTCTTTCTTCATATTCTTTTTTTTTTTTTTTTTTTGAATGGCGAAATGCATTAATCCAGGCAAGCAGTACAAAAGACATATACAAAGAGACACAAAGAAGAAATACAAAGAGAACAAAAAACTGCAAAAAACACCATCCAAAGAGGGAAAAGGCAGAAAAGCTTCAGCACAGGACAGGAACCCAGATGAGGAACGAAGGCGCTAAGGTGAAACAACTTCCCTCCAATTGAATAGAATGGATTCCATAGCACGCCCCAAAATTGAGGTAAAATAGAAACCCACGAGGCAGCAAGGAACCTAGCTTCAGCAGCAACACTTAAGGGGATTAACAACCTTCAAAGCACTGCCTATTCCTCTCCTTCCAAATTGACCAAATATCAGCAAGAAAGGTTGAGCACCAAAGAAGCTTACTTCTGGTGGACTAGAATCCAAAGTTCCAAGCATCAAACAGCTCCAAAAAAAGTCTGAGGCAGAACCCAACTACAACCGAAGGTGTTGAGGGTCGAGGTCCAAAGAGCATGGGCCATCTTGCAGTTGAGCAAAAGGTGGTCAACTGATTTGTCTGCTGAGAGACACATGGGGCAAACATTGATTAATATCACCTTATGGCGACGGAGGTTGTCTATAGTGAGGATGCTGCCTCAAAGAGCTAACCACCCAAATGCAAGAACTCTAGGAGGAGCCTTGGTTTTCCAAAGGAGATGAAGCTGGCTGTAGGCATTATTACTGTTTGAAAGTGAGAGGAAAAAAGAAGAAACCAAGAAGACACCATTCTTCGAGGTATCCCACACTCTACTATCTTCCCTTTGATCAGGGATGAAAACCTGACCATGCCTATCCAAAAGGCTCATCAGGTTGATTATTTCCAACTCTAACAGATTTCTTCTAAAGATTGGACCCCACAAAACTTGATTAGCATCTCTTTCCAAGTAGTCCTTCACCTTTGCTTCACGGTTCCTCACAAAACCAAAAAGATCAGGGAACTACACTGCTAACTGAGAATCCCGCACCCATACATCATGCCAAAAAAGATGTCTTCTCCTTACCCAACCCGGTATCTAATATGAGAAGCCAAAGCATCATTGACACTGATGATATCTTCAAATTCAAATTTTCCATATTCATTTGATTATTCACCTTCAAAACCCTGTCTCATGTGGCTGCCGATTACAAAACAATGCATATATGGATTGTTTATACATCAATTTTTTTTTTTTAAAGAAAAAGAGTGTTTAAGCGAGTGGCCTTGTAAACTCCTTTGAAACCTGCTGAGATTGAAAGAATCCACTGTTAGTACTTTGGACGTCAGTTTTAAGTTCAGGTACAAGTTATGAACTACAATGACTGCCGGAAACATGTCTTCTCCTATGATACCCAGATACTTGTACACACCTATCATATCCTCAGTGCACCGATACTTGTAGGGTACAAGTTAAAGATACACAACTTACCAAGTTCATTATTTCATATAATTCATTTAGTTTTCTTACTTTTCAACATAAATGTAAACAATGATAATTTCATTAAATAAAAAATGTTCTAAGGAAAAAAATTAGGGCGGCTGTAGCTGTTATTCATGTCCTAAAATTTCAAAATACATAATCATATCCTTGATCCCCATACCTAAGTCCGTACTTGGGCGTCATAGATCTTCTCAAAGTGAGAAGCACAATTTTATAATTTCATTAAATAAAAAATGTTCTAAAGAAAAAATTATGGCAGTTGTAGCTGCATTCGTGCCCTAAATTTCCAAAATATAGAACCATATCCCTGATCCCCGTACCTAAGTTCATATCTGTGCCCGTATCTGGGCATCATAGATCTTCTCAAAGTGAGGCAAAACTTCATACGGCTTGTACATTTTGTAATATATAATAAAACTGTGCCTTAGACATTCATTAATAACGCGACATCACATGGGGCAGCAAGAAGAGGGAGTGAATAAAGAAAAAAAAAGTCACAGCAAGTCATGCACATACTCTACATTACTATGATCTGCAGGAGTAACAAAATGACACCTCATCAGTCAAGTCATGGTAAAACGTGTGCACTCTAACTTCAATGTCCAGCTCACACAACAAGAAGACTCTCCCTGCGTGTAGATGCATTGTATGCAATATGCATACATAAAATTGAAAGCATGCACTCAATTACAGAGTCTAATAGTTTCATAGGAATATGCATATGAACAGAACATTTTAAGAGTGCAGATGATGTTGTAAGATGAGGATAAATAAATAAAACTTACAATACCACAGGTACAACTGTCAGAAACTTTCTATTTCGAGTAAGTTGTTTGCCACTGTCTATCTGCTCCCACCAACTCAAACCATTGTATATACCCTGATCTTCAGCAAATGGTGTTCCTTTTTTCCAATGGAAAAAGTGATACGTGACATGAACATGAACCATAGTGCCATATACCTCAATCAAACTATCAAAGCAAAGCAATAACAGTGATATTATAGAAAATAAAAGAATAACATGAAGGAAAAAGCAAAAAGGAGAAATACATAAATAGCTGTTCGATTAAATAAGCTTTCCTGCCAATTACCAGTTAACAACCCATTAACATCAATGTCACTGGCTTCAAAGCTTCCATCTTTTAGGATTATATACCACAAGACGGAGAAACCAAATGAATATAAATACATATATTTATTTTATGAAATGGTAACTTGTATTAATCAAAAGCTTAACAGTATAAAGAGCTATATTGAGAAGCAGCTGGGGAAGACCCGAAAAAATACAGCCACCACCAAAAGTGAGGACAAAAACTATACAAAAAGGGGCTGGGACGGCCCTAAAGCAAATGGGGAAGGATACAACCCTAATCATGAGCTACAACCCATTACCATCAGTACCACTGGTTTCCAAACATCATAATCATTTTATCCACCAGTTAAAGCTCCCAGCTATGGCTTAAACACCCAAGACCGGATGGGGAATATTAGACGGATGTAGAAAATTTATTTCTGAAATCAATGGCACTACAGGTGGAAAGTTTTGTCAGTTCCTTTGAGATCAAAAGGGAAGCAATCTAAGGTAGGAAACGTTTAAGTGAAAAATGGAATTGTATGGAAACTAGAATTCAAACCCATATATATAAATATAAATATATATATATGTGAGAACTATTTCTCAACATTTTTTTGTGAGAACTATAGGTGGAGCTAATCTATCACCCAATCCAAACTTTGCAATAGATAAGAACCCCCCGAATAGTCACATATCCCAAGTTTTGGTCGAATCGTTGGATTGATTATGCACCAATCCGAATGGACTAGATTTATGAGCCAATGATGAAGAGCTTAGGGACATGTGATTGGGGCCAAACTTGATATTTGGGATGATCCCACATAGATCTTTCCATCCCCTTAGTCCCATCCTCAAATGGAACCCGCAAGTGGGTCCCATAAAAAGTTCTTACTATACGTGCATGAGAACAGTTTTCACGGGATCCGGCCCCTACATATAAATATATATACACACACACATGGAAATAATCCCATGAGAACTAATTCTTACCAATATTTTTTAACTTTTTTTACATATGGCCCCCCAAAATTTCACAAAACCCTTTCATTTTTTTTAATAATTTTTTATATTCCATTCTTAGTAAGCAAAAACTCCCTCAATGGTGAATGAATTTCTACCTTGGGATCTAAAGATTGTCCATATCAATACCATTCCATGGAACTCAGAACCCAAGCTCAATCAGCATTTTCCAATAGTGAAGTGTCAATACAACAATCTCTTCACAGTCTAACCAAACCCCTCCAATGGTTTCATAACTCAAAGGTTGGATTTCTTTACAAGGGCATAAAATCATTTCGAATTAACTGCTGACAACACCGACCATATCACAAATTCAAATTCCAAACACCACAACGACAATGGGTAGGTGCTATACGATTTTTACAACCCAACGTCTTTCCTTCTAAGCTAGTATCAAATACCATATCACAACAACCCTAGAGCAAAACCCTAACAGAAACCCATCACGATTATGAAAATGGGTGAAAACCCATCTCTCACCGCAGCTTGCATATTCCAAATCCACACATCCAACCCTCCAAATCCAAGAAAATCCATAACCCCAGAACCCCAATCCAATCTATAACACCATCAAAATCGAAAAACTCAAATCAAATCAAGGGACAAAACCCAAAATCAATCAAACCCCAATACCAAAGATCCCAAATTTAAATGAAAAAAATTCCAAAGAGAAAAAAAAAAAAACCACTTACACACAGAGGGATCAATCAAGATACAAGAAGAGGAAATCAGAGAAGAGGTTTGGGATTACGATGAAATGGCAAAGATTGACGATGGTCCGGGAGGTGCCGGTGGTGCAGCGGAAGACGAAGAAGGCGATGAGCCAGGAGATTAAGACAATGGCGATGTAGATGGTCCAAACGCCCGGATACGTGAACCACTCGGTGTTCTTGTTGACATCGACAGAGGGACCTGTCGTGTTCCCGTAAAGTTTTGTCATTCCCCGACCGAATGTGGAAATCAATCCATCAACGACAAGGTATTTTCTCCGTTCCGTTTGGATCTTCCTTCTCTTTCTCTCTCCGCCTTTAAGCCGTAGTCGTTGTAGGAGAAAATATAGGTGATTTCGATGATTAAAGATTACTCTTCAAAATCAAAACTTAAAAAAAAAATAACAAAATCAACTCTATTTGGATGGGCAAGAAATACAGTAAAGTCAAGTGAAGTTAAATGGACTCCCGTTTGATGAGAGCCAACAGAGATGAAGTGCTGTGATTGGCCTATGTGAACCCAATTTATTTACTTGAAATTTTCCTTTTATCCTTATTCTACTTCAAAGTGTTTTAAATTTCACTTCACTCTACTCTTGAGTATTTTCCAAACAAATGGAGTGAAGTGCTTTACTTTAACTTCAACCCACTTTCACCTCTACTTCACTTTACTGCACAGGTGGCTTACCCATATATAAAATCCCACATGTGGCTTACTACACAATAATTTTGAATCCCTCGTTAAAAGGGCGATTTACTAAAAAAATCCCACTGATCACAGTTACCACAACTAAGGACTCCAAATTTTTATATTATCAACAGAAGATCTCCCACCAAAATTTTATTTTTGTATCCTCATTCGACCCTTTTTATGTTGATGTCAACATAACCTAATTTCTCAAATCGATTGTAAAAAAAGTTGTCAAAAAAAAGGGGGAGAAACCGTCTGCTACAACTCTTTTGCCCCATTCCTACGATCGTTGTAGTCTTTCTGCTCTCACTGTGTGGCATGCTCTTTCCCTGCTCTCGCTGTGTGGTATGCTCTTCCTCCCCTCCACTACTTCATCTTCGTTGCTTGTAGAAGAAAAGGAAGTCGAAAGAAGACAATGCTCTATTTTCGACTGCTGTCACCTCCTACATCTTTTTCTTCCTTCTTCTCTTCTGCTCATTCCTTTTTGCTCATCAAATAAAGGTTCATTTTTTATTTTCCAGTTAGTCATGCTTCATTAGTTATCCTAGAACAATAATTGATTTCAAAATGATTTATGGATTTGGAAAATTCATTCCCAAATCTCTCTCTCTCTCGCTCCCCCCCCCCCCCCCCCCCCCCCCCCCCCCCCCCCCCCCCACAAAATAAAAAAAAGAGAAAACCTTTTTCCCTCCAAATATCAGCATGCCAAAGGAAGACACGGTAATGAACGTCTCTCTCTCTCTCTTACTGTAATTCCTAGTTCATTTCATTACTTGTACTGTTTGGGTGACTTGATTGTGATTTTGGGGGCTTCGTCTTTATGAATTATGAGAGAAATATTGACTCATTTTGACCAATTACTGGTGATTGGTTAAAGGAGAGATGGTTTATATATATATGGTGTTTCATCATAGATTCATAGTGTCTGTAATTGTGGTGTTCTATTTGATAATAGTTGAAACGCTTTTGGTTTGCATAAAAGGGACATCACAATAAGAACAGCTGCAACATTCTCAAATCATGAAAAAAAAATTTTTAGTTCAGTGTGGGGTGGTGTTGGGGTGGGGGGGGGGGGGGGGGGGGGGGGGTGGTGGTGGTGGTGGTGGTGGTTGGCGCTAAACTAGTCACTTGCTAGAAAAATAGACTATTGACTGACAATGGTAATCTGATCTAAGGTGTTTGTTGTGAGCCATTCCATGCATTGGTTTTTATCTCGGCCATCTATTTTGTTGTCTTAAATTAAGTGGCTAACAATGACTGACAAAGTTGATTTTTTATAAATATCCAATTTACAAACTCCTCATTTATCGCATGAAGCTAATGGTCATTGCTCATTTGGAAATGATTATTACCCCATGACAGTACCCAAATGCTATGCAATATGTTTCATTTAGGGCATGTTTGGAAAAGGGTAAAGAGAAATAACATTAAGTGAATTAGGGTATAACGGTCATATTTTACCCCTCTATATGTTTGGAAATTGTAAATAAAGCGAAGTTAAGTGGGCATAACAGTCATATTCTATCCCTCTTAATGTATGGATGTTAGACGTCAACTCGGTGGCATGTGGGTCTGCATTAACTTTGTTTTCCCCACAGGTCTCTCCCGCGTCATTAGCTATGTTGTGAGCATCTTCCCAACAAGTCTTTGCCTCCTCCACATCAAGATCTGCTCCAACTGTCTTACATTCACGCCCATCGTCTTGGACATCCACAGCTGATCGAGGCTCATCTCAAGGATTTCCTATACTCGACGATCTCTATTGATCCAGCAATTCAACTCAAGCTTCAGGTTAACCTACGGACGATTTCAATCTTACCGTCCTAGGTTATCGCTGACTCTTACGATAGTGTAGATCTCTAGAAAATCCTAGCGTTTCACATCAAGTGTGATCCTCGCCATTACAATGATCTCTGCATTATTGGTGAATGCTCAACTACCGTCTGCAACCTCATTGTCACGACCTGAGCCCAGAATTCGGGGGTTAGCGAAAAGCTAAACCAGTGACACACGTACTCCCGTGCACATGCATCCAAACCCGGTCCAGATGCACACACACAAGGGATCTAACACGTGCGAACTAAGCGTACGCGGAAGCTGTACATATCATAGCAAGCAACAAAGGAAAAGTGGAAGCCAAAACAAATGCGGAACGGAAAGATAAAGCAAAGGACAAATGTAAATACGATGATATCAAATCCGAATACACCCAAAAACATAATATACAAAATATACAGAGTACAAAGTCCAAAGTGCCAAATACAAATCTTCCAAAAACCAAAACCAAATAACTAGGCCACTGATATGCATGCACGCACTCGGCAGAGGTGATCAGGCCCACTCTGCCAAACCGGAGGGCGCCTCTACACTCGGCCCTGCAGCCTCCTCGACCGCCGGGGAGCTGGGCAAGGGATCTGTGCCTGCAACACCACAGACAACACCAATGAATACAACGATCCAACAAATACAAGTAACAGGGATGAAACACTCATAGTATCAAAGTGAATAAAGTAATGGCAGAAGATAAAATACAGAGTTTCATCTTAGTATGCTAAGTAAATCGTGCATAGAAGTAAAACATGATATTTGAATCAAACCATAGAAATACTGAACTAAGTGGCTACTACGTTAACCATGTTCTCTCCAAAAGAGAGCAGAGCAAAGCAGAGCAGAGGAGAACACCACTGACCGGGCCAGGGTACAAGTGGGTCTCGGTTTCCTGGGTTCCGGGGTCCCAAGACAAAGCGACACTGCAGTGATACAGAGATACCGAGATCTAAGCCAGAGGTAACCCCGTCGGGCATCCTAGGGCTGAGGCTGAGTAGAGCCAGACTAATACCAATCAAATCAAATCTAAAAGAAGGGAGATTATCCGCTTTGGACTCACCGATGGCAAAGACCGGATCTTATCCTCACGTGTTAATCTCTGGGCAGAGCCACCAGGGAATACCCAAAATATACAAGGCCAGAAATATACAAAGCATAGCCAAAATACAGATCAGAACATAGATTAAGTCAAAGCACAGCATAGATCAAAGCGTAGTGCAGATCGAAGAATAAACAGATATACAGGACGAAAGCAAAATGACTGCGGAATGCATAGACATAGATTGGCAGAACAGAAGGCAAAGCTGTAAACAATATGCAATGCATCTCAGATTAATACGGAGTCAAGGTTCATTACAAGCCAACCTTAATCTAGTGGTTCACTGTCACTAACCGTGCATGTTGATGTAGTTTTAAGTTATTCGATGCACCGTTGCCATTCTGGTGTTGCAATGTAATCCTCAAGTGCACCGAAGTCCCTTAAACCAACACCCATGGGGAGGTGCTTAACAGTAAATCAACACTCACATGAATAAGTCACAGCCTAACAGACTATTCATGCGGTCCAAAGCATCCATCGGGCCGGTTTACATGGTGTGGTTCCTCGTATATAAGCCCTACAAAGTCACACCTTTATCCTAAGTTTTATTTCGGATTTGCCATGCCTTATGGTTTAGCCATGGGTGACCTACGACTTAGCTGAAGACATCATACAGACTAGCCGTAACATGCACTACGGCTTAATCGTGGTTCCCTTCCAAACACAGCTAAACTGGTCATCTTCCACCTCTGATCTGATACCTTTTTCGGCTGAGCTACGGTCAGTATACGGCTTAGCCGTAGACCAATCCACGGCTTAGCCGTAGCAATCCACGGCTTAGCCGTAGCCACACTGTAGGAGTACTGTATCGGGAAAGTTTCGACTGATCAGAGATTTAATTCACGGCTGGGTTACGGTTGGGTCACGGCTAGCTTACGGCTCAGCCGTAGGACAATTTACGGCTTAGCCGTAGCCTAGCCGTAGAACAAAATTCAAATTTCAGGTCTCTGGAATCTAAGCCGTACAAGGTTACGGCTTAGCCGTACAATACAGAACACGAATTCGGCTAAGTACAGAAACTGAGAAATTGTACCAAAACATCTCAAAACAAGCTCTTTAGGTTCCTAACACCTTAGAATTGGCTGTAAACATCATATCTACTAAAGAAGATGGAAATCAAAGCAATCAAACAAAACACCCATATGTGTTATCAAAGCCTGTACTTATACTTGCCTCAAAACTCTGTCAAATCCACTGAATCAAGCTCCAAATCAACTAAAATCAAAGCAAATCAAATAAATAAACCATGCATGAGATGAAGACACAGCAACAGAGAAAGAGAGGTGCAATTGGAGATGAAGAAGAAAGAGATTTGGGGAGAACCCACTTACCAAAGTCACAAACAGAGATGAGAAAGAAGAGGAAACCCAAATCAAGATGGTTGCAAGCTCCCAACACCAAACAAGAACGAGAAGAGAATGAAGAGAAGAGAGAGAACGTGAAGCTTCTCCTTTTCTTGCATGCAACGTTGGAGACAAATGGGCAGGGAGAGAGACACCTGGGAGCTGACTCATTTATATATAAAGGTTTGGAGTTTAAGTCAAGGTCCGGTAAATTTCGGTTATTTACAAATCGAGTCACACGAGGGTCCAACTTCTCCAATTGACTCCAAAGGGGTCTGACACAGTTATGGAACATAACGAGCTCAACAAAATACACGTGCTGACACCAAGATGATGCAAAGATGATGTAAGCAAAGCAAAAGCAAAATTACGAAAAAGGGCTTAGAACTACCTATTCCAGGTCAAAGGTTACTCAACTACCTATCCAAAACCCAAAACCAAGTCCAAAAGAATAAAACAACAGAAAAACACACTAATGAGCCACTAATCCGGCTCAAAGGGGATTGGAGTGTTACACTCATTAACCACGAAGGTAACATCTTTTATATATTTGGGGCAAGGGGGGAGGGTATGGGGAAACAAATCTGTGAAGCGAATGAGGATAAAGCGTAAATCTATTCCAACAGATAAAGACCAACCGATAAAGAACTCTTATTTTTCTTGCATGTTGGATTTCTGTCACTTATTTTCCAAATATGTGTTAAAATAATTGTTAAAAGACGGTAGGCATCACCTAAGAAAACATTTGTCTAGTAATGAGAGGTGGGGTTGAAACTGTGAAAGAAAACTACTTTGTAATAACAAATATTGCTGAGACAACTGAATTCAGTATGTTATTTTTCAACACAACTAACTCTTTCTTCTATTTTCAATCAAAAATGACATTCGGTTATTTGTTTATCTTGGCAATCTGCCAACTTATTTATAAAACGTCAGATTGTTGCTTTTTTATTCATTTATCTGGCATCATGCACTCTTATATGTTGTTTATTTGTATTATTTTACACTTCAGAGGCATTTTAAGATGGAGGGTTCATCAAATAGCAACTTATATGACAATGAGGGAATCAAAATCACAGAGGACCACCATAATGCTATGGTAACTACCTTATAGGGGGGTCTATCTGCTTGGAAGCAACATATGTATTTAATTGCAGTACAAATATATTATGCTAAGAAGCGGGAAAGAATTACTAGAAACAGAGGAAAGGCAACTTATATTTCAACATTAATCAATAAAAGGGATGCAAATTGTCTAAGCCAACTGAGAATGGATTCAAATACCTTTCATTTGTTATGTGAAAATTGCAAGGGAAAACACTATTAAGAAACACTCGTGAAGTGCCAATTGAAGAGGCCGTCGCTGAATTTTTACACACAGTTGCACACAATGTGAGAAATAGGACAATAGTGTTAGGTTTTCTCGATGTGGAGAAACATTAGCCGTCACTTTCACGAGGTCCTCTACGCGATCAATATGTTAGCTTCAGAGGCACTTGTGCAAGCCGATGCCAAACACCATTTGGTCCATTTGGCTATGATGTAGCTGCTCTGTCCAATTTAAATTAAATAAATGCAATGCACCAATTTGAGAGAAATACACGACTTAATGGTCATGCTTCCAATAGGAGTCCATAGGAGCTCTTGATGGAACACACGTTCTAGTCTAGGTACCCATGGACCTACAAGGAGCTTTTCAAAATAGAAAGAGGCACTTGTCTCGATATGTGCTTGGTACATTTGGGTTTAACATAAATTTCCATTACATCTTTCCAGGTTGGGAAGGATTAGCCATCAATGCATGCATTTTGCAAAGCGCCCTCAAGTGCGAGGAACATATAAAAGTCTCACGAGGTAAATTATACATTAAATTTATATTATAATGGTTATGTTGTACTAGCCACCGTGAAAGTAAAATTGGTAATCACTGATGAAGTAGGCAGGTATTACTTAGTTGATGCCGAATATGCTAAATCGCCTAGATTTCTAGCACCATACTAAGTAGTCAAATATCATCTAAGTGAGTTCCAGAGAATAGAACCATAAAATGAGAAGGAATTATATAACAAAAGACACTCCCAAGCTTGAAATGTCATAGAGAGGACCTTTTGGTACTTTGAAGAATTGCTTTACAATATTAAGGACCACTACAAAATATGACTATGAGGATCAGGTCTTCATTGTCGTTGCTTTTTGTGTCTTGCACAGCTTCATATGTAAGAACTGTGCTAATGTTCCCTCAAATGATTTTGAGATGGTTGAAAACAATAATGAAGAAGAACCTGAATTGAATGATGACTAAAATGATATGGTACCTAATAATAATTTTAATAATCTACAACCTCTTAATTTTTATTCTCAAGGAGAGAGGGATAATTGGCATATGTTGAGGGACAATATTGCTACAAGACTATGGAACGATTACTACCGAACTAGGAATGGTGATTAAATATAGGCAAATATTTATATGTGTAATGGCTAATTTGGTTATGGAATTGGTATTGAAATATGTAAGGAATTTGACTATAGAATTGCTTAATAAAAAAAGACTACGTATTTTGTGTTTACAATATTCGAGATTGTTTTATATAACAAAATTTCAGTCGTCTTACATGTAAAATCTTTATGTTTCATGCTGTCATGCCTAAGAAGAACATTACATTCAATGCAATGATGGACGAAGAACTTCTAGATCTCATGTACGAACAAGTTCTTTCAGGGGGAAAGGCATCCGATGGTTTCAAAAGGGAATATTATGAGGCAGTTGCAACCACAATGACTGCTAATAGCAATGGCAGGTACATGCTATCAAAGTAATCAATAATCAACAGGTGTAAACAATACAAGAAGCATTACAAAAAAGCAACCTAGCTAATGAATGTGTTTGGGTTTGGTTTCTATAATGCTACAAAATGCGTCCTTGAATTTGATGAGGTGTAGAGTGGTTGGCTTTAGGTATTGCATGGCTTCATTTCTGATATATACTAACTTAAGCCAAATAATTAACAAATATGATCATTAGTAAAGCGAACATAGCACAGGAATGAATTATAAGATGTATTTCTATTTATAGGGACACCTCGATCAAACTACCTTTCGGAATAGGGTAATTGATTACGATAAGTTAAGTGCAATTTTCAAAAAAGATGTTACAACAAGTAAATATGCTACGTTTGCTATGGATGTAAGATTGCCTTAAGTGGTGAGGAGGGTTCGTCAAGGAGCACTAGTCAGCATAAAAGGAATGCGGATTTAATTGAAATTATTAACACCATTGAGAAGTCGTCCAATGGTATTAAGGTGGCTATACACGATATTGCAGATAACATTAGCATGCCTATAAAGAAAGCTGCCACTCTTGTGTATAAGGAGCTACACCAAATTCCAGAAATGAGTGTCTGAACACACAACTTTCTCTTAAATGGGTAACTACTAGTCCAACCTTGGCCAGTGTGTTCTTGACTACTGATGAGAAGAGTGAATGGATTTTCAGGCAACTCCCAAAGATTAAGGTTGACTGCCTCTAGCTGCTTATGTTGCGCTCAGTTATGGTGTTCAAGTTGTTGTCTTTGTTTTTAGACCTTTTTCAAAATTAGAATTATGTGTTATATGGGCCCATCTATGCATATAGCCCATAAGAATCTAAACTTTTTCTGTATCGCTGTCACAGCCTATGTAAGCTATGAAATACGATCTACGTTATTTCTAATGTGATGTTACTATGACTGGTTGTATATGTAATCATATCCAATATTCTACTTTGCTTATGTTGCGTGCTAATATAACATGTTAAATTCCTTTCCTGCTCAATATTCTACAAGCATTTGAATCAATATAACAAGGGGTGAGTCACTTCTCATCTATTTTGTAGGATACTGTCACAACCTGAGCCTAGGAGATCAGGGGTTAAGACTAAACCTAACCAGTGACAAACGTGCTCCTGTGTATATACACTTAGACCCGATCTAAATACACACACACAAGGAAATTTCACACGTGCCAATACATGTACGCGGAAGCTGTATGTATCATTGCATAACAAGAGACGTACACAAGAACAAAATAATGTATATACAGAAGATTACACAAAGTTCAGGGTTATACAAAATGGGCCACACTACAAGTATACAGATCATAAATAACCCAAAACCTACTGAGATCCCAAAAAGAAGACCTATATGCATGTATGGTACTGTCGCGCTCCGCTGGAGTGATTACATCCATTCCTCTAACCCTGATGGGGCATCTGGGGTCTCTCTTGGAGTGTGATTGACCAACGAGGGGTCGGTCAAGGGATCTGAGCTTGCAACACCAAGGACAACTCATGAATACAACGATTCAGCAAAGTATAAGCAACAATATGGTAACGCATATTGTATATAATAGAATAAAGAACAATAGATAAATCATAGAGTTTTAATTTCGTATACCAAGCAATTGTGCGGTCAAATGAAACATGCTATCAGAATCAATGTTGACATGATGTGCACATAACTAGGTAGCTACTACATTTGCCCTATACTCCATTTTGAGATCATACATACATATTGAGAACACTATTGACCAGGCCATGGTACGAATGGGTCTTGGGTTCCTGGGATCTGGATGCCCCAAGACATATACTCACTGCAGTGGTGCCATACATACTACTCCAAATTCAACCCCGTCGGGTATCCTAAGGCTGAGGCTGAGTAGAGCCTGACCCTATGAAGTCAATCATATATTAGAACTTGAATAAATCATACATATTATATCGAGCATATAACATTTGTGTTGAACATACATTCAATCATACATACTCAAGTGAATGGGAACATATCGAACAATTCAACAATTCGAACTTATCATATCAAAAGGCATAACAAGAATAATACAAATCATACAGAAGAGTGGAGGTTAATGATCGTCCATATGAGATGTCATGCAACTCACTTTACTCGAATCAAGATCATTTACTAGCCATCCCTAATCTAGTTATCCAGTGTTTCTAACCGTGCATGATGATGTAGTTTTAAGTTATCCGATACACAGTTGTCTAGTGTTGTATTATATCAAGAGAGTGTATCGAAGTTCCTTAAACCAACACCCATGGAGAGGTACTTAACAACTGGATAACGTTCACGAATGAGTTGCAGCCCTCGAGATAATTCATGCAAATCTGTCATATTCCGTTAGGCAGGTTAAGGTCACCTACATTTTAACTCAAAGGCTCTGCAAGGTCTCTTTCATCCTTAACTTTCTTAGTTTTCAAAGGCCTTACGGCTTGGCCGTGGGTGACCTACTGCTTGGCCATAGGCATCTTACGGTTTAACCGTAATATGCACTGCGGCTAAGTCGTGGCTCCCCTTACTGTTCATCCGCATTTTCCGCTTAGCCCTAAGTTATTCTATGGCTCAGCCCTGCTTTGCTCTACTGCTTACCCTTGGTTGGGTTACAGCTTAGCCGTAACACATTACACAGCTTAGCCGTGGTTGGACCATAGAAAGTTCACTCAATTTTCAGCTCTCTGGAAATCAAGCCGTAGCTTGACCTACGGTTGGGTCATGGCTAACCTACAGCTTAGTTGGAGCACATTCTACGGCTTAGCCATAGCCTTACCGTAGAAGAAACCTAGTTTTACAGCTCTCTGGATTCCAAGCCGTAGGCAGTTACGGTTTAGCCGTAAACTGCATGGGGTCAATTTCCTGAACCTGTTACAAAACCAACTGTATGTGCATAACACTCACACAACAACATCTAAAGGATAAAATTCAACACAATTAGGCTACCAAACACATTCCACATGCAAAATTAAGAAACTATTCAAAATCAAACATATACCAATATTGATTCATCTAAATCATGCTTATACTTGCCTCAATTGAGTTCTAACACGCAAACGGTTGTTCTTGGGCTCAAATTCGTTGACTACACACTGCTCTAACACCCATGCATGCAAAAGAAGAATAAAAGAGAGAGACGTGAGTGACGGTGCAGTAACTGACGTGAAGAAGAAAGGAAAATCAAGAACCCAAGCTCACCTTAGATTCAAAACAAGAGATGAACCGAGAGTGTAAGTGCACAAATCCTCCTTTTCTTTACTTGATCAGGTAGAAGAATAAATGAAAGAAGGAACAAAGACCGAGAAGGAGAACCCAACATTGAAATGAGGAGGAAGGTCAGTGCATGTGACTTTATATAAAGATAAAGAGTGAGACAATTATATAAAAGTCCAAACCTTTGAGAAAATTACGAATTGAGTCGAATAACTTTCCAACGGAAACAAACAATGTCATTTGCGTTCGAAGCAGTTACGAAAAGTGACGATCTCGACGAAAGACACGTGTTGACACTAAAATAATGTATGAATGACAACGTCTTATAAAATTTAAAATTATGAAAAAGGGCTCATGTCTACCGAAACCAAGTTAAACTCAACCCAACACCTATCCATGACCCGAAACAAAACAAAAACAAACCAAAGCACAATTACCAACTAATTCGTCATTAATTAGTCACTAAACCTAATTACGTTGGGTTGGAGTGTTGCAGGTACAATCATGGTATGCAACATCACTCATGGAGCATATTTTTCTCTAATATTCCATGTGTATCCCCACCAAGTTACTTACATCTAATTCTTGTCTTAGGTGGATACAAAATGCAAGAATACCACGTTATCACTATTATATGGTGTACAAGAATCGTCATCCGGGCATCTATTATAACTGGGACGAATGCAAGGTACAAGTCACTGGATTCTCAAATGCAAAGTTCAAGGGTTCAACTCTGCAAAAGACACTACGGTCAACCTGGACCGTTTTTATGCGAATTAAAGAAAGCTGATTGAACATCATCATTCAAAGGTTCCTACCTCAGTAGAAAAAATTGAGCCGGCTTACATCAGACTTGAGAAACTGCTATGCCTGCTCATTGTTCTTGCTGCTCTCATAATTATATTGTGTGTATTGGTGATAGTCCTAGCTCTTTATGCCTGAGACAGCTACTTAGATTAAGTTGCCAGTGATGTATTTTATAGGTATTATTGTAAGAACCTGACGAATGTTCTAAATGCAAAATGTTTTGTGATAAACAGCATGTGTTGGTAGCTTTAGACAAGTTGAAATTGATAATGTCATCTGTTTGGGTATGATTCTCAAAAGTTTACAATAACAACCTCATTAAGATATGAAACAACCTGCCCGCCGCACCACTTTTGTAAGAGAAGAGTTCCTGTTTGAAATATCAATTCTGTAGTTTTATTAGTATTTAAGGTTACAAGATGATGTCGCAACAGAATATAACTGAATAATCATATTTTGGACATTGATATGTTACAGAATATTTCTATGCTTCGTTTTGAAAACTCCACCAAGACGGATGAAATAAAAAATATTTGACCAATTCATGTCACGAAGTAAATTGGAAATCAATCTGGAATTGTATATACTAAACAACAATTACGTAAATCGAGAAGGCCATCAAGGAAAATCTTGTTGATTAGTGTGGAATGAGGACCACCACTTAAATAGAAAAAATCTGAAATATATTTGATTAGAACAAAAAACAAATGAAATCTGGAATCGTTGGTAAAGGAAACAGATGAAAGCTCGAACTCGAGCACATATGGAAACAAATGAAATCTCAAAATGGTCACACATCATATAGATGAAATCTCGATTTGTTACAGAAGAGAACAGATGAAATATGAAATTCGAGAAATAAATACAAACAAATGAAATATCGACTGTGTAACACAATATACAGATGAAATCTGAAATCGTTAGTAAAGGAAACATATGAAATCCCGAACTCAAGCACATATAGAAATAGATAAAATCTTAAAATGGTTACACATCATATAGACGAAATCTCGATGTGTTAAGGGAGAGAACAGATGAAATCTGGAATTCGAAAAATAAATACAAACTGGTGGAATCTCGACTTTGTAACACAGTATACAAATGAAATCCATAATCGTTAGTAAAGGAAACAGATGAAATCTCAAACTCGAGCACATATACAAACAGATGAAATCTCGAAATTGTTACACATCATACAAATGAAATCTTGATTTATTAAGGAAAAGAAGAGATGAAATCTGGAATTCGAGAAATAAATACAAACAGATAAAATCTCAACTGTGTAACAAGTATACAGATGAAATCTGGAATCGTTTATAAAGGAAACAGTTGAAATCTTGAACTCAAGCACATATAAAAACCAATAAAATCGCGAAACACATCATACAAATGAAATCTCAATTTGTTAAGGAAAAGAACAAATGAAGTCTAGAATTCGAGAAATAAATACAAACAGATAAAATCTCGACTGTGTACCAAGTGTACAAATGAAATCTAGAATCGTTAGTAAAGGAAATAGTTGAAATCTTGAACTCAAGCACATATAGAAACCAATAAAATCTCAAAACGGTCACACATCATATAGATGAAATCTCGATTTGTTAAGGGAGAGAACAAATGAAATCTGGAATTCAAGAAACAAATACAAATAGTGAAATCTTGACTTTGTAACACAATATACAAATGAAATCTGAAATCGTTAGTGAAGGAAATAGACAAAATCTCAAATTCGAGTACATATAGAAACAAATGAAATCTCGAAATGATCACACATCATACAGATGAAATCTTGATTTGTTAAAGGAGAGAACAGATGAAATCTCGAATTCAAGAAACATTTATCAATCTGATGAATTCATATATAGGTAACACACCAAACAAATGAAATATGAATTAGTAATTTATATGTTGCAATGAATATTATTAAAACAACAAGATTTATTTCTTTTTCACTTTCCTTGAGCCAAACAACGGACAACTATTTTCACACCATATACTTCAATACAACTATGGCATAGCAAGAGCTTATTCCTTCCTTAGCGTCTCCCTAATATTGTAATCATGCTCGGTCTATGTCTTGCCTACGTCATGTAAAAATCTCTAAATCATTTAAATGCGCATCTGTTGTGCTTGTGTATCTTTAAATTCAGTTCTTATCGGTTTCTTCTCAAAGATTTATTGCATACCATACCATACCACAACTCCACAGTCAACCCTGAACTATCGATTAGAAGATATATCATTGCAAAAGTATTGCTACTCTAATTGCATTTGACATGTAAGTTATTACTGAAGCTGTTATGTTTTCAACTTACGATGAGGGTGACTATTGTAGACAGCTCTTAGCCTTCTCCAATTTAAAAGTAACATGGCCTTCATCTCTTTCCTTGCCTTTATCCTTCTCTATAGAATCTCTATACAACTTTCAAGGCTGCGCTTCGATAAAGCCTTTCTGTAGGAAAAAAATTCAAACCCCCCCCCCCCCCCTCCCCACCCCCACCAAAAGAAAAGAAAAAACTTAGATGAAATCCGTTAAAGGAATACATTTTATTTTAAATGTATAACATCTAACTTGTACCAATTTTTTGGCATCGTTGAAGCAATTGTCCACTTGGCTCACCTTCTGTGGCAACATTGAGTTGTAATGTCTCCAAATTCCTTCCTTAGTGTCAAGCACCAAAAGTGTCAGGAATATTTGTTCTTGGCTTCACACAGCTCAGTGGGAAGAGCAAAAATCTGTGGCTCTGTAGTACTTCAATTGTTAGGTGACGGGGGACATATTTGTTGAGACTACCTTCGTTGCTCTCCCTTACCCATGGTTGTTAAAAGAATAAAAAATTCAAACAATTGACCCTGATATAGTTTCATGCTGATGGCGTAACGGTGTTGAATTCAGTGTTTTATGTAAATTACACATGATGTGTACTTACCCAAGCAAAAGATGTCACGTAGAATGATTTGGATGGAAGTATTTAGGCTATTAGATTAGACTCCATATATGCCCTCTCTTGTTTTCTTTGGTGAGAATATAGGATCTCACCAAATCCATCTATTATCTGTATATATGAAAATAGATAAAATCAAAGTAAATTTGATCAAAATGTTATGAACAAAATATATTAGGTTGTTTTATTTTCTTACATTACTTGTGACCTCTTTACAGTTGAACACATCTATAATGTCTTCCATTGATGCAGTCCAGAATCCCTGCCGGTCCACGCTAATGCACTGCACATCACAACTTCCAATTAATAGATATGAATAAAGAGAGATTGATTTAGGTTTGATATGTGAATTAAGAATGTTACTTGCCCTTCGCCTTTTAATTCAAATATCTCTCTCAATAAACTAATTTCTTCTTCTTTCAAGAACTGCAATACAAGAGATTTTAGCAAAAAAAGACAGGTTTTTTCATGATTTTATCATCTAAATCTTTAGTTGCCTCTACTTCAATGATTTCATATGTTTTTTTTATGGCAATTCTATCTGTTTCTCATCCCTATTACGCTTCAGATCTCTGGTTTCATGTTCACATTCTTCATCTTTCTTCTGTTTTCCTTCCTCCTTCAGTTTCATTGAAGATGAGTTCTCTCTCTCGCAAATCTACCATGTTCTATGTCAAGTGTATCTTTAACAATTTCATCAGTAATCACACCCTTATCTATAGTCCCTTTCTTATGCCCACAGATAATAAGTTTCAAGTTCATTTCATCAGTGCGAGCCATCAGAGTGGATAACGTCTTATTCAGATCCTATTTTTCAGTTTGAAGCAATTCAACTATGTCTTTTATTTCCTCAATTTCGGTGTCATTTTCACTGACTATCTTCTCCATAGTATCTGTGTGGGCTCCTACTGCTTCTTCAATCAAGCCATCTATTTGCGATTATAGCAGATCAACTATGTTATTCAGCTTCTGTATTTTTTCATCCATCTCCTTCATTATATTATCCACCTCTTCTTGATGGATGAAATTTTGCCCTGCTTGATTGAAGCTTTGTTTTTCATTTCGATGCAGGAGAAACTTGTTGGTCACATCATTCAATTCAACCTCCTTCTGTTGGAGTTTATTCTCGAGCATTTTTGTTTTCTCTTCTTTTTCTAAAAATTGTGTTTTCAACCTCTGTTCTACATCCATTATTATGTTCCTCTTTCTCTTAATTTTTTTTCAAACTCATATTTTTCTATTCTAATCTCTCAATCATGCAATTGGCATCTAGATTGGCTACTTCTAAATCCATGTACAGTTTCATAAATTCTATATTTCCTGTAAGATCTTGAAGTGGGTTTTTTGTTTGAATTTTGCTAAGTGGCTGCAACCACTAATTATCTGACATTTTTGAATATGTCTCAATAGAAGTTGCCAAAATGTCCAAAGGACATTCCTTTTTAGGTAGTGTGGAAATAATGCTCAGCAATTGATCATCGAACATCCTTCCCATGATAGCAGCTATCTCCTCATATTGTCGTCTCTTTTCTACTATTTCTTGGTTTGGAATAGATCCTCCAAAGTCATGTTTTCCTTCAAATTTTTCCTTGTTAATTTCTACAAGTCCAGTTAATTGGTCAATTATCTTTTTTTAGCCTTTCGTCTAGCCATGTTTTAGCTTCATTCCTGCACTATCTGTTGTTTTTTCCCTGGCTTGTTTCTTTCTTGGTCTTTGTTGTTCTTCTCTTTTTTAGTATCACTTTTATCTTGATTCGTCCTTTTCCTTTCTTGTGTTATGAGGGTTGACTGCATTTACCTTTTGTCAGTGTCTTACCAAGCTTTCCCACATTAACCTGCAAAGCATTTTTGAGACAAAAAAAAAACTCTATTTCTCATTATTAATTTGAATGGTTATTTAGAAACAAGGGATTTTTTTTAATACAACATAGAAGAAGCTTCAAATGCAGCTCTAGCATGGTGCCAAGCTTGACTGCTTTAATCTCTGCTAATATAGTGAAGGCAATGCAGCAAGTTTTAGATTATTTTTGTCTCAACCTATCAGATTTGCTGTTTGTTGCTCATGTATACCAAATAGATGAATTTAAATGATTGGGAATTTAAAAGGTAGCGGAATTCATCTGTTTGGTGGTCGTCACTAACACACTAATTTATATGCATAAAATCAAATAGATTTCATCTGAATATGGTTGTCACATAGATTTCATGCTCTTACTAATGTGCTGATGTTACTTTCTTATCCTGCAATCTGTCTAGTGATATTGATTCCTTGGACTGACTATCAAGTACCATGTGAAGGTCATCAATGTTTCATTTCAAGATTCTTGGGTAGACATCCTTTTCGTTGACATGCGCTACAATCGATTCATGCTCACATAGCCAATACTGTTACAGAACATGTATAATTTGGGATGAATTAATCTATTATCACATCAATTGATACAAGACAATATTTTATAGAGAGAAATAACGTCGTGCTCACCAGTAGAGCCATAGTGTAACCTGTTACAGTGGCTGGCTCTATGTATTTCTTTGCAATTAGGTTCATTAAGTGTCGCTTATGGCTTTCAACCAATTGTAAGACTTAATCTTTTCAAGGTTGTCAACTAACTTTGCAAACACCCAAGCTAGTGTATGTGCAGTTTTTTAGAAGAACAAAGCGGGACATAGGTAGAAGGCGATGAGTTTTGCAACATCAGCCATGTCTTCATCTGTATTTCCTTGCAGAATATTCATCAATTTATCTTTTATGTTTTTTACAGTCAATCCCTCCTCCTTTGAAAACCATTTCATCGTGAGTTTCGTTTGTGGTTTCTTCTAATAGACAATTTCTATTTCAATTACACCATGTTCAATCCCAAAGATCAGGGTGATGTCATTGTCTATTAATGGAACAAACTTGTTTCCAAGTTTGAATGCTCCCCACTTGTTGTCGAATCACAGAATGATGGCCATTGCATCATCATCATTCTTTTTCCACGATTTCATCTCTACTTCTCTTCAATTATGGCTTCAATTAACCGCCAGAACTGTGTTTTTTTCAGCTATACAATGTGACCACTGGTGAAAGGCTTTTTCTTTTTAATTTCTTCGAATAACCTCAAAACTGCCCACAGATTAGACCTGAATTGAGGTTTATGATTCTTACCCCTCCTTATCATTTTGGGATCCTCCATATTCCCTTTGTTGGTTTTTTTTTTTCCTTTCCAGATCTCAGCCTATTTGCCACTTTCTTCCTTTTCTCAATTCTCTTAGTCATCCTCGCAGTGTTGATTTGAAACATATATAATCAAAAGAGAACATTAGATTTGGCTCTGTTTAGGTAAGAGATAAACAAAACAGATACAATGGAACAAATGACATCAACAATATACTACAAATCATTTAACAGATTATATTGAAACATAAGCGTAGTCCATGATTCGGAATCCAGCAAAACAACAGCAGATGAAATTGATAACAAACCATAATCAACTTATGTCGCTTATAAATTACGCTATTGACACAGATACATCTCAAGAAACCATTTTAACAGAAATAGATATTTTCAAAATGACAAATATATGAAATCGAAACAGTTGACAATTGCAATAACAACTTCCACTCAGGAACAATTATTACAAAACAGATTCAAATGATAACCTAATATTTGTTATCTTGTAAGTGTTAAATTTGAGAAGTGCAAAAGTAAAGCTAAAACAATATAACAGATATAATTGGCGGGAACTTGCAAGGAGTAACATATAATTACTATACAAACGTACAGATGCATTCTTCATAAACGGACATTGAATTTCGTTTTTGAATACATTTGTAAAGAAAACGGGGAAAATATACGAAGATGTATTAAGAGATAATGGAGAGAAACAGTAAGAAAGGCCTTTGGAGTGCCCTATATGATGATAATAGAACAGAAAGAACAGATTACTTTATGCAGAAGAAATCAAAGTTGAACATATGGAAGATAATCATGTGAAGGCCCAAAGAAGGAAGAGATTAATTTGTGAGAGTGGTTAAACAAACAGATAAAATCTAAAATCCAAGAATATTATATGCATTGCTACATTTTGCAAGAAGAAAATTGCTTTTAAAATTGATTTTGAACAAATCATTGAAATCAGAACACATGCTAGCCCTACTTTTGAGTAGTTGTGGAACCACTTGACGGTGTGATGATTGGCTCGAAGGAGACATTTGGGACGATGCTTTACTTATCTCCTTCAAGTTCAAGATTTAGTAGTTTGAATCTATGTTGAATCTGCTTGACGCGGTGAGAAGTTCTTCTCTGGAATCTCAAACTTTACAAAGAGAGAAAGTCTATGTTCGATGAAGTTAGGAAAAACTCAAGTGACACTTTATTTCACTTTCTCTCACTTTGACCTCATTCCAAACATGCCCTTAATGATAGTGTTTTTCACGTGATCACATTGGGCCAACTAACTTTCCACATTTATCTTTTGCTACCTATTCTCTTCTGGTCATCTTGAAAGGCTGAGGTTCTCTTTATTCGAAAATGCCCATCGAATCCCTTCACGTTATCTATCTATAGCAACCATAAATATGGTGGCGATGATCTTTTACTACATTTATATCCTCTTTTTTTTTCCCCTGGCACTACTAATATTTTTGGTTTCTTCTTTTTTTTTCAAAGTGTACTCACGTATCTCCCCCTTCCTCTTCTACAAAAAGTATATTTGTTTTATTTTCTTTTGATCAAAGGGATTATAGAACAAATCAATTGTGAAATGGATCTTGCCATACTTGATATTTGTGAAATCTATAAAATCAACACTTCTTGTTACCTTTTATCAGTAATGAGATTTTATTAAGAAGAGTGAATATACAAATGCTAGTCATCCTTTTAAGCCATAGAGAATTTGTCACCTTTGAAATCATTTTATTCTTTTCAGTAGAAAACAATCAATGTTAGCTTGTATCGATAAGATACTTCTTGTTAAGGAATGCTAATTTCTAGGGTCATTTTTTTTGACCATTTCTATTGGGATTTTAGATTCTTGGACAATTTTAGGAACAATTCATGCACAAGCTATGAAACCTTGAGCTTTGAGTTTGATAAAGTAGGTTATAATTGTGGTTTCAGTTCTTGGTATCTTTGACGTCTTTTCTACCGTTATGATATTGGCATTATCCATCGTTTTTTTCCCTTTCTAGTTTTTATCTCTATTGGATTTATAATGCATTTTTTTTCTCTAGATCCTTTGAAGAAAGTTTTAGATACATGAGCTATGAAGCATCCTCTGCATAGAGGTGTGTCTATGAAATTATTATTGTTCCATGGTGTTATTTGAGCACTTCAAGGTCATTGTGGGATATCCAAATGCAAGAAGGTAAGACTACTACAATAGTTTTCCACATGACGACTGAAATTGGAAAAAAGCTTTAGAATTTGCGAGTTTTACATTAAATGACATTTGGTTTTATTTTGGTGATTATTAAGGATGATCTAACAGTGTCTTTGATTATGTAGATTATTTGGCTTCATGAATATTTTGCTTCTTTTAAATGGGAAAGTCCTAAAAATTGGAGAAGGCGTCCCATAGATAATGTTCATTTATAAGAGAATTCGTATGATTGTGGCTTCTTTGTAATGGCATATGTAAAACACATCGTCTTCAATCACAAGGATGAAATCACTTAGTTGGACATGTTGTATTATAGATGTAGATTAGTAGTACAACAATTCAATAGACAACGAGAGTTGAATGAAACAAGGATTCAACATGCTTTGGGTTGATAGTTGGGAATGTTAAGGGTTGGAAATGTTTAATTATTAACTCTCTTCACTTCTTTGGAGGGAAATTCAATATAATGGCTTGACTTTGCTAATGAATTTTATGAATGTTGTTCCAATTGTAAATAGTTGAATTTTTATGTAGATGGGTGTTTTTTATGATTATATGGATCTTTGGTGGTTGTTGGATCTTTAGCTGATGTATATATGTAAGGACTATTTAGTGGTTGGTAGTTGAATGAATGTCATTGATGGTTATATGGAATCTAAGTTGTTATAATGAAGTTTATTTTTGTTAATGTCAACAAATTACTTGTAAACATCAACAAATAATCTGTTTATGTCAACAAAAACTGATATGTTAACAGGACATTAAAACGACATAACTAAGCGTTTGTGTTGATGTTAACAAATAATTTGTTAACATCAATAAATAATTTGTGGATGTAAATAAAAGCTGACACATTAACTGAATGCAAAACTGAGCATTTGTGTTAATGCCAATGGATTATTTATTAACATCAATAAATAATTTGTTGATGTCAACAAAAACTGATTTAGAGATTAGGAGAGGAGAAGAAATGCATGGTTTCATCAAATTTATTGGAAAATCATGAGTTATGATATTGAATAGGATAGGATCACCTCCCCACTACATTCCCTCTCTCTTCTCTTCATTTCTTCCTTCCCACAAATGTCAATTTCTTTATATATATATATATATATATATGTTTTGTTGACATCAACAAAAAGAGGGGCAAAACATGAATTAAAAAATTAAAAATGGGTGAGAGGTCTTTTGTCAATAATATGAAATTTTGGGGTCCTCAGTTGTAGTAACCATGATTAGTGGGATTGTTTAAGTAAATTCCCCTTAATTTTATATACTTACACCTCAACTTTCATCTCCCTCAGCTAGATGAGTATTATGTTCAATAACAAACAATTTTATATGTAACTAAAAAAAAGAAAAAAAGGAGATAAATCATCTTACGGTGAGTTGTTACATGAGCAAGCTTTTACTTTATAAATGTTATTAATGGCTCGCATGTAATCTATATATTCTCTTCACACAAACTAAACTCCCATGAAATTCTAATGGACTAAATCTGGAGACAATGACAGTGCATTTCAATTACCATACTTATACAGCTCCCTTATTCTTATTATCATACATCCAGATAGCATTTTGTAGTCATTTTCATATATTGTAAATGTAAATTTATATTCATAATAAAATATCTTTCTTTTTCTTTGGCTATTTAGAGAGATTGAACTCATGCATCTCAACACTTGTGACTTATGCCCATGTCTCTATCCCTCACCATAGGGTGAGGGATGCTTACTTGGCTTTCCTTGTTTATACATGACCATTCCTTTGTTTCATATACCTTTTTGTCTTTTGCACATGAATATTTTCAATTGAACATATATCCCTTACCCTATGATGAGGATAGATGCATACTAACATTCTCCATATATATGTGTGTGTGTATTGTCAAAAGTGCCTTTTTATTAATGATAGGCGTACAAGGTAGCCATTTTAGTAGCTTAGTTAGGGATATTATGTAGTGTGTTAGGGTGTGTACAAGTTTGAGTATCTCATTTGTAAAATGTAAAATAGAATACTTGTTATTTTTGTGCTCAATTATAAAAGGTGCTACTACCATAAAGATTTGGTTGTTGATGTCACCCAAAGGGCTCACTCCTTTATAGGTAAGAAAAAAAGACCAGAAGATCTAGGCAAAATTAGACACTCCCCAAAGGGCCCACTAAGGATGCAAATTAATGGGTCAAATTTGGTGCTGAAACATGGTCGATCCAAACCCACATTTATATATTTACATTTGAATCTAGATCCAACATGGAACCTATGTGTTGTATCTAGATCTAACACTAGCTTAGATGCAAATTAAATTACAAATATATATTCAAATTCAAATTCAAATTCAAATTAAGATGTCAATTACATTAATGTAATTGGATAAATGAATCTTTAAAATATTATATTAAATTTAGAATGGTGATATTAAATGGTAAATGATAAATGCTAATCAAACTCAAATATAAATTATAACTCAAGTTTGAAGAATGGGATCCCCATTCCACAAGGGGTTGTAAATATGCCCAAATTGACATATGTTACTCAAAAGGATATGATCTTTTCCATAACTTTCAAGCATCATAAGTTGGGTCTACCAATAGGCAGGGGTCCACTTATAGCCCCACTTTCCATAACACTATGCCATGTGTCTTCCTAGGGTTCATTGCCCTGCCATAATCAGCTCGAAACTTGTCATAATCACCCCTACTCATAATGGCTCCTTGGTGTCCAAGACAAAGGGGAAAAAATGAGATTTAATGAGTAGGGCATAGGCCTCTGTCCTTAGAGGTGTGGATGGCCACGGGGCCTTACATATCTTTTAAGTTCTTTCTATTGCATGATAGAGGTATATCATTTATTGGCAGGTTGGATTTGATAAAGTTCAGAGAATCAACAAATTCTAATGGAAAAATATTGGGCCATGCCAGGATGATAAAATTTCTGTGTGATCGATTAATTTATTAAGTATTTTCACTAATTTATTTGTAACAATTATGAAAGTTTTACTCTATTTGAAATTATGGCAAATTTATAAAATCATAAAACATTAAACTTTAGAGGGCACCAAACAAAGAAAAAAACTGGCATAATAAAACAACAACATTTCATAATGTCTGCATTTTAAATGATGACAGGAGGGTTACTCATCACCGAAAGGGCACTTGAAGTTTCAAATGACAGATATGATCCGAAAGGATGAATGAACAATTGGAGTGGCAACTACGTCAACATGTACCTTGTACTGTTCACACCATTGATCTATGCATAGCCATATTTGAAATCAATATTTAACTTCTTCATCTTATCCATTATACAATATTAAAGTCAAAAGTTTTTGCTTTAATTTTGATAATTAGTTAGAAGATTTTGATTGAAAGTTATCTTTTTATGTTTCAAAAGTTCCACTTTCTCTCCCCCACTACTCATCTCGTGTAACTACATTTTTATCTCTTTTATCTCATCAATCCACTTTCTCTCCCCCACTACTCATCATCTGTTAACTACATTTTTATCTCTTTTATCTCATCAAACCACTCACCTTCACCCTCCATTTTTGCAAGTTCTACTTTTTTAATGCAAAAATTCTCTCTACTTCAACTCTTTTGTTCCCCTTCTACCTAGGGTTGCAAACGGATACTCAATTCTTCGATTATTCGAAAGTTCCAACTTGTGAAAAACTAGGTTTGAAACCTAGTTTAGGTTCCGATTCACAAATAAGTCCGGGTCTCTAGAGCTCAATTGAGGTTCCAATTAGTAAACGGGCGTGGTTCCAGGTGTAGGTTTTGAATCGTGGACTTAAGACTCGACACAAGAGCCTTTAATATTGTAAACTATACCACAAAATCAGCTTTGGTTTTATATCTTTATATTTAATTTTAAAGATAGTAGACTTGATGAATTGTTATAAGTTGAACAACATCCTTAATGTAAAAGAAAAAGAAAAAACTAAGAAAGTTAAAAAAATCAAAACCAATTTTAAAACTAAATTTCAATTCTCTAATCAAGCTCGACCCCGAAACTAAACCCAGGTCCTCTTATCGGAACGGGGCCTGGAACTAGCAAAAAAGGTTTCAAGTAAGAACCAGTTCTAGAACAGGAATCGTCATTAACAAATGGTTCTAGGTCCAGGTCCAATATAGACCCATCCGGAACCATTCCATTTGCAACCCTATTTCTACCCCGATCTTCTTATTTTCATTCTAAGCCTCACAAAAACAGGTGCTCTCATAACCTTTACAATGTATGAATTTTTTATTTGCAATGCATGAAAATACCTATACTAAGCACGGGTTATTGTGCTAGAATATAATTATTGTCCTATAAAGTAGAATTTTTTTATTTGCAATGCATGAAAATACCTGTGCTAAGCACTGGTTATTATGGTAGTAAATAATTATTGTCCCACAAAGTAGAATTATTGAAAAAATAGACAAATTAGGATTCGCTTGGTCAAAATAAAAAAACTAATGACAAAGTTTTGGGGTGTGAAATGTGTCAATTCATTAGCAACCATACCTGAGCAAGTGCACACTCCACGAGGAGCACAATAGGGGTGCTCAAGCCCAACCCTCAATGATTTAGATTTGGATCCTACTTTTTAGGCCAATGTGCTATACATATGCCTAGGTTTTTTTTTTTTTTTTTTGCCCACTTTGCCTAAATTTTAACTGCTAGATCCTAGGCCCCAATGGTCTGGATTTGGATCCAACCCAACATATTTGCCACAAAAGAATTATATATTTGCAAAGGGACTAGGCCTGGATCTTTTTTTAATTTTTTTTCCCACAACCTAAGGTATCTCCACCCAAACCCAGCGTAGGAGCATTTGGCCCTAAGCCATAGGGAAACTTGATTCTTGACAGCTGAGAACTAATCCGTATAGGCATATGCAAACCCTCTTATCTACATGCACCAGGTAAACTATGGTAGGTGGCTAATGAGGGTAAGTGTCGAACACAAGACCTCTCCACTTACATAGGCATAGTCCCTTGCCAATACATGAGCTACCACCCATTAAGTTAGGCTTGGATCTTATTAAGCTAGATAACTAAATGCTCGGGCTTCCACAAGCTTCACTTTGCATGACCAAGCCCATTAGCACCCATTGAGCACAGTGATGTTCTCAGCTAACTAGAATTTGTTACAAGAATTTGGTTTATTGGGGAATTCAGGACATGGTGGATGGTTTATCCCCTATCATTTGCAAATACTATATCTATTCACCAGTATTTCAAAACTTCAACCAACTCTATCTAATTCAATGATCATAGAAAAAATTACTTGATATAATTATCTATTATGAATGAATTGGATACCAATGAGTTGATATCAAGTTAGGGTTTAGAATCACCAAAAAGATGAGGTTTGAGGTCTCAATTAGATTTTTAGATTGCATTTCAATTAACACTGACAGAAAAAAAAATAAAAGAACAAGCAAATCAATAAATCATAGGATGACAAAGCACACTATTTTTTACATGGAAACCCTACATAGAAAAAACCATGAGTCGTATCACCAAGACCAAACAGAAACAAGCACTATAAAATTGAGCAATTACAAGCAATACTTATAATCTCTCCTTAGTTGCAACTCAACCTAAGGACTATCGATTTTTGCCGACTCCTTGTTGTTCCCTACTCTCCGTGCTTAAACCAACACCATCTTGAATCCACAAACTGAATAAAACAAACCACCTTGAAACCGTAAGGCGAATGAATCTCCTACGAGAGTAGAAGTAATATCTTCTAGAACCTTTGAGCTTTAGCACAATTTCTACAATGGATGCTCTAGAGGAAAGAAAAAAAGAAAAGAAAAGATTTCTCCAACTTGTATTCTCTACTTAAAATAGGGAGATTGATTACTTTATGTTAAGAAAAGAACCCTTTAAATAACCCTCAATTTGTGCCCTAGGATTAGAATCCATGTAAAATAGAAAGAGACAGTTCTAACACAAAAAGGAAAGGTTTTTCCATAACCTATATTTTAGAAAATACTCATTTCGTTCAAACGAACGAGCCTTGGTTCAAACGAACCATGTCTTGGGTTTGTTTGCTCGCGAATTTGCTAAGCTTCATTCGAATGGACAATTTTTGTTTGAATGATCTTGGTTTTTGTTCTAGTTTGGTTTCTCCATGAATTTTCTTCTGATTTCTTCTCTGCCTCACTTTAGTGCTTTTGGCGACATATGCAACAGTCCATTCTAAAATAAATGAAAAATTACAACTCAAAGGACCCAGAGTTTTGTCCAACAATGATTAATTAGCTATTACAAATAATTCTAACATACTGCGAGGGACACTTGTCCTATTTCCATTCCTTCTCATTGACTCTTTCATTGTTTCACGCTTGGCCATCTCTAAACCATTGTTTGCCATATAAGGAGTAGAAGTCAAATGATTGGGAAGTTTGGATGGCCAATGGCACTTGAGGATGCTCGTAGCGAGTGGACCATTCACCGGAAGCCATGTTGGCAGAAACCTACAGTTATTCCATCATATTCTAACTCAAAATTGATTAATTTTGAATGCAAAGACTCCAAAACGCGACCATAGATCTATGTGCCTTCGGGTGATTTTCACAGATCTCTTTGCATCATGTCCTTTCGATTGTATTCCCTGATAACTACTCCTGTGCTTGATCTGACCTTGCCATTCGATCCATATGATTTCAAACAAAATGACGTTGGTTTTGTGTCCAGATGGTGCGTCGTGATTCCTAATCGCGGGTTGGGAGTGCTGTGCCTATTTGAACATCTTTCGCCACGTGTCGCAGTCTGGTTGGGGTTTGCATCCGTTCCATTTACACACACGGGCTCAACGAACACGACGCGGTAATGCTAAAATTGGAAACTTAACGAAAACGACAAGTTGACCAACCCACATAAAATCTAACATTTGAATCTCTTTTATATTCTTTCCCACAAATAATCTAACATTTGACTCTTCCTTTCATATTCTTTTTCCACAAAATTAAAGGTCAAGATCATCTTAATGCAGTAGTGTCAGTGCCCACCATTAGTCCTACTAGCAGATATAGGAAGTGATTAATTTACATATATTCCTCAAAAAGTCAAGACCAAATTAATTGAAATGAGGTGGTCATATATAGCTCAAAAGCTGGCACTTCTTTGTAATAAATGCCTATATTCAAATGGCTATAATGTGTGGGATCTTTTCTATTTTTATATCAGTGTCCATACTTATGAGAAACATGCTAGCTGTAGCGTATGACTGGTCCAAAAGTGGAACCTCAATTGGAAGTTGGCTTGCAATTGAAGGATATCTGTGAATATTTACCAGAGAAAAATGGAATACAACTTAATTGAAATTCTATAAAAGGGATCTGTCATGAATGAGATTTATATCTTTTGTGGCTTCAGTCATCATCCCGTTGTCCCATATTATTTTCTTTGACCCCCACAGTAGAAATTCAACACCAACGCCACTGTCTCATCCCTTCTTTCTCTCCCTCCCTCTCCCTTTCTATATAATCACTTCTCCAACTCATTTTCTGATCACTAGCCTTTCTGATTCTTCTTCTTTATTTTGAATTGAAGCTTGATCCAAAGAAAAGAAATGGAAGGTCCTGAAACTCTTCCCTTCTTCATCTGCCCCATCTCGCTGCAGATCATGAAGGACCCAGTTACCCTCTCCACGGGCATCTCCTACGACCGAGAGAGCATCAATCGATGGCTATTCACATATAACCACAACACATGTCCTGTCACGAAACAGCCTCTTACAGATCTCAATCTCACCCCAAACAACACTCTTCTTCGACTGATCCAATCATGGCGCATTGAAAACTCGTCCAAAATCGTCTCCATGGTCGAGTCCCCAAGACCCACCTTCGACGTGGCCATGTTCAGGAAGCTAGTCGACGATGTTAGAGAAACCCAATCACATGAGACCAAAGCTCTCAGGAAGATTAGGTCCTTGATTCAGGAGAACGAAGACAATAGAAGGTACGCCGAAGAAGCGGATCTCGTCTCTCTAATGTCGTTTCTAATCACCAACACAGACACATTTGAGACTTCACAATTTAGCAATGGTTTAGCAACGACAGAAGAGGCCATGAATGTTTTATACCTTCTCAAGCCATCACCTGAGTCACTGAAGCGGGTGTCAGAAGATCAACATGGAAAAATCATACAAGTGCTCTCAATGGTAATGCAAAGAGGAAGCTATCAAGCTAGAATCCATGCATCCCTCCTCCTAAAATCCATATTCGAGGTGGCTCATGACTTGTACAAAACAGGACTAACATCCGAGCTCTTCGATGGCCTCGTGGAGATATTAAAAGATCAGAACTCAAAACGTGCAACCAAAGCAGCGCTTTCGATCTTAGTAAAGGTGACCCAGTTCAGGAATAGCATTGCCATGGCAGTCGACGCAGGTGTTGTTGCAGTACTAGTGGAGTTGCTTGCAGAGATCAATGAAAGGCGAAGCTGCGAGATGATGCTGAGAGTGCTTGAGATCATGTGTGGGAGGGCCGAGGGCCGTGAAGCATTTGTGGTGCACCGAGCCAGTATGGCAGCGGTGTCGTCGAAGATATTGACGGTGTCGGAGGCGGCCGATGAATGTGCTGTGGAGTTGCTGTTGAAGGTATGTAGGTTTTGTGGGAGTGGGGAAGTTGTAGAGGAGATGGTGGAGGTGGGTGGGGCTGCTAAGGTGTGTATGGTGCTGCAAGGAATGGGTAGTAGAAAGGTGAAGGAGATGGCTAAGGAGATAATTCGATTGCATTTCATGACATGGAACAAGTCTCCCTGCTTCAGATTCAAGATGCAACTATGAAGCAGATTAGGATGGATTGATGGGTTTCTATCTATCTAATCTAATCTAAACTATCTATCTATCTATCTACCTATCTATATATATATATTAAGTGGTTGTTCCTTTATTTTCTGGGTTTGATACAATGAAAACTTTTGACCTAAAAATCAGATTAATTGTGAGGACATATGTAATATATATAATAGGAGAATATATTTGGCCATTAAGTACTACATTTTAGTGGAAAGATTTCATATGAAAAGCGATGAGGGGGAATAAAAAGAAAGGGACAGTAGCCATATCCCGTCATATCTCTCTCTCATATATCATGAATAAATATCAAATTATTATTCTCTTCCAACCTACTCTGGTTCTTACGCATTGCTTTCTCTTAAACTTGTATTCCTGAAGTAGGTGACAAAACTTCCAAAACTATTTCAAGAGAATAGACTCTAGCACCCTCTTATCCTTAGTTCTCTGCCCTTCACCTTTAGTGTATGTTTCTTTGCTGGAATTTGGAGAATTTTTGTTTCTAGAATTTGTAAATACCCTAACAAAGTGAAATTTTGGAATTTTCCTTTAGACTGGAGCATCTAAAAATTCCACCACAAAACAAATAGGTTGGAATTTCAAAATTCTGCGGTAGCATTTGAGATTTTTTAGGTGAATGGTGTTTTGAAATTCACGCAAAGAAATATGAATTTTGCAAGTTCCAAATGACAAGCCATCACATTATATCCAAACCCCCCCCCCCCCCCCCCCCCCCCCCCCGGAACCCAAAAGTCATAAGATGTCATGAGATAGGGATGAGAGTTCAAAAAGTAAAAAGATAAAAAGTACAAACTCAAGCGACTTTGGTGACGTGTTCACAACTTTTTCTATGGACTCGTGAGAAATAAGTTTAACGGAAATTACTTTGAAAAAAATTCCTAAAATCAAAGTAAAATTATTGTTCTCTTTTGCCCCTTTTGCGTTAGGGATTTTTACGAATAAATTTATCCTAAATATAAATTAGACTATTTGATTATGAAAAACAAATGTATAATGAATTAGGGTGTGGTACATTTTTTTAAGATAAATTTGCCCTCATAAAAAATAGTACCGATATCGTTATCTAAAAATTATATACTTACGGGGAAAAAACATATATGGCTCAAATTCTAGTATCCTCTTCTATGTTTATTCATCTCAGTATAAAGATATTATTATTCAAATATTGGAAACCAAAATTGAGCATATAACCTAAAAAGAATGGTAACCATATTGTTATCTGAAAATTATATACTGGGAAACAAAAAACATTTTTGGGTCAAATTTTAGTATCATTTTCAATAATTTAAATTAAGTGTTCTCTCTCTTTCTCTCTCTCTCTCTCTCTCAATTAAACCTTTAGGTAGTGTTTGGTTTGCTGGAATGAAGGTCGGAATGGAATGGTCATTCCGTTGGAATGACCATTCCCACGTTTGGTTTGTGAAAAAACAGCAGAATGACCATTACTTCAGGAATCAGCATTCCTTTATACAAGGGAATCACCATTCCTTTGGGGGGTAGAGGAATGGCCATTCCATTCCATTGTAATTTTTCCTTTGAGTCCAAAATGCCCCTTTCATCAAACAAAACATGAGATGTCCAATCATAAGACCTAGCCTCCTTCCTCTTCGTCTCTGACCTCTCATTCTAGGGGTATTTTGGTCAATTTTATGTAATTTTTTAGGGTTATTTTGGTCAAGTTTATGTAATTTTTATAGGGGTATTTTGGTCAATTTTATGTAATTTTTATTCCATTCTTGGCATCATTCAAGCATGACCTGAGATGTCCAATCATAAGACCTAACCTCCTTCCTCTTCGTCTCTAACCTTTCATTCCAGGGGTATTTTGGTCAATTTTATGTAATTTTTATAGGGGTATTTTGGTCAATTTTTTGTAATTTTTATTCCATTCCTGGCATAATTCAAGCATGCCAAACACAGGAACTAGAATGAAAATCTTATTACTGGATTGATTCCTTTGTCCAACCAAACGTTGGAATGGGAATTACTATTCCTGCATTCCAGCAAACCAAACGCTACCTTAGTAAACAAAACATAAATTTAAGCTATTAATTCTACATCTAATTTAACAAGCTTTGATTAAATTAAGTATTATACATCAATTCGCCAATGATCTCAGCACCCATCCAATATTTCAAGCTGGCACATTGTTTAGAACCTCAAACCATTTAGGCCATGTCAATTGATTTGGCTTAAAGCTTTTTACATTTACATGACCAATTATAGGTATCGACCGAACCTCACACTCAATAAAGTGCATCAAAACCGTTAAAACACATGAACCTTTTCTAAGATTTTATTCAAGTGCATTATACGTGCTCATTCTTAGAGTGAGAAATACTCACTTGGCCATACACACTGCACATCTGAACCATCGTATGAGATGGGACCCACCATCTAAGTTTCATGTTGTCATGCCCCAAATTCTGAGATCCTTGAAACCCTCAAAGTTCAAGGCGTAATGGTCCCACAATTGCATAATATAAATCATTACCCTCATAGTTCAAGGCATAACGGTCCCACAATTGCATAATCTAAATCATTCATTTGAATAAAGCATTATGTGGGAGAATTCAGAGTCAACTAGATTAAATTAAAGCATCAATAATTAAGTCACTAATAAAAGGTTAAAAAAATGTCTAATACTAATACTCTCAAAATATCCAAAGAAATATAATATATCCAACTACATCATGAAATCAAATAAATACTAAAGGGCTATATAGTGACTCGATTCTCATGTTCACCCATTCCTGTAAGAAATCTATAGTTCATCATTAATGGAATCAACCTCAATATCTAGGTAAAAAAAAGAGAAAAGAAAAACAAACACATATGAGCATAAAGTTCCACAAGTAAACAAACAATGGAGCTATAGCAAACAATTGCTCAATCAAATGAAAACAATCTGGGTACGATGAACAAGTATGATTAATTCAAGGATAATCCAATAAAAATAAGATGCTAAGAAATACTAACAAGATAATGATAACATTAATGAATTTGCAATGATTTATGTAAATTGGCAATAAAATATAGATCACATGATCTAATCTAAGAAAAGGTATATCTTCAACAACGATGCACATATAAAGGCTCAAAGACATAATCACACATATAAGGGCACGAAGCTATAATTACAAATACAAGGGCCCGAAGCCATAAGGGACTAGCTGCAGTTTAGTTTTCACACACAAAGGGGTTCCCAGGCCCCAATGTCATGCCTACAAAGAGGGCTACAGTTCGCGTGTGAGCATACCCATGTTGCATTGCCCATGCATTGGATAATGCCTCAGAGGTCAAGGATTACATCAAGGGTGGACAAAAAAAACTCAAAATTCAGTTTTCTTAGCAAAATATGATTTGGAACATTTTTGCAACATAATTGGAATTGTGTCATAATTTTGAAGTTAAATCATGATATAAATATTTTTAGCAAAGGTTCATATCAAGATTTCTATATCTAATGGCAGCATCAAATGAACATGGAACGAGTTCAATATCTACAATTCTGATCATTGATGACTACAAAAATTAGTTCATAAAGGTACAATCATATCAATAAAATCAATGGCCCTAGATAAGCTAAAATGCTAGGACTGGGCCCTGCATAAAACCAAGGATCACATAACAATTTAATATTTTGGAAGGCAATGTTAGAAAACTATAATACTAGAGGACTATAGTAAGGTTACTTGCTTGAATTCATGATGATTACCTGATCGAACTTATCCTCACCTGGATGATTTGAAATCTCGCTATGGGTCTCTAGTCATGATAGGTAAACAATAAGTAGAATCCGGGTGCACTAATGGGTTTGATTTGGGTAAATCTTAAGTTTGATAGGTTGAGACATATGGTTTGAGCCCAAATTATTTAGTAGTGCAAGTGGGCCTTTAGTAGTTTGACTACTAGGTTCCATCAAAGGGCTCAAACCTAAGGTTTTTCAAGCTTAGATGAAACCTGGATTAATATGCTTTTGAATCGGACCCAGATTACTAGACTGTACCAGTGGGCCAGAATGACTTAATTTAATCATGAATATTAGGCGGGCCTATGGTGGTGAACTAAATGGGTTTGCTTGACTTCAAGTATTTAATATGTGTGCTTAGTTGAATGTTTGCAGGCACATGGGCTAAGGCTACTAAAGATTAATTACTTTTTGGAGTTGGAGATATGAGGACTATGGGAAGGTGTCATGGATTGTATTTAAAGGTCGTGCTTCATGTCCATCTATTTGGTTCTAGAATGAATGGTTTCTGAGTTGGTTGCATTCAATACGGTGGGTTCGGTTATTGGTCTCATGCATGAAATATTAGGAAATAAAGGAGGAGAAAGAGATAGGAGAGATAGAGGAGGGGTGCCTTGAATATGAGGTTGCAGAGGTGATGCAGTATATAATGAAACAAAGACGTGGGTATAAAAGGAAGGACAAGGTTGTTTGGTTAGAGGAACATAGTAGAATTCAAAAGTGAAAATGGGGACTTGAAAATGGGTAGAAAGGAAGAATAAAGAGGAGAAACAGGATATCAACAAAAACAAGAAAGAAAAAGAGAAATGGTAGTAAAAGGGGAAGGTTCAAGTTGCAGACATTGAGAACAACCTGTTTGTTAAGAGGGTTAGCATAGGTAGGTGCTGGTTCTTAAAGTAAGACAGTCCAATTTCTGTTTGTTTAGGAGGATAGGGGATGGTTAGGTGAGTCCAAAGGTGGAGTTGACCATAGTGAACTTAGATAGTGTTACAACCCGAGCCCCAGAAATCGGGGATTAAGTTGAAACCTAATCAGTGACACACGTACTTCCGTGCATACATACTTAGACCATGTCTAAATGCACATGCACAAGGAAAACTCACACGTGCAAACACAATGTACGCGGAAGTTGTAAGTATCATTGTACAAACAAAAGATTACATTTATTTCACAATGTACAAAGGAAACCCTGTTTTTACAAGAGTGAGTGTTAGTTTCAAAAAGCCAAGACATCAATACAAAGGGTTATACAAAACTCCTGCTATAAGAACCAAATGCATCATACTCAAACAAAGGAGACCTATACTAATGACATGCCGCTCTCCTATGGAGTGATTACATCCACTCCTTTAGCCCTAATGAGGCTTCTATGGTCTCCTCTGGAGTCTTACCGACCGACGAGGGGTCGGCAGCGGGATCTGGACGTGCAACACCAAGGACAACTAATGAATACCACTATTCACAAAGCATAAGCAACACTAAGGTAACACGCATTGTGTCTAAAAAAATCATTAACAGGTAATGTTGCATAGAGTTCAATTTAGTATACTAGGCAAGTTGGACATTAGAATAAAGCATGCTAGAAGAATCAATGCATGGATGTACTGAACTTTGTGGCTACTACATATGCCATATCCTCCTTCTAGGGATCTATACATGAAGAGAATACCATCGACCGGGCCAGGGTACGAATGGGTCTCAAGTTCTTGAGGTCCGGAAACCCCAAGATATAAACACACTACAGCGGCAACATACATGCTATGCCAAAGTCAATGCCGCTGGGTATCATAAGGCTGAGGCTGAGTAGTGCTTGACCATTCCGAATCAATCATATACTTTAACTTGAATAAAACATGCAAGTCACTAAGGAACTAAGAACCATACAATTACGTTCAATTCAGTTCATAACCAAATCAATATCAATAACAATATCAATGTACATGGAAAAGACATATCAAGCAAAGCTAGTTCAGACAATATCTAAGAGACTTATAAGAAACATTAAATCCATACATAAGAGTGGAGGAAAATAAATGTCGTCTAATATGCCATGCAATTCAAATTAATAGAATCAAGACAATTTACTATCCAACCCTAATCTAGTCATCCAGCGTTTCTAACCGTGTATGATGATGTAGTCTTAAGTTATCCGATACACAGTTATCTTTTTCTTAGTGTTGCATTATATCGGAAAGGTGTATCGGAGTCCCTTAAACCAACACCCATGGGGAGGTGCTTAACAACTAGACAACACACATAAATGAGTCATAGCCCTCAAGACTATTCATGCTATTCCCATATTCCATTGGACAGTTAAGGGTTACCTTCATTCCAAAACAAAGGCTCTAAAGGTCTCTTACATACCTACTTTCTCTTACTTTTCAAAGATCTCACAACTTAACTGTGGGTGCCCTACGGCTTAGCCGTAGGCACCTTACGGCTTAGCCGTATTATGCACTACTGCTCAGCCATGGTTTTCCAGAAACTTTATGCATTTACGGTGAGCCACGGCTAACCCATGCTCCCTCTTATGGCTAGACTGTGTTTGTTCTACGGCTCAACCACGGTTAGGTATGGCTTAGCTATAGCACACTACAGGGCTTAGCCGTGGCTGGACCATAGAAGGTTCTCTCGAATTTCTACTCTCTGGACATCAAGCCATAACTTGTCCTACGGTTGGGTCACGGCTAACCTACGGCTTAACCGTAGTACATTATATGGCTTAGTCATAGCCTGACCGTAGGGTAAAATCAGATTTTACAACTCCCTGGAAATTGAGCCGTGAAGCTCTACAACTTAGCCATAAGCTTCAGAAATGTCACGATTTGAACTTGTTACATACAGAACTGAATTTGCACAAAATTGACACAACGAGAACAAGTGTATATAATTAGACACAAATAGGCTATAAAATACAAACCACATACAAGATTAAGCAGAATAATAGCAATCATCGTGTACTAACGTGTGTTCATCCATAACGTGCTTATACTTGCCTCAAATGAGCTTTGTCAAATTAATTGTTGTCCTTTGGCTCAATTAGGGCATTTAGATGCAATCCTATCACCATGCATGCCAAGAGTGAGAAGAAAAGTGTGCATGCAGTGCATGAAATGGTCCAGACTCATAGATGACAGCATGACTCGAAGTCTTACCTTAGCTAGATTGTGAAGTTGATGCGAGGATCCAACTAACTAAGTGACGAGGAAATCAACGAAGAAGAAATGAAGAAAAAAAAAGGAAGAAAATGTTGGCGACGACTTGAAGGAGCTTGTAGTCAATGATACAGGAGATAAGGATGATGGGTAGGTGAGCTTTATATATATATATAGACAAGTTTAAAAGAAAGTCCCACTTCTTCAGATTATTTACAATTTAAGTTAGATGGATGACCAATGACTTTAAACGGTTTCAACTGCAGTCAAGTCAGTTACGGAAATCAACAAGCATAACGAGAGGCACGTGAACCAAGATGATGCATGAATAACGAAATCTTACAAAATCTAAAATTATGAAAAATGGCTCATGTCTACCTAATCCAGGTTAAACTCAACCCAACTTCCTATCCATGACCCAAAATGAAAATCTAAAAGACAAAACTACGACATTAATTAGTCCCTAAACCAGATTAAGCTGAGTCGAAGTGTTACAGATAGAGGTGAAGGTACAGGGCATTGTTTAGTTAAGAAAGTAATGGTGGAAATGATGAATAGTGGCTGTTTGGTTGACGGGATTGGAGCTGGTGGTGAGATAAGCATTTAAAGATAAAACTTGTCAGGTGCTGGAGATGATCAACAAGAATGCAGATACCTTAAAATGATGGTTTTAATGGGGCTATTATGAAAGCAACAGAGAAACAAGGTTTTGTTTTGTAGTTAAGTTGTAGCGGTTCATGACTTGGACACAGAGAGAGGAGGGAGGAAATGATAGAAAGAGAAATCAAAGAAGAGAGTTCTCTAAGGTGGGTTACTAAGGATGGTGTGGCCATGGCTTTTTGCATATTATGGGCTTATGTGAACCTATTGATAGAATGATGATGGTGATGGAGTCTATAAAGTGGGTAGCACTTAAAAGGTCCATTGATTTAGATCTCTGCAATGGTCGTTGGGATTAAAGATAGATTAAAAGAGAGGGACTGGGATCACATGATTGTGTAGGTTTGTGTCCTAAAATGGATGATGATGATGGGTCCAAGGTTGTAGATGCATTTGGGTGACGAATGGGCATACTACAACCCAAACATAAAAGAAAAGTTTACCAAGAAAGATTTAATAATTTTGCATAACTATAAAAAGAAATAAACAATTCACAATAAAATAACTTGATAAAGGATGCGAGAGAGATACCTGATGTGATTTATACTCACACGTTGTGCACATACATGAATCCCAAGATCGACAAAGAAGTAACCACACAAAAAGAGACAAAGATTTACGTAGTTCACCCAAATATGGCTACATCCACGGCACAGAGATGATTATCTTCACTATAACAAGTAAAGCACACAGAGACTCTCACTTTCTCACATTAACTCTCCTACGTGGTGTGGGAACACCACAAGCAAGAGAGTTATCACCTCTCTTCAACGTAAGATCTAAGGTTACAAACTATACACATATATAATCTCCACTTTCTTAACCACTAAAAAGCCTTAATACAATTACCAAAATACCATTGACCTTAAACCAAGCCCTGGGTAACCCAGTGGACCCATCTGGCAAAATCAGAATACAAAACATAAACCCAACAATCTCCACCTTGGCGTAGATTCCATACAACTCGAGCCACCAGGAGATAAAACCGGCAATATCTTCATGAACCTTACTGAATGATACGTCACTGCACCGATGGTGCAGTTTTCTTCCTTCAACACTTTGACATATTAAACCAGCACATGAACTTTGAGCAAAGTTCATATTCTCATCAAACTCCACCTTGAACTTAAAGCTCGAATCCATTAACGAATTCGAGTGATATCGATATTTGAATCACTCACTATGTTGCCCCATCTTCAACATCAATATGAAGATTCAATCACCACAAGCATGCAAGTAATATAAATCGGGAATATGAGTCCAGATGACTCCACAATTGCAGAACAACCTCTGCCTCTGAGCAATCAAAAACTCCATTTGACCTGGCCTTCTATCAATCAAATACATATTTGACAACTGTTGATGTGAGCATGCATCGCTCCTCTTTGCTGCTTCTTCATTGGCTTGGCTTTGGCAAGATGAACAACATCACATGAGATCGAAATATGGGTGAATCTCAAACGAAAAACTTCGTTTGAATCTATAAACCCTTTTGCAACTAGGCCAATGACTCCTACTATTGGTTTGCAACTACAACGAAGTCGAGTTGACCCAATTTTGACCTAAACCCACATTTGTTTAGATCTTCTTCACAAAAGAAGTTGGTGCTACCTGAAACCCCTTTTTTTTTCTTCAATCAAAACAGGACGTCTCTTGGCAAGGTATGCATATCTAAATTTCTCCAGTTTAGGTGAGTAGAGAACAACAATCTTCTCTTTTCAATATTTCTGTAACAAGCTATAAATCTCATCACAACGAGCACGCTGCAAGAAACAGATCTGAAATCAGACTTCAGATGGCTCCAATATCATAGAAATAGTCTTCTACAATCTAATTTAGTCAAACTCTCTTGTTGACTGATAAACAGCCAATCTTTTTCCACAAATGTGTAAATCTACTTAAAACGAATCCGTAGGTGCAAATAAATCTCCGATCGGACATTGGATGATCAAGATATCGCAAAAAAAAAGTTCTGCCGTCGATATCGATCAAACCTGCCTTTGATCGTATGATCTTGCTGACGTATGATGATGTCAGCGCTCTACTGGTGAGTTGGACTTCTACAAACTAGTTCAAGTCAACCCGACCCAAACTGAAACTGCACCTGGGCTTCTACACCACAGGTCAGGTTGAATTGACCTAACCCAAACCCAACCTAACCTGGGTTAAGAAACCCAGGCCGCTGTCTTCTTCCTCTTTGCCTGTTTCAGAGAACAGGAAGTTGAAACCCCTTTACCCTCTTCCTCAGCCGCGGCAGTGAGGGATCAGCTTATCCTAGCGACAGCGAGGGTGCAGTGGGGAGGCGCACAGCAGCGGCAAAGACAACGGCAATTCGACAATAGTGAGCACGGCTGCAACAATATGAATAGCAACTACTACAAACAAATCTCAGTAGCCCCAGTCTTCTCTGTTAGCTTCAATCATCTGTTCTTCCTCTCCGATGAGAGCTTCAAGAACAGAAGAGGACATTTTTCTTCTCCAATCTCAACGCAAATAGCAAAATCTGTTTATCTGGGCTTCTCCACGAAATCTAGCAGCCACAACCCAACGCAAGCATGATTGGTTCTCCTTTGTCTCTAATTTCTACAGTAATCAGAGAATTAAGAACCCCAATCCAAGAACCTAGTTCCAATCTCTTCGTCCTCTCCAATGATCAAGTCAATAAACTAATCTGTGGCTGCAACAGGTCAAAGACCTTTTTCTCCCTCTCTTCTACAATGGCACTTGCAGAAATCCAGATCTCCCTTGGATCTGATCTGTCGATCTCCATGTACAACTTAACCTCGAAAAACCCAGGCATTGAACGATGATTGCGACACTAAACAATGTTCATTGAGCGATCTCCACCTCGCTCTGAAACCCGAGGAACACCACCCTGACTCTAATACTAGTTATTTGTGATTTACACATCACTGAACAATCATTGGGACACTAAACAATCTTCATTAAGTGATCTCCATCTTGCTCTGAAACCCGAGGAACACCACCTCGACTCTAATACCATTGTTGTGATTTACACATCACATATTGTGCGCATACATGAATTCCAAGATCCACAAAGAAGCAACCACAAAAGAAGAGATACAGAGATTTATGTGGTTCACCCAAATATAGCTACATCCATGGCACACAGACGATCATCTTCACTATGACAAGTAAAGTGTAATACTCCGACCCAGCTAAACCCCAATTAGCTACTAATTAATGATGCCTTAACTATTAATTGTGTTTTGATTTTGTTTTCATTTTGTTGCGAGTCATGGATAGGTAGTTGGGTTGAGTTTGACCTGGATTAGGTAGACCAAGCCCTTTTTCATAATTTTATCTTTTATAAGACATCGTCATTCGTGCATCATCTTGGTGTCAACACGTGTCTTTCGTTGAGCTCGTTAACTTTTGTAACTACGTCGTTTGCAAAAGATGTTGTCTGTTTCCATTGGACTTGGATTTAACTCGAACTGTAAAGTGTTTTATGCTTTGAACTTTCTTGTAACTTTGCCTTTAACCTTATCTAATATAAGGCCATCTCCACCAACTCTTCTCTTCCCTCACGTTGGAGACTCTCTCTCTCTTCCATTTTAGTTTCTTCTCCTCCATCGATCAGGCCAAGGAAGAGAATTTGTGCCTTTGACTCTTGATTTCCTCTCTTGTAGTGAGTTACAGTAAGCCTTGGATTGGTTTCCTCTTCTTCTTCTCATCACTTACTGTGTGCATGCTCTCATGTTTCTTTCTTTCTTCCTTTCTCTACATGCATGGGGGATTAGGTGTGTGTTTGGACGTGAATTGAGCCCCAAGGACAACAATTAGTGTGTCAGAACTTAATTGAGACAAGTATAGGCATAATTTGCATGAACCCATGTTGATATATGCTTGATTTTAACTAATTCTCATGATCTTGCATATGAAAAACGTTTACAGCCCCATTTGTGTTCATTTCTCTTGATTAGATATGGTTTTTATGGCCTTTGTCTCTTCCCAGTCGATCTGTAACAGATTCAGAATTCGACCCAACGCATGCACGGGTAAGCCGTGAAATGTGCTACGGCTGAGCCGTAACTTGCTCTACGGCCAAGCCGTAAGCCCCACCATGACCCAGCCGTAGATTAATACAGGGTGTGTCTGAAAATAACTGAGAGTATGCAAATCTGCAGCTCTTCTATGGCTAAACAGTAAGGTGCCTTCAGCTAAGCCGTAAGGTCACCTACGGCTAAGCTGGAAGACCTAAACAGTAAGAAAACTAGGAAAGAAATAAGACTTGTAGGGCCTCTGAAATAAAAGGTAGGCAACCTCGACTTGCCTAACGGAGCATGATAATATGTGTGAATGATCTCGAGGGCTGCGAATCATTCATGTTCGTTATCCAGTTGTTAAGCACCTCTCCATGGGTTTTGGTTTAAGGAACTTTGGTACACCTGATGATGCAATGTAACACTAGACAGTGATGCATCTGAGGACTTAAAACTACATTATCATGCAGGGTTAGAAACACTGGATAATTAGATGAGGGATGGATAGTAAATGAACTCGATTCGATATGATCAGCATTGCTTGCATGGCATCTTGTTGTATGATCATTGGCCTCCACTATTTAGCATGCTTGATTTGTTGTACTTAACATCGAATTGTTGACTTCTTTACGATGTTTCCAGCACCATGAAAATGCACATATGTTCTTAAGTTTGCATATATAAGATATATTCTTAAATATGCGCGTATGATATGCTTGTCACGATATGCACGATCTCTTAACGGTTTAGGATATGATTAACTCTGTATGGTCAGGCACTACTTAGCCTCAACCTTAGGATCCCGATGGAGTGAATTTGGTGTAGTTGTATGGCCTTGCTGCAGTAAGGATACGTCTTGGGGAATCCGGACCCAGAAACCCGAGACCCATTCACACCTTGGCCCGATAGATGGTGTTCTCAGCATGGATATAAGATCCCTACTTTAGGAGCATATGGCCAACTAGTTATGTCCACAGCACGTATGCCTTGATTCAAATGGCATGCTTTATTTACTGCACGACTACTTAGGATACGTACTTGACCTGCTATGATTTACATTATGTTCTTTATGCTATTATACACAACATGTGTTAACTTGTTATAGCTTATATTTTGCTGAATTATTGTATTCACGAGTTGTCTTTGGTGTTACAGGCTCAGATACCCAAACCGACCCCTCGTCGGTTGACCAGACCCCTAAGGAGGCCCCCGATGTCCCATCTGGAATAGAGGAGTGGATGTAGTCACTCCGTCGGAGAGCGTCATGGACATAATTGCATATGAGTCTTCTTCATTTTGAGATTTGGCACAATTGGATCCAGTCATGAATTGTATATGTATTTTGGCTTCATTTTGTAAGACCTTTATCTATATCTGTCATCTTTTGTCTATATACTTGGTTCCCATATTTCTTGCATTGTGTTTGATACCTACAGCTTCCGCGTACATGTTTGGCATGTGTGAATCTTCCCTTGTGCGTGTGCATTTAGACCAGGTCTACGTATACAAACACGGGAGTATGTGTGTCATCAGTCAGGTTTCTACTAACCCTCGATCTCCTAGGCTCGGTTGTGACATAAAGCATACAGAGACTCTCACTCTCTCACATTGTCTCTCTTATGTGGTGTGGAAATACCACGAGCAAAAGACCTCTCACCTCTCTTCAACGTAAGATCTAGGATTACAGACTATACACATATATAATCTTCATTTTCTTGGTAACCAAGAAAGCCTTGGTACAATTACCAAAATACCTTTGACCTTAAACCAGTCCCTGGGTAACCCAATGGACCTATCCAGCTAAACCAGAAGACAAGACACAAACCCAACAATACCTAGAAGAGAGAGAGAGAGAGCTTGAGAGGTAGTAGAGGTTCGTATGGTAGAGAGATGGAGAGAGAGAGACTGAAACTTAGAATGTGTTATGAGAAAGAGGGTCGTGCAGGTAAGATCCCTTCATATAAGGAGGAGAGAGGAAGTTTTAGTGGAAAGGAGATATACACAATATGGTTTCCTCCTCTATTTAAATTAAGGTAAGTGGGGGAGATTGGGTAAAATGAATCCTTTGCATGAAGAGAGAAAGAAATCTTATGCGACATGTGGGTTTTTCCCAAGAAATTCAAATTTGATTAAGACATGATTCCCCTTATAAGGTCAAACATTTTAAGATATGAATCCCCATCATTCAATGATGGGTTCCACCCAAAATATGATGTTATTACAAAGATGACTAATTTAATTCAATGAATGGGTGGAGTCTAATTTATGATCAAAATTAAATAATAACAATAATAACAATGCTAATAAAAACATAACAGCAAGAACAATAATAATAATAATAAAACCAATAAAAACCTAGGGATCAGATCTTTACACATGCATAGCATTCAATACTGCATAAGCACATGTGAACATTTTCCTCTTTAGAGTGAGTAAAAAATATTAAGTGAAACATTGCAATATCTTATACAAGGGACTAGGGAGTGAGGGACATGCATTTTAATTGGGTTAATCGCGTTGGAGAAATTTTTCAAGAAGAATATGTATTTTGAGAATAAATAAATAAATAATATGCTACTAAAGATTTTTTTTTGTTTACTAAAGGTTTAAGAAAATGTTTTTGAGTGCAATTTGAAAAACATTTCCTGATGTTTTCCCTCAAAAAAAAAACCAATTAGGGGATTATTTTTTCCCTTAACTATATCATTTTCTAGTAATGATATTGTTACAATTCTTTAAAAATATATAACCATTTTTTGTCTTCACCATTTGTTTCATGATATCTTTATACTGATGTGCATAAATATTAAAGGACACTAAAATTTGACCCAAAAATGGTTTTCTCGTCGCAAGTATATAATTTTCAGGTAATGATAGCGTTACCATTTTTTATAAATTCTATGCCCAATTTTGGATTCCAACATCTGAGTCATAATATCTTATACTGAGGTAAATAAACATAAAAAAAGACACTAGAATTTTACCCAAATATGTATTTTCCCCACAAATATATAATTTGCAAGTAACAATATTGTTACCATTATTATAAGGGAAAATTTGTCCAAAAAAATGTACCACTCCCTAATTCATTTTATATGTGTTTTTCATAATCAAATAGTCTAATTCATATTTAGGATGAATTTATTTGTAAAAATCCCTTTTTTCTTTATGATAGAAAGTAAAAAAGCAAGATGGTTATTTTGAAATATTAGAATAGGGTAGGTGATGTAAATGTTTCATGCTAGCAAGCATTTCCATCTCAAACCCCACCAATATTGATAGGACCAGACTATACTGTGATCAAAAGTGACATTGACCATTGGATTGTAACATAAAAAAGGCTGCAACATTTACCATTGGACTGTATCATTAAATACTACTCGACCCTAAGTTTGATACAACAAGCATCATCCTCATCCTCTTTGCCTTGATTTGAGATTGCTTTAAAAGTTCCTTGATTGGTGTCATGCCTCGAAGTTTAAGATCTTTGGGACCTAAAATCACAAGGCACGATAGTTCCACAATAATTAAACTAAATAAAAATTTGATAAAATAATTTCAAATGAAATGCATAGTTAATAAAATAAAACCCCACCTAACAATGATTTACATGTCGATCTTGAATAGTAAATAATCTAATAGAACGTTCCACTAATAACTAATGCCAAACTTTTTGGAGCTTATCGTAACCCCAACCCTGCTAGTAGCTAAATTACCTCGGTGTTCGCCTCAACCGCAAAATCTGGGAAAAAACAAGGGGTGTGTAAACTCAACAAGTACCAAACTATGAAACCATAGCAAATGGTTATCAGTCAAGGGTTATCAAAGTTTTTAGAGCCTTGGTTCGAAACAAATTTATAAGGAGCGGAAAAGAACAATCTCAAAGGCTATAAATTCGAATAATACAATCATTTCAAATTCAAATTAAAAAATTCAGATCTTAGAGAAATTTCAAAGTTATATTAAGTTGAGAGAATAACATTGATAATCCGGCAAAATCAAGAATATCACAAGTTTAAGAGCAAACATCCTAAATAATGCATACTTATAATGCATCTTCGAAAAAAAAAATAATAAAGTGTGCTTATCAGAATTAAGCCTGCACCAAGCACAAGTACCTGCTAGGTACAATCCATTTCATATCCATATAAAGTTGGCATAAGCCTAAGGATCTAACAATTAACAAAAATATGACAATTTAGGTCTTGGAGTATGAGTACGAACATTTCGAAGGTAAATGAACAATTACTTAAACCATAGTAATCAAGAGAAATAGATAGAAATAAAGAGCATGGTAAAATACAGATTTAACAGAAATCATGGGGCAAAATTCATGAATCTAAGAAAATCATATCCTTAGTATAAATCAAATACAAATTTAATGTTGCCGGTGGGATTTTAACCCATAACTTCAGTAACTCAATTTCAATCATTGATTAACCCACAACTTCAGTAACCCAATTTTATTCCTTTTTGTTACTGCTGGGCGTGATCTTAAGAACTTCAATAATACAGTATCAGTGGGGGTAATCCCAAAAGCTTTAGTAATGACACACAAAATGGGCTAACTGCAAACTAGTGATTCTCACACAAAGGGGTCCCAATCCCAATGTTGTATCCAACATAGAGAACTAAGTATCCGTGTGTAAGCATTCCTACATTGCGTTGCCCATACTTCAGATAATGCCATGAGGTCAGCAAAATCCAATAATCCATGAATTCTCAATTCACAATTTCAAGTGCAAAAATAGGGGTAAGGTTGGAATCACAAATCAAATTACACACCATTGAGTCTTTACGCAAATCTAACCTTTTTAAATCAAATGATGAATAATCTTTAATAATCATTCAAAAATTAATTCGTCTTATATCATGATGGTGTCAAGGGATCAATATCAAATCTTAGCACAAATCCAACCATTTCATAATCTCTAATAATAGTTCACATAACAATTCATTTTATAGCAAGATGGTTTCAACGGAACATGATCAATGTTGACTGCAAGTGCAAGGTCTCAATGTAGTTTTACCCAGTGAGTCTGGATCATATCCACAGAGAGCTAGAATTCTCAAAAACTTGTCTTAAGTGAAAACTAGTGCTAGCGTATTAAGAATCTATACAAAATAAATCATCCACTAAACTGAAAATTAAAATTAATTATAAGTCCCAAATTAAAATTAAAATTACAATCCCAAGTAAAAACCTAAACTAAAAATCCTAAGCTAAAAAGATCCTAATGTAAAGACTGCAAAAGCATAAAAGGGATCAAACCACCAATGGCATATAAATAAATTGCACTAAAACAAAATTCATAAAAAAAAAAGGTAAAAAGAAATTAACAACATGAATTTTAGATTTTCAATTTTTGAATCACAAACTCCATGATTAGAGTCAAAGGACAACTCTAAACTACACTACCAAACATGGCCTGTCATCCCACATGAACACAATGTACCAATCTAGTAAAATAAATTACTACGACTCAAAAATCATTATTTAAATCTTTGCACATCACTAAGACATAAACAAAAATCCAAAAATATCAAATCTGAAATTAAAACTCACTTTACTCTAGTCACATGAAACACCAAGCCAAGGGAGTGCTCACAACACTAAACACATCATCTCTTGAACTTCGCCAACATGCACTAAGGAGGAGAAAGGGAGGAAGGATGGATGGATGATGGAGTGTGGATGGATGAACCAAAGATGGGCTGGATGTTCTCAAATATGTGTGATCGAGTGATGGAGAGTGAAGATTACGATAGATGATATGGGTGTGAAAAGGGGTGAATGGAACTGGTGGTGATATGGAGTATGGAAAGTGGAGAGAGAGTGGTGTGGTGTTCTGTGTAGTATGGTGGTCTCTGTGGCTCATCAATCCTTCACGGTCCACATGTTACCCCCCTTTACAATGGTGGTAGCACTTTGTTCTTGATAGGCCACATGCCTATCTTAGTTAGAGTTTGATAAGGATATATGGGCCATGGGGTTATTTGGTTATCATTAGGGAGATTCAAAATATTGGTGATGTGGATAAAAACATATGAAGGGTGAATCGAGTTTGAATTGAGTTTTATCCATAGTAGACCCCACTATCCATGATGGCCATGTGATGTGCTAATGTAAGGTCCAAACCCAAACTAATCCTAGTTTACTATAATTAATCTTTTTTTACTCTAATTAATGCATAATCTAGACTAATTTAACTCAAATCCCTTGGGTTTGGATCATGGATAGGTGGTTGGGTTTAAACCTTGCTTAAGTAGCCAAGGACCTGCTTGTAATTTAAAATTGCATGGTTTTGCATCAAATTAGCATAATGTTAATCGCATCATGTATATTTCATCTTGTGGGTCATCTTTCATGTTTAACCTTGCTTAATCCGGATTCATCTTAGCCCAATTGAACTCCAATTGACTCAAACTATGAATTCCATAAACAATCTGAACTTGCTTACAAATTCCAATAAAATTTGATTTAAAGAGAGCCTAACCACCATTCCCTCTTTATTTTCCATTAACCACCTACTGGAGCCTTCCTCTTCTTCCATCTTTTCTTCAAGCTAGAGCTAGATTTGCACCTTGGAGCCGCTGCATGCTAGAGCCAAGACCTTCCTCTTCTTCCACCTCATCCTCTTGCTTGTCTTCTCCATTGGAATTTCTCTTCTTCCCCTCTTGAGCTCTCCATGGTGAGGATCTTATCACCATTCTAGTTCTTTGGGTTCAAAAGAGTCAAGGAAACTCAAATCTAAAGCATGCATGCATCTCATTTTCATTTCACCCCTTGCATGTCTTAAAATTGTCTTCTATTGAAGTTTTCTCTATCATTAGGCCAAGGGAAGCTTGATTTGGATAAAGCACTGAAATTATAAGCAAGTATAAGAGTATATTTTGCTACATGTATGTTTAAATATGCTGATTCTTGATGAACTCTCAATGAAGGCCAATTTGCCGCTCTTTTACTCTTGGATTAAAATGGTTTAAGTGTTAATGATTAATGTGAATATAATTAGAAATGAATATTGATAATTGGATGGGAAGAAAACCCCTTGTGTAGTGAGAAGGACAACTTAAATGTTTAGGGTATAGGGGAGATCAAAGGAAAAAGGGCAAAACAATTCAGAATAGAATCAGCCTGTTGCTAGAGTGCTTAAGGGCCGATCAATCAAGCAAGAGCTCAATCAATCGGATTCCACTTCTAGGAGGTGTCTGATCGATTGGACACCTACCCAATTGATCGAGTACCCGAGACTTTGGGGTTTAAAACCTCATTTTATTCCTTTAAAAATGGGGATTAAATTAGGAGTTGTCCTAGCTTTCTTTTAAGACCTTAGAGATATATAATATAAGCCATTCTTACCCTTAGGACATTAAGTATAATCAAAGACCATGTAGGGCTTTAGAAATAGTACTTTCACCTCAAACAGAATAGCCCAACGGCAAATAAATACTATGAAGGAATAGTGTAGAGCTGTCACTCATTCTCTCTTAATTTTTTTGCTATTTTGCCTGACGTCACGTCATGGGTGTTGGCATAAGTGGTGTTCATTATTTATACAATGTAACACTAAGATTTTGGTAACACATTGACAATGGACATTTTATGAATACACCATATTGAATGATTAAAGAAACACGGATTATTTTAGCTATGGTTGGCAAGTAAATAACCATGTTAACCTCTCAATTCAATGCATTCATATTATTTCAGTAAACCTTTCCCTTAACATGAATAAATTATGTACACATTTTAACTGGTGAACCTTGAGGCAAAATCGGAGACGAAGCTTCTACTGAGCATGAGCCCATGAGCCAAAATAGGAGTAGCTAAGGTTGAAAGGATTCGAGTTCTATTAGCTCATTTAAGTATGCATTGTTTAATTATCAGTCACTCTGTTTAATCCCAATTTTTATGATTGAATACGATCTCAAGATCAATTTACACTTCTGTATAAGTAAATTGTTACATATAATAAGTATGAAAGTTATGAATCTTGGTCAGTCTTGATACATTGAGTCGGCACCATTTAGCTTGTATCCATGAGAGGTTCGGCGGGACTGAATGAAAGTATTCAATATGTTACCTACTATAGTAGTTGTATAAAGAATTAGTCGGCACTCTTAAGATAGCTAGATGGTCTTGGCTCAACCACTAGTGATTTTCCACCATACGATGTGCTCTCTTTCTAGAGAGAATATAGCCATATGGATACAAATAAATATGTTATTTTCTTTCCATATATAATGCTTTATTCATGCTTATTTACATGCACAAAATGCTTAATTTCTGCTTTTGCTTTCATTTAATTAATGTCCTTAAATTCAATTGATATATTATGATAGTCTTATGCACTCTTATATTTACTTATCTCTTATGTTAGCAATGCTTCCCTTGGTGTTATAAATACAGAACCCACTGCCAACACAACATTTGACGTGGCCGTAGAGGGAACCTCAATGGTACCTCAGGATGTAACGAGTGGAATAAGGATAACATCTACTACTAATCATCCGACGTAGCACGTCACCAAGTTTATTTGGATTAAATAGAGAGTAGATCATGTCATCATCGTTATGTTATTGAGAGTTACTAGTTGATGAATATGTTATCTTGCATTTTCATATATGTTTATAAAACCTTAGTATTATGTGCATGTGGATGGTGAATTAACAAACCTTGGTTTATGTTAACAAATGAATGTGGTTTTATTAGTGTTAATGATATGTACATGTGAATTCTCTTGGTTTCCACTTAATTATTAATATGATTGTTACGTGTTTACGGATCTTCCCCACACTTACCTATAGAATCACCCTTGTGGCAATTTGTACGTATCTTGACATAGCATCGATTGCCACAGGTTACGTGTGCCACGCCTTGGGATCCACTATAATTTTTTCAATCCTCAAGTTTGGGGCATGACCGTTAACATTAAATGGGCTGTAACATCCACTGCATTTCACTGGCTGAGAGCTCCCTTGTATTTGCTTGAAGCACTTCTCTAATTTTATCTCCACTTCTATCTCTACGTCAAAGCATCTTTATCTTTTCCTTTTCCTTGTGTGCCAAGACTTCACCCTTATCTTTGTGAACTTAGAGAAAAACTTTGAATGAGATTAGGTCTTTGATGTATACTTCGAGTCTTCTTTGCTAACTCAAAGATTAAATTTTAGCAACAAGCTTGATCTTTATTTCTTTTAGAATTCCCTCCTCTTGGGCTTGATCTTGATTTTCTACGGTTGAGATTTAATCTTCATGGGATCCATCTTTGTGAGAAGTTTTAACTAAAGGTGGGCCATGTGGGATACCCAAGGTAGCTTCGGATAGAGCTTTTGGCAAGGGCCACCACCCCCACCTCCCACACCCCCCCCCCCCCCCCCCTCCCCGCTTTTTTTTCAATTTTGTTACAATGAAAAGTGACATTTCATTAAAAATAGTAATGTTTGCTAAAAGTCATAAATGTGGGCCTGATTCACATAAAATGATGACACTAAATCGTATCATTGCATATATTTTGATTTAAATTACTCAATGATGTTAAAAATATTTATCATTTTATGTGAAAACATGATTTTGGAAAATCATTCTAAAAATAGAAATCCAAATGGAGAATTTCATGATTTCATGGAAAAAAGACTAATTTTGAATAGATTTTTCATGAAAACGCTACAATGATTTTTAAATCCATAAAAACATGATTTTTAATTAAATGAAGACATTTCTAATGCTTAAGTCCTTAAAACTTCTTAAATTAGGCATGAAATTGTACATTTTAAGGACTTATCAAAACAATATTAGGTCGAGCAATTATCATAAATCAAAACAAATCAAAGTAATCAAACAAATCCAAGGTAGCAATATCCAAGAAATTCTATGATTCTTCAATAATTTCACAAACTTTAAAATTCAAATCATGATCGAGGTAAGAAACGTGAAAACTCAAGTACTAAGATAACATAAGAAGACTAGTTACCTGGATCAATAGTGATCAAAGAATTTGACTTGTATTAACCTGGGTGTCCATGTGTGGGCCCCTGATATTAACAGTCCACAATTGAATTAGCAATGGGGTCCAATAATTGAATTCATGCACCAATTGTTTGACTTGGGTTAGGCTTTGGTACGGGTCACATGTCATGTGCTAACACACATAAGTTTGGGCCCGATTTATTGGGTATTGCAAGTGGGCCTTGGGTAAAGGGGTAATGCTTGCACATAGGCTAAATGGGTTGACTCAAACTATTGGGTCATGCACTTTGGCTTGCACATAATGAATGAAACCAAAATGCTAGGTGGGCCAAGGCCGGTGGGCCATATGAGTTTGGCTAACAAGTTGGGTAGTAATTTGTGCGCGGACCTCAGAACTTTATTTTAAATAAATACATCCAATGGCCTAGGGCTCATTACGTCACATGAGTTTGACTCGGCTGGGTAAAAGTTAGTAATTTTTGTACAAACTAGAGAGTGGGCTTGAGAAACGTAGTTGTAGTGCATCAGATTGCCCAGGGATCAGTGGTCCACATCGGTTCAGTTGAGTCACAAGTTGAGTCTAAAGGGCACTAGTTACTGCGTTTTTGGGTGGCCCATGGAGATGAATACACGATGATCATATGCATGAGGCGAATTGACCTGTGCTGGTTCTGCTGTACACAGAGAGAAAGAGTGAGAACAAGAAGGGAACAAGGAGGAAGAAGACGCGGTGACTGTATGGATGATGGGTTCAGTCGGGTGGGTCGACCTGATTGTGATACAGAGAGGAGGGTTCGGTTCAGGTTTGGTGAAAAGGAGTTCTGAGGGAGATGATGAATGGGTATTCAGAGGGTAGAGATGAGGGGCCGATCGTGCCTGGTTTGAGGACAATGAAAACAGGGAGAGGGTCGCGCGAGACATGGACCTAAGTTTCTTGGTCAGAGGAATATGGTAGCAAATCAAAGATGAAGATGGGCACTTGGTGATTGACAAAGTGGAAGAATAAAGAGAAGAGAAAGAATGGAAGGATTGTTCAGATCTAGATTTTTTTATTGTAGTTCAAATAGCATGCAGCAGAAAAAATAAATGAACAAGTAATTCAATTAATCAACTACACAGCAAGAGGCATATGACTTTAATGTCGAAAACCTAAACCGAAAAAAAAAACCCACAAGTCGAAACTGGATCAAAAATTAAGCACTATGAATCATATAATTATAAAAGATATACTCACAATTGTTATCCAGTTCTCACACAACCAAAGGATTGTGACTCTTATTGCACGCTTCATGCCGCAATGAGTCCCTGCCATCCTCTGCAATAGATCCAAACCTTGCTTGATTCCTCAATCTTCTACGAAAGAAGATGATCATCTACAAGAGTTGTAGAAGTAACATTCTCTAGTACTCTTATCAACTCAACTCTCTCCAATGGATGCTCTAGAGAAGAAGGATGGTTTCCAATATGAATTCTCAATTCAAAATAATGAAATTATTGCTTTAGGGTTAAGAGAGAACTCATATTTATAACCCTAATTTTGTGACTTAGAGTGAGGGGTCAAGTGGAACCCAAAAGAGTAGTACTGGCACAAAAAATAAACAATTTCACATAAGGTTGGTAGGGTTTCTTCGTTATTACACTCAACCCTGGTGAATAGGCACTCGGGCGCATGGGCTTTTGGCTAGAAGTTCTGTCTTGGGCACTTGAGCCTAAGTGCATGGGAGCTCAAGCGCACATATCAATTCTACACTTTTCTGCAAGCTTCTCAATATCATAACTTTTCATTTTTAGCTCCTATTAACGCAATCTTGGGCTCACGAATATCTACTTGAAATGAGCTTTCCAATAGTACGTAGATTACCCTGATACAATGGTTGATTTAAAAGATATAATCATTTTGCTCTAAATACCTTCATTTAAATGACACGTGAAGCACACAACAGTCCAATTTAAAAAATATATAAAATTATAACTCAATGGATCTAGAGTTTTGTCCAACCCATGAAATAGCAAATATTGCATAATTTGATGCTGTGAATCTAGTTGTTCCACCTTGTCAAGAGCATCTTTCAATTCTTATTTCAATGAAGTACTTTGATTTTTTGCTGTGAATCTAATATTTGCACATTGAGATGTTTTATAACCAAACTATTTGCATTCAAAGCATTGAATAAATCTATAGTTTTTCTTTCTAAACATTTTCTCAGATTTATACATAACCTAGCCATATTTCTTATCTTTAAGCAATTTCTTGAAATTTGACTTGGTAGTTGATGTACCTTCGTGGTTGATTTTCATTATAGAAATCACAACAGATCTATACACAACAAATTAGTGTAGCCCTCTCTGATATCAATTCAAAGGATCATTTCAGATTTTGATTTCTAGATTGCAGTTCAAATAATATACAGCAAAAGAAATAAACAAACTAACAATTTAATCAATCAACCATGCAAGCAAAAGGCACACAATTTTAATGTCGAAAACCCAAAAAAGGAAAAAACCAAGAGTCCAAACTAGGCCAACAATCAAGCACTATAAATCACACAATTATAAGTGATATACTCACAAGCTTTATCTTGTTCTCGGGTGACCTAAGGATTGTGACTTTCATTATATGGCTTCATGCTATAAGCACTCCATGTCGTCCTCTACAATGGATCCAAGCCTTGCTTGATTCCTCAATCTTCTATGGTAAAAGATGATCTTTTACGAGAGATGTAGATGCAATATTCCCTAACACTTTTATCAATTCAATTCTCTTCAATAGATACTCTAGAGAAGAAGGATGATCTCCAAAATGAATTCTCAATTCAAAACAATGAGATCCTTATTTTAGGATTAAGAGAGAACCCATATTTATAACCCTAATTTTGTGTCTTAGAGTTAGGGTTTGAGTGGAACCCAAAATAACAATCTTGGCACAAAAGGGAAACAATTCGGCATAAGGTCGCGGGGTATCTTTATCAGTGTATTCAAGCCTAGTAAATGGATGCTTGAGCATGCAAGCTTTTGGCTAGAAGTTCTGTCTTAGGCATTAAAGCCCTAGGGGATGGGCACTCGAGCACGCATGCAAATTCTATACTTTTCTATAAACTTCCTGACGCCATAACTTCATAATTTTAATTCTGATTGGCGCAATCTTGAACTCTACAAATATTTACTTTAAACAAGCTTTTTAATGGTATATTGATTGCCCTGATCCAACAGTTGGTTTGAGAGATGTAAGTATTTTTCTCCATACACCTTTATTTAAGCAACCCAGTGAAGTATGCAACAGTCTAATTTAAAAAATATATAAAATTACAACTTAACAGACCAGAGTTTTGTCCAATCCATGAATTAGCCAACATAGAAAATCCATACAAAGAAGGAGAAGGAGAAGAAGGAAAACAAAGAAGAAGAAAACATGGGTGGGACATCAACGATGGATGGTATGGATTTGATCCAATGGCATGAGTTCTAGATACATGATAGATGGGTAGAGTGGCGACAGGGTATCGGGTTCGGCCATGATCAAAGGAGGGGAGAAGGAAGACAGAAAGAAAAGAAATAGAACGGTTGGGTTGGGTTCACTCAGAAGGTGAAATCAGTGACTGAGTTAAGGGGATTTTGAAGTGGCTCAGGTGTGTGTCTAAGGTGACCCAGAGATGTGTGGCTAAAAGTGATGGTGACGATGCTCATGATGATGGTGGTGGCCATAAAAGATCATAACCAACCATAATGTTTGGAGAAATATTAAAGGCCCTATCATAAATATGATAACCATAAAGAAAAGAATAAAGGAAGGAAGGACATAATGATAGAAAGAGCATGAGGAAAGAGAGAAGAGAGTGAGAGAGAGGTAACCTTCATTGGAATGGCTAGAGGGGAGGGGTAGGTGTCCTCTTATAGGAATCGAAATGGGAGTCCCAAAAGGATAAGGGCTCCATACTAAGATTATCCAAGTGAAAATAATTCGAGTAGGACTCTAATATCTAAAGTAGAGTTAAGAAGGAAAAACAGACATACAAGCCTACTTCCTAAAATTCAAAATTCTAACACAAAAGAGGACCCACTAACATTAAATAAATAATTTACCAAAATTAAATAGAATTACTAAATATAACTAAAAAAATTAGCATGGTCCACCATGGATCAAATCTATGGTCCTAATTAAAAATTATAAATTGGGTCATTACATTGGACTTAAAAATACGCGCATCATCATTATCATCACCTTGTATGATGCAGTCCTATGGTAAATGTCAATTTGATCAAAGTGATGATCGGGCCATCATTGAACAAACGAGGCTATCATTATCAAAGCCTTATCCCAACCATGTTGGGGTCGACTACATGAATTATATTTCTCCATTCCGTTCTATTTTGAGCTAAAGCTTTCGATAAGTGAAACTTCTTCAAATCTGAATTAATGACTTCCATCCATGTTTTCTTCGGCCTGCCCCTACCTCTTGATGAGCCATCCACATGTATAGCCAAACTTTTAATCACCGATGCCATTACTGGCCTATGCTCAACATGCCCAAACCATCTTCAATGGGTTTCTCTAATTTTATCTCCTATTGGTGCTATCCCTAAATGCTCTCGAAAGCGCTTATTTCTAATTTTATCTTTCTTAGTTTTACCATAAATCCACATAAGCATTATCATTTCCGCTACATCCATCTTATGAATATGCGTTTTCTTTATTGGCCAACATTCTGCTCTATATGTCATAACAAGTCTAACCACTGTCCTGTAAAATTGGCTCTTCAATTTCATTGGTATTCCTCTGTCACAAAGCACTCCAGAAACTAGTCTCCACTTCAGTCATTCACCTTTTATCCTATGCTCCACATATTCGTCAATCTCCTCATCCTTACTAATCATTGAGCCTAAGTACCGAAAAGAATCTTTATGTGGTTTCTCATGGGTTTCAATTTTTACAGTAGTTTCAATACTTTGTATATGTCCAGTGAAGTTGCAATCCACATATTCTGTCTTTGTACGACTTTTTTAAAGCCTCTAGATTCTAATACCCCCCGCCATCTCTCAAGCTTTGAATTTACACCATTTCTTAATTCATCCACCAATACTATATCATCTGCAAAAAACATACACCATGGCACTTCTTTTTGAATATACACAGTTAACTCATCCATAATTAATGCAAAGAGATAAGGACTTAAGGTTGATCCTTGATGTAAACCTATAATTACGGGGAATTCACCTGTTTCTTCACATATGGTTCTCACATTTGTTACTGCTGCTTCATACATATCCTTAAAATTTTCAATGTAACCTCTAGGGACATTCTTTTCCTTTAAAATTCACCAAATTAAATTTATTGATACCTTATCATAGACTTTTTCCAAATCGATAAAGACTATATACAGATTTTTCCTTTTTGCTCGATATTTTTCCATTAATTACCTAAGTGAAAAGATAGCTTCCATAGTTGATCTCCCTAGCATAAAATCAAATTGATTTTCAGAGATTTTGATCTTCTTTCTCAGTCTTTGCTCCATTATTCTCTCCCATAACTTCATAGTATGACTCATAAGTTTAATCCCTCGATAGTTGGTATAATTTTGTTTATCTCCTTTATTCTTATATATAGGTACTACAATGCTTCTTTTCTATTCTTCCAGCATTTTTTTTGTCACAAGTATCTTCTTAAATAGTCTACATAACCAACTCACCCCAACCTCTCCTAAGCATTTCCATAACTCTATCGGAATACCATTTGGGCCTGTTACCTTTTCTGTCTTCATTCACTTCAATGCTTCCTTCACTTCCACTACTCTAATTCTATGGAGAAAAGTATACTCTAGTGATGAAGTATATTCCTTAACTCTTGTATCGCCCAAATGTTCTTTATTTAGAAGTTTGCTAAAATATTCCTTCCACCTTTCTTTAATATCGTTGTCCTTCACCAGAATATTTTCCTTATTGTCTTATTGTCTTTGATACATTTGACATGATCTAAGTCCCTACTTTTCTTTTCTCTTATTTTTGCGAGCTTAAAAATATCCTTTTCTCATTTTTTTGTTCCCAACCTATTATAGAAGTCATCGTATGTTTTGAACTTTACACTACTTACTACTTTCTTAACTTTTTTCTTTATCTTTTTATACAGTTCAAAATTTTCTATACTCTTAGTCTCCTGCCAAACTTTGTAGCAATGTCTTTTTTGTCGAATAACTTCCTGAACTTCCACACTCCACCACCATGTTTCTTTATTATTGATTATCCAAGTACCTCCTTTACAACATTCCTAATGCAATTAGCCATTTGATTCCACATTATTGTAATTTCTCCTTCAATATTTCATTTTTCCTTCTCAATTATTTTGTCCTTAAATGTATTTGCTCTTTCCCTTTCAAATCTCTCCACCTTATTTTAGGGTCCATTTTGTTTATTACCGCTCTCTTTCTACTTCTAATGCAAATATCTAAAACTCCGAGACTATATTGCATAGTCAAACTCTCTCCTGATATAACCTTACAATCTTTACAAGCCAATCGATCCTGTTTTCTAACTAGAAAAAAGTCTATTTGACTCATATTACTCCCACTTTTATAGGTAATTAATGCTCATTTCTCTTTTTAAAGAAAGTATTTGTTACTATAAGATCAAATGTCACTGCAAAGTCCAATATAGTATTTTTGAATTCATTCGTTTCTCCAAATCCTTGCCCTCCATGTACTCTCTCATATCCTCTATTATTTTTTCCTATATGCCCGTTTAAATCCCCTCCAAGGAAAATCTTATCACTATTTGGGATTTCTCGCATTAAATCATCAATCTCCTCCCAAAATTATCTTTTCACACTCTCCTCTAGTCCTACTTGGGGAGCATATGCACTGATGAAAAAAACAAGGCTATCAGATGTAAAAAAAAAAAAGGTCCTTGTTGGCTAACAATGAGCAAATATCATGAAAATACGTTGAAAGGATTGTTCTTAGGTTTGAAAGTCTATCTTGGAAGAAGTTTTAACCTGCCATGTGAAATTGTTTCATTGTTAGATTTTTTTTTTATGTGAGAGATTTTTTTTAAAGAAGATTTTACAAAAACAAAAAAATTTTGTAAGCTGATCCCTAAATACGAAACCTTATCCAATGTGTGGGTACCCCAGACTGGTTAGGTGTGTAATTTTTTATCTAATTGGGAGCATCAAACTTGATGCTCCCTATCAACCTTAAAACCTTAACCCGGAAATTCATCTTCCTCTTTCTTCTATCTATTTCATTTCTTTAATCACAAAGATTTTTTTTTTTCATTTCTTCAATCACTCTTATGCAAAGCCTAGTCATTCAGCACTAGCGGGTTGGATTGTAGATGATGGAATGTAAAAAGGAGTAAGGGTAGCCCCTTGGGTCATTAAAGAGCACAAGAAAACCATGTTTTGTAGCCCAATTGTTTCTTGAAATTAAAATCAAGAGGCTTATTCCGATCTGAGTCGTGGCTTCAAAGTTGTTGGGTAAAAATGGCAATGAAGATAGAAATGTTGGACTCAAAGGTTGTTTGGATGCAGTTCCAATTAGGTGCTCCATAATGCTAAAGCCAAAAATAATCAATCACCTTTCCTCTGGGTGGAGAGATGGATGGAGTTTATAGGGTCAAAGTTCTTTATAAAATAGTACATTTATCCTGCTTGATGCAAATATGGAGAACAGATGAGATAAATGGAAGAAGGAAGACGAACATGGAACTTTTGAGTGTTAACGAAAGAGGGAAGCATCAAACTCGCTGTAGGATTTTGCCTATATCTGAAAAAAGATATGGAGCTTTTCAGGGTTTAAGGGTAACAAGGGAGCATCAAAACTTACATAAGTTTTTTTGGTAAAATCCTCTTTAAAAAAATATAATAATAAATAAAAAAACAAAAGGAGCAAACATAAAAAGGCACAAGAGAAGTGTACCTACTGCAAACATAAAATAATACCCTCTCCAAAACAATACCTTCCCAAGGAGACAACCTTTTACAAGAGAGGTGTACCTACTCCAGTTACAAACAATACTCTCTCAAGGAGATAATCTATTAACTCCTTGCTTGGCTAAAACATCCACAATAGAGTAGGCTAATCTTAGCTCATGACTAAAAACAACATCCGAAGTAAAAGATAAGTCATAGATCTCATTAATGTGGAATTGAAATTTTCAAGGGAAAGCCTTTCGATTTGATACTCAAGCAATGACATTAGAAAAGTTTCTCTCCACTATAAGAACTCCACGAAACAATCTTGAAAAATGTTAAAAAGCTTCAAAAATAGCTAACACCTCTGCTTCATTAGAATCACACACTCCAACTGAAAATTTTTAGGGCCCCAGATTTATAGATTGCAAGTCAAATAATATGAAGCGGAAGAAATAAAACAAACTTGCAAATAAACAATCAACCACACAAAAAAGAGAGCATGTAGATTTTTTAATGTCAAAAATCCTAACCAAGTAAAGAACCACAAATCCAAGAAGGATCAACTATTAAGCATCGGGCAAAAATGAACAATTACAAGATATATTCACACCCCTTATACTGCCACTCCTTCAACCTAAGGACTGTGTTCTTCTTACACAACTCCTTCTGCCACGACACTCCTTCTTGTACACTGCTTTTCGCTTTATCAACTCACACATTGAACATGTAAGATGGACTTAACTTTCTACAAGAGATAAAAAGCAATATTCTCTAACCCAAAGCTCTAATACAATCTCTTAATAAAAGCTCTAGAGAAATGAAGGAATTTCCAATGTGAAATATCAACTCAAATTATAGAGATATGTACTTTTAGGGATGAAAAAGGAACTCTTTAAATAGCATATAATTCATGCCTCATAAAGATAGTTCTTGTAGAATTCAACTTACCAATCTTAACACAAATCGGAAACAAATCCGTAACCAGGAAAGTGGGTTTTCATCACCAGTGTACTCAAGCATTGGTGAGCACCCGCTCAAGCATGGTCTTCACAATGTAGTTATTCGATCAATTAGGTTTGAGCGCATACATCAAGGGCTTAAGCGCATTCAATTCTACCTTAGACGCTCAAGCACAAATGTAGGGGCGATCGAGCGCTTTCCCCATTTCCTGATTTCATTAATTCATCTCTTTTGGTGATGTGAACTGCAGTCCATTCTAAAAAAATATAAAATACAACTCAATTGACCCAAAGTTTTATCTGCCTAATGAATTAACCAATTACATAAAAAACCTAACACTAACATACTTAGAAAACATAAATAAAACCTCACCAATGTTGTTACGTAACACATCACCAATACCTGCTCGCTCTGGCTTTCCTCTCGCAGCTCCTTTAACATTAAATTTAAGCACACCAAGAAAGGAAGGAGACCTAATAAGATGATGGAACATAATGCTGAATATTCTCAAACTTCGGTTAGTCTATCTACAATTCCTCGAAATAGAGAAACACAACAGAAGGAAAGTTTGGCCTTGGAGACTATATCAAAGAGGACTATCTTGGAAAATGGAAGTAGGCTGCGTCATGAGTAATGGATATGAGAAGTTATGCTGTATAATTTGTGACAAATCTCGCAAGATTTTGAATATATTAAGATTATGTCAGTAATTTTTTTCCCAAAATCATCTTGCGATGAAAATTTTAATCTATAGCTACGGGCCCTATTTGAATCCTGCAATTGAGTTCCTAAGAATTATAGCATTTTATATTTCTATAATTAGAGTTTCTTTGTTTGGGCAAAGATGCATACAAATTCAATAAATTGGGTTTTTTTAAGCGGTTAAAAGTGAAGATCAAAGGTTAATTTCAAAAAATGAGCATCAAATAATATTTTCTTTTATGAAAATGAAATTAAAGGAAGATGGAAAAATTCAATACAGCCCCTTTAAGTGATTAAAAATGAAGAATCAAGTTACGATGAATAACAAAAAATACCATAAAAAACCTCTCCTTTCATTGAAACTAATCCAAGGAAAGATGGGAAATGAAATACTCAGCAAACATCCTATTAATTCGAGTCCTAGGAAAGTCAAGGTCCCATAAAATCCTAGTATAATTTTTCTTTGTACTCAGTAGTGGACCCAGGATTTTCAATTGTAGGGTCAACCACATCATCCAATTTTGGTGTATGCATTTATCATCAATTCTTCATCATCAGACATATTTCATTAGGTGATTAAGTGTAAAGTATTTTCATGAACAATCATACGCATTTAACTAATGATAGAAATTGTGGTGGCCAAGATCTTTCATTTTTTAGATTTCATTTTCCTTGGTATTGTCCAACACCTTGAGCCCCATCATATCACTGGTCTAGATCACCTTCGTGGGGGCTTGTTCAGTTTTATGAGTGAGGGCTGGTCCAACAGGGCTTCATAGCCCATGTGGTTTTTCTCTCTAGGTTGGGTGGGGGGTAAAGCCCCATACCCTCACATGGAGGTCCGCCGATGTTTGTGCTAATTCCCCCCAAGTGGTGACAGCTTAGCGTACATGGGGCAAATATGGGATGGTTCCGAAGACAAGTTCTAGGGAGGAAACCCATGTCTTATTCCACTACACCGACTTCCAGGTGGGTATTGACCTCATTTATGGCTAATAAAAATGTTGAGGATACAATTTTTAGCCCATAGTTGATACAATTCTATGCAGAAGATTTGCACATCTCAAGTTGCGGATGAAAACAGGCTGAGTCAAGCCCACATTTCACTTGGACCAAAATAAGGGCCCGGGCCTGCCACTGGACTGCATTAAGACCCAGTAGTTATATGAAGAAATATAATATTATGAAATATCTTATTTGGGTGCTTGGGTATGAAAGCGAATGTCCTCAAAGTGGACCTGAAATTTTCAGTTGGGAACGCAACTAATCAACAGGTGGGCTTGTAATTTCACTGGCGGACTTCACCACTGCACTTGGAGAACTTGGAACTAGGTCAAAAGCTAACAGAGCCTGAAAACAGAAACAAGAGAATCCATGGGAGTTTCAGTTTTCATCCAATCTGCCAAATACTTTCCTTCGTGAAAACCACGGGAGTTCATAATGCACGTGGGTTGCGCTGGATCTTTCATATCATGGCCCAGATAGTTATTAGGCCTAACTTCCAACCTGGATCGACCCAACAGCCAAAAAGCCAGGCCTTTGCCACCCCATTGGTGTGTTACAATTACTCTTTGTATTAAATATGTCAGGAACGGCAGGCGTTTTGACGATATGGCAGGAAAATTAAGCCCAGGAATAGAATATGGCGTACCCAACAACCCAATGCAGACCAGCCATGTGGTGGGCTGGTCCAGAACCTAACAAAACATAAATTATACTGCATTTAATCATTAATATTGCACAAACTAACAAAGCAATAAATAATGAAAATAAACCCTAGTTGATCTTGCAACTCCTTAGTGTAAAACTAATCATGCACCTAATTCACCCAATTAGTAATGGTGAACTTGTATGAGCCAAGGCACAGACTTTGCCGGCTTTTTGAGTGCTGCTCTGACCCCGCCCATTTGATAGAGAGGGAAGCCAGAGTCTACCCATTAGCTAATCAATAAAATCACTCACGCCCGACCATTAGCCCAATAAGAGCCTACTAGCCCATTGGCTTTTTCATATTTTTAATAATGATAACGTGCATACTAATATAAACAAGAGTAACAACTTACCCAAGAATGGCCTTTTACCTCAATAGCAAGAGCTGACAGTTTTTATCCAGCAATCCAAGGTTTGACCTTGGAACATGGAATTTAACAGCCAGTTTTATTCTTCGGTGCGATACATTTTCCTTTAAAAAAAAAGAAACGGAAAGAAAAATACAGTCCAATAATGTATGCATGATCTATCTAAAAAATTGGTCTAATATTAATTTGATTTAAAGCCAATACATGAGAGGAATTTATGTTAGTGGTTTTTTTAATTCCATAAGTGGATGTTTGGCTACTATGGATGTTAATACATTAGGTTAAATGGGCAACCTACGTTAAAACCACTCCTATTAGTAGTTTCATAGTGATTTCTGTGGGTTTGGGGTAGTACAAATTTGTAGACTTCAACTAGAGAAGCTTTAATTTTGGCTGCCATGTATGTACCTCAACAATTACAGAGCCCTTTGTTATGGTGAGAAAGGACTATTTCATTATTGAGATTTTGACATTCAACTTATAAAGTTCATTTTTATCCTTTAGAATTCTTTGAATTCTAAGATTTAAACGTTGGAAGGGTCATAAACATTTGTAATTCTACTTGTCAGATAACAATAGGTGATTTTTAAATCCTCAAGAGTCGAGATATAAATTCTAAAAATTCTACTAAGGTAACAATCTAATGTTGGGTATATGTCTTGTATTCCTGTTTAGCCGGATGAGTCAACTAGGTTAGCTAGGGACTGGTTTAAGGTCAAGGGTATTTTGGTAATTGTACCGGGGCTTTCTTGGTGGCCAAGAAAGCGGAGACTATATATGTGTGTAGTTTGTAATCCTAGATCTTGCGCACTGAAGAGAGGTGAGAGCTCTCTTGCCCGTGGTGTTCCCACACCACGTAGGTGAGACGATGTGAGAGAGAGAGTCTCTATATGCTTTACATGTGATAGTGAAGATGATCGTCTCTGTGCCCGTGGATGTAGCCCTGTTTGGGTGAACCACGTAAATCTCGTGTCTCTTCTTATGTATGGCTTGTTCTTGTTGATCTTGTGATTTATGTCTGCGCACAATGGGTGATGTCAAAAAATCACAACATCTAAGGCAATAGATTTGTAAAAGATCATATTTATAGCCTTTTGAATTCTCATAAATCTAGCATTGGACTCATTAGTTTACCAGAATTTTTTTACAAGAATTTGATAAATTGGGAATTCATAAACCTGAAGTGTTAGCTTCTCCAATGAAATTTAAAAATGCTATGTTTTTTTACTAAAGTTTTAAATTTTCAACAATGTAAAAAGCCACCAGCTTCTTTGCTCTTTGCTGAGTTTATGTCTTGTTTTCCGGTTTCACCAGATTGGTCCATAAGGTTAGCATTGGACTGGGCTTTAGGTCAGGAGCATTTTGGTCTTTGTACTGGGCTTTCTTAGGGGTTAAGAAAAAGAGAATTGTATATATGATATAATCTATAACCCTAGACCATAAACAGAAGAATGTAGTAAAAAGTAGAGTTCTCTTTTGGCCGTAAACGTAAGTATCTCACCGAACCACGTAAATCTTTCATGTATGCTCTTGTGTGCTTGTCTCTTCTTGTGTATGGCTTTAATTGTTGATCGCAGGTTACGCACTTTCACACGTGCACAACAAGTGGTATCAGAGCCTGGCTAGGGTCTCCTAGAGCTTGGAGGTTGTGTGCACCAAGATCAACGAATTGGATCTTCTCAGAGGATCCGAATTTCTACAAAACTCAAAGATCACAATTGATCTCTGGTTGGGCCACGGATTGGAGCTTCCAATCGGAGAAGAAAAAGACAAGAAGTGATTGGTTCTTACATTTCTATTTATAGAAGATGAGTTCAGAAGAAACTGGTGGGAGAGATTTAAAGGAAAAAAAAAGAGGGTGTTGCAAAAAAACAGAGGAGAGCCTGTTTGAGAAGAAGAATCGTAGTTCTTCTTCGTCCAAATCTACACGCCGGAGTACGCTGCTGCATAGTCGCCAAATCTTGAGAGGAACGATGCCCGCAGACCGCTATACTCACCGGATCGCTGCCTCGTCGGATCACTACTCACTGGAATCTGCGTCTTGCCGCTACTGTTGTAGTTGCCGTCGCCGGGGGAAGCCATCTCCAGTCGCCTTCAGTCCGTCGGTGCCTCGCCGTTGCAAGTTCAGCCAATTCCCTCCGTTGCCGACTTTGTACACTTGTCGGAGGAGAAGTCTCAAGCTTAGACTTGACTCCTAGTTTTTCTCTTGCAGAACATAGAGCAGAGAGGAAAGAGAAAGGGGCCTGGGCAGTCCAAGTCGGGTCAGGTTGTAGTCAACCTGACCTGTTAGCAGCAAAGCCCAGGTAATAGAACAAGTTGCAGGTCAGGTCGAGTAGGGTCGACCTGGTCCGTGTGCAGAACCCAGCCCACCAGCAAGTGCAGGGTTGACGTCAGCAATAAGTCAAAGTTGTTGACCGTGAATCAACGACAGAAACATCTTTCTGTGATATCTTGATCATCTGGTGTCCAATCAAAAATCCGTTTGTGCCCACAGACTCGTTTTGAGCATATCTACATAGTGGAAGAGTGTGATTGGCTGTTTGATGGTCAACAAGAAAGTTTGACTAATTGGAGAGTAGAAACTTGTTTCTGCGATATCGGAGCCATCTAGACTCAGATTTCATATCCGTTTCTTCCAGCGTGCTCGTGGTGATGAGATTTACAATGTGGTGCAGAAATTTGTAAAAATGGAAACAAAATTTGAAGTTGAAAAATTCAATGGCAAGAATAATTTCAGCTTATGGCGCATAAAGATGAATGCTTTGTTAGTTCAAAAGGGAATGCAGAAAGCATTGAAAAGAAAGAATGCCCTTCATGCGATGATGTCAAATGACGAAAAGGTGGATATGCTGGAGAAGGTATTGAGCAATTTTATTATGCTTGACAGATGAAGTGTTGCGAAAGGTTGCTCAAGAGAAAACCGTTGCAGGGTTATAGCTGAGATTAGAGAATCTGTACATGACCAAGTCTCTGACGAACCATTTGTATCTGAAGAAATGGCTGTTTACTCTCCAGATGCAGGAAGGTATGTCCCTTGATACACATCTTGATACATTTGATAAAATATATCATGGATCTAGAAAATATTGATGTTTCAATTAGTGATGAAAACCAAGCTATTATGTTGTTATGTTCTTTACCATCCTCATATGGGCATTTTGTTGATAACATGATGTATAGTAGAGATACTCTTTCAAAAGGAGATGCAGAGGCAGCCTTGAACTCTAAAGAGTTGAAGGAAAAGGTTGTGCCTGAAAACAATGATAACTCGGGTGAAGGTTTGATTGCAAGAAGAAGAACAAACAACTCCAGTAACAGGGGCAAACATAGATCTAAGTCTAAATCCAATAGAAAAAAAACATTAAGTGTTATTATTGCCATAAAAAAGGGCACATTTGAAAAAACTATCCTGACAGGCAGAGGAAAGAGAAAGAAATAGAAGATTTAGCCTCTGATGATTCAGTTAGTGTTGCAGAGAGAAGATCAGGATTTAATGTCGATAGTGCATTTTCTGTGATTTTAAAAGGTATTCATTGTCGGGATGAATGGATTCTTGATTCTTGATGTTCCTACCATATGTGTCCCAATAGGGACTGGTTTATCATTTATAGCAAGGTCAACAGTGGTAGTGTCTTGATGGGCAAGGATGTTGCATCTAAGATAGATGAGATTGGAACAATCAAAATACAGATGTATGATAGAATCGTCAGAATATTGGCAGAAGTTCGGCATGTCCCTGATCTGAAAAAAAATCTTATTTTTTTGGGTGCCTTGGACTCCGACGGTTGTAGGTTCTCAGCTGAAGGTGGAGTCATGAAGGTTATGAAGGGTGCTCTGGTTCTTATGAGGGGCAATAAAGTTGGAAACTTGTATGTTTCAGGTATAACTACAGTGTCTTTATCAGATGACCATGAATCTGCTTTAACACGTTATGGCACTTGTGTATGGGTCACATCAGTGAGAAGGGCTTAACAATGCTGAGCAAGCGGAATTTGCTATATGACACAAAGACAGGCAAGTTGGATTTCTATAAGAAATGCATATTCGGAAAAAACCTAGGGTCAGTTTCAAAATGGGTATTCATCACACAAACGGTATCCTTGATTATATTCATTCAGATGTGTAGGGTCCTTCTAAGGTTTATTCCAAAGGTGGGTCCCAATTTATGCTGACTTTCGTAGATGATTATTCAATGAAAGTCTGGGCTTATACACTAAAGACGAAGGATCAAACATTTGAAACATTCAAGCGATTGAAGGCAATGGTTGAGAAACAGACCTGCAGGAAGGTGAGGAAGTTGAGGATAGATAATGGCATGGAGTACAGATCTAATGAGTTTGAGAACTATTGCAAGGATAGTGGCATAGTTCAGCATTACACCACCATAGGAACTCCACAGCAAAATGGAGTTGTAGAGAGGATGAGCAAAATGATCTTGGAAAGAGCTTGTTATATGTTGTTTACTGCAGAATTGTCCAAAGACTTTTGAGCTGATGCATTACATGCTGCAAGTTACTTGGTTAACAGGTCTCCACACTCAGGGATTAGTTGCAAAACACCGAAAAAAATGTAGTCAAGTCATTCAGCTAATTATTCTCACTTGAGGGTTTTCGGTTGTCCAGCTTATGCTCATGTGAAAACGGATAAATTAGAACCAGGGACTGTGAAGTACATCTTGGTTGGATGTGCTTATGAGGTGAAGGGATACAGGTTGTGGTGTACTGATCTGAATTTCCCCAAATATATCATCAGCAAGGATGTTACGTTTTATGAGGATACTTGGCTCGATGCAAGAAAGTAGGTGGAGAATACAGAAGTAGGTAGTAGTAGTGGCATCATTCAGGTGGAGTCAGATATCCCAGTTTGGAGGGAGAGTGCATCCAGCTCTTCATCCAGCTCTTCTCTGGATACTAAGGATATTCAGAGTAAGCAGTACACAGGTAGACCACAGAGAGTGAGGAAGCCGCCAGTCAGATACGATTTCGAGGATATATTGATAGCATATGATGTGGTTGCATATGCATTGACGGTTAGCCATCCACGAATCCAAAGTTAGTGGAAGGGCAACAAAATGATCAACAAGCAGCAATCATAAATGAAGAGCTGGAGTCTCTTGATGATGGCAATCAGGCCATTGGATGCAAGCGGGTCTACGAGGATAAGGAAGAAACTTTCCATGCAGGTGGAGTGAAGTTTCAAATTCCTAATTATGTATGTAATTCAAAGAAATCATTGTATGGGTCGAAGCAAACTTCTGGATAATGGTACAAGCAATTTAATGCATTCATGATGAAACTGATTAAGGACAAGTTCAAATCTTGCTTGGACTTAATCCATATCACTCATCATTGAAGAGTGAAGACTGTGTCCGATGATAGTGGGCACAGGGATGTACCTTTTAGCGGAGTACATGAAACTGAAGACATTGTTAGTTATTTTTTTGGTGGTTCAAGCTCTACGAAATCCAAGTAAAAGTGGAGAATGCTGAGTTTGTCTTATATTCCGGATTCACCGGATTGGTTCATAGGGTTAATATTGAATCGGGCTTTAGGCCAAGAATATTTTAATCTTTGTATCCAACTTTTTAAGGGGCTAAGAATATAAGTTGTAACATAATAAGCAGAAGGGCTTTCGCTGCTGCCTACGCAGCTTTTAATTTCAACTGGAAAAAAACAGTAGCGGCCTCACAGGCGGCCTTCTAGCCTTTTCCAAACCATCATCAGCCCTTCCAATCATCATAACCCCTCCATGAAGTGACATGCCACTATGCCAGGCCACATATGGGGCGAGGCTGGACCACATGTCCGCACCTCAGACCGATCACAACATCTCAGTCAATGAAAACCTACTGCCAAGATGTCCCCTTTATTTGGGACACCGGTAGCCATCATCTGACACGTATACTGAACTACTTTTACAAAGGCTGGTTTCATGCCGCCACGTTTTATCCCTGAAGTGTGTCGTAAGCAATGGCAGGCTGGACCATCAGTCATCGCCATGACCAGCAAACAAAAGATACATGCTCTAGTGGCCCACTCAAGATAACAAGTGTCAAATGTATAAACGGCCACATCACCGTCAAGTTCTACATTAGCCCGTGCACAAGGGAATCAGCATCTTCTTACGATTTTGCCCCATCGTAAGCGTAAGTAGAGTAATCACGATCCGCCGGTATCACCTGTGTATCGTTGCTTTGACTGCACAATTATTATCCTAACGTAAATGGCAAGCTTCTAAAGCAATATTATGGACTATGGTTGATACATCCATGCTCACCGTAAGATAAAGCCTTAGAGGATCTGAACTCATGTAAAAGGACATTTGCAAGTCTAGATCATCAGTTCCAACCATAGTAGAGTAGCCTGTGTAATGTTTTTTCTATAACTCCAACACCGGGCCCATATGGAAATCATCCTTGAAACACATATTATCTAAGGATCCTTTTTTTTTTTTTTACTAGAATTAATAACAGGAAGTTGGGATATTGGGGTTAAATGACCTTTTGAAATTCCTAAAATTCTCAATATTCCAAATTCTATCGTAAACTTTGGTTAAAAAATCGGCCTTAGGCCTTTTTCTTTATTAAAATTTAAAGAATTTTTGCTTGTGGAATTGAAAAATCTCTGGGCATAGCGAAAGTTTTGAATGCTTCCTTATACTTGAGCATTAAAGGCTAAAGAATTAAAATTCTGAAATCCCTAAAAATTATTTAAGCTGTTTCAGCTAGTTGGAATATAAAAGTTTATGAAACAAAATATATTATTTGAAAATGCCAAAAGACAAGTCATCACATCATATCTTAAAATTTTCAACATCCAAATAACCCTATCATAAATTCTTATTAAAAAAACAGTGCCTTAGTTTTATCTGATGATGAGCCCCATAATCAGATTCATCGTAAATCTAAGTCGGCACGGGGCACATTTACATATGATACTCAATGAGAAACTTCAGTGTATAGGATGGGAGAGGATGAAATTCAATATGATGGTTGTTCTTTATATGGGTTCATGGTGAGTACTAGAATAGATGTTACAGGGTGCAACAGCTGTGCAACGGAGGAGCATGACTTGGGCCTCAGCCGACAGCAACAGTTTTTGGGGAAGGATATTCCTTGCTTTTTGTATGGCAAGGAGGGGAAATGGACACACATGATTAAGGATTAGCTTTTGTCGTTAAGGGGTCATGGCCTAGGGTCCACTAACTTTGTGGGGCCACTGATTTTGTTGAAATCATTGGCTAATTAATGTAGGGGTGGTCTTTTTATAACCATTAGCTTTTCTTAATAAATGCCGCAAATGTGGAGAAAGAAAGACTGGATGAGTAAAATTTCCTAGGAAAATGTTGTCGTTTTGTGTTTGGATGATAGGTTAAAGTTCCGCAGGGAACGCGTTTCACTCTTTTGTGTTGGTGGTCAAAGAGTCAATTCTGATCTTTTTCTCTCCAGGGAAAAAAGGCAGAATTTTACTATTTCTTTTTCTTTCTATCAGTTTTACAAGATCCATACTTTTTTGGTGTAAAAAACGGTATCGTGTACAAATTAGTCCTTAGTTATGGCCTTTTTAGTTAGCCATCGAACTTCGGAGCATGATATGCACCAAAAAAAAAAAAAAAAAAATAGTTATCAATGTTTGCATTCGTGTGTCACACCAAGGTAGAAATTTGAATATCAATTTTGTTTCTTTTAGTTGCACTATCCTGATCATTGTCTTTGTGAGTTTGGAATATCACAATGACATTTATGTTGTGGACTTGCGGGTTTCCTCGTAATCAAGATAAATTTTTAGGTCCTTGACTGAAAAGGCATATAGTTAGATTAAGCTATGTACTTGGTTGTTTCAAATTTTAAATCTCATTATAACTTCTCTAATTGGCCTATTGACCTAGAGTGATAGCTCTACCTTAAAATTCTAAGGAATGCATGCGATAACAAGTTGCCAACAATGCTCCGCCATAAGTGTGTTCTTGTCTCATTATGACATTTAACAAGTGGATCACTTACAACTTTTTTTCAACAGAAACACATGCCACATACCTTTTGGGATTTTTATTTATCTCACATGTGCCCCTCTTCCAAAAAAAATTATTAAAGAACCTATAATATTTGAAAATTTTCATTTGTTTTTTAAATATAGACCCACCCCAAAACGTTTAGAATTTTTTTGAAATGTCTATTTAATTTTCACCCCCAAGAGATTTTTAACTTTTTTTTATTTTAGATTGTATCCCCCTTCCCTAATTACATTTTAAATGACACTTTTACCATACAAAAATCTCAGAAATCAAGCATTTCAAATGCTAACAGCCCCTAACAGTTTTTTAATTCTATATAGGAGAGTAGGGGACAATTGCATTAAAAAATGCTTGAGATCAGAAATCTGCTTGCAATCAAAGAGAGTCGTGCTTAGCCAGTTCCTCAATCTAAGATAATAGTAATCTAAGGACAGGGATAGCCCATTGGTTAATGTGCTAATCTACTCTCATGTTCCTCTCCTTTTTTACACAAGTCTACTTTAAGGGAGATTCTAAATACACTAGGATTTTTACTCTTTACACAAAATAAAAAAATTTTAAAAAAAATCATGAACTACCCCCACCTCCTCCCTCCTCCCATTCCCCTCCATCCCCTCTGCCCACTCCTCACCACCTCCGCCCCTTTCTCTTCCTCCCAATGGCTCCCTCTCCCTCCCCTTTTCCCTGTTCTTTCTTTCCCTCTCCCTCATGTTCTCTCTATCTGTCCCTCTCCCTTCCTCTCTTCTCTCTCTCCCTCTACCTTCCACTCCTCCTACTCCCCACCCCTTGTAAGGTCCAAACTCGAATTAATCTCGATTTACAATAATTAATCTTATTTTTCCTTAATTAATGCTTATTGAGATTAATTCAACTTAAATCCCTTTGGGTTTAGATCATGGATAGGTAGTTGGGTCCAACTCGAATCTTACTTAGATAGTTAAGGACCTTCTTGTAATTTAGAATTACATTGTTTGGATCATCTTGTCACCATATTAGTTGCATCTGTGTCTTTTATCTTAAGGGTCATCTTTCATATTTGACTCAGCCCAATTCGGATCCATTTTACCCCACTCAAACTGTAAAATCCATAAAACCCAGATTACCTACTTGTAAATTCCAGAAAGTGTAGATTTAAAAACCAACTCTACTGCTCCTTCTCTACATCCCCTCTACATCTTTGCTGGAGCTCTAACTTTCATTTCTCTTTCACTCTCCTTCTCATCAACTCTAAGGCTTAGAGATGTTGCATGTTGGAGTCAAAGCTCCCATTGTCTTCCTTATCATCTACTTACTCATCTTCTACGTTGGAACCTCTAATTCCAATCCCTCATCTTCTCTACAGCTCTCCAAGGTGAGGATCCCATCACTATTCCATTTCTTTGAATTTAAAATAGTCAAGGAGACTCAAATAAGCAGCATGCATGCATCTTATGCTCATTTCCTCAATTGCATGTCTTTACATGTAATAGGATCATCTTGTATTGAGGCTTCTCCACCATCAAACTAAAGAAAGAGCTTGATTTGGCTAAAGCACTAAATTAGAGGCAAGTATAAGAGTGTATATTACTGTATGTATGTACATTTATGTTGATTCTTGAAGAACTCTCCTTAAATGGCAATCTATAACTCTTTCGCCCTTTTTAATTTAAGAATATATGATGGTTTGAATGATTATAAGTATGTTTATGAAGTAATGATGAAATAAGGGTTTTGAAAATGTATGATGATAGTTTGGAGTGGAAAAAACCATAGTGGAACCAGTTGAAAGAAGTTTTGTATTGAATTGAACCTTTGTACTACACAGCTTAAGGAATTCTAAAGCTTACAGCTAAGCCATAACTATTCTACGGCTAGCTTTTAAGAGAGCCAAAATCTAACATTTCTTCTGCGGCTAACTTGTAAAATGCACTACGGCCAAGCCGTAGCCAAGTGGTGGCCCAACCATAAGCTAACCATAGCTAAACCATAAGCCAAAATACGGCTAAGCCATAACTGCGAAAAATTTTAGAGAATCATGACTAAGCCGTAGAAACACGGTGAACTTAAGGCAATCAGAGACTTTCAAAGACCATGTAAGGCCTTAGATGTGGAACCTTTGCCTCAAATAAAATTAGCCCAACAGTAATTAAATATTAAGAGAGAAGATTATAGAGCTGTCACTCATTCCCTCTTAATTTTCCTGATGGTTTTCAACGTCATGTCATGGGTATTGGCATAAGAAGAGGTATCTATCACTTACACAATGTAACACCAAGATTTTTGGTAATGCATTAATATTGGACATATTATGAAAACGCCGCATTGAATGACTACAGAAACATGGATTGTCTTAGCATAAAGTTAGCTAGTAAATAACCTTGATAAACTTTTAATTCAAATGTATTCATACTATTAAGTAAACCTTGCCCTCAACATGATCTAGTCATGTACCTATTCTTCCTAGTGAACCTTGAGGTAAGATTGGAGACAAAGCTTCTATTGAGCATGAGCCCGTGAGCCAAGATAGGGATAACTAAGGTTAAGAGGGTTCAAGCTCTAATAGCTCATTTAAGTATACATTGTTTGAATAACAGTCACTTCGTTTAATTCTTATTTTTATGACTAAATACGATCTCAACATCGGTATATGTTTCTGTATAGGAATGGATCGATCACGACGTATGATAAGTGTGGAAGTATGAATTTTTATCGGATTTGAGACCATTAAATCGACACCACTTAGCTTATACCCATAAGAGGTTCGACGAGACCGAATGAGAGTATTCAATATGTTACCTGCTACAATAGTTGTATGAAAAGTTGGTCGGCGCTCTTAGGATAGCTAGATGTCCTTGGCCCGATCGCTAGCGATTTTCTACTTTATGATATACACTATTTTGGAAAGAAGTTAGCCATGTGGATGCCAATTAGTATATTATTACATTTCCATTATGATTTGTTACTTATGGTTATTCACATGCACAACATGCCTAGTTTACGTTATTTTCCTCGTTTAATCAATATGTTTTCTAATTCGATTGATGCATCATGATAGTTTTATATATCATTATATTTATTTAACCGTCATGTTAATAGTGTTACCCTTGGTGTTACAGGTACAAAACCCAATGTTGGTCCTGCAGTCGATGCACCCCTGGAGGGGACCACAATGGTACCTCAGGGTGTAAATAAGTGGAATGAAGATGACTTGTCTTACTAGTTATCCAACGTAGAGTATCACAGGATTTCTTTTGAATCACATAGAGAGTAGACCATGCCATCTTCATCACATTATTTGGAGTCAGAGATTGATGGACATGCCATTTTATATTATGCATATGTTTATGTATCTTATTAATATATGCACATGTTTAATTAATAGACCTTGGTTAATATTAACAATGAATGAATGTTTTATTAATACATATAATGAATTACAGGTAAATTCTCCAGGTTTCTACTTAATTATGTAAAATGATTGTTACGTGTTTATAGATCTTCCTCACACATACCTGTAGTCAGTTCATACATGTCTTGACATGGCACAGATTATTACGGGTTATGTATGTCACGCCTCGGGAACCACTCTAAGCCCCAATTTTCAGGTTCAAGGTGTGACACGACCCTCCGCCTTTCTCTCTCCCACCCACTCTCTATTCTCTATTTCCACCTCTCCCTCTCCCCCATTCCCTACACCCTTGCTCCCTTTCTCCATTCTCTCCCTCCCTCAGTATTTGTTCTCTCTCCATCCCCCTCCCTCTCCCTTTCTACTATTTCTTTGTCTCCCTCTAAAAAGGGTAATGTCCCGAAATCCCAAGATTTAGTTAGTTTTAGTTAATTGCCTATTAGTTAAGTGTCAATAGAAACTCAGTAAGTTCAGTTTATTATTGGGATTGTGTATGTGAAGTCTTTTCAGGTTTCAAACTCGTTTCAGCATAGTATGGGTAGTTTGCAATTTTAGAAAGTATAAAAGCCCTTTTTTATAATTTTTCGATTTATGAGGTTTTAGGTACAGTGGGTAGCTCTCCTAATTCCATGAAAATGCCCCTTCTTTACCAACCAGAACAGAACCCATCTCGATCACCAAAAATCTAACCCACTTAAACTATGCCTCTTTTTGTAAATTCCAGAAACCCCATCCCTAATGTAAGCCAACATTCCCTTTTTTTTCTCTTTCTTTCCCTTTACTCTCTCGATTTCTCTTTTCTCCTTCACCCCCAGTTGTTACCATCAGAGGATCCTTACTCTCCCATCACCGCCAACCACCACCACCCCCATCTCCGAGCTCGTCATCGACCTCTCCCTCTTCTATTCCTTTTATTTTCTTCATCTTTTCTTTCTCCCTCATTTTCCCCTTTATCCTTCACTCCCACCTTGCTGCCAATGGATCTTCAAGCACCCCAGCCACCACCGGAATCCCTTTTTTTTTTTTTCAGAATCCCATATTCTTCTTCTTCTCACTATCACCATCCCAGGAACCCATTTCTCAAGCCCTCCTACGACCCAACCACCCTTAATGTGACACCCTGTCACAACTTTATCGTTGATTAGTGTTAGTTAATTATAAATATAATCTAATTAATCATTCTTGATGTTAAATGGTGTTAATTCAAGCTTGTTTTGTCTCATTGTGTTTAATTGAGTTAGATTCGAGCCTCAGATAGGTAGTTTGGGCCATTTAACCTAAATTGGGTAGGGTAAAACCCTTTTTTGTAGTTTTTATATTTATGGTTTTACATCATATGCATACCATCTTGACGTCATTGCATGTATCTCGTCGAGTACAAAAACTTTCATGTTGGACCCCACATCATTGGGTTTCATTTGACTCAAATGGGTATGAAAATGACTTAAACTATAATTAAGATATGTAACTTGAACTTAAATGTAATATATAAGAAATTCCCCTTACAACAAAACCCAAATCAACAATCGATGGATTCTTCTTCTCAACATTGTTGCTGGAACTCCTTCATCCCTCCCTCCTTTACGTACATCTTTCATCAAATTGAAGGGAAGGAAGCCATTGCATGTGAGAAGTAGGAATTTTCTCTTCATCTTCATCATTTACTCTTTCTTCTCATAAGCTTGAGTTGGAAGAAAACCCGCTTTTTGTTCTCTACAGAATTCTAAGGTTAGAATCTCTTCTCAATCCTTTCTTTTTGTTCTTAAATTGAGCCATTTAACTCTTACCTATAACGTGCATCCATGTTCATCATCATTTTCATATGATTTCATTGTTAAGGTTCATATTGGCTATTTCCTTGCAATTGAGCTCAAGTGAAGCCAATTAGGATCTTTATCCTCAAACCAAGGCAAGTATAAGCAACCCAATGATGAATGTACTATAATGATGAATGTATGTTGGTATCATGATGATTGGAGGAATTTAGATTTTGTTATTGTTGTATTTCAACCTTTATGTAGCTCCTATGTCAATTGAATGGATGTTCTTCTAATGAACTGATGATTGAGGAGGATGGAATAGAAATGATAATTGAGAAATTCTCATTGTTGTAGAATGGTGAAGGGTTATTGCTGGAATAGGAGATTCCTTGCAGTTACCAAAATGGATGGAAAGAGAAAACTTCAGAAAATTTGAACTTTATTTTGTGTTAGGTCCAATCGATAGAACTTGATCGAACCTGAAACTAATTGATCGATTTACCCCTCGAGTTCTAGGTTCAATTAATCAAACCTAGGCCCGAGCAATTGGATTGACCTTTGGGTTTGGGGCCCTGTTTTAGGTCCCTAAGCCAGTTTGACCATTTTCTTTATTAAAAAACCTTTCTATAATTAACATAAAAGTTAATTATAGTGTAAATTAATCCAAGTAGGATCGTTAGGTGTCTAAGACCTTGTAGGGCCTTAGTAATGATACCTTAGACCAATTAACTTTGTCCAAAGGAATTAAAATCACACATAAGAAAATCCTTAAGACTGAGATTATTTTGCGCATACTATCCATTCAAGCCTAGCACTTAACCATATGTGTTCATTTAGAAAACTACGGTATACTTCATATATACAATGAAACACCCAATAGAGATAACCTACTCACCGGATAACTTAAAACTATATCAAAAATGGATGGTTAGAGGCGATGCGTAATCAGAATAGACTTGGCTAGTAAATGTCCTTAACTTTCGTTGATTCAATTGCAATAATATATATATTGAAGAACCTAATGACCATATCTCCTATTTATCACCTATTGTAATATTGATTCAAACACCATTGATTTTTACTGCATATTTAGTTCTCTTTCTCTTTTATTAGAGTGAATTGATTTGGTATTGAGATGAAGTGAAGTGCAATATTCCTTGGGTTATAATGCCTTCACCTAAATGCTAACCTAGCTTCGATAGGACATATTGTATTACTTCAGCTAGATGCTAACACAAGCTCTGATGGGCATGAGTCATATTACTTTTACCTAGATGCTTACCAAATCCGGTGAAGGTGGATATAATGCTTTCACCTAGATGCTGATCTATCTCCAATGAGGGTAAAATAGTTAAGACGTTACCAATTAATTGTTTAGACTTCCTTCCATTGATTGCCTACTAATTTTAATTGATTCAGCATGTATTACTTTACTACTATTTATGCTTTATGAATTGTTATATTAATGGATTATAACATGGTGTTGCAGGCCCAGATATCAATCCTGATCCTATAGAGACCATGAAGGCGCAGGAGAGGACCCCAGCAATTCCTCCAAGATTAAAAGAGTGGATAGCTGAGGACATGTTCTAGTTCTTGGTTCTCAGACTGCATCACATAGTTTCATTTTGGAGATTATTTTGGGAAAATAGGCTCACATCATACCAACTCTTGCATTATACCTGATTTACACATGGAGTTGATGTTGTTTATATATATTTGGATATGTATAGTTGATGTATATGGATTTTGTAGCCGATGTCCTTAGCTTTACTAATGCTTCCTTGTATAGACATGGCTTACATACAGATATAATATGTATGGGTATCTTGGGATCTCTTTTCTTTCATGAGATGAAATCCTTAACTTAAAATGTTGTAATATTTAAATTATGGGCTATTTACTGTGACACCACATGGATTTTGAATTGTATATATGATAAGTACAAACTTCTGCATTAATTTCCCCTTGACATATGTCGTTAAGCCATCCTCACATGCGTGAAGGTTGTAAATATCCCTTGTGAATTTTATCCTGACACGAAGTTGGATATAATTTTACAAAAGTACACGTGTCACACCTCGATTATTATCCTAAATAAGGGGAGCCCGAGTTCGGGATGTGACACTTAGGTTAGCTCTCCTTTTCCTAACAGCTAGGTCATTTGATTTTTTAACTTGGAAATGTATTTGGACAGCCCCTTAGCTTCTCCTTTCTCTATTTATAGGTCATGTTTGGATTTTGGGCTTGAGTTGCTTCCATTTGAGCTTTGATGGGTTGCGTTGAGCTAGGACATAACCCCCATTTTCATCCTTTTTTTATTAAGGCAAGTAGATACACATTTTTACATTAATGATATGCTTTGTCTCTTGATGATTCTAGCATCGATTGCTCATTGAACCCTTTTATGCTCATTTGCTCCTTTTTAAAGCAAAATGCTAGGCTATTAGTTTGATTTTGAATGGATGGTTGGATTGAGGTTTGGAAGGCTTCAATTGTATGAATGAGAAGGGGCTATGCCCATGTTTTGCAGGTGGCTTGGAGGGAAATGAGAAGGGGACATGAATTCCCATTTTCCTTAATAAATAGGGGAACCCATTTCTGGCAAAACCAAGTCTGCTCAAGCAAACCTTGGCTCCACTCGAGTGAGCCAAGGTTATGCCTGGGGGTCATTTTGTGGAAAAAGCCCTCATGGCTTTAAGGTGTCTTGGCCTTTTAGTGAAGCTCTTTCCACCTATGATTGAGGACCAATTGTATAAATGTGAGTTAGGGGAGTTGGGAGCAAACGAACCCCTTGCGAATTGTACGGTTTGTGTTTGTTGCACAATCTATTCATACTCATGTGGTGTGAGGACTCAAGGCATCCAAAAATGGAATGGATATGTTGGTCTCACTTCACCCATGGTTTGAATAGAGTTATTGAGTACTCGGATTGTGATCATTGACTTAGGAGTCCATTTGTAAACACTCGTTGGCCCTCAGGTATGCATCTTTCACATTGTTTTTAGTACTTTACATATGATGTACATGTTCCTTAGGTTTGTACCAAAATGCATGGACTTTAATGGTGTCAAGACTTGGTATTGATTGTATTTGAACATAAGAAGAGTACTTGTATTGGCTGTGCATGAATTATGAATGTCGAAGTAGTTCCTTTATTAATTGAACTTGTGTGTGCATAGGGAGGCCAGCCCTTTACTTTGAATTAGGATTTAGGGTTAGAGCACCACTAAGTCAGTCTATATATATATATGTATATTGTGAGGTTATATGACGATTGTGCAGATCGATGTGGACAGTTGATTACCAATGTGACCAGATGCTAGGCATCCAATGATGTGGCCGGGTTATCCTAATGATGTGACCAAACTGACCAGCTAATGTTGTGATTTGGTTTTTGTCACAACCCGAGCCCAGGGTTCGGGGGTTAGCAAAAGCCAAACCTAATGACACACGTACTCCCGTGCATGCACACGTAGACCGAGTCTAAATGCACACGCACAAGGGAACAAGCACACGTGCCAAGCAAGTATGCGGAAGCTGTAAATATCAGAAACATAAACAACTAATAGCACAAGAAGAGGATACAAGGAAAGGACTGACATAATTACATATGAACGTTTACAAAAGAACAAAAGGATAAATACAATAGTGACATGTCATGACATATACAAGTCTGAAAATCCTCAAAACATGACTCCAACATGATGCATGCCATGAACGCGCTCCCGTGGAGTGATCACATCCACTCCTCTAGGCCTGATGGGGCCCCGGGGGTCTCATCTGGAGCCTGGCCGACCGGCGAGGGTTCGGCAGGGGGATCTGGGCCTGCAACACCAAAAACAACTGTGAATACGAAGATTCAGCAAAGTATAAACCATAGCAAGTTAACACACGCTGTGTCTAATAGAATAAAGAACATCATGTTATTAAAGAAAGCACTTTCGTATACTAGGCTATCATGCAAGAAAGAAAGATGCTGTGTGAATCAAGGATAACATGCTGTGTACATGACTAGTGGCTACTACATTACCATATGCTCCCAAAAGAGGGATCTTGTAACATGCAAAGAACACCATTGTCCGGGCCAGGGTACAATGGGTCTCGGTTTCCTGGGGTCCGGTTCCCCAAGACAAAATCCATACTGCAGCAGGTCCTTATAACTATACCAAATTCACCCCGTCGGGATCCTAAGGCTGAGGCTAAGTAGAGCCTGACCATACAAAGTCAATCATGAAAACCTGAGTAGATCGTGATCATATATCATGCGTGCATATCTGGAATTGAACATATCATACATGTATACTCAGGGTAAATAATCGCAATGTGAAAGTAAAGTAACGGGATACAAGTAATCATGTCAGAGTGTGAGATCAATGATCGAATGCAATATGGTATGCAACAAATCATGCGAAATCGAATCATCTTAAGTTACAAACCAATTCTAATCTAATTATCCGGTGTTTCTAACCGTGCATGATGATGTAGTTTTAAGTTATTCGATACACCGTTGTCTAGTGTTGCCTGGAATCGGGCGATGCACGAAGTCCCTTAAACCAACACCCATGGGGAGGTGCTTAACATCCGGATAACGAACATGAATGATTCGCAGCCCTCGAGATCATTCACGCGTAGTATCACATCCGTTGGGCAAGTCTCGGTGCTCTACATTCTATCATGAAGGTCATATAGGTCTTATCGTTACACCTAGCCTTATTCTTCATGTGTGGTTACGGCTTAGCCGTGTGTGTGCTACGGCTTAGCCGTGTGTGGTCTACGGCTTAGCCGTGGCTGGACCGTAGAAGGTCTGTCAGTTGCTGACTCTCAGTTATTCCAGAAATTGCACCCTGTATTGTTCTACGGCTGGGCCACGGCTGAGCTACGGCTTAGCCGTAGGGCATTCCACGGCTTAGCCGTGCCCTAGCCGTAGAGGAAAACTGGGTTTTTCTCCTCTCTGGATTGTGAGCCGTAAGAAGCATACGGCTTAGCCGTACCTGTACGAATTCCATTTCCTGAAACATGTACAGAATAGCTGGGAATGCATCATAGGGGCAATTTATCAATGGGAATACACAAGAACTGAAGCAATGAGTATCAAGTGAGCTGTAAACACTTATTTCCATATCAATACATGTAAGATCAACCCAATTCAATGCATACCAACATGGGTTCTCAATGTTATGGTTATACTTGCCTCAATTGGAAATTCAAATGCACAATGGTAGCCCTTGGATCCAAACACAACATAACACAAGCAAAACCACATGCATGCATGAGAGATGGAGAGAAATCCACAACACACAGACACACCATGCAAAGAAGCAAGAAGGAGAAGAGATAGAGAAAGGAGATGAGAAGAATGGAAGACTTCCACTCACCTCAATTGCACAGTGAAGTTGAGGGAAAACGAGAGAGAACAAGAGAGAGAACGTGAGTGTTGGTGAATTGGGTGAGAGCTTATATAAGTAATGGGTTGATCAAATTCCAAGAAGGGCCAAGTCATAAGTCTATTTTCAGTTTGAGTCAAATCAAGGTCCAATCGAAACACACGACGTCGGTTGCAAATGACGTAGTTACGAAAGTTAACGAGCTCAACGAAAGACACGTGTTGACCTCAAGATGATGCAAAAATGACCATGTCTAAGAAAAGCTAAAATTACGAAAAAGGGCTTGATCTACTTAATCCAGGTCAAACTCAACCCAACTACCTATCCATGACCCGTAACGAAAACAAAACACAAACAAAACACAATTAACAACAAAAACAAGATTAACTAGACGCTAAACGAGGTCAAGCTAGGTCGGAGTGTTACATCCTCCCCCACTTGAGAATCATTCCGTCCTCGGAATGAACACTAACTCGCTCATACCTGGGAAAACAAATCGGGGTACTGACGTGCCATCTGCTCTTCTAGCTCCCAAGTAGCCTCATCAGGACTGTGATGCTCCCAAAGCACTTTGACCCATCGAATTGTCCTGGTGCGGAGTATCTGCTCTCGGGTTCCCACGATACGGAGCGGTCGCTCAACGTATGCAGCGCTCGGCTGAATCTGAATCTCATCGTAACGAATGACATGGGAGGGATCGTGAACGTATCTCCGAAGCATCGAAACGTGGAAAACGTTGTGCACTCCTGAAAACATCTCGGGAAGCTCTAATCGATAAGCTAAATCACCGATCCGACTCTTGATCTCGAACGGTCCGACATAGCGTGGAGCTAACTTGCCTTTCTGGCCGAAACGGATCGTACCCTTCATCGGAGAGACCTTCAGAAAAACCCACTCGCCAACCTGAAACTCTAAGGGTCGTCTGCGGGTGTCTGCATAACTCTTCTGTCTCGACCGAGCAACTTTCAAGTTCTCAATTGCTTTCTGTACCTTCTCCGTAGTCTCGGCAATGATCGTCGGTCCGTGAAAACTTCGAGTTCCAACTTCTTCCCAACAAACCGGACTTCTACACTTCTTCCCGTACAATGCTTCATATGGTGCCATCCCAATGCTCTCGTGGAAACTGTTGTTGTAGGCGAACTCGCACAACGATAGATGAAGATCCCATTCTTTCTCGTAGCTCAACACACTGGCTCGCAACATATCCTCCAAAGTCTGAATCGTCCGCTCTGATTGTCCATCCGTCTGTGGGTGGTATGCCGTGCTGAAACTCAACTTCGTACCCAAAGCCTCTTGGAATGCTCTCCAGAAAGACGAAACAAAACGGCTGTCACGATCGGATACAATCGACACGGGGGTACCATGGAGCCTGACGATCTCATCCACGAACTTCCTAGCCATCTCTGAAAATGTCATACCCTTCCGAAAAGGAATGAAATGGGCTGTCTTCGTCAATCGATCTACAATCACCCAAATGGCGTTGTTCTTCCTGCTCGTCGGTGGTAACCCTGAAACGAAGTCCATGGTGATGTGTTCCCACTTCCACTGCGGTATATGCAAAGGATGCAACGAGCCTGGCGGTCTCTGATGATCAGCCTTCACCTTCTGACATGTCAAACAGCGAGCAACAAAGCCTGCTACTTCTCTCTTCATGTTGTTCCACCAAAAGCGATCCTTGAGATTCCGAAACATCTTCGTGCTGCCTGGGTGCATCGCGTAGCGAGCGTAATGCGCTTCGTTCATCAGCTTCTCCTTGAACTCATCAACTGCTGGCACGCACAACCTACTCCGAAAATAGAGTACACCATCCTCGAGTCTGAAATCGGGTCTGTCTCCAATGTGGTCTCGAATGCGCTTCAATGTTAGATCTTCAAACTGCCTGTCTTTAATCTGCTGAATCATCTCAGGCTGAAACACTACCGTACTAGCCAAAGTCACGCACTCATCCACTAGTTTAACTTCAACAGGGAGACCATGGAACTCTAGGAGAAAACTGCTCAAAAGCTGCACTGACTCTGTTTTCCGACTGAGTGCATCTGCCACCACATTCCCCTTGCCTGGCTGATATTTGATCGGGAAGTCATAATCCTTAATAAGCTCAAGCCATCTCCGCTGTCTCATGTTCAGCTCCTGCTGTGTGAATAAATACTGCAAACTGTGGTGGTCAGAACGAACCTCAAACTGCACACCATATAGATAATGTCTCCACAGCTTCAACGCAAACACGATGGCTGCCAATTCCAAATCATGGGTGGCGTAATTCTTCTCATGTTCTCGCAACTGTCTCGATCCATAAGCAATCACCTTCCCATGCTGCATCAACACACAACCTAGGCCAACTCGAGAAGCGTCTGAATAAACCACGAATCCTTCACTACCATCTGGCAAGGCTAACACTGGGACCGTAGTCAACTTCTCTTTCAAAATCCTGAAACGGGCTTCACACTCCTCAGTCCAATCAAATGGTACATTCTTCCTGGTCAACTTCGTCAAAGGAGAAGAGATCTTAGCAAAGTCCTGGACAAATCGACGGTAGTAACCTGCTAGACCAAGGAAACTGCGAACCTCTGTCACTGTCTTGGGGCTAGACCAATTCACCACTGCCTCTACTTTAGATGGATCAACTGCCAATCCCTCTCGTGAAATGATATGACCTAAAAATGCAACCTGCTCAAGCCAAAAATCACACTTCGACAACTTAGCAAACAATCGATGTTCTCTCAACAACGACAAGGCTTTTCTCAAATGCTCCCTATGCTCCTCTGCTGACTTAGAATATATCAAGATATCATCAATAAACACAACTACGAATTGGTCCAAGAAAGGAGCAAAAATCTGATTCATCAATGCCATAAAAGCTGCAGGTGCGTTGGTTAGTCCAAAAGGCATCACGAGGAATTCATAATGTCCATAACGAGTCCTGAAGGCAGTCTTAGGAATGTCATCTTCTTTGACTCTCAACTGGTGATATCCAGACCTCAAATCAATCTTCGAAAAATATGCTGCGCCCTGAAGTTGATCGAACAGCTCATCAATCCTGGGTAAGGGGTACTTGTTCTTGATCGTCACTTTGTTCAGCTGGCGGTAGTCTATGCACATCCGAAAAGTACCATCCTTCTTTTTGACAAACAAGACTGGTGCTCCCCAAGGTGAAACGCTCGGGCGAACGAAACCCTTATCCAAAAGCTCCTGCAATTGTTTCTTCAATTCTGACAACTCTGCTGGGGCCATGCGATACGGAGCCTTGCTGATCGGTGCCGTGCCGGGAACAAGCTCAATGGCGAACTCCACATCTCGAACCGGGGGTAAGTCTGGCACATCGTCTGGAAAGACATCTGGAAAGTCACAGACCACCTGAACCTCACCTAGCTGCTTCGGCTCCTTCTTCGCTGAGATAAAGGCAATGAAGCCTTCGCACCCTCGGCGGATCAAGCGATCTGCCTTACACGCCGAAATCATACGTCTGGGGCATCTCTGCTGACTGCCCTCGAAACGGAAGCCCTTGCCTAAATCGAAGAAGATCGTCCTGTTGTAACAGTTAACACAGGCACGATATCGAGCGAGCCAATCCATACCAAGGATCACGTCGAAGTCCAGCATCGACAACAGGATCAAATCAACAGGTAACTGATGACCTGCAATCTGCACGTCGCAATGGGGGTAGTACATACTACACTCCACTCGCTTGCCAACTGGGGTGGATACAACCAACACATATGGCAACGGCTCAGACGGCTGATGCAACCGCTTGGCGAAATGAGGTGCTACATAAGACCGTGTAGACCCCGAATCGAACAAAGCTAAAGCCTCGACGCGCGAAATCAAAACAGTACCTTCAACCACCTGTGGATCCTCGGCACTCTCGTGAGTAGCAGCGTAAGCACGGGCTGTCTGGCGAGGCTGTCTCGAGCCTGGACGAGCTGACTGTGGCTTGCTCGGAGCTGTAGGTGCACTGGGTCTGCTAGGAACTGCACCGGAAGCTCTCTGTCGAGGACAATTGGCGATCATATGCTCCCTCGAACCGCAAATAAAACAAGCACCGGCCTTCCTCCAACAAGCTTCGGTCGTGTGGCTCTTGCCGCAATATCCACAAGTCACTCCACTGGAACTAGAAGTACTCTGCTGGCCTTTGGTCTTCTTCTGTACTTGTCCTCGTGCACTGAAAGGCGGCTGTCGCTTGGGTTCAACGGCTCTAGCAGCTTGGTGGATGGCCTCAGCAGAATAGGCCCTGTCCACTGCATCATCGAACGTAGCGGGACGCTGAAACGCTGTCACGTGGTGCATGTACCGGGGATGCAAACCTTCCACAAACCTGTTCACCTTCCTCTCTTCGGTACTGATCATGTCCGGAGCAAAAAGCGACAACTGCATAAACTTGTTTACATACTCTGCTACTGTCATCTGCTGCTGGCGGAGAGCTAGGAACTCAACCTCCTTGGCTCGAAACACATTAGCCGGGATGAACTTCCTCCTGAACTGTTGCTTGAACATCTCCCACACCGTAGCACTAGGGATATCTCTGTATGAATCTTTCACGCTCTTCCACCAAGTCTTTGCGACATCTCTAAACATAGAAGTTGCTAGTCCGACCTTCTGTCGGTTCGTGCACACGACGGTCTCAAAGACATCCTCTGTCTGGTCTAACCACTGTTCTGCCTTCAGTGGCTCTTCTGTTCCATAGAACTCAATAGCTCCTCGCTTGCGAAATTTACCATAGAGGGCATTCGGGTCACTCTCTCGAGGCTGCAAGATCACCTGCTGGTCTACATGTGACTGAGCTGGGACTTGGCTTTGTCGGTCTAACATGGTTGTCACTTGGGCTTGCAAGTTCTGCATGGATTGCGATTGTGCCTGAAGGGACTGGAATAACATGAGGATGCGTTCATCTGTATTCGGTGTCTGCGGTGATGGTGCAGATCCGCTCTCGTTATTTCCGGCGTTCTGCTGAGAACCAGAACTTGATGCCATCCTGTAAAATGGAACGAGTCAGACACAAACACAAAACAATAGCGCCCAACAAACCCCAAAGTCTAGAAAGAACATAAAGAAATAATCGTATCCTCACCACGATCCTACATGCCTACATGCTTATCACACTAGAACAAGGAATGAGCAAGGAATGCTCTGATACCATACAATACGTATGTCACAACCCGAGCCCAGGGTTCGGGGGTTAGCAAAAGCCAAACCTAATGACACACGTACTCCCGTGCATGCACACGTAGACCGAGTCTAAATGCACACGCACAAGGGAACAAGCACACGTGCCAAGCAAGTATGCGGAAGCTGTAAATATCAGAAACATAAACAACTAATAGCACAAGAAGAGGATACAAGGAAAGGACTGACATAATTACATATGAACGTTTACAAAAGAACAAAAGGATAAATACAATAGTGACATGTCATGACATATACAAGTCTGAAAATCCTCAAAACATGACTCCAACATGATGCATGCCATGAACGCGCTCCCGTGGAGTGATCACATCCACTCCTCTAGGCCTGATGGGGCCCCGGGGGTCTCATCTGGAGCCTGGCCGACCGGCGAGGGTTCGGCAGGGGGATCTGGGCCTGCAACACCAAAAACAACTGTGAATACGAAGATTCAGCAAAGTATAAACCATAGCAAGTTAACACACGCTGTGTCTAATAGAATAAAGAACATCATGTTATTAAAGAAAGCACTTTCGTATACTAGGCTATCATGCAAGAAAGAAAGATGCTGTGTGAATCAAGGATAACATGCTGTGTACATGACTAGTGGCTACTACATTACCATATGCTCCCAAAAGAGGGATCTTGTAACATGCAAAGAACACCATTGTCCGGGCCAGGGTACAATGGGTCTCGGTTTCCTGGGGTCCGGTTCCCCAAGACAAAATCCATACTGCAGCAGGTCCTTATAACTATACCAAATTCACCCCGTCGGGATCCTAAGGCTGAGGCTAAGTAGAGCCTGACCATACAAAGTCAATCATGAAAACCTGAGTAGATCGTGATCATATATCATGCGTGCATATCTGGAATTGAACATATCATACATGTATACTCAGGGTAAATAATCGCAATGTGAAAGTAAAGTAACGGGATACAAGTAATCATGTCAGAGTGTGAGATCAATGATCGAATGCAATATGGTATGCAACAAATCATGCGAAATCGAATCATCTTAAGTTACAAACCAATTCTAATCTAATTATCCGGTGTTTCTAACCGTGCATGATGATGTAGTTTTAAGTTATTCGATACACCGTTGTCTAGTGTTGCCTGGAATCGGGCGATGCACGAAGTCCCTTAAACCAACACCCATGGGGAGGTGCTTAACATCCGGATAACGAACATGAATGATTCGCAGCCCTCGAGATCATTCACGCGTAGTATCACATCCGTTGGGCAAGTCTCGGTGCTCTACATTCTATCATGAAGGTCATATAGGTCTTATCGTTACACCTAGCCTTATTCTTCATGTGTGGTTACGGCTTAGCCGTGTGTGTGCTACGGCTTAGCCGTGTGTGGTCTACGGCTTAGCCGTGGCTGGACCGTAGAAGGTCTGTCAGTTGCTGACTCTCAGTTATTCCAGAAATTGCACCCTGTATTGTTCTACGGCTGGGCCACGGCTGAGCTACGGCTTAGCCGTAGGGCATTCCACGGCTTAGCCGTGCCCTAGCCGTAGAGGAAAACTGGGTTTTTCTCCTCTCTGGATTGTGAGCCGTAAGAAGCATACGGCTTAGCCGTACCTGTACGAATTCCATTTCCTGAAACATGTACAGAATAGCTGGGAATGCATCATAGGGGCAATTTATCAATGGGAATACACAAGAACTGAAGCAATGAGTATCAAGTGAGCTGTAAACACTTATTTCCATATCAATACATGTAAGATCAACCCAATTCAATGCATACCAACATGGGTTCTCAATGTTATGGTTATACTTGCCTCAATTGGAAATTCAAATGCACAATGGTAGCCCTTGGATCCAAACACAACCTAACACAAGCAAAACCACATGCATGCATGAGAGATGGAGAGAAATCCACAACACACAGACACACCATGCAAAGAAGCAAGAAGGAGAAGAGATAGAGAAAGGAGATGAGAAGAATGGAAGACTTCCACTCACCTCAATTGCACATGCAAGAACCACAAGCTAGATCGATGGAGAGAAATCAAGTGAAGGAGAAGAGAATTCCACGTGCACAGTGAAGTTGAGGGAAAACGAGAGAGAACAAGAGAGAGAACGTGAGTGTTGGTGAATTGGGTGAGAGCTTATATAAGTAATGGGTTGATCAAATTCCAAGAAGGGCCAAGTCATAAGTCTATTTTCAGTTTGAGTCAAATCAAGGTCCAATCGAAACACACGACGTCGGTTGCAAATGACGTAGTTACGAAAGTTAACGAGCTCAACGAAAGACACGTGTTGACCTCAAGATGATGCAAAAATTACCATGTCTAAGAAAAGCTAAAATTACGAAAAAGGGCTTGATCTACTTAATCCAGGTCAAACTCAACCCAACTACCTATCCATGACCCGTAACGAAAACAAAACACAAACAAAACACAATTAACAACAAAAACAAGATTAACTAGACGCTAAACGAGGTCAAGCTGGGTCGGAGTGTTACAGTTTTTCCTATGATTTAACTGGACTAACCATCCAACGCGAAAGTGGGTTAACACCCAATGTTTAACCTATGTGCGTTGCTTGTTTGTATAGTGTTTGGATTAGGGTTTCCTTTCTTCCTCTTTACTGCTTATTGCTTTTCTCTTACATGATCCCATCATCTTTAGTCGCTTTGATATGTGCATCTGTTATAGATTATGCTTATCTCCATGCCAACTACAATTGTAGTCTAATGATGCTGTGCTTGGTCCATTGGTACCAAGTCTGCTCACCTTAGGAGGTTTCACTGGAGATTCATCAGGCAGCTGAGGTTGTTGTTGTTGAGTATAGGTGATGTGCAGACAACATCTTCTAATGCGTTGTGTCCAACACATGAGTGATCACACTTAAAAAATGAGTGAAAATGTATAATGGATTCGAGTCCAACATTCACGCACTTCAAGTGTTTAAGAAGAATGGGAATTAATTACAGTTCATCATTAATTTCTCTTTTGTTTACATGGGTTTAAATGCTTTGACCGTGAGGATGCAGGTTATTTACATACTTTTTAAAAATTTACAACCCCTCCCTCAAGTCTCAGATGTGATCCAAATTTGGAAAGTACAAGAAAATATACAAAAAGTGGAAAAAATACAAAAAAGAAGAAAAAATTGGGGAGTGACCATGGGTCATAATCATTGGGATTCTGCCAATGACCGTGGCTCACGGTCACTGCCAGTCTGCCAGTGACCGTGGCCCACGGTCACTAGTAGACAATGACTGAAAAGTCACTGTTTCGCTTATTATTTTGCATTGTTTCTTCTCTGCAATTTCTTCAAAGTATTGACACTCTCTTTTATGATCTTTAGGGCATTGAATGACCATCAGGAAGATCAAATTCAACCATGGAATCGATCAAAACCTTTGTTGATCATCACTGTTGTTTACAAACCATTTTTTTGTACAAATCCAAAAATGATACTATATGAAGCCAACATTGTGTCATTCTGAACCTATGATTTTCAAGGGACAAAATGAAGCCTAAAGATGCTTGTTCACAACTTTTATGATGGCTAGAAAAGCCCCCAAGTGGGAAAAACAAAGGAAACGATGTCATCCTTCGAAGACTTGCCAATACTTGAACATAGCTTCCTTTTAAATAATACCCACACTCTCCTTCCGTCTCTGAACCATTCCTCACCTTAAGTGACTGAGAAAAAGAAGAAAAAGTGGGTTGGAGTGCTGGAGGATGCTGTGCTTGAAGCTTTTTGTAGACATTATCTTGCCTTTTCTCTGTGTCCCTCTCTGTCCTTTTCTTTTCAAATACAATTCCTTTTATAGACTGCCCAGGTAGTTTTAAGGAGTTACAAGAGGTTAAAGGGAGGTAATGGGAGGTTGAATGTCGAAAAGAAGTGGGAGAAACTGCCTGAAACCACAAAAATTGCTCGATGGAAGTCAGTGACCGTAGCTGCAGTCATTGCCATGGCCCATTTTTTGACTTTTGTATATACGAACCCATTTTCACCTCCTTAGGGCCCAAACGATGTTCGATCTTCACGAAACTTGAAGGGATGCTTCTTGATACTATTTTGAGTGTGCCATAAAAGTTTCATCCTATTTTGACTTTTTAAAGTTGGTCAACTCTCCCCTGACTTTTTATGAAAATGGGCCCTTGTTTCAGCTGTTTGAGGCCCGAATGACCTCGGTTTAGGTTGAAACTTAGGGGGACTAATATGAGGGGTATCTTGGTATGTCCATCCGAATTTTATGCATTTTGGATTTGTAGAAGTATGATTTTAAGTAATGACTCAGTTATTGCATGTTCTAAGTCACTATTCAGCTTACTATGGGTAGTAAGCTTGTTTTCTATCCGAACAGCGTTCAATTGACCTGAAACTTTGGAAAACTAACTTTGAATATTCTAAATCTCTGTTCTGAATTCCGTTATCTTTACCCTTTTAAAAGTATGATTTTGATCAGTGACCTCCATGGCTCGGGAGTTAATTGACCTTTGAGCTGACATGTAATGGAAGTGGGATCAGACGAAATTTATTTGATTTGAAAATTTGTAGAACCTCTTTGGGGCATAACTAAAGCTCTGTGCCCAATTTTCATCAATTTTGGACATCAGGAAGTAGGACTTTGGTCAGTGACCCTATGGCTTGGGGATCAATGACCCAAAGTTGATATGTTTTTAGATTTTAGGTCAATTGATGTTCGTTTGACCTGAAATTTTGCAAAACCTCCCTTGAGCATAATTTGAGGTTCCTCCGAGAGTTTCAGCCGATTTGATCTTTACGAGGTGTCACTTTGGAAAGTGACCCACATAACATAGTAAATAACCATCTAGACTGAGTTTGAATCCAAATGATGTCCAAATGCTCTGAAATTTTGAAGGATAGTCTTTGGGTGCATTTGAAGGCATTCCCCTGAGTTCGAGCTTGTTTTGTCATGTAACAGTGTCAATTTCCACGGTAACTCCCAATGAACTGGCAAACAGTCACTGAAGCTTGGTTTGAACTGAAATGAAGTCCAAATGCTTTGAAACTTTGAAATATCATTCCCAAGCATGCCTTAGAATTACCATTGGACTTTCATCCACTTTAGTGATCCAGAACTTTGAGTGTGTTCAGTGGCTCCTAGTTTTTGAGTAAATGAATCTTGAATTTGGTATTTGGTGAATTGAGTGACGAAACGAAATCCATTAACTCTGAAGTTTGAAATAGTACATTCTAAGCTCATCTGAAGTCTTCTGAATGGATTACTCCAACTCTGAACATCTGGATGCAGTACTTGACTTGCCATTCCACAATCCTAAGGTTTATGTATCTTTGGTTTGGAATTTGCCTGTAATGTCTTTTCTGCAATATTTGTAATTTTTCATAGGTCAACAATGAGTGACTTCACAATTGTAAAGATGGATATTTATATTTCAATTGGACTAGATTTGAGTTTTAATTAAACCATCTTTTAATTGTCTACTTTAACTTTAGAAATGGATTTACATGCCTACTCCAAACTGTTTATCATACCCTCTGTTCTGTTGAAGTTTTAGTTGTATTAATTGGTGTATTAACCTATCTTTAATCTCAACGTGGATTCATTTCATTGTGGGATCATGATTGAGAGCCAAGTATATTGGTTCTTATCGAGGAAGTTTTTAATTGGCTCCTAATCTAACATTAACTGTGGTACCACTTTGAGAGATGTGACAAGGGGTGTTAGGAAGGGGCGTAATGGGTGGGGAAGGGGCAGAGAGAACAAAGAGGGGGAGGGAGAGGGGGTGCGAGTGGAAGGAGAGGAAGAGAGAAAACAAAGAAGGAAAGGGAGTGAGAGAGAGGCAGAGGGGAAGGTCGAGAGAGAGGGGCACAGCGAGAGAGAGAGAGAGAGAGAGAGAGAGAGAGAGAGAGAGGGAGCCAATGGGAGAGAGAGGGGCGGAGGTGGTGGGGAGTGGGTGGAGGGGATGAAGGGAAAAGGTGCAGGGTCTGGAGGTAGTTTTGGAATTATATTTTTAAAAAATTGTTAACTGTTTGTAGAGAGTAAAAGTCGTACAGTATTTAGAAGCTCCCCTACTTTAAATGAACAAGATTAAGTACAATTTGACACTCTGCTACAGGGGCCCTACAGATTCATATGCCTTTACCTGTCCTCGTTATCTGTAACCACTGGCCACAGGTTGGATTGAACCGCGCTGAGTAGAACCCATACACATGCATCCAAAACTGCCAACGTCCCCCCCACGTCCCCACCTCACCCAACCCCAAGTGGGGCCCACAAAACAGGCCAATCAGCAGACAGCCTTGTGCAACACGTCTTCCAATGCCACTCCATAAATCAGGGTCCATGATCCATTTCCATGCCTCTTTCTCTATGAACTAGGTAGAAAGATAAGCAACGCATATGGACCCCTCAACACCTCCTCTTCCTTTCAGACATCCATGGTACGTGATTAATTCATCTATACAAGTGCCATTAGTAGCTCTGAGGGATAGCCCAATTGTATAGGATCACGGTTAAAGATTCAGTGGCTGTAGCTTCAAACTCGCGCTCGGTTTTTTTCCTGCTACTTGCTCACGCAATAGTGCATTGGTGAGGCAGGCACTTTACGTGCCCAGAAAAATTGTGAGGGCTCCAATCAGCCCATTTCCAATACAATCCAACATTCGATAATACCCATGTTCTAATTTATTTGATTATAGTTTTGCTGGAAGAGGCTATTTTAAGCTACTTGGGTGCTTCTTTTCTATTGTATAATCCAGCGCCTAGAGTACCTAGGTAGCTTTTTTTGCTGCAAAAGCAACAAGATTCCCAACCTCCTTCGGAGTAACCATCACTGGATATACATTATATACACATTATTCAATATACGGCGACAAAAACCATCTTCTTTTCTTTGCAGCCAGACCTACATACATGCTATTGAGGCAGTTACTCCCGTTGGGCCTAAATCCGCTTTGAAAATCTATTAAATTCTTTTGGATCCGCTTATAATATCCACATAAAAATTTCGTGTTAGCGCTCAAAGCCCACATAAAAATGCTGAGTTTGCCCCCACAACCCAAGTTTGGCCTGCCCCACACAAACAAAAATAAAAAATAGTGACTCACCACTGCCGCAGAGGTACTTCAAATGCCATAGGAGTCCAGACCGACTGGGTGACAGATTTACGCTTGACATGGTGTGGCCCACTTTTGATAGCATATGGTAGTGTACGGCTGTCCCTAATCAAACAGGCGTGTCTTTGAAGAAGATTACATGGATGTAGATTGTTGACTCAAACTGCACTGTACCGGTTAGATGTTTCCTGATGCTTCCAATTTCACACATGTACTTGCACCAATAGATGACCATACCTTCTAAGGGGTCGTTTGTTTGCAGAACGTTACATATGTAAATTGCCATGTTACTTAACAGTTACACACCATTACATTTGTTTAGCTTAATTTACACATGGAATATATAAAATGGATGTAAAAATGGTGTGAAAAAGGCCTGTTTTTATGTCAAAAATTTTCACACCTCATATGGTGTGAAAGTATTACACATGCAACTGTTACAAGGTGTTACTACAATACACCTTAATAGCATTCTGCCTTTTTGATTTTTTTTAATTACCGTGCGTTCCATTTTTATAATCAGAACCGTTCATTGTCTTCAGAAGGTCAAAAACGGCTACCATGCCAATTTTCAACCGTTGATGTTGCCTGGATATTGAGATATGATCAAACAATTCTAGCCGTTGGATTAATCTATTATACATGATAATACCAGTCCGCCTTTTATGATTTTTCCGTTTATGTGGGAGCCATGCATAAAATCAAAGCCGATCATCTTCTTGATAATATGAGACAAGGCTACGTGTTCAATTTTCAACCGTTAATGTTGCTTGTATGTTGAGATATCATTAAAACAATACAGCTATTAATCTATTGTAGATGGCAATTCCAGTCCGCCTTTTTTAGTTTTTTTATTACTGTGGGTCCCCTTTTTATAATCAGAACCGTTTATTGTCTTCATAAGGTCAAAAACGGGTCAGCATACCAATTTTCAACCGTTGATGTTGCTCCAATATTCAGATTCATCAAAAAAATTTACAACCTATTACATTAACCCATTGTAAATGACATTTTTAGCCCCTTTTTTTCAAGTTTTTAAATTATGTGGGGCCCAAAATCCTGATCTGAACCCCATATCGTCTTTATTAGATCAAAAATGGCCATGAGGCCAAATTCCATCCATTGATGCTCCTTGAATTGTGAGATATTTACAAAAAGATTCAAATTATTTAAATATGTGCACCTAGATTCACATGTAAAGAGGTGTGAAAAAAACAAACAAAGAATTATGTTTCACATGTGAGTTATTTGAATATGTAAATGACTCACATGTGAGTCATTTACATATGTAAAGCATTTTCACATCATGTGTGAAATTAACAAACGACCCCTAAAGTCACCTCAAAGTTGCATCAAACTAGAGTTTCCATTGGACGAGTCCTCACATGTATGGAGCTTCTGTTTTTTCTGCTGTGGCAACTCGTAGGTTTTTTTTCTCTTGCGCTTGAAAAGCTTTTAGGTTTTTGCTCTACATTTGAAGAAAAAAGAGAAACTAAATCCTTTATCTTGTATACATAGGGATAGATATTAAAGAAAACTTTGTCATGGAAATTTGGATATAGCTACATATATTTCTGTAATTCCAAGAACCACTTGTTTTTTTTTCTAATGTTTATTTACAATCACTTTTGTCAATCTAAAAATCTTAGTCAATAACCTTGACCATTTTCTGTCAATTGAATGAAACCAAAGTTATTTTATTATGAAAGAACAATTTTCTTACTTCTGAGGAATCCCAAAGTATTTGGTTGGCCTAAGCTTCATTTAAATGAAATTCACAGTGGTACGGTGAAAAGACTATAAAACTCAGGTCAATTTAATTAGAATTAGTGACCTTAGTTTAGAACAGTCTTAACATAAATCAGGTTAGGTTTGTAAAAGGTTTCAACCTTTTACACATTAACATTATTATTGTTATTATTTTGTTAAAAGTAGAGACTCCGTTCAAAACAAAGAAAAACAAGGGACCACAAACAACAAAGCTTGACAAAACAAAGTAAGTCAGCAGAGCCAGCTGGTAAGGTATTAGCCTCTTATACGTTGATTTCATCAATTAATCAAATTAGATAGAAAATCTTCTATATGAGGAAGGTTGTGGTTATATATGTGAGGATATGCATTATATATATATATATATATCTATTGAGTTTGAGAAAGATTGTTGATAGGATTAGATGAATGTTATTTATCTGATAAAATTAGGAATGATATTCAATAGATCAGATATAAGATTGCATGATATCTTGTCATAATTATCTCCTTATATAACCTTTGTAAATTGTAATCTATGCATAATCCATTAATGAAAAACTAGCGCTTCAAAGCTCGCGCCCAACGCGGGTCATGGGAAAATTAAATTTTATTTAAAAAATTAAATTTTTTTTTCAATTATTAATATTTTGATAAAATATAAAGAAATATTATTATAGAAATCATAACTCAATCCATATTTAAAATTAAATTAGACTCAATATTTAATTACAAAACCAAATCCCTAATTCCCTTTGTTTGATCCATAATCCTTAGTCTCTAATCCATATAAAAATAATAACTTCTTGCTTAATTAAATACATATAAATAAGGGTTTAATCATGAGAGACAATCATCGAACTCATGAAGTTTTTTTCGAGTGATAATATTAGGACCAAAATGGTCATGAATAGGTCATATTTGGTCTTAAGCTTATAAAAGAGGGTCCATATTAGAAGTGGGAATTAGGTATTACTAGAGAATTGGGATATAGTTCCAAAATTGGCTCTGACTTTTTTTACTTTTCTTATTTTTTTATTTGTTTCTATAAATTAAGGATATTGTTCAACTTATAACAATGCATCATGCCTACTATATTTAAGATTAAATATAAAAATGTCAAACCAAAGTTTATTTTGAGCTACAATTTACATTATTAAAAGCCCTTGTGCCGAGTCCCGAGTCCACAAGTTGAAACCCATATCGACCCAAAACCAGGCTCGGGCCTGTTTACTAATCGAAACCTAAATTCAGTTCCGAACCCATACCTGTTTATGAATCAGAACCTTAAATATATTCCAAACCCGATTTTTTAAGGGTCGGAACCTTTAGATAATTGAAGAATCAGGTACCCATTTTCAACCTTTGATAAGCCCAGTCATGAGCATCCATAGAATACCAAATTAATTGTCAGGTTCGAGTCCTCAAATGGGGAAATCTTGTTAAATGTTTGACAATGATTCTTAGTTACAAATTTTACAACTAATTTACATATTATTTAAAAATTAATTTCACTTTGCGTAAAGGTGTTCATGAATGATTGTTAATGAGACCTTTTTTTATCTCTTTTCTTTGCTAGTCAGTGATTTTATTGTTTAGAATTATCCCATCTATGGCACTTTTGTGAATGATCTGTCTACATTGATTTCCATTATATCAACAGTTTGGATAACTAAAAGTATTAAACTATGCAAATTATATGTTTTCAAGCTGAGCATTGTATTGTCTCTAAATGTCATCGACTTTACTCTATTTTTAAGAAACATGATCCAACATGATTAATTGATCTAGTGTCACGACTTGAGCCCAAGAAATTGGGGGTTAAGTTTAAACCTAACTAATGACATACGTACTCCTGTGCATACACACTTAGACTCTGTCTAAATGCACATGCACAAAGGATTTCACACGTGCAACATACAGTGTACGCAAAAACTGTACGTATCATTGTATGAAAAAGGGAATACACAATATAAACAGGATTAATAAAAGATTACAATAATTACATGATATACAAAGAAAAAGAAACCCGCCTATACAAGAGTGAGGAAACTGTTTCGATAGGAGAGGACTAGTCACAAAATGCACAAGATCAAACTAACTCCAGGACAAAAACCATAATGCAAAGTGTTAAACAACTCTAAGGCAACCACATGATGCATCCCACAAAATCCAGAAGAGGCCTATCATGTCATGACGCTCTCTGGTGGAGTGATCACATCCACTCCTCTAACCCTGATGGGGGCTCTAGGGTCTCCTCTGGAGTCCTGCCAACCAACGAGGGGTTGGTAGCGGAATATGAGCCTGCAACACTAAGGACAACTAGTGAATACAATGATTCAACAAAGCAGAAGCAACAATAAGGTAACACGCTTTGTGTCTAAAAGAATCATTAATAGGTAATCTTGCATAAAGTTCAGTTTAGCGTACTAGGCAAGTTGTGCATTAGAATAAAGCATACTATAAGAATCATACATGGATTTACTATACTATGTGGCTACTACATTTGCCATATCCTCCCTTTAGGGATCTTTACATGAAGAGAACACCATCGACGGGGCCAGAATACGAATGAGTCTCAGTCTCCTGGGGTCCGGAAGCCCCAAGATATAAACACACTGCAATGGCATCATACATATTACGCCAAAGTCAACCCCGCCGGGTATTATAAGGCTGAGGTTGAGTGATGTCAGACCATTTTGACTCCATCATGTACTTGGACTTTAGGAATTACGTTCAATGAATTCATGATAAACATTTACACTCAAGTTCATATCAATAACCAATGTCAAAGACATGTCAAGCAAAGCTAATGCATACCATATACCATATCAAAAAGACATACATTGAACATTCAATTCATACATTAGAGTTGAGGGAAATAACTGTCATCCTAAATGCCATGCAATTCAATTTGATTGAATCAAGACAGTTTACTAGCCAACCCTAATTTAATCATCCAGTGTTTCTAACCGTGCATGAAGATGTAGTTTTAAGCTATCCGATACACAATTGTCTCTCTTCGTGTTGCACTGTTTAGGGAAGGTGTATTGGAGTCCCTTAAACCAATACCCATGGAGAAGTACTTAACAACTAGACAACACACATGAATGAGTTACAGCCCTCAAGGCCATTCAAGCGATTCTCATATTCCACTGGGCAAGTTAAGAGTTACCTACATTCTAACTCGAAAGCCTTATAAGGTCTCTTCAATGCCTACCTTTTCTTAATTTTCAATGGTCTCACGGCTTAACCGTGGGTGACCTACTGCTTAGCCATAGGCATTTTACGACTTAGCTGTATTATGCACTACGGCTCAGCCGTGGTTCCCCAAAATTTATTCTGCATTTACGACGAGCCACGGTTGAACCGTGTATTCTTTTACGGCCGGACCATGTTTGTTCCACGATGGAGCTATGGGTGGGCACAGCTTAGCTGTAGCATAGCGCACAGCTTAGCTGTAGCCGTAGTTGAATCGTAGAAGGTTTCTCCAAAATTCTACCCTCTGAAGCTAAGCCGTAGCATGACCTACGGTTAGGTCTCGGCTAGCCTACGGCTTAGCCGTAGCCTGACCGTAGAGTAAAGTTAGGTTTTACAGCTCTTTAGAAAGTGAGCCGTGAAACTCTATGGCTTAGTCGTAAGCTTCAGAAGTCTCACGATCTGAACCTGTTCAAACAGAACTGAATTTGAGCCAAATGGGAAACAGAGAGAACAAATGGGTATAGTCGAACACAAAAGGGCTATAACATATAGAAAACATGAAAGATTAATGGAGAATGAAAACAATCATGAGTTACCAACATGTGTTCATTCATAACGTGCTTATACTTGCGTCAAATAAGTTTTATCAAGTTAATGGTTGTCCTTTGGCTCAAATTGAACGTCTACATGCAGCTTTAACCACCATGCATGTAAGAAGAAAGAAGAGTTAAGTGCATGCAGTAAAGGATGAGACCTTTAGACTAAAAAATGGTAGACTTGAAACAACTCTTACCTTAACCCACACAAAGAGATGACATATAAAATGGTGCACAAAAGTCTCCCTTTTCATTGCTTTGATCGTGAAGAAGAAGAAGAAAAGGAAAAGAAGAAACGAAGGAAGAAAGAAACCAATGTTGAGAGGGGGATAAGTTGGTTCTCTCTCTATATATAAGATAAGAATGAAATGAAAATGATAAGAAAATCCAACTGTTTTAAGAGAATTACAGTTTGAGTCGAATAACCGTCCAATAGAAACAAATGAAGTCATCTGCATGCGAGTCAATTACGGAAATTAATAAGCTTGACAAGATACACGTGATGACACTAAGATGATGCATGGAAGACAAACTCTAACAAAATTTAAAATTATGAAAAAGGGCTCATGTCTACCTAATCCAGGTTAAACTCAACCCAACTATCTATCAATGACCCAAAATGAAACTCACAAGGCAAAACAGCGATTATTAAATGACGTCGCTGAAAAAGATCAAAAAGAATATTAATTAGTCACTAAACCGGATTAAGTTGGATCGGAGTATTACATCTAGTATGATAGTTTTGTATGGAACATATAATCGTTCTCCCTAGAAAATTATACTGTGAATACATGACTAATCTTAATGGGTTTTATGCTTACAGGTCATCAGAATCCATTTCCCCATGAAAGCAAAAAAGGAGCAAGAGTGGTTTAATGTGCCAAGCAAAGATGTGATAAAAAGTTTCAAGGCTCTAACTTAGACCGAACATGCCCGCACGCCGATCAACATATCATTCCTAAACCTATGTTTGTTAAACCTATGTCTCTTAAAATATCACTCACCAGGCAAGATAAGGGCAGTAGAAGCTTAGTCTTTCTCTAATGCTTAATGGGCTAAATTTCCCAAAAGGACATTTATCTAGTCAATGGTCGTTAGCCCCATGAATCCCATCACCTTACATCAACCATCAAGATCATCAAACCATAGGACCTATAATCATCGTGATGTTCCCCCATTAACCGTCTATTTATTTCTTTCTTGCTTTGTGCTTATAAAATCATCGGCACGTAGAGAAATCATATCAACCTGTAGGACTAATGCATGTGTTAGGAGTATTGGGATAGGATAGACAACGCCAAGGTGCATAAACATGGTCCATAGTTGATTAATTTCACTCCATGCCAGATTGGAAGATCCTTTGCTGGTAAGTTCCTAATGTACATCAATCATCGGAGATTTTGGGTGTTTTAAATTAAGAGAGGGCTAGGGAGCGCCTTTACAAAACCCTCTAATAGAGGAGCGAATGAGGAACCATAATGTAGAGTTGTTATTAATGACCATAATGTTTGTTTCCTAATTTTTTTTCCTCTTTAAATGACTTTCTGTCTTTCTCCTTTTTAAACTACCTAGTGACAACTTTTTTTCCCTATTTTTTCTCCTCTCAGCGAGGGATGATTAAATCTTACAATAGTTGGTATTACTCATGTTTGAAAACTCCAACTTTTATTCTCTATTTTTTCTCATTGTTATTATCTCTTTGATTGATATGAGTACTCACATAGGTTCAAAAGTACCCCCTTAATAGCTCCCTCTTTTTTTTTTCCTTCTGTCTCCTCAAGATCTCAACTTATCAAAGTTTCCTACTGAATACTATTAATATAGCCATTTTTATTGAATGTTACGAAGGGGATAAAACTCTCCTATTTGAAGGGGGCATTCGTTAGAATTTCCCTTTAAATTATATAGAAATAATGGTAGAGATAGATAAATGATAAAAGTATTGGAAACGAATGGTCAAGAGGATAGAAAAATACTGAAGTTATGATTATAGCCGGTAATCAAAGAAAAAAAACAACATTGTAGTCATTGTAATGATATTTAAATATAATAATTATTATTATTATAAAAATTGTAAGAGAAAAAAAGTTAATATTAGGCACGTTTAAAATTCCAAATGAGGTAAAACCGGAGAGCTTTCATGTGCTTTGGATTTGGACAATTTTAATTGATATGTATGTATGTATAAGAATGGTTTAAAAACTACGTCTACTATTGGCCCATATGCTATGCCAAACTTAGTTGGTGATCTAGTATCTCAAAAGACTAGTTTGGACTTCGCGTTTTTTTTTTTCCTTTTTTTTTTTGGTAAGAGGAAATTTTCAATTTCAAAGAGAAAGGAATGAAAACCAACAAATAAAATAAAAACCTTCTGCTTGGGCCCACTCGTGATTAAGCCAAACTCACAACACACCTATCCATTTGGGACTAGCATTACTTAAAAAAAAAAAAAAGTAAAACTAAGAATGTCAACTTTAAGGGGTTGAGTCATACTTGTTGCCAATGACATTGGATTTTAGAGAAAAATCGCAAGTTATATCTTGCGCAAGTCATATGGCAAGTGTGAAAAATATGATCTCTAGCTTAATAAACAGTTGTCTAGAGGTTCTAATTGGCACGTCAACGAAGACAAATCTAATAGATGTGTCAATAAGACATAAAGAAATTGCACGCATAATCTGCCCTTGAGTTAGATGGCCAAGATGAATTAAAATAAAAAAGTTTAAATTTTAAGAATTCTAAAGTTTTGATACTTTAAGATTAAATATGATAAGGATATCATTAGTAGATTACACTTAGATCACATGCAAGGGATTGCATTAAGAATTTTTAGGAAAATTGAAACTTATGATAAGGAATAAAGAAGTAAACAAATCTTATGACAAGGTTTAAAGAAGGAAACAAAATGTCTACTAAATAAAATAGAGTGCCACGTGTTGCACTACCGTGGGGGGATTCTCTTTAGATATATATAATGTAGTCTTAGAAGTGTTGTCATGATGGCGATTGACCTCTATATATGTGTATATATTAGTTAAGGTAGTTATTTGTAAAATAAGGGTGATTCTTTATCTTTTTCAAAATACATGTGGTTTTTACCTAATTCTTCTTAAGCTATTGTCACAAATCTCACAACCAAGGATGTCTCATCACAAGATACATTCTTAGGATCTTCAAGTTTTTTGTTCTTTCTGTAATTAAGAAAATGTGCATAAAATATTATTATTGGGATGTTCATAAACTAAGAGAAAGTAAGGTTGGAAAACTCCCTTTGACTCTCCCAAGGTATCTCATTTTGATAAAGGACCGAGCCAAATATAGGGAAGAGTCAGTCGAGTCACCCCATTTTAATAAGCTATTAGCCTTCTGAATCATAAGATAAGCAAATCTGATTTTAAAAAATTATAATATATATTCTTAAGTAATATACATGTGGTTTGGAGCCTGTAATTTAGAAATGACAACAGAATGTAATTTAAAACATATATGTGATCATTTACATTCAATATATAGACTACAAAATTATATAATGAGTAATGTTTTTTCTTTTAGTTTCTTATTATAGTAATTTCGTGCATATATAAATTTATTAATTTGAACTGATTATCATAAATGCATGCAAATAAAAGTGTTGATTCATTTTAAAATATTTTTAAAATTATTTAAGAAAACTTTACTCTCCTGAGTCCTCTCATTGACTCAATACAAAGGTTTCTCTTTTTTTTTTTTTTTTTTTTGTTTTCTTTCTTTTGCATGGACGAATTGAATTTGAGTTACAAGTTTTTCAACCTTGAGTGAAAGTAATTTGTTGGTGTAGATCAATAATCATTGCCTTAAATTAGCATAGATACAGTTAGATGACATCTTTTTTGTGCTTTGTTGTGACTAGTTATAGGTAAACATAGTTCTTTTCCAACCCACTCATGGATCAATGGTGAGTCATGTTCCTTCCACAGAAACAATCAGAGTTTGATCTAAGTAAAAGAGTTTGAAAAATTATTACTTAATGTATTAAATTGTTTAAAAGCGGGGCACTGAAAAAAAAAAAAACAAAATAACCACAGTATTGTGAAAATGTTTGGACCTATTCTGAAAATTTCACAATATTCTAACAGCATTGTAATATATGAAAAATCTCGTAAGCATCATTAGAATTTTCTGATCTTGCTTATATTTGGGGCACTTGTGAGTGCAGAACAGCTGTGTAGTTCATGCCCTTTACCAATATCACGCACCAAGAAAAGGATTAAAATACCAGGAACTCACGGTGTAATGGTCGGGCCAAAAACAAGAATGCATCTGCTGTACAACACGTTTGTATAATGCATTTTCCATCGAAGGGGAATGAAAAAAAAAAGTGTTTCAATTTCCATGTGCTTTATTTTCTACTGTTTTCTGTAGATAACTTTTCATGAGAAAAAAGCAAATTTTTTGACTTGATTTTCCTTGAATCCAAGAATGTTTTAGTGGAGGTCAGCAGTACAAAAGAAGTGGTAGGCTCCACGAAAAACCAAAAGGTTGCACACCATAGGAATCAAAACCATACCATATTAGGCAATATGGGCGGTATCTTTCATTTCGGCCAAGTGGCTGAAACGAAATGAAATTCAAAATTATTGGTTTGAATATAGGTCAATCTCAACCATATCCGTCCATCTGAAATTTTGGAAAAAATGATTTTCTATATATTTTTTTTACTTTTTTTATGTATATATAATTTGCATTTTTTATATTTTCTCAAAATGTAATTCTAAAATTTTTACTAGAATAGATTAAATCCATAAGTATTTTTTATTTTTCTAAATATATATACATTTTTAATATATTTTTTCAAAATGTAATTCCAAGTAATTTTTTCAAAATTCTAAATCAGAAGAAACTTTTCATTTTGGAGGTTGGACTGAAATGAGACCAGAAACGATATTAATTATCATCTATATTATACACCGTTATTTCGGCAAATGTTACATAAACGACAAACGTACCCATACTACCAGGTATTGGCTGAATAACAGTCAAATTGACACCGCAGATGGATTGTGCTGATTGTACAAGTTTGAGTGGCTGATATATTGGCTTCCTCCGAGAAAGCATGATAGATGGCACAATAATAGGCTCACCTTATGCCTCTCCTTTTTGTTTCAAGTTTAATGTAGATAACAATTAAACAAAAAAAAAAACTAGTTTTTACATTCTTGTAGCCAATATTGTGGCATAGGTTTAAAAGAAAGATGGTGTTGATGATCATCTCCCATGCCCCCATGGGCCATCATTTCACAAGCGGCTCAAAAGAGAAACCAAATCATCTCCCCTGATAGCTTACAACTGATGGAGTATGTTCCATTGACTACTGGCATAATATATGTAATGCCTTTCATATGACATTTTGCTCATTTTTTCCAACCAAGTAGACCACCCACTGTGACCCATTTCTTAAATAAATCTCTTTTCTCCTTCACGTTAAAAGCCAAGGAATCTCAACTAGGACTACTTTTTGGGAGAGCCTAACGCCATTGACTTAGGTAAGGACGGACGGTTATGAGGAGGAACATCTGTGCTTGTCTGAGGAGACAACATCATAGACTTTCCCATGTATAAATAAGGGGTTCTGATGCCATGGACAAGGGAAACAGCTTTGTGCTTGTGGGCAGTACTGGTGGGGTATCTCTTGCAGGCTTTTCATTCTTCCTGTATATCCTATGTCATTAGACGATGGTGGGCTGCTAAAGGCTTGTCAAACGACATCAATAAGCTTATTAACAACAAACAAAACAAGCACACAAAACCGATAAATTTTCATTAAGTTGGACACCAATGATACGCAAAAAAAGATGATTGGGAAAATTTTAAGTTTGCCAAATATAACTTGTAGTCCCAAAATCTCACAAAAAATAGGATGATGATGTCGTGTGAGTCAAAGACGATTACTTTGGCTCGGGAAAAAATCCTTACCTTGCATTGTTGACTTTGACTAACATTAGTTGCTGTTGTTCACAGTAAAGTTGGCAAATGGGTCGAGTTGACCAAATTTGGGTCGGGTTAATCCTAACCTGAATTTGTTAATTACAACCCTAACTTGACCCATTTTTAAAACAGGTTGAAAACTTTCAACCCACACCCACAGCGGGTCAACCTGACCTATCTGCCTAACCCGAATTAGATGTGGGTTGGGTCGAATTGACCCGACCTAACATATTTAATTCTTATTTTGTGTATGATTTAACTCATTTTATGTGGCCCAATTTCATTTATAAAGCTCTTCTTATATCTAAATTTATTTAAAATGTTGCATTGAGCATGAATTTATAATTTATTAATTTACAAGACAGTGGTTAGACCAGCTATGACATATGGAGCAGAATATTAGCCAATTAAGAAGACACATATTCATAAGATGAATGTAGCGGAAATGAGAATGCTTAGGTAGATGTGTGGTAAAACTAGGAAAGATAAAATTAGAAATGAGCGCTTTCGAGAACATTTAAGAGTAGCACCAATAGGAGATAAGATTAGAGAAACTCGTTTAAGATGGTTTGGGCATGTTGAGCGTAGGCCAGTAATGGCACCGGTGAGAAAAAGTTTGGATATACAGGTGGAGGGTCCATCAAGAGGTAGGGGTAGGCCGAAGAAAATATGGATAGAAGTCATTAATTCAGATTTGAAGAAGTTGCACTTATCGAAAAATTTAACTCAAAATAAAACGGAACGGAGAAATAGAATTCATGTAGCCGACCCCAACATAATTAGGATAAGGCTTTAATGATGATGATGATGATGATGATAATGAAAAAAATGGGGAATTTATAAATATTTTCTAGCCCATTTATTGAGAATTTGAGATAATCCATTTTCAATTTTTGTTCAAGTTTATAATTTCATAAATGAGCATAAGTATAAGACTCATCAACGATATTGTATTTCATTCATATCCATATATTAGAGGTAAATTTATATGCCAACATAAAAATAATAAGCACCTATCAATATTTTAGCTACAAAACATCATATTTTCAAATAATGAATAAGTTTTGTATTCTAAGTATTAAAATTTTATATGACTCCTCAACAAAAAATTAAGAGCATATAGTTTATGACTCACATGAGTAAGAAAAGTCACATGAGAATTGAAAATTAATTTAGTAAAATCTAAACGGGTCATATGGTTTAGGGCGAGTTAGGCTAATCAACCCTAACCCAATCCATTTTTATACGGGTTAATAAATTATAACCCTAATACGACTTGTATTTCAGACAGTTCGGGTTAGGCGGGTCAAAAAGAGGTTGGGGCGAGGCGGGTTGGAGGGTCAGTCTGAATTTTGCCAGCTCTAGTTCACAGTTCACTCCATACTAATGGATCATTATTAAAAAGGAAAAAAAAATTTGGAAAGTCGGATTTAAATTCTTGACCAAATCTACCGACACAACCTGACCCAACCCATAATTCAGGGTTAAGGTTGACTTTTTTTTATTTTGGAATTAAGTTTGGATTGATATTTTTTACCTGATTGATAAATTAATGAATCAGGTTTTTGGGTTCAAGTAATCGTCGCTAAGGATCTAGAACTGGGCGAGGAACGGCAACCAAATCATAATAGAGAATAGGGATCCAGTAGCTTGCATTTCATGAATTTTCCTTTTACCCATTGTCAGTCTGCCCCCAAAAACTTTATTATAATAAAATTTAAAAAAATTATAAAAATGGAAAATGAAAGAAATGCTAATGTTTTGTGTTGTCATATATAGGGTGTCTTAAGTCAAGATTCTTACTCTGGAGTCCATAAACGGGGGACCATGTCTTGCTTTGTTTTTAGTTTGCAACAGTCTCTTTCGAATTATGGGTGGGCGCTCCCTAAGCTTAGGACATGGCCCCTTGGATATGATAGCAATTTGATGTAATCCACTCATAAGCATGTCAAATGCCTTGGGCAGTTCTCGGGATAGGAAAGTCAAGTAGTGAAACAACCGTGGTTGTTCTCGTAAACATGTAAATGGGAGGCTGGAAATATTATATATATATATATATATAAAAGAAATTCTTGAAAACTTATCATTTAAAAAAGGGGGGTTTTTGCCCATTTAACATATCCAATAAAAATCTGGAACCTCATAAGTATAAAAGGGGATAGCTAATTTTGAAGGAGTTTAGATAGCATGTATTATATAATCTCATAGGCTAAATAAAAAAACTCCAAGAGAGTTTTGTAGCATTATCCTATAATTTATATATATAAGAAATGCTAGTATGCATCATTTCCTCACCCTATGATAGAGTTGTAAAGGTTCCCCGATTCTCTGATTACCCAAAGACTCCAATCCATTAATAACTGGATATGGATCCTTATTTAGGTCATAATAAGTAAATGGATATGAGTCTGAATCTTATATTTAGACCCGTAACCTAAACGGTTCTGAGTCTGGCTCCACCTTAGTTCTGACTTGTGGATCCGAGACCCGACATATTACCCTAATTTTTAAAAAGTTTTTTTAAAAATTAGCTTTTCTCTAAAGCATTCTTTATATATAACTAGACCCAGATCTACCCTATACATGGTTCCGGTTCCAATTTTGGGTCTATCCTCTCCTTAATGATTTCGGTTCCGGGTCTAAGAAACTGGTTCCGAACCAATTCTAGGTCCACCGTGGACCCGGAACCAACCAATTTACAAGCCTACTTTATGGTAACGGATACTTACATGGCTTTCCTTATTTGTACATGAGCATTCTGCTTTTTTATATACTTTTTATCTTTTGCACATGAATATTTTAAATTAAGCAAATATCTCTCACCCTATGTGAGGAAATGATGCTTACTAGCATTTTCCTCTATATATATATATATGACATTACAACATTGTTCATTATTTAATTATCCTTCTAACCTAATAACAATTAATTTAGATATCTTTACAAACTTACTTCATTATTATACAATATCCTAAGACAATTCTTTGATACGCAATCAATGACTTAGGTTAAACTAGTAATGGCTGTTTGGCTGAAAACATTTAGATTAAGCCAAATTAGATGATAATAATACATCCACATTTTATGGAGGTTATGTAAACATATTTACAATTATTGTAGGATTAAAACTACGACACATTCCTCGTAAAGGGCCTAATGTATTTTTGGTTGTGTGTGTGTACCAGCACGTACAATTCAACTAGGGTGGACCCTTGAGAGATCTAATTGATGCAAAAGCAAACTCTCGCTCATGTTAAGGAGAAGACTATTTGTAGAAGTAAGGAAGAGGCAATAAGGCTGGAACTCTAACTAATTAAGGGAGAACAAGATTCTCAACCATTGAGTTATTCCTTTCAATCACAGTTGACAATCAAATTCTTGGTGATACTTTGCCGATTATTTTATAAAGTTGCAGAAGATCCACAATCGCAATTGTAAATATGCAAGTATTTGAGCCAATAGAATTCCTTGTTTTGAGGATTCCAAGCCAAACTGCTTTCATGGGACTCGAAATTCTTATTGTTTGACATATACGTACCGGTACTCATTTTTCTCAAATATATAATCAATATGCATGGATATCTACTGCACTAATTCGACGTGAAGAATCCCTATTCTAAAGAAGGTAAAGAATCCTCCACTGTGCAAAGCCCTCGGAAATTCCTCATTTATTACCATCGCTGCCCTGTATTGTCAAGGGCATGATTCAAGATGCCCTTCCAAGACTCTACGCTCCACAGGGATCCACATGTTACAAATCCGCATGGCTCATCATCATCTTCAGTTATATTAAGAATGGCCCACAATGGCCCCACATGTTAAGGAACAGTCACATCATTTTCCTTGATAACCACAAACAACAAGACGAGTCTCCCATAATTCCTCTTGCAGTATTGTATATCTACTACTACTGGGGGTGGATGAGACCTGACAAGCAGTAGCCCATGGTTCGAGGGGTCGCATCAGGGCTTGACCCCTATAAACCCTACACCCTCTGTCCAGGACCATAAATCTCTATTAATTTTTTCTATAGGCCCTCGCAATCTCCACCGTCCATCAGCATATCCACACAATTCACTGTCCGTTCATCTAGTGCATGCACGATCTATATATCACAAGCCCATAGTCTCAGCATCCTAACCTAACCCACAGCAATTCCGCAAGTGGTTTCCCTTCTTTACATAAATGTATCCCCATAATATTAACTCTAAATGAGATCTAACAAATCTTCATTCCCTCTGGATCCTCTCAAGCTCCAGCTTTATAATTTGGCAAGGCCTACTTTTAAAAAGGAAATCTAATCACCTCAAAATAGATGTCTTCCTTTTTATATGAGGAGATTTCATTTTATTGTAAGTTGATTCCACTTTTAGATATATTACTTATAAATTTGCTAAACCATTTTACAAAAAATAAATCAAAACATTTTTGGAGGAATAAATCCGATAGTTGAGTTCCTTTCAGCGCTTGAATCCTCTATCTTAGTAGGTAAACTCGTTATGGCAAAACCAACATGCAGCAATTCGATTATGTGCAGTTTCACATGATTTTTGTGTTGATGATACATCAAATGAATGGTCTGGATACGGTGAACATGAGCGAGCTGCAATAGGGGATCTAGATTCGTTTGTAATGGCCATGAAAAAATAGCCGCTGCTTTTTTTTATATGACGATTTGATTTTGTTCTAAGTTGATCCCACTTTTAGATATATTACTTATAAATTTGTGTATAACATATCATAAAAAGCTCAAAACATTTTTCAAGTGATAAATTCCACATTTGGCTCAATCATCAATCTATCATCTGCTTAATTTGAAAATTAAATACTGCTTTAAGTGAATCTTGCGCCGACAAAACTCACAATGAATGGTCCAAACATGGTGAGCATAAGCCAGCTGCTGCGATGGAGGATCTAGAATCTTTTGTAATGTACATTTAAAAAAAACAAAGAAGAAAGAAAGAAAGAAAGAAAGAAAGAAAGATCGGGTCTGTATTTTGATAGGTTCAGATATACACAGTGAGTGGATGATTGTGGAGCCACACCATTTTAATGAAGGCTGATTCTGAGAGGATCTAAATCTAGACTCGTATCGAGTTGGATACCGTAAACGCGGGAAATTTATGTGTCCTGGATTTTGTTTTGTTCCTCTGCTGCCCCAAAACCGCTTCAAAGCCCAAAACCACCGTTTCGAAACCGCTCTCCTGAAGCCGACGAAAACTCAGCCTTTTAAAACCGCTTTCTCGCTCTATAAAAGCACCGCAGGCTTTTGTGTAACACCCCCAGGCTGACGTAAAAACCGCCGATATGTTTCGCAAAAACCGCTTTTTCTCTTTCCATGCCGTCGAATGATTGCAGGAAAACCGCTTTTCTGCTTCTGTGAGACAGAGACAGATATTGTTTGTTCCAGGAAGAAGAGCAGCTGTGCTTACTTTTACTTGAAGCGGTACTCTTATTCTTCTGGGCTGAGAGATGGGTTCGCGTCTGCAGCTCAGAGAGGCGCTTCGGATGCTTTGTCGTAAGAATGGATGGTCTTATGGGGTCTCGTGGCGAGTGAAATCGAGCGACCCCATGTAAGATTTAGCTGCATTTGTGTTTTGGTTTGGTCTCTGTGTTGTTGCATCTGTTTGGTGATTGTTATGTTTTGTTTTGTTTTGGGTGTGTTTGGATGGAACTGAGATTGCGAGTGAAAGAGAATGATTTGGTTTTGGGGGCAGTTTGAGCTTCAAATCAACATTTGGAGGCGACGAAAATGTCAAAGAAGTTATTATTTTGGGTGGTATTCAAACGGGCCTTCAGTTTGACAGATCTGCTTTCTCTGTCTTATGTACATTTCTAGTTATTTATGGTTTTTGGCTCTATATGTTATTGTCATGTTCTTGTTTCCTTTCTGTTTTGTTTGTTTTCATTTCAATATCATGTTCTTTTTTTTTTTATAATTTTTTTCGATGTGTGAGTGTAAATATTTGTGGGTTTTGATTGGGTGATGAAGCTGATGTTTTTGAGGATTGGGGTTTGCGAGAAAGCTGCTGCATTGTGGTTACTTTTGCAGTTATGCTCTGTTTGTTCATTGTGTCTTTTGTCGTTGGGTAGACAAGTGATTTGTTTTTGAATGTTCAATTGGTGCACTTGTTGCAGCATTTGATTTGACTTAGAGGGATTGATTTTTATTATCTCAATTGCAACTTGATATTGTTTGATTTTGTCTCGTGTCACATTTACTTACATATGATCTCATATATTCTTCCCATTTCCATGGTGATTGTTTGATTGAATCATGGAAAGTTTTTTTTTTTTTTTTTTTTTTTTTTTTTTTTTTTACTGCTAGTGCTTTAAGCAAATGATTTCATTTCATTATCAGTTTTGTGGGTTTAACTTTGAAAAGTTAGATCTGGACAATTTGTAGATGGTATGTGGTATAAGATTAGGACTAGAATTAAAGCATATGGGTTACTGTTTCTGAAACTGATGAGAGAGAGAGAGAGAGAGAGAGAGAGAGAGAGAGAGAGAGAGAGAGGCTCCTGTTTCTGAATATTTCTCTTAGCTGATCTTCGGTGGTGTTCTGCGTGCAGGTTGTTGATGTCGGAAGATGCTTATCATGAAGAGAAAATTCGAACACTTGTAGAAAAGATGCTTCATCAAGTCCACCTGGTGGGAGATGGGTATGTTCTTTCTTTTGGTATTCATTTTCCTATTCCTTTTTTTCTGAAAGCTTTGATTCTTTCATTTGTTAATTTCCCTTTCTTGGGAATTCAAGAAAATTCACATCTCTTATTTCCTATCCGTGGGAGTATGTTTTATAATTATGGGTGCTATTTTGAAATTTTAAACCCTGAAATTTTCCACATCGTTTTCTTCATTTCATTTCCCGCATTTGTTTCTTAGTCTGGTTGCCATTGTCCATCTCAAGCTTTTGAATTGGAATTAACCCACCATTCTGACATTTAAGCTCTTGGAGAAAATTGGAATCAATGTGCTTGATTTGCATGCCCTTTCAGTGTCTAGGTTCATAATTGAGTTGTCAATTTGACATATGCATTTCTTTAAATGCTATATTTTAGGTTCAATCTATCAAAGTTCATCAAGTTCTTTTAATGATTATAACCGTGGTACCTGTCTTTATGTTTCTTCATGATAAGGCTCTTTTGAGTGCATGATCATTACTGTCTTTTCTGTTATTGCTGTCGTTTATGATATTTTTATTAATTACTATTAGAGAAATTTTGGGATCCTGATCCAAAAGAATTATACACTCTTTGTCGTCATCAATTCAATCCATGTTGGGTCCATGGCCAATTGATCCAAAAGGTTGGTAACCATCAACACCCCTGGTTGGGGGTGAGGCGAAGATTGGAAGATCGAGACTTTTTCCTTCTGCGGGTTTTTGGTGTGTTCCTCTTCAACTGCCTATTTTCAGGCTATCGAATTATTATAATCTTACAATCTGGCTGCTTATTTTATCGTTATTTTTAGTGTATTATTCATGCTAATCTTTAGGGATTCATATTTGATTCTTATTATCATCTTGATACTTGTGTCATCATGTTGTCATCATCGTCGTCATCATCATCAAAGCCTTGTCTCAACTATGTTAGATAGAAATTATGTTTCTCCCCTCTGAATTTCTTATATCAAAATTCATATTTGAGTTGTGACAAAGTTTTGCACTGGCTGTCAACCAAACTAACACAACCCTCCTTCTTTATTTGGACTTGGGAACGGCAATAAAAACTGTCAAACTTTGTCATGTCATCGTGTAATGTTCATAAATGTATATGTGTATCATGTATCACCAAATGATGCATTAGGTAATAAATATCTTGGTAGAGCTGATTTTGTGCACGTGTTTTTTTTTCTTTTTTCTTTTTTTTCCCTTTTTTAGTATCATTGGACAAGTTGCTATTAGTGGGAAGCATCGGTGGATTTTTTCAGACATCTATTGTGGAGAATCAGGCCCAATTGGTCACTATGAGAACCAATCTGTGTTCCAGGTACAGCTGAATGCTTGATTTAGAGTTTATATCTCCCTTTACCCCATAATATAGAGTGCTAGAATGTTCTACATGTAAAATAGGCATAATACATATGATCTGTATATTTAAATTATACTGAATTTACTATACATCAGTTGATTCAATTATCAGTCAAACTTTAGTTTTTTAATTCAATCCCCAAACAATTTTATTCCCTTTACTGAAATTTTCAGAAATCTCATCTTCTGTTTTGATCTGCCCTAAAAAACAGTTGAAGTGCATATGCATTGATTTGGCATAGTGGACTTATATGGATACATCTTTTACTTTTACAGGATGCTAGTGAGTGGCGCTGTCAGTTTCTAGCCGGCATCAAGGTCTATATTTATCTTTAAACAATTATGACCAGTTTTTTGTTATGCAGTTTAGTGATTTGAGCTCGATGCTATTGGTTCCCTACGAACCTCCTGCTGGTCTCTGTTTTATTTTCTCCAATATTCAACTCATATGATGTGGGTACTGACCATTCTGCCCTTTTGCAGACAATTGTCATTATTTCTGTGTCACCACAAATCGTTCTTCAGTTTGGTTCAACTCAAAAGGTTAGTACTTGAAAAATGTCGAAAATAATTGCTAACGTGAAGCCAAAATATATGCATCCCCTGTTGTAGTAAAGTAATCACAACATTCTGTCTTTCATTCAAAACTCAATGCTTCATTGCGGCAATAAGGATGTTAGCAGCTATGGTTTCCTTGAGCAGCAATCAAAGCAGTTCTGTAATTCAAATTTTTGCTAGAAATTACAATTATGATTTTGAGTGAATGATTGCTTGTTTTGTATGTGTTCATTTATATTGAATGAACAACCGCAAGTTATAAGTTCCATTTTTTGTTCTTGATCGTTTAACATTCCAAGTGTGTTGGGTCTCTGACCACAATATTCTTGGACTTGCAATTTAGTGTAGACATGAGTTTACACTCCATCAGAAAGTGGTTTTACATTATGGAGCTTCCATGTCTTGAGTTTAGCCAGTCCATATATTCATTATGTAAAATCATTTTCCTAAATATTAAATTATGTTCTCCTCTACAAAGAGGGAGTGATTGAATATGTTACTAATTACTGGTTTTTTGTTCATACTGATTGGTTATTCAAAGCTATGCCTTTGGCCCTTTACCTCTTTTTTTTAACTGGTAACATGGCTCAAACCTGAACCTCAATGTTGTGATAATGGCCCTTTGGCCCTTTTATCTTAGAACTCTGGTATAAAAAAAAAGACACTCCTTTTATTGTTCACATGTAAATCTGGACATTTGCATTCAACTTATGGAATTGGATAGTGTATGCAATTAAATAATTTCAGTTTGAATCTCAACATTTTGGTTTGTTTGACTGAGTTCTTGAACAAGCTCACTAACAACTATCTTTTATACTAACCTAGAAGTAGGATCATATATAAAGTTGAAAACTTAGATTTTCAGAGATACTTTAGCATTTATAGGGATCTTCCATTGACGTTTTCCTTCTGCTTTTGGTACAGATTATTGAGAATTTGGAGTTTGTGGACCAGGCTAAATGTTTGTTTCAGCAGGTACAAAATGTAGAGGGGATATTTCCATATGAGAAATCACAGAAAGGTTTTAGTGGTGAAACTTATGATCCATGTTCGACTTTTGCATCTTTACTTCCATCTAACATTCCTATCTCCAATTATGCAAACATCAAATTCTCCGATGACAACAGCTTTAAAAAGGTCATTCCCAAAGCACAATGCTCAACAATTCTTCCTCAACCTTCCAATCCTTCCACTGTGGGATTGCCTCTTGGGACCCTGCAACCTCATGGATTAGCTGTACCAGTGATCTCTGGTTCAACTTGTGCAACCAAAGATTCTAATGAGATCGTTCAGAAAACAACCACCATTTCGATTAACTCTTCATATCCCCTCACAAACAGCCAAAAGACTGGCTCAGATTGTCAAGTCACAGTATTGACACCCTTTATGCAAATGCCGCAAGTTGTACTGCAATCTAATTCCAGTTCTGCTAGCAGTTCAGCTCTCAGCAGTCCCAGCACTAGCACATGGAGCAGTAATATTTCCTCTTTGACTTCTATGGAGGAAGGCTTTCTGTGTGGGATGGGGTCGCATAGTTCTCCAGGTATATTTCCCACTCATTCAGATTCCAATTATCCTTGTGGGAATATGTTCCCTAATTTCCAAGGGAACTCAATCCTAAATCCGTTATACAACACAAGCAGAGCACTTGATACCATACATAGCACAGAATATGAAACAGGTAAAGTGAAGTTGGCTGATATCCTGCATACTTCTCCACTTTATCATGTTTCTGAAGGATCTCCTTTTCTTCCACAACTTCCAAAGGAATCATCTACTGTTGACACGTTCTTAGGGGATTTTGGACCAACCAATGCTACATTTGATGATTCCAATCCAAGACCAATAAACAATCTGAGCCAGTGGACTGCTCCTTCACCAACGCAGGTGAACAAAGGATTGACTGCACCATTGAAAGACGATCTGCTGCAACCTTCTGGGGTTGCCTCTTCTGCATCTGGTCTGGAGAGAGCTGATGCTTTTAGCGGCACCCCTTTCTGTGATTTGCCTCATTCTTTTCAGAATTCTACATATTGTAGGACTGACACCTTCTGGACTGTTTCCAATAGGAAAGAGAACTCTTTGAATGTGCCCATGCAATTGCCTGTAGATAAAGACCTGTTTCATAGCTTGCAATTGGATCCTAGGCAGAACCAGACTCAGAAGCATTGGGACAGTATCACATTGCCAGTAGGGAGTGGGAATCCCTCAATTTTGAGTTCATGTATTCCAGTAAGTGTGTCTGAGTTCAATGTAGGTTCTCTGACTGCTCCTGCAAAAGGACTCTTCCCAGAGGTTGGACTCGAGCAGCTATTAGATGTTATAGCCAGTAACGTGAATTTCATTGCCGATAATAATTTGGCTGATCGATTGTTGACAACTACAACCACAAGAATAGGCAATGGCAATCAAGTTCCAATGGTGGGTCTTTCTGGCATCAGCGGAAGCATGGATGCTGTGCTCTCTGACTGTGATTCAGAAAAGATTTCGCATGGACCTCAGAAAGAAATGTTCTCAAAACCCATGGTTGGTTCATGGATTGATGGAAATTATAATATGAAGAATGAGAATTTAGGAGTCTCACAGGCTAAGAGGTCTGAAGAACCAGTAAAACTCACAAAGAAAAGAGCTAGGCCTGGGCAAAGTGCTCGGCCCAGACCAAAAGATCGCCAACAGATCCAAGACCGAGTCAAGGAGCTGAGGGAGATTGTGCCCAATGGTACAAAGGTACTTGCTTGATCCGTTGATTTGGATAATTGATTGGCTTACTACATCTGGAGTTCATTGGCTGAATTAAATGAATGTAACAGTGCAGCATCGATGCTCTGTTGGACCGCACCATCAGGCACATGCTCTTCTTGGAAAGTGTGGCTAAATATGCAGACAAACTTAAACAAATTGATGAACCAAAGGTAGGAAATATTTTAACAGTATACTTCCCTACTTTTATTTCATGTTGGATGACATTGCATTTTTTTTTTTTTATATACTTGTAGGCAATGGCCTAGGAGCTCATCACAACCATCTTAGTGCATTTTGCACCAGAATAACAATTTTTCAGATGAGCAAAAATGAGGTTTCTAATTGACTAAAAGAGAACTACAGCTAGGCCCCAGAATTTGCTCATCCAGACATTCGATCTGCCAGGCCTCAAGAATGTATTGCAGTGGAAAGTCCTAGTCATGCCATTGGTGGATTCTCATCCTGTTGAATGAAGGCTACCAGCTTACTGATCCATTTACCATTCTCCAATCAGACATTCATGATCATTTATTGGTTCACCTAATGAATGGTTTGGACCACTAAAAGCTGGTCCCTATCAATATATTCACTGGGCCAAACAAAGAAATACTTCCTTTTGGCACACGATGTGAAACTTTTGTCCACTTTTGTGCAGATGATTGGCGAGGAGACTGGTGTGGTCTTAAAAGACAGTGGTGGTGGTGCGGGTACAACTTGGGCTTTTCAATTAGGTGGTCAAACAATGGTTTGCCCAATAGTTGTGGAGGACATGAATCCCCCTCGCCAGATGCTTGTTGAGGTAAAATTTCTTTGCATACAGTAGAGCATGCTTAAAAAATTTTGGGGTGTGCCGGCTGACAAATTTAGAGATTGGTATTATTCCTGTTATGAACCTTGCCAGTATTATACAATCTGTTTTAAATTCAGTTCATTTCTGTCACAGATGCTCTGTGAAGATAGCGGATGCTTTCTTGAGATAGCTGACATAATTCAAGGATTTGGCCTGACCATACTGAAGGGAGTGATGGAGGTTCAAGATGATAAGATCTGGGCACGGTTTGTGGTTGAGGTAAAATGCTACTGATCTAGAACAAGAATATGGTGTTTGTCATGCGCACCAACTACCATTCCAGGACTAGACTTATGCAATTAATACCATTCATATGAGAATAAAGAAAGAAAATCTAAGGTTTAAAGAGAAAATGCTCTCGCGCTTTCCACGATCTAGTTTTTGCCTAGAAAATCCTACTAATGAATTGAAATGCATTATCATTCAATATATGGTGTGATATTCTACCCAAGGTAGGGCCTATCGGACAAATGGTCTGGATCTCCTGGAAACAACACTCGAACATACGACCACTAACAATTTGAGTAAAAACTTGACACATTGGGTTTTTTTTTCCTAATATGCTAGAAGAAAAATTGTCTTCGTTCTTTTTTTTTATTATTTTTCAAACCAAAAGGATGTTTTTAATTTTGTTTCAGGCAAACCGTGATGTCGCCAGAATGGATATATTTCTGTCTCTAGTTCAATTTCTACAGAAAACAACAGACGGCATCAGTTCTGGAAATCAACCAACTAAGGTCATAGACAACAATGTTCCTGTCTTTTCTGATTTTCAGCAATCTCCGATGCCTCTTCCAATCAGCTTAGCTTGATGGTTAGCAATGAGGACAAAGATCTAGTCTGGAATTGCCGCGAGTGGGTGATGCATCTAATGCCTGCCATGACTGGGGTTCCGTGTGCCAAAATCCACAATTGACTTGAATGGGTTTTTGGATAATGGTCATCTCTGTGAAAAAAAAAAGGGGCTGTCTACATTCAAGTTCTGATCTCACTTTTGTTTGAATATATAGCCAACATAGCGTGTTGGAAAACAGGTGGAGAAGATATGTTGCTTGGAGAGAGAGGTCTGAAAAGAGTGGATTAGATGCTATATGACTTGGATGTTGATTGTGATGTTGCAAAGAATGTCTAGCCTAGTAAAAGTGAGGTGTTAGCTTGGTTTTGGTTGTAAACAAAAAGAAGTGAGGTGTTGGTTTGGTTGTAAACAAAAAGAAGTGATCCTGGATCATGTATATTTTAAAAGTAATAAATCTCTCTCTCTCTCTCTCTCTCTCTCTCTCTCTCTCTGCATGTGTGTGTGTGTGTGTTTGTTGTGTTGTGTGTAAGGCAAGGTGATTTACTCTCACAACTAAATTGAAGTTAATTATTGTCTCTTATATGATGATTGAAGAGAATTTCGGATTAGAGCAAACGCAAGAGGGGATAGTGATTTTGAACTATATGAATTTAGATGTTACCCCCCATTGATGGAATTATAAGCCTCAGGATTCAGACTCAACTAACATATGCCATTTTCATGCCAATCCATCCACTTGTCAAATGGATTTTGTCCCGTATGCATTCAAGGCAATGGCTGTTGTTGAGGGAGAAGGGAGAGATTCAGAACACAACGTAAACCATGTTTATTGCATTTTATGTAAACTAAATTACATCAACCAATAAATAAGAAAATCCTAAGCAACCTTGTTAGAATTCTATCCAAATTAGAATACATACCATAAAAAGTAAAACCCTAACAACCCAAATAGGAAAACCTATCCTATCCTACATAGCTCTTACGTTCATATGTTGAGTCAGCGATAACTTCAACAATGGTATCATTTGTTTGTTTCATGTAACTAAATCTATGGTAAGACTTCTATTTCCAAAAATAGTTAAAATTGAAGAAATAAATTTAAAAGTCCAAAAATGATCATCAAATTATTTCCCTCTAATAGAAAATGATTCAAGGGGAAGTGGGAAATGAAAACCCAGTTACCATTCTAGTAATTCAAATCAAAGGAAAATGAGAATTACCTACATTGCTAGCTTATGTCTTTAATCCCTCAAACTCATATCCTTCAACCCTCTCATTTTTAATAAAACTAAGTATTCTAAGCACAAACTGGCCCTTGGTGAATTCACAAATTATTTACAAGTAAAGAAGAAAGAGAAGAAAGCTTGTTTGTATTAGGATATTTGGTTAGAAAAAGACCATTTTTCACTTCTGCATTAGCTCCTTCTTTCTTTTTCTTTTCTTTCTTTTAATATCTTAACTCTTTTGTCCCACATCTGGCCTACATTTACAGGCACTAGGAAGATAAAGAAAATTAATAAATTTCAAACTAATTCAAACTTCAATCAATTTTATTAAAAATTACTCATTTACTACTCCCTGTCCTTGTGACTAGAAAACATTTTAATTAATTAGTTTATTTATTTATTTTGATGACACAGGGTATCCCTCGCTAGCTTAGCATTCAAATCTTTGGCCTCGCTTCTAACCTTGACTAGTGAGGACTATTCCCTAAATGATACATATATAGCCGCACATATGGTACCCAAATAATGAGAGGCATGAATCAAGCTCGAGACCTAGGGGAGTAAACCCAAAGCTCAAGACAACTGAGCCACCGCCTTAATGGCAACATCTTAATTTTTGTATGAGAGAAGATCAAGAAACTTCATTAAGTCATTAAGTTCAACCTTTCCAAATTCAAAGTCAAATGTATTAAGAATTCAAATTCATTTCCTAAGCTTCAACTTCTGCTGGTCGCTAAATTCTTGTTCAAGAATATATTGAGCAACCGTTGTAAGCTGAACCCGACCTGACTAGCACCTACTCTCCTTCTTACTCGACTTCACCCTTGACTGGTTTATGATTTTTAGTTTCAGGGGAGTAATGTTGTCCTCATGTTTATTTGTGGCAAATCAATTGAAAAAAATGTGCCGGAGTCCCTTGGAAGTAGTAGGCCACCTAAGAACTTCCTTTAAATTACAAAGGATTGAAAGCCCAAATCCGGCTTTTGACAATTATTTTTACCTATGATTAGTGATAATCTAATCTTTGATAAGGCCTCTTTGATAGATGGTGGTGAAAAAAGACAGATCTTGTGGAGTATAAGTCGACCCACTTGATAGTTGAGTTGGGTTCTCAAATTAATGCACGTGGATTCCCCTGGTAGAAAAAAGATTGATTAGTGCTAATTATTATCAAGTTTAGCATCATAAAGTTAGGGCATGGAATGGTTTATGGCATGGAATGGTTTATGTCATGACCTAATTTAGCATGGAAGAAAGCTCCATCTATTGCGATCAGAACTCAGAAGATAATATAAGTGATAAGTGGAATGTTTGCTATTCACCTTTGCAAGGTGATTAAGAGGCCATTCGATGGAAGTCACTTTCACTTTCACTCGAGTGGTGTAAACTATTTTAAATTAAACAACATAAATCAGATGAATTTTCCACTCATAAGAACCCGCTATGGAAGGATCTAGAATTAGGTCATTCCCATGTAGAGCTGGAAATGGGCCGGATTGGTCAATTAGGGCATCAAATGGGCCTGACAAGAACCATACCTGATTATTAATTGGGCCGCAAATGTCCACCTGAACTTTAAATTCTTGGGTCGGTTGAGGTCATTTGGTAGGTTGGGAATTATGGACTCAACTACGACCTGACCCATAAATTAATCGTATTACAAATGTCAAGGAAGCCTGAAATTCAAGTCTGGATAGATCATAAGCATCTTCTGTCTAGATTGGGACGATCCCATCCATCTGTTCATTAGGCCTTATATTGAAGTTCACCCCAGATCAACAAGCTTTAAAAATTCGTCTTAGGCCTGTGACAATCTAGGAAGCAGCCCGGTGGGCCACGAATTCATAGTGCTTTTCTGAGTTCACAATGGTGTGATCTATCATGGTTGAACTTTCCATTGATGCACGCTGAAATTTGTTATCATTCCTTATCCAATGCCTCTTATATTCTTATTTAATTGTCACAACTCACAGTCACATTGCGCCCAGTGGAGATAGTAGGTATAAATCCACGTACATACACCGCATTGACATTTGATAGAGCGGTTCTTGTCTTCTCTCTCTTATGTGTGATTAAAATATCCATTGGACAGTTTATTAATAGCATCATGTCCGTCTAATGCTTTATTGAAACTCTAAAATATATAGAGATATTTATTAAGGAGTGAGCTCCTATTGAAAATATTTTTGTTGTCTTGACTTATACATTGAGGTTTTAATAGGAATGATTAGCTAAATAAAATTAATATGATAGCAGAGGTAACTAGTCGTGAGTTCGAATCCTAAAAATAACTACTTGGCACTATAAAAAAATACGTATCACTAAAAGTGCACTCACTACATTTCACCTAATGGGGAGTATTGAGGAGTTACTTTAGGTTTTTGCTGGAATGACTAATTAAAAAAAGAAACTGCTATACATACATCACTTTAGACTCATCCTACATTACCAAAAAGAAAAATAAAACCAAAAAGCAAGAACTTTTCAAAATGCCCTCTCCCCTTCTCTTCCTACACACCTTCTCTCTCTCCTTCCCTCCTCTCTCCTCTCCTTTCCACCTCCCCCTCCTGCCGGTGACAAGCTTACAGCCTACAAAGGGGCCCTCCCTCTTTCCCTTTTCCTCTTCCGCTTCCTCCCTCTATTCTCTCTCAATTTCCCTATCTCTTCCTCTTTCTTCCCTTCCCCCTTTCTCCCCATCCCAGTATCCAGCCTCCCCACAATAGGGAGACCGAGATCTCCCTACTAGGAGGGGGAGAAAGGGGGAAGGGCAGCTGGATACTAGGATGGGGAGAAAGGGGAAGGGAGAAAAGAGGGAGGGAGAGGGAAAGCGAGAGAGAAAAGGGGAAGGGAGAGGGAAAGAGAAAGAGAATAGAGGGAGGGAGGGAGAGGGAGAAGAAGAGGAAGAGGATGGAGGGAGAGGGAGAGCCCCTTTGCCGACCAGAGGGGGAGGTGGGGAAGGGGAGGAGAGTGGAGGGAGGGAGAAAAGTGTGTTGGGAGAGAAGGTGTGAGGGCATTTTGAAAAGTTTTGATTTTTTTATTATTTATTTTATTATTATTATTTTTTTGTTACTTTCGAAGTGATGTATATATGCAGCAGCTCCCTTAAAAAATTAATAATATTATACCAGAGCAATTGGTTGCGTCAATGCTTTTAGAAACCATTGGAGACAAAAAGCAAACGCAATACCACAGAAGGAAATGCAAATAGCAGTCGAATGAATATTTTAACCAATCTTAGCAGCCATTGCACCCTTATTTAAGCTTCCCAATCTTCTCCCAAAAACCAACAAAATCTCTCACATTACATAGTACTGAGCCTTCTCAGACACTTCTCATGCATCTTCCGTCACAAAAGCTGTCACTGTTAGCCTACTGAGCACATACCCATATCCCCGAACATAGCAAGGCATCTCTCACCAGTAGCAATTCTTTGCCTACCATGGCTAATGGATTGGAATGGAGGGTGGTTTTACCAAATGGCTCATCTCAAGAACTGGTGCCCGAATGTGGGTGGGGTAGGAGAGCATGGCTGGGTGCATGGGGATTACTTTTAGGATTGAAATTGAGAGTGTTTGGGTCGGTGGAGAAGATACGGAAGTTAGCTGTTGATGATCCAAGGAGGGTTGTTCATGGCCTCAAGGTTGGAATATCACTTACATTGGTGTCATTGTTTTACTATATGAGGCCCTTGTATGATGGGGTGGGAGGAACGGCCATGTGGGCAGTTATGACTGTTGTGGTGGTGTTCGAATTCACAGTAGGTAAGGAGTAAGAATATAAATCATTTTTATATAACATTAGGCAGCATTTAAATTTTCAATTCACCCACATGATCAATTGATCATTGATGGGCCACCTTTTGCATGAGAGCATTTGATGCTTATAACCATCAGCTCAATTCATATTTAGATTAGAGTCTACAAGCAACAATATTGGGTCAAGTTGATTTTAAAAAAATATGAAGAGAAAAAAAATTGGTGATTTGACCCAGCGGGTCAGCAAAACTATTTTTACTTGTATATAAAACTAGAATATATAGATATAATAAAAAAAACTAAAGATATGGTTTTTACTGAAAACTCAAATAAATTTTATGTTTACTTCTAAGAACATTTGGACTGTATTTTTTTTTGTTTTTTGGTTAACCTAGCTAACGGGGCTAGGACTAAATAGACAACCTGTATACACGAGAAAAAAGCCCGCTCAAGTGGATTGTGATTTTGTTAGATGCTGAATTACGGGCTTGGAGATATAATAGATTTTAGTTAACTATAGTATTAGAGAGTGTTTGGTTAAATTTAACATATCTTATACTTAAAAATGAGAGCTTAATATAGTGGTTGAGATTTTGTCTCCTTGAAAAGGTCATGGGTTAAAACTAGTGGAAGCTCACCTCAAGGCCATTTACAATGAAAGAATCATAAGAAATACTGATTTTAAAATTAATAGTTGAAAGTGAAAAAATTATAATAAGGTGCGCAACATGATTTGCTTTTATAAAATTAACAAACCAAACAAAAACGAAGAATTTATATTGATAACAATAATTGTTGAATCTCAAAAGAATATGTGTAGATGATAAGGCCCCTTATTTAATTACATTTTAGCTGCTAAATTCTATAAATGTAAGTCTTATATATTTTTTTCATCTTTATTGATGAAATGTGAATGAACATGTAGGCGCCACACTATGCAAAGGTCTAAACAGAGGGATGGCTACACTACTTGCTGGATCTCTAGCAATTGGTATTCATTGGATTGCAAATCAACTGGGAGACCAAGCTGACCCCATAATTCGCAGCACTGCAGTTTTTCTTCTAGGTACAAGACACATTCTCCTTTAAACTCAGTTTCAGAACAAGGACTAATTTGCAATATACTCATGAGCCATCTTTTTATCTTCCAGCGTCGGTTGCAACGTTTTCTAGATTCATCCCAATTGTAAAAACTCGGTTCGATTATGGTGCAAGCATCTTTATCCTTACATTCAGCTTGGTATCTGTATCGGGATACCGTGTGGAAGAATTGGTTCCGTTTGTGGGCCACCGCATGTCTACAATTGCAATAGGAGGCTCTATATGCATGCTCATCAGCATGCTCATTTGCCCCAATTGGGCAGGAGGAGATCTTCACCACCTTATCACTAGAAACATGGAAAAACTGGCCTGTTCTTTAGAAGGTATGCATTTTACAGATTGCTCAGTTCCATAAACATTTGACCGTTGTATAGGTTATAGAATGAATGGTAGAATACAGGACATACTTGTGCTTTTGCTTGCGATGATATCTAATGCTACATAGGAAGTCTTAATTTTTCTCTATCTTCTGCTAAAATCTAGGATGTGTATCCGAGTATTTTGAAGATTCTAACGGCTTAGACACCAAGAAAGAATCTTGTCAAAAGCTCCAAGGCTATAAATGTGTGCTTAATTCGAAGGCTGCTGAAGATTCATTGGTAAGTAGTAAAATTCATCAAAATGGTCGTTGATGTCACTGGTAAGTGAAAAGAGTGGTTAGTTCTTTCTTACATTATTCCTTTGATTCATCTGTACAGGCTAATTTTGCGAGATGGGAGCCGTCACATGGCTGCTTCCGATTCAGACATCCATGGAAGCAGTACATAAAGATCGGAACTGTAATGCGGTATTGTGCTTATTGTGTCGAGGCACTCGATGCTTCCATCAATTCAGGTAATAATAAGGTAAGATAAATTATCCCAAGAAATGTTGTATTTTCAATGTATTTTCTCCACCGTTTACGCTTATTGATGCTAATTATGTATTCAAATTTGGTGCTTTTAGACATTTGCAAGCTAGCTTGTGCAAAACTGGGTAGGAGACTATAGGATCCAAAGACTCAGGAAATGTGTAGTTTTTTTACACCCCCAGTCTCATACATCATCCTCCAAGTGTTATCTCAACCAGTTGGATTTGCTTCATTTGTTTTGACTTCTTCACTCATCTGTAAAAGGTTAAGTTCTTATTTGCTGTGCTATGACTACTACATTCAGAGGATTTATCAGTCTTCCCCTTCTTCAATTCGTCGTTCAGTAGTTGTTTTAGATTTTATGAGTACATGCAAAAACTATGCCAAATGGCATAAGTTGACATAGTTCCTAAACTTTAATTTTGCCTTTGACACATAAATGTATTCATAGATCATCTCAAATTGAAATTGCGACCACATGGCAGGCGCCAGAGTTCATAAAGAAGCATTTTAGAGGAGTCTTCATGAGAGTGAGCTCCCACTCTTCCAATGTATTGAGAGAGCTAGAAGTTGCTACCAAGACCATGAGGAGGTCCTCCAATATAGACTTCTTGGTTGGAGAGATGAACCTGGCTGTAGGAGATCTCCAGACCTCATTGAGATATTTTCCTCACCAACTGACAGCACCACCAATAGAAGCAACAGAGGACAAAAGGGCGCCCGCCCCCGCCCCTCCAACCCATGTGCCATTCATGGATGTTTTACCCCTTGTCACGGTCGCATCCCTGCTGATTGAAATTGCAGTGAGGATCGAAGGACTCGTTGATGCAGTCGACAAGTTGGCCGGTCTTGCTGATTTCAAACCTTCAATTGATGGCAAGCCCAAACAGAGCAAGGTCACCAACAATCCTCAAGAACTTCAGGGACAAGAAACCATGAAGGTCCTTCAACAGGTCTGAGTTTCATTCCTTGTCTACTTAGAAGACCCATATCAGAAAACTAATTGCATGTGCTATCTGGAGTCCTCTTCAAGATGGAGTGATGTCTTTATTTTTATTCACCAAAGAAGAACAAACACCAGAAACATATTTTTGACCAGGCCATGTTTCCTTGTTATTCATGTTTGGAGCATATTTGTACTCTATTTTTGCGTTTTCTTTTGCAATTTTCTCAGTATGAATGGACGGTTGAATATCCAAAGAAATGGTGACATAAGACCTTGTTCTCATTATCATGTAATTATGCAATGTGCAATCACATCTCAACAAAATGGCAAGTGCGTCAATCTGTATTTGTTAATGGGTACGTTATCTTCTCGATGTGGATACCTTGTCTAATTCTTCTTCCGTTGCATTTCACATCAAGCACTGCACTCATGTTGTATTGTACTATACCACACAATATACTGCAATGAGACCTGTTATTAGATTTACTCTGCTAACCTACCTGCCAAAAGGAGTAGAAAAACTTTTCGACACTCGCCCTTAAGTGCGGCTCAACTCTGTGTTAATTTCATTGGTATTTATACTCACAACCGGTTATCTCTAATACCATATTAAATTTCCTCCGCTAACCAATCTTACCAAAACATTGAGGTATTAATAGAGGAGCGAAAATACTTTTCTTCACATATCGGATTGATGATTGATTGCATCATTCATTTTTTTTACTACAGCCTTGTACACTACCAACAGAAAAGACGAAATAAGTAAGTAACAGGGGCCACATGTGGAATAACTCTATGCACCTCTTGTTTGACGACAGAGTCGTCCATATCATTTACTGATTGGTGAACATGAGAAAAAAAAAATTTTGAATAGAAGAAAATAAATCCGTGATCTCATCGAGATAAAATTGAAGTCTCCAAGGACTCTCTCCACCATAGACACCCACCTAATGTGTATGTAGATTGCGTCTAAAATAAGTTTAGAAAGAAGCAAGCTTTAGTTGCTTCTAGAAGTCTTATTCTATGTTTTAAAATGGCATCAAGTAATTGAAGAAATCACGAGTTTTCTACATTTAAGTGTTTGTGCATCTGATTTGTTTTTTGGTAGAAAGTGCAAATGAAATATGAACTTTGATCATCATATTATACGCTGAAAGAGCCCTGTTGAGGAATCGTATACGGTCACGAGAGATCTTCCATGGTGCTAAACTCTATTAAACTATAGACTTTCAACTAAAAATTTCAGGCCCCAAAAGTGCATTATGCAGTGTGGGCATTCCAAGAAAATTATCACTGCTGTCAAAAATTGGCTTAGAATGGCACAAGGCTACTGCAGTTGAAGATATAATTTAGTTTAATGGTAGGGAGATGATTTTGTTGGAACTGCTTGAATTTTAATTGGTGAGCCCCACCATAAAATTTTGCTCCTTCTATTCAAGGAAATCCTAAACAGCCAGACACTCATGCGAGTTGGATTCCCTTAAATTAGAAGACCATTGGAGCCTGCTGACGTATGCCAATTGACTATGTGCTATGCAAGCCCCCACCCAAATATAAGAATATGTAAATGGTTAATTTCAGTGTAAGCCCTTTTAATTGGCTCAGAAATGATTTAAAAAAATTAATTTCAATTATCAATTTCAAAAATTCAATTGAAATCAACCATAACAATCATTCAACATGCTCATTACATTTTCAGATATTCTTTACTTCTTTTCATTATCCGAATTTAAAATTCCATATTTGTAATATCCGTTTCAATTACTTGCTAATTTAACGATATTGTTGGTCGTTGCCATGATTAGGATTAAAACGTAAAAATTTAATTAAAAATATTAATTTGAAAATGGAATCATTTTCATTCAGCCAAAAAAAGGGTCAAAATCTTAATTGTACATAGCAAAAAAAAAAAAACAAAAACAAAAAAACAAAAAACAAAAGCAGTATGTACATATATATAGAGAAATATTAGAGTGCATCCATCCCTCACCATCTGGTGAGGGACAGATGACGTGGCAGCTGGAGAACCATTGGATTGCATTTTTAATCCAACGAATGAGGAAAGCACTATAAAATGAAGCTCCAACAACCAAACGTCTCACCTTTCCCTCCAACCTTTCATTTTCCCTCCATATTGTCCTGCGAACGAGAAGAACCCCAAGCTCACCATTATGCTTGAGACCTCTCCCGAGAAAAAGGCCAGGGAGTGCCATTGCTGAGAACTGACCACAACCTCTAACGAGAAGAAGAAGAAGATTGTCGGATCCCTCGTAGTCTACCATTGGTGAGCACTAACGAAGCCAGCCCTCTTTGCGTTCGCCATGGATACGACGTTGCAACTATCCCTTTGTGTGCCCATGCCAGATAATGCAATCGTCTCTGCACCAGGCTCTTTCAGCAGCCCCATTGAGGTGAGTTCCCAAAGCCCATCTCCCTTATTCTTCTCCCTCTGTTTCGGCCAAATCCATGCAATCTCCAATCACCCATCCTCTTCTTCTTCCCCCTCCCTTTGTTTTGCCGAAACCCACCCATTTTCCCTCAAAAAATCCCTGTCCTTCCCCCTCCCTCTGATTTGCCCAAACCCACGCATTATCCCTTCATCCCTTTCTCTCTGTCTCTTTTTTTACCTTCCTCCCTCCCTCTTCCAAACCCAGCCCACCACCTAGCCCCTTTCTCTCTTCCTCCCTCCCTCTCCCAAACCTAGCCCCTCTTCCTCTTCCACTGTCTCTCTCCTAAACCCAGCTCCTCTCCCTTTTCCTGCCTCCCTCTCCCAAACCCGGCCCCTCTCCCTCTTCCTCCCTCCCTTTCCCAAACCCAGCCCAGATTGCCCACCCAGCACCCAGCCCAGGTCGCCCACCCAGCACCCAGCCTCTCTCAAACCTTCTTCCCTCCCTCTCCCAAACCCAGCCCAGATCGCCCATCCATCACCCAGGTCCCTCTTCCTCCTTTCATGCCTCCATTGTTAGATCAGCCAAACAGTCCAAGGTGTTCAACTGAGTGTTCAAAAGAAGAGAAATTGTTCTTTACATCTCTATCCAATTCTATTCATTTTATTATCAAAGGTAATGAAGTATTTCATCATTGGCAAAACAGGCAATAGATAGGTCCGGACTGAAGTGGTTTGGAAGCTACAATTGTTTTCAGTTAGTGATGTTCCAATTCAGATAAATCCACTAAATGGTAGGTTGAATTGGAACCTAAAATTGTTTCCATTTCTAGCTTCCAAATCAAATAAATCCAATTGTAGACTTGGAAGCATTCAAATAATGTGTAAAGAACAAGTTCTCTCTAAGGTTTGAGATGTAGCTATATCTATTAAATAGATTCTTACTGCAATCACGTTCTTGTGTTTTTAATGGTTATAGTGATTTGTTCCTCTATATGAATCTAATTATGAGTTTTTACTTATTTTATGGCATGTGGTGTTATGTGTGGAACTAAAATTAGATGGAACCGGCTTCTTCTTCAATGATGCCTTCATTTACTCCAACAGTTGATTGTGGGAAGAGACTAAATTTAGGAATGTTGTTTAATACAGTAGATGAGGCATTTGATGTTTATAATGCTTATGCAAAAGAAGCGGGCTTCAGTGTGAGTAAAAGTTCTGAGAAGAAGAGAATGAATACTGAAAAACATGAGAAATATGTATATTGGAAGAAATTTGTGTGTTCAAAAGAAGGTCATCGAATAGAGAAGCCCGATTTTGTCGGTGAAAGGCGCATTATGGAGACAAGGGAAAATTGCGAAGCCCAGTTTCAAATTTAAAAAAGAAAGGGGGATGTAGGTTATTCTATTTGTAAATTTGTCGATGAGCACACTCATTTGCTATGTACTTCTAGCAAGAGTTATCTGCTACGATCACAACGAAAAATTACTTCTACACAAAGAAGATTAATAGATACCTATCAAGCAGCTAATGTGAGGACAACAAATGCAATGGGTGTGTTCGAATTAGAAGCAAATGGTTTTCAAAATGTGGGGTTCTCTCAAACAGACTATTGCAACTATAGTAATGAAAAACAGGTTGGAAAAATTTGCAAAAGATGGCCAATTAGCATATGAATATCTTGTTCATCGTAAAGAAATTAACAAGCAGTTTGATTTTGCTATAGAGAAAGATTCAAACAATCAAATCACACATTTTTTTTGGGCAGAACCTTTTTTCAAGCAGTCCTATGGTGTATTTGGAGATGCAGTTTCATTTGACACAACATACATGACAAATAAATATGGACTCATCTTCACGGCATTCACAGGAATGAATCACCATGGAGGAAATATCTTATTTGGGTGTGCTCTCATTTCAAATGAAACGTTTAAAAGCTTCGTTTGGTTGTTCAAGAAATGGCTTGAAGCAATGCCAGCAGGTGCACCAAAGGCAATTATAATTGATCAAGACCCTGCCATGGCAAAGGCCATTAAACATGTAATGCCAAATACATACCATCGATTTGTTTGTGGCATATCTTGGATAAGTTGCCTAGAAAATTAGGTGGGGTTGCCATTCACTATGAAAGTTTTTTTGAAAAAATTACAAGATTGTATTAAAAAGTCTGTCACAAAAGAACATTTTGAGCTTCAGTGGGATGCTATTATCATTACATATAAATTAACTGATCATGATCGGTTAAATGACATATACCAAAAACGTTAAGTGTGGGTGCCAATATTTAACAAGCATATATTCTTTGGAAAAATGTCAAGTAGTCAAAGAAGTGAGAGCATGAATGCCTTTGTGAAGGGGTATGTTACAAAGAAAACTACTTTACAAGAATTCTTCATCCAGTTTGAAAGAGGAGTTAGTCGTCAAAAACAATTGGAGATGACTGAGCAACATCATACATTAAATGAAAGGCCAAAGTTGATGACCAAGATGCCAATGGAGAAACAAATGTCAGAGATTTACTCAAGGAAGAGATTCTATGACTTCCAAGAACAAGTTATGTCAATGGTGACATGTAGCACTAACTTTGTAAGTGAAAGTGTTGATGAGAAGACTTACATTGTGTTGGATATTGAAAATGAAGTAAAAACTGAACAGAATGTTATATTTAAAAATGACTCCAAATTTGCATATTGTTCTTGTCAAAAGTTTGATTTTGAGGGCATTCCATGTTCTCATATTCTCAGTGTTTTGAAGCAAGAGAGAATTTATATATTACCAAAAAGTTTGATATTGCAAAGATGGACTCGGAATGTGAGGATCAATCACGGTGATGTGGAAGAGATTGTTAATGAACAAGACATGATTGTTAACACATTGGTTGAAAGACATAGTGATTTATCATATTCTGTAGTAGGACTTGTTGATGAGGGTTGTATGTCAATGAAGGCTTGGTTACATGCAAGAAAGGGTGTCGTACAACTTAAAAAAGAAATTCAGAATATAAATGATTTGGAAATGATTGGGGAGAAAGATCATTGGAATAAAGGAAAGACAGTGATTGGTCCAGTGAATATTGTGAGCCTGCGCATGCTAATACAAAAGGCCATTCAAAGAGGCTAAAATCTTCTAAGGAAAAGGCAATGGGAAAAGAAAGATCGTGTCATGGGTGTAACAAGTGAGGCGTGTTACATGATCAGCGTAATTGCCCTTCTCTTTTGAAAAGGTAATATTGTTCATTTTAATATTGTTCACTTTAAACTAGTTGTAGTTTAGTTCCTTCAATAACTTAATGGATTTATTCTTATTTTAGTTGCACAGTCCAGGATTCATCCAATCTTCCAAGTTCACATGAAATCAACTCCAATTGTTCCAATGTTAGCGAATATTTGGATAAGTTCACTTCTGATGACGAATGATAATTTGTCTTGTCAAGGTATAAATTATTACTTGTTCATCCTTATTATGTATGAATCAATGTTAGTTTTAATGGAAAATCTAACATATGTAAATTATTATTATTATTTTTTGTGCAGGATGCTAATTCAAAGATTTAAAGTTGTAATGATTTTGATGTAATGCACCTTTTGTAAAGATTTATTGTGCACGATTAATTTCTATATTATGTTTTGTTTGAATTATATTTCCTATTCTCCATGCTTCTAATTAGTTTCCACTGAAGTTTATGGGGTTTCATGTAATGTCTAAAAATGTTACTTACAAAAATTAACATAACCATTTCATTGGAGGCTATTGGGAGTTTCGGACTATTCTTAAATCTAATGTGTACCCTTTCTTCTGACATCTTCCCTCCTATCTTTCTTCTCATTCTTCCTTTCCTTTCCCTATGTTCTTCCTTTATCTAACTTCCTTTCCTCATCCAGTCAGTGAAGGGGCTAACGCCAAGCAGCCATTTGTTGGCAAGGGCCTAAGACCAGCCAAAGCAGATCATTAGACAACTGGCAGGCGGGGTGGAGGGTGAGAGTATCACCTCTCTGGCATGTGAATGCATGTTGCTCTGTTTAGGGGTTGAGACATGAGTGACCACTTGTAACACTCCAACCCAGCTTGACCTCGTTTAGCGCCTAATTACTGTTGTTTTTCGTTATTAATTGTGTTTTGCCTTTGTTTTGGATTCGTTGCGGGTCATGGATAGGTAGTTGGGTTGAGTTTGACCTGGATTAGGTAGACCAAACCCTTTTTCGTAATTTTAGCTTTTCTTCGACATGTTCATTTTTGCATCATCTTGATGTCAACATGTGTCTTTTGTTGAGCTCGTTAACTTTCGTAACTACGTTGTTTGCAACCGAGGTCATATGATTCCACTGGACCCGGATTTGACTCAAACTGGAAATTTATTTATGACTTGGACTTCATTGCAAATTGGACACCCATTTACCTTATATAAGAGCCATTTCCACCGATTCAAGCTCTCTCTCTCTCTCTCACTGTTCATGTGAAGCTCCATTTCTCTCTCCCTCTTGATTCTTCTTCTCCACCGATCTAGCCAAAAGAGAAGATTTGTGCTCTCTTGTTCCTTGGTGATTGGATTGAGGTGAGTTTCAGGTTTCTTCCATCTCCCCCATCTTCTTTTTCTTCTTCTTCTTCTTCTTGTTTCCATGATTCCATGATGTTGCCCATGATGTTTCTTTTTCTTCCTCATGCATGCATGATCGTAGTAGTGGTGTTTGGATGTGAAAGAGCCCAAGGACAGCTAGTGGGGTAATTGAACTCAATTAAGGCAAGTATAACCATAATATGTAAGAACCCATGTTGGTATTTGCTTGATTTTGTTTACTTCACATGAGTTTACAGGGAAAACATATTTACAGCCCAATTTCCTAGTATTCTCCCTTTCTCTATTGGAAATTTCCATATCGATGTCTTTACAGGTTTTTTACAGTTGATTCAGAATTCAACCCTGCGCATGCACAACTAAGCCGTAAGTCACCTTCGGCTTAAAGTCCAAAGAGGGAAAAAACCCAGTTTTCTTCTACGGCCAGGACACGGCTAAGTCGTATATTGTCCTACAGCTAAGCCGTATCTCAGCCGTGACCCAGCCGTAGATCAGTACAGGGTGTCTTTTTTTGGATTAACTGAAGGCAAGCAATTGACAGACCTTCTACGGCCCAGCCACGGCTAAGCCGTAGAACAGCACACGGTTAAGCCGTAAAATAAAATACGGGTGAACTGTAATTGCGGATGAACAGTAAATGGAACCGCGGTGGAGCTGCAGTGCATATTACGGCTAAGCCGTAAGATACCTACGGCTAAGCCGTATGTTCACCTACGGTTAAATCGCACCACCCCTGGAAAATGAATAACAAGGATAGGCATAAGGAAAAGACCGATATGGCATTTATGATAGAATGTAGGCACCTTTGACTGACCCAACGGGACATGATAAAATGCGTGAATGATCTCGTGGGCTGCGAATCATTCATATTCGTTATTCAGTTGTTAAGCACCTCCACATGGGTGTTGGTTTAAGGGACTTCGGTGCACCGGCTAATACAATGCGACACTAGATAACGGTGCATCGAATAACTTAAAACTACATTATCATGCACGGTTAGAAACACTGGATAAATATATTAGAATTGGTTAGTAAATGACTTTGATTCGCTATGCTAACAGTTGCTTGCATGACATGTTGTCTGTCGATCATTGATCTCCACTCTCTAGCATGATTACTTGTTTCAGCTACTCTCACATTGTTAACTATGTCTCTATGGTTCCTTTACCTTGAGTATGCATGTATGATTCTGATCTCGGATATACACGCAGGATATGCTTGTCACGATTTACTCAGGGTTTTCATGATTGACTCTGTATGGTCAGGCACTACTTAGCCTCAGCCTTAGGATCCCGACGGGGTGAATTTGGTGTTGTTTTCATGGCCTTGCTGCAGTAAGAAAACGTCTAGGGGAACCAGACCCCAGGAAACTCAAGACCCATTTGTACCCTGGCCCGGATAATGGTGTTCTCTGCACGATATAAGATCCCTCTTTTGGGAGCATATAGCAATGTGGCAGCCAACTAGTTATGTACACAGCATGTATACATTGATTCGCATGACATATTCCTTTCTTTCACGACAGCTTAGGATACAAATGTGACCTATTTTGATTTACATAATGTTCTTTATTCTATTAGACACAGTATGCGTTAACTGTTATGGCTTATACTTTGCTGAATCGTTGTATTCACGAGTTGTTTATGGTGTTGCAGGCTTAGATCCCCCTTCCGACCCCTCGTCGGTCGGCCAGACTCCAGTCGAGACCCCCAGGGCCTCATCAGGCCTAGAGGAGTGGATGTGAGCACTCCGTCGGAGAGCGCCTTGGACATGCATGGCATAGGAGTCTTCTTTTGAGTTTTGTCACACTTGTATGCGTCCTGATTGTATATGTTTATTTTGATCATTTTGTAAAACCTTCCTATATATGTCAGTTATGTCTTCATATTCTCTTCTTGCATTGTTTAGTTTGATGTTTTGATATCTACAGCTTCCGCGTACATGTTTGGCACGTGTGAATGTTCCCTTGTGCATGTTTAGTTAGACCGGGTCTACTTGTACAGGCACGGGAGTATGTGTGTCATCGGTTTGGCTTTTGCTAACCCCCGAACTCCTGGGCTCGGGTTGTGACACCACTTTGTCTCTATGATACTTGTGCAGATGGTTGAGAATTAGATTAAGTCAAAAGTTCACACAATATGGGATGGATTCAGTTATATGGTCATGTCTAATTTACAGATTATTTGGGCTTTCTGTAGATATTCCAAAACATTGGTCCTTGTGGTTGGTACCCCTTGATCAATGGGCTAGATCTAATTTATATTTCCCTTTGCATTAAGATCCAAACCCCATGTGCATCATGTGTTTATAAACTGCTAGTGAGTTAGGCAGAAATTGGGTAATAGCCTAGAAAAGGGCCTCATTACATGGTTATAGTTGCAGCACATGGAGATTGAGAGAGTAGTAATATATTTAAGGGAGGGGAATTTTCTAGGCTTCATTGCATGGTTATAGTTGCAGCACATGAAGATTGGGAGAGTAGTAATATACTCAAGGGAGGGGAATGGGAACAACGCAAAAAAAGATCAAATACATTAGAAGATGCAATATAAGAGAGATTTTTTGTATTAGAATTGTTGGAACTTACATGAGCCAAGCACTAGCGTCATAATTACAATGGTAGACATAAACAACATTAAATGATACATTTTACGCAAATACATGATTTGTAAATCTCTAAGCTTCTTCTTCTCCTTTTTTTCTTCAACGGCTACCTACAACAATCTATTGTGCATCTCAATTGAACTCTTCAAATCTGTAATTAAATTGGCCATCATTTGTAAATCTTTGTTTCCATCGTTGTTTGCCCATGGTGTTGAATTTGATTCAGCAACTTGTTCTTTCAAAACTTGATCTTCCCATATAAAAGCACGACAACCATCATCATCCTACAAAGTTTTTTCAGCAGAATGTGTTTCATATAATTCTTGAATAAAAACAATTATAATAAACTGAACATTCAAAATAACACCTTATGGTACTTACATTCCATCTTGGGCATCTCCAAAACTTTTGATTTGGATTGGACTTTGTATGAGAGGTAAATAATTTCATATCACCACGCCCACATCGGCATTTAGGAACAATTTCAGTAGTTGAGGTGTTAGGCAGAGACATCCTGAAAAAAACATCAAAACAAAAAAAATTATAATTAACAAAAGAAGACATTTTCTTTGCTGACATTTGAAAAAGATGACACACAAAAAAAAGAGCACATTTGTGTCCAACTCTAGCCCATGCCTCTATAATGAAAAAGAGACAAAAGTTAGTTTGAACCCAACTCCAACTCCAGCCTAGCCGTATTCCACAACTCAACCCAGGCATGCCATTGTAACGAAACAAGGAAAAAAATATTCACATCTGAACCCGGCCTATGTAACTAGCCCATGCCCATGTCTAAGCTAAGAAATCAAGAAACAGGGCTTCCCTCTTTTCTTTGAAGTCGGTTGATATAAAAAAACAACAAAAAATGGACATTTGAGTCTAGCCCATGCCTTTGTAATGAAAAAGAAAACAAGCAAAAACAAGCAAATCCCAGCTTCTCAACCCAGCCCAAATCCACATCTCAACACAGACTCTGTAGCCAGCCCATGCCCATGTTTGAACGCAGGCCAATAACTCAAGAAATAGGGCCACAAAGAAGAAGAAGAAGAAGAAGAAGAAGAAGAAGAAGAAGAAGCAATGTGAAGTAGAAGAAGAAACCTGATGCAGAGGAAGAAGAAGAAGAAGATGAAGAAGAAGCAACATGAAGCAGCGTGAAGCAGAAGAAGAAACCTGATGCAGAGGGCGAAGAAGAAAGAAGAACCAACTTGAAGAAAAAGAAGAAAGAAGAAGCAACGTGAAGCAGAAGACAAAAGGAGAGAGACAGGAGATTACTTGTTCGGGCAATGAGAGAAACAAAAGCTCCAGCTTTTATTTTGAATGAATTCAAATTTTTGATTTGGGCGGGCAGTTTGAAATATTCAAATTCATCAACTTATTTCTAATATTTCCAGCTGCCACATCATCTGTTATTTCCAGCTGCCACGTCATCTGTCCCTCACCAGATGGTGAGGGATGGATGCATTCTAATATTTCTTTTATATATGTGTATATATATATAAAATATATAATTTCATAGAAGTGTAAGTTGAAGGGGTTCCTTGATATTTCCAAGTTCCCCTCCGAAGAAAGCTTACAAATACAGTTCCCTTTCCCAGAAAAGTAAACATTTCTTTGTCATTCTCTCTCTTTGAAATCCCCCTACTGAAAAACAAGAAAGCAGAAGCCAAAAAGTTGCAAAAACCCCCAACAGGAGAAGCAGAAGAAGGAGAAGGAGAAGAAGAAGAGAGAGAAGGAGAAAGAGAAAGAAAAGAAAGAGATGGTAGATTCCAGCATCAGCTCTGACAGCAAGATTACATATTTCCAAGCGATCACAGGGTTCGAAGATATCGATCTGTGTAGAGAGATCCTGGCCGCCCATGACTGGGATCTCGAGCTCGCCATCTCCTCCATCACCTCCCAATCACGCCCCATCTCAGCCGTCCAAACCCCTCCCCCTCCTCCCAATCCAGACGCCATCGACGCCCCACAACAACCTGCCTCCTCCGCCGCAGCGCCCGTCGCGGCGGCCCCCCCCGGCCTCGCGTGGAAGCTGATCACGCTTCCCTTCTCCATCGTCTCCGGCAGCCTCGGCCTCGTCTCCACCGCCGTCGGCCTCGGCTTCTGGGTCGCCGGCGGCGTCCTCTCCCACTCCCTCGCCCTCCTCAGCTTTGGCCCCCGCGCCCGTGGCGGCAGCGGAGACGACCCCACCTCCTCCCGTCTCATCCCCTTGTCCGCCTCCGCGCAGGAGGCCGTGGATTTCTTGTCGCAGTTCCAGAGGGACTGCCCGGCGGCCGCGGCATCGCGCCCCAATTTCGTGACGGAGGGGTTCATGGAGGCGCTGCAGCGGGCGCGCCGGGAATTCAAGATGCTGTTCGTGTACCTTCATTCGCCGGAGCACCCGGACACGCCGGGGTTCTGCGAGGGGACGCTGTGCTCGGAGGCGGTGGCGGCCTTCGTGAACGAGAACTTCGTGGCGTGGGGAGGGAGCATTCGGGCGAGCGAGGGTTTTAAGATGAGTAACAGCTTGAAGGCGTCAAGGTTCCCCTTCTGCGCCGTCGTCATGCTGGCCACGAACCAGAGGATTGCGCTGCTCCAGCAGGTAAATTGTTCTCTTCTCTTCTCTTCTCTTCTCTTCGTGTATGCTTTATTAAATTTTCAATTGCCCATCTTGCCTCAATGCAGAATTACTTCATATTAGATGGTGTATTTTAACCCAGTGGTTAGGTTAATTTACATGAGCTGGATGGGATTTACTGGTGCTATCAGATGATTTTGTGAAACTGAATAGGATTGTTGTTGGCTGCGTCCAAAACCATTTCATTTCTTCTTCTTCTTCTGCTTTGTAGTCAGTTGATTCTATGTTTGGTTACGCGTGGTTGTCATTGTATCCCCATTTATAGGATGGAGGGAGAGGGGATTGTATTGTATTGGCTAACTTGATAATTGGATTAGAATGTCTGCTAGCACCTTCTAAGCAGCAATTTTTCTTAAGCTCATTCACAATAAAACAATAAATCTTCCAAAGATCCACTTGAGGATTCATCTATAGTAGGTTGAAATGGAATGCCATGATCTCTTTGTAGTCTCCAATACGGGCATAGTGATATGATTCTCTCTCACTTTATGCCTTATGGTTCATCCTTTCTTAAGGGCTATGTTCTCCCACTTAACAGTGAGCATGCCTCCTCTAACAGCATCATCCCAAGTCTTTATTGGTGTTGGTCCTGGTGCCTCATGCAACTTGGATTCTTTGTATTACGGTTGTTTCTTGTCTTTTCTGTATATGCACAAACTATCTCACACCACATTTTCTGATTTTCTCTTCCATTGAAGTATCATCATCATCATCATCATCAAAGCCTTATCTCAACCATGTTGGGGTCGGCTACATGAATTCTATTTCTCCATTCCGTTCTATTTTGAGCTAAATCTTTCGATAAGTGCAACTTCTTCAAATCTGAATTAATGATTTCCATCCATGTTTTTTTCGGCCTATCCCTACCTCTTGATGGACCCTCCACCTGTATATCCAAACTTTTTCTCACCGGTGCCATTATTGGCCTACGCTCAACATGCCTAAACCATCTTAAACGAGTTTCTCTAATCTTATCTCCTATTTGTGCTATTCCTAAATGTTCTCGAAAGCGCTAATTTCTAATTTTATCTTTCCTAGTTTTACCACACATCCACCTAAGCATTCTCATTTCCGCTACATCCATCTTATGAATATGTGTCTTCTTAATTGGCCAACATTCTGCTCCATATGTCATAGCTGGTCTAATCACTGTCTTCTAAAATTTTCCCTTTAATTTTGTTAGCATTTGTCTATCACAAAGTACTCCCGAAGCTAGTCTCCACTTCAGCTATCCAGCTCTTATCCTATGCTCCACATCTTCGTCAATCTCCCCATCTTTACTAATCATCGAGCCTAGGTACCGAAAAGAATCTTTACGTGGTATCTCATGGGTTTCAATTTTGACAGTGGTTTCAACACTTTGTATATGTCCACTGAAATTGCAATCCATATATTCTGTCTTTGTACGACTTATTTTAAAGCTTCTAGATTCTAATGCCCTCCGCCATCTCTCAAGCTTTGCATTTACACCCTCTCTTGATTCATCCACCAATACTATATCATCTGCGAATAACATACACCATGGTACTTCTTCTTGAATATGCACAGTTAACTCATCCATAATTAATGCAAAGAGATAAGGGCTTAAGGATGATCCCTGATGTAAGCCTATATTTACGGGAAATCTGCCCGTTTCTCCACATGTGGTTTTCACATTTGTTATTGCACCTTCGTACATATCCTTTAAAATTTCAATATAACCTCTTGGGATACTCTTTTTCTTTAAGACCCACCAAATTAAATTCCTTGGTACCCTATCGTAGGCTTTTTCCAAATCGATAAAAACCATTTGTAGATTTTTCCTCTTTGCTCGGTATTTTTCCATTAATTACCTAAGTGAAAAGATAGCTTCCATAGTTGATCTCCCAGGCATAAAACCAAATTGATTTTCTGAAATCTTAGTCTTTTTTCTCAGCCTTTGCTCTATGATTCTCTCCCATAACTTCATAGTGTGACTCATAAGTTTAATCCCTCGATAGTTGGTATAATTTTGTATATCTCCTTTATTTTTATATATAGGTACTACAATGCTTCTTCTCCATTCATCCGGCATTTTTTTTGTCACAAGTATCTTATTGAATAGTCTACATAACCAACTTACTCCAACCTCTCCTAAGCATTTCCATACCTCTATCGGAATACCATCTGGGCCTGTTGCCTTTTCTGTCTTCATTCGCTTCAATGCTTCCTTCACTTCCACCCCTCTAATTCTACGGAGAAAAGTATACTCTTGTAATGAAGTATCCTCCTCCACTCTTGTATTGCCCAAATATTCTTCATTTAAAAGTTTACTAAAATATTCTTTCCACCTTTCTATAATATCGTTGTCCTTCACCAAAATATTTTCCTCATTGTCCTTGATACATTTGACATGATCTAAGTCCCCACTTTTCTTTTCTCTTATTTTTGCAAGCTTAAAAATATCCTTTTCTCCTTCTTTTGTTCCCAACCTATTATAGAGGTTATCGTATGCTTTGAACTTTGCACTACTTACTACTTTCTTAACTTCTTTCTTTGCCTTCTTATACAACTCAAAATTTTCTATACTCTGAGTCCCCTGCCAAACTTTGTAGCAATATTTTTTTTGTCAAATAACTTCCTGAACCTCCATACTCCACCATCATGTTTCTTTATTAATATGTCTCTTCCCTTTTGATTCTCCAAGTATCTCCTTTGCAACATTTCTAATGCAATTAGCCATTTGATTCCACATTACTGTAGTTTCTCCTTCAATATTCCATTCTCCTTTCTCAATCATTTTGTCCTTAAATATATTTGCTCTTTCCCCCTTCAAATCTCTCCACCTTGTTTTAGGGTCCATTTTGTTTACTACTGCTCTCTTTTTACTTCTAATGCAAATATTTAAAACTCTAAGCCTATGTTGCGTAGTCAAACTCTCTCCTGAGATAATCTTATAATCTTTACAAGCTAATCGGTCCTATTTTCTAATTAGAAAAAAGTCTATCTGACTCCTATTACTCCCACTTTTATATGTAATTAAATGCTCATCTCTCTTTTTAAAGTAAGTATTTGCTACTATAAGATCAAATGCCACTGCAAAGTCCAATATAGTGTTTCCGAATTCATTCTTTTCTCCAAATTTATGCCCTCCATGCACTCTCTCATATCCGCTATTATCTCTTCCTATATGCCCATTTAAATCCCCTCCAAGGAAAATTTTATCGCTATTTGGGATTTCTCGTATTAAATCATCCATCTCCTTCCAAAATTGTCTTTTCACACTTTCTTCTAGTCCTACTTGGGGAGCATATGCACTAATTATATGAATTATGTCTTCCTCTAGTACTAGTTTAATTGCTATAATTCTATCACTAAACCTTTTTACCCCCACAATTTTCTCTTTTAAATCTTTATCTATAATTATACCCACTCTATTTCTTGTATTACTCTTTCCTGCATAGAAAAGCTTATATCCATTCATGAGCTCCTTAGCTTTATTCCCTTTCCACCTTGTCTCTTGTATACAAGCCACACTAATTTTTCTTCTTTTCATTACCTCAACCAACTCCATGCTCTTGCATGTCAAGGTTTCTATATTCCAAGTAGCAAGTCTAATTTTCCTATTCCTCCTCTTCTTCTCATGGACTAACTTCTTTAACCGCATTAGCCCAAAGTCATGCGGTAACCCTTGCACACTTTTCACTGCAGTCGGGCGATGCTGCAATGCGTCGCTTAAAGCGGGGAACGCCCTAGCCTTATCGTGAAATATCATTTGTTCATAATTCATGTTTGGGTTGTGATAAAGTTTTATGTTGGCTGTCACCTACCTAACGCAACCCTCCTCCTTTACCCGGGCTTGGGACCGATACATACATTTCTTCTTCTTCTTCTTCTTGTTCTTCTTCTTCTTCTTTTTGTTTTTTGTTGGTAAAATGACTTGAACCTCTGACCACATTGAGCATCTTCTATCTGTGCTGCAGGCTCCATCGGTATGTAGAATCTTAAGCAAATATTCCTAATTCTATCCTCTTTCTTACTCCAAAGATTGTTCTAGTATACACAGCTCATCCATTTCTACTTTGCTTCTCATTGTTTCTTTGTTGCCTGGTATTTCAGATTCATAGAACAGAGTTGGTCTAGCTTCCATCTATTGTAAATGTCGTTTAGCGGAAGTGGCACTAGATAATCACACAACACTCCACTATGCTTTTATGCACTTTTGTCACCATATTTGATCCTATTGTGCTACCCTTGTCAGGCTTCTCATTAGTTTTTCCTTATGGCCTTGTGGTTTGGAAGTTAATCTTGATGATGACATGGTCCAACAATCTTTACTACAAATGCAGTTCCCATTGAAAACATCACTATTTTCTATGAGAAGTTTTTTTGCAATTGCATTGTATGATAAGAAATGTGTATTACAGTATCAGCCTATTAGGAACAAGAGATCTGCTACAATAGTAGAAAGAATGTATGTTAAGATTCTATCTACCAAAGTATATGTTAAATGTTTAATTGATTAAGAGTTACATAAGTTGTATTTGGTTCTAATCACTAACCTCTAAATAAGTTGTATTTAACTTTTGTGTTAAATGAATTTTCCAAATCTTATAAATACTGATAATTCAGGTGCCCTTTCTAATTCTCAAGTAATGGAAAATCTCACTGTGAGTTTACCTGGAAGTCCATGGTATGGTGATCATTGTATTCATTATTAATACTTTTTTTTGTGAGAGATTGAAGATTGTTGATTGGATGAGGCACTTATTGCTTAGATGGTTCCTTAAAGATATCACCTAATACAAAGCCTAACCCTTTGAATTGTTGCGGACCCAGTATTTTTGTCTGAGTGTGGCAGACTCAAATAGGTAGTTGGGTTTTGACTTTGAGATCAAACTTAGGGTTTTCATGTGGGTTTTGTGGGGCAGACCGAGGATTTTAGAAGCAGACCCAAAATTTTTCATTTGGCTTTTGGAAGCGGACCTAGGCCTGAGTGGGGCAGCTATATGTAGGTCTGCTCCTACCTTTTATTTATTTATTTTTATAACAATAAAATTTTATTTCACTGAAAAGGAAGAAGACAGCCAAAAAGGCAAACATTTGAAATTTCTTGGCCAAATTCAATGATCCTACCTTTGATTGACAGCAGCAAAATTGAAAGTTTAAAATAAAAAGGGGAAAAAAACAGAACAGACAGTGCAAGGATCCACATTCATGATAGTCTAATCTCTTCCAACCTTTGTATGGATGGTGTGCTGCTTGGCTAATAGAAAACCAAGTGGTTAGAAATTGACCAACATTTATATTTAACTAGAATGTTCTACTGTGCAAACACTATGAAGGGTTTGGATTGAAAGTGCCAAGGGATGAAAAACAATATCTCAAATGAGACTCTCTCACGATTCACTAGGACGAACCTCACAGCAGAAATATTCAACAAAGGAAAACTTTGATTGAACTCAGAACTGCTGTTACCTTGTACTGTGCTCATATTAATAGGAAAAGAAACCCTTGAGTCTAAGACTTCTAACCAAACTAGGAAAGTGAGTAGAATCACAATGCTAATCCTTGTTACAACTCATTAAGGAAAATTAACAGAATTAAAAAAGCTTGACAAAAAAGTTCCTGAACTCCTTTTGGTCCCACACATGGGCCGTGGGTCTTGTTGCAACATCTTATTGGCTTTTCATTATCTACTTATTTGACCTGTTTTGCAAGCATATCATTTGAGATCAACAAGTGGCTTGACGGTTAGATCGAATAACTCCTGTCTCTCATGTTTAGTTGTACGAGAATAGCAAATTTCTCTGTGTGTTCATATAACAGTCTAAGCATTTTCCTTTTGCCATGACGCTAGTCAAACATCATCATCATCAACATCAGAGCCTTGTACCGAATTTGTTGGAGTTGGTTGCATGAATTTGGTTTCTCCATTCCAGTCTATCTTGGGCCAGATTTTCAGATAGGTCACACTTGCACTTCTTTAGATCTAACCTTTTTACTTCTATCCATGTCCTCCATGGTATTCTCCTTTCCCTTAATGGGCCATCAACTTGCATAGAAAGAAAACATCACAAACCCTAAATGTAAAATTATATAATGGAGAAACCCATTCTCTTAATGGGCCAAATCCTCAGATAGGTTGTGCATATCTTTAAATCTAACCTTACTACTTCTATCTATGTCCTCGTCGGTCCCCCCCTTTCCCTTAATGGGCCATCAACTTGTATAAAAAGAAAATATCACAAACCCTAAATGTAAAATTAATTAATGGTACTATCATAATTATCAAAGCAATCCATAATGCTATAATTTAGAAGACGCAGAATCTTCTAGCTAAAACCAGTGTTCCAATTCAGATGGTCTATCAAACTATCTACACTTGCTTCCACCTTATGTTTTTGTGTTCATATAGCAGTCTCAAGGTTTTTCTTTATTCCATGATGTAATTAAAACATCACAAACCAATACATTTTGGAAATGAACTGTCAGAGATTAGAAAAGCAATCAATAATTGGCGCAGCCCCGGATCGTAAGTTCGGTGTATAACAATCTCTCGAGGGATTGTTCGAATCCGAAGATTTAAAGAAACTTACGATCAAAACTAAAAAGAGAAATACTCTGGAAAAAATTGGATTATTATTGATAAAAGCATGTCTATTACCATGAAAGACTCCTCCTTATATAGGAGTGATTGTTTCTAAAAATAGAAGGACTAATTTGAAACAAACATTGCTTACTACAAATAAAATAGGAAGTAAATAATTAAGGATAGGGATCTTTGAGGAGATCAAAGATCAATCGGATGGCCTGCGGGCCTGTGATTTGGGCCGGACTTGGGATCGGCCTGCATCAATAATGCTCTAATTTAAAAGGCTAGAATTTTCTAGACAATTGATGTTGGTGAACCAAACTGTCAAACCCTTCCTAATAAACCGCCACCACTCCAACTTCTTTTCACACAACTGAATTGGTAGATATCCGGAATTTGCATTGATTCAATTGTAAATAACCATCGGATTATGCACAAAAATCCATTTTATTTAATGGTTGAAGACTTTTAAACTTGGTATAAGTCAAGGGAGGATGATTGATTTTTATAGGGACTTTTTTTGAGCTTCTGTAACTCACTCCCATACCTCCAAGTGGGCCCCACAAAGGGTTCCATATTTCACAAACAAGGACATGGTTTGTACTGCCTTCAATATCATACTTTGGCATATATCACTCCATTGGAATGAAAATTGGACCACTCCTCTATGTGTAGAGACGCATTCAAATAAGTGGATTGGACATAGTTTAAATCAGCTTTTAGCAGCTGTCGATTTGCACATGATCATTTCTCTGTAAATTTTAACTAGATTTCACAAAATATGTTGTCCATATATTGTGTTTTTGCTGTACTAATTTACAAATTAATTTACTCGGAAGTTTTTTTATTATTTTTATTTTGAATGGTAACTTGAATTTAAGAAAGGCATAACAGTTCAACAAAATTATACCAAAAAGCAAGGGCCAAGACCCTAAAAAACAAGAGCCACTCAACAAGGAAAAACAACGAAGGAAAACAAGACAACAAAGCAGCAAATCAAAACTACTCGGTAAGTTTTTCAAAATTTATAGCTTTCTATTTATTTTGATATCTTCTTTGATTCATACAGTAAGGGTTGCTTCTTCCTCATTAACGATTATGATACCCTTCTGTTTAGGATGTGAACATGAACATAGAAACACACTAGTAACTTGGTATTTTCAAACCGGGAAAAAAAGATGTTGATACAAGCTTTAGTGTATTTCCATCGTTGGGGAAATTTGGATTTAGCCTTACCATTGTAATAATGTATTGAGGTTTTACAACTGGGACTGATGGAGTGACTCTTCCCCCTTTAGTTGAGTTGTCTCAACTGAGTCTCATAAGACTGCTGAGTTAGACTGAGTCTCCTAAAGCCAAAGAACCATTAAAATTTGGTGTGAAATGCAACAAAATCTTTAAAAGATGGGGCCATATGGATCTAAACTTTAAAATGTGTTTTAACTATTTAGAATGGGTTTGAGTCGTGATAAGTGGGCGCACTTGTTTTGCCTGAGCCGAATGGATAGTACCTCTTATCTTTGAATGATAAAATCTTTCAAAAAGCATGATTTTGATCTTCCAAAATCAGTGCCCCCAAAACCTTCCACATCTTTTTACAACATCAAATTGGAAAAGATTATCAATTTTGCCTCTATTTTTATTTATTTTTTTCCATGGGAATGGGAGTTGTTGTGGAGGAGCAGGGGGTGGCTTGAGACTTGAATTGATAGCTGTTGAGTCCAAGTCTACTTGACTTGGCCAATTTTAAATCCATGTGATGAATTAAACCTTTTTCAATACAGACTACAGGGAAATATTTGAGCATATTGAGTTGCATTATGGCCAATTAGTTATTGTATTGCATCATATTCATGTAGGTTTCTGCTATCTTTTCAGTGTAATTGATCAAAGGTATTATATCATACTACCATTCAGAAAAAGTGGATTATATTGTACTTTTAGGTGCAATTAACCTTCTTTAACCTATATGTCATGTGCTTGTCACAGTCTTGTGAAAGCCTGCATTGCAAGGACGTGGGAATGCCATTGTGGTTGGCTCTGAAAAGCAATACATCACAACATGAGTTTCCATTTGTCCCCAAAAAACCAGAATATTGAAAATGCGTGAATCTTTTTTTTTTTTTCTTAGGGCACATTGTAAAAGCATGCATCAATCCTCCAAAGTCATATAAATCATGTATTTGATTGGATCCGTCTCTGTTGAATTTGTTATTGTTATGCTTTAGTGATTCCAACGCATATATTGGCATGAACAATTTAAAACATTGGAACATGATCCATTGGCCCCACTTGTACAACCAATAACCCATGATAGCATCAAATCAGGTATGTTGGGTTCACCTATATGCATCCCAATCAGAGGGTTAAGAGGATAAAATGTCTCATCATGGATTAGGATTAGGGAAAAAACATTTTCCCTTTTAAATTATCCTAATCCACAAATTATAAGCCTTAAAGCTTAAAAAACTGTCTTGCTTCAAATTTATGTTAGGCCTTCCGTGAAATTGAGCACGCAAGAAACACATGATTAGACTATATGTGTGTGTGTGCTTTTTTTTTTTTTTGGGGGGGGGGGGGGTGATATATATGGAAAGAGTCACTTTAGATGGGCCCATAAATCAAGTTTGGGGTCAATCCCAACCCTCTAACTCCTTTATTCGTGGCCCACAAAGTTAATAACTTATATTAAAGAAAGCGAGTGCCCACATAGAAATTTATACACCTCCAGTGAACCGGATAGCAATGATCAATATGATGAGTATGTCGAAATGGAGAAAGTTGATACAGATCCTGCTTATGAGAATTTTGAAGAGCGGATAAATGATACCGATTTTAATACTGATGGTACTCCACTGCTTTTTCTTGAGCGTCGATTGATAGTGGCCAAGGCAAAAGAGGAAGAGGAAGACTAGAATCATGCTTTAATTTTTCGGTCTAGAGTTAATTGCAAGGGCAAATCATGCTACATGGTTATTGATGGTGGCAGTGCTGTGAACGTCATCTCCTAAGAAGTAGTTGAGAAGCTCAAGTTACACACAGAGAAGCATCCACGACCTTATAAAGTTGCATGGGTCTATAATTATTCTATTCCTATTCGTCAGCAATGTATACTTCCTTTCAGAATTAGCACATATGAGGATACTATTCGATGTGATGTCATTCCTATGAATGTTACACATTTTGTTTGGACGACCTTGACTACAAAAACTTAAGGTTATCACAGATCATGAGCATAACACTTTTACTTTCAAGTGGAAAGGTGAGAAAATCAGGCTACATCCTTTACCAAACCCACCCTGTTCACCTGAATCTGATGTTTCTCCTCTTGCATCTCCTCTTTTTACCATGCAAAGATTTGAAGAAAAAAGCAAAGAACAAGGTGTCATGTATGCCTTAGTTACCAAGCTAGTTGCAAATGACTCTCCAGCCACATCCATTCCACAGGAAGTGTAGCCACTATTGAAGAAGTTTGCTAATTTAGTTCCTGATGAATTGCCAAGGGAACTACCCCCATTAAGAGACATTCAACATGCCATTGATCTTGTTCTAGGAGCTTTGTTACCAAACTTACCTTTGTATCGGATGAGTCCAGTGGAGCATGCTGAGTTAAAGCGGCAAGTTAATTATCTGCTTATGAAAGGTTATATTAGGAAAAGTCTCAGTCCCTGTGGTGTTCCAGCACTTCTCACTTCAAAGAAAGATGGAAGTTGGCGAATGTGTGTAGACAGTTGTGCAATCAACAAAATCACGGTTTCCCAATCCCTCGGTTGGATGATATGCTAGATATGATGATTGGTGCATGCTTTTTTTCAAAAATTGATCTGCAGAGCGGTTATCATCAAATCTGCATGAGACCAGGTGACAAATGGAAAACTGCCTTTAAAATCAAGGATGTTCTTTATGAATGGATGGTTATGTCATTCGGCTTAACCAATGCTCTTAATACTTTTATGCGGGTTGTGACACAATTATTGTCGCCTTATAGTGAAAAATTTGTTGTCGTTTACTTCGATGATATTCTCATTTATAGCAAATCAAAAGAAAATCACTTTCAGCATTTAGATAAGGTCTGCCAACTTCTTCGTCGGAAGCGTTTCTACGTTAATTTTAAGAAATGCACCTTTATGAGTGATTTGTTGTTTTCTTGAGATATGTTGTGTCTACGCAACGTATTAAAATGGATCTTGAAAAGGTTAGAGCAATCCTTGATTGGCCTATTCCTACTACTCTTTTTGAAATTTGCAGTTTTCATGGTCTTACCAAGTTCTACAAAAGGTTTATTCGAAACTTCAATACCATTATGACTCTTGTTACTGATTGTATGAAGAAAGGTGAATTCAAGTGGATGAGCACAGCCACCAAGGCTTTCGAAAAGATCAAGCAGAAGATTAGGAAGTGCCCATTCTACAGGTTCCTGATTTTAACAAGTTGAAATTGCTTGTGATGCCTCAAATGTTGACATTGGAGGTGTTCTTAGCCAAGAAGGGCATCCCGTTGCATTCTTCAGTGAAAAACTTTTTGATGCAAAGCGGAAGTATTCTGCCTATGATTTGGAGTTCTATGCCCTTGTCCAAACGCTTCATCATTGGCGGCATTATCTCATTGTTGATGACTTTGTGCTCTATTTTGACAATGATGCTTTGCAACATCTACACTCTCAACAAAAGATCAGTGCTAACCATGCTAAGTGGAGTGTATATATACAGGAGTTTAAATTCAGCATTCGACATAAAGCAGGGAAGGATAATATGATTGTAGATGCATTAAGCAGGCGGAAGCACCTTTTGACCACCATGTCTATTAATGTGCTAGGTTTTGAGCAAATTAAACAGGATTATGCCATTGACAAGGACTTTGGTTCTATTTATGCGGATCTCCTCAATGGTGATCATTTTCAACAACCTCATTATCATCTTCATGATGGTTTCTTTTTCAAAGGTATGCAACTCTGTCTTCCAACTACTATTCGTGACTATGCTGTGCGAGAGTTGCATGTAGGAGGTTGTAGTAGACATTTGAGTCGCGACAAAACACTTACTCTTGTTAGCGATAGATATTGTTGGCCTTGCATGAAAACCAATGTGATTCATATTTGTGAAAGATATAGAACATATCTGCGCGCTAAAGGAAACAAGAAGAATACTAGCTTGTATCAGCCTTTGCTTGTTCCCTACACTCCTTGGGAAGATATTAGCATGGATTTTGTGCTAAGTTTACCTATAACTGTTAGAAAGGTTGATTCTATCTTCATTGTTGTTGACCGTTTTTAAAAAATGGCACACTTTATTCCTTTTACTGCAACTGTTGATGCTTACAAGGTGGCCAAATTATTCTTCAAAGAGATTATTCACCTACATGGTCTTCCAAAGACTATTGTTTCTGATTGAGATACGAAGTTTATGACATATTTTTGAAAGACCTTGTGGATGTTGTCTAATACCAAGCTTAACTTTTCCACTGCTTTTCATCCTCAATCTAATGGACAAATAGAAGTGGTAAACAAAAGTCTTGGACAGTTGTTACGTTGTCTTGTGCGTGACCGTGCTTCAAACTGGGATCAAGTGCTACCTATGGCGGAATTTGCATTTAATAACTCATTCAATCGGTCCATTGGCACTTCACCATTTGAAGCTTTTACAGGAGTCGTCCACAACTTCTATTGGTCTCGTTCCTTTGCCAGTTGATGCAAGAGTTAATGTCGATGCTGAACATTTCTTCGAACTCATGCACAAGTGCATAATGAAGTACGCCAAGTACGCCGCCATATATCAGCCAGCAACGACGTTTATAAAAAGCAAGCTAATAAACATCATCGATTTGTTGAATTTAATGAAGGAGATATGGTTATGGTTCATATTCGATCTGAAAGGCTGCCTCCTGGAGCTAATAAGAAGTTATACCCTTGTAACTTCTGTCCATTCAAGATTCTGCAAAAGATTAGCCCCAACGCCTACGTTCTTGATCTTCCTCTTGATTTAGGCGTCAGTGCTTCATTTAATGTAGAGGATCTTACGCTACCGTAATCATGATAATGAGGGAGATACCAACGAGCAACTTATTTTCCTACCAGTTAATCTCCTACCTATTAATGAAATTGTTGATGCTCTTGATGATCAAATTGTCTCTACTCGTCAAGGAGGTTACCAGAAGTTTCATATTCGTTGGCGGAATCATCCTCTCTCCGAGGCTACATGGATCACATCTATAGACTTCCAACGTATCAATCTTGATCTTTATGAGAGATATCAAGCGTTTAACTTGCTGGGGTTGAGTTTTTCCATGTTCGCGAGAGTTACTGCAGGTTAATCCTAGATCCCGCTCAGATCACAGGCCCGCAGACAGTGATAGGTCCACTTGATCATTGATCTCTTTAAGGATCCCTATCCTTAGTTAGGTAGTAATTAATTAATTATGTTCTATTTTATGTTGGTTGAGATTAGGACTTAACTTAATTTAGTAAGCTATAATTGTTTAGGATTACTTTTTCTTAGTTTAGCAATAGCCCTTCCTATATAAGAAGGAGCCCTTCATTGTAATAGATATGCGTTATTCAATTAAAATCATCAAAGTTTTCTCTATCTTTGTGCTTGTCGTGAGTGTTGGTGTGCCTTAGGGCAGGAAGTCATCTTTAGATTCAAACAATCCTTAGGGAGATTGTTCTACGCTCGATTGGTGATCCGAGGATGCGCCACATTGTCTTCATAAGAACCAAGCTTAATTTGAACAACACATTGTTGTCGGACTGGAAGAGCAAAATCATCTACTCATGCAACTCGAGAAGGCTTTAGGTGCTTTGTAGTCGACAATTGTAACTTATTAACTGCTTCTTTGGAGATAACATTTATAGCACTGTTACCATCAATAATGACATTACAACATTTACCTTTGCAATTAACTCATGTCCGAAAGATAGGAGGTAGATTCTCATCATCATCATTCACTGCATCATGCGCAAAAAGGTGCTGATGAAGGAAAGCAAAGGAATTTGGTCATTAGGGTGTGAAACTTCAAATCGTGTTTCGTACTCAGGTTGCATGCGAGATCGTCTAAGCATATGCTTGATATGAAGGGCTTCTAAGTATGCCTCATGATTGGTTTTACAAGAATTCATATTCTCCAAGATGTCCAGTTGCAAGCCTCGGATATATAACAAGTCAAATCATGTATCTTTTCACAACTTGCAACTCCCAAAATTGGCGGGTATAAATTGCTTGAATTTCATTGGAGTTTCCAAAAATTTTCATGATGACTTGTGTGTAAGGGCAAGAAGAGTGTAGCTACTTATGGAAAATTGGATTTGCTGGTCTAGGATGTCTTTTTTTACCTTTCTTTTTTTTTTCCTGCTACTGGATGAGTTTGGGTCAAGTTGGACCTTTGTGAGGCCCAATAGAGGCTGGTTCAAGGGATAGTGGGTTGGACCTAGCTGTAGGCCCAACTGGTTTTGGCTCAAGGGGAGGGAATTCGTCTCCCTTCTTCGACAATTGTGCAAAAGAAACGAAGAAGGGGGGAGCTCATCTGGTTCGACTGCGACGAGAGGGGAAGATGTCGCTGGCGACTGCGAAGTTGTGAGGGTTGTCAAGCAGTAGTGGAGGCGAGGGCCTTGCTGATCTGGCGAGGCTTTGGCAACTTGGAGCTAGTGGCTAGGGCGATAGTGGTGCACAGTACCTTATTCAATCTTTCTACTTCCTCTTTTTTTGCTTTTTTTTTTTTTCAATCTTTGGTTAGGTGGGCTGAGATGGGGATAGTGTGAAGATGGCCGAAAGCACTTAGTTGACTAGGTTTTGGGTTGAAGTTGGCTTGGAATGGAGTTTAATGGTTTTGGAGGGGTCGGGGGTTTGGACTTTGGGTTGGAGGGTCGCAGGGTTGAGGAAGGGGAAAAGAGACGTCAGCAGTGTGAGTGATGGTGGTCGGTGTTGTTGAAGGGGTCAAGGATGGAAGAGAAAAAAGGTTTTGGGTTTCGATGGGAGGGGATAGGGTCTGGGGGTATTGGATTAGGGAAATTTGGAGGTGGGGTGGGAATGAACATGGTTTCAGTGGTTTTTTGGGATGGCATGGAGATGGGGAGGGCTCTGGGTTAGGGTCACATGATCTGGAATGGGGTTGGGGAGTTTAAAGATGGAGTCCGTATGGTTGGTGATGGGAGTAGGGTTCCAGTTTGGGAGAGGAGTTGAGTTGTAGTCTAAGGAAAGGGCTTGATTAGGATTTTGACAGTATCGATGTGGGTGGCGTTGAGTGGATGTGGAGATGGGTTGGGAATGGGCTGAGATGATTTAAGGGTGGCTGGGATGGTCTTCAATGGGTGTTGAGGTCTCGGAATAGTTACTGGTGTTGGGATTTTAGGTAACGGGATGGGAAGGATGGTTCTGCATGGTGATTGAAATGGATTGGAGTGACGATGGGTGGAGATGGTGGCTTCGGCAGCGACATGGATGACAGAGGAGACAATCCAGGAAGGACAAACGTCTCCGTGGCGATTGCTTTTCGTCTATAATACCAATTGACATAGACACAAATCCACAATCAAGAAATAGACCAATCTTCCGAATGACTGATTGAATCCAAAGATTGATTCAGCCATTAGGGCATCCTCACAAGACAAGCAAACACCATAAGAAATAAATATCTCAAATCTCAAAAGAGAATTTTATTAATTGAAAACTAAGCATGTATAACAATGAGGCCTAACATCCTTATATGGAGGAGTTGGCTTGATTCCTAAGAAATGAAACTTTCTAATATTAGAATAAGTCTAAATAAAATAAGAAACTCACTAATTGATTAAACTACTAATAATATTTCTAAATAACTAGATGTCCAATTGGGCTGGTAGATTGGGTTGGCTGACCTATGGTCTGGCTTGCATCAAGACTCCATTCCACTTTACAATTTTTGCAACGTATGAAAAGGTTATGATAAATCTTCTATAAGGCCCAGTCATGAAAAACCAAATTGATCATGAAAACCCTAACTAATCATGCATGGGATTTTTCATGAGTGGCCCTACCAATGACTTTATCCAAATAATCCTTTTGGAAGCAATCTGTTGAGGCATCTTGCAAAATTACGTCAACTATTTTTGTTATGTTATCACATTCCGAATGTCATGGGTGTAGAGGAAATTTTGGATATGATGGGTAAGGAGGAGATTTAGATATTTTCCACAATGGCTAAAATGCCCCTTGTTTACTATTTAAATTTCTTGTTGCATTAAATGAGAAAGGAATACTTGGATGTCTCTTATTGACCGACAAATGGGGCGTTATTAAACGAAGATCACCCAGGGCGTTTTGTATCCTACCTCATATATATATAATGTTCGTTATCCTTTATGTGTGCCATGTTGGGTCCACATGTTACCCACCTCAAGATGGGGCTTGAGGGATTTGAAGATCTGCCTAGGCCCCTTTTATGTAAGGATCAAAATAGTAGTAGTGGTTAATGTAGCTGGTGGCCACCAAAACACTACATAGTGGGCACTATGTAGCGAGTAACAATGCAATTTGAAAAAAATTGTCAAAAAACATGAAAAAGCTTCAAAAAATCCAGAATATTGTAAAAGACTAGAATATGTGTGTTTTTTTTTCTTTGTCTTCAAGAATAGCTGAGATAGGAGGCGTAGTGGTCCTCTTATTGTGTGTGTATGTGTTTTTTTTTTCGTGTCTTCTACCTTTAGTTTGGAAGAAAATGATGTTAGGAACCCAACTTGGAGAAGAACTATGGTGAAAATGAAAGAATAGAAGTAAAAAAGAGAAAAAGGAGATCCTTTAAAGTAGCCAGCTACTACGTAGCGCTGCTAACACTCAAATAGTGTAGCGGCCGTTGCTGCCATGGCTGATATAACAGCTACTATTTTGATCCACCCTCCAATGTACAAAAAATAGCCCCATCCAATCATCCTAACCTTATCATCTGGGGCCCACAAGTTCAATCCATTCAGATGGGTTTATAGTCAATCCAACAATCCAGTCCATTCAAATCTATCCAAATTCGATCATGTACTATACGGGGTGGGGGTTTTTTTAGTCCACTAAGACGGACCAGAAGGTGGGGCCCACTAGGTAAACTTAATGTGGGTGGCCATGGTGGTTTCGGGGTGGGGGGGGGGATCAGAATGGAGAAATAAAATCCATGTAGCCAACTCCAATATAGTTGGGACAAGGATTTAATGATGATGATGATATTCATGTGCATCCATCCCTCACCATATGGTGAGGGACAAACTTGATAGGGCTCACCTAGAGCCCCTATGATTATGGGACTTGGAGGGAAGGCAAGAGTCACCTTACATGAGTCCATAAATCACATTTGGGGACAATCCTAAGCCTCTTAACCCCTTCAATCAGGGCCCACAAATTTAGCGACTATATTAAAAAAATTTTTTTGACCCTCAATCCAACAGTCCAATCCATTTGAATTAGTGAAAACTCAATTGATTCATTGTAATTTAGGGGATCCCATGTGCGTAGATGATTCATAAAGTCAGCTCTATTATGTTGTCCCTCACCAAAACATCGTGAGGGATAGATGCGCACGAATATTTCCCATATATATATATAATGAGGAGCACTATGAAACAGCATGGGCGTTTTAAAAAGCGCCCCATTCTTCGGTCAATAGGAAGCCTATGTACATTCATTATCATTTAATGCTGGAAGAAATATGAAAAAGGAAAACAAATGACATTTTGGGTTTTTTAAAAAATTAATACTCCTTTTTGCCCATCTTGTGCGGAAGGGATGAGAAAGGACAGGTTGTAACTTTTAAAACTCTCCATATGTTACTTAAAAAAAATAAAATAAAAACTTAGTCCTTATCTTTCCTTAAATAATTTTATCCAAAATTCCAAATGTATAACAGAAGTAAGATGAAGAGATAACGTGCAATCACTCTTGTGAAATTGATTGAAGAATTGCACTATTTAGTTTGAACCCAATAAATACATTAGTTGGCAGCAGTTATAAATGCAATTAATTAGATAATTATTATTCAAACAACAAATTAACGATACTAATAGACCCATTACTAGATTTTATAAGAGGGCCACTGATGGATTTATAGGCTTGGAATCAAAGGATTCAAATTTAATTCTATATAATATTCTAAGGGCCTGACACCATGATTTGTACCTTCGAATATATGAGACCCACAACTTTTTCTTATATATATGTATATATACATATATAGAGAGAGAGAGAGAGAGAGAGAGAGAGAGAGAGAGAGAGAGAGAGAGAGAGAGACCCACAAAGGATCATATGCAAGTATAATTAGTTGGTCCATCATAATTATTCAAAGGAAAAATTAAGTCCATCATAATTGTTCAAAGGACGAATTAAGGATTCTAGTAGGCCTACCACCAAATTATATGAGAGGGCCCAACGGATGGATTATTAAGTTTGGAATTGAAGGATTTAGATTCATCTTTAGGGTTCCAATTTTATAAAGACCTTCTATAATGATCATGTCTTCTAACCAATACGATCCATTGTAATTTGTAAAAAGATCGTACAAATACAGTTAATTGAACCCACTTGCGAGAACCATATGATGTTATAAGAGGGCTCCACTAATAGCTTCTTAGCATTAAGTATTAAACTTGAAATTTTCATCTGACTATAGGTTCAACTCCTGTTTGAGTAAAATTTGACAGGGGACAATAAAAGGATAAAGCCATTTATTTTTATTGGTTTGGATTTTTCATTATTCTGACCCCTGGAAGAGAGCCACGAATTTCACGTGAGTTGATGCCCAGATACAAATATGGGTATAGACACGGATACGGAGATTGGGGATACGACTATACTTTTGAAAATCTAGGACACAGATATGGAGACGGGTGTCTTAATTTTTCCTTGAGATTATGTTTGAATTAATGAAATTATTATTGTTTACATTCCTTTCTAATGTTTTCTATATTGAGAAATAGAAAAATTTAAAGAACTATATGAAATAATGGACTTGGTAAGTGGGATATGCTGAACTTATTCCCTGGAAGTATCGTTGTAGTATCAGGTACCAATACAAGTATCATATCGGTCCAATACGGATACGTTGGGCTTGTACAAGTGTCCGGGTATTATGGGTTCTGAATGAAATTGGGAATGAGAGTTGCTACAACCGTTTGAGTGCAATTTCAATGCATGATCGTCATTGGCAATGACATGTCATACTTTCCCTTGCCATTAAATAGGGGCAAAAACATCCCTTTTAAGGAGGATTAGTTTGTAGAATTCTCTCTCTCTTTCTCTCTCTCTCTCTCTAGAACTTTTCCATATATATAGCGTGACCGGTCCAGACACATGCATGCTTCTGCTGAGCGCATGAACGTGAGAGAAAATCATCCATATATAATGTGTCATATACATGATTAATTTGATAGTGGTCCAACTTGGAATGAAATTGGGCTCAGGGTAATAATACAATGGGTAATCTTGATTTTGGGCAAATTAGATTTATGATGTGAGCCCCAGTGCCCTACTCATGGATTTACAAGGATGGTTTCATAGAAATCGAAGGAAACTTGATAGTTTTCTTGTAAAAGTAACTACCAAACAAAATAGGGTTGGTAAGATTTACAGCTTACGTGACTTGAAGACCATTAAAAAAATAATAATAATAAGTAACTTGAAGGGAATTACCAATGCTTGTGATAATGCGCTCATGAGATGGTTGTAGTGTCCAGGGTTCTCTCTGCACCTAGCCATTTTTTTCATCAGTAATTAAATTTGGATGGAGGAAGCGGAAAAGATACATGCACCTTACAAACCAAATAAGAAGGGGGAAAACTTGGTAGTATGCCCGACATAACAAACAGCAGAAACATGAATAGCAACAAGCTATATAGAAAGAAAATCATTAGAGTCCACACCACATGCTCCTTTCATGCCAACATGTCGGCCACATCATTTGCTGACTGCTGAACATGCTGGAAGACCACCTTCAAAGAAGAAGACAGATTTCACTTTGTTGAGATTATAATGAAATTTCCTAGGACCACCATCCGTGCCTGAAGCCCATTAAATTGCATTGGACAAATCGCGTTGAACTCTTGGAAAGAACCCTCATACATCCTCAAATCTTTGTCTAATCGGTTGATCTATAAATTCTTTAAATCCAAGATCATGCCACCTTTTGTGCTGTTTTTACTACAATTTTTGTTATTTTATTGTCATTGATTATTATAATTAGTTAGAAAGTGTCTTTAATTAAAAAGAAAACGTGAAATTTTATTCATCTTTTGGGTTTTTTTACTTTCTCTCTTCACGGAAGCACCTTAACTTTTTTGCTCTTCGTATATTTTTTTCTTTGTTTATTTTTTACATCATGCACTGCAGATTGAGGGACCTAGATCTCCTGAACAAATGCTTGAAATCCTTCAAAGAGTGGTAGAAGAGAGTGCTCCTACACTTGTTGCTGCGAGACTTGAGGCAGAAGAAAGAAGGAATGCTATTCGTTTGAGGGAGGAGCAAGATGCTGCATATCGCGCAGCACTTGAAGCTGATCAAGTACACCATTTTCCCAACTACTTATTTCTTTAGTGCTTGGTTGTTTTGGGTCAAACTGTCATTAGTTTTATATACAGTTCATTGATAAATATTAATCTTTATCGAATAATGATATTTCAGATAACCTTGTGATTATTATCTCTTATTCAAGTTATATTGATGCATTATTTGTTTATAACATTAGGCTAGAGAACGACTACGAAGAGAAGAGCAAGAGCGGTTGGAAAGGGAATCAGCAGAAGCTGAGAGGAAACGTAGGGAGGAAGAAGAGGCTCTAGAAAGAGCTGCTCGTGAAGCTGCTGAGAAAGAAGCTGCATTAGCTAGAATGAGGCAAGAGAAAGCTATGCTGCTGGGTGCTGAACCTGAAAAAGGGCCTGATGTTACACAGGTAAGCCCTTTTGGAAACTGGACTGTGTTAGTTCAATTATTGATTTATACGCCACTTTTTTCTCTCGAACTTTTACCACTGTTTAGAGTCTTCATAAAATCTTTCTGCTACTGAAATTTTGATCTTGCTTGATTTTAATCAAAATGCATATAATACTTGTTTGTATATGGATTTTTGATTCATGAAATGACAACGAATCATGAGACCGTTGATGTTACCTAGTGGCCCACCTGAGTGGGATTGTGATGTCTCAATAGGCAGGGTAGACCATCGAGGGTAGTAACTATGAACTTATCCTGCACTCGACTTGTTTATTGTTTTCTTTGGTTTGTCATTGGGACCTTTGGAATTGCCTGGTCAGTTAGGCAAGTCGGAGTGAATGGGTTGGGTCAAATTCAAGTCCAGTTGGCAAGGTGAATAGCAAGTTCAGACCTTACCGAAAGTTGAACCTTTCAATCAGATTGGAAAACTTGAACTTTTGTTATCAGGATGGGTTTGGTTTTAGGAATTGCTGAAGTGGGATATGTGTGGGATGATTTAGGTTGATGATCATCATCATCAACAATGAAGCATTATCCCATCTATCTAGGTTAGCTTTACGAGCTCTAGTTTTCCACTCAATTTTATTTAAAGCTATGTTTTCAGTAAACCCCGACAGCCATCATGGTTTCCGTCACTGCTCATCCCTTAAACTTGTAATCCTTAAACTCACTGTTCAAGAACTGGGTTTGTTCTTCTAGTCTCCTGTAGAAATGCCGGAACTATCTTAAACAACATTCTTTAGTTTTCTCTTTTTCGGAGCTAATCATACTTTTCTATTGTTGCCCATTCCTAGTTCTATCATTTCATGCAACTTTACATATCCAGCTCAACAGGCACATCTTAGCTACATATACTGAAATTGCTGCTTGTTTCTTTGTTGCTCAACATTTATTTATATACAACAAAGCAACTGTTTTCCTATAAAAATACCCCTTCACTTGGGGTTACACTTGAATAGCCGTGCAGTGCCCCACTCATTCATCACCAATTTGCTAACCTTGTAATAATCCTATTTGATTCATTCAATTCAAGTGCTCTATTTTGTTCCAGAGTTGCTCTCCCTAGCCTTCTGATTTGGTCCTGAGTTGAGTTAGTCCACTGATTTGAAATTTCTATTGGATCACAAACTAGATAATCAGATAGAATGGGCCCTAAATATTAACCTACCTCATCTTGTCATTGATCCCATCAAATCCCTTACCTCATCTTCCCATGACATCTCATCTTCTGGTGCAATCATGCCGAATCACTATTAACCAAATACTAGGGTAACATGCAACATTAGAGTGGGGGGAGTTATGATCATTTGTTGTTAAAATAGTGGTACTGACATGTTGAACACTGGAAAATTGAAACATTTTTGCACTTTGTGATGGTTTTCATTGATACGCATGGGTTAGATAACTTTGAGAAAAAAAATATGTATGCATGGGTTAGCAAAAATCTGAGAAGATTTGAAATCATCTAGAATATAGGAAAATGTTTGATTTCTTCCTTTTCACATTCTCTGGTAGTATACAAAATCGACCTGACCCCTAAATATTATGTGGGTTTTGTCGTTGGATCTTGAACTGTTGAATCTGTTGGTGTTAATTGTTTTTTTTTTTTTTTCTTGCCAAAATCTGTACAAAATCACAAATAGAAGTTAAATATATCATATACGTAATTTCTGTGTTATTTTTTTTAATGGTGAACTAAGGAATAAATGACTCATAAGTCATAATATCAGTGTAGTTAGATTGAAAACTAAATAAGACCAAACCAGTTCCAAACATAATCCATCCACAAGGTCGTGGATTTTTGTGTTACCGATGAGAAAAAAAATCTGGTTAATGGAAATATTGAATTAGATTTAAAAATTGAATAAATGAAAATCTTCAAAAAGTATAAGGATAAAAAAACAGCTCAAGTCAATCTGAGCTTGAACAATCACTCTAATGAGTGTGATCCTCTAGTATACTCTCGTTTGTTGGGGAGAATATGATCCAGTGGTTTGGATTGTGGAAAGTAGGCTGCACAATACAGACATCTCAGGGTACTCATACTTTGTGGTTCTATATACTGTTTCATACCTCCTATATTATTACTGTGACCAAGCTACTGTCTGAGACCTAATGTCTGCTCTAAAGACCAGCAGTGGCATCTTTTGTGAAGTCAGGATAAATATATTCAAATTATACGGACATTATGTCAAACTTTCAATGGATACTCAGTTATAGGGATAGTGGACAAGCATTGTTGTATATTTTGATGCTTGCTCAAGTACATATTAGCTGTTGAGGTTACCATATACACTATGGAATTTGCACCACTATGTCAACATTGTTGAGCTCATCAATACCACCATTTGACTAGAAATGGAAACTTTGTGAAAGGATAGAAATATGCTTCTTTTAGTGGGGCTAAACATGGAGGCTGACTTTCTGACAGAAGCATTTTCAAATCATATTTTCTGGTGTTTTCGTTTTGGGTTCTGGGTGTTTTCACAAAATACACCTGGTCATGGTCTTGGGTTGATCCACTTTTGTACCCTCCTCTTCGGTAGGGTTTGTGTATCTCTTCAGCATATCCTCACACACTGTACAGCCTTTCTCATATTTTATATCTAATATATATTCACCATTCTAAACAGGGAAAAAAAGAAAAGGATGTATGCTACATTAGAGATAATATGCTTGTTTTCCTTGGATTGTTTCTAAAGCATTGCTACTTGTTGTAGTTCCAACCTTTAGAGTAATGATGGTTGTGGTACAATTTTTATCAGGTTCTTGTGAGGTTCCCAACTGGAGAGCGCAAAGAAAGAAGATTTCATAGCTCAGCTGCCATCCAATCCATTTATGACTATGTTGATTCTCTGGACTGTTTGAAGGTGGAAAGATACAACCTGGTCTCTAACTTTCCAAGGGTTGTATATGGGCCTGAAAAGCGCTCATTGTCACTGAAGGAAGCAGGGTTGCATCCACAAGCAAGCCTTTTTGTCGAGGTGGATTCATAAGAACCTGAATTGATTCTTCTGTATCATGCACTGGGAACCTGAAAAGGAAATGTCACCTGTTCAAAGCGTTTTCATTTTTTTTTTTTTTTTTGTTGAGGATGTTATCAACATTTGTCTTGTCCAAAAATATGATTTTGTATGTATTGTTTCCTTCAATTAGGAATCGTACTTTTGACGCAAGTGGCCTGTTTGATATAAATGCTATGTTCTTTTCCCAAGGTCGCACAGATCCGTGCTTTCTTATGTCTATAATAATGAGTGAACAATGGACAGTGTTATGGGATGCTGGTCACATCGACTGCGCATCTATCATATTCTCTGCTGTGCAAGTTCTCCTGGATAAATAACAAAAAGTACAGACCTTGTTTTCCACATATTATCAGTTGCTGTGATTTCTAGCAGTATCCCTCTCCAAACGGTAAAAAGAGGTTGAGGAATGTAGTACAGATGATGCGGATGCAACACTTGATATGGATGAAATGATGCATGCCGGATTGCACCATTGAATCAATATATTTATTATTATGGTGTGCTCGTCTTTGAATGGAATTTGGGTCATTCTTGTGACCAAGTTGGTCAATTCTTAGGTATGCCTCATGATGGCCGAGTCCCTATTGGATGATCCGATCACCTTCATTTTTTCACAGTTTGAAGGATGCAAGTGATCAGATTACCTTCATTTCTCTCTATGAAGGACACCAAGATGCAAGTTAAAAGAGTATACAATGGGTCTTAGGGCTGTAGACATGAGTGGACTTATATACATTCACATGGTGGCAGATGTGCCCCTTGAACCTCGGTCTGCTTCTAAATTCATAGGGAACATTTTGACTTTGCTTTAAAATTTTATATAAAAATCTCACGTCTGCCTCCAAAATTTACATGAAAATTCTATATTTTTCTCATAATACAATTCTGTTTTTGGGTCTGCAACTCTCAAACAAAAAATCTGGATTTGCCACTTTGAATGGTTTAGATTTTCCAAAGGTGAGCCCCACCATGTAGTTAACATGAGCGTTGCCTCTGCTTGGTAATTACGCCCGACCAAACTCGCACCGAGACTTGCACGGTACATATAGAGGAGAAAATTTAAGGGTGGGGCTGCACACCACACTTCATCGTAGACAAAGGCCGAAAAATGTATGGGAGCTGCACCTGCACATATAGATATAAAGAAGAGAAAATTTACGAGTAAAGCCTTATATCTAAAATTTTGACCAACAAACTTCGGCCTTTGATTAGTAAATTTATCTCAGAAACCCGACGTGCCTTCCTGCCAGGAAGAATTAGTATAGTGAAGGAGCTTTTTCATATGATGAGTCAGACTTCTAGTAAGCACATTGGAGCCCTCAAAGTAGATATAGGCTCAGAAATTTTGGACTTGTATCTCCACTGTATCTTATAGAATCAGAGTCAATGGTGTAATTTGTGAGCCCTTTAATCCCCAAAGAGGATTGCGAGAAAGAGACCCATTGTCTCCCTATTTGTATCTGATTGCTGGAGAAACCGTTACTAGAGCTATGCAAAACTTGGGGCGAAGACTTCAAGTCAATTTTTCCTCAATTGATATCAGGTGGTGATAGAATTGGCCTTTTGCAATATGCTGATGACATGACAATTTTCTTCTCTGTGAATCACAAACAATAAGGTAAAATTAGAGACTTACTTGAAACCTTTGGTCTTGAATCAGGCCAAGCTTTAACTAAACAGAAATCAAATTTATTCTTTTCCTTACCTACTCCCACCCCATATCACCAGGCAAATCAGAGATCTTCTTGGCATCCTAAATTCTCCTACAAGCTCCAAGTACTTGGGATCGACCATTTCGTCATTTAGAAAATTGTCCCAAGAGTTCCCGGCAATTTTTTATGAGATTCAAAATAGGCCTCGGGGGTGGAAAGGTTCCCTACCTTCTCCTGTAGGAAGAAGGGTTCCCATTCAATCTGTCACCTGTATGCTCCCTAATTATTGGATGGGTTTCCATAAGCCAAACAAGAAACATATCAGGTTAATCCATCAGGTTCAGGCTAGGTTTTTTTGGTTAGGTCAGCATAATCATAAAAAATGGATTCAACTTTCATGGGAAAAATGTGCAAAACCTTTAGATCAAGGGGGTTTGGGAATTAGATTGCTTAATCTTTCTAATGAAGCAGCCTTAGCTCAGACACTTTGGAGACCCTTGTCAATCCTCAATCTTTATGGGTGAGACTTCTTTCTCAAAAGTATTTAAAGCACCATAGGATTGAAGATTAGTGACTAAGAAAGATGATCCCCCATTTTGGAAGGCTCTTATCCAACATAGGAACGTCATAAAAAATAATCAAAGTTGGGTCATTGGGGTCGGTTCAAGAGTTTCAATTTTGGATGATAAATGGATTCCAGGAATTAGCTCTTTATCAAAGTTTCCCACAAAAATTCCAGTGAATGTGTTGAATCCGCCCATTAAGTGGGTGGCTGATTTGATGGTTGATGATGAAAATGGTAAGCAATGGATGGTGAACTAATTGGAAGTATTTGGGATGATGAGATCAAAAGCAGAATCCTAGCAATCCCAATTGGGGGACCAGACATCTGGCGTTGGAGATCTGAACCGGCGGGTTCTTGTTCTTTAAAGGCCTTGTACACATCTCTTGACACCCAAGAAATAGGACCACATTGGCCCCGGAAGCTGGTTTGGAAGTTAAACATACCCTCTAAATTAAAAATCCTTGTTTGGAAAATTTGCGTGATAGAATTGCCATCAAATCACGAATTTCCTGCTGTTCATCAGATATAAACACTGCTTATGGTTTATGCCATGATGAATTAGAAACTATTGATCATCTTTTCACTCACTGCCTGATCACTCAGACAGTAGGAGAGCTTTCCTGAGATCCATCAGGCGTCCTACCAACTTCAGTTGTTTTTCTGACTAGTTTTGGTCTAATTTATCAACCACATCTAGATTGACTGGAACACTGATATCTTGGTATTTGTGGAGGGTGCGAAATGATCACCTTTTTAGAGCCTGCCCAATTAACCCTCGTTCTATCAAACACAAAGCATTGCTTTGCTTTTCTGAATGGTATTTTGCTAACCATTTGACTGTTACAGCTGCTTCATCTGGAGTGCCTTCAGTAACATTGTTGCCTCCTCCTTGCAATTGTGTAAAATTTTATTTTGATGGATCTTTTAATCCATTCACACTAACTGCAAGAATTGGGGGTATCATTAGGGATTCTACAGGAACCTTGATCATTGCTTTTGCAGGAAAAGTTTCAGCTGACAATGCATTAGAGGTGGAACTGAAAGCTCTCATCAAAGCTATTGAGTTGTGCTTAGAGAAACATGTTTCCCATCTTCAGATAGAGGGGGACAGTTTCATATTGGTTGAATCCTCAAAGAAATGTGGCAACCTATCTTAGTCCTTTATGGCATCATGGAGATCTCTTCTCAAATCTCTCACTAAATTCACTTGGGAAGCCTGGTTTTGCGGGAGGACTATAAATAGGGTTGCTGATAGTTTGTCAAAGTACTGTGATCCGTCTGTGGCTTTTTTCAACACTTGCTTACCTGCAGGAACTCATGTATTTTGCAAGATCTCCAGAATGCTGTTAGATACAGATCGGTATTCACAGTGCACACTCATTCGCTGCCAAGCCAAATGCTTGCAGCATCTTCTTCGTTTGAAGATTGTTAGTTCAATGCTATTTTTTGGGTCCTAGGGTGTATTGCTTTGGGTCATTCCCTTGTGTTGAATATCGCTCTTATCTTTCTTAGTTTCCTTTCTCATGTATGATTCCTTTTGTGGCCAAAAAAAAAAAAAAAAGAAAGAGCCTGAGAGCCACTCTTCCACTAGTGTGTATGCGTGCGCTCCGTGAATTTTATTATTATTACTGTTAATGCTATTACATGAGGGAACAGTAAACCATCATAATTCATTAGCTCAAGGTCTCCTTCACGTGCTCCATGTGTACTCTGCCACAGGATTCTCTTTAAAACACGCTGCCCAAGGACACTCCCTGTCTAAAGCTCGGTTGATCCCTGCACTATGGGCAAGAAAAGCACTTGCGGGCATCTTACGCTTCTCGAAGGACAGCTTTCTCAATTGTTTCACAATCACAAATGAATGCGTAGACTGCTATTTTATGAATGACTTAGATTTATCCCCGTGTCATTTATCCAACGGATGAGAGAACTCTAGCAGTTAACTTTAGAAACTTCCACATAAAATCTCAATGTATATTTACATAATTTACCAGAATACTCAGCACAATTAAGATTATCCTAGAGCCTTCCAAATTATTCCAGAGTTAATCCAAAACCTTCAAGATCCACATCAATCCATCAAGATTTGTCCATCCATGCAATCACATGCACACCCCACCACTTGGACATTCATGAACACAGGAGTCTGAGTTGAATGTGGAGTCCCTCGACGTTTCTGGCACTCATTCTTTGACTATCCTGGCAAAGATGTAGGCTCATGCCTATGTTTAAAGAAGAAACTCTTTGTTTTTTACTCTACTAGAAATTCATGACAAAGTTTCAGTAGTTACAACTTGCATCATTTCTCTATAATTCTTTGAAAAAGACCTAGAACAATTTGGCTTAAATGATATCAACAAATTCTCACTGGCAGTGAAGCAATGGGGATCTGCACACAAAAAAACAAAAAAAAACATATGCCCGTATGCAGGCCAGCTTAACTTGTTGCTGAAAGCTATGTGCTTCTACAATGCCTCTGTTTCTTCGGAAACTTCATCATTAGGGTCCACCACCTGACCAAGGTTCAAGGCTAAGTCCTCCACTGGGACCTCAATTACATCTGTCCTAACACTTATATCAGTGGCATACCTGCTCATGCAGTACATAGCAGCTGTAATAGTGGCTGTCCCAACAGGATTTGCCTTGAATAACTGCAAAGGAAATGAGGAAAGAGCCACCAATGGGGCTACAATGAGTGAAGAAGCTTGACCGCTACTTCCCACTGCTGCCTTCTCTGCTAGCAGCAGGCCTGTCTTGCAGTAGAGTGCAAAGTCCTCGCAGTTGTTCTGGAACACATCATAGTTCCCAAACCCATTCTGTAGCAGATGCATTGCTCTGTGGATGACTGCTTCCGGAGGGTCAGTTTCAGCAATTGTGCATGTTCCGCCCCTGACTTTGGCAAGAAAAAAAGATGGCGCTACTCCATACTCAAAACAGTATAGTGATCCATCGCCAAGGAAACAGTCCAAGCAGGAAAGAATGACCCTGCTGTTTGGTTGCCTGAAGCCACAGTCGGGGAACGTCAGGCAAGTAGACGGCAGGCTGGAAATTAGAATGGGAGAGTCGGGTGATGAATCCATATTTGAGGACCTGTCCCTCTTGCCTGTAAAATGAACTACCTTACCCCCGCCAACGTAAATACCTGCATTTTTACCCACAAGAAAAAGAAAAGGAAAAAACATAAATACCTGCATTAGTTTGTGAATGAACAAATGCAGAATGCCCAAACATGAAGTGGAATGAATGAAAGCTGTGATGGAGTCAAAAGCCTTGTATCTAAACACTGAAAATTGCAAATGGAAAAGCAGCTCTCAGTAGACTAGTAGGCTTCACTTGCATATGGATGTAGCTCTACTTAAAGTAGCATCAGGCATTGAAGAATAGAACTAGGGGGGTCTAACCAAGCTAAGCTGGAGCTGGAGCTTGACTGCTTATCCACAGCTGATGGAACTGATGTCCATAGAGTGCCATGGATATCAGAAATCACATGTGGACATAAAATTTTGGCTTGTCCTTCAGGAGACAATGATGGCAATTGGTGCTAATAACTATTTCACAGAAGAAGAAAAAGAAAAGCTGCCCACATAAAGGAGTTTCCATGTCAATGCCATCCAAATTTGTAGTAGAATGAAAAACCATCCATTCTACCAAAATATGGCAACAAATTAGGATCTGGGTGCATCAAATGCTATTGAATAATAATTTTTCAAAGTGCACCACATGCAGAATAATGCTTGTCGGGATGATCAACCTCAACGACCATATTCTTTTTTCTAGATAAGTGAGAGGCCTGCAGACGAAAATTGGGAAAAGATTACACATTACTCAGCCAGGTGAATATCAAAAAGGAATCTAGTTTCCAATAGACCATCCTCTAGCCTTAACATGATCATCTTTGCACAGGTTTTTTTTCCATTACAGCTAAGAAAACTCCAAATAAGGATCCAACAGAAAAAATAATTAAAAAAAAAAAAGTTCCAACCAAAGCAGCTCATAGTGTACCAATTAAGTGTAAAGCCTAAAGCCGCTTGTGAAAGAAAATAGTTTGTGTAAGAAAAAAGAAATTACTGTTATCAATGCATACACTTCCAATTTCCAATATTTTTCTCGGATAACCTTCTTGGAACAACACAACAACAGAAGTTTGCATGATATATTCCAGTAAAACTAGAGGTATGGGATCTCAGACCAGTTGGATGGACATCTAATCACTCAAAACTAGAGAAAGACAAAACCATAAAGAAAACAATTAAGAACTACAACTGATCCACTGCCATGTTGCGTCTGCCATACAAGTCCACCAAGTTTTAGAAAAATGGAAGGATAGAAAAGGGCGCTAATCAATCCTTGTTAACCACCTGTCACAGTGGGAACTAGCTACTTGGTGTCAAACAGCCTTGCTTGTTGCATTATGCGCGCAATGAATAAAACAAACAGTACAGGTCAGTAGGATGGCACATGATAGAATAGATCACCGTGAATCCCTTCAATCACTTGATGCAAGACTCAGAAGAGAAAATCTATAAGGCATTCTGTTGCAGCTACAGCAAAAACCAAGAAAAATGCCTAGGATATTTCAAAATAATAGTACAATATGAGAGCAGCCAACAAGGGAGAAAGTAAGAAATGGGGTGGCAACCAGATCAATGTTGCTAATAATTTGTCGGTCATGAGATTCCACCTTTCCCTAGCTGTGAGACACCAAGTTGCATTGCTAGATGTTACCATGAGTCACAAAACATGTTATTTGCAAAGACGCCAGCCAGAGTGAGTGTAAGAGTTTTACATCAGCATTTGCATTGTGTCCTAGATTTAAGCTTGAACAATAGTGTGGTACAAGACAGAGAAAATTACCCAGAACACATGAGGTAGTTGTAAATTACCAGAACTGGAGAAATATAATTGATACCCGAGGAAGCATTTGCATATCTAGAAACGTCGTGTACGTTGTAACACGAACACGTGAAGAATCATGACCCTCAATCAGAGGAAATACATATTAGTCTTGGGCCATCAGGTTTTCCATGTGGAGTTCACAGTTCGGTCATTGAGACTGTTGATATTATGGGCCCCTACATCAGGGTTGAGCATGGGCATGGCTTAGTGGAACCTAGCCCAAAATGAGATAAAAATGTGCTGGTTTTTTGGTCCCAGCCAGGCATGGACCTATGTCTCTATAAAGGTCCAATTAGGTGATCCAGCCCAGCCCAAAGGATTTAACGCAAACATTGCATCAGTAGCAATATTTCAAAAATTCTGTCATGCCCACACATTATCACAAGAATATCATGACATTTTCTAAATACTACTAGTGCTCAATATTTTCACAACATTTACATGATATTTTTTGAAATCTCTATTATATGTGACGATATTTAAACTGAATCTCTAAAATCATTTTTGTGTATATATATATCATTTTTATCGAGCAAAAAGGAAAAATCTACATATGGTCTTTATCGATTTAGAAAAAGCCTATGATAGGGTACCGAGGAATTTAATTTGGTGGGTCTTAAATAAAAGGAATGTCCCTATAGGTTACATTAAAAATTTTAAGGATATATACGAAGGAGCAATAACAAATGTGAGAACCACATGTGGAGAAACAGGCGGATTTCCTATGACTATAGGTTTACATCAAGGATCAACGTTAAGCCCTTATCTCTTTGCATTAATTATGGATGAGTTAACTGTGCATATTGAAGAAGAAATACCATGGTGTATGTTGTTTGCAGATGATATAGTATTAGTGGTGAATCAAAAGAGAGTGTAAATACAAAGCTTGAGAAATAGCGGGAGGCATTAGAATCTAGAGGTTTTAAAATAAGTCGTACAAAGACAGAATATATGGATTGCAACTTCAGTGGATATATACAAAGTATTGAAATCAATGTTAAAATTGAAATCTATGAGATACCACATAGAGATTCTTTTCGGTACCTCGGCTCGATAATTAGTAAGGATGGGGAGATTGACGAAGATGTGGAGCATAGGATAAAAGCTGGATGGCTAAAGTGGAGACTAGCTTCAGGAGTGCTTTGTGATAGACAAATGCCAACTAAATTGAAGGGCAAATTTTACAGAATAGTGGTTAAACCAGTTATGACATATGGAGTAGAATGTTGGCCAATTAAGAAGACGCATATTCATAAGATAGATGTAGTGGAAATGAGAATGCTTAGGTGGATGTATGGTAAAACTAAGAAAGATAAAATTAAAAATGAGCGCTTTCGAGAACATTTAGGGGTAACACCAATAGGGGATAAGATTAGAGAAACTCGTTTAAGATTGTTTTGGCATATTGAGTGTAGGCCAGTAATGGCACCAATGATAAAAAGTTTGGATATGCAAGTGGAAGGCCCATTAAGAGGTAGGGGTAGGCCGAAGAAAACATGGATGGAAGTCATTAATTCAGATTTAAAGAAGTTTCTCTTATCGAAAGATTTAGCTCAAAATAGAATGAAATGGAGAAATAAAATTCATATAACCGATCCCAACATAGTTGGGATAAGGCTTTGATAATGATGATGATATATATATACCATTTTTAATCTTATTTTCCTGAAAGTTATTCTATTCTTATATTTTGACAGATTTTTTGTTTACCAAATACATCTCATTTAGTGTATAACACTAACCTCATGAACCACACCAATTATAGGACCTTAATGCCTCGAATCAACTACTTACATTGATAGTGGTTGCAACAAGCAACTACAGAGAAGAGAAGGAGGCCCTACCAATCTGCACTAAAAACTTAAGTTGTTAGAGAACGACGTAACAATGCATATCAAAGTAGTCAACCCCACAACCAGTAAGAGAATACAGTGCACGAAGGCAACAACAACCCAGGGATTCGAACACCATACCTCCTACTCTCATATCATGTTGACAACCACTTAATCTAAAAGCCATTCTATCTCTTAGGTACTCTTTTATATCTATTTCACATCTTTTCATACCATCACTAAACTCAAATGAAAATCATATCTAAAGGGACGGGTAAATTTGATAATGAGCAAAAACATAAACTCACCAAGTCACATAAACTTGTTTAGAATTTTTTTCGATAGAATAAACATAGTATTCTAATGTAATCATTTTTTTTTCAACAGAAAAATAAAAAGAACAATTTTTATTGGTGAAACAAAGAACATCAATGGACATGAGCTTACGTGGGAACAGATGCTTCAAAAAGACAATTTTTGTTTCCTCCCCATAGGTAAACACAGGGTCAAGAAAGATTTCCTGCAGAAGATATTACCAAATATTCCCTCATTACCATCGGAATTTGCCAATTTGGGAGGAAACAATTTCCCATTTATATAGATTTTTACCAAAAAAGACAGATTTTTTTAGTCTTGGAACCTGTCAACTTCTAGGATTATTTTTCAGAAAACTGAGAGGCTTAATCAAGGGAATCAACACTAGAGCCTAGACAAGTTAAAAGGGGATTCTCTCACCCTCCTCACCAGAACACAGAAATTATAAATTAGAAGTCCTGAAACTCTCAGCCATACATCTAGTTTTATGACAAACTAAGAGATCTGCAAAGAAAAGAGAAAAGAAAAAGTTTAACAACCCAGTCTGTCACATTCCAACTTCTGTTGAAACCAAAACTCAATCCTTGTAGAATAAGCCATCTACAGTACTTATCATATCCAAAATGAGAAAGAAAAATACCAAAATTTATAAGAGCAATTGGCCAAACATGCAATCTGGGAGAAGAAAAGGCAATGAGATGGAAAAGGAAAGGAAACCGAGAAAGAGAAACTAGAGTGGCAACTGAAATACCATGGTGGGAGTATGTATAGACTGCTCTCCATGTGTAGATGTGGTCTCCTGCTTTGATTTCATTCCTTTTCACTCGATTTGAGAGGAGACCCATATCACCACCCGACCCTTCTCAGCTCCTTCTTTTGCACTACTTCAAAGATAAAGAAGATTGGTAAGACAAAGTGGAGACCTTCCATGCATTCATATTACATACACAAAGGTATACAACAGAGGCAATCATAAGTCAACGGAAGGATTTCAGGTCCGGATTTGACAATTCTCATATTTGTGAATTTACATATCTGTGCTGTGAAATCCTCGGCAAGAAATCCTTATCAATCATTATATCCAGTTTGGGTTCAGATGAAAGATCGGCTAATGGTTGCATGGGCCATGCTCTACCTTCAAAATGGATTCTGCCCCATCTTTGAGATAGAGAGAAAGAAAAATGGAAAGGAGCAGCGAGAGAGAGAGAGAGAGAGAGAGAGAGAGAGCAGAAAAAAGAAATGGTAAGACTCAAGACCAAGAGGACAGTGAGGGAGGAAGAAAGAAAAAGCGAAGTGAAGAAGGAGGAGAGGAAGAAGAATAGGATAGGGGAGAGATTTGGAGTCTTCCTAGAAAGTGGGAGGTGGGGTTTTTTGTGCAATGGGGTCCATAAATGATAATCAGGGTGAGAGTACGGGAAAAGGAGATGACGAGGGTGGTGGTAGAAATGAGCTTTGATTTGGTATGAGGAAGAGTCGGATTTTCACATAGAGCTACGGTATGTGGAATTATCGATATCCAAAAATATGCCATGGTTCTCACAAAATGATAATTCTATAAAAATGAATGTCAACCATTCTAATGTTATATTTTAAATTTTCATTTTAATAGAGGTGGGTCCCACCCTTCAATTAAGCATATGATAAAAATGTGATTAACTCCATTTTAGAAAAAAAAACTTCATTTTATGAATGTGTTGACCGGTGATTCCATCATGGGGCCCACTTAAAGATAAGTTAAATTATTCAAGATGAATCTCATACCGTTTTGAGTATCTTAAAATTTCATAATAGTAGGAGTGGGGCCTATTGTCTGGTTGAGCACATGAATGATTGAATGTTTTAATTGATCATCGTCTATCCCACTCAAACTAAAATCGTGATCCGCCACTGACTTTTAATACAAGCCTTGGTAGGTCATGGTGCAATAAGTAAAGTTGTAAAATTCATGTCAATTTCATTTATTGAATATGAAACCCATTTACCATTTTGGTCAACATGTCAATCCAAGCCAACCCATTAAAAAAGGAAACAAAGATTTTTTGGTAAATGCCCTCGTAAGGTTTATACGATTTGTATATAGGCCTATATGGTTTTAGTATTTGTAAATAGGTCCTATCTTTTCATTTTAATACCTATTGTGTCCCTAAAATCAGTAGAATTTCAACCACCATAAATTTCTAGAGTGAAATAATACTTTTTGCCTATCTCTTTTATCTCTATATGTATAATTTTAAAAGCATAGTATTATTTTTTTCCCTCTTGTGACATTTTGAGTTACATTCAATGGGGGAGCGTGCCCTATATAAATCTAGTTCTCTCAATTTATGGCTCATTCCATTAAATCAAGATTCATTGTAATGAAAATTAACACATGTACTCATAATTAGTTCCAATTGATCATATCCATACATGGCTCACCATTTGATTGACAAAAGTTTCCAAATACATAATTAGGCAGTGAGACTTAGGATAAAATAATAATATTTTTGTAAATAATAATATGCTCTTTTTTTGTTTAATGGGTGTAAGGGTAAATCCGTTATTTTTATAAAAATTAAATACAAACCTCATGAGAGTTGCCACTTTTGTTAGGAGTATTTATTTTGGGGACCTTAGAAGTGTTAAAATGAAAAAATAGGAGCCTATTTATAAATACTAAAACCACAAGAACCTATTTATAAATTCTAAAAACCTTAGGAGAATTAAAAAAAACTCAAAAAAAAAAAAAAAAAAAACAACCGGATCGGAATTAGAAAGTATCGGGGAGGGATGGCACATGCGACTCGTCTCCCACCAAGATTATAAAGTTTTTGTATAATTTATATTCACAATCCCATTATAGAAGAACTAGCTAAAGAGGCCCGGGCCATATAATAATTAGAAAAACGATAATAATAAATACTGTATAATGTGTAGATAAACCAAACGAAAGAGAGAAAAAAATGATAAAAGATAAGGAAATGAGGCAGTAAGAATTTTGAAGTATAATGAATATAAAATTAATATCTATAAAGATTATTATATATGATATCAAAAAATAACTTTTGAAACTTATGAATATGATAACCCATCAATGAGTTGATCCAATTCATCTTAAATGTTTAGTTTAAATTGTAAAATAAATGGAATTTTATTGGATCAAAGAAATTTGCACCAGTTTGCATTTTAGAATTGGACCCTTGTTATTCCATTCTTAAAGATGGGTCGAATAGGTTTTTTTGTTTTTAAAGGATTAGACTCAAAAGATTTAGGTGTTGATGCTTAATTCTCCTTTAATTGGCCTATCTTTACAAATCAACATGTTCAAAATAACTCCATCATTTTGAATTTTTAATCCTAAGTTATGTTTTGTGGTTGATCTTAATATTCTTTCCTCCAGAAAAATAAATTCGGTCAAGAAAGAATTTATTATTTTTAAAGTCTTATTCTTTTCTAAAAACTAAGCTTTAATTTACTTATAAACTATATTTGAATTCATTTTATGTTTTATAGAAAATATCCGAAATTGTGATGGGCCCACTAAACGGTTCTTATGATTTTTAAAAGGGAAAATTTCAAATAAGGCCCTAAGTTTTCACCTTATTTTAAAAAAGGATACAAGTTTCAAAACTTTTCAAATTAGTCCCCAAGCTTTTCAAGAAGTTTTCAATAAGGACATCCCTCTATTTCAAGTTATTTTTCAGCAACTTTTTACCACAAATTTTATAAAATACCCAAATTACCCTTTATTGAAATAAATTCATCATTCAATTTCTCTATATTCCCTTCATTTTCCTCTTTAGCATTCTCACAATGATTAAGGACAATTAGTGTTTCACGGTGATCACGTTACTTGTAGCAATTGCTGAAACCATGGCATGACTTAAAATGATTTATATTTTTTATATTTTAAGAAAATTGAGGAAAAAGTTGCTAGTAAACATCTTTATATTGTCGAATGTCCTTAATTGAAAGATTACTAGAAAACTTAGGATGTAATTTAAAAAGTTTTGAAACTTGTATCCTTTTTTGAAATAAGACAAAAACTTAAGGCCTTATTTGAAATTTTTCCTTTTTAAAAACATGTTGAAAGAGTACAAAGTTAATGAAGAGGCTCTCATTGGCCCACTTACAAAAATCCAAATCAATAGAATTAATTACACCATTTTCTGTGAGAAATATTAGCTTTCTAATGTAGGAGAGCACTAGCTTAAACACTAATTAATCAAATTCATGAAGAAAAAAAAATAAATTTACAGAATCGTTGTTCATACTTTTTTGGGCCAAATTGCCCTAATTGACGATATCGTCATCCTAGTTGACGACATCATTGTTCATTTTTAATTAGGTCATTCTGGTAGAAGTGATTGGGTTGGATTTTTTTTTCTTTTTTTGGGCTAAGACTAAGTTCTGAAGTTTCCTTAGATTTAATATTGACAGAGGGAGCTTCGAAATGGCAAAACAAGATCCTTGTTGCCATTATGGGATTACATATGAGTTATTGCTTGTTGGAGGAGGTGGTGGAAAGGAGATTAAGTAATTGGAGGGAGTGACGAAATTGTCTTCATTGTAATCACTGAGGATTTAAAGAGCGATGATTGGGAATCTCATTAAGAATGTCTTCATAATGAATTCAGAGGGTATAAGAGATATACCATAGGTGAGTGAAGGTGTAAGAAGAATAAGAAAAGTTGCAAGTTCTCGTTGCCCTATGACTATGATTTATTTTGTAAGTTATGAATTTGAACTGCTTTACCACACTGGGGCCACAGAGGATTTACTTGGCTCCCCCCCCCCCCCCCCCCCCCCACCAAGGCCTAAAGGGATTAATTCGACCCAAAGGACTGGGACACCCTACGCTAGCCACAAAAAATATAATAATAATAATAATAATAATATCACTAACAATTAACAATATGATCAATTGCAGTATTTTTGTCCAAAAAAATACAAACAACTAATCAGTTGTTTTATTGTTTTTATTCATTAAACCGTCTAATCAAATTATAAGCTTAACTAGATTTTGTGAAAAGCCCTGGAAACAATTATTGACTTAGCCTCTTTACATATGGTTATGATGTCGGAAGTTGCAACCACTTATGAAGCCATCCAAATCTGAGTCCACTCGTTGGGGACCCTTATTCCTTTGCATTAGATTGTCGGAAGTTGCAACCACTTATGAAGCCATCCAAATCTGAGTCCACTCGTTGGGGACCCTTATTCCTTTGCATTAGATGGAGCCTAGTTAAATGGAAGCCCTAGAAATTGAGATAAGGTAATAGAAATTAAGGGTGAAAAAAAAAATCGAAAAACTGTCTAACCGATTGATCCAAACCTAACTAATAGTTAATAATCGTGTTTCATGGTTCAGTTACAATTATGGTCGTGGTTATTAAAATTGAAAAACAATACTTCACAATTTGGTTTTGGTTTTCAATCTTGACTTTCGGTCATTAATTGAACTGAACTATAACATATGGTTCGATTAACCGCACATGATTAACTGAATTGTAACACTATTCGGTTAACCATGTTTGTTAAACCAACCTGTTATACCCCAAGTCATATTTTTAGATCAATTTCAACAATTGGTCTCTTATCATAGAACCTCCACAGTCTTTCGATATTAAAACCCTTTTCTAATATGATTAATTGTTATTGTGCCATTTAATACTGTTAATCACGGTTCAGTTTTTTAGGATACAATTTTTAAAAATAAAAAACTTATAATATAGTTCGGTTAATATTTTTTCCAAAACCTACAATTAATTGAACCATTACACCCTTAATAGAAACAATAAACTCCCTAGATTTATCTTTCCAAATATTTCAAAAGATATTAAAGAAGATTTTGATTTAAGAAAGTGGAGATGCATGCAAAATAGTTTGTGGAGTCCACTTGTATCAAATATCTAACCATTAAAAAAAAGTTAAAAAGGGCATGTGTAGATTTTTTTTTTGGAAAATTTTCAAATAAGATTCGAAGGTTTTACCTTATTTCAAAAAATGACAAAAGTTTCAAAACATTTCAAGTTAGTCCCTAAGTTTTCCAGGAAGTTTTCAACTAAGAACATTCGTCAATTTCAAGCTATTTTCTGACAACTTTTTCCCTTAATTTTTTTAAAGTCTTCATATTATCTTTTATTGAAATAAATTCCTCATTCAATTCCTCTATATTCTCTCATTTTCCTTTCCGGCATGCTTATGATGATCAAAGATAACTTACATCCCCATAAAGATCAGTTGCATGTAATGGCTATTGAAATCATATCATGGCTTTAAATGATTGGTAATTTGGTATTTTAGGAAAACTAAGAGAAAAAGTCGCCAGGAGTACCTTTAAGTGTAAGGATGTCTTTAATTGAAGATTAGTTGGAAAACTTATGGATTAATTTGAAAAGTATTGAAACTTGTGTTCTTTTTTGCAATAATGTCAAACTTTAGGGCCTCAACTGAAAATTTTAAGCTTTTTTTTTAACATTAACCCCAGTTAGATTCTAAGTGGGTTCAGATCTTATGTGTGCTAGGCCCATCCCATCCAAATTATAAAGTTTTTAGATAATTTATAATCATTTGTGATCGCATTATGACCCATTTTCATCCCTTAAGTGGTTGTGCAGCTTTGGGCTGGTGGGTCAGGTCAAGTTGCTACCCGTACCTGTATGGATCTATGAGCCTATCAATGCAAATATCTTAAAAGATACAGAAAACTTTACATTAATGGCACCTGTTTCCGCAATTAATGATGCTTACCTTTACCTTCCACACAGGTCTTCAATAATTCGCAAGTAATAACCTTGCCCCCAAAAATCTTTCTCATGTCTATCATTTTGTATGACATTCATTCCTTGAAAAAGTCTTCATTACATGCGTACGTGTATCTTAAAGGGTAACTTTGGAGTGTATTAAGTCAATGACCCTAAAGCGTCAAATAAAAGACTAATCCAAACCGTTGAAATAATAAAGCACGACAAGCTCTATGAAGCAATCCTAACCATCCATCATAGTCATCAATTGCAGTTATGTAGTAAAATATGTCTTAGTGGATAGATAATTAAGTTTGTCGGCTACACATGGTAGGCAACCGCGCAATAAACGGGTCCATCCATAGACCCTTTCTTTATTTATCCATTTGCCATTATTTGGGAGGAAGTTCCAGTAGTCTGTAGGACACTAAAATTTCAGACCCATGAAATTCAATGGGAACCATTCAAGACCAAGGCAAAGTGAGAAGGGTTCCTTACCTAACCACCGGCAGTTCTGTTGTAGCCATCTTGGTTTTGAATTTGAGTATGCCATATTAGTCTTTTTGTGATATTCCACATGCTGTGGTATAAGAGTTTTTTTTTCACATGTATGGGTTACCCTTTTACATATGCAAACTTCTTTCCTACTTAAGAGAGCTGCTTAGGCCTCAACTCCCTTGAGTATAAAGATTAGGGCAACCATGGCTCATGCAAACCACCATCACACATGAGAATATTTTTCAAAAACGAGAAGTAGATCAGGTGGCTAACTCTGATTTAATTTGAGTGGAGAAAACCACGGTGAAATTAATTTTAAAATATTTTATAAATGGAGATAATTAGTATATATTAATATAATATACTTCAATTAGTCAATTGCATTGGATTTGTATATATTTTTTTTTGGCTAATAAGAGGGTTTAGTAACAATAGTTTTAACAATATATCACCTATCAAATTTACGGATAAGAGCAAGGAGGATAGCAATGTGGTAATTTTCCCACTAGAAAGAGATAGTTATTAGTGTTTTGGTAGAGAAATCACTGGCCATGGAGACACGATTTCTATTGTGTCATTTAGATTGGTCTTCTTTACATTCCAACCTTTGACTGCATACATTCTAATCATAAAAAGCTAACAATCCAATCGCAGGAGGCTTGGTTTATATAAACTTTGACCAATTTCGGATCTTTATATAAATTTAAATGAGTAACAAATTTGTGTTAACAATTGTGACCACACAAGTGGAGGATGTTCTCTCTAAGAATTTCAAATTTTGTATAAGACATTGTTTACCAAAATTTGAAGAATCGTAGAATTCCATACTTTTCCCATGCTTAGAATGTGGCATTTGGAAATCCCACACCACACTCATATCATTTATATAAATTCTGAAATTCTTGCTGAAACTCCTCTGCGATTCCATTTCTAATGGTGGGCCCATGTACCATAACTTTTAACTACTCTATATTATAATTTGTAGAAAAATGGGTTTCATATTGTATTTCTAAGGTTAAGTCTATACTGTAATCTTTAAAGGGACGATGCCATAGGTGTGATTTTCAAAGATTGCCCCACATAATGACAACATATGTTGAAATTCTTAACGTGGGTCTCATGTTGACAATCACAAAATGAAGGCCCACGTATTTTCTATAAAAAAAATGGGTTCTATATTGTAAATTTTCAGATAGGGATCCTATATTATAATTTCTAAAGGTTGGATATTTTAATTTATAAAAACTACCCACAATACAACATAATTCCTGCACTCTAGGAATTATGTCAGATTGATCAAGGGGCAAGTGGGGCCCGCCCTACACGCTAGGCTGCCAGGAATAGTCTATCCAATCTTTCAATAGATTTGTGAAATCTGTTATTTCTGTTATGGGGTAGATTCTGAAATCACCCTGGCCAGTGCCCACTTCCTAAACGGCACTGATTCCCTCCTCTAAATTCGTGGTGTAGCGGACTACGCGAGATTTATCGGATACGATATTTACCGTAAAGAAGGAAAGTCCCGTAACCGTTACGCTCCGAAACAGCAATTTCGCTGTTACAGAAGAGCTTCCCAAAGCAGGACTCCTTTCCCATTCCAACCAAGTGTTGGTTACACCTTGATTTCCTCTATTTTGCACCCGAAAACCGCCACAAACTCCTCTCTCCCTCTCCCATTCCCTCGTATTTCCATCTATTCAATCTCCACTTCCAATTTGGTCTTCTGGGTATTTTGCAGGAACCCGTTTGGTAGAGTTTTCGTTCCTCTGCCGATCGATCTAACCCACCACCCTTGTGTGTGTTTTTATAGAGTTTCTTTTCATGGGGTTTTCAGGAAGTTGAATCTGGGTGTTGGGTTCTCCTTCTTTCTTCGTGTTCTTTGATAAAGAAATGGTTTTTCGGATCTGGGTCTTGAGTTTCGTTGAAGGATGAGAGGTTTTGGATTTGTGGAACGTGGGGTTATGGATTTGAGTCTGTTTGAAACCGTCTTCATCAAATGCCGTTTCCGTCGGCGGTCGGCGTTCGATTCTTTCTCTGTTGCGTCCGAGGCTTTTTCTGAAACGGGTCGTCCGATTCCGCTGAGAGGAGTCGAGAGGCGGCTTTGAAAGTGATCGTGTTTTCGGTTCGGTTTTGATTGGGAGCTGCTAGGATTAGTCAATATGAACGGGAAGTTAGTGTTGGATGAAAGCTTTTCTTTCAAGAGCGAAGCTTCTGATGGTGAATGCGTCGAGACGGATCCGACCGGGCGATATGTGCGGGTATCTTCTTCTTCTCAAGGGCATTGCATGATCTGGGTTATATTTGTTTTGTTACATTGCGTTTGGGTTGGCTAGATCTTGTTCATTAAGTATATGATTGATTGCTTGATTGATTGTTACTTCTCCAGACAACTTTTTCTTCGGGTTTCCTGGGTCTGGGTTATGCTCTTCTGCATTGGAATTGGAAACATGTAGTTATGATGCATCTGGATATTACTCAGTAAGATTTGTTGAAATATGTTCTTCATGGCATTACTTAGCTCTGTAATTTAGAATTGGGTTTCCTTTTTTCACTAACCCAAAGAAGAACAATAATGAAATAACTTTGTTGCACGATACATGCGATCTTGAGGGGCCAAATCTGATGCAACCGTGGATGATTTGATTTTTTTTCGCTTCTAATGATGACCATCCATCATGTGTCAAATGATGTCTTGATGACTGAAATTGGGACAGTTGAATCAATCACTATCGTTGTAGAAAATGCAAGTTTGTGCAATTGTGTCAAGAATTAATTCAAGGGGTTCTAGCCCATGCCCGTCCTCTGATAGAGGATATTGTAGTAGTGAGTTCTAGGGGTTTTTTTTAGTCTTTTATCAAAGGAGATAAAAACATCTAATGTTTGTTCAGATGGTTAAGATTTTTCCGATGACTTATTTTGATGTGAGAACATATATGGAAATGAAAAGGCTGCAAACAATTGATCTTGGTTGTATATATTCATGTTTTGATAAAAAAATTCCAGAGAGTGGGACATGTATATGTATATCTTTCTATTTGGGATGTATGATTCAACCTTGGCAAGTACACTTTCACATGTTTTCGGCTTGGTATGTCCATTGAGTTACTTATTGTGTTTTACATTATGTATTCCATGGATAGATTCAGGGGAGTGGAAACCCTGTATCTCTACTTGTTCTTTGGTTTGTGTCAGAAAGTTTCCTGCTACCAAAAAAAATTTTTTAATGGGTTTTTTCCCATCCCCCTTCCCCAAAACAAAAATAAATAGATAAATAAAACAAAACCAAAGAAGAAACTAGTGGTGACAATTTACAAGCTAATATGGAGAGAGAAGGGAAATAGAAGATGTTCAACCAATCCTTCTTCAAAATATCTATCAAATCTCGTAGATGAAAAAGAATCATGGGGAAGTTTTTCATTTTTCAATCATTATAAACAATCCCATCCATATTATCTATGGAATTCGAACCTGAACTTGATTTCCAGTCTCCCTATTTAATTTAGGGGACAGGGCCAAAACATTGGGTCCTTTTTTCTGCCAGATATAGGGTAATAAAAAAACGTAAAGAGGGAAATATTCGAATTTTCTTTTTGGAGAATGAACGTGCTCTGCTGTGTCATTTTAACAAAAAAATGAGACCAGCCCTTTAACTAATTAGGTGACCTACATATATTCATTCTGATTGGTAACAACATATATTTCATTAATGTATAAATAGGAAACAATGGATCAAACACATTATTTTTATCCACTTTTAGTCAGTTTGATTGCAGGTGTTACAAGATATTACCAACAGTTTAATCCCTTCTGAGGCTCTTCTCATATATAATTAGGAGGATTATAAGAAATTTAAATTGTTTTTCGTCTTGAATTTTTTTCTTCCTTGGTGTCTTTTGTGTGTCTTTTGAAATTTTTGATCTCATCAGGAAATTTGTTTCATTTGGTTGTCTTTTGATATTTGCATTTTATTTTGCTTTTTAAATGCCATCTAGTTTCTCATTTCTCTCCTTTTGACCATCATATAGAAATACATGTCAGTGGTTTGAATGGATTTTTACCTGAAAATGGATTTGTAGTAGTTATCTGAAAATATATTTGATGTTCATTGTTTTATCTAGAATATAATTCTGTGAGATTAGGCCATTAAGATTTTTTTTGTATGTTCTGATCTCTTGTTTTAGACAGCCTATGTGTGGCTGTGATGTGAGTGAATTTAATGATCCTATATTTTGGCTTATATTGTTCTATTTTGTAATGATCAGCATTGTCTTGTATGGATTCTACCACCATTTTAGTCATTTTAGTACACTCTACCATGTTTTGATACTGCATGATGAGCCAGTTCCAAGCGCACTTGAGATGGCATCTGCCTATGTATAGATCAGAAACATTAATATTGTATTCGAGGATTATAAATTTGAGAAACTAGTGAAGGGGAGCTCAGAAAGTCACCGTGGGAGGGTGGAGTTACTGAAATCACCACTTTAAATAATGATCAGTGGAGAAGTAGAACTCAGAGAATCAGCCTCATGTGGATGCAATATGTCTTTGATATGATGATTTAGTCTTTTTAATTATTTCAACAACAGCAAATGTTTTAGTCATCTCATCTCTAAATTGCTGCTGTACTAGCTTTGTGGTATTCATGAACGTAATTGTGCTTTTACTATTATTGCTATGATGCTGAATGAAACCAGGCTCCCTTTTTCCCGGCCATTTATTTGACGTCAATTATATTTTTTTTATCATTGGCATCAAATCAGTAATTAATTTCATTATTGTTGAATGTTAAATTGCTGTTTGGTTGTCTCTTAAATATAAGTTTGTAGTAATTTTATACAAGATGGGTTTCGGCATTTAATACCAAGCATAAGATTAAATTTATTCTTCTAGTATATGCTCTCTTTTCATCTTGTTTATCCTGTTTCCTCATTCTATGATGCAAGAGGTTTTATGCCTCAAAACTTTTTGCATGGTTTGAGTTGTTTTGTAATACTAGAAGTTAAGGTTATCTTATTGTTCCTTCTGTTATCTTCTTGGTTCCATGTTGCATCTTATCGTCTTACCTATATTTGCAGTACAATGAAGTCTTGGGCAGAGGAGCATTCAAGACTGTGTATGTTTTAATCACCTATATCTGCCGAGTCTTTTCTTTTCTGCATTATTATTATTATTATTTTTTGTAGCAAAAACCTGTAATATATCTTTTTCTTCTTTTCCTGCAGAATACTTAAATTCATCTTATTTCCTCATTGGCATTCAGATTGTTTGACTTTTCCTTCTCTTATTTGTTGTATCTAGTTACAAGGCATTTGACGAAGTTGATGGTATTGAAGTTGCTTGGAACCAAGTGAAAATTGATGACGTGTTGCAGTCACCAGAAAACCTGGAAAGATTGTATTCAGAAGTTCATTTGCTGAAGTCTTTGAGGCATGAAAACATTATCAGATTTTATAACTCTTGGGTGGATGGTGGCAACAAAAGTGTCAACATCATCACCGAATTATTCACTTCTGGAAACCTAAGACAGTATGTCATTGTTATTATTGTCATTATCTGCAGTTCCTATTTATCTTTGAATTCAGTCAGTTGCCTACGTTAGTGGAGTATTTATTCTCTCTCTTTATAGATATCGCAAGAAGCACAAAAATGTTGATATGAAGGCTGTGAAGAGCTGGGCAAGGCAGATCCTCCGAGGCTTGCTGTACCTTCATAGCCACAACCCACCCATTCTTCATAGAGACCTAAAATGCGACAATATATTTGTTAATGGAAACCATGGAGAGATTAAAATTGGAGATCTTGGATTAGCTACTGTCATGCAGCAGCCTACTGCTCGAAGCGTTATTGGTAAAGATTGGATTTTATTGGTTATATGTTTGGATTGATGATCGGGGCACATTTTGATTCTATTGTCCTCTCATAGGTACTCCGGAATTCATGGCCCCAGAGCTTTATGAAGAGAAGTACAATGAGCTTGTGGACATATACTCTTTTGGCATGTGCATGTTAGAGATGGTTACTTTTGAATATCCATACAGTGAATGTAGAAATCCTGCCCAAATATTTAAGAAGGTCATCAATGTAAGTTCACAGATTCTGTAGACTGATAATATCAATGTTCATAATGGAAGTTTGGTTTTCAATATGCTTGTGGTCAGAGTTTTCTCTTATGCTACATACATTTTGCAGGGAATAAAGCCTGCTGCCCTCGATAAAGTAAAGGATCCTCAAGTGAAGCAGTTTATTGAGAAGTGTCTGGTGGATGCTGCCAAAAGACTGCCTGCAAAGGAGCTCTTGAAAGACCCATTTCTCCAATGTGATAATCTGACGGAACCCGTTCGTGATCCTCTGCAGCTACCCAACATTTTGCCTAAAATAGTGCATTTTCCCCCGTCTGGACCTCTGTCCATGGATATAGATTATGACCACAAGCTGGCTTCTGTCAGTACTAGCACAAAAACCAACAGTGGGACTCCACATCCTCCAAGTTTGGAGTTTCAGAGGATCAATAGGAGCTATGAATTTAGGTTGAAAGGGGAGAAAAATGAGGATAACACAGTATCACTTATCCTGAGGATTGCCGACCCATGTGGTAGGGAAATTTGGAATTACACTTGCGGGTTTGTTTGATTATTATGAAATCTGAATTTGGTTTTTCTAATGTACTTACAGGCAAAATCAAGAACATCCATTTTCTCTTTTACCTGGATTCAGATACTGCCCTCTCAGTAGCTGGTGAGATGGTTGAACAACTCGAACTATCCTATCATGATGTGGCCTTCATAGCAGAGTTCATTGATTTCTTGATAATGAAACTTGTACCCCATTGGAAACCTTCAATTGACGGTCCCCCATGTGGACCAGCAAACACATGTGAAGAGCCTCGCGCTTCCGAAACAAATAGATTCTCATTGGGCTGCCCTTGGGATCCTTTTCAAGGTATCCCTGTTGAAGAGCAAATTCTTTCTCAATTTAATTCGGGAATTTCCTTTGAAGGTTCTATTCTGCAAGCAAATGATGTTAGCTTGAATATGAAATCTGATGAGGTTATGTCTCATGGTGACCTTAATTCCCCTCCATCTTTGGCTAATGGCGAAGATATGGATTCTCAAATATCTGCTCTATCAGAGGTTTCAGGAGAATATGCTGCTGTAGTTGCCCTGGTGACCAATAATGATGGCACGCCAGAATGTGGTGGCTACAATATCGGTGAAAGCTTGAGCAGATGTGTATCTGATCTTGATTTGGGGGCAGTAGATTATGCTGGTTATAAGATGAAAACAAACAATGTCAACATCAGCGAGAGTGAGATTGCTAACGGATGTTCAAAGAATTTGGAAAAGCCTGATTTAAGTGATTTCCCTAATGTGCCAAGCTTGCCAAACAGCTCCTCTTGCTTATCTTTAACAGACAAAGATCCGGATGATGGATTGAAGATGGAGCTTGATGCAATTGAATTGCAGTATCAGCAATGGAGCCAGGAACTAGCGAGGATGCGGAAGGAAGCCATGGAGAGTGCAAAGAAGAGATGGCTGACTAAGAAGAATTTGACAGTTGCTTGATTTTTAGGTTTGATGACAAGTATTTATCATTTTCTTCCATTTGAAAAGGTTGTCTTTATCATATCTAACATGTTATTACTTTCCTTATAGTTCATGTTCTCTCACCAATTGGCAAGAGGTTCTCACTTTTAGGAGTCAGTTTACAGTGGGATGATAGAATTCGAATCTATTGAAAAAGAGCCTTGTTTTGTACGCCGTTTGGATATTGCATCTGGTTGGTGAAATCTTGTTGAATAAAAAAAAAAGGAGGGTTTGAGTGAAGGCAGTTTCCCCCCTTCTCTTTTTAATATTCTCTGAACTTCTAAGAAAGTATAGACATCTACATAAGAAACTGTGCTTGGTCGAGTCATTTTTGAAGTTGTCTAATCCATCCAGATGACCTAGTATTTTGAGTTGTTCATTTTTTCTAGTATTATTAGAACTCCAAAGCAATGTTAAAAGCTGAACAAATTTAAGCAATCAAATGACTTCCGTGAGAGTTTTTAATTATACTGCTCTGGACGAAAATTTTCATGCTCTAATACGTCTTGGCCTGTGCAATCGTAGAGTGAATAAATCAGTTGCCTAGTTTCTTGGGGTACGTTTAAATTTGTGCTAAGGACTCTCAGTTACCGTTTCTTACCAGAGTTGCTGATGCTCACCATTTTCTGCATCTTTTGAGGCCAAAAATTCCACTGCAGATTATTGCCTCTGCAATCTCCATAAAATGAGTCTGGATCCTCTTATATTTCACTCCACGTTGACCATGGCAGAACTTATCATGCCCCGCATGTGCTGCCCAATGGTGATGTGGCGGACCATGATCAATCGACTCAAAGTCAGGGCCAAACCCTCATAGAATCTCAATTCATATAAAATGGGCCACAACACGAGAATACCAGCAGCAGCCTCCAATGAGAGATTTGAATGTCATCTCTAGCTTTAGTAAAGCTTATACGGTGTCTTTCCTTTTTCTAAATAATTCACCCTTCTCAATGCTATTTTGAAGACCATTGCACCTTTGTCATTTGGAAACCAAAACCCTTAGAAGTGAACTTGGTCCTTTTTTAACTCATCACCATTTCCTCTTACGTCTGACATCACAACATTTCAGAAAGGTGGGAAAGGGTGGCATCAAATCTTCCCATGCCAACACATTAACGGTTGATCATGTCCAGGCATCGATCCTTGGGCCCTCGAGTTTAAAATTTTCGCAAAGATAGTTTAACTAATAGAGCCCACTTAGATGCCTAATAAGTGGTGGCTGGGTACATTGAAAGGTTTCTCATAGCCATTGATAAGGGTGAAAAAAAAAAAGCCATGTCAGATCATCCTAGCCCTTTATTTAGGGGTCATAGATTTTAGTGATATTTGGACTATGAATTTCTTTGAGATCAATCCACCAGTGGATAAAGGATATGATGAGAGTGAATTCGGGCATGGTGCCCGGTCTTGGGGACGAGAGTATAAAACAGCCTGGACTGATGAAAGGTGCAGGCTGATCAAAGGTAGACCCATAGAGCTGGACGGCATATACTGTTGCTCGTTTAACATTTTCCATGAATGAAATCCAAGCACCCATTTGATCAATGCCATTCCTCCATGACGAAAGCCCACAAAAAAGATAATTACAAATTTGAAGACCATAAAAATATTGTAACTATTGGAACATTTGATAATCCCACATTGGATCTACTTGCAGTTTTCCTTCAGATGATTTTCTCGATAGAAAAGTAAAGGACTTTAGATATATAAGAAATGAAACCACTGACTGCACATAAAGATCATCATCATCATGCCATCAAGACGGTGGCCCAATTGGCTTGAGACTTAGGTTTGCTCCCCAAGGTCTCAAGTTTAACTCCCTCCTGCCCCTTGGGTTATCTAGATACTATGTGTGCGGGACCTCCTAAGAAATAATCCATGCACGTCAGAATCAGATAACCATAGAACGGGAGCCAAAAGTCTAAAGGCTAGGCTAGCGAGGGATATCTTAAGTCATCAGAAAAAAAAAAAACAAAAAAAGAATCACTATCATCATAATATTTGCTTTTAAATCATCGACATGAATTCAACAAACAAAAGTTCCTTATTTGAACGAGCGTCTCCAGAAACTTTTAGTTTTCGGAATCACGGACTCCCTCCTCCTACAATGGATGATGGTTCCCTAAATCAAGTTTCACCTAAGAACACAGACAATATAAAAAGCTTATACAAAAATAAAGTCCACACTAAGTCGAGCTAGCCCAACCAAAATCAACCACAAACTCGATCACTCACCCAAGTTACTTGATGTCCTACGTGTCTGCGGGGGCCGTCAAGTTTTAGGAATGTGCAAACCCGCGTGGTCATATAAACATAGTCATAGCAAACTCATGAAGTGGACTTTGTTTTAATTTTGTTATTTGTAATTTCCTTTCTGTTAATAAATATGTATTAGACAAAAGGGGCTGCAAAATCAGTTACTGTCAAAAATTATTTTTCTTATCCTTGTATCCAATATTTTCTTGTCTTTGCATTGCTATGTACACACTAAATACATCTGAAAGAAATAAAAACTCTCATCTTTTTTGAAAGAAACAGCACCGACAAGAGACATCAGGATTTGATTAAGTCCATGGATTGGCATAGAAAAGCACATATAACACAGACCACTAGCAGAGAGCCAGAAGCTCATGAAAATAATTCATTAAAGCCAAATGAATTTCAAAAAAAGACTTTGTTTTTTTTCCTTCTTTCATTTTTTTTTATTTGGAATGGTGAATTTCAAAAAGTCTCATGAGCTGAAAATTGAAAAGTATATCTTGACAAATTCTAAAGTTGTTTCAATGAGAATAGCCTATGGCTAGTTATGGAGTACAACTAAAGATATTGGCTCAAACTAGGAAATTTAATTACATCCATGGGAAATCTAATCACAACATAACACCAGCCTAATATAATACAAATATAGTCTAAATCCTAATCTAACGAAACTAAACCCTTATTTTCAGTATAAAAAAAACCCGTCACCAACATTTCTCATAATTACAAATTAAGCAACAATTACTGAAAATTTACAAATAAGCCATAACTATCTCTCAACATTAATTTCCTTTTTCTATCACGCTGTCAGTAAACAATTGTATTAACCGCAAGAAACTAACACAGAACATGCCGAGAGTCAGAAAAAAAAAAAAAACAGGTATAAGAGATTATAACCTACAAGCAAATAACGATTACAAAACATGGGCCACCCATGGAGATACTGTCTACCCCTCTTTTAGCTAGACCATCCACCAAGGAATTATCCAATCTAAGCACATAACAAAAACCACATCTAAATGAGAGGACAAGCCCTTGATCTCATTCAAGGAGAAACTGAAATCTCCACAGCCTTAAAGTTGCAAAAGAGAGACCCGCTTCTTACTCTCTACAATCAACTTATACTGAATGGTTTTTGAGAATGAATGAAGAGCTTACAAAATAGCCATCACCTCTGCCTCATCAGACTCCTTAATACCCATTCATAGAAAATATAAGCACAATCTCACCCTTGGAGTTGTGAAGCACTCTACACCAGTAAGCCTTGGCTTGCACCTAGAAGCTCCGGCCACATTAGATTTCCAAAGACCAATTGGCGTAAGGCTCCATGAAATCACTCTCC